>CM039619.1:27011269-29411269 GCA_022457165.1 Juglans mandshurica | reverse complement strand
GATAAGTATCAAACTGATTTACATACTGCTTACAATTTAAGAGGCATCTTCAGCTAAAAACCTATTCCTCATTCTCGTGTTTGACATCAAGATTCATTCAAGTCCAAAAAGTGTGTTTGGCAGAGGGAACATAGCTAAAAGATGACCTTGGTGCTGCTTACACTTCAATATTTGGGTCTATCTGGAATTGGAGTTTGAACTGGGGTGGCTTGGGCTTGTAAAAACAGGGGGCTGCACAGGTGTACTATTTCCCATATCCTTGGTTTTGTGAAGGAGAAATGTCCCTGATAATATTGTGACAAAGCCACACAACTCAGTTGCAATCTGTGATGCATCTTGTGAGTCCCAATCCTGCAGTTGTAACGAAAAAATAGAGGAGAAACCAGATTATGAACAGTAAAAAGCATACAAATCCAAGACAAAACATATGAACAAAAAGAAAATCCCATAAACACTCAAGATTACCTTAAATGTAGCAAAATTATTAAGAAATCCAAACCCTTTTTGTTTGAATCTACCAAGCATGCACAAGAAAGTAATAGCAAAGGAGAAGAAAATCAAGAAGCAAGATAGAGAATTTATCATGATTCTACAAGATTGCATGCATTTTCGGGGGCAAGAAGCACGATGTTTCATTTCCACTAAAATTAAAAAGAAAAAAATACAATGAATTTCACTCTCTCTAAAAACTTAAATTAGCTGAGTACAACTTATAAAGTTTACAAATTAGACTAGGATTCACAATCTTAAAAAGATTTACAATCCTAGAAGGATTTATAGGCATATCTTGAAAATGATAAAATATTCTATTTAAAGCATATTATCAATTGCTCCTTTTGTAACTGATCTTCATCAAACACAATATCTCAGCCGATGATACTTCTTATGGTAGATAGGATTTCACACTCTATACCCCCATATGTTCCATCTGGATATAGAATCCACTTTAGATATCTAGACTTTGAGAATGAAAACATTTGCCAACCAAATGCCCGTAGAACGACATAACACGAAGGCTAGTTAGGCCAGACTTCTATAGGCATTTCATGGCTAAGTGCTATAGTGGATGAGTGATTAACAATGAATGAGTCGCGTTAATATCCTAAGCATTGAATTTCTGCTATAAACCCGCAACACTTTTAGTAAGATCCATACATTCTGCCTCAAAATTTTATTATTGCTGCACTGAGAACTGCATGCTGCCTGAAAATTGCACCCCCACTACAAAACATTTTTATATTGCTTGGTGGTATATCGATTTCAATATCAGTAACAAGCACACGATCTTCTTCCTCGTTCAGTTATCTATTGAAGCATTAAGTATCTTAAAACGTGAAAAAACGTCACATTTTCTTTTGAGCATATAAAACCAAAACCTTTCTGTAGAAGTTATTGATAAACGAATTAAAAATAGCTCCAACATCCAAGTATCAGTGCATATGACCAACCACAGTATCAGTGCATATGACCAACCACAGTATTACTGTTCAACCATGGAATCTATATCTAAAAAGTGCATGTCACCTAGTGATACTCCTTTCAGTGCTTTCACTGCAACCAACACCCCTTTGAAAATTGTAAATAGATCATTTTCTCTAGAATGTTTGTAACTACATCAAATTTTCCAAATGGCGGAAGGCATTTTGCAGCCAGGAATATAAGAACACCTATAATGATGTAAGTAATACTCAAAAGTCTCAGGTATACTGATTCTCACATCACCAATTCCACCTATTTCATACTCATTATCATCATCCGGAGTACACGATTTCACAAGCTTACCATAGATCTAGCACCGTCTTTTTACTCTCTCTTTTAACTTTGACTTGGAATGATTTCTTCTATTTTCATTGGACTCTACTAACAGTAACAGGTCTGCCTCTATAAGTCATTGAGGCATCAGGATTCTAACTATTTTTTCTGCAGAACTCTTCAATGAGCAATGATTAACTACAGACTCAAAACTGAAATCAGTAGTATTACTCATGGACATAATACTCCATCCCATGAATCTGGCATGGAACAAAGAAAATAGTGGTTCTCTTAGTTTATCTGAGCTCTCAACTTGATTTGCATGATAAGTTAAAAATTAAATTCTCTTACAAATTAAATCCTACCATACCGGCAGTGCAGAGGGAATGCCCTCCGCACTGGTTTGCAAATACAATGTTTCTTTAAGTATATCATCCTAGATGACTTTAGCTATCTACTCCACAACCACTTCGAACATACTAGAATCGTCTAATGATAGAAGCAAATCATATTCGACTTGTTCTTTTACTCAAATTTGTTACTCATGTTTTTGTGCCTGTTATCCTTCCCTTCGATTGCAATTGTACAATTTCCTTTGACTAAAACTATCCGTCTTCAACTTCCTCATAGCATAATTGGAACCACTAAAGAAAGGCACCTCAAACGTTGTAGAAATTGAACCAGCCATTGAAACTACACAAATACAATATCAAGATGTAAATCTTGTGTGGACAACAACAACATAACCATGTGCTCTAATACCATAGCAAAGAGTACATATACGGAAAAAAAATACTTGCAAACAACAAGAAATCAAGAAGCAACACCATAAATTAATGGGGTCAGGCAGGATTGTCCATGTCGACAGAATAACAAGAAAAAACACTACAATATTTTTCCCTCATTGGTCTGTGTGTTTCTCGATGAAACCTTATATTAATACTTAAGTACAATGCAAAAATGTATGAAAGTAAAATCTACTTATAGACAAAAAAAATCCAAATAAATTAGGATTCAAAAGTCAGATAACGACTAGAACTCACAATCCTGAAGATTTTATGATCCTATGAAAAAAAGGACTAGAATTTCCACATCCAACAAGTACTAGGATTTTAATAGTTTCAAACGTTTTCTGAATTTTAGCACAAGCTTCCTTTTTTACTTTGATATGCATCTGCATTATTTGAAGTTCATGCAAAATAGTTTCAGATTCCTGTAACTTATTCCTAAATCCCACAATCTTCTGTACCCTGAGCACAATATTTTAGAAGCTGTTCCCAAGCATTACTGCATGGAGGAAATAAATTAAACTTTTCACCATGGAAGATTCTGACTAAAACAAAGACAGAAGGACTTGCATGACAATAATTGGCCACAACAGTTTGGCAGAATTAAAACTTTCCAATGTTTGGATATACAGTAAACATAATAAGTGCTGTATTATTTTCTCTAAAAACTTTTCAATAACGTTTATCCTCATAAATTTGAGTCGGCATTCATTTAAACAGTATCATTCAAAGAAATCTTATATGACTCTAGTACTGTCATGGTTATGGTTATAAATCGTGAGGGCCATATTCTGGATGGCAAATATCAACCTTTCTATGCATTGGCCAAAATGACAGGGGCACCATTTTATTCGCATAAAACTACCAAATGAATTCTAATAGTTCTACATCGTTTAAAAATAATGGTATAGCTTAAGAAACATCAAGTATTCCAAGGATAATTGAAGGCTGAGTATCAAATCACCTTAAACATGATCATACTGGCAAAAATGGTGAGTGATGTAAACATGACATAGTAAACTGGAGATACAACAGCAGTGTTAAAGGTATCCAGAGCCTGCAAAGATGGATCCAAAGTATATATTAAGCATCTCCTAATTGCATAATTAGAGAAAATTGAAGTAGATTAAAGGATGAACATCTAACGCAAAATATTAATGCAAAATTTCATTCAGAAATGAAAATGGGAGACGAAAGTAAAAACTGTAAACAAAAGTATTACTTCTTTCTGATTTGGTTATGCAGGCTACGGATCATTGGAACACCATGATGGGTTTTTAACATTTTTGTCCAGAGTTCGATAGTAAGGGCGGGAACGAAAATTATAAGGTCCTTCAAAGTGTGGTGTCCAAAATTGAGGGTTGTTGAGTTATTTATTTAAAAATAAAAATTATTGATTTTAGTGGGGAACAATATGAACATATAAATTCTAGGTATGATCTTGGAAGAAAGAAGTGTATGCTGAAGTTGTTATTCAAAGAACCAAAGAGTATATTCTTAAACCAAGAGCATTGGACACTTGATAAAAGAAAAATTAGGGAAGATTACTTTTAACCCTCTCAAACTATCAAACTACCACTCATTTTTTCATGTAACCTCGGTTTGGCACCCTGATTTGAAGTTTCAGATTCAATATGCATCCCTAGGGCCTGCAAGGATAAGCAGCTGGATTCAGAGGAGCACAATTGTTACAGATTTCATGTCCCAGATTGTGTATAGGAACATGGTGAATGGGAGCCCTCAACTTGGGAGGAAGATTCTTGCCCTTTACAATGATTCTAAGGGACTCCAACTGTATCATTGACTAATCCTTTTAGAGTATAAGCCCTTATGTGGCTTGGGCCTTCCATAGGTGATGTAGGAGAATCCGAGTTTGATAATGTTGAGATGGTAGAAGGTTATTTTTTCCGATTTTTCTAAAGAAACCCTAATCTCAAAGTTTATCTCAGAGTTCTCTCTCAGTTTGCGTTTCTCAGTCTCAATCTCTAGCTTCCGTTGTTTAGCTAGCTGTCAGAATAATTCTTATCTGCTCCGGCATCATTAGGTTATTACAAATAGTTCTTGCCCTTTGTCCTCGTTTCATGCCATCTATGATGATTTGATGGCTTGATGAGGATGCAATGGATTTAAAGGGGGGAGACTGTAATACTCCAGATTACATATAGGATGGAGGTGAATGGAATTCCACACTGCTTTGGAGGGAAAAATTCTTGCCCTTTATAATTATTCCAAGGGTTCTGATTGTATCAATTAGTCCTTTTGGAGTATGGGCCCAAATGTGACTTTAGGGATAGCAATATATAACACAACTTGTGAACCCAACATGAATACGACACGAAATAAACTGGTTTGGATTTGATATAAATGGGTTTGGGTCAAAACGAGTTGACCCGATAAGATAGGATTAATAAGTAGGTCAATTGTGGGTCAACCAGCGAAATCCACAATCAATCCACATAACACAAATAAATTATATTTTCAAGTTCTATGATTGTTTAGTTTTATATGCCTCTATGGTTTCTTTCGAATTTAATATTAATATTAGTATTTAACTACTTAATATCTCAAACTATTATAAACTTTTTTGTTAACATGAAACTATTTTGGAAAAAATAATTTTCTTATATTTTATTGGTTTGAATATTGATCATAAAATATTTTATCATGAATCTAGTTGTAATTGTGAATGATTTATGTAGTTATCCTTGTATTGTATATGAAATTATATTAATTGAATCAAAATAAATATACAGGTTAGCTCAACCCATTTATATGAAATGGGTTAAATGGGTTGTGTTTAAGTTAACCCAATAAAAGTAAATCTAGAGCTGGCACTATTTGACATGACCCCGTAAAGGCGACACAAATACGAGATGGAATAATAGGGTTAGGATTGTGCATAATAGGTTTTGGGTCAATCTGGGTCAACCCAAATATGACACACCATTAATCGGGTCAGATCCGAGTTGACCCGGCAGGTTCACAGGCCAACCCATATGACCCATTTATATGTAAATATTTAAAAATATATATTATATGTTATATATATATGGAGAACTTAGGATGTATAGGAATCCGAAGTTAGACATTTTGCATTTTGAAAAAAGAAAAGAAAAAATCAGTTTCACTATCTTGAAGCATCTTTTGGCACATGATATTCTTAGTATTCTCTTTTATTTGTTATTTCTTTCATAATTAAAGTTTCCGAAAGTTTGTCGAAAATTATTGTTTTTTTTTTGTACTTTCATACCTTACTTCTCACATTTAATAAGGTGAAACAATTAGTACTCAACTCAGAAAAAGATAAACGGTAAAATATCATTTCTCATTTCTCACATGGGAAATCATAAAAGATTCAAGGTTGTATTAAGTCAAAGAAAAAATATATAAAACAATTTGAAGCTGTAAATTTGGGTTGTTACATGTAGTTTTTAGACATCCCGGGCAAGTAGGCAAATGGTAGCAGAAATCAGCAAGGAAATTATATTTTTAGGCTTTGTTGACTTAGGAAGAACATAAGGAAGGATAAAAGGTTTTTGAACAGCCATGCCTTATGCATAGAAATGGCTCATAGCCTAAACACCAAACAAAGAAAGAACTTTTAACTGACTTGAATCTTTCATCTTTTAGTATAACTCAAGCATGATAGAAGTCACCAAGGAAAGGAACCTTGGAGAAGTGGTTGGATAACAGCTAATATTAGGTTTTGAGGATCAGGCAATCCTGAAGTTCTTTGGCAATATCTCGAAGACTAATTGCAGCTATGGTATCTAAATTAATTGTATATGCCTTGACAATTAAGGTTTGAAAGTTTACCATGTTTAAGTAGTTGATCTGCAGAAGACAAAATGCTATCACAACTATTGTGAAAAACCATGTCTGGAAGTAAATAAATTGATTCATTCCTGAAAATGTAAGCTTTAAAGCAATCCCCACTGCTTTCACACTCATAACCTACAGACAAATAAGGAAGAATGTCAGAACTAGGAGGAGGTCAAACTCAAATTATGTACTGAGCTTCAAAAGATAATAAACAGACCGTTAGAGAGCCCGTGAGAGAACAAATTCCAATGTACACCACCAAATGGGTTTGCCCATAGCGTGGTACGTACCGGAAAATGAGAACAGCAACCACAACCACAACTATGCATGTGTAGACAATGAATCCTGTTAATTACAAAAATTGTTGTAAGTTTAGTGAACCCAAAGCGGGCATGGCATCATATGGTAATGCACAAACCCCAAATGATTATTTAATATTAGCTGGGCACTTCAACAGAACTTTGACATTGGATGGTGCCCCTTGAATAGCTATATACAGAAGGGTAAGCGCAAAACAAAATATATAAAGCACATGCAGAAGTTTAAGAATCAGCTGTTGAAGACAACATTAAGAACTTGGAATTTCAACTCATACGTTTATCCATAAACCAAGAACTTGGAATTTCAATTTTATGGAAGCCTCATGGCCTAAGCAAACCGTCAATATATTGATTTATGATGAACTACATTGTCTTCACCAGCTGATTCCTAAACTGATGCATGTGCTTTATATATTTGGTTTTGTACTTACCATTCTGTATATGGCAATTTAAAGGACACCATTACTTTAAATTATTAATATGTAATAGTCAAATGATATCATGGTCTTAACAGCAAAAGATTTGTGGGTTGGAATTGAGGAGGAGGCCAAGTTCCATTTAGTCAGTTGGAAGAAAGTTTGCTCTCCAATTTCTAATGGTTAATTAGGGGTTTGTAATTTGAGGATGTTTAACAAAACTCTTCTTGGGAAATGGTTGTGGAGGTACCACCTGTAAAGGTACTCTTTTTGGAGGGAGGTATTGACTTCAAGTATGGAAGTGCTTGGGGGCTGGTGCTCTAAGGAGATTAGGGGCACGTATGGAGTGGGTTTATGGAAAAATATTAGGAAGGGCTGGTAGAGTTTTGTTAGTCATGTTTGTTTTGCGGTTGGAGAGGGATCTAGAATGATTTTGGCACGATACTTGGTGTGGTGATCTCTCTTTCAAGATGGCATTTCATTCCCTTTATCATTTAACTTCTGAACAGGAGGCCTAAATGATGAACCTTTTGGTCAACACCAATGGTTCTTATCAGTGGAACGTTCGGCTTACAAGAGATGCCTATGATTGGGAAATTGATGCTTTTTCTGAGTTTTTCAGGTCCTTGTATGCTGTGAGTATCGGCTGTTTTGAGATGGATAGGATGATTTGGAAGCCTAATGGGAGCAAGAAGTTCACTGTTCAATCTTTTTATAAGGTCTTGACTTCCCAGAGGCATACTTCTTTTCCATGGAAGTGTATTTGGAAGAGTAAGGTGCCTTCCAAAGTTGCTTTCTATATTTGGACTGCCTCTCTTGGTAAAATCTTGAGTGTGGACAATCTGAGAAAGTGTGGTCTTATTGTCATGGATCGATGCTACATGTATAAGAAGAATGGTGAATCTGTGGATCATTTACTATTGCATTGTGAGCTGGCTAGGGTGCTTTGGGATGAGATTTTCAGTAAATCAGGTATTGCATGGGTGATGCCGGGGAGGGTGGCGGATCTCCTAGCGTGTTGGAATGGATCTTCAAGGTTGCCTCCTGGTTGCCACGGTTTGGAGAATGATTCCTTTGCATCTTATGTGGTGTATTTGGCTGGAAAGGAACTATAGATGCTTTGAAGATAGGAAGCGCACTTTGGGGAAACTTCAACGGTTTTTTGTGCACACTTTATTGCTTTGGTTTTCTGCAATTGTACTTGATGGAACTAGTGCTCATGATTTACTTGTTTCTTTTTCTGGTTCATAGAATGTAGTAGGTGTTTTCTTTTGTACACTCCCTGTGTACTTGGGCAACACCTATTTGATTCTCAATAATAAAGTTATTTTTACCTATAAAAAACAGCAAAAGTCTCCCTTTAAAATAACAAGACGCCATCAATAAGAAAATTTCAGCAGCACATATCAACATACTGAGGAAAGAACATTCTACAGAACTTATGCACACTACCTACACAGGCAAAATAACCAGAAGGCTCCAAACAGAATATATCCAATAGATTAGAAAAATCATCCTTAAATTTACTTTGGTAAAATCCGAAAATATTGAAATGAAACAATTGAAGTATCACTTTTCACATACCTGGCTCTGTAGCAAGATACCACACTTCCTTAACAGAATGAATTATTCTCTCTTGAGGAGCATGCAAAACAATAGTTACAGAACCAACCACACAGAGAACACATCCGAGCATGCCAAAAATATGCAGTTTCTCCTCCAAAATAAAATGAGCTAGCACTGCACTGAATGGTGACATTTTCTTAGTATTCTTTAAAGCCATACGCAGACCTATGCAAACACATACACAGTAGAAGGAAATATCCAGAGAATCAAGAGTTTCTCTTGAATGCACTAAACGAAACATAAAATAAGGCATACCTGAAGATAATACTTAAAGCTCCCAATGGAGTTACAAGAATTGCAGGAGCGTATGCATAAGCAGCAAAATTTGCTATCTCACCTACAATCACTGTACAAGGTTTTTAAGTCATCATTTTTTTTATTGGTAAATAGATTTTATTGATCATATAAATAGGCAAAAGCCCAAGTACATGGGTCATATACAAGAGCAACACTTAGGAGTGATGTTCTAGGTTTTTAACTCATCATTAAAATGTAGCAACACAGATGAAATCATTTCCCCAAGCAAAAAAATATTGGATTTTGGAAGTCAAGCATAAGAAGACCTTAATGCTGCTGATCATGGCACAGACATATAAATCCAGGCTGATGGCTTTTTGGTAGAAAGTCGCACTTTAGAAAGCAAACTAGAAACTCATGTAAAAAAATTATCCAAAGTATCCTAAGCAGGTTGTTTAATTATCAAAATTACCCAAATAGAAGTAGCCAAGCTGTTTCTATCTTCTATACTACTTGAGAGGCAAACTGATGTTTCTATTTGTAATATTTACTCTTTCCCCCATAGAGTCCCTGCATTTTAGTGTAACATGGTACCTATGTTGTCAATCTTAATTGATTGCTGACTATGATATCTAAAGCGCAGATTAGCCAGATCTTTCAGTTACCCTAAAGCTTCTCATTAGTAATGTTACTTAGCAAATATTAATGTGTGCGAAATCAATATCCAAAGTTTGAGTTAATCAAGATGGACCATTCTTCACAAAAGAGGACTAAAATAAAATACCATTCATTAAATCGAAATCCTTCTCATTATACACACAGTCCACAGTTGATGACTAGTGACAAATCAGACAAACCCCTCAGAAAAACCAGTCTAACGCAATTCCAAACACTGACATCGCAAGCCTCTCTTCAAAACATTGAAACACAACAGGTTTATCACCAAGTCTGCTATGTCTTAGTTTGCACCCATTTTAGTTGCAGTAAATGTTTGGTGGATTATTATGGGGATCTTTCTATTTACCCGACATCCATGGATCATCAATTCAAGAGCCAAGGAAAATATTCCCAGTTTGTCTAATGGTTCCCCTACAAAAATTACAAGACATGAGCTCAACAATGCTCAATGATTCCATTTTCTTATCTTCTATTTCATAGGTTTCCTTATTTTCCCATCAGCCTTTTTCTCCATTTCCAAGATTGCACAAAATCTTCAATGAGCTTTTACCCCTCATTATGTATTTTTCTTGATCACAAGATAAGAAGATTGGTACGGGGCATAAAGTTGGTGGCCTGTATTTTCTTGATTATAAGCTTTCAGTAGTTCAAACTCTCACATCTTCATCATCATCGTTTAGAGTAGCACTGGCGTCTTAGTCAACCTTCCTTACATATTTTAATACGTCATATTATGAACCTTGGACAAGTGTCCTTGCTAGCTTATGAAAGCTAACAACTTGGTAAATATTATCGTGCTTCCAACCCTTCTGCATTAATTCATTCCTATGTATGAGGACCAACCTATATTGAATAAAATAATCTCATATTTTAGGACATTTGTGGGTAACTGTTCTTGTATGGCATGGTTGTTTTTATGAAGTCATGAGTTGAGCTTTTTGTGCATTCCATTTTTTTTAAAAAAGGAAATAAAAACTTATTTGAATGCCAAATTCAGATTTTGCATTGGACCCTACTAGTAAATATGAATCTACTTCCTTTGTTACTTAAATAATAAATGAATTCTTCAACAAACCTCAAAGTCTTCACACACCACAACAAAACAGTGGGGCTAAATAAAAAAATAAAAAATCATTTATTATGTGACTTGAGTGACGTGGTTCCCAAATGGTTTTAGAGTGATGTGGTTCGTATTGCTTGTCACCTTATCGGTTGCCTTGCTCAGTTCTAGTTAGTGTCTCTACCCACTCTACTCTGTTTCCCAAGGTGATAAAGCTGAATGCCAATTTATAGCCTATAGCTGCTATTTCTAGATAATCATTGAGATATTTGTTTTGTAATATAGTTTAAAACAGGAAATGATTGTTGTATGTTGCGATAACCAGAGCGATATACATCTGAATAAAAATCTAGTGTGCAGGAGGACCAAGCATATTCTTATATAAAAGGGTGATAACCCCTAAGTAGGGCTTTAGCCCAATTACAGGCTTCAAATAAGGGCTTTGGGTCAATTGGTTTTTGGCCGCCCAATGTAATTCTCCTAGCCGAGGAGTAAGCAAATCGTTTTTGACATTAAAGGATGCTGGAATAATGCTTTGAGTGTATTTGGGGCTAGATCTCAATATATTTCACTACTATTGTACTTCATCTTCAATTTTTCTTTGTGTGTAGCTATAGAGGCCTTTATGAAAAACCATCTAGTTATAGAGTCATAGCTATTATCTCAAACTTTTGAATGCAACAGCTAGAATTGTCTATGCTACGATATCTCATGACAAACTAGATGACAAACATTTAAAGGACATAAAACGAAATAAATAAATCAAAATGTGGGGATAAGAAGAAACTAAATGACAACTACTTGAGATTACAGCATGATCTCTGTTCACCAATCAGCTTCATCTAGTGGCATGCCCTTTATTATGTCGATGAGAATGTTCCCTACTATAAAAATTACAAATATTCGGAATCCAATTTCATGAAGTGTTCAAACACGAATCCAATTTCATGAAGTGTTTAAACACAAAGCAAGAAAAAAATACCGGGAAAAAAAATAAATGGAGAGAAATAACAAACAGAAAAGTGCGAGGTTCTTTTCTTTGTTTGTTGATGAGTGAAAATTGGAAGGCCGATCAAAATTCAAGTTTAAGAATTACTTACTAGTTACCATTCCAGCCCACCACAAAGGTTGATACAGGTACGAATACCCTCCCGACCCTGATCATATTAGAGCCCAGCATTAAATAATAATCAGATGACTAATCAACCAAAATCCATCATTTCTCGGGCAAATACTACTTATTCAATTGTCAACAAAATCGAGCATATAAGCCCACAAAACATAGAAAATTAGACACATACCTGCGTACTCATGGATGTAGTATATATACGTTTCAGTTCTAGTTTTTGGGTAACGTAAACATCAACATTACAAATAACAAATGAAACAGACAAAAAAAAAAAAAAAAAAAACAACAGCAGGGTATTGAACCTGCTCTGGTTCCTGTATCCCCAGCTTTTTTAAGACCTTTCTTCTTGATGATAAAGCTACAGCCAATAAAAATGCTTGATGAGACAGCCAGAACAAGTCCATGAACATTGTCAGATGATATCCCCATTGACCAGAAAGAAATATATAGAGAAGAAAATATAATATTTTTCCAATTCTTGCAGGGCCAAGAAATCCGGTCCAAGTCCCTACATCCATCAAATCTGATATAAGCCAAACGTAGGTGCACATATGAATCTCAAAGATATTACTCTTTGAGCTCAACGCGTTGTATAGCATAAAAAGAAACGGGGAAAAGCATAACAAAAGAAGTTAAGAATGAAATAAAGAAGGAAACATCGAAACAATGCATATGAAACCAGAACTGAACCTTCTTGGCACCCTGCAAAATGGGAATGGAGGTTAAAATCTCCGGTTCGTCATTTCAACAAATGACTGAAAGTATTTTGTTCGGTTTGAGATTGAATTCTGGGATGGTGATGTTGGATGAAGAAGGTTGATGGGTTTTGGGTTGCGTTCACAGAGAGACAAACAGAGAGAGAGAGAGAGAGAGAGAGAGAGAGAGAGAGAGCGAAAGAGTAGACGGAAAGTCCGTTGCATTAGCCTCTGTAGTCTCTCTCTGATCAGAAACGAATGGAAAACAAAAAAACCAGAGTTTAAAACAGCGTTTCCGCATCCCGCGTTCTCCCTTCAAAGCCTCATATTAATATTGCCACTGTCCTCTCTCCCCATTTTTACCCTTCTCTTTTTAGTTATTTCCCACCGTATATATATACATGCAATTTAATTTCTTTTATTTATTTTTTCCATCCTCACCCTCCCTATAAATTTTATTTTTTAAAATAAGATCTTCTGAAGATAATAAATATAAGATAAATACTTTCATTAAAAAAAATATTTTAGAAATAAATTTATAAACCGACGTCACTTGATTAAGTACATCATATTTTAAAATTACTTTTATTTTATAGAATTCTAATATATCACATGAAATCACGTCAATTTATAAATTTATTCTTATAAGATATCTATGGATATATCACTTTTCTAAATATAATATCATCAAATTTATAAGAATATTTATTATATGATTTTATAACAAAATAAATCGATAATAGATTTTACAGAGACAATGCATTCATATAATTAATGCAAAACTGCATGTATCTATTATATGAGATTCATTGAAATGCATGCAATATGATTATTCAGGAAAAAAAAAATCAGCAAAAAAATATTTATTTTGATTATATGCCTTTTTAAACTTAATGAAAATGAGTTTTAATATTGTTTAATAAATATTAATTTGATTATTATAATTTCGAAAAATATTCTATCTATAAGAGATTCGAAATTTGATTGTTATGGATAAGTATATATATCTTTTAAATCTCTAATTTGGTACGAAAATGATTATTGAAAATCACTCAAATTAAACTTAAAACATCTTTAAGACTTTTTATATAATCATCTAATAATTGTTTTTGAAAAAATAATACAAAATTGAAATAATTAGCACAAACACATGGGATATAGCTTTTGTATTTGTTAAAGACTTTAAGTGTATTTTTTTAGAAGTGCTATGGCCATAAATATATATTATAAAAATAAATTCACATATTGACGTAGTTTTATATGATACATTAGATCTATTTTATAATAAAAATAATTTTACAATTTAACACATCTCATTGAATCACATCAGTTTGACAATTTGTGAATTTATTTATATAAAATATGAGTAATGCTAGATACAGTCATATATTATGCAAACGTTGCGCATTACTTTAGGAAAAAAGTGAGTCCACCATTAAAAAATTAATTTTTTTATGTGAATCTCATATTTACTCACTTTTTTTAAAAGAAATGCGCGGCACTTACGCACTCTATGACTGTAAATATCATTTTTTATTAAATATTTTGATGACTAAATCATTTTCTTTTTCTTAAATAAGGTCATGTGGATGTCATTGTGCTTCAATGCTAACCAAGAAAACTCCTTACCTTCCTCAAAAAACTGCATTGTTAATCTATTTATTTAATATTGCCTATTTATCTGTCATGTGAATGGCAAGATCACTTCTTGAGTCTTCCATCAAATTTCGTGCATCAATTCAATTGGATTTTAAATTCATTAGCTTATTTAATTTCACATTATCTCTCAAAATATATGAGAGTGTTTAAATCAATTATATATATATATATATATATTTTTTAAAATCAATTATATATTTGGAGATTAAAGTATAAGAACAAAAATTATATATATGTTTCAAAAACTCATAATCCCAAAATAAAATAAATGTAAAGAAAAGTGCACATGTTTATATTTGTAGTCGGTCCAAATAAAAGAAAAATAACACCAAAATCAATAAAGTAAAAAAAAAAAAAAAAAAAAAAAAAAAAAAAAAAAAAAAACAAAAAAAGATACCCGGGGATCATCTCCGCATATTCGAAAATAACCCTCCCAACAAGGGAAAAAGAAAATTTCATTAAGGCTGGTTTGTATAAGATGACAAATTTATGAATAGTAATTAAATGGAATTTTAGAAAATAAGAGAGAAAAATATGAATAAAAAATTATAAAATTATAAAATGATTAGAATATAATTTTTTTTTTATTATTATTTTTGTTTTGAAATTTAAAAAAATTGAATTGTTTTTTGTATTTTGTTTAGAGATTTAGTAAAGTTGTGATGATTAACCTCGTTTGATTACACAGATGAGATGAGATGAAATATTATTAGGATATAATTTTTTAATATTATTTTTGTTTTGAGATTTGAAAAAGTTGAGATGTTTTTTGTATTTTATTTGAGAGTTTGAAAAAATTGTAATAATTAGATGATAGTAGATAATTTGTGAAAACAAACTATGTCTAAGTAATGATGAAATGAAGAATTTGAAAATTTGAAATTGAAAAATATTTGTATTTAAATAGAATTTGGATATTGAGATGAGATGAAACGAAATGAAACGAGATGAGAGGAGATAATTTCAAAGATTTGTGAAATCAAACCCGGGTTTGTTTGGAAAAAGTTTCCATCATAAAATTCTCATCTTATCTTATCACATCTCATTATCAAATATACATAAATACTTTCAAATTAATCATTACAACTTGAGTGGGGCTACTATGCCGCTCCACTCTTACCGTTGGGCGTACCACCCAGTGTTTTTTTTTCACATTTTTTTAATTCATTTAAATATTTTTAAAAAATAAATAAAAATACACAAATACACTTAAAATCATTTCTTTAATCACTAAGTAAAAAAAAAGTTTTGGCCAGCGGTCAAATGGAGCGGTCAAAGTGGGGAGACAAAGTAGTTTTATTCTTACAATTTTTTCAATTTAATCATTACAACTTTTCCAAACTTTTACACAAAAAATAAAAAATAATTCAACTTTTTTAAATCTCTAAATATTAAAAAATTATATTATAATAATATTTTAACTTTATAATATTTTTATTCAATATTTTCTCTCTCCTTTTCTAAAATTCAAAAAATATTTAACTCAACCTATCTCACTATTATTTAAAAATTATTTTATTATTATTCATAAAATTTTTATCTCATATCATTTTTCAAGCATTTTCTATTCATCTTTTTAAAAAAAATATATATATATATTTTCCACATTTATTGTCCTCGAATGATTAAATGTGTAAGGAATATGCTTTATCGGAAATGGATGCAATATCCAGAATCAGGAGATATTTTGGTACATCTCTTTTCTGCTATTGAATTCAAAAACCACTTTAATCACAAAATTCTGTCACGATTCTCTCTTTTAATTCTTAAACAACTTTAAAAAAAAAAACTCAAACAACTCTATCCTATAATTTATTTATTTTTAAATCAAAATTGAAAATGATGGCACATCAGCATCACATTGATAATTTGATATCATCCCATATGTGTTCTGCCGTGGTTTATATATTGACGTTGCTACAGAGGGTTTCTACATCCTCTATTGATCAGTTAAAATCTTCATTTTTTTTTTTTTTTTTTACTTTCACCATTTTTTTAAACTATTTAGATATTTAAAAAAAATATTCATTTAAAAATACTTACTTAATCACTAAATAAAAAAAATTTTAAAAAAATTACGGTAAAAATCTTCTGTAAAACTAGTGTTTTCCTTATATAATAAGCGCTTTGTAAAATATATATATATATATATATAAGGACAAAATCATCAACAAAAAAAAATTATTTATCGTATTTTTATTACCATTCTCAATATATTTTGATATGATATTAAATAATAAGTTTACAAATAAAACATAATAAATAATTTTTAATTATTTAATTATATCATATAATAATAAATAAATAATTTTTAATTATTTAATATCATATAATAAGGGCGTTGTAAAATATATACATATATAATAAGGACAAAATCATCAACAAAAAAAAAATTATTTATCGTATTTTTATTACCATTCTCAATATTTTTTGATATGATATTAAATGATAAGTTTACAAATAAAACATAATAAATTATTTTTAATTATTTAATTATATCATATAGTAATAAATAATTTTTAATTATTTAATATCATATAATAAGATGATAAGAAGACGATGTAAAAGAGATAACAAAGCTATTTCAGGGAGAAATACATAACTCTTAACCTGGAAAACACCTCCCTCAAAAAAACACAGAGATTAATTTTAACTTGTATGAAAGTTATATTAATGAACAAATGGCATCAAGTTGATCACACAGGCAAAATGTCTCTCATCACCCTGAGCGGTGAAGATGGGCTGATACGGAGGATTTTCCAGTTAAAAGTTGCTCATCGTCTTCAGAGAGAAGTATTGGGAAAGATCACAATAAGCAGGTGAGACTCTTCCAAGCCGGTGCTCATCATCCAACAGAAGTGAATTTATGCGAAAAACAAACTGCTGTGCATGTCCGGTGGCAAAAGACGTTAGGATGCTGTGCTGTAGGGAGATCCAGAAAATGAAAAATGAACTGCGAAGAATATGGGGGAGCTTGTTAAGGCACTGGATCAAGAGAAGTTTTGAGTTAATGCATGTTACAGCAAGAAATCTGTGGCATGGTAAAAACAAACTAATGTATGAAGGGGATTTTACTCATCCTGTGGCATGCCAAGTGATCATGGCCAGTGCCATAGAATCTTTATCTAAGAATCAACCAAAACCAGATTTAGATGAGGACCGATTAAGGTGGAAAGTGCCTCAGCCTTGGATGATGATGAAAGATAACTGGTGTTAGGGACTAAATTGACTGGATTCAGCCATTTGAAAACCTATCACTAATAATAAGGAAAAAGATAAAGGCAAGAGATAAGACAGGGAATAGATAAAATAAAGAAGAGATAAATCAAAAGAAATTGGTTTAGACTCCTAAAAGGAAAAGACTTCACAAGGCAAGTTAGACTTTATCTTTCCAAGAAAGAAAACAGATCTCTATAAAAGGAAGATATCTCTACAAATGAAGGACGGGCTCTCCATAGGCTCTGGATGACTTCTCTACACCTAAACTAAATTCATTCATTATATTGAGCGACATGTGAGACCATGAGAGATTGTAAAATCATTAATTATGGTGGATTTTGCCTCTAAACAACCCGTGGACGTAGACTTTTATACCGAACCACGTAAATCGCTGTGTTTCTTTTTATTTATTTCTATTTGCTATTTATTTCATGGATGAATGCGAAGAGTACCGTATCAAAGTCCAAATCACCATTGTGGACCGGGAATAATTCTTTCTTCTGTTCTGGCCTGTTATGCAAATTTAGACATTAACAACTGGAATGTGGCTATTATTGATAAGGCTACTGGGAAAACTGAAATTAGAGTTTTTGTCCCTGACCATGAAGGAGAAGTACTGCAAGCTACACTAAAATAGCCCCAAGTTTTTCAGCACAGATCCAGCCCCTGCTATAGTAATTGGTTCTTTTGCAGCTGCTATGTTGTGTCTTGATCTGGGAATACAAAAATTGACACTGGAAGGAGATGCTGTTCAACTTGTCTATGCACTAAAAGCAAACACGAGCAAGTTTTTAGAATTATGGGCAATTGATGGAAGACATGTACAAAAAATACTTACTTCTTTGCAGGTATGGGATCATGTACATCATGACAAAAGAATGATTAACAATGCCAGTCTGATGTAGATGAAATTGAGACCATTCCACCATGTATTCAGCCTATTATAATGACTGCAAGACTTTTAATTCCTTGGATAAGATTAACAACATATATTGTTTATGTTTGAAGATACATATGAGAAAGATCACTCTACATTTCATTGATGTACAAACATATATATACACTACATATAATTGACACTTATACCCTCACACACTTATACTAATTACAAACATGTCCTCTAACACTCCCCCTCAAGCTGGGACATATATAACATATAAACCTAGCTTGAAACAAATAAGTTTTAACTGACTCCAACACAAAGACTTAGTAAACACATCTGCGAGTTGATCAGCAAACTTCACAAAAGGTGTAGCAATGTCACCACTTAGTATCTTATCTCGAATGAAGTGATAATCAATCTCTATATGTTTAATCCTCTCATGGAACACATGATTAGAGGCAATATGCACTACAGCTTGATTATCACAAAATAACTGAAAAGGGTAGGTGCTGGAAACCCAATCTCTTGAAGGAAGTGTTGCAACCATGCCAGCTCACTAGTAGTATGAGTCATTGCCTTATATTCAGTTTCTGCACTAGACCGAGCTACTACTGCTTGTTTCTGATTCTTCCATGTAACTAAGTTACCTCCTACAAAGGTACAATATCCAGTAGTAGATCTTCTATCTGAAGGGGATCCTACCCAATCAGCATCTGAAAATGCTTCAACTCTAAGATGTCCATTTGGTCGATACAGTAATCCAAGGCCAGGTGCTCGCTTAAGATAACAAAGAATATGAATTACAACATCCCAATGTGGGACCCTAATCGTTTGTAAAAACTGACTCAATACACTCACTGCATAAAAGATGTCTGGTCTAGTGATAGTGAGATAATTTAAATTCCCAACAAGTCTTTGATACCTACCTAGATCTCCAAACAACTCCCATTCCTCTTTAAAAAATTTATGATTTGGGTCCATAGGGGTGTCAATGGGTCGTGCACCCAGCACGCTGATTTCTTCCAGAAGATCAAGTACATATTTCCTCTGAGATAGGTTGATACCCTCTTTAGATCTACTGACTTCAATTCCAAGGAAATATCTAAGCTTGCCCAAGTCTTTTGTCTGAAACTGATCATGTAAACACTGTTTCAGCCTAGCAATTCCAGCAGAGTCATTTCCAGTAATTGCAATGTCGTCCACATATATAACCAATAAAATGTGACCTGCATCACTATGTAGGTGAAATACCGAATGATCTGTTTGGCATCTATGAAGACCAAATGCCAATACAACATCAGAACACTTCCCAAACCATGCTTGAGAAGATTGTTTCAAACCATATAATGCATTTTTTAACTTGCATACAGTACCTCGATACTCCCCCTGAGCAACAAACCTAGGTGGTTGCTCCATATAAACTTCTTCATGCAAGTCGCCATGCAAAAATGCATTCTTAACATCCAACTGAAATAAGGGCCAGTGTAAATTAATAGCAAGAGAAATCAACACTCGAACATAGGAGATTTTGGCAACTGGGGAGAAAGACTCCTCGTAATTAATGCCATATGTTTAAGTGTAACCTTTAGCAACCAAGCGAGCTTTCAGACGTTCCACAGAACCATCAAGATGAAATTTGATTGTATATACTCATTGACAGCCAATAGGTTGCTTACCAGGTGGTAGTGGAACAAGATGTCATGTCTCATTATGGTGAAGGGCATCCATTTCATCTTTCATAGCTGTCCTTCATCCCGGATTAGATAATGCATCCTAAACTGTCTTAGGAATAGAAAGTTTTGAAAGTTGAGAGGTAAAACATGAGAATGAAGGAAATAAGGTATGATATGAGACAAATTGACTAATCGAATGTTGAGTAACACAAGATCAAGTACATTTGTGGAAAACAATTGGTGGAGAGTTTGAAGTACTAGGTAACTCAGGATCCGAAGATGGAGACACGATTGGTGAAGGCATGGAAGCCAGTAGTCATGAGCGACGCGAGTAAACCTGTAAAGGAACTGGGGGAGGGGGTGGAGGTGGAGGACCAGCGACAGGAGGGGAAAGTGTAAGAGTAGGTAATGGTAGAGGATCACACTCAACACTCGAAACTGTGCCAGAGAAATAGAGTATGGACTCAAAAAATGTAACATCAGCACTCGTGAAGTAGCGTCTAAGAACAAGACTATAACAACGATATCCTTTTTGAGTTCGAGAATAACCAACAAAAAAACACTTGGTAGAATGTGGATCAAGCTTATCAAAACCTGGGCCAATGTTATGAATATAGCAAACACACCCAAAAATGTTTGGAGAAAGGGTAAATGGTGGAGATGAAGGAAACAAGATAGAGAAAAGAAAGGAACCATCGAGAACCGATGAAGGCATACGGCATCGAGAACCGATGAAGGCATACGGTTAATAAGGTGACAAGCAGTAAGAACACCATCACTCCAAAATCGTTTAGGAACATGCATATGCAGTAAAAGTGCTCGGGTTATATCTAACAAATGACGATTTTTGCGTTCAGCCACTCCATTCTGTTGGGGTGTATAAGAACATAAAGTTTGATGAACAATTCATTTGCTACATTTAGTAAGTAGCAACAACACTAGATAGATATTCTCTAACATTATTAGAACGCAAAATCTGAACCATTTTGTTAAATTGAGTTTTAATTTCTTTTCAAAACACCTTGAATATGGAAATGAGTTCAGATCTTGCCTTCATCAGAAACACCCATGTCACACAAGAGTAGTCATTAATAAATGTGACAAAATACTGAAATGTGTTTGATTCAACGTCGATTGGTTCCCATATATCAGAGTGAATCAATTCAAAAGGACTCAAGGCTCGTTTATCAATTCGATGTATAAACGACACACAATGATGTTTGCTAATTTGACATGCTTCACAAGGAAAGGGAGACACATTTCCTAAATTCCTGACCTGACGCTTTAAAAGGGAAAGTGAGGGATTACCAAGACGACAATGCCATTCATAAGCAGATGATGTGGATGTAAGGGCTCGAGTGGGTGACTATTTAACATCAAGATAATATAGGCCACCAGCTTCATGCTCAGTACCAATCTTGTTTCTCATCTTAAGATCCTGAAAGACACATTAAGAAGGATAAAAGGTTACTGAACATTGAAGACTTTGAGTAATTTTACTAATGGACAACAAACTAAAGGGACAACTAGGAGCATATAGAATAGATGACACAGATATAGAGTCAGTGAGCTTAATAGATCCAATGGCTGTAACTTTAGCAAGAGAACCATTAGCGAGAGTAACACTTTTTGGAGATATCACAGTATCTAACTTAGATAAGACAGATGACAGACCAGTCAGATGTTCATTAGCTCCTGAATCAATGATCCATGGATCTTGAATGGATGAAGCAAGACATGCAGATGCTATACCTGAGTGGGTACGAGTAGCTGTGGAGGATGAAGCTCGTGTGTGACCCAAAAGTCGCTCATACTCATCCTTCGATATACTAATCATACCTGAGTTGGAGCTAGTTGACTGTGATGTAGTATCTTGACAAATGGCCTGATTAGCAGACCCAGATGGTCTACCATGTAGATCCCAACAATAGTCCACCGAATGGTTAGTGCGACCACAATGGGTGCACTTACGAGGCTTTCGACCTTGAGTGCGATTACCTTTGGCATCGCGTCCCCCACATGCACCTCTACCACCTTGGCCTCTATGCCTGCTAGGAGCAACATAAGAGGTAACTGCATCATATAACTGTGACTCAAATTTAGTTGTCATATATGAGAAACTCCACACAATATCACAACTGAACTTGGAGATTGAAACTGCACACAATATCTGAGAAAAATCACAATTCAACTTAAAAAATCTAAGAAATGCAATCTGGAAATATAGATACTTAGCCCAAGTACCTGAAAAACAACTCGAATACCACAATTTTGGTCCTGTATCGACCTAAACTGGTCCAAACCGAACTGTTTCAGGTTTGAACCGGGATGTTTCGGGTTTGTATCGGCCTGAACCGGCCTGTTTCGTGTTTGAACAGGGTTGTTTCGGGATGTATCGATTGTGTTTCGGGTCTGGACTGGTACCGGTTTAAAAACTGAGCAGAAACAAGAATAAGCTATCCTAAACGAGTATAAGAATACTGTATACGTGTTACCAAACAAGTGTTATTCCGAATAGGAATACACTCTTACTCCAGGTTTTGGCTATTCAAACTCAAGGATTGGATAGCTTATCCCTGCAACCAAACACTCCGGGCTTCAACCTTTTGCCGGCGACGGAGGCCCTTTCCGGCTGCAACGACAATGTCGGTACCCACAAACAAGACCGGCGAGTCCACCCCTGGTGCCCAGTACTGGAGAAGACGCCAAAGAGTGGCCGGAAACCACTTCAAATACTTTCGGTCGCCTACAATAAAGGGAACCACTGTATTGATTCCGGCGGCGACGACGATGTCGGTAACCACAAACAAGGCCGGCGAGTCCACCCTTGGTGCCCAGTACCGAAGAAGACACCGGAGAGTGGCCAGAAACCACTTCAAACACTTTCGGTCACCGACGACAAAAGGAACCACCATATCAATTTGGGCGTGAACCACCATACACTACTTAGATCTATCCAACGTACACTATGCTCTGATAACATGAAGATACATATGGGAAAGATCACTCTACATTTCATTGATGTACAAAAATATATATACACTACATACAATTGACACTTATACCCTCACACACTTATACTAATTACAAACATGTCCTCTAACAATGTTAAAAAACAAACTAAACAACTTTGCAGTATATAATCCTCTAAATATTTTAGAGCTTAATCTTGATCTTTTTATTCATCCCATGTATGTAAAGCTTCCAGGATTTTATTTACTTTGCCTTGGCATGTAGTTCTATCAAGGTTAATTGATAATTAAAAAGTTTTTTTTTTTATTCTTCCATATAAAATGTGATAGTTTTCTAGAAGGTAAAAGCTGAAATTGCATAAACAAACATTTTAATTAGCATTTAAGCTTGTCATCCTCTTTTTTGATTTTTAAGAATATTCATCCCATGTTCGAGCTACCAGCTTTCTTGCAGTTTCAATGTTTCTACTTTTCCATTGATGGAAGAAATAGGATCCAAGCAAGAAAAAGATAATGATGAATAAAAAAAATGATTTACCAATTCACATGCATCTCAGAACAATCTATGTTACTGGTCTCTTCTGTTCTGTTCCTGTGCTATATTTATTGTTTGGGAAGAATTAAGAAAAAGTAACAAACTGAAGATGCTGGATCAAATACTTTCAGAGTTGGGGCAGGCTAGAGTTAAAGAAAGGAAGGAAATGGATCTAAAATTTAAATTTAAAGGCCAATAATGGGAATTATAAATATAAAAATCATTTCATATTTTATTTTATTCCTTTTTTTAAATTTTTATTTACGTAACATGTAAAATGTAAACCCTAGCAGAATCCAAAGGGTTAAAGCAAGGCACGAGAAGGGATGAAACCCTAGCAGGCCAAAGGTCGAGAGAGAGAGAGAGAAACTTCTGGAAGAAGGAAAAAATAAAGGACTGAAATATTATGTAAAAATATATTTACATCTGTGTAAAGTGACAATATTTATAATAGTACATGAAGAAATAAAAGATATGTGACTAACATGTGATACAAAGATGAATAAAAGAATTAAAAAATAACTTTGGTTTAGTTAACACATCAGCAAGTTGATGACTGGAAGTTAAGTGAAAAATCTTGATAACTCCAGCTTGAAATTTTTCCCGAATAAAGTGACAATCCAGCTCAATGTGCTTTGTTCTTTCATGGAAGACTGAATTGCCAGCAATGTGTAATGTAGTCTGACTATCACAAAATTTTTTAGCACTATGAGTATGAGAAATACCAAAATCAGATAAGAGAGTGAGAAACCAAATGATTTCACAAGTGGAAAAAGTCATGGATCTATACTTAGCCTCTGCAGATCAAGATCTAGAAACAATGGTCTGTTTCTTTATCTTCCAAGAAACTAAAGAATCCCCAAAAAAAACACAATAATCACTTGTAGATCTTCTACTGCTAGGACAAGAAGCCCAATCAGAATCAACAAAAGCTTTGAGAGACAATGCATTGACAATTGGGAAGAAAAGACCATGACCAGGAGTGCCTTTGATATATTGTAAAATTCTGTAGGCTGTTTGTAAATTGGGCTGTCTAGGCTGAGCCATGTATTGGTTAAGCCTATTGACAGAATAACGTAAGTTTGGCTGAGTTAATGTGAGGTATGGTATAGAAGTCGACCTACAAGTCTTCTATAAATTGTAGGGTCAGGCAACAAGTCTCCCACATCCTTACTCAACTTAATATTTTGTTCCATAGGAAAGACAACAGGTTTAGAAGCAAGTAAACCAGAATCTTGAAGAATCTCCAAAAAATATTTTCTTTGACACAAAGAAATACCAGCAAGAGACCGAGCCACTTCCAAACCAAGGAAATATTTGAGCTTACCAAGGTTTTTAAACTTAAACTTCTCATCAAGCAAGGACTTCAAAAGCTCAACAGATGTCATATCATTACTAGCAATGAGAATATCATCAACATAAACAAGAAGGGCAATAAAAGATGAACCCTAAGTCTTAGTAAAAAAAGAATAATCAGCTTTGGATTGTTGAAAACCCATACTAAGTATAGAAGTTGAAAACTTGGAGAACCACTGCCGTGAGGCCCGTTTCAGACCATAGAGTGATTTATTCAACTTGCAAACTTGGAGACCCCTTTAACATGAAAGCCAGGAGGTAAAACCATGTACACTTCTTCAGATAAGTCCCCATGCAAAAAATCATTATTTACATCCAGCTGTGTATGTTGCCAGCTTTCACAGCAGCAATGGCCAAAAGTGTTTTAACAGTAGCCATTTTAGCAACAGGTGAAAAAGTTTCAGAATAATCCAATCCTTCGGTTTGGGTATAACCTTTGGCAACCAACCTTGCCTTATATCTTTCAATTGAACCATCAGCAAGATACTTAATCTTATAAACCCATTTGCAACCAATAAACTTCTTACCATAAGGTAAAGAAGTAACAGTCCATGTATTATTAATTTCCAAGACTGCAATCTTAGCTGATATGACATCTCTCGAATGAGAGTACTTGATAGCTTAATAATAGAACTCAAGTTCAGTATCGACAAAAATGGACATGACAAATGATTTATGTGAAGGAGAAAGATAGCATAAGACAGAAAATTGAAAATATCGTTTTTATGAGATGAAGTCAAAAGGGAAGAAGAACCTGATGAATCAGAAATTGTTGAAGGATTTGATGTGGAGTGTGCAGAAGAGAAATTGCAATGAAAATTCTGCAAATAACCTGGTACATTTCTGATTCTAGAAGATCTTCTAGGAAGATCAGAAGGCAATGGAACAGTGACAGGAATTGGGGAAGAAGGCTGAATAGGAGAATCATTTGAATCATTTTGGGAAGAAGGTGAAGAGGAGTTAAGAGATGAATCAACGGAAGGTGTTGTTGAATGCACATTTAAAGAATCTAAAGTTGAACATTCAACTAGAAAAATAGAATGTATAATAGAAGAAAAATCAATGGTGTTTTGAGAAGTAAAAGGAAAAATATGTTCACGAAAAACAACATTTCTTGAGATAAAATATTGATTAGTTTTTAAATTAAGAAGTTTGTAACCTTTTATGCCAAAATGATAACCAAGAAAAATACAAGTTCTAGCTTTAGGATCAAATTTGGTTTGAGATCTTTGTAGAGTTGAAGCAAAACAAAGACAACCAAAAGTTCTTAAATGAGCATAAGAGGGAGAAGTTTTGAACAAAAGCTCAAAAGGAGATTCTGTTTTAAAAGAGGAGTAGGAAGCCTATTAATGAGGTAAGTTGCTGTTAAAACTACATCACCCAAAATATTAATAGGCAGATGAGACTGAATCATCATTGTTCTAGCTATATTAAGAATGTGTTGATGTTTTCTCTTTACAATAGAGTTTTGTTGATGAGTCTCAACACAACTATGCTGATGTATGATACCTTTAGAATGCAAAAAATGAGCAAATGGAAATCGAGTGCCATGATCAGTGTAAAGTGATTTTATTTTTAAATGAAATTGTGTTTTAACCATTTTATAAAAAATTCTAAAAATATGTGAAACTTCAACTTTGTGCTTAAGAAGATAAAGCCATGTAGCACGAGTTGAATCATCAATAATAGTCAAAAAATATTTGTAACTTTCAACAGTAGGTACAAAATATGGTCCCCCCAAACATTACAATAAACAAGATTAAAAGGAGTAGCATGCAAATGAACATTATTTGGAAAAGGTAATTTCCTTTGTTTAGCTAAAGGACAAATCATGCAAGGATTGCATGGAACAGTCAATTTAGGAACAAAATTATTAACAAACAACATCCTGAAATTAGAAGGATGACAAAGTTTATTATGCCAAAGCTCATAATTAGAGCATTTGGAAGAAATTGAGCAAACATGTGAGGACATTGTTTCAGGTAAGCAAGCAGCATATGTACTAGAAAAAAAAAATTAGGTTTAGAAATAGAAAGGCTTGATAGTTGCATTATATAGAGACCACCCTGCAATTTACTCACTTCAATCAGCCTCCAACGAATCAGGTCTTGTATTAGATAAATGTCAGAGGAAAACAGAAAGCAGCAAGTTAGTGATTGTGTTAACTTGCTAATGGAAATCAATTTGAATTTAAAGGTTGGAACACATAGAACATCATGTAAAACAAGATTTTCAGAAATAGAAACAGAGCCAATATGTGTAACAGACACAGATTGACCATTAGGAAGCTTCACAGAAGCATTAACAGAACTAGTGATAGAAGTAAAACAGTCAATAGAAGGAACCAAATGATCAGTGGCTCCAGTATTAAGAATCCAAGAATTTGAATTATATGTAGCAGACTGAGCAACAGAAAAAACAGGATCAGTATTATGTCAAGGAAAAGTAATACCAGAAAATTATTTGAAAACTGCATTGACAGCAGAAGGGACTTCATCAGCAGATTTAGAAGGATGAAGCAGATTTAGAAGCAGCTGATACTAAGCCTCAGTAAATGAAAAAGGAGAAACAACCGAGGAATTGCTATCACTAAGGACAACATTATTAGCCATAGACTGTTGCCTCTGTTTCGGTTTACAGCCTGGTGGAAAGCCATGCAACTTGTAACATTTTTCAATCACCTGACCAATAATTCCACATGTTTACAAACTGGTCTATCTTTCTTAGAAAATGATTTAACAGATCTGGTTCTATCATTTTGAGAAACAAAAATATGTGAGTCAACAGGGGGCAGAGAAACATAAGAGATTTTTCGTTGTTGTTCCTCTTATAAAACAAGAGAAAAAACTTTATTAAGAGGAGGTAGATGCTCCATAAGTAGAATTTGTGCACGAGCAGGTGCAAAAGATTCATTCAATCCCATCAAAAACTGTAAAACACGTTCCTGTTGAACATAGGAGTTCAACGTTCGTACAGCTCCACAAGAACAGGTAGGAACAGGCTTGTAGTTAATAAGTTCATCCCAAAGGCCCTTAAGACGAGTAAAATAATTACTCACCGAAAGAGAACCCAGAGAAAAAGAGAAAACTGATTTCTGTAACTGAAAAATGCGAGGTCCATTTTTCTGAGAAAATCGTTCCTTAAGATCTGACCAGATCTCACATGCAGTTGTAATATACAAGATACTAGAAGAAATCTAAGGAGAAACAGAGTTTAAAATCCAAGATACCACCATATTGTTACATCGGAGCCATGGAGAAAGAAAAGAATCTGTTGGATCTGAAGGTTTAGGAATAGATCGATCAACGAATCCAAGCTTGTTCTTTGCCGAGAGAACAATAGATATCAAACGGGACCAAGCATGGTAGTTCTCACCGAGAAGAGACTGCGTAACCAAAAGAACACTAGGACTGTCATTAGGATGAAGAAAATAAGGAGAAGTGGCATCCTCATAGATGAATTTGTGAGACGGCACCATAGAAGCAATAAAAAAAAGGACGTCTGATACCATGTAAAATGTAAACCCTAGCAGAATATAAAGGGTTAAAGCAAGGCACAGGAAGGGATGAAACCCTAGCAGACCAAAGGTAGAGAGAGAGAGAGAGAGAGAGACTTCTGGAAGAAGGAAAAAATAAAGGACTGAAATATTATGTTAAAGTATATTTACATCTGTGTACAGTGATAGTATTTATAGTAGTACATGAAGAAATGAAAGATGTGACTAACATGTGGTACAAAGATGAATAAAAGAATTAAAAAAATAACTTTAATTCTTGAGATAACATGTGTCGAATGATAATTGATGCTTATGCAGCGCTTTTAATAATTTACAAACATGTATGAGTTTATCACATCAACCTTACACCATAGGGTGTGTAAACAACCCATTTTACACTCGGTCGTGATTGAAGATAAATTCTTCGAATAGATCATACTTTATGTTATTTCTCAAACAACAACAACAACAATAATAATAATAATAATTTTTAAAGGTTAGAGCACTGCTGATGAAACATATATATTTATTTAAAATAGCCAATCAAAAGTAATTTTATTAATTTTAGCTAGTAGCTTTTGGAATATACTCTAAATTTGATTAGCTACAAAATTGAATAAAGAAAAATGCTGACTATATTTAAGAAAAACTTATTTATCCACGTGTCAGTTATTGATATATAAAAAATTATGAAACTTGAAATTCAAGATTTGAATTTAAGAAAATTGACAAAATGAATTTTGTAAGTAAAATTATAATTACATGTAGCAAATAAAATATTTCCAATTAAATAAATATTTGGTGTACAAGAAGATGTTAAAAGTACGCTTGTTTACATACAATTATCAAGATTCAATATAATCAATAATGAATACATGTACATGACATGATCTTACTTCTAGCATATGCAATCTACTTTATCGGAACTTGTTTACCTAGACCTCTTTGTATATATTGAATAATTTATTCCATATATAAGGGAGAGTTTGAGAAAAATAAAAATAAAGAATGAGCGAGAAACTAACAAGGCTAGAGGTCAAAGGATACGCCTGAGGTAACTCCTGAACCCTTTGAAAGTTCAAATACATTATACACTCCATACTCTATATTGATTTAAGCATTGGATGTGTCCCCCACCACACCGAGCCCTACTTGTCTTCTTGTTCTGAGTTATTGGAAGTAGTTGGTAAAGATACGAAACATGTCCATAACAGTATGCGTCGTCTGTGGGATCTCCTACATCTCAACGTGCCTTTCGTATGCCTGTGACAACATGTTGCCAAGTAATCCACGACCAAGAAACAACAACAACAACAACAAGTGATCAAGTAGACAACAGGATGGAGGGAATATTTATAGAGATGGAAGAAAGGTTGAGGAGAATGACTTTGGAGATGGAGAATCTCCAGCGAGAGAATGAGGCTATCAAGCAAAAAAGTGCAGAGAACGTTGCACCAAGCCACGTTGAAAGAAACAAGGAACACTAACTTCAAGTCTTCAACGACGAAGAAAAGATGAAGATGCACAAAGATTTGTGACACCTCATGGACAAATACGAGAAGATAGGCATATCCTCCTCTGTCAACAATCTACTCAACAACACTGACCTGTCTTACAACGTCGAGATAATGATGGTAACACTCCCACCCAAGTTCAAAGTCCCACAAGTCAAACTACATGACGGATCTAAAGATCCAGTTGAGCATTTGGAAACGTTCAAAGCCCACACGACTCTCCACGATTTCTCCGGAGAGATCGCGTGTCAGGCTTTTCCCTTGATTCTAAAAGGGATAGTAAGAGGATGGTTTGGAGCTTTACAACTAGGTTACATAGACAGCTTCAAGGAACTCACTAGGAAATTTTTTACAAAATTCATGGCTAGCAGGCGAAGAAGGTAGCCAACAACGTACTTCCTAATTGTCAAGCAGTAGGAGGACGAGAGCCTGAAAGCATACATCACAAGGAGTGCATGACCGTTGATGACCAAGACAAAAAGATCACACTCGTGGCACTCCTAGGAGGTGCTTGACCCTGAAATCCATTTATGGCGGAATTGGCAAGAAGAACTCCGACCACACTATGGGAGTTGATGGATATGGCAGACGACTTCGTCAATGCCGATGACACACTCAGGGCCTTAACTGCCCAAGGAATGTCCGAATTGGAGTAGGAAGAGAACATCTCCAAAAACCTGAGTGGCGGGAAAGTGCAGGAGAAAGCCAGGAAAGACCAGAAAGATAAAAGGTGAGGGAGGTCCGTCCTTCAGAAATCCAAACTCCAGGTCGGTCCACACAAATCTGAATGTAAAATAGAAGGCAAGAGTGACGGCGATCAAAACAGAAGAAATTGTCGCTTTTGTACCTATCACCAAGTGGAAGGGCATAGAACGAAAGATTGTTATTCTCTAAAGAATAAGATAGAGACGATTAGGAAAAATGGAGAACTAGAGTGGTTAGTCGCCCAACATCCAACACTCAGGGGCGATCTTTGGGCCAAAGGATGGAGCAAACTCGAAGGCCGCACAGAAGCGAAAGCTTGAAGCAGCGAAGAACAATGCGAGGAAATCTTGAGGTTAACCTTTGCCAAAGCCCGACTAGGAACAATGAGCCTCTAGGCAAGATTCGGATGATAGTGGGAGCATTCGCTAGGGGCGGTCCCAAGTCTTCCAGTAGAAAGGCGCATGCACAGAAGGCCATATACGAATAGGTATTCTCAACGAAGATGCCCCCAAAGCAAGCAACGGGTCAAAAGACGATCACCATATATTTTGGCTAGGAAGATTGTGAGGGATTCCAATACCCTAACAACGACGTCTTGATAATGACATTGTTGGTAGTGAACTATACTAGTAGGAGAATTCTAGTTAACATGACAGTTTGGCCGATATCCTTTTATGGGATGCTTTTACAGATATGGGAATTGACCTAGACCAACTACACCCTTTGCCCACACCACCGAAAGGGTTACCAGAAGATGCGGTTCAACCTGTGGGCACCATAATGCTACCTGTGTTTGCTGGAATTGGACACTGCACAATTACTACCATAACTAACTTCTTGGTGGTTAAGGCTCATTCTTTTTACGATGTTATTCTCGGGCGCCCAACCTTGAATAGCTTAAAGGCCAAAACCTGCACCTACCATTTGAAGATGAAATTCTCGACAGATGCGGGTGTAGGAGAAGTAGGTGGTGAGCAAGTACTAGTGAGAATGCTATGTACAAGAGCTCAAAAATGGAGAAGAGACATATGGACGACGAAAAGTTCGAAATCTGGTGCAGCATTGCTATCTCCACCACCCGAACTTATTGACCACAAGGTTAAGACGAGGGACGAGCTAAATTTGAAAGAAGCCGAGGCAAATGAGCCTCTAGAACTTGTAGCCTTGGAACCAAACCATCTTGAAGCCACAACAAGAATTGGAACTAGAATGGGGTCCAAAACAAGGCAGCAGTTAAAACAGGTCATGATCAAACACAAAGATGTGTTCGCTTGGAGCCATGGAGACATATGCTTGGGATCGATAACAAGGTCATCGAGCATTGTCTCTGCATAAGCCTAGAGGCCAAGAAGATCTGAAAGAAATGGAGGAATTTCAGCACTAAGAAGTATGTTGACATAGCTGAAGAAGTGGAACAGCTCCTAGCTTCGAGGTTCATTCAGAGAGGCACATTACCCTGAATGACTCTCAAATGTGGTGTTAGTGAAGAAGTCAAACAGAAAATGGTGAATGTGTGTTGACTTCACCGACTTAAATAAGGCATGCCCGAAAGACAGCTTCCCCTTACCACATATTGATTTGATAGTGAACTCTAGGGTGGGACATCGAATGTTGAGTTTCATGGATGCATATTCGGGATATAATCAAATCCGAATGAACCCAGATGATCAGGAGAATACTTCCTTCATAACGAACCATGGAACTATACTTCTACCAAGTGATACCCTTTGAGTTAAAGAACGTTGGGGCTATATATCAAAGACTGGTGAATTGCATGTTCAAGAAACAGATAGGTTGCAGCATGGAAGTTTACGTGGACGACTTGCTTGTCAAAAGCAAGGAACCTGAACACCATATCGCCAGTCTACGAGAGGCATCACTATCTTAGGGCAGTACAATATGAAGCTTAATCAGGCGAAGTGTGCCTTCGGTGTAGATTCTGGCAAATTCTTGGGCTTCATGGTCACAAAGAGAGGTATAAAGGCCACCCAGAAAAAATCAGGGTAATAATAAACATGAAGCCACCCCGGAACATAAACGAGGTGCAGAAGTTGACTAGTCGGGTGGTGGCACTCAACATATTTGTTTCTAGGTCCAATCCTGGAACGATGAATGCGACCAAGCATTCGAGAAGTTAAAGGAATATTTGGTCGCATCAAGAAGTTGAAGGAATATTTGTGCAACCCACCGCTCCTAAGTGAAGCTGGACAGGGAGAAACCCTATACTAATACATATCGGTCTGCCCGGACGCAATCTCGGTAGCTTTGGTGAAAGAAGATAAGGGCAACCAGAGACTAGTGTACTATAGGGTTGAGCCTTCATGGTGATGGCCACCCGGTGACTAAGGCCTACTTCCAAGCTCACATGATCAAAGTATTAACAGAGGCCTCCTTGAAGAAAGTGCTACAGAAACCCAGCACCTATGGACGCCTCATGAACTGGTCAATCAAGCTAAGTGGGTTTGATATTGAGTATCTTTCTCGAAATGCCATGAAAGGGCAAATCCTAGAGGATTTCGTAGCCGGAGTTAACCAACTTCCAGAAGAAGTCCAAGCTACACTGACAAGAAGACCCTGGCAGATCTTTGTCCATGGCTCATCCTGTCGTTCTCGTGGAGAGTATGAGTGCATATCACAACTAATTTCGAAGAAGAGTACTACTATGCAATAAAGCTCACCTTCAAAACTACCAATAACGAGGTGGAGTACGAAGCTTTGCTGGCAAGATTCGCCATGACAGAAGCATTGGGGGCAAAAGAGGTTGATATAAAGGCCAACTCCTAGGTGGTCGTCAATCAAGTCATGGGGGAATACACGACAAAAGGTGAGAGACTAATAAAATATTTGCAGCTAGTATGGGAGAATCGTGTTTTCAGTACTTTAAAATTAAGCAAATACCATGGGAAGAGAACTGGAAGGCAGACAAGCTGGCACGAACTACCTCAAGTATGGAAGAGTATGCTTTACCTTGTGAAGCAGTGAACAAGATATTAGAAATCCCCACCACCAGGATCAATGTCTTGGAAGTCAGACCAGGAGCGCCAGAATGGGCGCTGGATGTGATCATATACCTGAGTGCAAGAGAGCTTCTCGACAAAAAATGGGAGACAAGGAAGGTAAAGAACAAAGAAGCATGCTTCATCCTAATAGATGGAGTATTACACAGAGGAGGTTTCTCCACTCCCCTCTTAAGATGCATTTTATTTGGAGAGGCACAATACATGTTGGCAGAAATATATAAAGGAGTGTGTGGGAATTACTTTGGAGGGAGAGCTCTGGTAGGGAAAGTCATGAGAGCAGGCTATTACTGGCCACATACTCTCAAGGATGTAGAAGAATTTGTCAAGAAGTGTGCAAAATGCCAATTATATGTACCATTGCTTCATTACCCGCCAGAAGAACTAACGTCGATATAGTTAACCCCTTACCCCCAAGCAAAGGAGGATTAATGTTTGTCGTGATCACCGTAGATTACTGTACCAAGTGGGTGGAAGCATAAGCTTTGGCCATTATCACGACAAACATCATCACCAAGTTCCTCTGGAAAGTTATCGTATGTCGGTTTGGCATACCCCAGAGCATAGTTTTAGACAACGAGTGGCAATTTGATTCGGGTCATTATCGTGATTGAAGCGCTAAGCTAGGAATCAAGTTTAAGTATTCCTCCACTGGTCACCCCCAAGCCAATAGGCAAGTCGAAACAACCAACAAAACCTTGCTTGGGATTTTGAAAAAGAAGTTAACGGATAAGAAAGGAAATTGGGCTGAAGAACTACCAAGAGTCTTGTGGGTGTATTGAACCACCATTAAGACCCTAATGGGAGAAACCCCTTTCGCACTGACCTATAGAAGCGAGGCGGTTGTGCTAGTAGAAGTTGGAATGCCGAGCTACAGAGTCCAACACTTCAATAAAGACTCCAACAATAACAGACTAGAAGAACATCTCAGCCTGCATGAGGAAAGAAGGGAAGAAGCTGAAGTGCAAACGGCAGCTAATAAAAGGAAAGTGGAGCACTACTCAATAGGAGGGTCAAGCCCAAATTGTTCAAGGTAGGTGACTTTTCCTTAAAAGAAGCAAGGATGATGACACAAGGAGAAAGAAAGCTTGGACGCCAATGGGAAGGCCAATTTATAGTTGTCGCCAGTCAACGACAAGGATCATACCACCTCAAACACGCAGAAGAAATTGAGCTACCCCATCCGTGGAACGCTGAACACTTGAGGAAGTATTTTGCCCAATTGTATCCATGTAAATTCAACATCATAAATAAAATTTTCTCCTTTCCAAATCATGTCTCTTCTTGCACAAGGATGGTTTTCTCCCAATTTGCGCAAAAGTCGAAATCCCTTGCATTTGCACATGGCGAGCCATCTCACCCTTTAAACTGAGTGCCCTTGTACTCGCACATGGTGACTAAAGGGTAATGACATTCCCTTCAGTGCATCGCCCCTCGCCCCTTAAGCCGAGTGCCCTTGCACTCACCCCAGGCAACTAAAAGGTAATGACACTCCCATGAGTGCATAAACCTTCACCCCTTAAGCCGAGTTCCCTTGCACTCGCACATGGTGATTAAAGGGTGATGAAACTACCTTGAGTGTGTCAACCCTTGCCCCTTAAATCGAGTTCCCTTGCACTCGCCCATGGTGACTAAATGGTGATGACACTCCCTTGAGTGCATCAATCCTCGCCCTTTAAGCTGAGTGTCATTGCACTCGAACGTGGCGACTAAAGGGTGATAACACTCCCTTAAGTGCATCAATCCCCGCCCCCTTAAGCTGAGTGCCCTTGCACTCACCCCAAACGATCAAAAGATGGTGACACTCCTTTAAGTGCATCAATTATCTCTCACGAAACATCATCACTCATCCATTAGTGCAAGAAAATCTCAAGCACAAATTACCATAACGAATATCCAACCATTCACACAACCAATATAGTTATACAACATTGCAACAAATATCAAAACACAAGCACGCACGACAGATAAAGTTCAATCTAAAGCGAAAAGCGATCCAAACTTCAAATAAAAGAAGTGTAGTTGTCCATAGAGCAATACAAATACAAGCAAAATGATAGAGAATCATGGATTCAGAGTAGCAGGAGGAGGAAAGGCGTCAGGCATCACATCTCGACCCATGAAGTCAATGACCTGGTGAGTAGCATGGCTGGGATGAATGGAGTCTAAGTCAAGAGACCTCAAATCAGCACAATAATTCTTCAACAAGTGTTTCCGCAGCTTATGCATTCCCAATTTGTAGCCCAACCCCAGACTCAATCACATACATCTTTGACCGCCACAAGATGAGGAGAAAGACGAACAAATTCCTCACTGGAAGCCCTTAACTCAGCCTCCAATTGAGCAATTTTCTGCTCGGAGGCAATGGATTTCATCATATGAGTCTCCGTGACATGACTGAGTTGAATGTAGTTCGTTTTGTGCTTTTTAAGGTCCCAGTTCACTAGCTTGAACCAAGCCTCCAACTGAGCCATCTCGCTACAGACATAGTCACGGGTCACACTAAGCTCCTGGCGAGCGTTCTTCGAACTGGCCACCATTCCAGCATACTCTAAGGAGCATTGTTTGATTTCCTCCAGCTCTTTCTCCAGGTGTTGAAGGCTAATCCTACGTCGTGTCACGTCCATCCTCTAAAACCTTGGCCTCAAAGTAGCACCTCGACACATCTTACTCGGACTTCTCCAAGTCATGTCGAAGATCAACCACTTCGTCCGAAAGTCGACGATGTCTTCTTCCAACATATGGGAGTAAGACTCCCAATGAAAGCATGTGTCTGCCATCTCCTTCCTTTCTGCCCTCACTTTAGAAATAACCTAGCGGGCCTTTTCAACATAGGCGCAAAGAGAGCAAACCTCATCTTCTAGGTAAAGCTGGCTATTGACAATCCAACTAGAAAGTTGGTTGACCCCTCGTGACACAAAACCAGTCTGTGTTATAAAAAGAAAAAGGGTAACACAACAACTAAAACAAGGAAACCTACCGAAGACAGAAAGCCCCTTAATTGGTGTGCGGTACCCAGAACCAATGCCTCCACACGATTGCTGGTCTGTGGGGTAGGCCTCGAAGAATGAGACCCATAGGGACCAAGTAGCTCTGAAAAGTTAAGCTCCTCGCCACAAACGAAGGCCTGGAGCCACCCGCTAGTTCGAAACAACGGGGTGGAGAGGCCAAAGGCCTGAGGCGGGGTTGCCCCCTTTAGGCACCGCACCCTCGCATAGGTAGGGGTGGGGTTTGCCCCCCCGTAATCCGCCCTCGGATCTTGGGGGAGGGGGCAGATCCTTGATCCCCGATTCCCGATTCCCCCTTGCCTTGCCCAAAATGGGCCTATGAACCACTAGGCTCAGAACACGTTTATGGGCCCAAAAATGGCCAAGAACACGTTTTTAGGCCTAAGAATGACCTAAAACCTTTTTGGGCCCATATTTCATTCCAATTTCTATTAATACAATAATATAATAACGAATAATCTAAGATATTACAATAATACAAATTAATAACTTAGTAACTTAAAAGTTGTAACTAATAATTCTAAACTATTGCAATAGTACAAATTAATATAAAATTATAACAATTAATCTAAAACTATTACAAATTAATCTAAAAATATTATAAATTTTCACATAATTTAAAAAAATAATACAATTCAATAATTAAATAATAAATTGTAGTAAGATTACAATTCACTTAGATCATTTGGCATTGACTTTGATATTTGGATTTGGGGGTAGTCATGATGGTGGGCAAGTGAGTGAGACTATAAAAGCTTTAAAAAATTTAAGAAAAACAATTAGAATCACAAACATTATATAAATACAAAAATAATTAAGTGACAAATTATACAAACCAATGATAATGGTAGATCCAATACACACGAAGTCATATTGCAGTTGATGTAGACATAGCATCATGTATCACAGTTATTCCTATAACAATTAAATTTGGAATTAATACCGGTTAAATGAATATAAATAAATTACAATAATAACAAAATATATTATCAGCAAAAACAAATCAGTGAGTTAAGAGCGATTACTGGATCCAAGCAAATAAATAAATCCACCCGCCTCCTCATCGACCACCTCAAAGTCTTTCACATCTAGAATATGAGTTGACTTCCATTTTATCCAATTCTAAGTGCAAATCAATGCCTCCACGGTGGTAGGATATAACGAACTCTGGCATGAAATGGGTGCAAACCCCCGCGTAAATGGGTGCAAATCCGATGCTAAGTATCTATCCAACTCCGACTGGGCCTCTGAAGGATGATGGACTAGGGGGTCCTGCTCCAACCTTTCACCCCACTCCAACCTACGCTTATTCTCATCCCGACTTCAAGAGGAGGCGGTGCGATAGGTGTAGTTGCCGGAATATTACCACATATGAACGTGACAAACTCATCAAATAATCTACCAACAGTTGTCCTAACCCTTACCGTAATATTATTTGCCCTTACCGTAATATTATTTGCCCATGCCTTCCCGTCTGCCAATCCCAAGCCATACACTATGCCATCAATTTTGTACTAGGAGTCAATAACAATAGCCACATAGTAACACCCCCTTCCCTAGACTTAGGGATGTCAGATGTTTGCGCACATATAGCAAGACAAGAGATTTCATAATTAATAAGTCAACTAATTAAATAATTAAAACCTGGAACTAAATCCAACTGCTCCATTAGAGCACTCTCATTGGATTAGCTAAAAGTTAAATCCAATGAAAATTTAGCTATTGAGCCATAAAATATATCACATTGGAATAGTTATATTCCAAATATTTGGAATATAGCTACAGTAACTTCTAAAGTAATTTCCAAATTTGGAAGACACTGTTTATTCATCAAATCCATTTTATATCATTTGTTTCTCTCCCGAAGTCTCCATCAACAACTTTGTCTATTTATTTTGTCCATTGACCATCTGATTTTGTGTAATTATGCTGTCCATTGAATATTTTTCTAAAATATGATAAATAAAATAAATTAATAATTAAAAAAATTAAATATTTTTTTAATTATTAATTACTCATTACTATATAATGAATAAATGGATAATTCAATGTGGAGATTTGATGTGAATAGCTAAAGTCAAATTCATCTTATATTATTTTATTTTATTGTTATATAATAAAAAAATAGTTATTCCAATGTAGAGATTTATGTGAATGGAATAACTAAAAGCCAAATTCATCTTACATTCATAAAAAAATGTACTTTAGCTTTAGCTAATCCAATGAGAGTGCTCTAAGCTTGGTTTGTCTGCTCGTATTAATCATCATCCTCACCTGGGTCGTTAAAAATATGAAATAAAACTGAAATGATTCAAAGACTAAGTAAGAAACACATCACAACGTAAAAATAATAAACATAAGGTTTTCATGAAATATTTCATACTGGAAGCTTAAAATCATGACTGATCATACTAATGCTTATACTATGCATGACGTGTCTTGATTTATATGAATTAATTAACTGTTTTGACTTATATGATTTATCTGACTGATCTGACTGACCAACACACTTAAGCATGTGTTCAAAGTTGTGCACCGGCCCCACATCTTGCGCCGCAAGTGGAGCCATTGAGGTAGTATTCTAACATACTACAATGGACCACACTTGAGTCTGTGGCTTACACATCCATCCTAAAAATGCATTGGTATCATGCATCTAAATAACCATCTGTTTAACCTGATCTAATCTTATCTTGCACTTAAATTTAAGAAAGCTTACGTGTCTTATGCGACATGAGATGTATGACATACATACTAATATAAATAACTGTAAAATATTGAATCTAAACACGATGTAAAAAATTAACGTGATCGTATGCTATGATGAATGATATGCTTGTATATATCATGACATGCGATATATAAACACTGGCTTTCAAGAATTGGCTTTAATAATAATCTATCGGACTAAGTAATGTGCTACTCCTAATTTATGATCAAACTACTTACATCTTAGATCTGCTTCCTAAATCCTACTTCGTACAAATCGTCACTAACATTTCTAGAAAACATGTTGTAATATTATGCATCATTAATTACATATCATGGAATTTAATCTAATAAAATATTCAGTTATATATTAAAATTAATAACTACTAATATTGTATAACTATTTAAATAATAATATCATATCTAGTCTTTCAAATATAATCAAGTAAGAAACATATTTTTATCTAAATCTATAAAATAACGATGAAAATATTTAGTTCATAAAATAGGCTTAATAATACTTAATATTAAAATTCTTGGAAACTATTACTATAGTCTAATAATAATTTAATACTTATTAATATATTTTAACTCCCTTAAGCATTTTCTGTAAGAATAAAATTTTTGAGTAACATAAATATTCAATTAAGATCAAGCCCACGTAAAGCACAATATAATGGTTTTCTAAAAATATAATCAGCCCAATGTAAAATACATCTAACTTAATAGAGTAATGCTAGAAAGAAGCCACTATAACAGTGCATACTTTGCACTCACTGTATGGCTGCTTCTAATTGATTGTTCCCAACACTCACTTGGGGAGATGTGTGGTCTAGATGATGCTACATCATGTGTGCAAAATAGATGCTCCCAATAGTGACTTCTATATATATTTATTCAACTTAATAATCCCTTAACATACTCGTAGCACAAGTCTAATTTAAACATCAAGCCTAGCTAAATTTAAAACTAAATAGCCAATCTTGAAATAACAATAAAACCAAGCCCACGTAATACAATGATTTTCTCGAAGTAAAATATTAAATGTACTTAAGAAAAATTTACAAAAAACTTACTTCTCCACATGTCAATTATTAATTTATTAAAAATTATAAAATTTGAAATTCAAAATTTGAATTTAAAAAAAATAACTAATAAAATGAGTCTTGTAAATAAAAATGTAAATAAAACTGTAAGATATAGTACTATTCTTTCTGAAAAAATATATAACCAGGCCCACGTGAAAGTCTGAAAAAGCCCAAGGCCCAAAGGCCCATATTCAATTTAAAGAAGCAAAGCATTTTGGAGAATCAAAAGTTGCATGACAACCACAAAGGAATTTTAGCCTTTAGGGCTCACCGTGCGGGAGAAGACGGGCAACATGGGTGGCTAAGTTGAGATTAATGGTGGCAAGCGCGGCGGCAGAGCACTAAGAGAGAGAGAGAGAGAGAGAGAGAGAGAGAGAGAGATCGATGGGTACTGTCATACCAAGAAGCAAGGAACAGAGGAAGAGGTGTGAATCGTCGTGGGCTTATCGAGAAAGGGAATGTCGTGCGGCGGATCTAAGGTGGTGGAAAGCGTTCGACGGCACTTTCTGTGGTTGTTTACGGCTAGGTGGTGGTCGAACAGAGCTTTGGCTTCATGGCTCCCTAACGCGAACTGCCATGCGTGGGGATCTTTTGGTGCAGCGATGTGGTGCTTCGGCTAGTGGTGCGCGGTGAGGTTCATGGTGGCTGCATGGAGGTGGGAGGTTTTCTGCGTTCTGGGTTCCTTTGTAGGACGCTGGTGGTTGATTCCGTGGTTTGCAGGGATTTCATGCGTCCCTCGATGGTGGCTGGGTGTGCTCTGTTTTAAGGTTAGAAAACTGACTCTTGAGTGGTTTGCTCTGTGCGTTGGATGGTGGCGAAATTCCCTTCACAGTGCTACCTGGTGCAACGGTTGGCCATCGTCCGAGATGCATAAACAGTGGTTGTGTAAGTGGCCTTTCTAGGGTGAGGTTGCAGGTTTGCTAATTTAGGATGTTGCTACGTGAAGAGAGAGTTCTTGCCGTGAGTATAATTGCTGTGGTTTTGGGAGGATTTCTAAAGGGCGAGAGAGTTAAGGCTTTATTTGTATTCGAAAAATATCTCATTTTATTGTTATAATTTTCTCAATTTTTAATATAAAATAAAATAAATAATTTAATTTTTTAAATTTTAAAATAAAAATAATATTAAAAAATATATTTTAACGATATTTTATTCAACTTTTTAAATTTAATCTCATATCATCTCATTTTCAAAAACAAACGAGCCGTTAAAAGAAGATTCTAATTTTTAATTATGTCGGCTACAAAAAGGAGATGGAGAATGTGGAAGTTAAGTACTTTCACTACACTCGTCCTATTAGAATAATAATAATAATAATAATAATAATAATAATAATAATAATAATAATAATAATAATAATAATAATAATAATAATAATAATAATAATAATAATAATAATAATAATAATAATAATAATAATAATAATAATAATAATAATAATAATAATAATAATAATAATAATAATAATAATAATAATAATAATAATAATAATAATAATAATAATAATAATAATAATAATAATAATAATAATAATAATAATAATAATAATCTGAATTAACAATTAACAATTAACAATGTATCAATGACATATAAATTTGATAAAAATGACAATAGTATAATAATAACAGTAATAGAATGTTATAATAATATGAAAATACATAAAATTTATTTTATGCCCTAATTTTAAGATTGGTTTGTTACACACATATTGGAAAATATTCATTATACTCAAATCTTTCAATACTTGTCATACTTAAACCTCATCATCAATGTCATTTCCTGCAGCCTAATTTGGTCACTTTCGCACATTTGATCTAATTCTTTTTTCACCTTACATATTTGTAGAAAAAATCATTAGATGTAAGGTACAAAGAACTGAAAATCCTAATTATGACATCGTAGAAAAGCCTCAAAAAGTCTACAAAAATCTAAACTACATTTCAATCATTATTAATAGGCTTGCCCAATCTCCCATGAGTCCCCTCATCCTCAAAATGTTTCACATATTGAACGAAGAACATCATAAAAAAGCCTCAAAAAGTCTACAAAAATCTAAACTACATTTCAATCATCATTAATAGGCTTGCCCAATCTCCCATGAGTCCCCTCATCCTCAAAATGTTTCACATATTGAATGTCTACGTCACCTATTAACGCAAATGCATTTTTTATACTATTCGGTCGTCTTCAACATTAAGAAGGTTGAGTTCCATTTTGTAGGAACATCAAGACAAAATCAAGAAAAATGCCCTTTTGCATTCAATACCCGCTTCACAACAACCTTGAATTTATCAAGCCTAGCAGGTGAAGATCTCACAAACCTCACTACACTTTTAATCGTTGTAATCGAATCATGCAGATCTTTCAAACCATCAGTCACAATAAGATTTAGAATATATGCAGCACATGTCACATGCAAACACTCGCCACTCATGATTGACTTATTGGCCTCTCTAAGACAGTTCTTAAGATGCCTCAAAACAACATCGTTAGAAGATGCATTTTCAATCGTCACTAGCACATCTCGCTCCAACCCTAACTCTTTTATTGTGGTCTCCAAGGCTTTCTGAATGGTCTCACCCTTGTAATTGGAAATTTGACAAAACTATAGATTTTTTTTTAAAAATTCCCAATCACTATCTATAAAATGTGTCGTCAAAGACATAATTAAAGTTTGACCGATATCCATGTATCAGTGGTGAGACAAACTCTTTGACCCACCAATTGGTTTTTCAACAAATCTTTTTGTACACCATAAACTTTCATAATATCCTTCAGCATCGTGTGATGAGAAGGAAGGTTAATCCTAGGCTCCAAATATTTAGAATATGCTCGAAACCCTCCACCCTCAACAAACCAAAACTGTAGCTCATCCATTATGACCATACGAGCTAGGTGTTTCCTACACTCCATCAGATCATAATTTGTAAACCCCTTCAACGCCCCCCCCCCCCCCAACTACTCTCATTCGCCATTTTTTAAAGTTCAATCTCTAGTCGAGATTGATTATTTTCTTGTAAAGATTTTAATATTGGATTTTTTTTTTTGGCACTGTTCTTCTAAGTGGAACTTCAATTGGGATGTACCATGTCTCCTATAGTGACATTCATATATTTTACCATAATGGTTATACATAGTTTGAGGGTTATTGAGGGTCACCACCCTCTATTTTGATGAAGTGAGACCAAACTACTGAAACTTGTTTCTTACTTGGTAGGGGCATGAGTGTAGGGGTAGTAGTATCGGTAGGGGTAGAGGTGGGGGTAGGAGAGCTAGCACTAATGCTTGGGATCTGACTTATTATCTATTCTCTTCGACTCACATAAACATGACATGATGCAAAAATAAATCACACAACAGTTAAAATCAAACAATCATGAACATCACAATAGTTTTGGGGTTTCAATGAATCAATATCGAAACCTCAAACTGTTTTGGGGCTTCAATATCGAAACCCCATCTATTTTGGGATTTTGGATTGAAACCCCAAACATAATTAAGGGTTTCAATCTTTGAAACCCTAAATTAAATAGATTGGGGTTTCAATGTTTCAATATTGAAACCCTAAAACATATTAGGGTTTCAATATTGAAACCCCTAACATAATTAAGGGTTTTGGATTGAAACCCTAAATTAGTTTAGGGTTTTAATTCGAAATCCTAAATTTACATACACAAAATTTTGACATACAATCACAAATCACAATCCCATCTTCCAAATCCTTAAATCAATCCCATCCTCCATAGCTAAAAAAAAAGGCTCGGAAGTCGGGATACATACAGAACGACTGATAAATTGATTGATTGAGAGATTCCCTTGAAGACGAAGCTAACTTTAGGCGACAACGACGTGAAACTGAGAGTGAGAGAGAGGGTAGAGGCTAAAGGCTAGAGCTGATAGACGAGAGTGAGATAGAGAGATTTGAGAGTGAGAGACTAGAGAGTGAGAGCTCGTCGAGGGGTTAGAGTTTTAGGGATTAAGTGAAATGATGTCGTTTTAATATAAATGTAAGTTATTTTATTTGCATATATACATATATATATATATATGTATAATGAAGCGGGGCAAGTGAAACACGGGCAAAGGTTGGGCCCAGCCCACTTCTCGCACTTGCTCCTTATCGCCCGCATCTGGCAGACAGGGCCACCGCCTCGCCCAGGTATGGGTGGTGCGAGGTGGGGCAGGACCCTGCTGCCCTTCCCTAACTAGCACATGGTGACTAAAGGGTGATGACACCCCTTGAGTGCATCAACCCTCACCCCTTAAGCTGAGTGCCCTTGCACTTGCCCTAGTGGACTAAAGGGTGATGACACTCCATTGAGTGCATCAACACTTGCCCCTTAAGCCGAGTGCCCTTGCACTCCCACATGGTGACTAAAGGGTGATGACACTAGCTTGAGAACATAAGCCATTGCCCCTTAAGTTGAGTGCCCTTGCACTCACCCATGGCGACTAAATGGTGATGACACTCTCTTACGTGCATCAACTCCCACCCCCTCCTTAAGCTGAGTGCCTTGGACTCGCCCATGGCAACTAAAGGGCGATGACACTCCCTTACGTGCATCAACTCCAACCCATTAAACCAAGTGCCTTTGCACTCGACCATGGCTACTAAAGGATGGTAACACTCCCTTGAGTGCATCAACCCTCGCCCCCTTAAGTCGAGTGCCCTTGTGCTCGCCCTAAACGATTAAAGGATGGTGACACTCCCTTGAGTGCATCAACCCTCTCTCACAAAACATCATCACTCAACCATTAGCACAAGAAAATCTTAGGCATAGATCACCACAGGGAATATCCAGCCATTCACACAACCACAACAGTTCTACAACAAATATCAAAACGCAAGTATGAACGACAAATAAAGTTCAATCTAAAGCGAAAAGCTATCCAAACTTCAAATAAAAGATGTTTAGCTATCCACGGAGCAATACAAATACAAGCAAAATGATCAAGAATCATGGATTCAGAGCTGAAGGAGAAGGAAAGGCATCGGGCATCACATCTCGACCCATGGAGTCAATGACTGGTGAGCAGCATGGCTGGGATGAATCGAGTCTAAGTCAAGAGACCTCAAATCAGCAGGAGGATTCTTCAAAAAGTGTTTCCGCAGCTTATGCATTCCCAATTTGCTGCCCAACCCCTAGACTTGGTCACAAACATCTTGGCCACCACGAGCTGAGGAGAAAGATGAACGACTTCCTCTCTGGAAGCCCTTAACTCAGCCTCCAATTAGGCAACTTTCTGCTTGGAGGCAATGAATTTCTTCCTATGAGTCTCTGTGACACGACTGTGTTGAATGTAGTTCTTGTTGTGCTCTTTAAGGTCCATGTTCGCCGCCTCAAGCCAAGCCTCTAGCTGAGCCATCTCGCCACTGACACAGTCAAGGGTCACACTAAGCTCCCAGTGAGCGTTCTCCGATCTGGCCGCCATTACAGGTTACTTTAAGGAGTGTTCTTTGGTTCCTCCAACTCTTTCTCTAGGCATTAAAGCCTATCCCGCGTCGTGTCACGTTCATCCTCCAAAACCTTGGCCTCGAAGTAGCACCTCGACACTTCTTCCTTGGACTTCTCCAAGTCATGTCGAAGATCAACCACCTCATCCCAAAGGTCGGTGACGTCTTCTTCTAACATATGGGAGTAAAGCTCATAACGAGAGCATGCATCTGCCATCTCATTCCTTTGCACCCTCACTTTAGAAATAACCTAGCGGGCCATTCAACATAGGCGAGAAAAGACCGAACCTCATCTTCCAGGTAAAGTTGGCTATCGAAAATTGAACTAGCAAATTGGTTGACCTCTTGTGACATAAAACCAATCTGTGTTATGAAATGGAAAAACGGGTAACACAGCAACTAAAACAAGGAAACTTACTGAAGACCAAAATCCCTTAGTCGGCGTGCGGGATCCCGAACCAACTCCTCCACATGGCAGCTGGCCCGTGGGGTAGGCCCCAAAAAATAAGACCCAGAGGGACCAAGTAGCCCAAAAAAGTTAAGTTTCCCCGCCAGCAAACGGAGGCCTAGAGCCACCTGCTAGCTCGAAAAGGCGGGGTGGTGAGGCCACAAGCGATTGAGGCAGGAAGGCAGCATTGGTCGGGAGTGTTGACTCGCCTTCCCCAAGTAGTTCATCCCTGCTTGAGGGGAGGGTTGGTCCGAAGCTCATTTTGGATTGGCGAGCGAAGGAACTTCCTCCCCAGTAAGGGAAACACTAAAAGGCAGGGTAGGATTGTCAGACGACGGGAATTTCCCCCCAAGAGTGAAAGGTGAGGAAGAAATTGAAACTCGGCCACCGCTAAGCTCCATACTTAATGGATCTTCCCGAGATATGCCTTGAGGGCAGACAGGAGAACGATTGTCTCCCCTCTAGAAGATTTGGAAGGGATGGATGACATTGAGTGTCATGACCACCTCGCCGACCTCTTGTGTCTCAGCCAAGTTCCCTGGGGTCAAAGACATGCCTTCCATAGTCTTAAAAGGCACCTCAGGAAGGGGACCTGTGGGGTCTTTCGGCATAGACTCCAAAAACGCGGAGTGTAGCACCATATCAACCAAGTTGCCATGAATGGATAGGGATGACCAAGCTTCCCTTGGGGCCTGGTTCAAAAGATTCAGCCTCTAAAACTAAGGCAGGTCAACTTCAGCCTGCCTCAAAATCTCCTCCAAGCAATCACCGGTAGGCAAGACTGGGTGAACTGGTCCACCATCTCCTAGGAGTAACGAAACGTGTTGTCGTTAGGCAACTAGTCTTGTCAATCCATTGCTTCCAGGAATCAATGAAGCTTGCCCCTGGGCACCAACTCCCAAGGGTATGGAAGCACCCTCAGAGCTTGTTTCACTGGAAGTTTCATCCTTGTTGAGGATTGAATCACTGTCCAAGCGAGGATTCTTCCTTTCCTGCTCTAGTGGAATTGAAGGGGCTCTTTTTTGCCCATTAGGGTTGGATGGAACGCTTAAGATGTTACGTCCAACAGCATGGTAACAACGGGGCATGAGCAAAAATTGGTTAATGTTCTACCGGGTAACAAGAACATCGGTATAAACCATCTCGGAGTTCTGTCCAACCCAAGAGTAAATTTGTTGAAGGAGGGTATCATCCCTAACAAACAACACCACATTGAACTCACAGTCTTCGGGAGCTACACCCCCACACTGTCTAGACTGGAAACTCCTGGCGACTAGCTTCTCCTGCAGGATATTCCCAACCTATGTCAGACACAAAGAAAATTTTCTTATGCCAATCCTTGGTGTGAGAATAGTGGGTCTCTAGGCATGCCACCTATAGTTAGTCCGCGAATGGAAACTAAACAAATTCCCCTTGAGACGTCGAACACCATGAGTATAGAAAAACTCCCAAGTAGTGAGGTTAAGATATTCCTCGCCAGCAAGCTCCAAGACCCGACGCCACACAACACATCATGACATTAAAACCTTCCAAGTGTTGGGGTGGAGCTGAGAGGGGCTAAACCCAAATAATCCAAAAAATCTAGAACCAGATGACAAAAAGGGAACTGTAACCCCATCAGAAACATACTCATGAAAAGGGCCACATGTCCGACGAAGCCTTCTGAATCGACAGTATTGCCCAACCTGACCCGTACATCCTAAATGCGTCAAACCGACTCGACCCGAATAATCAGAATCAGGTTTAGACCCATTTTTTAAGATAAAAACAAGTAGCTCATAAGCTAGGTATAACATCATTAGGCAATACTGGTGGCAAAACAACCGTTAAAAGCAATTGAAGGGGAGAGAGAGAGAGAGAGAGAGAGAGAGAGAGAGAGAGAGAGAATAGGAGCTCAAAATGTATGAAAAAAATATCAAAAGCAAATGAACAAGAGGCCAAAGCACTAACACGATGGAAGAATCAAGGAAAGAATGAAAAAGAAAAAGTGAAAAAATAGAAGAAATAACTTCACAAATTAAAAATGTCACCCAGAAAACAAGACATGACAGTGAAGAAAAGTAAAAAGACAATACCCATAACTGTAAACATATCAAGGAGATTCATAACCATAAACCAACATCTTTTAAACCATAACATGATGTTAAGAAGTAATATAAGATCACATACGAGATGAAATAAGAAATCTGTAATACCCGAATCCTACTACGTAAGTCTTTACGTCATTTATTAATATTATTTTTAAGTTAAATATTTTGAAACAAAGAATTTCATTTTCTTTTATAAATTATTTTAAGATGGGTGTGTCTTATATTTTTAAAGTGGGTTATTTTCTTGAGTCCTTTACTTTTGTCTAATTAAAATATGACCCCAAACCTTCTCAACCATAGGATGGGTTGGTGGGAGAAAATATCTCCCAAGGTTTAATCTTCACTGTTCAGTCCTTGGCTTATGAGAGAAGTCAATTGACTTTCTCATCCCTCTCTTCACCGTCGGCTTCCTCAAGATGCTAAGTGGATTTCCTCATTCTTCTCCTATACGCTGGCTTCAAGAGACAAGAGAATCAAAATCCTCTCATTTTCCCTTACCCCACCGACGGCCTCCAAAACAAAAGCAGTAAATTCTTCTTCACCTTTCTTCATCCATCGACTCCAAGGCACCCGAAGAGAGAAACTCCTCGAGCTTCCTTCAAACGAGAAACCCTTTGGTGTTCTCCAAGCCGTGCGATCCCTTTCTCTCCTCAAGCCGCTCTTTTCACTTCCAACACCTAAGGTTTTCACCGAAAGTCTTCAAGGGAAAACTCACCATGTAAGTGGATTTCTATGGCCCCAATTATTGGTTTCGAAATCTTAGATCCATGGTTTAATTTAGGGTTTGTTTTAAGAATTTTTCTGTCATTCCAGCCCTAAACTTTTCGGATTCTTCTTCCTTTTCCGTGGTTGTGCATTTCCGTGACTTCAAGAGGGACCCAAACATGTATTACACCTCCCACAGGATTTTATTGTGTTTTGGGTTTCGAAATCTTTGTGTGAGCCGACTTTGTGTGGTAATTTCTTGAGACATTTCTCTAATTGTTTTCTCACTTAGCTGCTAGTAAATGAAAAACCCAAATTTTCTAGGTTAGAACCGAGCACCTTGAGTTTTGTCTTGCCGTGGGTCATGCCCTGTTTTAGTGATTTCGAGTTGTGTGTATTTATATGCTCTGTTTTTGGTCCTAAGCCGTGTAAGTGTTCTGTTTCATGAGTCTAGCTGTGTGTGTGTGTTCTGTCTCATAGATCTAGTTGTGCTCGTGTGTGTGTGTGTTATGTTTTATGGCCCTAAGCCGTGTGTAGGTATGTCTGTCTTGGTGGGTATAACAGCCGAGTGTCCCAAGGCAGAATTTTATAGTCCCTTTCCTTATGTTTTCTTGAGTCTAAGTCATGTTTTACTCTTGTTAAACTCATGTCTTTAATTGTTAAAATTATAGAGTTAAAGTTATGATTTTCAAACATGTTTCCTCTAGTTATGGCCTAAGTAAGCCATTAAGAATTTTAATCCTAAGTAAGTTTGTTAGAAACCCTTGAGTTACCAAGAGTTGTACCTTTTGTTAGTATTGGTTTTAGAAAATATGTGAGGTTCTTGAATAATTGAAGGAAGACACTAAGGGTTGTTTTATGCCGTGCAATAGTTTAATGAGTAAAGAAGACGCCTTATTTCCATTTCTTGGAATTTAAGGGAGCACGTATGGGTAATGGGTAGTAAAGTCTTTAGTAAAATGAATTTTAATATGTTATTTTCTTTTATTGAATAGGAGTGTAATTGCAAGATTTAAAAACTACTTATAAAGCCTCGAGGTAAGTAGCTATGACCATGCTCCTTACACACAAAGCTCTTTTATGAAAGAATATCTCTCTCTTTGCACATATTCTCTTACAAAATGATAAATGTATATATTATGTACAAGCCTTCCTTGGTAGCCCCTGTTAAGTATCCTATTGATTACAATTGTGTGTATGTAAGGTAATGCATCACGAATCTTTATGCATGCTCTCTTTAAATATCTATGCCTTACTTATATGTAACATGACATGAAACACTTTTTTTTTAAGTAAAAAGCATTTACATTGGACTAAAGGAAGATAATGAAAATGTTTAACTAGAAAGAAATAAAAGAGAAGAATTTATAAGCATGAACGTACATAATGGCCATATGAATGAAAGGGTACCAAATAATGGGCAGATGGCAATGCCGGGTAAGTGGTACTGGTAGTGCACCCAGTGCTACTCCCACAAAAAGCCAACCTGTGGTCGCGGGTGGAATACGGGTCTAAAAGACCGCTAACCCCAACACACGGGACGTAATAGTGTGTATTGGCCCAAGAAAGTGAAATATAAAGTAAAGTCATTTCATTAACTATTTATGCATGAAAAGTACATGTAAGCATGAAAGCATAGTTTACGCATGAAGATGTAGTTATGCATGAAAAGTATTGTTAGACAGGAAAGGTACGGTTAAGCATGAAGTACAATGATGCATGAAAGTGCAGTTATTCTTTAATTGTTTATGCATGAAAGCATTGTCATGAATTAGCAAATGTTTATGTATGCATGTTTTCAAAAGGAAAAGATTATGTGATTATTAAGTTAACGGCATGGTGTACTGCTTACTGAGTGTTAGACTCACTTTGTGTTTATGTTTTAAACATCCAGGTATGAACGATGAGGCTGTGGAGCTGGGTACTGCTGAGGAGGGAGGGGCTGATGTTTAGGGTTCCCAGTTGGTTAGACTTTTGAGGACTATTGTTATGTTTTCTTTATGTTTTTATGATGAGTCTCATGTCAGGACATTTTGTTGGTTTGACTTTGATACATTATGCCTTTGGGTAACGGTGTAAATGCTATGGTGGGGTGATGGTAACGGTATATTTTCTATGGTGGGGTGATGGTAACCCCACATAGGAAGGTCAAATGCCTCTTTATATGTGTTATGGGGACTGAGTCCTCTTAATTAGAACTAATATATTTTGTTGAATGGATGGACTCTGAGAGTCCTTTATTTAGAATCTTGAATGAACCGTTTATCAGGTACTTACTTTTAAACTAGAAACGCAGTGTACATGCACGACATGTTCATGTCCATTTAAAAAAAAATGCATAGTGAAAATAGTACTATTAATAACAAGGTAAAAGAAAAAAAAAAGGCCAATTGCCGCGACCACGTCTCGGTCGTAAGATTGGGGCGGGGTTGTGACAAAATCTATTAATAGTAGTGATATAATTTGTGAATAATAATGAAATGGTTTGACTTAAGATTTTTATGAGGTTTTGGGTAAAGAGAAAGAAAATGTTGAATAAAAAAATTGTAAATTTAAAATAGGGTTATAATATAATTTTTTAATATAATTTTTGTTTTGAGTTTTGAAAAATTTGAATTATTTTTTGTGTTTTGTTTGGAGATTTTGGAAAGTTATAATAATTAAGTAATGATTAGATGAAAAATTTAAAAATTTAAAATTGGTGTATGGAAGTTGAGATAAGATGGAATGAGATGGTTTCAAAGGTTTTTGAAACCAAACCAAGTAAGTAGCCATCCCAGGTTTCCTGCTAGTTGTAGACGTCCAAAAGCCAAACCATGGTTGCTCTCATCGGTTGAGTTAGTAATAAGAGACGAAATGGCAAGTATGACTATGGCAAGTCCAATTCCATTTAAACCTCTGGAGACTGCTACCTAAGAAACCAAATGATCAAAGATGTTAGACTCTACAACAGATGATGCTAAAATACCTATGAAAAGTCTTTGGCAGAGAACACAACTTTTCCTTAAAGACCCATAATTATGAGAAACTTGAATGCAAAAATCTGCATTTCCCCCATCTTAAATGTTATAGTTCTTTCCTCATCAGAACTAAGCTATCAACATCTAGAAGAATATTTATAACATGTTTATTTGCATTTCTCCCATATTAAATTTGTATTTTCTTTGCAACCGATGATCACAATATTGTTAGTAGTCGATCCAAAACAACATAAAGACACCAATTTTGCACTCCAATTATTTGAAACAAACCCAAAAAATAGTTCGCATTAGAGGGTTATTCAAGATCTAATAACTAGTTACTATAACTGACGCCTTGAAGAAAAGAAAGAGCAAATGTCATACACCCAGATATAAGAGCACATCAATGATTCTAAGATCCACAAATAAATAGGAAATAAAATACGAATTATAGGATCACATCTAAGAACCAAAAAGCAAAAACAAATGTGGTTGGTTACATTTTCTGATGCAGCTAGCAAGATAGGCACATGCAGCACAACGACTCTTCTAAAGGTGGAAGCTTCTGTGTCCACACCGCACACACAATGTGTGGGTCTGTTCCTCCTCTTCCTAAAGCTCCCCATTCCTTTTCCTTATACAATCTCTTATTCACTATTAGATAGAAGCGATGTGGGAGCTAGGGTTCTTACACGGGTTGGGAGGAGATCGTTCTCGAGTTTAAACTACGACGACAATGAGGAAATGAGAGAAGTGGGGGAAGGTTGGAGGCTAGGGTTTGATCTGAATGTTAAAACATGTTTTTAAAAGTTGGGTTGCGGGTTTCTCCCGACATTTAATGGGTTGGATGAGGCTCAACCCTAAGTTAATTCAACCTAATTTTATCGGATGGATTGGGTCGAATCTCACGAATGGGTCAGGCCTACGGTTTTTCTGCACAGGTCTAAAACGCACTGCATGAAAGGGTGTGAAAGGTGGGACGACACACGCCATCCCACACGTGGGAATATGTGTCGTCAGGAAAACGGCCACAAATGAAGCAAAGCAGGCGAATGGTCATTGAAACGATGCAGATCGAAGTTGAAATTTCCATCACACCCATGTGATAGGAATTCGCAGGATATCTGGTGGGCCGAACCCATGACCGTATAGGCCCAAGAAACAATAAGCATGTAAGGGAAATCGAAATAGAAAGAAATAAAAAAATACAAAGGGGGAAATAATTTAAAGGGTGCAACGACAGCTAAAAGACTGCCAACAAGTAAACAATAGGTGTCACTGATAGGGAATATTGTGAGTGGATCCCATGATACCTGTTGCAATAAAGGATGTGGAAGGTGAGATGACACATGCCATCCCAGATGTGGGAGTATATGCCGTCAGGATAATGGCCACAAACGAAGCAAAGCAGGCCAAGGGTCATTGAAACGATGCATAGCGATGTTGAAATTCCCATCACACCCATGTTATAGGAATTTGCAAGGTAACTGAAGGGCCAAATAGTCTCTCATAAAGAGTGGGCCAAACCCACGACCGTATAGGCCTAAGGACCAAAGGACAAAGGCCCGCGAAGTACAAATCGAAGGACCAACCTCCAATGCACCAATACAAAACTTAGATCTGGTGTCATTAATGGTGATTTAATAATATAACAGGTAGATCCAAAGTTTTGAATACCGTTCCAAAGGTCGTTTCGGTCAAGGCACTGGAATGAAATATTTCGATACCGATACTGTTTCGGTATACCATTTCGGGATAGTGTATAGATGAATAAATTATATATATATATATATATAAATTATATTCTAAAATAGCAACAATATAAATCTTAAAAACGTATACACATGAGAAATTCAATAATACTTCTCAATACAAGTTTTAGGCTCTTAACAACACATGTAGTTGTAACACTTAATAATACTTCTAAATTCTCAATCCAACCATTAAAAAAAATCTTAAACTCGCATTGTTTTAAAGCATGTTAAACATTTTAAAAAAACATGTTAAACATGAAAAGATGTGCGTAAACTGGGTCGGGACTTTACGTAGTGCATGGCTCTAGGGAGAACTCAGAAGTCAGAAGTCGATTTATGTGTCCTTGAGGTTACAAAAAAAAATCAGAAATCGAAAATGGCATTGAGTTTGAGGCCCTGTTTGGATAGTGAAAGTGTTTCATCTCATCTCATTTTATCATTACAACTAGGGGTGTAAATTTTAACCAGAAAATCGGCTTGGGTCGACCAGAACCAGTCAAACCGATCCGGAACCGGTTTAAAAAATACCAAAACCGATCAAAACCGGACGGTTCTATGATTTTTAAGATTGGACCAGACCGATCCACAATATTATATATTTAAATTAATTTTCTTAATATTATATATAATATTATATATATAATATATATAATAATATAAATTATATAACTTTAACTAATATTTATACTAATACTAATATAGTTATACTAAATCATTATAATTAATACTAATATATAGTTATATTAATCACTGATTCACTATAACTAAATCACTATAACTATATATAGTATTAATATCACTATGACTATATCACTATGACCATATATTATTATCAGAAATGCTACGTACAACCGGTGTGTGCAACCTTTGTGTAACCGTCTGAAATAAGTGGGTCCCACTTTCTCCCTTTCTTCATCCCTCTCTCTCCCCTTTCATTTTCCCATCTTCTCAAACAACTCTCTCTTTTCTTTCAGTTTTACTACAGGCAACCGAGGGAAACCGAATCGGCTAATGCCATATCTCTCCACCTCTCGCGAAGAAAAAAGACATTAAAAGATTGTAGCCATCAAAACCATTCAAACCTCTTTCACAGCAACCAAACATGGAATTTTCCACACAAAAAGACCCCTCAACACAAAGATTTATTTCTTGTGCCTCAGCAAGCCCAACGATGATTCGAATTCAGTGGCTTCTTCGTCCAAAGGAGATAGCCACAAGCAAGAGCGGTTGCCAGAATAGCGATGCTTCAGGCTCATAAAGTCCGTCTCATAGACTACTTGGATGAAAGGTAAGCCTATCTCTCACAGTTTGGCGAAGAAGCCAAAGCGGAGTTTGAAAAAATTAGAGAAGATGCCCTCAAAGGACTAGATGAAGCTAGTGCCAGGGTTTGTTGAACTTCTTAATTCTGCATGCAAATCATGCGATATGATTATAGACCAAGAAAAATAATCCACTTGCTTTCAATTTTCATTTATGTTTGTCAGATAATGGAGAATATAGAGAGTCACAAGTAGGCTTTTAAGGAATCCTTAGAATTGAATCAGATTCTCTCTTCCCACAATCACCCACGACTATCGAAGTTGTTGTCCCTCTCATGGTGGTGGTTTGCAGTGGCTCAAAATTGGAGAGCCTAGTGCTCTATTTTTGGGTGCAAAAATAGGGGCCTCTTGGACGTCTAATGTCGGCTTGGGCGACAGTGGTGTAGGGTAGGGGTTGTGGAGGATCTTGATGTTGCACGGTGGAGGAGACTGTGATGTGGTGGTTGAAATCGTTGGACGTGTGTGGACGAGTGACTAGTTCACGGGAACTGAAGGAAGAGGAGGTACGCCTTTTTGTGGAGGAAAAGGCTCCATTCCTCCTTTGTTTGTGTTGCTGATACAGCCTAAGAGTTGCTCGGACACTGCTTCAGATTTGATCTTTATTCTACGGACTTGGGGAAGACTGCTCTGTGAGCTGGGAAAGACGAGGGGTCTCTGTGATTTGGGGGGATACGAAGGAATTTGCTCTATGAGTTGGTTATGGGTAGGGTCGTAGGGGGGAAATGAGCATTTTCATTTCTTTCCCACGTGGGACGCGGTTACGCCGTGGTTCCCCCGCTCGGTTGTATATATCATTTTTCTATTATTATATAGTATTATATAGTATTAGTAATAATTTAGTATCAATGTATTATTATTTAATATATAATATATATTCCATAATGTATAACATATAGTATTAGTAATTCAGTATCACTACATCATTATAATATATATATACACACTATATGTAGTAGTAACACTATAGTAGTATAATAAGTATATATTAATATATTATAAGAGTTATAGCATAATATATGTATAATAATATAGTTAACTTAATATGTTAGTATTAATATCACTATAACCATATAGCAGATTTCTTGTTTCAGTTTTTGTTTTATAGTAGTTTTTTTTATAGCAGAATTTTTTTTACATGGCAGAATTTTTTTATAAAGTAAATTTTTGTAAATAGTAACAGATTTTTAATAAAACAAATTTTTTTAAAGCAATTTTTTTATATAAAGAGATTTTTTATGACAAATTTGCATTTTATTAAAATAAAAAAAATGGACCAAACTGGACCGAAAACCGGTAAAATCGGAGGTACCGGTTTAGGAGGGTAACAGGTGCGTAATCAGTTTTGAAAAATGTAAAACTAGTGCATACCGGCTCAGTCCTAAATTTTGTCCAAAACTGGACTGGACCGGATCGCACCGGTTACATCCCTAATTACAAATTTTTCAAATTCCTATACAAAATATGATAAACAATTCAACTTTTTCAAATCTCAAAACAATAATAATATTAAAAAATAATATTCTAACAATATTTTATTCAACTTTCATTTAGAAACATATCATCTCATCTCATTATCCAAACCGCACCTAAGGCCCCGTTTGGATGTAGAAACGGTTTCATCTCATCATTCCAACTTTTCCAAATTTTCACACAAAGTATAATAAATAATTCAGCTTTTTTCAAATTCTAAAATAATAACAATATTAAAAAATAATATTATAATAATATTTTATTCAACTTTCATCTAAAATCATCTCATCTAATCTCATTATCCAAACGGGCCTGAGTTTCAATTTATAGAAAAGCCATTGTGTTTCACTTTAATTACAAAATTGCCATGTTTCTAGTTAATTAGGAGTTGTGCTATTTGAGATTAAAAACAATTTTAGATATTTGAGTTGGCAATAGACCATATACTTTGGGTTTAGTAGAATTATTAGAATATTCTAGTGCAATATTGATTTTGAAAAAATTGAAATTTTTGGAGCTTGATTGATTTAGTAATATTATTTTAGAAATTTTTTAATATTTTATAAATTTTAAAGATAAGAAGCTAAGAGGCTCATAAGAAAATCACACATGGCATATTAGAGGACTGCCACATTAATGGGCTAAGTAATTCAGGTTAAATATTTGATAGATTTGGAGAAGGCCCAAAAATTAGTTTACTAAGAGCCCAAGCTTTTTGGGTGTAAAGGCTTAGGAGAGCCAATAAGACTCTAGGCCCTACTTGATGGACATAAAACTTTAGAGCCCTAATGCTTCTTGGATGTGATGGGCTAAGGATAAGATGTTAAAAAGATTTAGGCCCAACTTGGGAGATATAAAGTTTTAAGCCTTTCTTGGAGGACACTAGCAAATAGACTTAATGTAAAGAACATAAAGTCATTGGGCCTAACTTAGTAAGAATGAATGCCTTAAGCCCAACTTGGAAGACAAAAGATTTTAGGCCTCACTTATTGGACACAAGACTATGGGCCTAACTTAGTAGACCCAAGATATTAGGCACAACTTAGTAAGCATAAAGTTATTGGGCCTAACTTAGTAAGAGTGAAGGCATTTGGCCCAACCTTGGAAAGACATGTTATTTGGACCCAATCTTAGTAGGCCTTTGAAGCCTTAGATGAGCCATCAAATCTGAACATAAGGTCCACTCATTAACCTACACCAAAAGCCCACACCCAAGAGATTTACACAAATGACCATACAAGCCCATCAAGGCCCAAAAGCCTTGTCTTTCATTTTTTATCCTTCTAATGGAAGCCCACATACACCATACCATTGGTTTCCCTCAAGTCCAAGAAGTGCCACACACCCCTAAGGTTCCCACTTGACCATAATTAAGCTTCTAACTTGAGTTAAGGGCATTAATAAACTTACACATGATTACTGACGTCTAAACTATGTTTTAAGCTTAATTTTTCTTCAAATTATTTCCCACATTTTTTTATCTGGAATTTATTGATTTTTTTATTATTTTTCATTATTTTTTGACTAATTTAGAAGTTTAATCTTGACCCAACACATGTCAATAGAAGCAAAGTCATGTTAATGCCCAAATCACCACCAATTGGCACCTAGGTGCACCATCATGTGCATTGCACCAAATCAGCTGCTAGCCCATGCCTTTTACACCATTTTTTCAAGGGCAATTTCATCATTTATACCCCACCTTAACCCTCCTAGTTCAGTTCTAGCATTGAAGGAATTGGCTCCAAGAAACCAAGCCAAGAAACCCAACTAATTCCATTACAAGCCTAGTTGAAACCAAACCGAGTGGCCTTTGGTTTTCATTGAATTTTTTGCTCTTGGTTAAGCCACTCCCCATGCCACTACCTAGGTCCCTTAACCACCTGAGAAATTCAGTCAATGGTGGTAATAATGCCCCCAATTCAAGCCAAGGAGAAGAGACAAGAAGGAAATCAAAATTTGGACAGGTTTTATTCAAAACCGTTGGCCTCCTTTGTGTTTCTTTCTTTTGACTTTTGTTTTGTTTTATTTTCTACACTAATGTAGCCCCCTTCACCTATATACTCACTCTTACACCTGACCATGAAGAAATCATGAAAATATAGGGCACTATTCAGCTGACCAAGTATGACATAAAGCTGAAAACTTCACTCATCACTCCACTTCCCACCTACACCAATCCAAAGCGTCATCTTCATCCAAGGCCAACGTTCCCCTCCCCTGTTGAAGCCTACAAATACTTTCCTTACTTCCTCATCCCTCCACACCTCTCCTCCAAGTCTTCTTTTGAGTCTAGAGAGCGTTTCTCCCCCCTAGGGAGCAATTAAGTGAAGCCAAGTGAAGTTCTTGAGAGTTCTTAAGTGTTTTTGAGTGAAATTATTTTGAAAGCTTTAAGAGCCACGATTTTTGTAAGTAATCTTGCCCTATATTTTGTTAAGTGTTAGAATAATATGTTAGGTTTTAATTTATAGCATGAGAATGAGGTTTTGATTGATTTTAATTAAGGTTTAGCATGTTAATGTCAAACCGGGTCAGATTTGATGTTTTGATAAATAAATAAATAAACTATTTTGGGTTGAATTTTTAGCTATGACATGTCTTAGAATAATTTTATATGATTCATAAATGTCTTAGAATGAATTTTGAAGGTTTAATTTCGAAGTTGAAAGCATGTCATAATAGGTTTTAATTCTATCTTGTGTTGATCATCTAGCATGCATCGATTTTAATTAGTTTATGCTTAACTTATGAAAGTTTTGATTAATTTACTTAGGCTTGAATAATGTGCATTTAAAAAAATCTTGTGATTGAGATAAAAATGAAAATGCATAATTTAAATATGTGTAAGTGTTGAGATGAACTTGAATAATTGAGGCTAAGTTTTTAATTTGTCTCTAAGGTAATAGTTACTATTGGTACTTCACCGCGAATGGTAATTTCACATAAATAAAACTTCACCGCCAACTTCTTCTTGAATTCTTCTAAAGTGTTTACCATTTACATCCTAATTTTTTGTATAGACGACGCTATTGGAACCGATGGAATAGACCATCTATAATTTTTTTGCCTTTTAAATATTTTTTGAATTCAAATTTTTTAATAAATACTCTTTAGTCATTTAAAAAAAAAGAAAAATATTTACCGCAGCCTAATATCCTCAACACACTATGTTGAGTTGAAGGGAAAAAAAAAAAAATCTGAAAGATGTCTTGCGAATATAAGCTGGTGTGCTGCGAATGAAAACTGGAGCATTAGTCTAAAAAAAAAATATCGGTTATGTATAGGCTTGTTTAGCATTTTCCTTTTTATATTATTTTGTTTTATATGTTCTTTCTCCGTAGTCCGTCCGTTCAAAACACATCGCAATACCATCCCCTAACCTAATTGCTATCATCGATCGAGCCCAAAGCAAACTTCGCCGTCAGAGTCCAGAAGAGGTACCTTTAATTCTTCGTATCATAATATTCTCTGCGTTGTCTCTCTCCACATAATTCGTTAGCCCCTGTTTGGTTGCCGAGCGAATCCTAGAAACCGCCCAAAAGAAAATGCGACCACGTTCTCTTTTTCCTCTTTGATTTCCTATAAGAATCCCGAATTATTTTGTCAATTATTCTTCTACTTATTTCTTCTAAACTTAAGGTTGAAAACCTTGTTCCTTTTATCTTTCTCGAATTGTTGGGCAACCAAGCAGGTAAATTCTCAAGGTAGGTTTTCTATACCTCCTTTAGAACCCGAATTCACGTATCGGATTTGATATAATTTTGATTATGTGCTTTGATCCTGAGCAGTTTATTCTTTGTTGTTGGTCTAGTTTAGGGTTCTGGAGGGCTTTGATTCGAAGAACGGTATCAATTGGGGCTTTGGTTTGGTGATTAACTATATCAGCATTTTGGCTTTCTTGGAGGAGTCTAGGGTTTTTTGTGAGTTCCAGTAGGTTGTGAGCATTACAGTTTGATGGCCGACCGGAATTCCGCCATTGTTAAGCCTATATGGATGAAGCAAGCCGAAGAGGCGAAGCTCAAGAGTGAGGCTGAGAAAGCCGCGGCTGCAAAAGCCGCTTTTGAAGCCACCTTCAAGGACGTAGAGAAAAGTCGTGAAAAGGAATCGGCTTTATCGGACAGTGAATCGGAAGAATACGAGGATTTGGCGAACAAACCGATTGGGCCAGTGGACCCTTCAAAGTGCACAGCTGCTGGTACTGGCATAGCGGGCGGCACTGCATGTGCCCCATCTTCGTTTATGGTGGTAACGAAGGATGCGGATGGGAGGAAGGTGCCCAATGGGGGCGCGCAGATTAAGGTGAAGGTGTTGCCTGGAGTGGGTGTTGGAGGATCAGAGCAAGAAGGTATTGTGAAGGATATGAGTGATGGAACATATACAGTTACCTACGTGGTTCCGAAGAGGGGGAATTACATGGTGAATGTTGAGTGCAATGGGAAGCCCATCATGGGTAGCCCGTTCCCAGTATTTTTCAGTGCAGGTACTCAAGGTTCTGATTTTTCATCTCTAGGTGAATAATTATTTTGGATTCTGCATAATATGATTTTGTGGATTATTTTTAATGTTGTTGAGCAAAACCAACTTTTATGATTTAAATATACATTATGCATCAGATAATGCATTTTATTACCAGTTTATGAACTAGATGCACATATTTATTTATTTATCTTTTTAAGTGAGGAGCCGGTGGGTCAACAAACAATAGTTTGAAGGCAATAAATCCACTAATCACAGAAGAAAGATTTTTCATTTTGTGCGGAAGGTAAAATTGAAATGCTACTTTTCGTTTTTATGATTGGTAAAAATGTACTTGGGCAATGCCGATTTCATTCATTTTAATAAAGTTATTTTTAGCTATCAAAATAAATGAAAAGTAGCATCTCAATTTTGTCTTCCGCACAAAAAGAAAACACCTAGTTACATTCTAGGAACCTGAAAGAGAAGCATGAAAATCATGAACACTAGTTACATTTTAAGAAAATAATTGAAATGCTACTTAATAAATGGCTAAAATGCCAAAATGAGGAAAATTGATTGAGTCTTTAAGTTCCCAATGATGACATTACTCTATGCATCATTAACTACATTCTTGATATGTTTCTGACGTATTTACTTTACACATACATTATTTACTAGCACCTTCTAAGTGGCTACTTTTTTAAATGATTTGTTTTTATGCAGGTGCTAGTACTGGAGGACTACTAGGTTTGGCCCCTGCCTCCAGTTTTCCAAATATGGTTAATCAAACCATGCCCAATATGCCAAATTATTCAGGATCTGTTTCAGGGGCATTCCCAGGATTATTGGGAATGATTCCAGGCATTGTACCTGGTGCATCAGGGGGTGCTATTTTGCCTGGAATTGGTGCATCTTTGGGGGAAGTTTGTCGAGAGTACCTTAATGGTCGGTGTGCCAAAACTGACTGTAAGTTGAACCACCCACCTCACAATTTGCTAATGACTGCACTAGCTGCAACAACCACAATGGGGACCGTAAGTCAAGTTCCCATGGCACCGTCTGCAGCTGCAATGGCTGCTGCTCAAGCAATTGTTGCTGCCCAAGCCCTTCAAGCCCATGCAGCTCAGGTGCAAGCACAAGCTCAGTCCGCCAAAGAATCATCTGGTATCCTTATTTCATGTTAATTGGTCTTGTAGATTTAAATATGGCTAGTTTCTTTCATCTCATGCTGCTTCTGCTTTACCCTAGTTTTGCTTGTTTTTCTAACATTGTCATTATTACCATTCTTATTGTTGTTATTGTTATCATTATCATTCATCATCTTCAGTCCATTGAATATTTGTCTTCTTATCAGGTTCACCTGATAAAGCTGGGAAGGCTGATGCGCTGAAGAAGACACTTCAAGTTAGCAACCTTAGCCCACTTCTCACAGTGGAACAACTCAAACAACTTTTCAGCTTTTGCGGCACCGTTGTTGAATGTACCATCACTGATTCAAAGCATTTTGCTTATATAGAATACTCAAAACCTGAAGAAGCAACTGCAGCTTTGGCACTGAATAATATGGATGTTGGAGGTCGACCTTTGAATGTTGAAATGGCAAAATCTCTTCCTCAAAAACCAGCTCTTTTGAATTCTCCACTGTCTTCATCTTCTCTGCCTCTGATGATGCAGCAAGCTGTTGCCATGCAGCAGATGCAATTCCAGCAGGCTCTGCTTATGCAACAAACTATGACTGCACAGCAGGCAGCAAACCGAGCTGCAACAATGAAGTCAGCAACAGAGTTAGCTGCAGCCAGAGCTGCAGAAATAAGTAAGAAATTAAAACCTGATGGACTTGGAGATGAAGAGAAGGAAGCAAAAAGAAAATCCAGGTGTGTTGCATTTTCCTGATTTATTTGAGAATTATATCACTGGTTATATTTTGTATCAGTTGCCTTTGCTGTTGTCTGAATTTTAAATTGTGCAACTTATCAAGAAAAAAGAATTGTGCAACTACTCAAAGTGCTATGGCAAGTTCGTGTGATGGTCATGAATTCAGTCGGCACATGAATTTTTCAAGCTTGTGATTTTCCAAACTTGGAAAACAATTGTGTTGGAATTATCACTCAAGTTTTTCAAGATGTGAAGTTTTTACCAAATATGGCTTTTCGCTTTTGTGGGTTTGAGGATTATGCTCTTTGAATGAGCAGAAGGAAAGCCTAGTTTTGTATCTTCAGATAGCGAACATGATATTTCTGATTTGAGGTTTCCAATCTGATATTCCTCCGTCTAATGGAGGAAACCTCTTTTTAATAACTTCATTTGGTAAAAAATTGATCATACATAATTGATTGCACTTTAGTTGGTGTTCTTTACGGGGGTTTTGTTTTAATTGGAACTAACTTTCAGGCAGATTTGTGAAAATGTTGCCTTGTATCATTTTGTATGTTCTTTGCCTATGTCAGCAAAACCATCTCTATGGTTTTGTTATATATTCCATAGTGGATATTTTCACTCCAACCTGCTAGCCAGCAACAAATTTGATCTTACCACTTTTATGCTTGATCTATTATGTTTGTGGACTAGGTTAGGGTTGATAAGTCAAATTTCTTCAGCAACTGCGTTGAGTTTGGGTAGGAGAATTGGACTGATAGCTTTATATCCCAAACTGAAACTTTATTTTTGGGGAGGGATGGTATTTAAAGAATTTTTTTCTAATGGGTAATATGGTTGTTTAATGGTATTTTGGATGCTAATGAATGAAGTTTACTGGTCAAAAAGGAAAAACAAATGAATGAAGGGAAGGGATTGGGTTTGTAAATGAAATTTCTGTCTATGATTGAGAATATGACTTTAAGAGGTCTGTTCCAGGCTGTTGAATTGTGAGCCAGGTACGTGTAAGATCCAGGCTAAACATGGTTCTTAAATAGTAATTATTGATACTTGTCTTGATAGTATTAGTGTTCCATGGATAATTTGCCTACTTCATCTGGACTTCTGTTTATTTCACGATTATAGTAGAGTTGTTTGAGCAGATTATAGCTTCAGAGGAACTAATCAAGCTAAAAATGTAATGGCTTCTTTGGTTTCAATTTTTTTCTTGTCATGTACAAAGTTAATAATTAATTGCAGTCCACACTTTATAGTTGATACTTGGATTATTTACGGAGACGTATCATTTAGAGATTGTCAAAAGCTTGTGCCTTTTATTTGGTCTACAAAAAACCAAAGGTTGAGAGCTTAAATGAGGTTTAGTTGTTAACTGAATTGGTTTAAGTGCTGAAAATTGAAAGGTAACAGATAAGTTGATGAGTGTTAGCTTTGAAAGGCGACCGCTGAACTAAGTTGTCAAATTCTGTTGAGCTATGGTTGAAAATGAGACTTCCAAAACTATGTACGCACACTATCCTGAGCTTCTAAATGATGACATTCACCTACAAGACGATGAACTCTAGTTTTAAACCTAATCAGGATGGTAAGATATTTAACTACTTATTTAAGTTACCACAGAAGGTTCTTATCGCCTCATTTTAAACAGGCAGCTTGATATAGAATGATGTCAGCCTCTTTGAACAGGCAGCTCTTGTTAGGTTTCTCGGCGGGACAAGAATAAATGACAAGTTGATCATGTGCTTTTCTTTTGTTTGTTGATAATACACTGATTTTTTTGTGTGGCTTTTTAGGAGCATATTCATCACTTGCACATTTATTTCTTTGCTTTGAAGTTGTGTCTGGGTTGAAATTCAATGTGGGCAAATCATATTAGCACGGATGGGAGCAGCGAACAACATTGGCCTTTTGGCATATGTTCTTAGGTGTCATCTCTACCAATGAAGTATTTGGATCTCTTGTTGGGAGCACCATTTAATGCAAAGTCCATTTGGGGTGGCATAATAGAAAAGACAGAATGTTACTTAGCTGGGTGGAAGTGTCTACTTATCCATAGGTGGGGGAGGCTTACTCTGATCAAGAATACCCATTCTAACCTTCCTACTTATTTTTTGTATCTATTTTCTACCCCTGTTGGTGTAGTGCAACGACTTGAGAAGCTTGAAAGGGATTTCGTGTGGGGAGGAGTTGACAATGAGTCCAAATTCCACCTAGTCGAGTGGTTTAAGATTTGTTCACCAATTTCATCAGGTGGTATGGGGATTAAGAATATGTTTATATTTAACAAAGCATTTTTGGGTAAATGTTTATGGTGCTATGGTATGGAGTGATAGGTTTTATTGCGGATGGTGGTGGGATTAAAATATGGTTGCATTGGGGGTACGTGGTGTTCAAGTGAGGTCGGTAAAGTCTTATGGGGTTGGTGGTGTGGAAGAACATAAGGAGAAGTGGGGGGATTTGCCTCAATTTCATTAGATATGTGGTGGGTGACAGGCATGAAGATAGATTTTGGTATGATGTATGGTGCTGGAACCAACCCTCAAATACTAGACATAATTCAATGCGCACGAGTGTATTGTGTTTGCATAAATTTGCATAGACTGTTAAAATGATACACAACATGATAGTTCTCTTAGCCAGATGGATGCAATGCTTTACTCTAATATGATTGCTCAGTTGGACCTATTCTCCCCCTGTTGGTCTAGTTCCATCAGGTTCACAAATTTTTCACTAATAGAAGAATACAAATAGAAAAATTTTCTTGACATCAGACTTTGATTACATGGATCAACTTCTATGACTAGAACACATCACCATCTTCAAAGATAAGTATGATATGATTCTATATTTTTACAGGCATTTTGATCTAAAAAGATGTTGAACTAATTACACTTCAATTTTCAGATCACCATCAATCTCTCGCCCGAAGTCAAGGTCCAAGTCAAGGTCACCAGCCAATTTTCAACGAAGGCGCAGGTCTCGTTCTTACTCACCACCATCCCGCCACCCAAGGGATCATAGATCCAGATCGCCAGTGAGATCTCGCCATCATTCCAGCTATGAAAATGAATGGCGGTCCCATAGAGACATTCGGGATGGTGGTGACAGAACTAGAATGCGAGATTTAGGAAGATCACGCCGGGATTCTGAAAGATCAGATCGTCATTCATCTTCTCTAAGGAGAAACAGGAGGAGTGTGAGCCCTCTAACGAGAAAATCGTACCGAGCTGACTCGGTCTCACCAAAACGTTATCAAGAAAGTTCACTGCATAGAGCAAGGAAATCATCTCGTGCTCATTCAAGATCCCCAAGTCATCACAGGGGTGGTAGGTCATCTCCAAGAATTGACGATGAAAACAAATCAAGACACAGAAAACGCTCTAGGTCAAAATCGGTTGAAGGCAAGCATCAGTCTGATGACAAAATAGATGAATCCCGAGATGAAAAATCAAAGCATAATGACCGAAGGCGGTCCAGGTCAGTATCTCCTGAAGGCAAGCATTATAGAAGCAGCAGGTCATCTCCAACTCCAAGAATTTTGGGGGAAAATAAATTCAGACATAGAGGGAGGTCCAGGTCAAAGTCTTTAGAAGGTAAGCCCCACTCCAACGAGAAATCCAACGAATCCAGGGATAAACCAAAACATAGTGATAGAAGGCGGTCTAGATCAAAGTCTCTGGAACGCAAGCGTTACACTGAGGGGAAAGTAGATGAAATAAGGGAAGAAAAATCTAGACATCGTGATAGAAGGCGGTCCAGATCAAGATCTGTGGAAGGAAAGCGGCACTCCAAGGAGAAAGCAGATGAAAGCAGGGACAGAAAATCAAAGCATCGTGATAGAAGACGGTCAAGGTCGGTCTCCGTGGAGGCTAGGCATTATAGAGGAGGTAGGTCATCTCCAAAAGATTTAGATGGTAGGAAACTAAAACACAGAAGGCATTCTAGGTCAAATTCTGCTGAAAGGAAGCATCACTCCTATGATAGAGCAGATGAGAGTAGAGCTGTAAAGTCAAAGCAGCGTGAGAGATCACGGTCCAGATCAATATCAGCAGAACACAAGCATAATAGAGGTGGTAGTTTGTCCCCGATAAGCTTGGTGGAAAATAAAACAAAAGACACAAGGCAATCTACGCCAGAATCTGGTGAAGGGAGCCTTCATTCCCGTGATGGAAGGGATGAAAACAGTGATGAAAATTTGAAGCATCATGAACATGCAGAAAAGGAACCAGATACCATTTTGAAGGATTTGACAAGCATGAATGATAATGGTCTGTTAATTTCAGCACGTGAGAATCGTAACTTGAAGGAAGCAATGAAAACTAGGGCAATGGAAGGGGACCAGGATATGGAAAACACTCATTTGACAAATGTTAACAGTGAAGATGGTTCATTTTTTCGAGGTTGTAAAATCCCCTTGGTTGCTGAGGAGATAATGGAAAATGGAGCATCCGATATTGAGCATCCAGAGCTAGGTACAGCTAGCAATTGCAATAAACATGAAGAAACATTTATTTTTCAGTGTTAATGATAACTAAAATTAGCTCAAAATCTTTTCTTGTTTACAGGAATGGGAGATCAAAAAAATTGTGAGAAGTCAATTCGTGTTGAAAATAGTGACAAAACTTGCTTAAGCCAGGATCACGTCAGGGATGAATTAGAGTTCATGATTGGAGGCAGGTCTTCAATTTCCCAGATGCTGAAGGGTCAACAGAGAAGCTCCATCTCACCTGAGGAAGATATGTTTTCAAGTGATGCCAGTGCAGAAGATAAACGCTGATGCTAAAAGTCTAACTGGAGGATGTGGTTGCTTTTAATTTGAGACTTTTTTATGCTGAGGGATGGGTGCATTTTCTCGGATAAAAGCTCAGTGCTTAGTGTTTCTTTTGGTGCCTGGAATTTTCTGCTGGCTGTTGGTTCTTCATAAATGCACTTTCTGTGTTTGTTTAATCCTTGCAGGTCTTGTGGGATACTGGAATTACATTGCTGAAGCTGGTCTTGCTGTGGTTTAAGTATTTCAAGAAGTGTCATGGTTTCATCCACAATCGGCCATGTGATGTTTGTAGCAAGCTTCTTTTACTACTTGATGTATGTTGGACTTTCATTTCCATGACTGCATTCTGAATTTATCAATTAAATTGTTTATGAAGGAATTATTGTCACTATACAAATATCAGTGTTTGTCCTATATTAATTTTTCTTTTCTAGGAAGTCAGAATCCGGACCCTAATGAAGTTTTACTTTATATATAGGGAAGCATTTGAATTGCTATGGGGTCTAAATAAGTTGTTACATGACTTTTTATGTACTTGGTCTGTTTTCCAACGCATTCCCTTGACTCAAGCTTGTCTTTTAGGTTTACACTTTATTTGGTAATCTCTGTTTGTTGACTGCCTTTTTTTTGTGAACATTAGTCTTTGATGTGGTTGACAATAGATTCCACTTTCATATACATTTCATTGCGTGGTGGGACTGTAATTATTCAGAGCTCTTTTTTTCTTTTTTTTCCTTTTTTTGCCTTTTTTTCCCTTTTGTGGGTTAGGATCGTATCCTGAAAAATGCAGGTATTCATGGTGAGTTTTCATTGGAGCTTTCTGATATTCAATTTGGCAGGATTGATTTTCTCTGATATAAATAAAGGTATGCTATCGTCACCAATTTAGTATGTTCTATGTTGGTGAGCTTGTGTCATTAAGCTTCCATCCAAGTTTTGAAAGTATTTCAGAGTGTTAATTAATATAGTATGGCATAAACGATCTTTATCTGATACTGTGCCAATGCTTTTTATCAATATATATTATAGACTTGGTGTCTTACTCCTTTCCCCCATCTTTCTCCTATTTTTTTTACTCTCTTTCTTTCTTTCTTTCTTTCTTTTTTTTTTTTCGTCTTCCTTCCAAGAAATTTTCTTGGTTAGGTAAAGGTACTGTTAAGGTCCAGTGAAACCAGATGTTGCTGGGATGAATTGCATCAAAATTCCAGTGTGTTGAGTATGATCAGATTTCCTGACTCAATTTACACATTACTTAAACTTATGGTGAAATGCGAGTGTTGATTTTTATCAGGTAATTTTCCATGAAACTGTTGGGTTGAGTTTTCCTTTGAAAGCATAAAAAATAATTGTGGAAACTTGTGTTTGTGCATGTGGTTATTTTATATGGATTATAACTGTTCCCTGCAGCGACTTAAACTGGGTGGTGGACCATTGGAATTTTTCTGCTTGACCTTTTACCATACAAGTAAATCCAAATTCTATGTTCTAATGAATATTTGTGCATGCATTTACTTGTTGGAACCAAAAATTTCGGATTGGTATTTTTTTTTTTTTTTATCATTAAACAAGATTTTATTGAGGATGGGTATTTTTTCATGGCTTTACTATCATTTGGACTTCATTCGGGATGTGTTGGGGAGGGGGGCATGAGTGGATTTTAGTGCAAGTGTCTTCTTCAACGTCTCTTGCACTGAGTTCCTGTCTTAGTAGTTTTTTTCTGTCATGCACAATCAACTCTGCATGTGTTCTTATCGACCTGGAAACCATGAGAAATAGTTTTTGGGACAAAAGGTGGATTTATATATTTATTTCCAACTCCCTGTTGACAATTGGAACTAACTTTTGGTTGATGTAGTCGGTGCCTGAAACCAGCCCTGTGACCCTCTCTGTACCTTCCCCCCTCCCCCTCCCCCTCCCCCTCCCTCTCTTAGGGTAAGCTATGGATATATAGGATGGTTGAGAGCTGCATACTTTGGGGCTCAACCCTGGAATGAGTTACGTGAAGTGGATGTGAAAAAGTTGCATCTTCCTGAGCTTCCTAGTTTTCATCTTTTTCCCCTTGTTTCATTTCATTTTGCTCTTTTATAATCATGCATACTTTCCATGGTATTGGGGTATTGCTACGAGAAAACAAGCATTAAGCTAAGGGGATTTAGCATTGACTACCTGCTTTAATCTTGTTTATTTACTTTGTACTTTATTAGGCTTATATATAGGATTGCAGGTAGTTGGTATATTTTGTGAAATTATACCTTCTTACCATAGTTGTATGCTTTTACGTTACAATTCGATTTTTTTTTTTTTTTTGGAACTTGCAAAACACATCTTATTAGTGTGGATCAACTCTTCCAGAGTTCCTAGTTTATCAATTTATTTTTTTTATAGGTAAGTTCCTAGGTTATCCATGAGATGAATCTGGTTAAATCCAGACCGTTGCTTTCAAATTCAATAGTGGGGATTTTGTCAAATTAGCACCTTATTGTTTTGAAAATACAAATATTCACCATATTTTTAGCACATTGGATTTTAATTTCCAAGTTGAAAACTCTGATCTTGCGAAATTCTTATCATTTAATTTGAAAGTAACAGTTGAGAGAGAGCTGTTATTGAACGAAAAAAAAAATATCAAATAACCTGAACTGAAAGTGGCAATGAGGATAGAGTAATGATTTTTGCAAGTTTTAAATATACAAGTCACGTGCAATTTTTTTTTCTAAAACAGTAGACCCGAACATGAAAGAAAAGAGCAGTGCTATAGCCGTAAAGGAATTATACAAAAATAATCTTATAAATTGAGGTGGTTTCATATGATTTGTTAGATCTGTTTTATAATAAAAGTAATTTTATAATTTGACAAATCACATTAAATCACATTAGTTTGTGAGATTATTTATAAATAATCACTTTGTAATTAGAGTATTTATTTTACTAATTTACTAGTAAGGATTAACAATGCTAATGATTGAAAATGAAATGGAGAAAAGATGGAAAGATGGATTAATCTTGAGATGTAAGATCAACCCCAAGCCATCGGTCAGTGATCCAACGTCGCAAACTCAAATCTCTGGATAAAGGAAAAATAAAGCATAAGTTAAATATGAAGTGAGGATTCTCTCTCTCTCACATTTGGAGTGTGGAGAATCCTACCACATCATTTTGTGATAAGATTTTTGTAATAATAAGAAACTCTTTGATATTTAATGAAACTATTTAGTATGTGTTACATTAATTGTTATGACTGCTAGGACAAATCAAAGACAATGAGTAATATTGTTCTTCCTAATAACACATAGCTTCATCTATAATAAATATAAATAAATATATATATACATAGGATAAAGTTGGACTTAAAAAGCTCAGATTGATGTTATGCCTCGTTAATATCTAGAAATGAAGAATATTTTTAGCAAGTAGTTCATACTCCCATATCAATAGCTATAATTTAGATAGTCTTCAACATTGATGAATTCCTATATATATATATATATTTATATATATTACTGTACTAGATTTGTACAAAATTGGTGAATAAACTAAGGGAGATCAGAAGACGACAGAAGGTACCACCTACCCATCATGCCTTCTCCTTATCTCAATTCTACCCATATGTTGGTTTCTCTGCAAACAATCATTTTGAGTTATCCCTCTAGTCACTGTCAAATTATTATTATTATTTTTTTTTAAAAAAAATGGGATCTTCATAAATAATCATTTGCCAAAAAAATTAATCTAGGAAAACCATATATAATTTGCTCAAATAAATTTTAATTTGAATTGTGAACTGGTCTTCGATTACATGTGAACTAGTCTTCGATTACATTAGGGTTACTTAGGTGGCATTATTCTAGCTTGTTTTTCATTGCGTTGAAAAATTATTTTCATCATCCTCTTAATTATTATTTTTTTATTATCTCTTTATATAGATAGTATCAAATGATTGGATGATAAGTAACAAGTGATAATTAATTTTTCAATCATTTAGTGTCAAAATTAAGATAATAAATAATGAGCAATGTTACATACAGTCCTCATTTGGAGATTGCTAGGTAATTGTATCTTTAAAATTTTGTAAAATTACAAAAATATCCCTCCTAAATTGATATTTTTTCTCATTTAACAAAGGACCTGTACATACAATCCTCAAGTGAGGACTACAAATAGAATTTCTTATAAATAATACTTTCCAAAATTAATATTCTTAATTCTTGGTTTCCGCATTAAGCCTAACAAACTAATTGAATAATAAGATGAGATAGTTTTAGATGAGTTGAACAAAATATTATTTTTTAATATTATTATTGTTTTGAAATTTGAAAATGTTGAATTGTTTATTAAATTTTGTGTGAAAATTTAAGAAAATTGTAATGATGAGATGAAACCGTTTATGTATCCAAACGGAGCCTGAGTATTCAAACTTTTGGCCTACCGAATATTAATTATTCAATCTAAACAACAATATTGGAGTAAGTAAGGATGTGTTTAGAAGATGAAATCACCCTTAACTCATCTCAAACCAATCTTGACCAATGAATTGAGATCTTCTCCGTTTCTTTGTTAAAGAAAAAAGTTCAACATCATATTAAATTATTTATATAGTAAACCCAAGACTATAATTAAAAATTCATTAATTGAGAGTTATCTTGAGTTGCTTAACATTCGAACGCCTGCTATTATAGTTGAAGACACAGAGAACATATCTTGGTTGATAGGGAAATATTATAATAATTATATATATATATTTGTTTTCCATCAAAATGAATGTCATTTTCAAGGATATTTGGGCGGATACGCTGATCATATCATCAACTGCTTCTGCTTGAAGATAATTAGATACAGTATCACTAATATTCTAATTTCATGAATATATATATATATATATATATATATATATATATACATAGTTTGTTTTATTCAAGTAATGAGAAAGATCAATAGTTCTTACATGCAACATAGTATATATTCATAACTATTATTATGATACACTCTATAATGAGATCATAATGAGATCATTCTCACGTAATCAAATCATTAACAAATCATTACAGAGATAAATAAGTATCATGTACGTTCATCATCTCTTTTGTTTTCATAGATTTTTGGAACTATTTGGATGGAAAGATGAGATAAAATAATTTCAGATGAAAGTTAAAAGTTGAATAAAATATTATTAAAATATTATTTTTTAATATTATTATTGTTTTGAGATTTGAAAAAATTAAATTATTTATTATATTTTATATGAAAAATTGAAAAATTTATATTGATGAGATGAGATGAAATGAGTTGAAAGTGTTTCTCAATCCAAACGATTCCTTAATATTGTGGAGCTAGTAAGCATAGATTATCGAAGATAACTTATTTTATGAATTGGAGTATAAATTGATTACTTCAAAAATTTAAAGACTATATCTTAAATTGATAACTATGTTAAATATTTTAAGTGTTGAGACAGTTGCTTCTACAACTTAAAACTTCATTTTTTTTTTTTATTAATTTCCTACTCATTGATTGAGACTTTATTTATTTTTTCAAATAATCCTATGAACGTCGTTTTCCAAGATTTTTGCACATGCGCAAATAATTGAGATTAATTAATTTAATAAAGAGCAATACAATCCCGTAAATAATTGAGATTTAAATTAATAAGCAATGCTACATACAATTCTTATTTGAAGACTGCAATGTAAGTCTAGACAATTTTATCTTTAAAATTTTTTAAAATTATAAAAATATCCCTCCTAAAATTATGATTTTTCTTATTTAATAAAGGACATGCACATATAGTCCTCAAGTGGTGACTGCAAATAAAATTTCTCTATAAATAATTCATATATATGCTAATTTATGCACTTGTCCGTTCAAGTACGAATAAAATTGTCACGTGTCGACGAAAAATATATATATATTTTTATCTCAATTACATCGACTTGTGCATTAATTTATTTTAAATGATTGATACAAAAAGGTTATTTAATTAGGAAAATTCTATACACCATACTACCATCCCACTTTCATCCTATTAAGTATGATGTGACACATTTATCACCATTAAATGATCATTTATTGCATGCTTCTTTATCATCTAATGGTGATAAATGTGATACTTAATGGGATGAAAGTAGGATGGTAGTATGGTATATAGCATTACTCTTTAAATTATATTACATCAACCGATAAAACTTATTATAACAAATCCAATAAAGAATATTAGCCTTACTCATCAATGAACATTCCTCATTTTGGAAGAAACACTTCCTAGTATGTGGGAGTGTCAATTCGTGTTCGTGTCGTTTTAAATTATGAGTATTAGATATATGGGTTAATCTGAACACGACCTGTTTAATTAAACAGGTCAGACTATAAAACTCAACACAACCCATGTAAATAACGGGTGACACGATATGACCCACTTAAACATTTTAATAATTATATACATGACCTGTTTAACCCGTTTCATATAAATGGATTGAGTTAATTTTTATATTTATTTTTTAACACAATTAATATGATTTTATATATAACACAAGGATAACTATATAAAACCATTCACAATTATAACTAGATTCATGATAAAATACTTTATTATCAGTATCCAAACTAATAATATATAAGAAAATTAATATTTTTATAAAATAAAATTACATATTAACAAAAAAACTCAATATTTTTAGATATTAAGTAATCAAATACTAATATTAATACTATATCCTAACAACAACAAAATTCATATAAAGCTAAACACTTATAAAATTTAAAAATAAAATTTATTGTTGTTATACGAGTTAACCCGCAACTGACCTGTTTATTAATCGTGTCTTATCGGGTTAATCGTATTTGTATTGAATTCATGGATTGAATCATGTATTGCCACCCCCTACTTCCTAGTCGTTTTGTCTATTCTTATCAATCTTTTTACAGATCTCTTAGGGGCTCATGAGTTGAGAGCAAAAAAAGCTAAGAATTTAGAACACATGAGAATATGTGCAAAAGAGATAATTAAAGCTTGGTTTAAGACTAAAACATCTAGTTGCAAATGAAAATAGAATTGCTTGATACTAGAGGGAGAAAGTAGGATGAGAGGGATATGTAGGACATGAAGATCTATGAATACATTCAACCGCTACATGAATTTCATATTAAAAATAGTTTAAATACAAAGTTATTTTTTGCATTTGCACCCTTAAAAATCAAATTATTCCTTGAATTTTTAATAGAATTCTGCTACATACAGTCATTTTTGCGTGTTCTTTACGCACTCTACTGATATAGTTGGTCAAATTAATTATTTTATATTAAAAAAAATAATGCAGCCAATCACATTAATAGAGTATGTAAAGAATACATAAAAATGATTGTAAATAAAATTTGTGTTCTTAAAAACCCTTGGAGTCACATCAAAACCAATGAGAGTTCCACATCCGTCATTTGATTAATTAAAATTTACTTTTACAACTATATATTCTAAAAAGTAAATAAAAATTGTTTTAAAAAAATAAATAAAATTATATTATTAAGTTTATCAATAACTTAAATTATATATGTTAATATATGTAATATTAATTATAAGCATATAATTTACCAAAACATTAATTTTTAAATAAAAGTAGTCTCATTTTGACACCAATTCCGACAAAGTCAGACTCTTATAAAGAAGTAACTTGTACGGAAACGCATAAGGAAAAATAAAATAAAGAAAATTAGTGTTGATTATTTTAATTTAATATATAAGTATTTGTTAAGATATTTAAATTAGAATAATGGAAAATTAATAGTATAGTACTACCCACGGAAAGTCGGCTTTTCTTATTAAAGAGAAATGATATTTGCAGTCGTGAGTGTGTAAGCGTCCTGAGTGTATAAATACGAGACCCACATGAAAAAAAATTAATTTTTTAATAATAAATTTCACTATTTTTCAAAATGACTACATGATATTTACGTACTTCACGATGTACGTAATATTACTCTTTCTTTCATGCATAAGGAAAAAAGCGGCTGCTAGTCTCAACAACCACATTTAGTTTGTTTTTACAAATATTATTATTTCATTTAATAATTATAATTTTTTTAAATTTACATATAAAATAAAATAAATAATTTAACTTTTTTAAATCTTAAAATAAAAATAATATTAAAAAAATATTTTATAATAATATTTTATTCAACTTTCAAGTTTTATCTTAACTCTTCTCATGAAAACAAATGAGACAGGATTGAATGACGAGCTCTAAAATGAGAAATGATATATATACAAATTTTAAATAAATAATATCCCACAATTTTTTTTATAAATAAATAGATTTTATTATAAAAAAGTATAAAAGATTCATGAGACTATTTCTAAAAAAAAAAATTGTATAAACTTATAAATCTTAGAAAAAGAATGAGATTGGACAGATACAAGATATTTTATGAGATTTTAAAAAAAGAGATGGAACTTGAATAAAAATATTATAAACTTAATATAGTTTTTGTTTTGACATTTGAAAAACTCAAATTTTTTGTGTTTGTTTTGTTTAGAAATTTAGAAAAGTTATAATGATTATATAATAATTAGATAAAAAAGTTGAATATTTGAAATTGAAAAATGTTTATATTTGTGATGTTTGGATATTGAGATAATATGAGATGGGATGAGAAGCTCTTGCTATTCAAATCAGACCTAAATGTAAAGATTTTGCACAAGATTTTTATAAAAAAGTGGGCCTATTGAGAAAAAAAAATGTTTTTCATTTTTTTTCACAGTGAGACCCACATTTTTATAAATGTGCTAGACTTATAAATTTATGACTTGTATATATCATTATTCTAAGAATAATAATTGGATGAGATTAAATTTTGAAGTTCTTCTACTCAACAACTCTACACCATACACTTGCTAATGTGGGTTTGTAATTTATATTTTATATTTTTTTCCTCAGCAGGTGTGTAGTGTAGGGCTACTGAATATAAATTTTCTAAACTCTGTTAGTATTGAACGAGCAAAATTGTGGTATATACTATAGAGAAATGAAACAAGAAAGCCTTATACTACACACTTTCACTTAATTAACATGTGATTTGTTCTCTTTGCCCTTCTATATTTAAATCATTAATATATAAACTAAATATAACAAATCAAATGTTGATTAGGTGGAGGTATGTGGTGTAACTGTGTAACGCTTCCATGTAGAATTTATTTATATTATATATTCCTTTTAGGTTGATTAGGCGAATATAAATTGTTCATCGAATTGCTTAATCAATCAATTCAGATGCTTTTTATCTGATCTAAATTGATTTCAAAATTGTATTTGATAAATGGAATTTATATTTCTAAAATAAAAATATGATAGAACTAAACATATGTTATCTTTTTTTATTATTGTATTCAATATGAATGGCAAAAAAATTGAAGAGATAAAACATAGTGTTATTTATTTTCTTTAATTGGACGTAAAAAAATGAAGAGATGAATGAGTTTTTTTTTTAATATTAAATTTGTGGTTGTGCATTAAATACTATTATTGTGATATATTTATAACTTCAAGATATTTTTATCTTCTTTGTATATGAGAATATTTAAGACAACATAATGTAGACAATTGAGGTAAAAAATACATAAATTACATACTTATTGAAACTACTTAATGAGTTCATTATACATGATATTAAATACTTGAATTGCATTATATATGATTTTTAATATTCTTTTATTAATAATAAAACACTCAATTCAAAATTATCATGGATAACCCGATTCAATTTATTGAATTATCCGATTCATTAACTCAATCATTCATCAATTCCGAACTTGATTATTATAATTATTTTACCACTCTACTTAAAATGAAGAGTAACTATGTAGAATTTAAATAATTTTTTAATGAAGTGTGACAATTATATTGATTGACATAAAATAAGTTATACAATAATTATAAAATAGTTATATTTGTATGATTATCCGATGTGAAAATGTAATATTCTAATTTTTTTCTCTCTCCTTTATTGAGTAATGCTAAATACAGTCTCCATTTGGATATTGCAATGCAAGTCTAGACAATTTTATCTTTAAAATTTTTTAAAATTACAAAACTATCCCTCCTAAAATGATATTTTTTCTCATTTAATAAAAGATCTGCACATACAATTCCTACTTAAAAACTGCAAATAGAATTTCTCTTATCTATATATATTCACTTCTTTGACACAAAACGGGACAACAGTCCTATTCCTATATTCCAATTCTAGTTGAATCTATTCCTCTCCCTTTCTCCTCTGCCCCCACCCATGACACCAACTTGCCCACAACTCTCCAACACAAAAATAAACCCCACCTTGAAAAATTCAATGAAAACAAAAATAAATCTTTGAAAAAAAAAAAAACCAAACACAAATAATTAATAATAAATAAATAATTAAATAAAGAGAAAAAATACATACAATCGTGAATTGCATAATCGCCGCGCAATCGTTTTAAAATAAATAATAAAACATGGGACCCATATAAAAAAAATTAATTTTTTAATAGTAGACCCCACTCTTTTTCAAAGCGATTACGCGATAGTTACGCACTTCACAGTTGTACATAGAATTACTCACCAATAAAACAGAGGTGAACGTATAAGAGGAGACAAGCTGCACCCCTGCACGGCCTCACAAGGAAGAGAAGACAACATCCCAAAACATCCACACACACACACACACACAGCGCAAAGCAATGCGTTGCTACGGCTTGACACCGATTCAAGGAAGCGAGTCTCGCTTCTTCCACCTCCCCACCACACGACCCATTAACATACCCAATTCGAATTCCCGGTTTTCCTTTTCCCACTCCTGTTTCTTCCCCTCCAAACTCGTATCCGCCACCTGTATGCCTCCCGTGTCGCTCAGAACCACAGCCAGGGCCGCCGTCAATGATGGGCTGATGACCGAGGAGGAGGCCGCCGCCGCCTCCGGTTTGAGCTTCTACGAGCTCTTGGGCATACCCGAGTCCGGATCCTTGGTCGACATCAAGCAGGCGTACAAGCAGCTAGCCCGGAAGTACCACCCGGACGTCTCCCCGCCCGGCCAGGCCGAGGAGTACACCAAGCGGTTTATCCGGGTCCAAGAGGCTTACGAGATCTTGTCGGATCCCGGAAGGCGAGCTCTCTATGACAGAGACTTGGCCAAAGGTCTCCACCTCGCGTTCTCGGCTCGAAGACAATACGAGAGCAACGAGGTTTGCGTCTCTTCTCTGTCTCTGTCCCTCTATGGGATTATTTTAATTTTTCTTTAGATGGTTGGGTTTGGGGTTCCGTTCATTGAATTCACTTCTTTCAATTATTTATATTGCCATCTTTGTTCATTTGTGTTTCTTTTCAATTTTTGTACGGATTTATTATGGGCGTTGGAGTTTTAGGAAATTTCGGATAATGTTGATTTCAGTATGCATATAACTTACTCATCATCGTTTATAAATTCCTCAGCTGCGTCTGAAAGAATTTGTCTTGTTCCCTGCTATCTCTTTGTTGCACCATTAAGTTGGGCAAATCAGGGTTTCAAATATTAAAAAAGGGAAAAAAAAAAAAAAAAAAACCATGGATGGCTCTGCATCCTTCACTCTGATATCTTTGTTATTGGTATGCCTGATCAGAAGAAATGTAGGACTTCTGACTCTTGTTGGTTAATCCCAAAAATATTGTTTTTTTTACAAGATAATCACCAAACTTTGTTGGACTAAACATTAAAAAATATTATTCAATTCACATCTGTTGGGATTTTGTTCTCAAGATTACTTCTGATATTCTTTAATTAAGCTGTTAATTCTTTGGTTTGTCATCTTCAATATTTCTATTTCCTTTGAATCTACCAAACAAGCATTTATTTTTCGACTATGGAAAGCTACTTCCTGCATCAATCTCAAGAAAAGTTTGGTTTAGTTCACTGGATATTTTGAAGCATGGCCATGGTGCTTATGGTAACTCAGATTATAGTTAGTTGTTTAACAATGGGTGCGTTCTTAGTTGCCATTAAATTTTCGAGCTTTCGGTTAATTTTACCGTTCTGTTTTCTTAGTTGTTACTGGAAAGGAAAAGGGGTTCCATCTTCCCTGTATTCTGTAGGCTCTTGTCATTTTCTCTCTTGCTCTTGTTTGTTACTAAGAACTTGTGTTTGGAAAATTAGTTCTTGGGCTTTCCGACTCTTATTTTCACTTTATTACCAATATTCAAATCAATTTTCCTTGATGATCAGGGAATGGAAGAGAGAGGTGAGTGGAAGAACCGTTGGCAAGCTCAGCTATCGGGGCTAAAGAGGAGAAGCATGAACAAGGATGCCGGTGAAAATTTGTCCTGGGGAGCTCGAATGCGCCGGCGAAGGGATGAGTTAGCAAATCAATCATAAGTAGTTTTTTCTTGTAATTTCAATGTATATATAGCTTCCTACCTTATAGAACATGGTTAATGTTGAAGGGGATATAACTTAGCATTGGGAAAAGATTTCCAATAGAACTTTAAAATAGAAAATTTTAAAAGTTTTCTCCTTGACCGTGTGAACCAAATATATTGTAAATAATAAGACTTCTCATACTTGGCATAATCAACTGTCTTTGTGTATGGTGCATTGTGCTCAATTTTCTCCCTTTCCTTTAAAACCTCCCTTTGTTGTGTATTTCCTGGGTTGAATTCTTCTCTTACACTGTTTAATTAACCACATTTACAGTGATTTTGACAACTATTTACATGGGATATTCCATTCAATGCAGAATCATTCCCCAGTATTATTATATTCCTCTACCTTTTCTAATCTTACCCGACACATCAGCTGCAAGGTTGCCAATAGCCTGGCTCAAGTTGTAGTGTTAAATAATAGAAGCAGTTATAAGATATGCATATGTACATGGAAACTTTTTCTTTTTGTTCAACAAATACATGTCCTGAATTAGAAGGTTAACAGGATCCATCATCAGCTCCATACACGTTGGAGGATGCTCGATGCTTCCAACTTGATTTACATGGCCAAAGTTTGATGACAATGGCATGCCTTTGATGAATGGATCTCCCCTTAATGCTGCAAAATTGCTTGCCCTCCATCTTTACCGGGGAAGAAAGGACAAAACAGTTGGGTCTGTGATAAGAGAAATACTTTAGCCACAAAAAGATCCTATAAAAGTAAACCCACAAACTGACGTGATTTTGATATAATACGTTAGATTGTAAAGTAGATTTAACTTATTGTATGAAATCATATCAATTTGTGAATTTATTTTTGTGAGATCTCTTTGTGGCTGTAGCACTTCATAGAGTCTTATTTGTAATGCCAATTTAGCAATTAGGGGTTAACAACTGATCTCTCAATTTGGTTTGAGGTTCAAATAGCTTATCAAATTGAAGGTTTGCTAGGTGTTGCTCCCCACTTCACCATACCTGGGTTGGTAATTTTTTATACGATATGCCACTCCCGAGATTAGTCGGGATGTTGTTCCCAAACACTCAGTGTTAATAAATCGATATGTAAATGACAAAAACACAACATGAAATCATGCAATGCTGATAATGTTAATCAGATTAGGGTCAATTAAATAGGAATTTGAATTGATTTAGACCTCGTTTGGTTACATAGATGAGATGAGTTGAATAAAATATTGTTAGAATATAACTTTTTAATATTATTTTTATTTTGAAATTTGAAAAAGTTGAATTATTTATTATATTTTGTGTGGAAATTTAGGAAAGTTATAATGATTATATGAGCTAATGAGATGAGATAGTTTGAACGGTGTAACCAAACCAAGCCAAGCCTTAATTAGTAGTCGTGTCATTTTTAGATCAATCCGAGTAACATTCAGTTTACCCAATCGATTGTTTGTTTTATACATCATTTCCATAACACAACATTGGTTGATTCTCACCATGATCATAGTAGATGTAGACTAATATCTTCATGAAGATATATTTATGATTGCTTTAACTTAAATATCAAATGAAACACAAAAATATCTCGGCATTTACTCAATTAGTTCCATGAAACTCAGTTGAAATGACGTACGTGATGTCTCAGAAAATGGGTCTCCTCCTTTAAGAAGGAAAATATACTTAATTTCCTTAATGTTACCTTCAAAATTACTACTTAAGTATTTTAATTTTTAATTTTTTTACTTAGTAATTAAAAAAGTAACTATTAATAAAATTATATATTTTTTTAATGATTACAAATGTTAAAAAAATATTGAAAAGAAAATAGAAAAAAAATAGAACAACAAATTTGAACTAGCAGTACGCTCAATGGTAAATGTTGGGCGACCTGCTAGCTAGGGGCGACAATATGTGACACGACCTGTAAACCCAACACGAACACGACAAGAAATTAGCAGGTTTGAGTTTGATCTTAACGGGTTCGAGTCAAAATGAGTTGACTCATTAAGACACGATTGATAAACGGGTCAATAATGGGTCAATCTGCTTAACACGAAATCAACTCATTTAAAATTTATTTCAAAATTAAAATTTTATTATTGTTAAGTTGTAATATTGGTATTTCTCAATATGTTTATGTTTTTATTGTTTTTGTTGTTGAGATTGTAATTTTAAACCTATGCTCATATTTGTTATTGTATTGTTTGTAATGTTGATTTTATTATATGTTAAAATTTGAAAAATATTGATATATATTTTTTAAGATATTGTAGTTATTAATAAATATAGATTTTAACTTTTATGTGAAATTATGTTAATCAGGTCAAATAACTTATGCATTTTAGTTCAACCCATTTACATGAAACAAACGGGGTTAATGAGTCATGTCGTGTTAACATATTTCTAATTAATTATTATACAGGTCAAAACGGATGACATTATACGACCCGTTATCTAAGAGCACTCTCAATGGATCAGCCAAAGTTAAAAGGACATTTTTAGCTAATGTGAGGTAAATTTGACTTTGATTATTTTATTCACATTAAGTCCTCATATTGAAATAGTTATTTTTTTCATTATATAACAATAAAATAATGAGATAAATTTAGTTTTGACTATTTCACTCAAATCAAATCTCCACATTAGATTATCCATTTATTTATTATATAGTAATAAAATAAATACATTTAAAAAATATTTAATTTTTTTAATTATTAATTTATTTAATTTTATCTAGACACATAATGCCGTGCATTATTAAAAACTTAGAAATATAACATCTTATATTCATGACTTATGGTTATGATGCAGGCCAATGCCACCATGACAATAATTAAAAAGGACATCATAAAAAGGAAAGGAAAATATTAATGCACAAAGTCTTTTATAAAAAACGCTTGCTTGAAGGCAGTTGTGATGGGAAGAAGAAAGAAAAATAATAATAAAATATAAATTTAATCTAGTACAACAGTAACCATCAAGTTTCAAGTTTATTTTGAAAGTTACTATAGCTAAAGTTCAAATTTTTTTGTCTTTAGTTAATCCATTGCAATCGGATGTTCTAAATAGATTGGATTAAGATTTAAAAGTTTGATACGTTTAGTTTGACGGATTGATCTCAAAATGATCCATATAATCAAATGTTGATAATTTAACACCATACGAGTATTATTGGAAAGAAAAATTTCTTTTCTCATACTACTGTGAGAAGAAGCCCCAGCACGTTTAATGTGCTGATTAAAATAAAATAAAAATTTATTAAGAGATGGTGCGGCTTCCGGCTGTATTCTAGAAATAGAGGAAAAAACGATTTGCCACCCTGCCGCTGGCACTGTTCTTCTAAGGAAATAAGGTGCAATTGGCTCAAACATTGCCGGAAAGAAAGTTGGTAGCTTGTCGTAGGCATCCGAATAGAATTAGTTCCTTGTTGGGGGTGTCTATGTCAGAGAAGAGCTGCACTCAAAGCACTTTTTAGCCCTACCTTATGAGAAATCTCGTCTCCCTAAACAGATTGGCAATGAGTTTTGACTTGAAAGTTGTCTGTCCCTGACATTTTTCTACTTAGAACAGTACTTCTTTTTTGACAATTTATGAAAGATATTTGTTTGTAGGGCTATGCAAGTTGGATGAGGAACGTCCCAATTGATCATTGGTGGGAGTAGCATTGATAAAAAATAAAATTATATATTTTAGAAATTGATTTTGAATATTAAAAAAAATTCTTATGTTAGATTATGTTTATTTGAACTAAATAATAATAAAAAATTATTATTTTTTAAAAAACTTATTTTCTTAAAATTATTTTTTCTTGATATGCTTTAAATAAGTAATTATCAAATTATTTTTTCTTGATATTATCAAATAAGCAATTATCAATCTCGGTCCTCTTTGGTATTTTTGTTTGCATTGTTGTTGAGAGAGATCAAAGGATAGAAGAGAGAAAAAATAGTAAAATAAAATGTTTGAAGAGTGAATAATATTTTTTTAAATTGAAAAAATAATATTCATAATTATGCAAAATTTTAAAAATACATAATTCAATGCAGACCAATTTGAAAAGATATTATATAAATATAAAGATGAATATGAAGATGTATAAATCACTACTAATGCTCTAGAGGTTGAAGAATATAGTTTTTTTAGATAATTTTAAATTATTTTATTATTATTATTTATAAATTAATTTATTATATTTATAAATAATCTGAAGTATTCTTTAAGATTCCAATATCCTTTCTTTTTTTCTTTTTTTAAAGCAATATCCTTCCTTTTTCAATGTTCTAGTCTTGTAAAAAAGTTTGAGATCTTTGACTGTTGTAATCTTGTTCGATCCATATCTGTCCATAACTAGTTGTCAAAATAATTGTTTTGCTGACTGTGATGATTCTCTGTTCCCTTGCTGGAGTGTTGACAAGGTCTTTCAGTCCTGGGATTTTGGCAGAATTCGAGCACAAGGAGATAAGATGGGTGTGGCTGAGTGCTTGGTGATACAGTTGTGAAATGTTATATACAATTTAAATGTGTAAGTATTATATAATCATTTTAAAAAATATTAAAATATATTATTAAAAAATTAATTTATTTTTATATAAATTTTATATTTATTCATTTTTTTAAAAATAATTATATAATATTTATACACTCATACTATAAATATTATTTCTCAAAATATAATAACATTCCTTTGATAAGCCCATCTATATGACTACAGTTTTTTCTTTATTTTTGGACGAAAAAAATCTATTCATTTTTTTTATTATATTCTTATTTTTTTATGATGTGATATTAAATGATAAATTTACAAGTGAAACATAATAAATAGTCTCTAATTATCTAAGAGTAATTTTACATACAACCGTGAAGTGCGTAAACGCAGCATAACAGCTTTGAAAAAGAGTGTGATCTACTATTAAAAAATTAATTTTTTTAATGTGGGTCTCATGTTTTATTCACTTTTTTCAAAGTGATTACGCGGCGGTTGCACAATTCATGATTACAAATATATTTTCTCATTATCTAATGACACATCATGAGATACTGAAAAAAATAGATGAAGAATAGCATTACTTTTTCTAGACACCAAGATATCTCAATCAAATCTACTTAACATCCGGTCCAACTAATCTACACAGCACACTTAACATGGAGAACCCGGTTCAGGGATCAACTCGAGTTTCACTTAGCAGAACTCATCTAGATTTTATAGAAAAACTTGCATAAACTACCTTACATACTAGAATGAAAAACGAGCCTATGAAAAATCACCTATTAGTTTTTATTGAGAACAAGATTTTTAAAAATATCATTACAAAAATCACGATGGATGAATATTATACCATGAAAATTTGAAATACTGTCTTAAAAATTTAAAGGAGATGCTAAGTCGTGTTTTTTAGAATTTTATTTTTATACGTATATGGTAAATTATATATATATATATATTATTGAGATGTAAATTTTATATATAGTACTTATGATTTTACTATCTTTACCTGTTAGTTATGATGTAACTTGTAGAAAATGGAAAATGGCTTTAAAAAACTCTCTTTAACATTTTTTTGCTCCTTATAAAAAACCATCAGTGTGGTGCTCATCCCATAGTTCTAACACGATGTATGAAGTCATTCCACGTTCGTTTTATATATGAAACCATGTGCATGAAGCACTGTTATTCATCCATCCACTTAAAAGATAGATTTGTTAAGATTCTGTTATGGCATTGTGTAGTGGTCCGGTTTTGAACCGGTCCGGTCTGGAACTGGTTCCTATTTTATGAAAACTGGCCGGATCCGGTCCGGTTTCGATTTCGTAGTTTCCGGGACCGGATCGGACCGGTTGAAAAATATATATATAAAAATTAATTTTATATATTATACAAAATATTTATATATATAATATATATTTATATATTAAATTTTTATATATAATATATAATTATATATCATATATGAAATAATTTCATATTATAATTTATAAATTATAACATAAAATATTAATATTAAATATGAACATTTGTAATTTGTTTGATCATATATTATTAATATAATTATATATAAGATAATATTGTTATAATTTATAAAATAAGAGTTTAAAAGATGAAAATTTAATTGATCATATGCTTTAAACATAATATATATATATATATATATTAAATTATTAATAACATTTTATCATAAGAAATAACACTTTATTATATGTTTTTTACATTTTAAAAAAACTTAAAAATCGGACTGGACCGGACCGGAAACCAGTAAAACCGGAGGTACCGGTTTAGGAGGGTAATCGAGACGTAATCGGTTTTGAAAAATACAAAACCGGTACATACCGGTTCGGTCCTAGATTTTGTCCAAAACCGGATCGGACCGGACTGGTTACACCCCTAATGGTTTGTACAGTTTTTGCGGTCGGACAGATAAATTTTTGCGACAACAAATATCATCGAAAATGTAATCAAGATTTGTGACCAAAAACTTATCGCTGCAAGATACATTTTGTGGCGCTTCTTTTACGGCCACTTTACGGTTTCACGGCCATTTTGCGGCCATGAAAAATGGATGAAAATATTTTTTGTTGCGAAATTGGCTACTTTTTGTGGCGAGATAGAGTGCCGCAAATAGTTGGCTTTCTTGTAGTGTAATTTTGATGTGAAAGTTTGAGTTTTCATTACCCGCTTTCCAAACAAAAGTTTAACATTTTATAGTGATAAGAAATGGATTGGAGTTAATAGAATCCACAATCAAGTAATATCTACAAAAAGGAGATAGTAGCGGACCTACGTTAACCTTAAGGCCGGGGGCATAGCCCCTCTAAAGTTTTTTGAAAATTTAAAAAATCCTAAGATTTTATTTATAATTCTATAAATATAGAAAATGGCCTCTTCTAAAAAAAATTATAATCCCTATATGCTCACCAAAATCTTCTTAAATCTCAATATACTTAGAAATACCTCTCTCAACTTTTTTCCCTATCGTCACAAAGTTTTGTATAATTTTTTATATATTATCTATTTTTTAGTAGAAATAGTAAAATTATTAATATGGATCTCAAAAACTTTTGTTATATAATATTAGACTTTTTAATATGAATTTTAAAATAAAAATATAAGAAAATTCATTTAAGAATGATGATCTAGATATGTGAAAAATAGTTGACACGATGACGGCATGTGATGGATAGAGAGTGAGAGAGAGGGTAGGTCTAATAAGAGAGAGTGAGACAGATGAGAGAGAATATCAAGGGATTTAAATTGAGTTGTGTTGAGATGATAAAATATTATTAAAATATTATTTTTTAATATTATTATTATTTTAAGATTTTAAAAAGTTGAATTGTTTATTATATTTTATATTAAAATTTAAAAAAATTATAATAATAAATTGAGATGAATTGACGTGAGTTTACGAAGAAGGAGGACTAACTTTAAGACCATAAACAAAACTGCGTTGTTTTGTTTTAAATATATATATATATATATATATATATATAATATCACTACAATAAATTGAACTTTTAAAAACATTTATGAGCTTAATTAATTTCCAACGTATTTGTCAGTTTATATTCTTCCTGTCTTTACATCATTGTCTGTCTTTTCTAATTCTATTTTCAGGCTAATCGCGATCCGCATAAGCTTTCAATTGTTGTACTGTACTGATTTTGTGTGTGTATTTTTTTTAAAAAAAAATTTATGTTTATTTATATTTTAGTATTATATATTTTTTATTTTAAAAAATGCTTAAAAAATTATATCATCGTACCAAATTCGGTACGATTATCGGCGCCTCTAATCCCATTTTTTAAAGAAAAAAAAATCATATATATAAAAAGATGATTGTCATAATCACAAATAAATTATAATTTTATAAATTACTGATTTCATATAATCTATTATATTTATTTTATAATCTAACAATATAATATCACGTATATTATTTTTCTTAATATATTTATAACTAAAGAATTTTTAATATAAAAATATAGAAAAGCATTTATCACACAAAGTTATTTTCTTCGCAATATAAAAATAGTACAATGATGAAACCCCGTAGCAGAGTACCATGCTACTCTGCCGCATGATGGGCGTGACCGCTGGACATTAAATATTCTTCAAACATTTTTTTTTTTAAATATACAAATTTATTATAAATATTAAAAAAATAAAAATAAAATAAAATATAACGGCGGTCAAATCCAGAGCAAACCTAGCAGCAGCAGGCAAAGTAACATGTTCCCCGGGCCATTGAAAACAGTACCCTAGCTTAGGTCAGGTCATGGCTTCCAGCTTTTCCTAGACCCTTTTTAGCCAGCTCTGTTTTCAGCTCCGGCACTAGATTTTCCGGAAAGATAATCGTCACCATCCTTCCTCCGCCACCATTGGCCTGACCAGACCCTTCTGGCCCCGCCGGGAGCACAAACACTGCTCCTTCGTCTCCAACACCATGGACAGTACAATGCACAAGATCAGGTTTATATCCATTCAACTCGAACCCATACAAATCAGCCTCTTCCAAGTCCACAAACGTTAAGTTTGCTCCATACACAATGAAATCTGAAACCCCATCATCCCTCTCCACCACTTCTTCCATCCTAATTCTTTCATCCACAGCTTCATTAACCAGCAAAGTTACCAATTTTTTTGGGTCCGTCTCCGTTACAGACAAGTCTAAGGTAACTGCGCTTATAATCTGGGTGTTAGTAACAACCCCTTTGGTCGTTCTTCTTGGATCACTTTTGCAGATTGTCACTGTTCTGGCTTGAGCAGTCTCTTCTCCTAATTTAACTTTGGCTATGCATTTCCATATAATGGCACAAATAGATTCAAAGATTGGAACTTGGTCACTTCGGTTTCGGCCGGAGATTTCTGAGTGCAAGGTAGCTAACTGGCTTGCAGTTATATGGAATGAAAATGTGTCCATTCTGCAGTTATTGGAAACTATCCAGTGGTCTCCGACCGGGTCGACCCATTTAAGGGAAAGTGGTTCATCGTGAACTGGCGGAGGGTTTTTGGATCTCTTGCGATCATGTGTGTTTGATTTATACTGCAAGTTGGCTGGCGTGTTATTTGAGCCAAGTGTGGCCATGATTTGGCCCCATCTGTTCATGAAATTTGCAGCTGAGAATGCATCTCCCAGGAGATGGGCCCAGCTCAGGCCGACTGATATCCCTCCACATTTGAAACGGGTAAACTGCATTTAGTGAAAAGGAAAAAGAAAAAAGAAATTTAACAAAATAACCTAAAAATACTAACTACTGCACTGCAGCTAAGCTAATTTCTTACCATACTTAATATTTTATTTCTAATAATACTAGATATAATTTTTAAGTGTGCAAGAATCTCATTAAAAAAATAATTTTTTAATATAAATATAAAATTTATCTATTTTTTTAAAAGAAATGTAGGATACTTAAAACTGAAAATATCATTTATCTTTTATATTTTCTCTTGCTTGTCATTTTTAGATATGAAATTTTACGTTTAAATGATGTTAATATTATGTTTAATATATAGATTCTAAAAAATAAATAATCCAGTTTTTTTTTCAAACAAATTACAACTTTCAAATAAAGTATTGATACACTCAAAATTATAAAATTTAAAATTTAAAATTTAAATTTAAAATAAAAAATAATAAAATAAATCTTGTATATAAAATTATAAATAAAATTGTAAATACATATAACACTCCTCACAAGTGATTATCATGCCGTGGATGAACTTGTGGTAAGTCATACATTATATAAATTAAAGGACCTGAATTTAGGTTTGCACGTCCAAAATTAATACATAGCATAAGCATTACTCCAATAACAGTACGAAGATATATATATATATAGTAATGCTACATATAATCGTTGAGTGCGCAAACGTCGTGTAGTCGTTTTGAAAAAGAGTAGACTCCACTATTAAAAAATTAATTTCTTTTCATGTGAGTCTCATATTTATTTACTTTTTTCAAAACGACTGCACGACGCTTGCACACTCACGACTATAAGTATCATTTCTCATACATATATATATATATATATATATATATATATCATACTACAGCTCCGCTGAAAATATTTTTAATAATATTATGATTTTTATTTTATTTTTTTAAAATATTAAAAATTATTAAAAAAATTTATTTAAAAAAATACATAAAAATACACTCTAGATCCTCCAGCATTTTCCTATATATATATATATATATATATATATATATATATATATATATATATATATATATATCATTTTGCGACCGTTCTCACCACCCAAAGTGCTTTAAATGCACCTTGTTCCCTCAGTAAAGGTCCAATTTTGGGTGATGACCGGTCAACTAAACATGAACCTCCGTCTGCAAAATATCATAGAGAATTATGTATTGTTCTTCGTTTGTCTTTCTAAACCAATTAATCTTAATATTTTAGAGATCTAAACAGAGAAAAACAGCGACCAATAATAGATTATGTGCATGAAATTAAAAACTATCATTAATGACTGGCCTGTATGAGAACTGGGGGAGAGAACGTTAGTTCAGGCCCAATGACTTGTTGGGATACAAGCAACTTCTGCAGATCAGAGTAGAAACCCTTCATCTCTAGACATTCATCAATGGTCATGTCACAGTGTGCTTCGATGAATCTAGCGCCACAGTCATTGCATTTTATGTACGGCCTCCCAGACTCTGATCGTCGGAGGCGGCCAGATGTATAGTAGAAGTCACAGCAGCACTCGAATACGGCTTCTTTAAAGCGCGGCAGGGTTAAACCCTGGGCTGCCTGGCTGCTAAAGAAGTACACCACTTTGACATAGTGCAACTTCATGGCAATGTCCATCCCACTCAGGTCATGAACCACGTCCGAACCGGTCACTCTTCCCGGCCCGACCGAGGAAAGCTTGATGCCATAAACCAAGTCTTGATCTACTTTGGTAAATACCATGATTGGTTCTGTACGTGATCAGAGAAAGAGATCAAGTAGGGTTTGGTACTGTCTTAGCCCTAGCTAGATGATCATCAGCATGAGCTAGCAATGCAAATATGATGGGAGAATATCAGGCGCATATGGGGTTTTCTTATAATGATCGGTACGTAGGAGTATTTATGGGTTCTGCATAGGTGTAATTATGTGATTGGTTAGTCTGCATTATTGTAGCAGTTTGATCGGTGCTTTATGTGATTGCATTAAATACCATGCATGCTATAATTATTTAAAAATTATTTTATTTAAAAAATTTTATATGATATAATTTGACGAGGAATGTTGGGCAGCAGCCTACATCCGCAACATAGCTTTTAGAATATTTTTTTTTTAATTTTTTTTATTTCTTCAACTCAATACTGGTGTGTCGAGAATGTAAGTTGCAACAAATATTTTTCTTAATTTGATTTATAAATTCACAAATAGCCAACACTAAGTACTACTTCCTGAGTCCTACGTACGTATATAGCTGGATGGGATTGATCATTCAGTGGATACCACACCTAATTAACGCCAATAAATATGGACAGTGACTCATGCAGCTTGCAGCTGTCTACCAAGAAATATGGATAATGATAGATATTCATTTATTATTTTTTTATATTTAACTTTTTATGTTGGGTAGTAAATATTAATAAAATTATATATATATTTAATTTTTTTTAATGATTAAGGATATTAAAAAAATATAATCATGCAAAATTCATTTATTGTGACTACATGATGTTGTTGATGCAATCATGCATTTTCTTTATAGCAAATTGAAGATGATCATCATGTGATCGCAAAAGTACTTATTCCTCTATAATAGATTTTCCCACAAGTGATAAAAGTACTAAAAAACAATATTTTCTGCAATGTTGCAAGCTGTCTAGCTAAAAAGAACTGTACTACAAAACATTAATGGTATTGAATTCTACAATTTTTCGGCTCATTGATGGTCTACGCATGCATGATTGAGATCGCGTTTATAATTTAATATTCCTAAAAAAGTAAATGATTCCGCATGAAAATTCACAAGAGAATCGTAAGATTGAATAAAAATCCGCTGCAAATACCAGAAAATGCGCCGCAAATAAGCTTCGGAATTCAGTTGTAAATTGCCAGGAAAAAACTATTTGCCACGTTTTTTATGACAGTAGCAACTAATGTTAAAATCGTTGCAAATGAAGACTTGTTGAAGCGATTTTTGCAGTTCGCTTGTTTAACATATAATTGAGTAAACAATTATGACGAACAGTCGGTACTAGGCCTGCAACCCGTCCAACCCGCATTACTTTTTGACTCGACCCTACCCGACCCGACCCGACCGCATACTCAGATAAAAACAACCTGACCCGTGACATGCGGATCGGGTCATTTGATATTCACCGACTCCTGAGAAAACTTTCCCAATTCCTCAGTCTCTTTTTTTTTTTCGTAGAGGTTTACCCCGAGGGGAGCCTTCCAGAAATTCTCGAAGGCCAAGGTTGAACCCAGGTCGAAGAGAGGGTTTGGAAATAGTTTTCAACCAGCAATAGACGCACCTCGGTTAGAATCTCACTAGCTTCGTCATTGCCCCAAGCGCAAAGATAACCCAGTTACCCAATTCCTCAGTCACAACAAAACAAAAACCTCAAATTCCTCGGAAGCAAAACGAAAACCCCAACAAAATCCAACGCCATCGCAATGTCGTTTGCATCAAATACTTCGACGCAGTGTCGTGCATGAGCTTGAACGAAGAGCTTGGCTTCTTATATTGGAGTCCAACGCCCACAAAGATGCCGTAAACGTCGTCGTTGAGGGTTTCGATGCCTTTGTGTTCACGGGCTCGGCAGCTGGAACTGTCAAGGTATGGCGAAGGGAGCTACAGAACCCAAGCACTTCCTGGGAACGCGAGAAGAGGCAGAGTGAAGAAGAGGCAACAGTCGCTTGAGTTGGGGAAGGGCAAATGAAATCTATGTAAAATCTTACCTGAACAGGCGATTCGCAATCATCGGTGACCAACAGGGGCGACTTGGCTGCTAGGTTTGGTTTGAAGATCGATCATCAAAGTGTTTTATTTTTATTTTTTGTAAAAGTCGAGTCTGCCTGTTATTTATCGGGTTCGACCTGACGTTGATGCAAAACCGTCTTCTATCGGACGGATCTAATCGGGTCAGACGGGTTGACGGGTCAGACGGGTATTTTGCACAGCCCTAGTCGGTACAGTAAAAATTGCTGGAAAAAATTATTTCCGATGATATTTAGAATTATTTCCAGCGATTCTTGGCGTCGTGAAAGACAACATTTCTTATAATGAGAATATATAACAGTGCATGAGAAAACATGGGATCGATCGAATTCCAACACACACCGGCCTTCGAAATTAAATAACATGTAAAGTATTAATACTTTGTTCATATATAGCTTATATATATGTCACATGATATATAATCAATGTTATATAATCAACGTTATATATCACCACAACAAATTTTAACTTTTGTGATGGACAAAACTATTACAAAAAATAAACAAACCATCACAAATACCTTTTTGTGACAGTTTGAGACTGTCAACTAAAATGCGTCATAAAAGTTTTTTGTGACGATTTATTGTTCAACTGTCACTGATATATATATATATATATTTTGTGACGATTGGAAGTCTTTCATGAGATGAAATGTTCAAATGTGATTTTTTTTGTGACAGTTAAAATCTGTCATAGAAAATAACGTTCGCACGTAAAAACTGACGTTCGAACGTTAACCCGACCGATTAACATTCAAACATAAAACATTAGACGTTCGTGGTTTTTGCTTCGCACGATTAATATTTACATTCGAACATTTGCTCGGAGACGTTTGAATGTAGCATTTGGATGTTAATGGAGAAGCGTTCGGACGTACAATTTTTAACGTTTGGATGTTGGGTTGTCGTTCGAACGTATATATTCTAATCATTCGAAAGTATATATTCTAATCATTCGAACGTTTAGATTGTTTGTGTATGGGAACGTTCAAACGGAGTGACTTACGTTCGAAAGTTTTATTGGAATTCGGTGGTATTATGTTCAAACTTTTTTTCTTTACATTTGAACGTACTGATCAGAAATAGTAATTTCATAAAATTAAAAAGCATACAAATTGTATCATATTACACCATAAATATAACAACTAATAATGTCTTATAGAGTTGCAAAAATAGACAATAAAAGTTTCTAATAATGATAATGATATATTCATTTCTTATTATTTTCTCGCCCATCGCGATCCTGCTGAAGTTACATAACACGTTCCATTTGGAACAACATCTCCCTCTATACTTGCTTTTGGACTTCAATGCGTACTCTCTTCTCTTCCTAGTCTCTTTGTCGCTCTTGCAAACGCATATCTTAATCAGACTGTCGCGATAAGAGAGACTCCAACTCCTGCTGTCTCGATTTCATGTGCTCAATTTCTTGGCATGCTGCATCTAAATCTTTAGTAAGATTATTAAATTCTGAAGTCGAGGTCATGGAGGATGACCCAATACGCTTGAAAGAACGTCTCAAACCTCTTACCAAACCAAATTTGCTCCCAAGCACTTGCGTGAATATGTCCATGTCACTAGGAGAGGATTCCTTAGAGGCTAACTGGATTTCAATCATTTTTTCCTGCAGTTACAAGGAAAACACACAATAAGTAACATACTAAAAGAAATGAGGAATCAAACATAATATGAATTCACATGTTGCATAATTTATTCATAGAAAATAACCTCACTTACATAATTATCTTTAGCGACATAATCAACCCACTCACTGTGCTCATCAGTGTGAGTAGCAACATAGACATGAATGAGGGAGAAGTTTTCAGGATCATCACTTTTCTAACAAAGCCACATTAGTAATTTCAAAAAATAATGTTAGTACTTAAATAAAAGAATATGATAAAAATGAGTGAATTTTAATAAGTTATTAATTATCATTTTATTGGCAAGATATTGGAATGACCTTGAATTGTGCGATGGTGGATTGTCAAAGTCGTTCTATTCTGTATATTGATAGAACTTAAGTGATACATGAGAAATTAATAATATTAAATATAATATATGAAACAAATATATATGTAAATAAGTTATTGAGGATAAATCTAGAATACCTGATAATCTAGACTTGCGAAAAGATCACAACACTTCCTCCAATTTTCAATCGTCTAACTTCAATTTCTGAAAAGGGGATTGAACAACCTTTTCCAACGTCTCGAATTTATTGAAGTGGTCATGATATCGATCGTCTCTTGTGACGCCGAAATAATGTAGCTATCAACTCATTCACAATTTGTATATCCTCGTTACACCAAAATTGAGTTTGAATTCATCCTAAGAAGTGAATTGTGTCAAGAATAAGAAATCAAAACATTTCTAAAAAACTTTACGTTTGTATACAAACTCACTAGTACACTACTCCGAATGTTATCATTAACTTCATTCAGAACATCTCTCCATGATTGTACATAAACTGGGGTATAAGCTCGGACTAGTGTACCGGCATAGGAGGAAAGCGATGATGCACTATCATCCACTCCCGCAATGAAGTTATCAGGAATGTTAACCTTGATTTTTCCGTATCTTCTATTTTTTTCTAAAGCAAGGCCACGTGTTAAGCCACGTCTGCGACGTGACAAAGTATCAGCAAATATTTTAAAAATTATTAAATACGATCTCCAAAGTATTAAAATATAATTAATTATAAACAAAATTTTCTTATTGGTAGGTGTCAACTGGGTATCTATCTCCTGTGTATCAACTTGTTTAGGAGCAGAGTTCTCAGTTGGGGAGTCGTGAATGAGTTCGAGACTCGGGGGAGGAGGCACATTTCTTTGTGTCGTTTTGGTGGCATCATTGAAAATGATTAATATTTTTAAAAAATTAGTATAGAATAACTTATAAAAAATGCAATATTGTTCTATCACCTATGTAAATAAAATATTTAATAATTTTATTCTTCATCTTCAGATGTATTTATCATGCTTGTTTCAGAATTGATTTCAATAACATCTTCGTCGTCGTTGTCATCTTATTCTTCGTCTTCTTCATCAACTTCCTCTTCGGAATCTTCTTCTTCTTTGGGTGGGACATCATCTCTATATAAGGGGATTAGTTCAAGTGCACCGAGGTCAACAAATAAATTAATACTCTCTCCATCTTCCTGTAGGCCTCTATAATCGGAGTGTCATCTTCATCTCTACTATGATCGTGATCCGCTACCATTCCTGCATTATAGATATTTCGAGGAACAAATTTTTGTACGACTCGCCAAGTTATGTTTCCACTATCTTCATCGGCCCATTTCATTGGATCAACCATGTAATAGACTTGGGTAGCTTGACAAGCCAATACGAATGAATCATCTTCGTACCATTTACATGCAATATTGACACTTGTAAAGTAACTATCCTTATGTATCGAAACCCGACCACCGCCTATTTCCCACCAATCAGATTTAAAAACATATGTCACATTCCCACCTAGGTATTTTAATCCGATAATGTCACATATGACACTATAGTAGTCAATATTATCTGTTTCATGATTTCCCTCGACCAACACACTACAATTTTATATTTTTCGATTACGTTCACAATCCATAGTATGAAATCTATAACCTCGAATCGTGCATGCAGCGTACCGAAATGCTTTGTATGAGGGACCATGGGCCAATGCATACAATTCAGAAGAAACTGATGCGGGATCATGACCACATTGTTCCAAAATCTAACAATTGAAATAGTAACAAAATTATTAAAAGTTAACAAGAATTAAAATGGTTCAAAATGATTTTAAGTCATGGGACATTTAAATGCATACGCGTTGTTCAAACCATTTGAAAAATTCTTATTCGTGTCTCACCTCTATATTCTCGATGGCTTCTGTCCTAAGTTTGTCCATGTACTCACTGTATAGAAATACAAAATAATAAAATATTTGAACACAGTCGTTATAGTTAATTTTTTTTAATTAGAATTATTTTAAGTATGCAGCGACATACCTGAGATAGTCATCAATTTCCCGACAATTATTCAACAAGTACCACCGAGCTTTTCCTAACTATCCATCAATTAAGTCGTATCCTTTTTGTGCACCCAAGGGCCGTACATTCTGGAAGAACACTGATAGTTCACGAGGGGGAGGAGCAGGAAGATCAGTATTTCGCTCTTCACGATTAAATTGTGTCTCAACACCACGAAAATATAGAGAGTAAAATTTTAACCATTCATCGTGTATATAAGCTTATGTTATTAAACCCTCAACTCGAACTTTAGTCCCAACAGTGCGCTTCAATCCACCCAAATATCTTTCAATTGGATACATCCAACGGAACTGCACCGGGCCACTAACAGTACCTCCCGAGATAAATGTATTGCTAAATGGACCATGTGAAGGGGTAAAAATAATGAAGCCCAAAGACCAGGCCCAGCCCACCATGTTAGGAACTAGGGAGGGGGAGTCAAGGAACATAGGAGGCATGGTGTCAGGAGGGGTAGAAGTTTCAGATGGTAGGTAAGGGCCATGGGATCAGGAGGCATGGAGCTGTTAGGAGTGTCATGAGGCATGGGGCTGCCAGGGGAGGAGTCATACACGCAAGACAGGCTTGGCCTTACCACTGCAGGGGAGCACGCAGGAAAAACAATAAGATAAATAAGGGGGTCTGGATGACTTCCGGGAGGATCTTCTTCTTCTTCAGCTGTTCTTCTTCCTCTTCGACTTCTCCTTCAACCTGGGAACATGGAGCTTGTGGTGCCCCCGACCCCCATGTAAGGAAACATAGGAATCGAGACGTCAGGATGATGACAACACGGTCACGCATCCCAACAAAAGTGCCAAGTGTGTGTACATGCAAAATAGTGTACAAAAATAACACAGCGGATTAGTCAACTAAGTACTAGAATTTAAATACAATTTAAACATCAGTAAAAGGGTTTAAATAGCAGTTATACAGTCATCCCAAAAATAAAATACAATACAGTAAAATAAAATAACTAACAAGTGATCCCAGATCACTCCTCGGGCGGAGCCATCTCCTCAGGCTCGCCCTCATCCTCCTCATCTGCATCAAAATCTGCGTTATCACAAAATGGTACCGCAGGTTAGTATAACCCAAATAACCAAGTAATGAAAATACATTAATGCAACCAACATGCATGAATATGATGAAATATGCATTATCATTTTTTCCGAAAATGATTATTTTCCAACACACGCCAAAATCCCATTTGGCCCAAAATATCCGTAAAAAATTTTCCCATAAAATGATTTACACAAAATCTAACACACTATTTTCCCAGAAAATAGCAAATTAATCCATTATTACCATATGCACCATGGCCTCCCCTAGGGACCATCCGCACGTCCTGGCTTCGTAGTGATGCTCAGTTCCGCGCCCAACGCTTTCGTGGCCAAGCACCCACTACACAACGAGTGATGCCCAGTTCCGCGCCCAGCGCGTACGTGGCCAGACATCCTCTAGTCCCCGCCAGCAGAAGGACCACGGAGTCGGCACGACTCTCTCGTCCGGTCCCATTGTCGCCCGGCGACAATCCAGGGGACGTTACTCAGTATATTCTGCTCCCGAGTAACCAGAGGAGCTCCACCGAGATAATGCCCCATCTCGGCTTAGGGTCGTGATACACACGCACCCAATAAATCATTCTCATATGAAAATTCAGTTTTCATAAACACATAAACATGAATGCAATACACGAAAACCCAGTTTTCCTTTACAAACATGATCATGCGTGCCAAATGTAATGTACATGAACACAATATCCAAACCAACAATTACCAATCCAATCAAATCCAACCAAACAACTCCAATCACCAATCCATCCGATTCCTGAACTCCTCAGACTCAGTCCGGCATGTTCAACCAAATACAGTGAAATGAGTTAGTGCATAAATACATTTAAATCACGAAAGTTCTTTGGAGAAATACTTACAGCGCTATATAGTAATTTCCAAAGGATCACGAAACTGCAAGAAGTGACGTCTGAGCAACGCAACAATACAAAATACACTGTGGCTGTGGGTCACAAATACTCACTTTCAAACGGAGACAAACGAAGACCCAAGATTGACAGGGTAGGGTCTAGGGAGGTCGGTGAAGCTAGTAGTGGTAAAGGTTGGCCGTGGGTGGCGGCATGGGCGGTGGTAGAAGACAAAAAACATCCAAATCGGAAATGGGTTGGTTGTGCTTTACCGGTGACGGATCGGAGCTAGGGTTGGGTCCAATGGGTTGCTAAGAGGTCGAGGATGAAGTGGTGAGAAGATGGTGGCCAATGGTGGTGCGACGGCGGCGCAGCGGCGGAAAGAGTGCCGCGGCTTGGAGAGGCTCGTGGTGGCTAACGGCGGCGCGAATGGAGCTGGAAATGGAGGAGTGGCGTCGCCGGCGGCTGGGGAAGCTGGGGAGCTGGGCGGTGTCGCGCACGGCGGCGCAACGTGGTAGGGCTGGGCGGAGGACGAAACGCACGGGAGAGAGAGAGGAGGCTGGGTCGCGTGGGAGGAAACCAGAAGAAGAAAAAAGAAAAGAAAGGAAGAAAAGAAAAAGGAAGGAAAAAGAAAAGAGGAAAGAGAAAATGTAGAGAAAAAAAATGAGGTCTAATCCTCACATCTTTGGTCACAAAAATGATCCAACGGAAACGATTTCAAAACCACAAGTTAAATAAAACAATTTAAACGTAATGGTAAAGTGAAATTAAAATAATTAAATCCAACAGTAATTGATTTAGAATAAAGAGATTTTAAACGCATAACAATAATTAATAATAAGAAAGCACTTCAAAATAATTTTCACAAAATTCAAAAATCATAAAATAAACCCACTAAAAAAAATCCAACAATTTTAAAATAAGAGAATAAATTTTTGAACAATTAAAAATAATCCTTCAGTAAAAATACACTAAAATACGGGGTGTTACAGAGCTCCAGCAAATGATTTTTCTCCAGTAAATATATCCGAAGCCACCATTGTACAGTGAGGAATGAGAGACTGTAAACAAGAATATTATAGTGGATTTCTCCTCCCCAAACGCCCGTAGATGTAGGCATTATGCCGAACCACGTAAACCCATGTGTCCATCTTCTCTTATTTTTTCTACGCATTTCACAGCCATGGACATACGTACCGACACCATACAGTTGCACCGGCGCACTGCCGGAGGTTCCTAACAACACCAATCGAGACCTAAGTCGACCCAATGGGTTGAGAATGACTCTTTCTCCCCTTCCGGCCTGTTGTACGATTTTTATAGTACTAACAGACCATTATATCAAAAAATGATGGTGGAAAGATATGCTCGAATTTACACAGCATAGTAGCAATGTCTTCTTCCATCTTCTGTAACATATCTCGATTTACAACTTGAGAGCACAAATGCTTGAAAAACATGCAAAGTTCGGTTATAGCGACACGTTCATTAGAAGCCAGTTTCCCACGAATTCCCACTAGTAACAATTTTTGCAAAATACATGACAATCATGACTTTTCAATCCACTTATTTTTCAGCCATCAGGGTTCACGCATCTACCGAGATTGGAGACATAACCATCTGTCAACTTCACACCTTACAACCATTTGCAAAAATCCATCATCTCTTACATTTTTATCGTAAAACATGCATGCGAGATAACGACCATGTTGCCTTCCACCCGTAACTGCAAATTATGTTTAATTCTCATTATCTCAAGATCTTTCATTATCTTAATCGTGTCATTCCTCTTTTTGTTAATGCTCATCAATGTCTTCAGAATATTATCACAAATATTCTTCTTTATGTGCAGTACATCCAAATTATGTCGCAATATGCATGATGACCAATACAGCAAGTCAAAGAAATATTATGCTATGTCCAATTCAATTCTACTGCACATCGTTTTCTCTTGTTCTTTTCCCGACCTTTGCCAAAATTGTTCACTCTAACTTCCAATAACTATTCCACTATCTCGTCCCCAGACAACTCCTTTGGTGCAGTTCCGTCCTCAACTCTCCCATCAAATTTAGCGCATTCCCTTCGCCATGCATGATTTGTTAACAGATACCGTCGATGGCCCATGAAACACATCTTCTACAAATATTTTAGCCACTCACTTGCAATTTCTTTATTACACGTGAGACATGCTAACTTCTCTTTTGTATTTCAACCAGAAAGATTCTCATATGTTGGAAAATCATTTATCGTTTACATTACTGTAGCATGCATCTGAAAAGATGTTGACATGTATGCATCAAAAGTTCTGACTCCTGTCTCCAATAGATCTTTCAACTCTTTAATTAACGGCTGCATGAATACGTCAATATCATTTCCAGGTGCTTTTGGGCGGCTGGGTATAAGTAAAGTTAAAAGAAAATTTGGCGTTTTCATACACCTCCATGGTGGAAGATTATATGAAATCAACACTACGGACCAGGTGTTGTAACTTGTACTCATATTGCCAAAGGAATTGAATCCATCCGTTGTTAGTCCTAGACGCACATTACGAGCTTCATTGCCAAATTCTGGGTATTGATCATCAAATGATTGCCACGCAAGTGAGTCAGCTAGGTGCCTCATATATTCGTCATCCTTAACTATTTTCTCATCATGTCACCTTATATCTTGAACTATTTTTTTTACACATATATAGCCTTTGTAATCTGGATTTCAGCCGGAAATAACGCAAAATCTTTACTGGAATATTTTTCTTACCCTTCCACCTCGACTCTCCGCATATGGGACAAGCATTTTTTCCCCATTCTCTTTCCAAAACAAAATACAATCATTCTTGCATGCATGTATGGACTTTTACTCAAACCCTAACCCATTTCTCAATTTTTTCAGTTAATAAAAATTATTTGGCAATGTAGAACCTTTAGGAGGAACCTCATTAAATAAGTCCAAGACCAAGTTGATTGCTTTTGTTGACATCCCACACAACGAATTAATGTGAAGCAGCCGCACAATAAACGATATTTTGTTGTGTTTTATACATCCAGGATAAAGCTCACGCTTTACATCTTCCCACATTGTAAGATAATTCTTTGATTCAGTCCCTCGGACACTTGAGACATCCTCGTCTATTTCATTCATAAATATTTCAGCTTCAATGTCACCCAACATCTCGTCCATCTCATCCTGCTCGTTAAGGTCATCCCACTCAGCATCTTCATCCATGTGCCACATATCAATACCATGACTAAACATAAGCTCGATTGATTATTCATATGGCTTACTATGCAATTCCCATCGGGTATACTCCAAATCCATACTATTCACAAATATATGACTTTTTGCTTCATCCAATCCTATAGTACACAGATTTTGCCACCCTCTACATGGAAACTTAATGTAACTATAACTATCGGCAGATGCCCGAGCAAATTCAATAAAGGCTCTAACTCCACATGAATACGATACATAGTCCTTTCCAAGTCTATCGTCAAGACGCATCCAACTTTTTTCCATTTCTAAGAAAACCTATCGATTAGTATAATGCAAATTAATTTCACATACTCTAATTCCCATTGCTCTTTAGATAAAGTTAGTTGGTCATATCCCATTTGAGATTATATCATCCATATTGCACAAATTTCGTGACTCTTCTCCTTTCCATGTCAGTAGAAATTTCTGCAGCACCTCCTCATAGTTCTCTAAGTATACATGTTTACAGAAAGTGATTATCACCCTACAAATAATATACCCAAAGAACAAATGAGAAAAATACCGAAATCTCTTATTAAACGTGTAAAATAGGAGTAATGAAAATGAGAAAAACACCGAAATCTCTTATCAAACTGTCCATACTGGACAATTCAGGAATGTGTTCACTAATTCCCAAATGGGTCTAATGTTATCCATGCAATGTCACACAAAATCTAACAAACAATATATAGATATATACTACACACAAGCTATGTCCAAAGTTGGGAGACTTTGTTTTGAGTAATGTATGTGAAGTGTGATGTTTGAATTACTTAGAAAATTATATTAGTATGAATTACGTTTTTTTCTTATTTGATATATATTATTGTTAGTATTTTGTAATCTTATTTGTTTTATTTACTAAGTATGTTACGAATTACTTAGTATATTTTTTTCTTATTTGTTACATGGTATAATCTAACATCTTATTAATATATATTATTTCTTTAATATCATATTAGTTAATTAGTTAGTTCTTTTATATTGCTTTATTTCTATTATTAATTACTTTTTTGTATTGTATATTATCTTATTAATTAGCTATTTGTTTCAAACCTAGTATATGTTATAAATAATTTATTTGTTTTAAACATATTATATGTTATAAATCACAAGTTTTTAATATTGTTTAATTACTTTTTTTAATATATATTAATTATTTTTTTAAAATGTTTAGTATATTTTATTCAATATATACTTATATTGCTTAATATCTTATTAATTTGTTATTTATTAGTTAACTATTAATTCTTTACTTTTCTTATATTTTCTATCTCGTATTTGTATCTCATACATTCAATATTTCTTTTTATTCACACTATATGCACAAATCACTCCATTATTATGTTTAATCACAACATATTCACTATATATTTTTTTAAATTCACAACATATTCTTATTAAATTCACAACATATTCACAAAAATTACCAATATATTCACAACATATTCTTATTAAATCACAATCAATTATCTAACATATTTAATCACAACATATTCACAATCAGTTCACAAAAAAGCATATGGCTCAACATATTCACAATCAATTCAGAAAAAAATTTCAACATATTCACAACCAATTCACAAAAAATCAGAACATATTTTCATCAAAGTTTAGAAATATATCTAGCCCAACAATATCCCTTTACAAATCAAAAACTTCAACAAGCTCCAACAAACAATCCTTCAAACCAAAACACAATACTAGTTAGTTCAAACTAAACAATACATAGTTTCAACAAAATAAATCTAAATAAACAAAGAAAAGAAACACAAAAAAATAAAAAAAATTTCCTTACCTCTCTTCAAGAACAAGGATAACTCTCTCTCAGTCACTCAAGCTCTCTCTCTCTCTATTTTGCACCGATTGAATGCAAATGGGATGGGTTACCTTCAATTCGTGCTAAACTGGGGCGTCTTTATTTTATTTTTTTTGAATTTTTTGGACTTATTCGCTGCAATAGGTCTACTTAACAAGAACGACGGCATATTAAGTTGTCATAGAAGTTATTGCAACGACATTTTTAATGAAAATTCACTACATAAAAAAAGTGGACCATTTGAACGTTAACACTATACGTTTGAACGTTCTGTGAAATTTTGTGTTCCCACTGAAAGAACCGCCTAATTTTTAACAAGTACATATATTCACATGTCAACAGCTGTACATGCGAATGTTAATAATCCCCAAAACAAGCATAAAATCACGTAGATTAAGTTCGAACATCCACTCAAAACCTTCGAACGTTATGTTGATGACGTTGTCTGGCCAGGTTTCTAGAATTTACGCGAGAAAGATCCCGCTAATAATTTCATTCACGTTCGCATATATAATTTAACGTTTGAACATCAAGGCATGACGTTAGAACGTTAAGCTGTACACGTTCAAACGAGAATGAAATTAGGTTCCACATATATTGTTTAACAATTAACGCGAAAAATATCCCGCCAAATTTTTAAACACGTTCGAACGTGTATTTAAATGTTAGGAAGTCTTTTTCTATTTATTTGTACTCTATCTTCATCTTATTTCGTGACCTTATTTCATTGCTTATTGGTATCAAAGTCATTTGGCTGCTTGTAGATTGATTATTTCTTTCATTATGCTTATTGTGTTATCTCCAAATATCTGCTTCATACTTACTCATTCCTTTTTAATTCCTGTTTCTGTTGGCGTTATCCCGTCTGTAACTGACTTCCTAAAACCGTGTCTGTAAGGCCCATTTTGCCAAGAGAGCATTTAGGGCAGGAGAGGGTACCAGGTGACTGGATTCTTAGGAATCTAATAAAAACTTGGTGGAAAATAACTCGCAGTAGTTTTGAAGGAGTCTGCGTATATGTACCTATTTGGTTGGACATAAAACAGGCTCTTGGAAAACATTTTTTTTGAGGTACTCAATTTTGGAAGCAGGGTAATAAAATGTATGTTCGAACATGAATCACATATTTATATATTTTTTTAAATAATAGTGGTTTATATAATATTCTAATTACACACAATATCTAACATAATTATCTAACATAGTAATGTATATATGACATAGTAATATATATTATATAGTATATGGTATGTATTATATAGTATATAATAGTTTTTTTATTATATATACCCCAACAATATATTAATAACACTAGTATAATATTATAACACTAGTACACTATGTACTAGTATATGTACTATACTAATGAACTATGTATTTGTATAACATATATATACTAGTACATAGTGTTATTAGTATAACATATAAGTATATAACATTAGGTGCTAATTATACTTTATTAATATATTAATAATAGTCTTAGTTATTAATATATTAACAATAGTCTTAGTACATATACTATACTAGGGCACTATGTATTAGTATAGCAAATATACTTGTACATAGTGTTATTAGTATAACATATATTATTAGCTTATAATATATTAGTATATGACATTAGTTGTTAATTATACTTTATTAATATATTAACAATACTAGACTAGTATAGTATATATACTATACTAATGCACTATGACTAGCATAACATATATACTTGTACATAGTGTTATTAGTATATCATATATAATGATTAGCTTATAATATATTAGTATATAACATTAGTTGTTAATTATAATTTATTAATATATTAAAAACACTAGAATAGTATAGTATATATACCCGTACATAGTGTATAAGTATAGTATATTAAGTACATTACATATAGTATAGTAATAATATTCTTCATTGATAATCACATATTCACAATATATAACAACTATATTATCAATAATAATATTATTAGATTATATAATACATAACAACTATTATATATTATATTATAAATAATATATTATTTAGTATAAATTATCAAAAATTTATTATAGAAACGTTCGAACGTATGAATAGAATGCTCGAATGTCTCGGAAATTAAGTGACAAATATTCGAACGTACAAATATAACGTTTGCATGTCTCGGGAATTAAGTGACAAACGTTCGAACGTACAAATTATAATGTTCGGATGGCTCTCTCGCTCATTAAGTGATGAACGCGAAACGACATTTCAAATGAAATTCGTTACTCGTATTCCTTCGTCGCAACCGTCACAAACTGCTGCTAAATCCGTCGCTGCCGCCATCAAACACCACCACAAACGTCACAAAAGAGGTAGGCATCCATCCTTAACCCTTAGTATGCTTTTTCTTTTTTATTGTTTAATGGAGATTTTTGAAGTTTTCGAAACCCATTAGTGGCCGGACTTTCATTTTGATTTTTTTGGCTACCACGGGTTGCCAATTGCTAAACGGTCACCATAGAAATTCTCTTGAAGTGTATACTTCATTTTTACGGTGGCTTTTGGCTACTTTCATTATGTTTGAGGTGTTAGGAAATGGCTAAGCCTAAGTCGACTCAGCCATTTCTGTGTCGTAACATTTGAACGTTACAGCCTCACGTTAGACCTTTCAAATGAGGAAGACGGCAAACACGTTCGAATATTAATCAAATAACATGCGAACGTTCTACAGTATGTGCGAACGTAGCGAGATTATGTATGAATGTAATTTTATATTCGCACGTACTCTCGTCAGGTTCGCACATTAGATCGCTCATATTCTTGAGTGTCACATACGTTCGAACATTAGTCTTACGCTCGAACGTCTATTTTATATTTGTTTGAATGTAAAACCTTTCAGCTTCTAGAAAGAAACGTTCAAACTAATAGTTAATGTACGTTCGAACGTCTTAATAAATATGTTAAAAGCTTGCTCACGTTCGAATGTATTTGTTTTCTACGTTCGAATGTAATAATTTTCTTTTTATTTTATTAATACCGTTCGTACTTATACTTGGTTTAATTCGAACGTGTGTTTGCCAGCATCACGTTTGAACGTAACTCATCTTACGTTCGAATGCTTATCCTATAGGAAATTAACGTACAAACATAAAGGGAGAGGGAAAAGGGAGAGGGAAGGAACAAGCTAGGACACTGCTCGAACAATGACGTCCGAACGAGAAGTCCAGATCAACGACTTCGACGAACTCAGATGGGAGTAGAACAACCTCAAAGACGTGTTCACTACCAGAGACTGGACCAATAGCTGGCTCAGTTGATTGGTCGGAGGCTAAGGGTACTAATGAGGAGGATGAAAACCGAGATAAAGATTTCTACATCCTCATTGGGAGAGATCGAGAGCAGCTCGATAGGAAGAACTCATTCAGCCAGGTACAACTCCTCTCTTTTTTCGCATATTGCATCTTATTGTTGTAACAAATATGGATCATGTGGCACATAAGGCCACATTTAGCATGACTCGCACACAGTTCCTTATAGGAGTGGCATGTGCAGAGCCCATCGACTTACCACTTTGTATTTTTGAGAGGATTCGTTACGAGGCAAGCATCATCTCCACGGACAACCTCCCATATGGAGTTATCATCACCCTGCTATTACTGGCCCGGAGTCATCATTACTAGGCTAATACGGACAACACCCCAAGTAGAGGAGTGGCTGATAGAGCAGATCAGCCCCATCAACATGACCACACACCGTCAGAGCATTAGACATGGAAGGAGGCATGCTCGACGTCAGCCTGGCCTTGTACCAGATCTTGTTCCTCCGACTCAATCTGGCCTCGGTGTTGCTCCCCATATTGGGAGTACTAGTCAGCCGCAGACGGGTACATCTACAAGGGATGCACGACCTCCTTGGGTTGATACGGCGATCTCAGATCTTACTGTGCATATCAACTGACAGATTGACAGATAGATTGCGGCTATAGAGGAGATTGTCGTCGAGATTGCCCATCGTGTCGATATTCTAAACAAGAAGGTCACGACTTTGATTGAGGAGTTCCACAGTACATGATTTGTGAACAACACGTTGATATGAGTGTTGTTTACAAAATTTTATCATATTTTGCACTTTATTTTTATTATATGTGATAAACAATATTATTTAATAGATATATTATTTTTGAATTTCAATTCTCAATATTTTTTAATGTTAGCTTATCTAACTTTAATATTAAATCATTGCACTTCATTTCTCAATCTTTTTTAATTTGAAATATCCAACTTTAGAATTAAATCAATTAACGTTCGAACGTTGGTGCAAAAAATTTACACGTTCGCACATAAGTAGCCTCAACGTTCGAATGTCCAGGGCTTGTTTGAATGTGAATATGTATACGTTCGAGCGTAATGTTATTTATCAGATGTCTTTAGTGACAGTTTCCACAAATCATCACAGAAAATATTTTTTGGTAACAGTTCAGGGACTGTCACAATTGCCAAATCGTCACAAAAACTCGTTTATGTTGTAGTGTATATGCCACAGTCTTTTATCTGTTTCTCATATCTCTTTCTCATGCAAAAGTGACAAAAGAAAGAATAGCATACTTGTAAGTTAAAAGTAATTAACCCAAATCATAGTCCTACATAAAATTTCACAAAATAATAGAGAAATAAGTAATAAAATAAAAGGGTGGAGGACAAACTTCCTCTAGAAATGCACGTAATAATTAATGGAACGGATGGAACGGGTGGAAGGTATGGAAATGAATTTAATTGCAATATACATATATATATATATATATATGCAGGTCCCTCAAATTAATTCAACTACTAGCTAACATTAACAATATCGTCCATCCAATATAGGAGAGGAGAGGAGAGACAACATATATAACACAATTATTAATACACATGGTGATGGGGTGCATGCATGCGTGCACGTACGCATCACTGCCAAGTCCTTATATTTTGAGCCATACGATCGACCAATATTGGATGTTAGCTAACAGAGCTGCCACAACACTGAGCGAGACGTGCATGTGGACATCATTTTAGATAAAATGTCATATTAATTCTACACGTTTGTAGGAAATTAAGTTGAGTAATGCTACGTACAGTCGTGAAATGCGTAAACACCGTACAGTCGCTTTGAAAAAGAGTAGATATCACTATTAAAAAATTAATTTCTTTTCATGTAAATCTCATATTTATTCATTTTTTTCAAAATAATTATACGACGTTTACACACTCACGACTGCAAATATCATTTTTCTATTATAAATGAGTAATGCTGCATACATTCGTTGGAGAATTATTATGAAAATTAAGAATCTTGCCAAAAGAGCAAATTGTCAGAGCACATAAGTGCAAGAAGAAAGATCGAATGCCAAAGCTAAAGCAGAGAGAGAGTAGGAAGGTGGATGATGTGAGCCAAGGCAAACAACATATTCGAAAATCAGGGTGGAAAATGAGACTAGTTTCCGCCGAGCTGCCAGTTAGAGAACATATATATAGGATTAGGGTCTAGGAAGAACGATTATAGGAGTGGTAAATAAAATGAATGCCACTACTTTCCTTTTCCTCTATTTTACATTTCTTGTAAATAAGAGTTCTATGTTACAAATCAAAATTGTGGGGGGGGGGAGGGGTGGGTTCAAAGACCACATCTAGTTTCCCTTACATTCTCAATTAGATGATGAGCAAGTATAATAAAAATTGCACAAGCTTACACATCTCCCTCTCTAACCAACCTTTCTGAGCCGCCTTTATGAAAATTTTCATTTTCAATGAATTAGTAGTCTGATGCCATGAGGCAAAAGCCCCCTTCCCATATAGCCCTGCAATGATGCACTGGAGCATACAATGGCGTGTAACAAATGCGTTTCAATCATGTTTACCGAAAAACGTGTTTCACCCAACCTTAAACAAGGCAATCACCCACACAATGCTTCCCCTCAACAGAAAGCAATAACAAACAAATGCAGCAAGAAAATTGGAAATTTCATCTTCAAGGGCCAGATGCTGCTGTACCTGTCTGTACCTTCCCCATTTGTGGTCCTATGAAGGATTTCTTCCCAGCTCAGGTAGAGTATGAGGGTGGCGAGTGCCTTTTGAATAATTAGTGCAAATTTGTATAGTTAATCAGTATGGAATAACATACGGCAGAGCACAAATATCAGCTGACTCTATCATCAGAGCTTCCTCCCATACCTGCGGTGTGTCCTCAACCCGTGAAGATTCCACCTTGGGCTTTTCTGATTGAAAACCATTGCTGCTAAACAGCCATTCTTGGTCATCATAATCCGACCACTTGCTCATTTTGGGTACAGTATATACCTGGCTTAGATACCTGGCATCTGGGTGGGGTGGCTTAGCAAACACTTCCACAATCTGCTCAGCTTGGGCAGAGGCAAGCATAGGCTTCTTTGAGGAGACAGAAGATGACTGGTCTATAACGCCATTTATCTTGCGTTCCTTATTATCCACCTTAAGATTACTGGCTGCACCAGGCCTATCTGAAGCATTTGTGACAGAAGTTTGACAAAGTTCCAATACCCTTCCATTTACCGGAAATTGATGAGAGGAAGAATTGGGTCTTGCCAATTTATTGGGCCGAACATCACTGGCTGTAAGAAAATTCAAACAGGAAGCATCACTTGTCAGCTAATAAGAATATTATCAGTGTTTGAAATTACATGACAAAAGTGATTCAATGTTATTCCATGGACAACTGGGAATTAACTCAAGAAATTTTCTTAACACAAGGGATAGTTAGCCTACGACCATCCTATGAAGTCCATAACCTGAAAGCAATGATTGGGCTTCAACAATTCATTGTTCATTACAAAAATAACTCACCATGTAAAAATCCATTTGTATCCACTTCCTTCCGTTTCTTGAGACTTTCCTCAGAAGTGGCACTCTTGTCGCTGTCCTTGGGAAGTTTTGGGGTTCTAGCATTATGGCTATTGATAAGGTCACTCTGGTTGCTTGCTTTTAGTTTATCATGTTCTGTGTTCTTATGTTCAGTTTTTGCCTTTGCTTTCTCCTTCTTCTTTTTCTCTTTTTCCCTGTCCTTATCCTTCCCTTGGCTCTTTTTCTCTCTATCTTTTTCCTTGTGTTTATCCCCCCGTTTATTATCAATTTCCTTTTCTTTGGCCTTTTCTTTCTCGTCTGCCCTTCTATCAATATTTTTTTCAAATAGTCCGGATATTCCTTCAACTCTAGTTTGAGCAACCCCAGCAGGGTTCGGAGCTGTTGAATTTCCACTAAATCTTGACTCACCCTTAATTCCTGGACCATCCATCTTTCTATCATCAACCCTCTTGCTCTTCTCCTTCCCTTCAACCCTAATATCAGTACCTTTAGCCACCAATTTGATCGTCCCCTCATCCTTTCTTTGGTCAGTATTTGTGAACTTCTCAGCCAACTTGTTCTCGGTTGCCCTGTTATCATCTTTGATCCTCTTGCCAAACTCCTGCACAAATTTAAAATCCTTTGTCTCCCCCACAAGATGGCTGCTCTCACTTTGTTTCTTTGCATTGTAACCTGCAAACTGCCCAGCATTTCTTTTCTCATCCGAAATATTGTTTTTACCTTTATCCCTTTCCTCTCTATGGATGAGTTTTTCCCCAATTTGACACTCGGCTTGCCCCAGAAGTCTCTTCTCGTCTGGGACACTGTTTTTCTCCTTATCCCTGTCCTTCTCCTTATCCTTCTTTTTATCTCTGTTCTTGTCCTTCTTGTCTTTCTTTTCCCTGTGCTTCCCTTCACTTTTCTCTGTCTCTCTTTTCTCTTTAGTTTCTCTCTTCTCTTTGTCTCTTTTCTCCTTTTTTTGCTTCTTTTCTTTGTGCTTTTCCTGTGAACCATGCAAGAACAACAATAAGAAAATGCATTTCTAAGAAACAAAGAGAATTTTATACGGAATTATGAAACAATCAACACAAACACAGAAAATAATAAATAGTTTTTTCATATACACTCTAATTTTGCCTTGTAAATGTGTTCGGAGGAACAGTTTAGAATTAGTTTTAGGTGACATAAATGCTGAGCAGATTCCATTTAGTCATATAGCAACAAAGAACAGCAAAGGAAGACGCAGCAAACCAAAACAAGCACAACAAATGAAGGCTGGAGAGAAATATTCTAGCCATTACAAAACATGACCCTCAAAATGCCTCCAACTTATTTGAGCTAAGAAAATCCACATATCTTTCGGTAAGTCCTTTATAAATCCAATAAAGCATTAAAGTTTTTTTGATTGGCACCGGGTGTTCGGGAATAGCGTCCCGACTAATCCCAGGGGTGCACAAGCCCTCGGCAAGAAGTTTCACGCAAGTGCACCTCGGATAATTCAAAGAGAAAATCCCCCAATCCGATAACCCCTAGAGATTGTTTGCACCTATGAGATTTGAACCTTAGACTTGGGGGGAGCATACCCCCAAGCCTAAGGTCTTTACCACTTGAGCCAACCCTTGGGGGTTCCAATAAAACATTAAAGTGAGAGCTTCAACTGCTTCGTTTCCACATTTGAACCACAAACTACTTGATGTTACTAACATGCAGTTTGAAATATAAGTGCAGAGCCCCATAGAGAGTAACTACTCATGTTTTACCCGATAAAACAAAGAAAAGGTGAGGGAAAAAGAGGTGAGTGGGCCCTATGGAGTGGGGCTATGGAAGCATATAAGAAGAGTTTGGGATACACATGCAAGAAATATTTGCTTTACGGTGGGTAATGGATCCAAGGTCAAATTTTGGCATTATGTATGGTGGCGATAGGGCACTCAAGGAAACTTATCCACGAGTCTATGGTTTAGCAAGAATGAAAGAAGCCTCGATTGCGGACCATTAATCATCTCCAATGGTATTACCCCATGGAATGTTACATTCCTCAGAGATGCACAAGATTGGAAAATTGATGTTTTTTCAACATTCTTTGAACTTGTGTATTCCACCCGTTTGTTGGGGAGAGTCGAAGAAAAGTTTTTTTGGTGCCCCTCTAACAAAGGGATAGTCACGGTCCACTCTTTCTACCAAGCCATGACCACACACGACACAAATCCATTCCTATGGAAGAGCATTTGGAAGACAAAGGCCCCATTAAAGGCATCATTTTTTGTAGGGATGACTTCTTTAGGGGAAGATTCTCACTCTAAATACTTGTCAAAAAAAAAAAAAAAAAGAGATTCTCACTCTAAACAACTTGAGAAAACGTCAAATCATAATCATGGATTGGTGTTGTATGTGCAAGAAGAGCGGAGAGTCCATTGACCATCTACTACTTCATAAAACGATACTGCCATGACTTTGGGAATGAAGTCTTTGCTCAGTTCGGACTAGCTTGGGTGATGCCGAAAAGGGTAAGCAACCTCCTAGCTTTTTGGAGAGGCATCCGGTACAACTCTCAAATTGCATCAATATGGAAGATGGTCCCAATATGCCTACGATGGTGCATTTGGAGGGAGAGGAATGAAAGAAGTTTTGAAGACCAATAGCAGTCAATGGGTGAGCTTAGAAACTTATTTTTGTATATTTTACTCCATTGGTCGATTGTAATTGATTTTCATGGCATGACCTTTCATGAACTCCTTGTATCACTAAACTAACACGCTTAGGCGTTGCTCTTTGTATATATCCCGTATACTTGGGTTCTTGCCTATTCATTTGATCAATAAAATTTTGTTTACCGATAAAAAAAAGTTATAGAGAGCAGAGAGAAATAGGAGGAAAATAAAAAACCTAAAGTTCACCAGTATTTCGATCTATCACCTAAAACCCAAGATTCTCACCAAAACTCACTTATTGAGGAATGGAATAGCACTATTCCCATCTCAGCATTAATGAACCACTCAAAAATAAGATATTTTTAAGATTTTCTTCCTCAGCTGGTTAACCAAACTCACTGTGAGGATCGTGAACATCATAGCTTCAAATCTTGGAGAAAATCATTATGTGAAGTTATTCATCACAATCAAAATCTCCAGCCATTCAATGGAAAAACTGTACTGTATCAATTTAAGTTAGACAACAAAAACCACCCCACCTCCTAAACAAAAAAGAAAACAAAATGAAAGGAAACCAAACCAGAAGTTTTTTGATACGGGGAAACCACACTATTAAGTTATAGCCAGTCATCAATGTCACCTAATTCTGCAAGAACAATCACTTTTAAAATGACCTTCAATTAGCTGTCAAGTTAACAACCTTTCAAAGACACCCCATTACCATCTTTCAAGCAACAAGACAGTACCCCCCCAAAAACAAAATATATAATCCCACTCTGATGGGGAGAGGAAATGCCATTTAAGCCAGAGCTCATAATAACAGGTGAAGCATACCCAAATACAAAAGCTCATTGACCACTACTGTAGTGTCCGCGGCAACCTGCTTGAACCTTCATGACTAAACTGAACATAAGGACTGAGGAAGGGGTCCACAATGAGCCAGCGACCTTCTATGCCACAGTGGGAAGGCCTACAGCTGCTGTGCTTGCACGGGAGTCTCAAATGGACACTGAGATGCTGATGGAAAACAGTTCTGAGACCTTGGGTGTTGAGAACAGTCCTGGCACCTTGGTTTTATTCAAACCCGGAGCCTTTGAAAACGAGGGGGAATCTCTGAACATTGGTGCCTGATGTCCACTGGGATGAACTGACTCCTTTGAATTCAATGCCCCCACTGCTAGCATCAATTTAGGTCCTATGTAAAGCCAAAGAGATTCGATTGTGCATTGGACTCCCATGTATTGGCTATGAAGACCAATTCTTGGCCTTACTTGCTGCCATCGAAGATGGGCAGCCCAATTCAGCCATGAAGAACCATTCAGCCAAGAAAATGGTAAGGGAATTAAAGCGACTTACATGTTCGGTCAATTACGAAGGAAGTGCGAGTCGTGGTGAAACGAAGGGTAGGGCAAAATTGGTGATTTTATGAAGCTAAAGATAGTCTCGTGGAATGTCCGAGGGTTGAATGAACTAGAGAAGCGCACCAAAGTACGGAATCAGCTTCGCGGATGGAAAGTTGATGTAGTATGTTTACAAGAGACAAAACTGGAAGTCATCTCCCAAAGCACCGTACGGAGTTTGTGGAACTGTTGCCATGTGGGATGGTTGTATTTGCCGTCTAAGGGCACTTCGGGAGGCATCTTAGTGATGTGGGATAAAAGGGTGATGGAATATACGGTGGCTACTTCTTTCAAGAATGTGGAAGATAGCTATCAATGGTCCTTTGTCGGTGTTTATGGGCCCAACTCTAACACAGTGAGAAGAGGCTTGTGGGATGAACTGGCTGGTCTTTGTAGCTTATGGAGCCTTCCTTTGAGTATTGGGGAAAATTTTAACGTCATTCGCTTCCCAAGTGAGCAAGTAGGAGGTCCTAGCTCTAGCTCAGCAATGACGAATCTTTCAAAATTTAATTGTGAACAAGAACTTTTGGACATTTCTCCAGTGGGTGGCACATTCACATGGTACAGTAATAGAGAACATCCAGCTTGGTCAAGACTTGATAGATTCCTTATTTCGCCCAAATGGGAAGCACACTTTCCGGACCTAATCCAAAAACGGCTTCCAAGATTATATTCGGATCACTTCCCCATTCTCATTGATTGTGCCGGCATCTAGGGAGGTAAAAGATATTTCAAATTTGAGAACATGTGGCTGAAATCAGAAGGCTTCGTTGAGCGAGTTAGACAATGGTGGTCTTCATAATTTATACAGGACAATCTGAGTCATGTGCTGGCTTGTAAGGTAAAGGCTCTTAAAGTGGACTTGAAGAAGTGGAATGAGTAGATTTTTGGGAACGTGGAACACCGTAAAAAATCCCTCCTCGACGAATTACAGGGCTTGGAGCGCATGGAGGAGTAGAAGGAGCTTTCAGAAGAAGCTCACAAAAAGCATCTCATCTTGGATATTGAAGGGTTAGCCTTAATGGAAGAAAGTTCATGGAGACCAAAAATCGAGGGCTTTATGGTTGAAAGAAGGGGATAAATGCACCAAATTCTTCCATCGAATGGCGAATTCGCATAGAAGACACAATATCATTTGAGTCCTTATTGGTAGATGGGAGGATTACATCGAACCAGACTAAGATCACATAGCACATTACCAATTACTATGCACAATTACTTTCGGAGCAGTTTTCTTGGAGACCATGTTTGGATGGTCTTGTTTTTGAGTCGATTGACCAGTAAGAAGCAAGTTGGCTATAGAGGCCATTTGAGGAGGTGGAGATTTGTAAGGTGGTGAGAAGTATGGCAGGTGACAAAGCTCCAGGCCCAGATGGGTTCAATATGGCCTTCTTTAAGGCATCTTAGGAGGTAGTTAAAGATGACATCATGAGCTTCTTCTATGAGTTTCACGAACGAGATAAGTTTGAAAAAAGCCTAAATGCTACCTTCATTGCTTTGATTCCAAAGAAGCCGAGAGTGGTGGAGATTAAGGACTTTCGTCCTATTAGCTTGGTGAGCAGTATGTACAAAATCCTTGCAAAGGTATTGGCTAATAGATTGAGTACAATATTGAAGAAGCTCATATCCAAGCCCCAAATTGCATTCATACAAGGTCGGCAGATTCTCGACTCGGTGCTCATTGCCAACGAATGTTTGGAGAGTCGCATCAAGTTGCGTGAACTAGGATTATTATGCAAACTTGACATAGAGAAGGCATATAATCGTGTAAACTGGAATTTTCTGCTACACATACTTGAGAGGTGTGGACTTGGAGCGAGATGGTGTTCTTGGATCCAATTTTGCATCTCCACTGTTTGCTTCTCTATTTGGGTAAACGGTACCCCAATGGGTTTCTCCGGAAGTTCTAGGGGTGTGAGGCAAGGTAATCCCTTATTTCCATTACTATTTGTTTTCATAACGGAAGCTTTTAGTGACATGATCGTAGGTCGTGGAAGGGGATTTCTATCTGGCTTTATTGTTGGGGATGCAAGAATTGGCACACTTGAGATGACTCACCTCTTATTTGCATATGACACTTGTATTATGTGGGGCTAATCATAACCACATTCAAGCTTTGAGGGCTCTTCCACTTTGCTTTGAAGCGACATCGGGCTTGAAAGTGATTCTTACAAAGTCAGCACTAGTTCCGGTTGGAAATGTTCCAAGTGTTTTGAGATTGGCTAATATCTTGGGATGCAAAGTCTCCACTGTACCAATGAAGTATCTCGGTCTCCCATTGGGTGCCTCCTATAAGTTGCAGTCTATTTGGGATGGGTTACTAGAAAAATGGAGCGCAAACTAGCAAGTTGGAAGAGACTTTATCTGTCCAAAGGTAGTAGAGTTACGTTGATCAAAAGTACCCTCTCCAACTTGCTTGCCTACTTATCATTATTTCTAATACCATGCAAGGTGGCACACTGGATAGAGAAATTGCAAAGAGATTTCCTATGGGGGAATAGCCAAAGAATTCAAATTTCATTTGGTGAATTGGGCTATGGTTTGTACCTCTATACACGAAGGCGGGTTGGGAATTCGGAATTTGTTGATTTTCAACAAGACTTTATTGGGTAAATGGTTATGGAGATATCATGAAGAAAGGGGAGCTTTATGGAGGGTGATCATAGATCTAAAATATGGTGAATTATGGGGAGGATGGAGTTTGAATGAGGTGAGTGGACCACATGGAGGTTGGACCAATCTCCATCAATAAATTCTGGGATGACTTATGGTGTGGACATCAAACCCTCAAAGAAGCGTACCCAATACTATACAGCCTTGCACAAAGAAAGACGGCCTCTTATGGATTTCTCCAGCGGATCAACCCAATGGAACATCATTTTCCTTAGAGCTGCCCAAGATTGGAAAATTGACACATTTACAGATTTCTTCAATCTTATACACAATTGTAGTGTGTCTAGAGGAGTGGATAAGATGATATGGTCACCATCCAAGAAGGGGAGATTTACTGTACAATCGTACCATAAGTCTCTTATGCCACACTCTACAAGAACCTTTCCAAGGAAGAACATATGGAAGACTAAGGCCCCCCTAAAAGCTCCTTTTTTTTGTATGGACAGCTTCATTAGGGAAGATTCTCACCTTAGATAATCTAAGGAAATGCCGCTTCATTGTATTGGATTGGTGTTACATGTGTAAGAAAAGTGGCGAGTCTATGGATCACCTATTATTGCATTGTGATGTAGCCATGAGTTTATGAAATGATATTTTGCGAGAGTGGGACTCATTTGGGTAATGCCAAGAAGGGTTGTTGACTTTTTGGCCAGTTGGCAAGGCATCCGGGGTAACTCTCAAATTGCAACTATGTGGAAGATGATATCGACCTGCCTTGTATATGTCCCGTGTACTTGGCTTCGCCTATTATTAATAAAATTTCATATTTACCGATAAAGAAAAAAAAAACTGAACATAAGCAGCAACATAATTTCCCATCTCATCCATTCCATCTCTTTTATCTTTTTTTAAAGTACAAAAAAATTCAATAAAAAGCTCAAAATGCATACTCAAATGCAAAAGTTACATACAAGAGAGATACCTATCTGAAAATAGGAAAAATACAAGAAATTCATGAAAGCTCAGCCCATTAGCGTCTATAGAAGTAGTCCAAAGGTGTATATAGTATTGAAAAAGAAAGTCTTGAGCTCCTCCATAGTCCATTCTAGTCCTAAAAAAATCTAGTATTTATTTCCAACTAAATACACCACATAAGGCAAAGTATGAACCATTTTCCACACTGCAGCAGTTTGCCAGCTTCCACATAAACCCTCTACAAGAGTAAAAAGGATCCACTATTCTACTAGGCATAACCCAGGACAAATCAAACCAACAGAAGAAGTCAATCCACAAAGCAGTAGGTATCTCGCAATGGAGTAAAAGATGATTTGAAGACTGTCTACTCCTCTGACACATGCAGCACCACTAAATGCCAAAAATGTGTTTTTTCCTCAGATTGTCCATCATGAGAATATTTCCTATTAAGAGGTTTTCCAGGCAAAAATTGCAGGTATTGGAGGAATCTTAGTCGCCAGATCTTCTTACAAGAAAATAGGCTTATCATAACCCATGCTTTATAAACAAGCTAAGATGCACTGATTCACATTGTCACATGCCTTTGAAATGCTGATCCATCAAAAGAGACCACCAATCTAAATCTTGAAATTGTTACCCTCCAGAAAAAAAAGGAGACAATGCTTATGTACCATTTTCAAAAGTCCTTCGAAGGACACACCGCATGAGAGTTCTTTCCCCATTTATGCAACCTAAATGTTTAAGGATGAGGTTGACTTATTCATCATAAAGTAGTAGCACCATGAGTACCGCCACCGTGCCTAATCAAGTTGATTACCCTTTCTCAGAGTGTTATCCCATAAATAGCCTCTAGGAAGAGAAAATTAGGGATATTAAAACCCATCTAATGTTGAATGGAAAGATTTTCATATAATCTAGTACTTCATCCTTCTGGAGTGTAAATTTCCTAGTGGCACTCAGGATGCCCAAATACAACAAAGGACTTATGGAAGTAAAAATCACGATGTCAAGGATGCCTCATCTAAAAAATCTAAACTACCATCCCAAATCAAGAACGCCAATAGAACTCCACCTATATTGAAACCATGTACACCGGAAGCTGTATATCCTTTCAACTAGGAAAAGCTTGAAAATGTAACCTCCTAAAATGGTCCAGAAATCAAGTCCTTCAAAATAAAGAAACAAATGAGGAAGGCAACAAAATACAGCTTATGACCCGAAATCAGTTCCAAAAACAAAAATAGATAAGTAGTTCCAAAAAACAATTACAAGACTGCAACCAATATTTTCACGTTAGAGAAACACTAGTTCTCCCTCCAGAGGAAGCAATTTTGTGGGTCATCAAGCCAACAAAATTCCCTCTTCTACCATCGAAAGATCTCCTCAAAGTATCAGTTCTGCACAACAATTGAGCAGGTCTTACACTTGTCCTTCAGTCACGAAGGAGGCAATAATCTCAAGGACCTTACTTTCCTTCAACCATCAAAACACACTATGACCCCACTCATTAAATTCAAATCCCAGTCTTTTAGGTGACGAGGTTTCTCCTGGTCCTATATTACCAAGAAACCCCTCATAAAGAACTTCGTGTCACATATTTTCAAAGCTTAAAAGAGCAAAGTTGTAACCAGAATTAATAGAGTACAGGGATGGTGATCCTAGGGAACAACACAACCAAAATTCATACCACGAGCTTCTCACTTCAGCAAGATATAAAGCTAATTTGCTGAGGTCCTCGCATCATATTTTCTGCCAAAAAATTCTAGTATCTTAACATCTAGGACAAGACTAAAAAGCCCCATCATACAATTCCTTATAATAACCTCAAGGTGTAATAACAAGTATTAGTTTAGAGAGAACAAACAATTAATACTCACTGACCTCCATAATATAAACAGAATGATATCTCACAGATAAAAATGTCAGTCCAAAATCTGAACATGCTTTCAGATGTGGAGAAAATTGAAGCAACTTCCCATGAACCTAAATGTATCCTACTACCCCCACATTATATCACTCACCTACATACTCAAAAAAAAATGAAAGACACAAGTCTTGCTTATAATAAGCAGCCACTGAACTTCTATTCTAGTATCATTTCATGGGATAGCCATCGTTTACTAGAACTTGAAATCTTATTTAAATTAGACTTATGAGTGTGTTTTAGTCCAGTCCAACTAGAAGCTCGTTTACAGTCAAAGAACTTCTAGCCCTATTACAAGTCAAGATCTAGCATTGACATAAGTGTGCCTTTGTACTCAAATAATTCAGAGTAGATTAATATAAGTGCTTTGGTTTATGGAAGGCTTGTATGTCTAGATTAATTCTTATCATTCTTTCTCTTCTTGGGTACTTTTTACATTTGTTCACAGCATGTGGAAAGATACAATCTCAACTTCTTCGCAAGTCTTTCGCAACCCAAGTCAAACCCTTTCCTTTACTCTATCAAAGCAGTGTATCTATTCCCAGGCCTTCAGCCACCAATCAGCCTTTAAAGAGAACCCTAATCTTTTTGCTGTCAAGAATTCTTGCAGCCTTTATTCCTTGTTTCAGCCACTTGTCACCCAGTCAAACATAATATTTTTCCAGCCATATTCAAACCATAAACACTGCATCATCATACAATTCCAAGCCCTTGACCCATTAATTGCATCATCATACAATTCCAAGCCCTTGACCCTTGACCCATTAGAAACACGCCTTTTCCATACCGTAGATTATCTAATTTGCACATAATCCCATATCTCCCGAATTCCTAGTTTCCTACATGCCTACATAAACAGGGCATTTTTTGTATCATGTTACTTTGATGTTTTAATAAAGTCTTATTTTACTTATAAAAAAAAAAAAAATTTTGCCAAACCCCAAGCCCACCAAAGCACATGTACACAGATTCTCTATGGAAAGCCATCTCTAAAGTTTCATCGCTGGTGCTAACTCTTTGACCAATTATTTTCAATTTCAATCAAAATCATTCAGTGAGTCAACTGGCCAAATAATAGTGAGTTTGGTAAACGGACCAAGTGACCAACTCAACACCCATTGGGGGGTGTTTAATTATGAGGCCCAACTTTAATGGATTAAATGCTACACATCAATCAGGTCTGTTTATGAATAAAAATGTGCCTGTGTTGGGTGAGAATCTTAATAAGCAGGCAGGCAGTTAAGCCCAGATTTTTGGATGTGCGTGGAAAAGGCCCATTGTCATGTACAGATTATGAAGTAGGGGAAGGATACATAAACATGTTAGTAAGGAATCCCATTGCCGTAACTTCAATATCTATTCCAAAACATACTGTTACAAATATATATAAAAAAAGACGTGTTAAAAAATGATTGGCAGAGTCAAATCCTAACAATCAATCAGAAGTTCCCAATGTCAATAATCCGAAATGGACAATAGGCATACCCTGCCATTTTACCCTTTCATTATCCTTTTTGATAAGTAGTAATTCATTGATAAGCAAACAAGTACACAGAAACCTATAAATAAATTTCTATGAAGAAGATAAAGATATAAGAAAGTCATGTATGTTTAACCCATTAGAATCTGTGGAAGCAGTCCGGGATAAGAGAATATTGATAAAAGAAATAAAAAAATAAAATAAAAAAGTTTTGAGCTCCTCCATTGTCCTTTTGCAATCCTCAAATATTTTGTTTTTCACCAATTGGTTAAACCAAACAGGTTTTTAGTCAGATATACCTAAAATTACCCATATTTATTTGAGCAATTGCATAACGCTATGTAGTGCATGAAATCTAGCTGTGACATGAGAAATGAGATTTAATCACAATTTGGCGCTGTGAAACTCACAACAATATTATTTCCTAGCACCTAACGAATGCCACACCAATTATGGACTACTAATGGATAAAAGAAAGTAAATGAACCTTTTTTAATAAGTCCACATCCTCGGTCTTAGCCTTCTTTTCATATCCTGGTGGTGGGAACCGAAAGCAGCGCGACATTGCAGGAAATCCAGAAGTACACTCTACTAGCACCTTCCACTAACAAAAATGCTCGAATTACATTCCAGTAATGCTGTTCCGGAAAGAGAACGAACCAGAAACTATGCTCTTGTCCATACACCATGTCCCCGCATTCATTTCCAGCTTCAATATCCCTCCATAAGCATACCACTCACTCCAACAAACACCAATTACAAAACCCACCAATCTTTCTTCCCCACTAGCGAAAATGTACACAGGCGTCACCCAGGTATCACCAAAAAATACTTCAAAAATTAACACCAGATGGTAACCACCCAATCAAACCACTGTAGTACTACACTAAACTAGTTAAACAAGACATGGATGGCAAAGCTGAGAAATCTCTTTGGTCAATAATTTAGCTCAAACTATGTTTAACCGAAGGGTTTCTTGAGAAACAAAAACGGTGAACTACAATCAGAACCTCTGTGTTGCCTGCTGGGCCAATACAAAAACATCACCTCCTTCTTATAAGCAAATCCCAACACCAAAATCATTCCCAACTTAAAGATCAAACAAGCAAAGCAGCAAAGACCCAGAAACACTTAATCCTCCGAAAAGATCGATTCCCCCAAAGTCTCGGATCACTGTCTACACACAATTCAATACGTGCAATCCTCTTCCATGCTCGGAGCACCAATGGGTAACCATTGTTCCTAAGCAATCTCCGAACTCGATAGATGAGCCCTAGTACTAACAAATCCACAATTTTGATTCCGTGCAAGACTGGAGCTCGTGCCCATCGCCGAGCACACTCCTGTACTCTCCAATCTGTGCTCTGATTAAACCTAATTTAAGTCCAAAATTGAGGAATTGAAAAAGTGTGCTGGATTGCGATCCGCAAGAGCCCTAGAAATCCCGCAGCAAAAGAAACCCGTTTCTCAGCACAAGCTGCCAGTACAAAAAAGAACCCTAATTATGCTACTCGAATAAATTCAGAAAGAAGAATAAAAATCGAGATTTGGAGAAGAGAGAGAGAGAGAGAAGAGAATCAAAGACTTTATTGGGTACCGATCAAAAGCGGAAAAGGGAAGCACGATTCGAAGCGTCCGCAAAAAAATTGGGGAATTTGGAGAGGAAAAAAAGCTATGAAATTGCGGGATTGGGATTTCTTTGCCCAAGACAAAGTTGCGAATGTAGTGTAGGAGGAAAAGGATCTCTGTCTCTCTGTCTTTCTCTCTGTCTCTCTCTCTTCCTTAGGTAAGAAGAAGAAGAAGAAGAAGAACAGGATGAATAGCAGAGTAATAATGGGGGAAGCACCTTAAATATTGGGTTTTTGTTTCTGTGTCCAGTGGGTTTCTCTTTGATGGTGTCTGCGTGTGAGTGTGCGCGCGTCTGCGCTCGAGTATTTGTGTGTTACCTACAGAAGACTCTCTCTCTCTCTCTCTCTCTCTCTGTGAAAATTGCAGTAGGTTTTGTTCGGAAGTTGCACGCGAGAATGAAAGCCAAAAGGAGGCTGTGGAAGAAGGGGGTGCTAACTGCTAATTATATTGCTGTGTGTGAGAGGGAGGGTTGAGACACGGAGACGCTAATGGAAGACAAAGAAAACGCGCCGAGGACGCGCGTGAGAGAGAGAGAGAGAGCTCCCTTCCCTTATGCTCTGAGAAGAGCCATTAGCCTAAGCACATGTATGTGGAGATTACCTTTGACATCCCTCACTGCTGTTGCTGCTACTACACGTGTCACCACCCCACCTTATCACTGCCTCCATATGTTCTCATCTACGTGTCCCCTTCCCTTTGATGGATGATTACCATACCCTCCTTTCTTTTCCATGGTTGCGCATGCTTAGCTAGGGCAACCTTTTGCTCAAGAGACTCTCACTTCATGTTTTTTTAAGGTTATTCCCCTTTCTGAACACCTTGTTCATGCTTAATTATTCAAAGCAAAATGATATTATCTTTACGTTAAATTTTGTTATTTTATATCATTGTTGAAGTTTTACTTACACATGACTTATAAATTTATTTAAAATGTAGCACATCAATCGATATAATTAGGATAATAAAATCCAAAATGAGAAGAAAACAATCTTATATAAATGGATAAGTTTACTTGATAAAATTAGCATCTCCTATTAAACCAGGTGTGAATTTTGAGTTGTCCGATGGTAACTTCGCGGGTTTAGGGAAAGAGAAATGTTATATATCAACCACTGTTCACTTTCACATTTCACATCTACAACTTTTTTTTCTTTTTTCTTTTTTTTTTCTTAGGGCGTGGAGGTGTTTTTCATAAGATGTGAGGTATAGAATAGTGAATAGTCGCTAATGAAAAGAATTTTTCTTAAAAAAATGGGATCCATCATGTTTCTGTTTTGCATACTTATGTTTAATTTTAGCCTCTCTAGATGAATTCAGATGAGGAATGGATTTGAATGACTATGGCATGCAATTGTGGACCAAGAATTTAATTAAGAGCCACGAGAGGGATGAGAAGTTACTATTAAAGCATTGGATTTGTGACGAAATCAAATCTTCTATATAAAATTGTTAATTATAAGTTCTGTTAATCTAACATATAATATGGTAACATAACATACATGCATGCGATTTCCTTAGCATTATCAACATTAATTAAGTAAATCTAATTAGTTCACCCATCATTTCCTCTTAATCATGTTTTACATGGATCATAGTTGTAATTAAGGTGCTTCAACTAGGCATGTGCAGAAACATCGAAGACTCGATTTATTCGAACGACCCGACCCGACCTAACCTGATAAAACCGGTTTGGATGGACTATCAGGTTGAACCCGTTTAAAAGAAAACTTCTACTTAAGCTTGCAAATCAACCCTCGCCGCTAGCCCTCCCCATTCCCTTCGTCATCTCATCGCCTCCGTTTCCCATAGCCTTCTTCCCCTCCGTTTGTTATTGGCTTATTCCTTCCCCTCAGTTTGTCGCCTGCTTATTATGTACGTGGTGATTATTTTAAAAGATTTTTTCAATATTCTTTTAATTGTGCCAATAAATTCGAATTGTATTCTTATTTTGATTTATGTGTCTTTTTTGTATATTTTTTGTTCTTATATTTGACCTATGAGCTTTTTTGTTTAAATGAAGAATCAAATTAAGATTAAGGTATAGATTGCACTTTATTCTTTTTTAGGATTGCTAATGTTTTCCCCCCTTTCTTTTGGGGAGTAAGCTAAAGAGATGCAATCACTGCAGAACTTCTGCAGGGCAAAATCTCTATGCAGGTTGGATTACAATCATGGATTTTAGTTAAATTAAATTTTAAAATAATTAAATTTTATGTTTGTGTGATCATGGGTAAAAGAGTTGATAATGGTGTAGCAATTAGTAATAAACAGTTGATACATTTGTAAATTAGTGATTTCTTCTCATTAGTATTCATTTCCATTTTCAGCGTTAAAAGTAAAAAATAAAAAAAATTTGACCTGACCCGAATTCATTGGATCGGATTGTCCAGCCCAGATAATCGAATCGGATCGGGTCAAAACTCTGCTTGGGATGGTTGAGTTGCAGGCCTAGCTTCAACCTTTCTCTTTATCCCACTCATCACTTTTAAGGCTCCATTGGATAGGGAGATGAGATGAGATGGTTTTAGATGAGTTGAATAAAATATTGTTAGAATATTATTGTTTAATATTATTATTGTTTTGAGATTTGAAAAAGTTGAATTGTTTATTATATTTTGTGTGGAAATTTGAGAAAATTGTAATGATGAGATGAGATAAGATAATTTCTATATCCAAACAATTACCACCAACTTATTTCCAAACTTAGTGCACGATGGTATATATAAGCACTTCTCGTTTCTTTTTATTTTTTTCGAATTCTCTTTATCAAACATAAACTTGATGTACATCACTAATTATTGGAAGAGAGAAAGATACCAACCTATGATATCTAGCAAAATGTCATGTTTGCACAGGACTTTCTTTTTCCCTCAAATTAAAATAAATTCCCATTTTTGCCATGAGCAAAACCCTAATCATTCAAGAACATTGAATAAAAAACCAGGGTTATTTTGTAATTTAAATAGATCTAGAAGGTTAATAATAACATTTAAGGATTGTTGATCATGAGGCAACAAAAATCATACGTATGTCGCATGTGAAATTTTAGAGTTTTACTATACATAAGTCGGTATGTTAACATACCGCTTATAGTATGACATATTATATATCTTTAAAAAAATTAAAACATAAATAATTTTTTAGCATACCTGATGTGGAAAATTTAAACATCAACGGTGTGTTGGATATGTAAAAAATAAGACTTACAAATATATTTTATCTAGATTTTATAGGAAAATATTTAACGAACGATTATATTGACAAAACTAATATCTATAGAGTATATAAATTCATCAAATAAAAACCCACAGTCCAAATCGATTCCTAGCTACAACAAGATCCAGTTTCTTTACCAGTGATTTGTGATCGTACCAATTGTATTGTACACATATAGTATCATCAATCGACTTAGGTTCCACACATGGGATGAATGAGTACGAAACAGTACATGAGTAGACAATGCAACAGTCATGTTTTGTTTTGTAACTCTTTAAGAGAAAACTATACAATATGGCAAGACCTTTTGTCCAAAAAAATGAAACAAAACATGTGGCATGTGCCCACGAACCAAAGAAACTAGGAGTAAGAAGGTCTTTTGTATCTGCAAAAAATGAATAGTTTGGTGTATATGTTATGGGATGTGATTATTTAATCAAAAATTGTATGTACAGTCATTTTTACGTATTCTTTGTGCACTTTATTAATGTGATTGGCTACGTTACTTTTTTTTAATATAAAATAATTACTTTGACCAATCACATCAGTGGAATGCGTAAGGAGTGAAGAAATTCATGGGCCTAACTCATTTCATAAAACCGTTTCTACAAGAGATCATTGCTCATTGCTTATAAACATGCCCAAGACCTTGTCCACAGCCAATGTGAGATTATTCCTCAACACCCTCCCTCACGTGTAGGCCAGTATTTTTTCTGGTCCTTGTCACGGGATAAGTAGTGTGGGCCCTCATTCATCCTGTGGCAGGCTCTGATACCATGAAGAAATTCATGGGCCTAACTCATCTCATAAAACCGGTTCTATAAGAGAGAATTGCTCGTTGCTTATAAACATACCCAAGACCTTGTCCACAGCCAATGTGAGATTATTCCTCAACAGGGAATACAAAAAAATGATTGTATGTAGCATAACTTTATAGAAAATGACAACATACAACTATAGATGAAGCCAAGATTATAAGTTTGGAGGGGCCAATTATTTTTAGGACTGAAATAAATAGTTGAATGAAAATTTATTAGGAATACTTTTTTAACAAAGCGATAAAAAACCGAATAAAGAATAAGAAAAAAAAAATCAAACTTGCATTCTTCTATAAATACTGATAATTTTGCATAACTTTTCATATATTGCAATTAAGAAAAGAGGTTGAAGTACTATGGAAACGGTCTATATAGGAATTATAAGAAAGTGGTAATATATGTAAACCATATATTAAATTTTGTATTTTGTTTAATAATATATATATAGTAGTAACGTCATATATTTAAAAACCTTTAAGTATAGCAATTATATACCACATAGCTAACTATCTAGGGAACATGGGACTTTTTGTTAAATAATTTCATCCAGATGATTAAAAACTTTAAAAAAGAAATAATATAATATAAATATTATATTTTAATTTAATTTAATTTCTTGAAATAAAACATAAAAAAATATATAGCTACCATAAATTAAGTGTGATCATATTCTAATTTTGAAGATATATAAGAAAGATCTATTAAAAAATTGACAACAAGGCATCCCTTTATAAGAACAATTAGTGTCAAAATTTAAGAGAGATATACAAATTGGACGATAATATATATTCTGTTAGAACCTTTGAGGGGCCTTGGCCCCTCGCCCTCCGCCCTCATCTTTGCATATAACATTTTTTATAATCATTTATATAACTATATTTTAAATAGAGTTATTTTATTTTTAAATTGGTGTGTAGAGCACAACATTCACATCACTTAAATGATTAATTTATAAGACTCATATTTTAAAATTTATATTCTAAATCAAATTATTTCATTTAAGTATTTTATTACGTGTGGTTTACATGTTGGCTTGATAATATAAATTTTCTTTTAAGCAATGGATGTTTTTGTCAAATAACTTACAAAAGTATTATCACTGTATCTAAAACCATCTTATACATGTATACAAAAGATCCTACGTTTATCTTTACTTTTATATTTTTTGAGTTTTAGAGTAATGCATAATGGGTAGCACTACAGTTATCGAGGAATTCTCTTGATTAGTGTATTTCTTTTTTTCTTTTCTTTTTTTATCTTATTTCATGTATTTTTTCAACCTTTTTCAATATTTTAAAAAAAATATATCACAACTTCGTTAAAAAATTATTTTCTTAATCAGTAGGTTAAGTTATGACGAGAAAATAAGAATAGATGGAATAAAAGGTCAACTATCTATTGTTTTTTTACTTTGGGGAAAATAATGGTCAGTCTTATGATTGTGTCATAAGATTGACACATAAACTAAAGAAATGAATGAGGTAATTAATTAAGGTCAACTGAGTCTTGTCTGAAGAATGTGTTTAGAATGATTGCAAACCAAGATCTATAGCTCTTTTCAGCCAAATTCGTGAAAGACATGTCGGATTGATCATCTAGATCAGTAAATTAGTTATCACGCGGTTTGTATTTCTAATATGCATCCCAATTTATCAGTAACTTTCAATATGTATTATCCATTAACATCCGACTCTTTGTCGAGTGTTTAAGTATTTCTGAGATTAGTCGAAACTTTGATCAGAACTGTCCAATAAAATAAAATACAATTTGATTATAAAATATAGAAGAAAAACATATTTCATGATATATACACATTCAACAATCATGAATTTATCAGAGAGATCACGTAGTAAGTAATTATTTATAATTTAAGATACATATTACAAACAGTTAATACAATGCAAAAAATAAAATAAAAAAGCGATCCCTACCCATTGCTGTTTTTGTGCAGTCCAACTTGTAGACCATGTTGCCACGGCCAGGAACGGTACTGGCGACTGAGGGTGCAATGCATTATGCTATTTTGAGTTGGTTGATGTAGAACTTGATGATCCTTGGTGAAGGGAAGTGGAAACAACAAGGGATAGTATGCCATACGGACAAACCAAGTCATCGGTGGCCGGGAGTTTAGAGAGCTGGATCTGATTGAGCCAATATTACTGTTGATCAGCTTTCTGGAGCCGTGTGTATCAAAAGAAAACAAGCCGCAATGCCATGGCGTGAGGATCTCCTTACTTCTGAAGAATTGGCAGCTGGCGAGTGCAATAGGGCAACACATGTATAGTGTTGAATATAGGTAATTAATGAGAGGACTAGTGGGAGAGGGAAGCTGAAGCTGTTCCCTCCCTCTAGTCAGTGGTAGCCAGCAAAGAGGGATTTGAGGGTCCGGGTTGGAAGTGTTTTGGGGTGTGAGAGAGAGAGGGTTTGAGAGTGGAATGCACTTAGCTTGAAAGGAAAGTAGGCTAAAGGTGAAAGTATAATTAATAATTACCCCGTACTTTTGCTAACTTCAATTCTCTTCCTTCCACTTCCATCAATCCAAACATTTTCTTCTGACTATGTAATATACACACACATATAAATATATCTTTACTATTATATAAGTGGCTATGTAACGATCAGTAAACGAAAATTCTTGTTTTCTGTTAGATTTTCGTTAAATCAACGTTAAGTCATTACAGCTTTGAAAACAGTGAGTAAATTCTTGTTTTACATATTTATCCACTGGGTATTAGAACGTTTTTGATTTATTATTTTTTTCCTTTATGTTTTGTTGGTCGTCAGTCCACCACTTTTATGCTTTTTCACTGTCTACTTTTTCACTTCCGCAGCTTTTATATTTTACAGTTGTGTTAGATTTATTATTTTTCCTTTATGTTTTGTTGGTCGTCAGTCCACCACTTTTATGCTTTTTCACTGTCTACTTTTTCTCTTCCTCAGCTTTTATATTTTATAGTTGTGTCAGATTTATTATTTTTTTCCTTTATGTTTTGCCGGTCGTCAGTCCACCACTTTTATGCTTTTTCACTATCTATTTTTTCACTGTCTACTTTTTCTCTTCCGCAGCTTTTATATTTTACAGTTGTGTTAGTATACCATTTTAATGTTTCTTATCTATCTGCTGTTAGTACTTTTTCTCTTCTGCAGCTAATGCTTTTGTGTCATGCTTTTTCTATTTTCACTGGTCTTTGTATACTTTTTTGTCTTATATGCAGGTTGAATCAGATGCATAGGCAATTGTGCCTTTTGCATGTAACCTTTGTATACTTTTTATCTCTTCTGCCTTTTGCATGCTGGTTGAATCAGATACTTTTTGCCCATTGCGCAGAAGCTAAAAAACATGTAACCTTTTGCATCTTTAAATTCTTAATATGTAAAAATTGTCCACAAGCTAAAATACATGCAAAACATTAAAAAAAATTTTAAAAAAAGAATAATAATCTAAAAAACAAATAAAAAATCACACAAACCATTTAAAAAAATATTCTTAATCAGTGGATATAAAAAAAAAACTTCAAGATTACTAAAAAAAAAAAAATTTGCACGTTGCCTGGTCTGAAAAAAAAATTTGCACGTTGCCTGGTCCTAGCCAGTGATGGTCTTGTTATTGAAATCCTACAAAATAAAATAAAATAGATGTCAAAAATATTTTTAAGAAGAATACATCTAAGTGGATAAAAAAAGTTGTACAAAAAAAAATTGTGCCCCTTGTTGAACACAAAAAATCATATGCATGCATGGTCTGAAGATTGTTTTTTCATATCTGGTTTGTGAGCTTTTTCTTTCTCCTGTTTGGCCTGCTGGTTTTGTAGTTTTTGATATGTGATAGGTGGCCTACGAGGAGAGGGGACGATACACTTTAAAAGGCAATGTGTTTTGAGAGGCGAAACCAAGCTACCTAACATCAATAGAACCATCTGATACCTTTTGGCCTTTTGTTTGAGGAGTTGGCAATGTATTTTTGGCATTTGTTATAGGTGTTCATCTTTGGCAATGTTGGGTGTTGATCTTTGTTTCCTTCTGGATATTTTCCCCCATTACGGGTGGTTTTCCTGTAAACCTTTTTTGTGGTTTTGACTTCTCATCATTTCTCTTCTCTTCCACTTTTTTTTACTGGTTTTTAATGTTTACTGTTGATTTCTTTTCAGCTGTTTTCCCAGTTGTCTAAGGTGTTCTTCGGTGGAGATTTTTCAATGCTGGAACTTTCTAGTGTTTGATTATTGTGAGTGCATAGTTATTTAGTGTAGTATTTTCTAATCGTTATTTAGTATTTTCTAATGTTCCAAAAATCTTTTCAGCTGTTTTCCCAGTTGTCTAAGGTGTTCTTGGGTGGAGATTTTTCAAAGGTAAAACTTTCTGGTGTTTGATCATTGTGAGTGCATGGTTATTTAGTGTAGTATTTTCTAATCGTTATTTAGTATTTTCTAATGTTCCAAAAATTAGATTGATTGCAACAAAATAATTTTATATTTGACAAATCTATAAGAATATGAGATAAAAGGCAAGACAATTGAAGGTAACATTCAGATCAGCTACAAAGCAGAAAATGTGAGGCAAACCAGATGCAATTTAAAGTTATAAATCAAATCAGGAAACCCTAATAACACAAACTCAATCTTAAAGTAAAAGTTTTTTTACTTTGATTCTATTTTTCTTTCTTTTTCCTTTTTTTTTTTTGCTGTCTTTTTCTGTTTTCTTTTTCCTATTGATATAAACTCAATAGATGTTTATATCTTTTTCCTTTTTTTTCTCTGTCTCCAGATTTATGTATTTATTTTTCATGTTTCATCTTTATTTTTTATTTTTGTATTGTGGATCTGTGATTTCAAACCCAATCAGAAAACCCTAATAAAACAAATACACTATATCATCTACCAGATTTGACATTTCAGAGTCATTTTGAAAACACAAAAATAACTTGTCGTGGGGAATCGAAGACAGAGAGGGTGAGGTAAGGCCGAGGAAGGGAGCGGGGCAGATTGCAGTCCAAACAATAAGTTGAAGCCCAAAACTTTTGGCTCAAGTAAAACACATAAAAACAATCACGGTGTCTGTATAAAATGCATTCTACATCAAAACAGTCCAAACAAACCCTTGACCATGTCTATACCAAACCCCAGAATCACAGAAGTATAGTTCCAAAACCTTAAGACAAAGTACACGCATATATAAACAAAATCAAGTAACCTAAAGAGCCACAAGACTCATATGCACAAATAGATGTTTATATATTTTTCCTTTTTTTTTTTTTTTTTTGCTCTGTCTCCAGATTTATTGTTTTACTCAATCAGAAAACCCTAATAAAACAAACAATAAGTTGACCATGTCTGTATAAAATGCATTCTACATCAACGCAGTCTAAACAAACCCTTGAACATGTCTATACCAAACCCCATAATCATAGAAGTATAGTTCCAAAACCTTAAAATAAAGTACAAGCATATATAAACAAAATCAAGCAACCTAAAGAGCCACGTGACTCATATGCACAAATCCATCACAAATTTCCCACCAGAAAATGCATAAACAACAAAATTCATCAAACCTATGAGCGGATTTCTCAATATTTTGAGCCAAAGAACTGGATCGACGAAATATAATCTCAGATTTGTATGTATTAACAAAAAAAAAATATATACAAACAAGCACATGGAGATAATCAACACGTATTAGCTGGAAAAAAAAACAGATCTGAAAGATGAGGTTCAGATCGGTTAGATTTAAAATTTTATTTCTAGAAAATCAGAAAACAAAAAACAGATGAAAAATAATGCAAGAGAGGAGAAAGAAGGCTCGGATTTGCATTTTCTCGTTTTTTCCAAGTCTGAGAAAATGCATATCGAACCAAAAAAAGGAAAGAACTATATACACTAACAAAAACAAGGAAATATAAACATTTCCAGATACGAATAACAGATTCGGATAAAAAAAACCTCAAGAATGTTGAGATCTGAAGAGATCTCTTCAAATATATGAAAATATATATATATATATATATTTCTTTAAGAGGTCAAACAGAGAGCTTTCAAGAGAGTAGAGCTACAGAGAAAAAATTATTCAAACATACACCAATTTAAAAAAAAAAAAGAAAAAAAAGAAGAAAAGGAGTTCGATTTGTAAGTAGAAAACACTAAGAAAACACAAAAATGACAGAAAGAAAACAACTTAAAAAAATAATACAGATAGTGCGACTGAGTGTGTGAGTGTTAGAGAAGTGGATGGAGGTTGAGGGTTAGAGAGAATCGGCGAAAAATAGAGAGAGCTGAGAGAGAATAGGTCTAAAAGGGGAGAATATACAGAGACAAGAGAGTGGCGGGGCAGCAGTGACGAGAGAGTGAAGCGGCACGACGAGGCAGAGACGAGATAGTGAGGTGAGAGAGTGAGGCGAGAAATGAAATGGAAAGTGTGCGATGCAGGCGGGAAGGAGAAAAAGATAGGATTTTTTCCTATTTGGCAAAACGACAGCGTTTTGAAAGAGGGGCTTGGTTCCCCTTTGGCATACGGGCTGGGCCCTTCACACACACATACCATCGGCCCAACAAGAATAAAACTCACTCAAACACTACACACAACCTCTCAGCACAGAAGGCCCAATCCAAAAATCCAAAATAATATATAAGAAGAAAACACCTTAACACAAAATACACAACAACTTTTACAATAGTAAAATAAAATAATGAAAACTATCATAATAATAAAATAAAAAATTAAAATTAAATAACCAATAATAATATAAAATACTATTAGAAAATTGAAATTTATATCGTATATTATTGTGACCCAGAAGGCCTAATTTGAAAAATGAAAATAATATATAAGAAAACACCTTAACACAAAATACACAATAGCTTTTGCAATAATAAAATAAAATAATGAAGGTGATCTTAATAATAATATAAAAAATTGAAATTAAAGAGCCAATGATAATATAAAATATTATTAGAAAATTAAAGTTTATCTAATATATTATTGTGAAACAAAAGGCTCAATCCGAAGAACCAAAATAATATATAAGAAAACACCTCAATACAGAATACGCAACAACTTTTGCAATAGTAAAATAAAATAATGAAGACGATAATAATAATAATAATAATAATAATAAATTGAAATAAAATACCAAATAATAATATAAAATATAATTAGATAATTGAAATTTATGTAGTATGTTATTGTGGCACAAAAGGCTCAATCCGAAAAATCAAAATAATATATAAAAAACACTTTAACACAAAATACACAATAACTTTTGTAATAGTAAAATAAAATAATGAAGAGGATAATAATAATAATAATAATAATAATAATAATAATAATAATAATAATAATAATAATAATAATAAAAAATGAAAAGAGCCAATAATAATAATATAAAATATTATTAGAAAATTTAAGTTTATCTAATATATTATGTGATGCAGGAGGCCCAATCTGAAAAATGAAAATAATATATAAGAAAATACCTTAACACAAAATACACAACAACTGTTGCAATACTAAAATAAAATAATGAAAACCATCATAATAATAATAAAAAAACTGAAATTAAAGAACCAATAATAATATGAAATATTATTAGAAAATTGAAGTTTATATTATTGTGACAAAATATGAGAAGTGTAAAAAATTATGTGTCCTTATTGGGTTTGGAATTAATGGGAAAGTTTTGAATAAAATGCTAGAAACAAGTTTTAAAAGCGGTTTAAATTTTTTGCATCATTCCAAAATTTTTGCAAAAGACATATTTGAACAATCTTTTTGTGCTTATATGTGTCTATGTATGTATACAATACAATCAAAACTTACAATGTCTTTTGCGTCTAGACAGGAATTATCCTCCTTATCAAGAAAATTAGTGGTACTTACAATTGCTTCATCTGGTGTTGCTGCATTTATCCTTCTTGGAGGTCGAACAACACACTCTCGCTTTAAGATTTCATTGGATACTGATGAACATAGCATGTGTTGTGTCAATAAACAAAGTGTCATTGCAAAACTACTATGTATAGCAATGTTAATTATATGGGATGAGGCTCTTATGTCAAGAAAACAACACATCGAAGCATTAGATAAAATGTTACGAGACATTAATGATTCAGAGTTAATATTCGGTGGAAAAATTATTGTTTTTTGTGGAGATTTTCGCCAGATTTTACCTGTGGTTCGTAAAGGAACAAGACAAGAACAAGTCGATGCCAGTTTGGTTTCTTCCTATTTGTGGCCTACATTTATCAAGCTTCATTTGACTTAAGATATGCGAGCAAGATTGGATCCAGTTTTTTCAGAATATGTGTTAGAATTAGCAACGGAATGCCACCAATTACAGTTGATGAAATTATAATTCCTGATGGCATGCTTGTTCCCTATGAAGATGACTGCACTTATTTGGATCATTTAATAGATGATGTTTTTCATGATATTCATGAATATTCAATAAATATTTTAGCTACGATGAATCGGGCCATATTAACACCAAAGAACAATTATATTAATGAAATAAATACATCACTAATTGATAGATTTCTTAGTGAGCTTAAGCGATATTATAGTTTTGATGAAACAATAGATGCATCTGAACAATCAATCATGGATGATTTTTTGAATACTCTAACCCCCAAATGGACTTCCTCCTCATGAATTGTTACTGAAGATAAACTGTCTCATCATGCTGCTTAGAAACATTAATCCTTCAGAAGGATTATGCAACGGAATACGCTTAATTTGTCAAGCTTTTGATCGAAATGTCATTGATGCAGAAATCGCAATTGGATACCATAGCGGAAAAAAAATCTTTATTCCAAGGATCCCATTCTTACCAAATGTTGATGAAAATAGTGGTTTCTCATTCAAACGAACCCAGTTCCCTATCAGATTAAGTTTTGCAATGACTATAAATAAGTCACAAAGGCAAACGTTGGATTTTGTTGGGATATATTTACCTCAACCTGTTTTCTCACACAATCAATTATATGTGGCTTTATCAAGGGTTAAGACTGCATCTACAGTAAGGGTTTTAATACGACCAGTGTCGACTGAACGATCAGAAAAGAACTGCACAAAAAATATTATATATACGAAATTATTAAGATTAGCATATTCAGATTAATATTATATAGGTAATGATTGAATTGTATAATTTGAGTTTAAATACTTAAACAAAATTACACATTTAATATAATTCTCTTTTCTGTATGTTTAATATTGTGTTCTTTAATTTTCTTTGCAATTTTGTTTTTAAATTTAGTATTGGGTTTATTATACTTACACGTTTAGTATTTTTGTATATGAACAGCTTTAAAGATAAGAACGTTTTATACATCGATAAAATATATAACTCCAAATACAAGGAATTGGAAAATAAAAATGATCTTGGCAGACAAGGGACCCAAACGAACAGGGCAACGCTCGCTAGTAAAGTACCAAAATCTAACATTGATTGATCTAGAGGTATAGTATTTATTTCAATCTATTGTCTTTTATTTTTTTTCGCGTACTAAAAACTGGTAAAGGATTTTGTTATTCTTGCATCCTATTTATTAAACTTTATTTTATTTTTTATTTTTTTACTACTGATTTGTTGTGTTTTTTTATGTTTGATTTTTTAAATCTTTTCATATTATATAAATGTTGATGATGTTTCGTTCATTTAGTTTTCTTCTTGTAACACATTTAAAAAATATTATTTTATTAAAACCTAAAAACAATTTAAATAGGTGATTCACTCTTTATTTTAGAATATTTGATTATCAATATATTAAAAATTTAAATGTTATTTCTCATATGTTTTGGCTGTTGCAATTCACATCAAGCCATGTAGAGAGATAACTTCAGCGCATGAACCGACAACTATTCAGAATATCTATCTCATTGATCAAAGGTCAAAATATTTTTTGCATAGGTCACTCTTTAGAATTATATTTCATTCTTTATTTCTTACATATTATGTTAATTCTTTTTTATTCCAATTTTGTCGCTTAAACCCCATATGTTTAACTATGTGGGGTCAATTTGTGCAAGAAGAATGAAAAAAAATCTCGAAAATAATAAGGACAAAGCCAATTATACTTGGAACAGGAATAAGAGTTGGTTCTTATAATGATATTTTTAATAATTAACAATATTATATTTTCTTTTATATTGTATATGTTTGTATTAATTATAATCTCTATTTCCAATGAAAGATTGTCTCTTTCATTGCGTCCGAAAAGTAAATTTGTGATCAATCATGTTCTTCCTGAGGCAACTTTATTGCAAGAGTGATAATTATCACAAATAAGTCATTATTTGTTTCATGCCACTTGAATATTGAAATTTCCATATTTTTATTTTTTATGTTGCATTTGTTTTTATGAATTTTGAAGGCGGTGATTAATGACTTATTACTTGAGAGTATTATTGCAAAATGCTTGACATACCCGTCAACATCTCTATTTTCTATTGGTATTCGAGAAATAATAAAAAATTGTGATGTTGCTGAATTCATCAAAAGTTTACAACCCATGCAAGTAAAATCCTATTCTTTGTAACAAATTCAAATATTTATACAATCAATTCACCTAAAAAATTGTTTATAATGTAATGTATAAAGCAAGATTTTGGATACAGGCGAAGATAATTGTGGTTGACTTGCGCCAGATATTTTTTTACATGTCATGTATTGGCTGCAATAAAAGAACATGGTATAATTACAATGATACATTCCTTTATTACCATTGCAAACACCAAATCATTTCCCAACCACGGTATGTATCTTTCAAATTTTTTGTTTTGTTTGATAATTTATGTAATAGATTTAATATATAATTTTTGTTGATTCTAACTTAAAATGACATTTCCATCAAATTTATAGTTGTCAAGCATATGTCGAACTCAACGATGGTACAGAAAGACTATCTGCTGTTATGTTTGGTGAAGTTGTAGAGCAAACATTCAGTTGTTCAGCAGCTGAATTTATGAATCACACTGGCGATGTATGTTAAAAATCATTTAAATTGATTTTTATATACTTGTCTGTTATTCTAATTTTATTTTTATTTATAACATGCATAGTAATTTAATTAAGAACATTGCATTCAAAGATTTGTATTAATTTACAAGACATCAATTTTCAACATATTTGTTCTTTAAATTTTTATTAATCATGGAAGCCTATTAAAAATTTCTTTTGCAGGAGCATCTGCCATATATAGAAAATCTTGTAGCAAAAGTTTCGTAGAAAGAATGAATGATTGAACTTTTAGTAAACCTCAATCGATTCAACCAACAACAACACAAGAATTTCAACGTCGTCTCTATTAATGCAGTACAAGGTGACACAAAATGATGCATCATAGTAAAAATATCAAAAGACTCATATTTTGAACTGATATTTTTGTTGGTTTTGTATTAAACTTATCGGAGACAACTTTGCTAAAACTATCGATGTTATAAATGTGTTGGATTATGTTATATTCTAAACTAATATTTTATAAATATCGATGTTTCACCGAACTAGGCAAATGTGCATTGCACGTTGTTCCAACCTAATATATATATATATATATATATATATATATATATATATATTGCCTCTTCGAGACATACATTTGATCGCCTAAAACAATATCGTAGAAGGTTCATCTGCTCCCTCGGCCACCTAGGCCTATTTGGATATAAGTAATATTTCATCTCATCTCATCTCATCATTACAATTTTTTTATATTTTCACACAAAATATAATAAACAATTCAATTTTTTCAAATTCTAAAAAAATAATAATATTAAAAAATAATATTATAACAATATTTTATTTAATTTTTAATTTTTATCTCATCTCATCTCATCTCAACTCGCTATCCAAATGACACTTAAATGTGCGGGAAGGGGAGGAGAGAAGAGGCAGTAGTAGAGGCGATTCGACCTTTTCTATCATCTAATTCTTTTTTGATTTTCTGTTTTAATTTTCATGGCTAAATCATGTGCTGGAATGGTTACTTTCCTCTCCACCCCTTCTTCAGCTTATCTAAATGTATATGGATATCATCTTAATTTATTATTAGTCGTAATTTGTAGTATATACGATCTATTTATTCTCTAGTACCAATACTAATAATACAACATAGACATAAAGTAGTGAGAAAAGCTAATAATATTTGGGTGTTGTATAATGCATGCTCAAGTGGAGAAAGCCTTGAATCTTCAATGCACTAGTGAACTGAGCATTCAAAGAATAAATGTCTGCAATATCTATGGGCTCTTTATTCCCGAAAGGTCAACACTATGATAGGTTGATACCAACTTATCAGTTTCACCCAATGGATGAGAATTTCTTAAAATTATTCTAGGATGATGTAGATTTTAGAAATTGACATGGATCTTATAATATTTATTTAATATTTAATATCATTTGAGATCAGATCTATACGGATAACAATAAATATTATAAAACTCACATTATATTGGATCAAAATTCCTTAAACTTGTTATTTGGAGAAAAATAGACACATAAAGTAGATCAGAGAAAATTTCTCAAGTGGTACTATATGCTCACTAAATATTTTAGAGTCTTATTGATATGTCTATCTCTCTATAACCATACTTTAAATATAGGAGATTCAAATCTCATTATGAACATCTGATCTCTTTAACTCTCACCACCACACTTTGAAAGTCTGATTCATTAAAAAGTTAGTTATCACTTTATTTGCCCCGCTTTAAAATTAGAGAAGTATTAAATCTACGTCGAGATCTTACAAAAATAAATTTGTAAGTTGAAAGGGTTACATGGAAGACATATTAGATCTACTTTATAATAAAAAGAATTATATAATCTAACGTCTAGCATTAAAGTCACATTAATTTATAAATTTATTCTGAGTATTGCAAGTTATAACAAGTCCCAAATAGGCAATCATCGCGCAGACCTTTTATAAAAAACTGAGTCCCACTAAAATATAATAGGTTTTTTTACATTTTTTTTTTTAAGTAGAGTTTACTTTTTTACAAAGAGATTATGTGGAGTTGTCTATTGAGACTTATACAAATCATATATTATTTATTTTTATAAAATTACAGAGCAAACCTTTCTTATAAGATGTCCAACCTAGTAGGTTTTCAATCAAAACCAGCTCTTTAAAAGAAAGCATTATGAGATGTCAGCCACTTGAATTATAATTTCCAATGACATTTTAGTACTGTTAAGCAGCTGTAATATATTATGACAAGCAAAGTATAAAGATAAGAATGAAACTATCTCAATATATTATGACATTTTACTTTAGCTCATGCTATCAATGTCTTCTCCATCATGCTTTCGAATCTCTCACTGCACAATGCTCAGCAATGGAATATTGCATCTTCAAAGAAAAAAGAACAAGGAAATCCGTATTATACGGTTAATTAATACATTATCAACAAGACAACAACATGACCAAAAAGTATCACAATATGACAAAAATAAGAATATATACGATAATCATGTTGAAAACTAAGAAACAACTTATAAAATTAAATTCATTTATTTTTATTAACTTAAAGATATTTTAAAACAAATAATAATTTCGTATGAAATCAATTCTATCAAGAGACAAATGACTCGTTTTCCTAATGAATTAGATGCAGTGATTCATTTTTTCTGCCTTTTATTCAACATCCTTTTATCTTTCGTGTCATATCTCATGTTCGTACAAATATGGAGAATTGAATGAAAACGAGCAACAGAAAAAACATTATGGCTCCGTTTGAATAGTGAGATAAGCTTAAATGACTAAAATTTTTTATAAATAATAGTGAGTTGAGATAGTAGAGTAAGTTTTGTGAGATCCACCTAAGATGAGTTTATGTGTTTGGATGTTAAGATGAATTTGATTTATTTATAGAAAGTTAAAAAATGTATGAGTCTCATCAATGATTGGGAAGTTGTTATAATAATTGAATAATTAATTTATTAAATCTTTTACTAATAAATAACATAAATCAAACATAAATTACCTCAATGCATGTAAAAAATAATTTTCCACTATTTTTTGTATGCAAATTTTTTCTTACTCGAAATTTATAAAAATAAAATAAAATAATTATCAATAAAAAGACAACAGTACCATGCCCACATTTTATTCCATTATTTGTATACATATTATTTAATAAGTAGTACAAAAATTTTGTAAGGGAGAAGAAATAAATAAACTCACCCACACTTGGGTTGGTATGAGAGAGAGGTCCGGCATATTCAATAACCTAAGCCAAGCTCAGTTTCATGAGGACATTTTTTTCGATTTTATGTGGGTCTGTTAGGAATAATGAGATTGAGGAAGGAGATGAATTTTGATGGGAAAGAGAAACAGAGAAATAGAACAACATGCAATGAGTTAGAAAAAGTTATAAACATCTGTGCTACTTTTGTCAATTGTGGGTTGTGGGTTTGGTCGGTCTTAACTTGAGTGAGGTTCAGTGAAGGCTTGGCTATGTGTTTGGATGTTGAAATAGGTTTAAAATTGAACTGCACTCAAATGCTTCCAACATCGAGACGGGGCCTAAATGAATCTTTGTGCGACTTTTCTTTTCTTTTTTTTTTCTTTTCACATGAATGTGAGTTATTTTGGAGATTGAACTTTGGGCCGGCCATGTTTGAGTAACACCAAAACTCTAAAATTCTCAAAAAATTTTATAACTTTATTCTCAAACATCACTTTTACATATAAAATGCTTTTCTATTTCAAGTTTTTAAATTTTAAATTTAATCATTATCTAATCATTATTCAAATGCAAAAATTGATATAACTTTTACAAACTTCAAAACAAAAATTATATTAAAAAATTATATTCAAATAACTTTTTAATTTTAACTATTCACTTTCACTAACTCCAATACAATATTTATTTTAAATTATATTTTTATTCAACTTTTTCTCTCTCATTTTCTAAAATCCAATAAAATTTATTCTATCAAAACATTTCACTACTATGAACAAAATTTTAAGTTGACCAAGATTTTAGATATTAAGAGTATCTTAGATGATCTGTAAATATTAATGAGAATAGTAATAAAATAGTAGTGAAGTAACATTAAAATATTTGAAAACAATTGTGTTCCAAAACAGGCCCTGCATCCAAACATGCCCGTAATGTTCGGTTTGTAGGCATTTTCCTTGTACAAGTTAATATGTTATTCTTTCCGAACCTTTTATTAGGGGTGACAATATGTAACACAACCCGTGAATCCAACACGAATATGACACGAAATTAGCGGGTTTGGGTTTCATGTTAACGGGATGACCCGTTAAGACACATTTTATAAATGGGTCAGTATGTGTCTTAACGGGTCAACCCGTTAAACCCGAAATCAACATGTTTTTATTCGTTTAGATTTTATTTTAAAATTGAAACTTTACTATCCTTAAGTTGTAATATTGATATTTTTCAGTGTGCTTATGTTTTTATTATTAAGATTATAATTCTGGACATATGATCATATTTGTTATTGTAGGATTTGTAATATTAGTTTTATTATATGTTAAGATTTGAAAAATATTGATATTTTTTATTAGTAGGTTTTTTTTTTTAAAGATATTATAGCTACTAATAAATATAGATTTTAGTTTTTATGTGAAATTATGTTAATTAGGTCAAATTGATTATGTGTGTTAGTTCAACAATTTACATGAAACAAGTTTAAATGAGTCTTGTTGTGTTGACTTATTTCTAATTAATTATTAAATGAGTCAAAATGGGTAATACGATATGACCCGTTATCTAAATTAGTTGAGTTAGGATTTAAAAATTTAATACGTTTAACTTAATAAATCGGGTTCGAATCATATGTTGTCTTAGCCTCGCCTCACCTATTTCCCTCATAATGAGTTCAAAATGGGATAAAATTGGATCTCAAATCTTAACTAGATATGGGTGGATTAACCTATATAGTCAAATATCCATTACTTATCACGATCCGAAAAAATGAATTGACACCCCCTCTTTTTTATTTTCCATTAGAACTAAATTATAAACCACTACAGCCCTTACGGGCCCTTATTTACGGATTAATAAGCCCACCTTCTTTATTTCTCTTTTTTTTATTTTGCATAACCCGTTTATCTTTTGCTCTTTTTAATCATATCCTTTATCTCTCCAGTGGCGGACCTATTAAGGGGCAGGGGCCATGGCCTCCCAAAATTTGAAAAAATATATATATATATATATTAATTTTTTTTATTTAATAAGATTATATTAATCTCATATTGTGTTAATCCTCTCTCTAAAAAATTATCTTGATCTATTTTACAAAATTATTTTGATCTTATAAATTATTTTAACTCAGAAATAGAATAAAAAATATTTTATTATAGTTTTAACTTTGCTCGGCCCCCTACAACAAATTTCTAGTTCCGCCACTGTATCTCTCATTTCTCTTCCCACCACAAAACAAAAAAAGAAAAAAAAAATCCCTCTTGACCTTTCTTTTATTTAAATCAACTATTTTTTTTCCTAGTTCATCCTTTTTAATACTTTCTCGACTGGTATACTGCTGTTTTCTCTGAATTGAATCGGCCATGTCGTTATAGCCTACCCTTTATGTTTTCTCTTTATAAGAAAGAGAGTGAGGGTGCCAACAAACACTATAAAACGTAAAAAATAATCCAGAAATGATACTATATAATTGGCCCAGTTTTATAATTGGTCGCCATAATGACAAATGCATGTTGAGCTAACCCATTGGTTGAACGTCTATTATGGGAAGATCCTATTATAGGTAGGAGTCGAGTATTTGGGAGATGATATTATTATAAGGACGTGCAATTGAATTGGAGGAGACGACAATGGAGAGAGAAGGTTTGGTAATGGAGAGTGACGAGTCTAGGGCTCTAATCGAGCTTAGCCGAGTCGATATATTGGGTTACTGAGTCGATCTTGACTCAAATAATTTGAGTTCGACTGAAAGTTTGAGAGCTCGTGAGTCGAATTCGAGTTGATCAAAACATGAGTTTGAGTGAGTTGAGTTATTTTTCGATCTTTATTTATGCTTTTTTTAAATATTTTTTATTTATTTTTGGGTGAGATTGAATAATTAAAATTACAAAATTACAAAAAGATTTTAAAATTTAATGAGATCTGAACTACTGATATATAGATCTTATATTGAATTATAAGATTACACCTTGTAACTCGTAGATATTTATCCCTACTAACTATATGTTATATGTCTATATAAGTTACATATTAGTAATATATACATTCATACATATGCGTGTGTTAGTTTTGCAACGATAACATGATATGTGTATGGTAGCATACACATTATACAACAACATATATCAACATTTCTTATATGTACCTACGCAGTGAAAAAGGTCGAGTCACTAACTCTTATACCTATTATAGGGCTGGGCGGTGAGGCATCGCCCCCCGCCACCCAGCAAGCAACCTTACTCGACCCAATAATTCTAAAGTCGGAATATTGATAATTTTTATTGGACCTAAATTATATTTAATGGGCCATTTTGGATAAACCTAGGATTGAGCAAAAATCTAAAAATCCAACTCCGCTTCGATAAGTCGGAGTCGGAGTCAGAGTCAGAGGTGGAGATGCACCGACTCCAACACCAACTTTGCCATCATACTTCGATTCCGACTCTAATTCCGATATTGTACATATTTTAGAAAAATATATGCATTTTTTATATATTAATCACATATATTTTATATAAATATAACTTATATAGTTAGCTAAATTCAATAATATACTAATATGAACAAATTCTTATAAAATAATATACTTATACTATAACATAAATTGACTAATAATAGTTTAGTATATGTAAACACCTTACTATTACTACCATGTAACACTAATGTATAATAACATGTAATACTAATGTATAATAACTAAAGTATAATAACATGTACTAGTAATGTATAATAATCAATGTTTATAACATGTAATACTAATGTATAAATATTGATATATAATAGCATATAATACTAATGTATAATAACATTTAATACTAATGTATTATGTAGGGATGAAAATTGACGCCTTTGGCGCAATTTTTGGGCAAAATCGAGACCCCACCGGCGTCTGCCATGAGAGCTCAGCACTAGTCGAAACCAGTCGATTGGGGAGAGAAAACATATTATCTATGAAGCAGTTTGGTTTTTCGGTCTGTCGTTGGCTTCTCTGTGATAGAGGAGGGATGTCGGGTCCATTGTCGAGTGAGAATAGAAGGCTTAGGGTTTAGGTTGCAGAGGAAATAGTTTGTACGCGAGGAAGAAGAAGACGCGATGAAGAAATAAGTTAAAAACTAATATAATAATATGGAATTAAAAATATAGTATAAGTTTTTCATACTAGTAGGAAATTAGGAATAAGTTAAACACAACTCTGTTTAAATGATCTTTGCCTATGCTTAATTCTTTGGGGTACTGCATATGAGAAATGATACTTACAGTCGGGAGTGTGCAAGCGCAATGTAGTCGCTTTGAAAAAAGTGAATAAATGTAACACCCCGTATTTTAGTGTATTTTTACTGAATGAATTATTTTTATGGATTCAAAATTTTATTCTCTTATTTTAAAATTATTGGATTTTAATTGGGTTATTTTTATGATTTTTAGTTTACGAAAATTATTTCTGAAGTACTTTCTTTAAATTAATTATTGTTATGTGTTTAAATTTCTTCTCGAATTAAATTAAATTATTATCGGGTTTAATTATTTATTTTAATTATAATCATTGTGTTTGAAATATTTTATTTCACTAGCTGTTTTAAAACCTTTTCCGTTGGATCATTTTCGTGACCCAAGTTATGAGGATTGGACCTCATTTCTTTTCCCTCTATTTTTCTTTTCCTTTTCTTTTTCTTTTCTTCTTCTTTCTTTTTCTTTTTTTCTTCTTCTTTTTCCTTCTCTCCCCGCGCGAAGCCCAGCCTCCTCCCTCTCTCTTCCGTCCGTTTCCTTCGTCAGCCTCCAGCACCGCCGTGCGCCGGCGGTGGTCGACACCGCCCGGCTCCCTAGCTTCCCCAGCCACCGACGACGCTACCCCTCCAATCTCACCTCCATCCGCGCCGCCGTTAACCACCACCAGCTCTTCAAAGCCGCGGCGTCACTTTCGCTCCAGCGCCGCCGTCGCGCCACCTCCGGCCACCATCTTCCTACCACTTCATCCCCGGCCTCTTGGCAACCCAATGGACCCAACCTCAGCTCCGATCCGTCACCGGTGAAGCCCCACCAAGTCCATTTCTGATTTGTACATTTTTTGCCTAAAACCACCCCTTACGCCGCCACCCACGGCAAACCACCACTACCATTGGCTTCATCGACCTCTCTAGACCCTACCCTACCATTTTTGGGTATTCGTTTGTCTTAGTTGAAAAGTGGGTATTTGTGACCCACGGCCACAATGTATTTTACACTGTGGTGTTACTTAGACGTAACCACTTGCAGCTTCGTGATCCTTCGGAAATTGTTATATTGCACTGTAAGTATTTCTCCAAAGAATTCTTGTGAATTTAATGTATTTTTACACTAACACATTTCACTGTATTTAATCTGATGATTGGTTTTGCTGGACTGAGTCTGAGGAGTACGGGAGTCAGATGGTTTGTTGATTGGAGTTGTTTGTTGGATTTGTTGGGATTGGTTATTGATGGATTGGTGATGGTACATGTACATCTCATTATTTCATGCATGATCATGTTTGTAAAGAAAACTGGGTTTTCGTGTAGTGCATTCATGCTCATGTGTGATTTGGAAAGTTATGATTTTATGTGACAATATTTTTGGGTGCGTGTGTATCACAACCCCAAGCCGAGATGGGTCATTATCTTTGTGGAGCTCCTCTGGTTACTTGGGAGCGGAATAAACTGAGTAACGTCCCCTGGATTGTCGCTGGGCGACAATGGGATCGAACGAGAGATTCGTGCCGACTCCGTGGTCCTTCTGCTGGCGGGGACCAGAGGATGCTTGGCTACGTACGCGCTGGGCGCGGAACTGGGCATCGCTCGTTGCATAGTGAGTGCTTGGCTACGTACGCGCTGGGCGCGGAACCGAGCATCACTACGAAGCCAGGACGTGCGGATGGTCCCTAGGGGAGGCCATGGTGCATAGGTTAATAAAGGATTAAATTGGCTATTTTCTGGAAAAATAGCGTGCGTGAATTTTGTGTAAACCATTTTCTGGGAAAATGTTTTACGGATATTTGGGCCAATGAGATTTTGGCGTGTGTTGGAAATTGTCATTTTCTGGGAAAATGATGTTTTGAGAAAAATGCATATTTTATCATATGCATGCATGTTGGTTGCATTAAATGCATTTTATTTTCTGAGGATTATTTGGGTCATACTTACCTGCGGTACCATTTTGTGGTAACGCAGATTTTGATGCAGATGAGGAGGAGGAGGGCGAGCCTGAGGAGACGGCTCCGCCCAAGGAGTGATCTAGGATCACTGGTTTTATTTTGCTTATTGTATTTTGGGACATGTGTTAAATTTTATTTGGGGATGACTGTATAACTGCTTGTAATCCTCTACTGATATTTAAATTGTGTTTTAAATTCTGGTTCTTAGTTGATTATCCGCTGCGTTATTTTATTTGTACACCGTTGCATGTACACACACTGTCACTTCGTTGGGATGTGTGACCGTGTTGTCACCATCCTGGTGTCTCGATCCCCGTGTATTTTTATAAGGGGGATTGGGGGCGCCACAATAAATATGGGACCCACATGAAAAGAAATTAATTTTTTAATAGTGGACCCAACTCTTTTTCAAAGAGACTGCACGGCGTTTGCGGATGCCACGACTGTATGTAGCCTTACTCATATATATATATGTATATATATAGGAAATATGGAGATGTTTGAAAATGAGGTGAAGTGTAATATTAAAGTATGGAATCTTATAACAAATTTTATGGTATATACATATTTTATTTAAATGATCTTTCCCTTTTCTCTTGAAGTTGGTATTAGCTCATATTTTATCATTCAATCATATTTGCTCATGTCTGTTTTGAAAGTTATTATTGTTTTTAGTTAGTAATCTTATTATCTTTTTTTAACTTAGAAGTTGGAATGACACTTAGAATATTTAATTTATTTTGTTTCATTTGTTGGGAACATTTGTTGTTGTTATTGTTGTTGTTGTTGGGAACATTTAGTTTGGTTAGCATATTTTTTTTGTTGTTGTTAGGTTTCTTTTGTTGCCGGAATGAGAATTTAGAAAATGTTTATTGTAGTAGTTGAAAGGAAATATTATTATGATGGATGATGTATGTGGATGATGGGTGTGAATGATTTTGGAAGTGGATGATTTTGGGCGTTAATGTCTTGTAGTAGTATGGATGATTTGGATGTGGATGATTTTGGGTGTGGATGATGGATATTATTTATTTTTAGATTGTAATTTTTTTTACAGCTAGCATGCATGTAGTATATATTATGAGTTACTAATTATAGAATTATTTATTTTTAAATTGTAATTTTTTAAATTAAAAATTGAAAGCCCACACAAAACTTCTTTTTCAAAAAGTGGGCCAAATATGAAGTTAAAAAAAGCAAAAAAAAAAAAATCCAAAGAAGCCCAAAATCCGACTCCGCTCCGACAAGTCGGAGTCAAAGTCGGAGTCGGAGTGGAGGATGCATGTCTTGGAGTCGGAGTCGGAGGTTGGCCATACCAATTCCCACTTGGTCGATGCTCAGTCTAGATAAACTCACGAGCGATAAATTATTGACATTGATTAGAAGTTTTAATTAGGCTCGATAACTAGATTAAATCTCATTTATTATTGAACGAGTTAGATTCATTTTAAAATTTAAAAGTTGGCCATTAGAAATTTATTTCAATTTAAAATTATCACTGATTGAAGTCTCCTACACAGTCTCAGTCACTGCCAATCCTACATTGAATGAACTGATAGATCATGTTTTTAAATTCAAGCTTTCTTCTTAGATGATCATGATTGAGAGTTTAGCAAATTAGTGTCACTACATGTATTAACTGAGTCCAACTCAAGCTCGTCGACACTCTCTCCCAAATCTCTTTATAAATATCTTCATTCTGTGTGTTATTTGGAAAAAAACTATAAACCTCCATAAGTGGCAGAACCCAAGATACACAGTCCAGTACCGTGCGTGTCTCACGTTCACCACTTCAATAGCCGGCTACCTTACTCCTCTCACAACATCCATCGCGTTTTCTCTCTCCTAGTTCAGTAATCGATTTCATGCCAAAAATATCATATTAGCATTACAAAGTAAGTAGCTCGATCATAAATTAGGATTAATATACGTTATCTAATTATATATATATTATTATTAAAATCAATTCTTTGGAAGTCAGTATTTATGTACCACACATGTTATGATATTTGCAAGCATGTCATTCATTATGTTTCATTCCACATATTATAGTATGTATTATGCATCTCATACATCTCATGTTGCATAAGACATGTAAGATTTCTTAAGATCAAGTGTAAGATAAGATCAAATTAGTTTAATCAGATGGTCATTCAGATGCATGATACCAATGCAGTTTTAGGATAGATGTGCAAGTCACAGACTCAAGCGTAATTCACTATAGTATGCCAGAATACTATTAACGGCTCTTCTTGTGGTCGTGAGACGTGGGGCCGATGCACAACCTCGCACACAGGATTAAGTATGTTGGTTAGTTAGATAAATTAGATTAATCAGTTAATTCATACAAATCAAGACACATCATGCATAACATAAGCACGAGTATGAACAGTCATGATTTTAATTCTCAGCATTAAAACTTTTATGAAAATCTTATATTTATTATGTTTACGTTATGATGGATTTTTTATTGAGTCATCGACTTATTTGAGTTGTTTTATGTTTTTAAACAACCTAGATCAAAATATTTATGAAGGTATAACTGCAGGAAGGGACTTAGTCCAGGGAGGCATGACAGTGGCCTAGATCATTATAGAGATTTTAAGTTATGATTTTTATGGCACAAATTTTGAGAAATTTTAATAAATACTTTCACGCATTCTCATTTATGATTTCAGTGTTTTAATACAAAATGACTCTATATATTATAAGGTATTTTTGTACTTGGCACTTCATTTAGAAAAAAAAATATTTTTAAATCAGATTCAGTAGTAGCATTTCGACTCTTGAGAATTTTTAGAAGTGACTTTATTATTAACAGTGGGGAGTAGGGGTGTTACACGGGGTGACCCGCACACAAAATTTGAAGGAGCAAGGGTGGGCTAGGCCTAGGTCTGCCTGCTTTATACCCGCACATTGCCCAATAATATATATACATACATATATATAGAAAAACCAAATTTCTAAGTATAAAACGACGTCGTTACTTACGACCTAATTATAAAAGAAAAAACCCTAACCCTAAATCATCTTTCCATTCTTCTCTCTCTCTCTCTCTCTCCCTCCTCCGCTTCTCCTATCCTCTCTTCTTTCTCAGTTGCTCTCCCTCCGCAAGTTCCTCTTTCTCTCCCCCTCCCCTTCTTCTCCTATTCCTCCTTCTTTTCCTATTTTCAGTTTTTTATTTTTCTTCTCAACGTCTCGTTCTTGAAACATGGCCTAGTTCCTTTTCTCAAACCCACGGCCACGCTATGGTCTTGCTGTGTGCCATGGCGATGATTTTTTGTTTTCTAGTGTGGCATGGCATTTGTACTTTATAATTTCTTGGATTTGTTGTTGAATGATAGATTTGGAGATTTTAAGAATGGACCTATAGATTTGTTGTTGTTTGTCGGTTGTTTTGTATTTTTGTTTTTTTTTTTTACTTTTTCTTATTGTTTTCCTTCGTGGGTGGGCGGTGGACGGCGAGAGACGGATGGACCAGGGGTCCAAATTTGCCCCTGGCACCCAAACGGGGGGCCCCGCTCCTAGGGTACGAAGCTGGATCCCGAGGGGCAAACCCCACCCCTTTCCCATGCCCTCGGGTGCGAGAAGGGGGCACCCCTGCCCCTAGGGGTGTGTGTAGCACCCCTAACTTATTATAAAATAGTCACTATAATTTAATCACTTAAGAATTTAACTAACGAACGTATAACTATGAATTATATTCAACCTATAGACATAAATTATTAGAAGTAATTGGATTACATGTTATATGTTTAATTATAAATGTTACTTTTTTTAAAAAAAATAAACTATTTCATTCATCAAAGTAGTTGCTTGATACAAGGGGGACAGTTCTCAATCATTATGCAATCCTCTTGGCAGCTAAGAGCAAACTTTGTCAAGTGATGTGCAATTATATTAACTTCCCTATGGACATGTAAGACAGACCAAGAGAGGAACTTACAAAGCAAAATCTTAATATCTCTAATAACAAGGCCAGAATCACTCCAACTATCTTCCTTGTTTTGGATTGCCTTCACCACCAAAAGGGAATCACCTTCGAGTATTATATGCTGAAGACCCAGATCTGCACAGAAGGAAGAGGCTCTTCGAGCTGCTATGGCCTCACTAAGAAGTGGATCCGGGACCAGGTCTATCGAAGAACATAAGGATGCCATAACAGCTCCTTCTGAGTTCCAAACAATTACACCAATCCCCACCCTTGAATTGACTTTATCAATGGCAGCATCCCAGTTGACTTTGAACATATCTAATGGGGGAGCAATCCATCTGTTAACTTTAGCAGCTTGGGTTCCTTTCTGTTTTGTTCCACTTTCAATCCACAACTTAATAGAACTCAGCTCTGCTTGGATAAGCTTTGACACCTGAGAAGGGGATTGGAATTGCTATTCAAAGAGCCAATTATTCCTCCTACACCAAATGGCTTTTGCAGTAACAGCAAATTCTATGATTTCCAATGGAGAAAAGTGATCCATTAAAGATGTTAGAATATCTTTAAAGGATCCTTCATGCAGGCTTGATTTCTGAATTCTTTTTTAGCTCATAGACCATACATCCATTGAAGCACCACATGACCAAATAGCATGAGAGACTGATTCTGGGTTCAAAGAGCAGATTGGACAGAGACGTGAATCTACTATCTTTCTTTTATGCAAATTCAGCTTAGTGGGAAGGGACTCACAAGCAGCTCTCCAGAGGAAAGATTTTATTGCTTGAGGTGCTTGGATACCCCAAACTTTGTTCCAAAATCTCGAGCTGGAACTTTGAGTTGAAGATTGCCCCACTTTATCTTCTATCAAAGAGCCTTGAAGGTGATAAGCACTCCTTACAGAAAATTTCCCATTGCTCGAGCACCTCCATGTCAGCATATCTTGACTCCTGCAAGGGCTAATAGGGATCTGGCTAATTAGTTTTGCTTCAGAGACAGAGAATTTGTTATAAATGAGAGACAGATCCCACTGCATGGTAACTGGGTTAATGAGGTCAGCAACTTGGGCTTCAGCCTCTAGAATATGGACAGGAGATTGCACTTTAAAAGTAGATGGGCATGGCAGCCATTGATCCTGCCAAATTTTGATTTTTCTTCCATCACCAACTTTCTAAATCAAACCTGCCTTAATTACTGGTCTGGCTAGAAGGAAGCTCTTCCACACATAGGAATCTTGAGGTCTTGATTTGGCTGATAGAAATTTCGAAGTAGGGAAATATTTAGCTTTGAGAACCTGAGCTGCAAGAGATTGAGGGTTCTGAATAATCCTCCAACCTTGTTTAGCCAGTAAAGCTAAATTAAAATGTTCAAAGTCCCTAAATCCCAAACCCCTCTTCTGCTTGGATTTCCGTAGTTTCTGCCAGCTCAACCAATGTATTTTGGAACTATGGTTGCTTTGACCCCACCAGAAGGATTGTAGAAGCTGGTTGAGTCTTCTAAGAATTGTTTTAGGAAGTTTGAAGATCCCCATACTATATGTTGGGATTGATTGCAGCACAGATTTAAGGAGGGTCTCCTTCCCAGCTTGAGACAGCAGGTTGCTCTTCCAATTAGCCATCTTGGCTTTGACCCTGCCAAGTATTGAGTGAAAGGCCTTTGTTCTGTTCCTTCCCACATATGATGGTAACCCCAAATATTTATCAAAGGATCCTGAAGCTTTGATTCCTGACTGTTGAAGAATGGCTTGTTGGACCTCAACTTTGGTGTTCCTGCTGAAAAAGATGGAGGTTTTTTCAAGATTAAGCCTCTGACCCGATACTTTTTCATAGCTGCTTAACACCTGTTGTAGTCTACACCATTCATTTGGATTAGATCTGCAAAATACCAAGCTGTCATCTGCAAAGAAAAGGTGGTTCACATGAAAGGAGCCTCGAGCAGCTGGAATCCCAGAAATAATTCCCTGCATCTCAGCTTGATTTAAGCTATGGCTGAGGAACTCAGAACAGATGATGAATAGGTAGGGAGATAGAGGATCTCCCTGCCTAATGCCTCTGGAAGGAATAAAATTTGCTTGGGGTACACCATTAACAAGGATAGAGTAGTTGACAGTGGTAACACACTGCATCACCAAGTCTACCCATTCACTCTCAAAGCCCATTTTCCTCATAATTTTACTCAAAAAGTCTCATTCCACTCGATCATATGCTTTGCTCATATCGAGCTTAAGGGCCATATAGCCATTATGCTTCCCTTTTAGCCTTGATTGCATGGAATGCAGCAGCTCATATGCAACAATTACATTATCTGAGATCAATCTTTATGACACAAATGCACTTTGGGTGAGGGAAATGAGATTAGGCAAAATAAGTTTGAGTCTGTTTGCAATTACTTTAGAGATGATCTTGTAGAAGACATTGCGGATACTGATTGGTCTGTAATCTAAAGCAGATTGTGGGCACTTCTTCTTGGGGATCAAAGATATAAAGGTTTGATTAATTTCTTTAAAGCCCTATCTGGTTTGTAGCACTTCTAAGATTGCAGCTGTCACTTCCTTGCCTATTGAGGACCGGTGTTGATGGTAGAATGCAGCTGGAAATCCATCTGGACCAGGTGATCCGAGGGGATTCATGTTCTTAATTGCAAATTCCACTTCCTGTTCAGAGAAAGGGCTAGCAAGGGAGCAATTCATTTCTGTAGTGACTGAGGGAGGGAAATTATTCAAGGCTGCCTCGATATTGCTTGGTTTAGAGGAAGAGAAAAGGCTTTGGTAATAGTCTTGAAAGGTCCTTGCAATCTCATCCTTATTGAAAGTCACACTTCCATTACCATTTTTGATATGTTTGATTCTGTTCATCTGTTTCCTTTGAGATGCACACTTATGGAAGTATTTAGTGTTCCTGTCTCCATCCTTAAGCCACCTTTGTTTAGCTCTTTGCCTCCATTTCAGATCTTCTTCTTCGAGGTACCCATCTATCTCATTCTGAAGAGCATTGATTTGGCTATTAAACTGGCCAGAATTGGACTCTTGTAAAAATCTCAGCTGTTCTCTCTTATAGTTTAGGAGCCTCTTCTGCTGTCTAAAGGCCTCCTTGCTCCAATTCTTGAGCCTATCCCTGCATGCCTTCAATCCACCTCGAGTAAAATCAAGCTTGGAAGCCTGAGGTGGTTTCTATATCCAGGTAGCTTTAATAAGTTCAATGCACCATTCTCTTTTACCCCATGCCACTTCATATCTAAATATTCTGTGATTAGAGGACTCATCTTGAGCAGAGTTTAAGCAATGAATAAACAAGGGATTGTGGTCAGAGCATTGTCCTGGAAGAACTAGGACCTGATTAGAGCCAAAGAGGTTAAGCCATTTAACATTGGCTAGGGCTCTATCCAATCGACATTTAGTGAATTCAGCCCCCTCCCTTTTGTTACACCAAGTAAATTTTGATCCTTCAAAACCAATATCCATAAGTCCACAGTCTGATAAGGCCAGTCTAAAATCTTCCATTTGCTTAAAGGGGCGTATGTTAGAGCCAAAGTACTCCTCTTGGAACATAACCTCGTTAAAGTGCCCCATACATAACCAGGGGTTATGAATTCTGGAATGGATCAGCCTGAGAAGATCCCAACTAATACTTCTTTTAGCAGTAGAAGGCTGTCCATAAAAGCCTGTTACAATCCACTTCTTGCTTGGGATGTTAGAAGATGAAGAGATAGAGATATGATGATGAGAATATGTATCTAGTTCAGCTTCAATATCTCCTTTCCAAAAAATGGCAATACCCCCACTCCTTCCAATACTGTCAATAGAAAAGCAATGGTCGAATCCAAGTCTGTCTCGGATAAGTTCTATTTTGTTTCTTCTACATTTTGTTTCACATAGGAATACAACATCCGGGCACTTTTCCTTCACCATGAGGTGGAGCTCACGAACTGTCCGAGGGTTCCCAAGCCCTCGGCAGTTCCATGCTAAGTGTTTCATGGGGCTTGGCAGGGCTGGAAGCCAGCCACTGCCAACTGAGCTTATTTAGTTCTCTTTCTTGTCATGATAATCCCCTGAGTTCCTGCATCAAGCCTTTTCCTTACTAAAGGGTCACTAGATTCACCCATAACCGTATCAATTAGGCTTTGGTTACCTCTAGGTCCCATTTCTCTAGCTCTCCTTTTCCACTTTCTTTTAATATCAATAGCAGTAGCAGTTTTAATAGTAAAGTTCTGAGAATGTGAGCTACCCTGAGTCAAGTCTCTAGTAGGGAACGATGTATCTAGATCAGTGTGATACAGGGAGGGATCCAGGATGGGTATGACACCTTTTAAGGCCAATGTGTCCTTAGGAAGCATACTAGCCAAGTGGGAATTCTCAAAGCTATCAGAGTTTACCTGGATAGAAGGGACAAAATGGACTTTTGTATTGTCCCAGTTGTCCTTTTCGTGTAGAGGTCCCAAAAGTTGGTGGTTGTCAGAACTCCCAAGGTCAGCGCCTACTTTGGGACTGCTGGTGACGTTTTGACCCATCCCATCATCTTCATATCTGCTGCCTTCACTCTTGTTTTGGCGCCAACTCCCTGTGTTTTCACATTCACCATCTCTCTTACTGAATATTGGAGAGTTCCTCAGCCGTGTGCTAGCTCGCTACCAGGAGCCAAACTGAGGTATTGAGCCTTCCCTAGCAATATTCCCCCGAGAAGGATTAGGACAAGACAAACCCGTATGTTTAATGGCACCACACTAAAAGCATAATAATGGGAGTCTCTCATACTTAAATGGAATCCAAAAGCGTTTTCCTCCCATGTTAATGAACTTGCCCCGAATGAGAGGCTTACAAATATCGAGTAAGACTCTAACTCTAAGAAAATGGCCCCAGGCCATACCACTAGCATCCACGTCAACTGATAAAACAGTTCCAGCCGCTGCTCCAACCTTTTCACCCATGGTTTTGTTCATTCCTGCAAAAGGCAGGTCGTGAAGCTGAATCCAGAATGGTTCCTCCTTAAACTCAATGTCTTTTGGAGCCACACAACCTTCATAATCAAACAAGCAAACCAAGGCCCTGTCAAACGACCAGGGTCTTTCCGAAAGTATACGTTCCTTTTCCATGTGATTCTAGAACTCGATCAAAAACATGTTGGTACCAAGGTGTTTGAAGGAAACCTGACCTTCTACTTTCCAAGCTTTACTCATGGTATTTCGAAACGCTCCTCTATTCATTTCGTTCTCTACAACAATGAGAGCAGCTAGATAATTCCTACTTTTTGCTATAGAGTTAAGAACTTCCTCATTTGGAATGAGAACTTCCTCCTTCTCTTCTTCCGTAAGTCTCAAAACTTCGTAAAGGTTAGACAAATCTTCAGCCATACCGTAACACTATGCTTTACTTCAGGGGATCCCACGACAGAAAACTCTCTTCAGACAAAGTCTAAGAGAGAGCCTCTACGTTCAGAGAACAGTAGAGAGAAAACTCCACCTTTCCACGAAAGAGGAGAGAATAATTTAGGTTGTACTTGTTAGTTCCAATTATAAATGTTACTATACTTATATTCTTAAATTTAATTTTTATACATACATATTATATATATGTGTGTGTAATAATGTTAATATATAGGAATAAATTATATATATATATATATATTTATATTTAACACTATGATTGAGCTCTAACTGACTCAAGCGAATGAGTTGAATTGAGAATAAATGAATAGGCCGAGTTTTAACCGAATTGAGTCGAGCTTAATCGAGTATCTATCATATTCTACTCGAACAAGTTTCTGCTTTCACGATTCTTTTTTTTTTTTTTTTTTTTTTACGAGTCGAGTTCAATTTGAATTTAAACGAGTGAATATTTAACTAGCAATGATACGGACTAGTTTATTTATAGACTTAGGTAAGGCCCAAATGGTTGGGGTTTTGGAATTCTTTTAAGTAAGCACGCAAGTCATGTGAGATCCACGGGCTGTGCACGAGGCTTCTGTGCACAACAAAACGTGTGGGGCTGGGACCAATGTTTTAAATTTCGTACCGTACCAGCTGGTACGGTCAAAATTTTTCGTTTCGGCCGTCCGGCCGGTACAGGTACTATATCTGTTCCGTACCGGCCAAAATACCGGCCGTATATAGGCCGGTACCGATCGATATTTCGGCTTGTGTGTGTTTTTTTCTTCTTTTTTTTTTCATTTTTTCAAACTACAAACTTATTTTTTAACCCCTAATTCATACTAGACTATTTATAATTTTTATATATATGTATTTATATATAATTTATTTATATATAGACTATTATTTTAGAATATAATTTATATATTTATTTATATATTGACTATCCTGAAACATTATCCCGAAACGCTATCCCGAAACGGTACCGGTACCGAAATATTTCGTTCCAATGCCTTGACCGGTATGACGTCCGGTACGGTATTCAAAACATTGGCTGGGACTAGGGGTGTAAGTTGAAACCGGTAAACCGGAAAACCGGTCCGAACCGGACCTGACCGGACCGGTTTTACCAGTTTTGAACCGGTCCGGTCCGGGACCGGTTCTTAGAATGTGAAAACTGGCCGGTTCCGGTCCGGTTCCGGTTTTAAGATTTTTCGGACCGGACCGAACCGGACCGGACCGGTTGATAAAAAAAATATATAAAAAATATTTATATTATTGTATATATAAGTTTTATACAAATTATTATATATATATATATTAATATATATATAAGTTTTTTATATTATGTATAATTATAATTTTTTATGTGAAAGTTTTATATATAATTATATATATTTATATATGAAATAATTTCTTATTATAATTTATAAATTATTACATAAAATGTTAATACTAAATCACTAAAAGTTTATAACTAGTACTAATATTAAATATATAGTTTATAACTAATACTAATATATAACTTATAATAAAAGTATAAAACAATATTTTTTAAATTAGTTTTTTTTTTTTTTTTATAAACAAATTTATGATGAAAAATTGTGAAACTTACATTTTAAAAAAACCGAAAAACCAGACCGGACCGAACCGGAAACCGGTAAAACCGGAAGTACCGGTTTAGGAGGGTAACCGGTGCGTAATCGGTTTTGAAAAATACAAAACCGGTACATACCGGTTCGGTCCTAGATTTTGTCCAAAACCGGACCGGACCGGACCGGTTACACCCCTAGCTGGGACTGCTAAAAAGATGGAGATAAACGGGTATTGGGGTTAGCTGACTCAGCAAACGAATCTGCATTTTATTAACTCCTTTTCCCCTTCATTTTGTTCATAGGTTTAGATTTTCTCCTTTCCTGACTTGGTCTATTTAAAAATCAAAGAATCTTCACAACCTCTTAACACTCCACACTCCACATTATTTTAAATTTTTATTATTTTTTTCTTTTATTAAATATTTATTATATGAATAATGAATAAAAAATTTGAAATTATTTAAAAAGAATAAACTCAAAAAAAAATTTAAAAAATTTTAAAAAATATGGAATGTAGAGTGTGGTGGAGGTTGTGTAGCAAAACTCTTTAAAAATAGTGGGCCTAGTGGCAGCTTGGGTGAATGATTTTTCTAGTTTTATTTTACACCTTTTCTCTAGATTGGTAAGTACTCTTCTTTGTGACCGTTGAGCTCTTTATTCATTGCATTGTTCAATCCACTATATTTTTTTTCCCATTACGCCACTTTTAGACATATTATCATTTTAAAAGATTAAAACACTAATCATTTCTTAAGAGAGCTGATACAAAAGGCTTTCACCCCTAACCAAGTGTTGAGTGTATAAAAAATAGACTTGTAAATAGACTTTTCATTACAATATTGCTTGTCTCGATCCTTGTCTTTCCAATTTCTTAGAAATTAGTTGATTACGATTGCCTTCCATGCTTCAACTTGATATGGGTATGGATAGTTTATCAAAAGCCAAAACTATATGTATGGGTCATGCGGCAAAAAGGGGAGTAATGCTCACTATACTGGCAAATAGGTTGAACAACCAACGAGCATACCTATAAAAGAAAAATGGGAGCATTATATCGAATCTCTCTTAAGGAAGACTAACATAGCAACATCCTTAAAAGTGTCTTACTATGTCCCGACTCATTTGGCCACACCAAATTGAGCATCCTCAATCCCTCTCAAGCCCACATGATTCAAAATAATGTTCAAGCTGTTTTATGTACCCACAACTATGTCGTAACTTAAAAAATAACCAAACACAATATTGATGTGTTACCAAATAGTCTTCCATTTGCCCTCACATCACTAAGTTGTAGTCAAGTCGCTTTCATATCAATGTCTCTTTAGACTGCATCATTCGTGATCATAGATAATAAGCCAAACTTCAACCACGTGACATGATCAAAGGTCTTCTAAAGACATAAATAACATCTAAAAGGTGAGAAAGTGGGAATCCATTCATTCACCTCTACAGCTAGTTGTAAAAGTATATATAATATAAAATACATGTTACGGTAGAATTCTTAATTGACAAAAGTCTTTTGCAGATAAATATTTAACCTTATCAATCCGATTTAAAAAACCTTAATAAATACATTATTTTAGAAATTAAACAAAAGAGGATATTTAAGAAATAAATTTGTACGCAGGAATGGAAGGATCTCCACACCATACATAACGAGATTTGATTTATACGAAGTTAGTTTTAATATTTTCTTATAAATTAAATCATACCATACTAACTTGCAAGTAAAAACCTTAACAAATACTCACTTTTTCAGAATTGAAATAGAAGCAGCTATTTAAGCAATGAAAACTTATATTTGTAAGCGGGTATGGAAGGTTTCTTACACCAAAACTTGATTTGTAGGAATTTAATTATAAATATTTTTTATAACTAAACTCTACTGTACCAATTTATAAGTATAATTTATGAATAATACTATATATCTAGAGTGTGAAAGTCTCGCGTATTTATTTTAAAAAAAATGAAGTTTACTATTAAAAAAATAACTTTTTATATAGGTTCCATATATACGAGTTTTTTTTAAAGAAAGTGACACCTAAGACTCCAAATATTATTTTTCATAATTTATATTACACCATTCAATTCAATGAAGAGATAAATACATTAAAATTTAAGAGTAATCCTACATACAGTTGTGAAATGCGCAAACGCCATGTAGTCGCTTTGAAAAAAAATAAGGTCTATTATTAAAAAATTAGTTTCTTTTCATGTGAGTCTCATATCTATTTACTTTTTTCAAAACGACTGCACGGCACTTAACACGTTCGCGACTGAAAATATGATTTCTCAAAATTTAAATTGGCCCATATCAAGCGAAAAAGTCCCTTTGAATTTTGAAAAGTATAACATCGAAATATTTCAATTTTGAGGGATACAGCTGCAAAGTTCATCGGTTGCAAGCCAAATCACCAATGACACCCACAGGAAACCAAACCCCAACACATATCCCCTATAAAGCCCAAGGCCATAACGTATTTTGCCTTTCTTCCTTAAACCCTAGCATTGGCCGCTCCCACTACTCCTCTTCTCTAAGGTATGGCCCTTTTACTAAACCCTAAACCTCTCTCTCCCCATATTCACTTGCTTTCATGTATGCGTTTTTTCTATTTTACGTCTGTTGTATCTTTTGATTTGAGGTTTTCTTTTTTCGTTCCTTTCTCATGCTTTTGGTTATTGGGTGTTGATGGTGGTTACTCTCTCATTGGGAGTGATTGATGCATGATCTTCTGTGCTTTTTTGTGGGATTTTTTTTGCTCCTTTGCTATGTTACTGAGAATTCTTTGAAGAAATGAAAACGAATAAGGTTCTATTTGCCTTTTGGAGGTGTTAGCTAACTTCCATGGTCATGTCCGTGGTCACCACCACGGAATTAGCTAATACTTGACATATCCGAGGAAGTTAGGAACTACTTTGCCTTTGTTGTTGCTTTCTTTTGGTTCGGTCACAGCTTGATATGCACTTATGATGGAGTGACATTCTTAAGGAATGTCTGGACTCTTGTTAAGGCTTTACAAGAATCCAGATGGGCTTGTGTCCCTCCGAGTCCTTGTGCAGTGTGGGAATTCAGAAAACATACTTGTTAAGTCCGATCTTTTTCTGGACTTCCATAGCTTGTTTGTAAGCAACATACAGTGATTCTTTGCTAAATTCAGGGTCTCTTCATGGTAAAGTCAAATTCGGACAGGCAGATAGACTCCTGTTTTAGTCATCTTGCCCACTCATTCTGTTCCGACTAGCCTAACTTTGCTAATTTCACCCTGGCCCCTACAATATCAAGGCATCACAATGAACTCTTCACCTCTCTGCAGAAGTCTTTGTCAATGAAATACAAAGATTTTTTCCTTTGGTAATTAATATGGATTCAGATGAAATGCATCAGAAATTTATTTTGTTACTCTGAAATGGTGAGCTGTCAGTTGGTACGTTGTTATTAGAATCTTGGCCCAATAGTTCTCTGATTTGATATATGTTTTGGGTTTGCTTTGCTTTGTTTGATATCCAAGTCATTCCATGCTCACCAAAAAGGAAAAAAAAATAGAAATTATCCAACTCATGAAATATTAAAGTGACATGGTATTTTGTTGTTGCTGTTGCATATGTAGTACCTTACCACTGTCAATTAGTATGGCATTTTGTAACAAAGTTGGAGGACTTTTGAGGCGGAGCATTTCTCAGAATGGACCAGCACCTATGCTTAATTCCATTCGCTGCATGTCATCAAGCAAGCTTTTTGTTGGAGGTATAGCTAATTGTTCTTGGTCTTAATTGTCAGTTTTAGTACAGTTACGCTACGAAATTCCTTGAAGCTTATTCTTATAATGGTGGTTTTAAAGGTCTTTCATACTCAACTGATGAGCAGTCTCTAAAGGACGCATTTGCTGGCTTTGGTGATGTGGTTGATGGTGAGTTTTGACCTTGTCTTTATAGTTGAATATGTGCATGTCAAATTAGCCGTAATCTTTCTTAATGCAATGAATGACATTGCAGCATGTGCAAATTATTTAATGGTTTGTAAATATTCTACCTCTGTAGAATTGCTCGTTTATGGTAGAAAGAATACATTTGCTTGTGTGCTGCATGATTTTGGAAAAAAATGGTGTGTTTTGAAGAGATTCATCGTTTACTGGACAATATATTGGTTAGAAGTGAATGGTAGTGTGGAATTCTGATTGCCAAGAAGCATTAATGACTCAGTTATTGAGGTGTTATTTTTCTTTTGGATGATTTTCACACTTGTAGTTGGCAGTATTTTGGTTTTGCTTTTGTCAAATATGATTGCTTTTGCTAAATGTGTACATGGACAGCTGTTTCAGGTCTCATCTACTATGCTGACTCTAATTAGAGTTTGGAGATGTGAATGTAATGTTTTATTATTCTCATTTGTAATAGATGAAAAGGCATTCTGTTAGGTTTATTGTACTATTTAGGTTAGCCTTGAGACTAATGCGTCAAGCAGTATGTCACTGCTTTAATTCTTTGGCCCGTAGGGTCTTCTATGTTCCACTTGTGGTAGTAGTGTACAGTTAATCTATATTTTTGGCAACTTGGGTTTATCCATAGGGGATCAACAAAAATGGAACACTGTACCATATACAATTATGGGTCACTCGTATTGGTAAATTATTGAGATTATATATGGATCCAAACCATTCAAATAGATCTAAAAAACTATGAAGGTGGCCTGATCTTCTAAACTTTGCTTTTGCTTTTGGTGAGCCATTTGGATGGTGAATAAGAGTGAATGCAAAAAATGACAGCTATATTTAATGGGAAAAATATTTATCTTGCATGTTCAATTTCTTATTAGTGAGAGTATTGGTTTCTTCTTAGCTGCATGAAATGAGTAATTGGTGGATGCTCTTCCCATTAAAGAAAATCAAAACGCTGGTTATTCCAATTCCAGTTTCATGCTTCCTTGGTTTTTGTTTTCTGGAATCTTTATTTTGGGTACACAATAATAGTAGTTAAAGCACTTTACTTCTCCTGCTCTCTTTCTCTCTACCCTCTACGTTAAGTTAGATTGTCTTCTTGCTCGATTGTTATTTACACCATAGTATTCTCAGTGGTGTGTTCTCTTCACAGCCAAGGTTATCGTTGATAGAGATACTGGGCGGTCTAGGGGATTTGGGTTTGTTAACTACTCAAGTACGGAATCTGCAAGCGAAGCACTGTCTGCTATGGATGGCCAGGTTCGAAATGGTCTTTATGAGATAGTTAACTTGTGCCATTATAATTATGATTGACATCCTAAACTTTCAGGAACTTAATGGACGAAACATTCGAGTGAGTTTTGCCAATGACAGACCTGCTGGCCCTCGACCTTTTGGAGGTGGTGGTTATCGTGGGGACAGAGGTTTTGGTGGTGGAGATGCTGACTTCTAAGCTTTTGGAGTTGTGCTGCATATGGGCTTGTATCTATTGCTAGTTGGTGCTCCTTAGAAATTGGGGTTGATGGAATTTATCTTAGATGAACTATTACAAGAAGTGAGTACAAACACAATATTAATGTGTGACCAAATAGTCTTTCCTTTGCCCTCAAACCATTCTTAGTCAAGTCGTTTTCCTATTAATATCTCTTTAGACCGCATCATTCGTGATCATAGAGAATATGCCAAATTTCAACCACGTGACATGGTCAAAGTTCTCCTAAAGGCATAAATAAAACCGACAGGGTGAGGTAGTATGGATCCAACTCAAACTCGTCGACGGCTTTTCCCTAAAATGGATGAGTTGCTACATTTTGTCTTGCATTTTTTTTTTTCTTCAACTAATAAACCAACAGTGTATCAGAGGGACCTGAATAACATACTAAAAATTTAGAAATGGACATTTCCATTTTCTTTCATACTCCAAAGTTCAAAATGTCATTTTTGGTAAAACATAAGACGGTCTCATTAATTACAAGTTAAAACTATAGCCATCTTCTGAGTAGAAACATCTACACAATTCAAAAATTACTTCATCTCAAAATACATGCCCCAACCATTTTTACAAAACAACCAAAACAACCCAACTTCATATAAAGACCCAACCCCCCAGGCTACTACTAGGCACCCGTCTCCCCTCCTCGAGTAGTACCTTGCTCTACAGCTTGGTCCTTATCATTACTCGGACGTTTAAACCATTAAATACAAAAGTGAGTCTAATACTTAGTAAGCAGTACACCATGTAGTTAAAATATCATACATAAACTATTCTTTTCTTTTGAAATATCATACAAGTTTAAAACATTTCAATAAACATTCAGAGTTAGTTTTCACTTTCATTTGGCCGGTACACACTATTACGCTTTGTGTGTTAGGGTTAGCGGTCTTTTGGACGTGATTATGCATGTGGTCATGGGTTGGGAATCCCTCAGTTAGGATGGTGACATTGGGTGCACCACCAATGGAATTGATCCGACATTGCAATCTATCCCTTTCTTTCGTACCATCATCATTCCGCTATTGGCCATTACGTATTTTCATACATAAAATTTTCATTTCCTCTTTATTTTCTTTTTCCATTCATAGCATTTTCATCATCTTTCTCAGTCCAATGCAACATGCCCTTTCTTTCATAAGACTGCATTTCATGCTATTGAGTCTCACATTGCTCAAGTAAGACTCTTGTATTGCATTGACCTCCTATATAAAGGTTGGCTTAGGAGACCAATGCAATACATGTACAATCTTGTGAACAAATTTAACACTCTTGTGATCAAATCTAACAAGGTTGGGTTGGGCCTTGCCCGTTCCCCGCCCCTCTCCCCTCGCCCCCGGTAGGTGGCCAGATGTAGGTCGGGTGGCCTTGCCACCCGCATTTGGTGGACGGGGGTCCGCCTCGCCCATGCGGAAGCGGGGTAGACAGGAGTGGGGTGCAGGGCCCCACTGCCCACCCCTACTCTGAGGAACACTTTGTCTCCCACTTTGAAGTGCAACTCTTTTCTTCTACGATCTGCATACTTCTTCTGCCTTTCTTGGGTCTAAATGAGTTTCTTTCTGATGATTGCTACTTTTTCTTGCATGTTCTGAATCAAATCGGAGCCTAATATCTTTTTCTCGCCAACTTCATCCCAATAAAAAGGTGACCTACATTTGCGCCCATACAAAACTTCATATGGTGCTGCATCAATGCTCTCTTGGTGACTGTTATTGTAAGCGAATTCGATCAGTGACAAATATTTTATCCAGCTTCCTTTAAAATCCAAGACACATGCTCGTAACATATCTTCAAGAATTTGGATGGTTCTCTCGGATTGGCCGTCTGTTTGAGGGTGAAAAGCAGTACTATAAGTCAACTCTGTTCCCAATTCCCTCTGTACACTTCTCCAAAATGCGGATGTAAACCATGAGTCCCTATCCAATACTATCTTTGACGATACCCCATATAATCTGATTATTTCCTTGACATACAACTATGCTAGTTTGCTTATTGAGTAAGTCATTTGAACCGGAATGAAATGGGTTGGTTTTGATAACCTGTCGACAATCACCCATGCTAAGTCTTGTCCCCCAAGTGCTTTAGGAAATCCCGTCACGAAGTCCGTGATGATCTCATCCCATGGCCAAATTGGAATGGGTAGCGGTTGAAGTGTTCTCGAAGGTCTTTGGTGTTTGGCCTTGACCTGTTAGCATGTTAAGCATTGCGCTACATAATTTGCCACATCCCACTTCATCTACTCCACCAGTAGTGTTGTCGTAGGTCTCAATACATTTTGGTACTACCTGGATACACCATGTATAGAGACCTGTGTGCTTTCCTTAGTATCATATCTCGTATTTCCTTCTTAGCTGGCACACACAACCTACCCTTGAACCGCAAGGACCCATCATCAGAAATTATAAAGTCAGGTTACTTCCCTTCCTACACCTCTTTCCTAATTTTCTGGAGGCTAATATTCTCAGTTTGAGTGGCCTTAATATGGTCTACTACCGTCGGGGTAAGAACTAGGCTACTCAACTGATGAGCTACAAATATTACCTCCAAGCATAGAAGCATTCATGTAGTATACAAGGATAAATCCAAGGTCATTTCCACAGGGATAATGATATTCATGCAGAGCAGAAATGTAATGAGTTGTGTTTTGTGGAGATTTTGATTGTAAAAAAGCTGTTTATACAGCTAAGGAGAGAAACAACAAAGAAAATGTTTATGTACTAATGTGGTACATACTAATGAAGAGGATGGTTTTGATTTTTGGGTGAAAGGGTTTGAAAATTAAGTAGAAGTGGTTCTCTGAGTGCTTGTCGAATAAAAAGAAGTGAGAAAAAGGAATATCAATAAAATAGATGCAAGAAATTAGAAGTTGCAGAAAATCAACAACTATGAAGCAATGTATCAAACACTTGGACTACGCGTATGTCTCCTATTCCAAACTCTGATTGATTCTTTTGACTCTATTACTCAATTGTCAATCCATTCCAAGCATTAACAATTGGAAAAACCTTGAAGCTATTTTGCCAATCCTAAGTATCTTTAGACTGTAAATGATTTACCATGAAGCACCAACCGTGAGAAACCTTGAAAAGATTATCAAGATTATGTTGTGCCTTGCGTCAACGGCAGAACAAGAACAAGAGTCTCTGGCTCTAACTTTCTCAAAAATCAACTTGCAAAACAATAGAATGGAATTTACCATACCGAAATCACTTTAATCAGTAGTTTGAAACAAAAGAATCCATAACCCCTAGCTCAGGCTGAAAGCTTAACTTTCCATTGTCTTTACATAATTTGAATCAAACTCCAAGACAACCATAGCAGAAAGTAAAGGCATTGAAATTGAAGAAATGATGAAAATTGAAAAAAGAAAAAAATAGAGAATCCTCCTCTAAATTGGCTCTACCTTCTAATATATCAACCCCATTTTCCTCCTTTCTCCCTTTTCTCATACACATCCTCTTGTCCAGCTAGCGTAACAGATTTTCTCCCTTTCTTGCTGATGTCCAGAACCTTCTACTCATTCTTCCTTCATCATCCATTTTGCTTCAGCTTAGTAGATGTGTACTGAGTTGGGCTGTGTCAAATTCTTTAGTGTGCAACCTGCTTGCACGTGACTTTGAGCCTAAAACAAGTACATATTTATCAAGCCCATAAGACCTAGCCCCTATCTTCCCACTCACATAACAACTGCTAATTTGTAACATAAATCTCTGTCTAACATGTATAACCTGCTCAGCAAAGCCATTTAATTATGCACAAATCAATAGTTTTTATCATTAATCACCCCCCCCCCCCCCCCCGACTAGCATTTTGCTAGTCTATAGCAAATAGAGCGATCAAAGGACTGAGGATTAAGCTGTCCTCCAAAACCACTGAATTAAAAAATCTCTACTAAAGATCAAATTATGTTGAAGTCCTGGATATTAGAATGAAGATATGTCAGGTTATAGCTCAACATAAATGCTTATAAAATTCTCAAAAACTCAAGTAAAGGAAATGTATTAAAGCTGCAGATCATTGAGTGCATCAAGTGTGTGATTAGGTTGCCATGGTTGGTTTCGAGATTTCTCAAAGTAGTTCCAAACCAGCAGCTCTTCAAGAACCAAACAAGGTTCATTCCAATTCAAAACCATTACATCGGTGGCTTTCATGCTATCACACTATAAAAGACTTTTTATTACTTAGACTCATTGTCTTTTCATCCTTTGAAAGTCTTGGTGATAGGCAGCCTTTTCTAATGCACTTGCACCATTTTTTTATTTAATCTCTGGCTTGTCTATTTTCTCATGTATTTTACCTCTAGTTCTTTATTTCTTTCATTTTTTTTAATGGAGTTTCTCATTTACTTTTCCTAGGCTATTGAGATATGGTTCATTGGAGCTCTTGTTAGATGCTTGGATGAAAACCACTGATTGATATAAAAAAAAAACAACAAAAGCATATGTTTGTGTCCATTAGGATTAGCAATCAATAGCTTTGAAATACACTGCCTAAGCTTGAGTTGCTAAGAATTTCATACAGTCCCATGTTGAACTTACATCTAAATAATCAGTGGGAGTTAATGTAGCCCAGAATTGTAACTATCTAATCTCAAGTAGCGAAGTTTGAAAACATTGCAAAAAAGCTAGATCCCAAAAAAAGAAAAAAAAATATTATAGACTAAATGGTGGAAGACTCTCCTTACCCCCCCCCCCCAACTCAAAATGAGCAGTGTCCTCACTGTTCAAAGCATGGGAAAAATAAGAACAAGGTATGGAAAAGAATAGGGAGGAAGGAATACCTGAGATGACTGAAATGATCATGAAAGCCAAAAAAAAAAAAAAAGGAATCCAGAAAAAAAATGAAACAGAACAATGTAGAACCTGCAAAGATGAAATGAAAGAAACAAAGAAAAGCAAAACATAAAATTAAAAAAAAAAATTGGACAAAAATGAATCAAGCAGTAGTAGGATAAACATGATCTTGCAAAGGAATGGAAGTGTCCTCAAGTGAGAGTTTTGTAAAAAAATGTTAAAGTCGTTAGCCATTGACTTTGAAGGTATTTCCATTCTGAGGGGTGACAATCTCAACAGATCCATGAGGAAAGACAACCTTAACCATATAAGGACCACTCCACATCAATCTTAATTTGCCAGGAAATAAATGGAGGTGAGAGTTATAAAGTAAAATTTGTTCATTAGGCTCAAAAGTATTTCTCTGGATGTGCTTGTCATGTAAAATCTCTATGTGCTCCTTTGATGATTTGGAATTGTCATATGCATCTCGTCAAAGCTTGTCCAACTCCGAAATCTAAAACTTTCTTACAGAACCAGCATGATCACTAACAAAATTGAATTGCTTAACAACCCAATATGCTTTCTGCTCAAGCTCAACGGGTAGGTGACATGCTTTTCCATATACCAAACAGTAAGGGGATATGTTAAGGGAGGTTTTAAAAGCTATCATATAGGCCCAAAGTGTATCAGTCAGCTTTAAAGACTAATCTTTTCTATTAGAATTGACTGTTTATTTTTCGAAGATGTGCTTAAACTCCCTATTAGCTAATTCAACTTGACTATTTGTTTGAAGGTGGTATGGGGTAGAAACTTTATGGTGTATATCATATTTTTTCATGAGGGCAGCAAATGGCTTGTTACAAAAATGAGTTCCATTATTACTAATGATAGCCCTAGGCATGCCAAATCTAGCAAAGATGTTTTCCTTCAAGAACTTAAGTACTACCTTATGGTCATTTGTTTTACATGGAATGGCTTCAACCCACTTAGAAACACAATCAACAGCCAGTAGGATGTACAAATAGCCAAAGAAGAAGGAAATGGCCCCATAAAATCAATCCCCCAACAATAAAAAACCTAAATGACTAAAATGGGTCGTAAGGGCATCATGTTCCTTTTATTGACTGCACCTAATTTTTGACATGACTCACAAGTTTTGCAGAAATTATATGCATCTTTAAACATATGAGGCCAATAAAAACCACTTTATAAATTTTTTGCAACGGTTTTATGTGCAGAAAAATGACCTCCACAAGCCTCAGTATAACAAAAGGAAAGAACAACTTGTATTTCATGCTTAGGCACACATTTCCTAATGATTTGGTCAGAACAATATTTAAACAAATAAGGATCATTATAGAAGAATGATTTAACCTCATGCATGAACTTTCGTATGTCTTAAGCACTCCAATGGGGTGGAGTCTGTCCTGTTACCAAGAAATTAACTATGTTAACAAACCAAGGCAAACTTTCAACTAGCATTAGCTGCTCATAAGGAAAAGAGTCAAGGATAGGGGCAGGTTGCTAGTTTTCTACAAATGTAAGCCAAGATAAGTGGTTAGCAACTACATTTTCAACACCATTTTTGTCTTTGATTGTAATGTCGAATTCTTGGAGAAGAAGAATCCACTGGATCAGCCGTAGTTTAGCATTTTTCTTTGACAGTAAATACGTTAAAGCTGCATGATCAGTGAAAATAACCACAAGCGAACCAAGAATGTAAGCTCGAAACTTGGTATAAGGTAGTAGACTTGCCATCCCATCTTGCAAAAATCGGCAGCTATGGGGCAAAAGATTAGTGGGAAAGCAACACTAAGCTCATGTCACTTAGGGCAGCAGGGATGGGCTAAAGGATGTATAAATTGAGTTGTTAGTACTCTAAAGGTGAGACAATTTGTTTCCTATGCATATCCACTGTTAGAAATTCTAGATCAAAGTATGTAGCGAAAGCATTTATCTCAAGTGGCAAATCTTATATTGGATGCGATTGCTCAACGAACTTTGTCACGTGTTATTCGACTAAAATTATCCTCATAATAGGGGTGATAAACGGTCGGTCAGGACTGAGACTGAGACCGGTCGGTCTTGGTCCATGTTTTAGGGGACCGAAAAGTTTCGGTCTGGTCCACGGTCCAGGGTTTTCTTGGACAGGACCGGACCAAATGAAAAATTTTAAAAAAATTATATATATTATTTATATAATAATTATACAATTAACAATATAAAATTTTAAATATGTTATTAACACTTATTAATATTCTATCAATTAACTAATATATAATATCAATTAGTTAATTATATAGTAATTATATAAATTAATAATACAATTTTCATCTAATTTATTATCATTGACCATATAAAATATTTTTTTATTGAGTTTGTTACATCATCCACATTAATAAGTCACTTAGTTTAATTTAGTCTTTTAAATAATTTTTTTTATTAATTGATTTAAGAAAAGAAAAAAAAAATTAGGCCAGACAGGACCGAACAATAGCTACCGGTCCGGTCCCTATGGGTGTTCGGTCCGGTCCGATCTGAAAAAAATGATGGACCAAACGTAACGAAATTTGATTTATAAGAATTTAGTTTTAATATTTTCTTATAAATTAAATCATACCATACTAACTTGCAAGTAAAAACCTTAACAAATACTCACTTTTCCAGAATTGAAATAGAAGCAGCTATTTTAAGCAATGAAAGCTTATATTTGTAAGCGGGTATGGAAGGCTCCCCATGGAGATTTGATTTATAAGACTTTAATTTTAAATTATTTTTATAAATTAAATCCTACCATCCTAGCGTATATGTAAAAATCTTAATAAATATTAAATACATACTTTTTAGAATTAAAACATAAGCAGCTAATTAAGCAATGAAAATTTATATTTGTAAGCGAGTGTTTTTACACCAAAACTTGATTTGTAAGAATTTAATTATAAATATTTTTTATAATTAAATTCTACCGTACCAATTTATAACTATAATTTATGAATGATATTATATATCTAGAGTATGAAAGTCTTGTACACTTATTTAAAAAAAAATATTCCGTTAAGAAAATGACTTTTTATTAGGACTGTTCACCCGACCCGACCTGAATTTCACTGTTCCGACCCGACCCGACCCCAAGGCTATTCCGATACCCGATTACCCGATTTGGTCGAAACCCGATTACCCGACCCGAACAGTGTTTTCGGAATACCCGATTACCCGATTTTTTTTTTTTTTTTCTTCATAGTTCAGAGTCCAATGAATTTACAAAAAATCTGTTTGTAAATATACACATCAAGAAAAAACTAAAAAAATGGGTATTGATCCAATCACCCACAAAACTCTGTTCAAAACAGCAACTATTAACCAAAACTCTAGTACAACAAATGATCAACCCAGCATGAAAAAGAGCAATAACAGAAACAAATTACTTCTCTATCTCTAGTACAACAAATGATCAACCTCATCAACCTTGTGGCAACATCGGAGCGATATAGCTTCTGCATAAGCAGTGCCCTTGATTGAGCATTCAAAGACTGTATAAGAGAGAACTCACATCAGCAAGGAACTAATTCTGTAACAATTTAACTATTCAACATCACAGGCACTATATAAAAAAATAAAAATAGAAAAGACCCGCAGTTACTGCTGCAGAAGAGGACCTCAGCTTTCTAATCTTAACAATTGTCAACATTACAACAAAAATCTTTTTCGTTTGAAACAACACTTCAGTCAAACTACAATGCAACCATAAGATATTTAGTTGTGCTTAATATAATACCTTTGTGATTCAACAAAGAAAGAATTAATACAGCTTGTGCACAAACAACAAAACCAAACAGAGAAAAATGCTGCTTAAGAAAAGTGAAAATGGAAAAAAAATTAAGAAAGATAACAAAATCTAATCATTCTGTGTTTAAGCTATTATATATATCTTCCTTAACCTAAAGAAGCAAGCATTCCAAACCCAGATCATGTATATATACAAACACACTAAACATCCTTGAGATCCCTCCCCCATAAATGGCTGCAAAGTGAGTTACAGCAAAAGAATGCAATTTTAGACACACCTAGAAGTGGATATGGAAGAGATCGAAGGGAGCTGGAGGGAGTTGAATTTGGGTCAGTGGTTTTGTGTTCCCAGGTAAGGGGCATGCAATCCTTTGAAATTTTGTCCAACAATTCTTCACTCTCAGCTTAGGACCCTATCATCTCCTTGTAGAATTTCATGTCCATGTAATTTTGTTGAATGAACTTGTTTTAGAAAGTTGAGACCTAAAGAGATCAGATGCAATATTATTGCCAGTGGACATGCATGAGTGGGCCTGCAGCCAGTCATATATTTTTATTTTGAACGATAGTCTGCCACCTTTTTTAGATCAAATTCTCTAGCATGTTTGAACTTCTACCATATATTGATATAGGCTCAAATTACTCAAATTACTTTGACCTGATGATAGCATCTTGATCACTAGTTCCATGTATTGATATAGGCTCAAATTACTCAAATTATTTAAATATTCCAACTCTTATTAATTTACCATGCATCATTGTTCTTGCTTTCCTTTATGAGAATTGTTAATGTATAATCAAGTATATCCAATGAATGTATAACTGTTGGATATAAGAGGGTAGTGTGTGATTTTGCCCCAACCCACCATTTTCCTCTATTCCAATTCTTCTTTTCTCTAAACTCCATCTCTAAAAAAAAAAAAAAACTGCTTGGTATTAGAGCAAAGTTAATAGGTCATTTTTTGAATTTACTCAATTTCTCTCTTCCGTTTATTTTCTCTCCAACCCACCATTTTCCTCTATTCCATTTCTTCTTTTCTGTTTCTGTTTTATTTGTTAGTTTTATTTTTGCCCTTTTCCCCCTTCCATACCACGCCAGACTTTGACAATACCCATTGGCCTATATAAAGGACATAGATAATGATATCCAAAGACTCACTTCCAAGTCAAGCTTGTTTGGTACCGTAAGAGATTCTATCCAATTCGAAAAGAGAGGAAAGTTGTTTCCCCTCTGGCCTAAATAATCTATTAATTTGTCACCAAAATTAGAGCATTGTTTCTTTCTCCTTGAAAATCATTGTTTTTTACTCCAAATAGAGAAGACAACCCAGGAAAACGAAAAGAAAAACCCACATTTAATTTGCCCACGGAAAATATAAAAGAAAACCAACATGGGCAATCACAAAAATTCAGAACTACAAAAATCAACAGCTTAATTCCGTTTTTAAATAATCTGTTTTCCAACCATCCAAACACCCATAAACCAAACGACAAAAGGGAAACGCAAAACCCACCCTTCTATTCCCCCATATCCTGAGAAACGCAAAATTTTCCTGAGAAAATAAACCAAATGCAAACGTTGAACAATAGCAACACCCATAAACCAAACGACAAACCCACTAACCTTGATTCTGAGTTGCGATAGAGAGAGTGAGATCTGCGATGGAGAGAGTTGCGATGGAGAGAGTGGGCTTGCGAGGAGGAGAGCGGCTGCAAGGGAGAGAATGTCGAGCGGGTTTTCTGTGATATTAGATGCAATCGGGTAAACGGGTATTACCCGTTTAAAAATGAATCGGGTAACGGGTATTCCGTTTCCGATTTAAAATAACAACGGGTCGGGTAATTCGGGTCGGGTCGAGTCGGGTCGGAAATTCGGTCGGGTCAGGTATTCGGTCTTTTTGTTCACCCCTACTTTTTATATAGGTTCCATATATACGGATTTTTTTTAAAGAAAGTGACACCTAAGACTCGAAATACTATTTTTCATAATTTATTTTTATTTTTGGCGTAGTTTTTCATAATTTATATTACACCATTCAATGCAATGAAGAGATAAATACATTAAAATTTAAATTGGCCCATATCCAGCGAAAAAGTCCCGTCGAAAAGTATAACATCGAAATATTTCAATTTTGAGGGATACAGCTGCAAAATTCATCGGTTGCAAGCCAAATTACCAATGACACCCACAGGAAACCAAACCCCAACACATATCCCCTATAAAGCCTAATGTATTCGGCCTTTATTCCTTAAACCCTAGCATTGGCCGCTCCCACTACTCCTCTTCTCCAAGGTATGGCCCTTTTACTAAACCCTAAACCTCTCTCTCCCCATATTCACTTGCTTTCATGTATGTGTTTTTTCTATTTGACGTCTGTTGTATCTTTTGACTTGAGGTTTTCTTTTTTCGTTCCTTTCTCATGCTTTTGGTTAATGGGTGTGATGGTGGCTACTCTCTCATTGGGAGTGATTGATGCATGATCTTCTGTTCTTTTTTGTGGTATTTATTTTTTTGCTCCTTTGCTCGGTTACTGAGAATTCTTTGAAGAAATGAAAGCGAATAAGGCTCTGTTTGCCTTTTGGAGGTGTTAGCTAACTTTCATGGTCATGTACGTGGTCACCACCACGGAAATAGCTAATACTTGACATATCCGGAGAACTACCTTGCCTTTGTTGTTGCTTTCTTTTGGTTCAGTCACAGCGTGATATGCACTTGTGATGGAGTGACATTCTTAAGGTATGTCTGGACTCTTGTTAAGGCTATAGAAGAATCCAGATGGGCTTGTGTCCCTCCGAGTCCTTGTGCAGTGTGGGACTTCAGAGAACATTCTTGTTAAGTCCGATCTTTTTCTGGGATTCCATAGCTCGTTTGTAAGCAACATACAGTGATTCTTTGCTAAATTCAGGGTCTCTTCATGGTAAAGTCAAATTCGGACAGGCTGATAGACTCCTGTTTTAGTCATCTTGCCCACTCATTCTGTTCCGACTAGCCTAACTTTGCTAATGTCACCCTGGCCCCTATTTATTTTCAAGGCATCTCAATGAACTCTTCACCTCTCTGCAGAAGTCTTTGTCAATGAAATACAAAGATTTTTTCCTTTTATGGATTGCGATAAAATGCATCAGAAATTTATTTTGTTACTCTTAAATGACCAGCTCTGCGGTGAGCTGTCAGTTGGTACTTTGTTATTAGAATCTTGGTCCAATAGCTCTCTTTAGAATCTTGGCATGATTTGATATATGTTTTGGGTTTGCTTTGCTTTGTTGATATCCAAGTCATTCCATGCTCACCAAAAAGAAAAAAAGAAGAAATTATCCAACTCACGAAATATTAAAGTGACATGGTATTTTGTTGTTTCTGTTGCATATGTAGTACCTTACCACTGTCAATTAGTATGGCATTTTGTAACAAAGTTGGGGGACTTTTGAGGCGGAGCATTTCTCAGAATGGACCAGCACCTATAAATTTTATGCTTAATTCCATTCGCTGCATGTCATCAAGCAAGCTTTTTATTGGAGGTATAGCTAATTGTTCTTAGTCTTAATTGTCAGTTTTAGTACAGTTATGCTACGAAATTTCTTGAAGCTTATTCTTATAATTGTGGTTTTAAAGGTCTTTCATACTCAACCGATGAGCAGTCTCTAAAGGACGCATTTGCTGGCTTTGGTGACGTGGTTGATGGTGAGTTTTGACCTTGTGTTTATAGTTGAATATGGGCATGTCAAATAAGCCGTAAACTTTCTTAATGCAATGAATGACATTGCAGCATGTGCAAATTATTTAATGGTTTGTAAATCTTCTACCTCTGTAGAATTGCTTGTTTATGGTAGAAAGAATGCTCGGTTGCTGCATGATTTTAGAAAAAAATGGTGTGTTTTGAAGAGATTCATCGTTCACTGGACGAAATATTTGTTAGAAGTGGATGGTAGTGTGGAATTCTGATTGCCAAGAAGCATTAATGACTCAGTTATTGAGGTGTTATTTTTCTTTTGGATGATTTTCACGCTTGTAGTTGGCAGTATGTTGGTTGTGCTTTTGTCAAATATGACTGCTTTTGCTAAATGTGTACATGGACTGCTGTTTGAGGTCTCAATCTAGGATGCTGACTCTAATTAGAGTTTGGAGATGTGAATGTAATGTTTTATTATTCTCATTTGTAATAGATGAAAAGGCTTTTCTGTTAGGTTTACTGTACTATTTAGGTTAGCCTCGAGATTAATGCGTCGAGCAGTATGTCGCTGCTTTAATTCTTTGGCCTGTAGGATCTTCTATGTTCCACTTGTGGTAGTAGTGTATAGTTAATCTATATTTTTGGCAACTTGGGTTTATTCATAGGGGATCAACTAAAATGGAACACTGTACCATATACAATTACGGGTCACTCATATTGGTAAATTATTGAGATTATATATGGATCCAAACCATTCAAATAGGTCTAAAAGACTGAAGGTGGCCTGATCTTCTAAACTTTGCTTTTGCTTTTGGTGAGCCATTTGGATGGTGAATAAGATTGAATGTTTAATGCAAAAAATGACAGCTATATTTAATGGGAAAAATATTTGTCTTAGAGTATTGGTTTCTTCTTGGCTGCATGAAATGAGTAATTGGTGGATGCTTCCCATTAAAGAAATCAAAGTGCAGGTTATTCCAATTACAGTTTCATGCTTCCTTGATTTTTGTTTTCTGGAATCTTTATTTTGGGTACACAATAATAGTAGGTAAAGCTCTTTACTTCTCCTGCTCTCTTTCTCTCTATCCCCCCTACGGTAAGTTAGATTGTCTTCTAGCTCGATTGTTATTTACACCATAGTATTCTCATTGGTGCGTTTTCTTCACAGCCAAGGTTATCGTTGATAGAGATACTGGGCGGTCTAGGGGATTTGGGTTTGTTAACTACTCAAGTACGGAATCTGCAAGCGAAGCAGTGTCTGCTATGGATGGCCAGGTTCGAAATGGTCTTTATGAGATAGTTAACTTGTGCATTATAATTATGATTGACATCCTAAACTTTCAGGAACTTAATGGACGAAGCATTCGAGTGAGTTTTGCCAATGACAGACCTGCTGGCCCTCCACGTTTTGGAGGTGGTGGTAATCGTGGGGACAGAGGTTTTGGTGGTGGAGATGCTGACTTCTAAGCTTTTGGAGTTGTGCTGCATATGGGCTTGTATCTATTGCTAGTTGGTGCTCCTTAGAAATTGAGGTTGATGGAATTTATCTTAGATGAACTATTATCTGAACATCGGAGTTTTTGTATGGATTTGATACAAGTTTCGCTTGCTTATTATATGTATGAGCAGCGCAAGTTCAGTCATGTATCTGCGCATTTGGCTCGAGTTTTTGCTGCATGCTATGCTGTAAGAAGCATATATGTTGCACTGTTTAACTGCCGGCCGTACTGTCCTTCTTTGCAACCATTTAATCTCCACAGATCTTGTTCTGTTCCATTTGGAATAATTTATTTGCAACTTCTGTCAAGTTTTGAATCATTTTCCCATTTGAAGTCATTTTGCTTTGCTTGAGAGGGCGCCTGTTTTTTCGTGCTGCTGCTTCTGAGCTTTGAGCTGCAGTCGACATGATGGGTTGAAAATTTCTCTCTTAACTGGGTTTTTTGGAATGTTGTCTTAATCGGCGGTTTAGTTTCAATTCTTATTGGATTTTACTTTTTAAGAGCTGCTCCCATTTCACAGTAATGCTTTACTTGCTTGCTTGTGAAAGTTGATGGAAGCTGTTTTTGACATGATACGTGAATTTATGGCTATTGAAATAAAAATATTGCAAGTTCAAGCTATCAAACACTTGCAGTTGTAGAATTATATTTTGATGGTTTTGAAAAAAAAAAAAAAGAAGTGCAGTATTGGTATTCAGAATGTAAAGCCCTTTCTAATTGCCCGCCATTTAGTTCACTAGTAATGAATTTAGTTATAGATAAAATTTAGTCAAAGTTTTGCTAGTCAGTTCAAAATACACCCACAGCAAACTTAACTTTTGAACTTTTGACAAGCCAAATGTATCCGTGGGTTCTTTTTTTTTTTTTTTTTCCTTTTATTTTGTTTTTGCTATTTTGTGAGCTACGGTGTTACACTCAGATAAATACTACTGGAAAAAGCTTACCAGAGAAAGTAGAGAGAATATAGAAAAAAAAGAAATACTAAACTTTTACTCAGATTTTGCATAGTTCAATAGGCACATGACGGCGCCTTACATAGCAGGAACCAAAGTTTTGAATACCGTGCCAGAAGCCGTACCGGTCATGGTACTGGAACGAAATATTTCAATATCGGTACCGTTTCGTGTATCGTTCCGGAATAATATTTTGGTCACGATACCGTTTCGGTACCGGTATCATTTTGTATACCATTTTGGAATAATTTAAACCTAGATAAATTATATATATACAAGCATTAACTGTATTCCAAAATAACAACAAAATAAGTCAAACTCAATATTCTCAATACAAGTCTTAAGTTTTAAGTTACAACTAACATAAAGTTATAAACACCAATATTATCATGATAAAATCATTGATTTCACTACGTCATCAAAGATACTCATCCTCATCAAAAAGACAATAAGGATCAGGATTCGACATGTTAATCAGAATATTTTCATCAACGTCATCACCGTCAACACCAACATTATCATTGTCTTCCTCATTTAATGAGGCTAATGGCTCCTCAGTACTTGCCCAATCCAAATCTTCTCCATCAAGAAGCTCAGATTCTTCACCTACCCATTCTTCCATCAAATCAATGTTTTCAAGATTGATTGGATCTAAAGCATCTCTTCCATTTTTTATGCCTCTGTCAAAATAAAATCAAACATAAGTGAAAATGTTATATATTTTTCAACAGTGAAAACATTAGTATTAAAAAAATTTACCTCTCTCTCAGTTTCAAATTATAACGAATAAATATTAAGTCATTTAAACATTTATGCACTAATCTATTTCTCTTCTTCGAATGAATAAAATCAAATGTGCTCCAGTTTCTCTCACATTCAGTTGCACTACAACATTGACTTAGTACTCGAATAGCAAACCTTTGAAGCGTTGGAATCTCACAACCAAATTGGGTCCACCATGCAACTATAACAATAATGCAATTATAAATTATTAATTAAATACAAGTAAAAATAAAATAAGATAAAATTTAAAGTACAAGGTCACACTATTTAACAAATGATATTGATAAATGATAATACCTGGGTTAATCTTATCACGCTGGCGGATTGCTAAAGAATGTCCAAACTCACCTACTGCATTCTTATACAAGTCAAATTCTGCAATGATCTTGTCTTGATTATCGGGATCAAGTTCCATTTTCATAACACAGCTGTTGAAGCCTCTTATAACATCATTTTTATTTTTAAAATTGGGGCTATAGTAAATTCTAGGGTTAAGAAAACAACCCGCCGCATGTAATGGACTGTGAAGCTGCCTATCCCATCTAGAATCAATGATCCTAGTGAATGGACCGAATAAACTGACTTTGTTATTGCATCTTGCTTTTATCTTCTCTTCGACTCTTTCCATTGCATCATACAAGTATCCCATTACAGGCTTCTCATCCCCGTCAACAAGTCGTAGAACACGAACCAAAGGTTCATTAACTTTAACAATAAATTAACATTAAGCCCAAAACTCTTTATCTTCTAAAATGATCTCAGCTATCTCCTTCCCTATGCTGCTCTTAGAATGAATTGATACAATCCATTTATCACAAGTAAACATTTGTCTGAGTTCTTTCTTAAACAAGAGCAAGCATTAGATACTTAAAAAATTTGTCGCAAACCTTGTAACTGCAGGACGACACAAATCATGACCTTTGGTAAAGTCTTTTCTCATCAATGCCAAAACCCAACCATGGTTATAGATGAATTTTGTTATCTTTTTTGCCTTTTTTATGGTATCATCAATAAGGGGAAAATATCTTGGATCAGAAAAATTCACCAACATTAAGTCTATGCAATGAGCTGCACATGGGGACCAGTCGAAAGAGCCATAATTCTGTTGTAACTTTTTTCCTGCAGCTTTATAACTTACATCATTGTCCGTTATGAACTGCACAAGATTCTCAGCTCCAATTTCTTGAACAACCTCATCGAAGATATTAAACAATGTTTCAGCATCTTTTCTAAAACCAGATGTATCAACAGACTTCAAAAACATTGTATCTTTCGGACAATAAACTAGAAAGTTGATTATTGATTGTTGCTTCTGATTTGTCCAACCATCTACAATTAGTGAACAACAGGTCTCATTCCAAACCTTCTTAATTTGTTGCAAATAATCTTGAACCTCATGCATAGCCATCTTTAATAAATTTCCTCTCAACTCATATAAAGATGGGCCCTTGAATCCTGGCCGATGGCAGTCATGGTATCGATAGCTGGTTGATAAAACTTAGATTGAGCAGTATTGAAAGGCAGATTAACATCATACCACCAGCGTGCTACAACCATCTTTACTTTTACAATCATCTCATTTGAACACATAGAACTCTTAATTGAAGGTTGGGCCCCAGGAGTTGTTCTTAGAGCAAAAAATCTACTCAATCCCCGCACTGACTCTCCAGTTCCAGATTCTTTCGACTTCCCCTTACCTTTTGAAAGTTGAGACTGTCCCTCCATACTATTACGATCATCAATATCATCAGATGTTAAATCTATATCGCCTCCAATCTCTGACCTTATTCTCCTTTTCTTCTCTTTGTTGTTTTTCATTTCATCAAGCAACTCCTTCATTTGTCATTTTACATCTTCAGATACATTTTTACATGCTTCTACATCGCCTAAAATTCCAGCTAGATGATGCTTCAACCGAGTGATCCTGCCACCTCTAATTACTTTATTACAATATAAACATTCAGTATTATTTCTTGCCCCTGGCACAGCACGTGCATGGGCCCATACTGGATCTTCTGATCTTATAGGAACAAGTGTTGGAGTTGAAGTCATACCACCGGTTGATTGACAACTAGACATTCTTAACTATTAAAGTATCAAAAATTAACACTTATAAGTAAGCAAAATTAAAAAAATATGAAATTCATCAAAATATCAAATCCAAACATGATTAGCTTTAAAAAAAACACCAGATTCATCAAAAAAAGTACCAAACAATGCAAACACCCACTGAATTTTAGCTAATACTTGAATAAAGATATATATATATATATATATTTTTATCACAGATTTTGCTTATAAGTCACAAAAATCAAAATACCTCATATATATAATAAAGCATCTGCATAGGCAATAGACAATAAACAATCACCAAGTTAATACCGAATTGCAACTGGAGATAATAACACCAAAGCTAATACCAAATGTTTTAGCTAATACCGAATTGCAAATGGAGATAATAAAAGTATAAAACACCAAGTTTCGAATAGAATAGACAATCACCCAATGTTATAGAATCATAGATACAATGTAGAATCTAAAAACAAACAAACACTAAAAAAATATAATCTAAAACATCTATAAAATTTAAAAATACAATTATGATTTATTTAAAAAAAAACTAACAAAAAAATTAAATTAATTTCGAAAATCACCAGAGGGCAAACTGGCAGAGATGATGGCGGACAGCGACTGCGAGCTAACGGATGGTGCGACTACGAGCTGCACTTCTGCTGCTGCTGCCGCTAGCTGAAAGAAAATGAAAATTTGTTTGAGAGCTTGAGGGCACTGGTCGGCTGAGGCTGAAAGTGAAGACTGAAAAGAAAACAAATTTGGCCTTTGCGTGAAACCGAAAAAGAGAAGAGAGAAAAGTCAAAACCCTAATACGTGAAAGTCCAAAATTGCCCCTGAAAGTTTATTAGAATTTTGAAAATGCCAGGGTGTAGAATTTCGTACCGGCCGAAATAAATGTTTTGGCCGAAACATCAAATACCGGCCGGTACACCCGGTATTTTGAGCGAAACTGAACATATATATTTCCAGTACCGGCCAAGCGGCCGGTACGACATATACTGGCCGGTACGATATGGTACCAAAAATACTGACAGGAACCCTACAGTGTGATAGTAAAGGCCATGGGCCTGTAGTAGAAGAAAATCAATAACATCTGGAGTAGCCCAGTTGACAACAATCAACAAAAAAAAAATAACTAGATGAAAATAACTAGATAACTTATGCATGATTCAGCCCAGGTTTACATTCCTTAAGCCCACGTTGTTGGGCCCAACCCAAGCCCTCCATTCAAGCACTTCACTTCACTTCAGACACACGCACACACGAACACTTCAGTTTCACTTCGAATACTTTAGTTCCCAAATCACGCGAACCCTAGCCTTCTTCTATTCGATCTTCTCTTCAAGATCTCGCCCAGCCACCGCCGCTTGTTTCACCTGGTCAACCCAACGCCGGCAGCTGTGTTACACTCCTCCCCCCATCAGAACACCTTGCCCGCAAGGTGGGGAAAGAGTTCTTCAGCCACGAATAGCTTTCCCAAGTAGCGTTTGCTGCCTCTTGCCCGTGCCAGCGAACGAGCAACTCAGCCCTTGCCTTGTTCCCCGCCTTGACCATGCGACGGCTGAGGACTTCCTTGGGTTCAGGCCGTAGAACCCCTTGATCATCTACCGGCGGTAGTGAAGGTATGGCTGGAACTTTAACTCCAATTTTTTTCTTGAGTTGGGATACATGAAAAGTGTGATGGATTTTGGATGATGGAGGCAGATCCAGTTTGTTTGCTACCTCCCCAACACGTTGCAGCACCTAGAATGGACCAAAGAACCATGGTGCAAGCTTGAGGTTATAGTGGTTTGTCGATACGGTTGTAAGCGTAGGTATACCCATTCACCTTCTTCAAATTGTTGCTCTTTTCTCTTCAAATCAGAATACTTTTTCATGCGATTTTGGGCTTGCTGTAGATTTTGCTTAAGTATTTTTGATATCTGGTCTCTGCTGCATAAAGTGATTTCCACTGAGTGTACACGGGCTATTCCCGGAATGTAGTCCAGCCAACAGGGTGGGGGTAACCATAGAGGGCCTCAAAGGGTGAGATCCTCGTGGATGTGTGCTGAGTGGAATTATACCACCACTCTACAAGTGAAATCCACACTGCCCAGTCCTTAGGCCTATCTCCTGTGAAGCATCGTAGGTAATTCTCGACAGTTTTGTTGACGGTTTCGGTCTGCCCGTCGGTTTGCGGGTGATAGGCAGTGCTTATAGACATTTGAACCCCCTATGGGAAAAATAACTCCTGCCAAAATTGGCTTGTGAATGTTGGGTCTCTGTCAGAATCTATAGAGCAGGGTAATCCATGTAGCTTGAGGATATTTTTAAGAAATAAGCCAGCCACTATCTTGGCTGTGTATAGGTGTTTTAAGGGCACAAAGTGACTATACTTAGTCAATCGATCGACTACAACCCATAGACAGTCATACTCTTGTGACATGGGGAGACCATCAATAAAATCCATGGTGATGTGAGTCAATGGTTGAGATGGTATGGGTAATGGTTGCAACAAGCCACTTGGTAGAGTGTTATCTACCTCAACCCTTTGACAAATATCACATGCCCTAATAAATCTCTTCAAATCTTTTTTCATTCCCGTCCAGTAGAAATCCCTCCTCATCCGATGAATAGACTTATCATAACCCGAGTGTCCCCCCCATGGACTGCAATGGGACAACTCCATTAACTTATTTTTAAATTCCTCATGTTGAGGAATGCATAATCTATTCTTGTAAAGCAGTAACCCATCCCAAAAGGTATAGTTAGAGCTTAACTTACCTTCTGAATAGCTCTTCATCAAATCTTGTAAGTGCACATCCACCTCATAGGCCTTCTTCAAGTCCTCTACCCATTCCACATTAGGAAAGGTGATCAACATTAGTGTCCCTTCAGATTCCTGATCTTTACGGGATAAGGCATCAGCCACCCTATTCTCAGACCCTCTTTTATACTCTACAACGAAATCGTAGCCAAGTAGTTTAGTGATCCACTTTTGCTGCATAAGGGTTCCAATTTTCTGATCAAGCAGATGTTTAAGACTTTGTTGGTCAGTTTTAACCACGAAGGTCTGCCCCAACAATTAAGGCCTCCACTTTAATACCGCTGAAACCAAAGAAAATAACTCCTTCTCATAGGTAGACAATGAGAGGGAGTTGCCCTTGAGAGCCTTGCTGAAAAACGCTATAGGTCTTCCACGCTGCATCAACACTGCCCCTATTGCTGTCCCTGAGGCATCACACTCAATTATGAATGGTATGGAAAAGTCCGGCAGAGCCAAAACTGGTGGCTGAGTTACAGCCCCCTTCAGCCTTTGAAATGCAATTTTTGCCTCTTCATTCCAATGAAAACTCTCTTTTTTTAACAACTGGGTAAGTGGCGCTGCAATTTCACCATACCCTTTTTTATAAATCTGCGGTAGTAATCCGTCAAGCCCAAAAATCCTCTTAAGGCCTTAAGGATCTTAGGTAGGGGCCACTCCACCATAGCATTCAACTTCTCCGGATCTGCTTGTACCCCCTTACTGAATTAAATGGCCTAGGTAAGCCACCTCTTCACACCCAAAACGACACTTGGACTGTTTTGCGAATAACTTGTGCTACCTTAGTGTCTCTAAGGTTAGTAATAAATGTTGAGTGTGCTCCCCTTCTATTTTGCTGTACACTAAAATATCATAAAAAAATACAAGTATAAACTTCCTTAAAAAGGGTCGAAATACCTCGTTCATGAGACTTTGGAAAGTTGAGGGGGCGTTAGTGAGCCCAAATGGCATCACTAGGAACTCATAGTTTCCCTCATGAGTTCTAAAGGCAGTTTTGGGTATGTCATTTGGCTTAACCCATATTTGATGATAGTCGGACCTCAAATCCAGCTTAGAGAATATAGTTGACCCATGTAGTTCATCCATTAGCTCTTCAACCACTGGAATAGGAAATTTATCTTTGATGGTCACACTGTTCAGTCCCCTATAGTCAACACATAGTCGCCACGTCCCATCCGCCTTTCTTACCAAGAACACGGGAGAAGAGTAGGGACTTTGGCTAGGTTGAATCACTCCCGTAGCCAACAATTCCTGCACTATTTTCTCAATTTCATCTTTTTGGTAATAAGGGTAACAGTAAGGTCTCATAGAGATGGGTTTAGTGTTTGGTAATAGATGTATAGAGTCATCATGGGTTCGGGGGGGTGGTAGTCCTTTGGGTTCTGAAAACACATCACCAAACTGTCTCAGTAACTTCATAACAGCTGCTGGAATCTCAGTTACAGCTTGAGAATCATTGGAAATTTCTGCTTCTATGAGCTGTAAAATAACCCCTCTCGTCTCCAATTTATTTTGCATGTTTAGAGACCCTTCCTCAATCATCTTGGCAGCTGTTAACCCCTGCATATTTATTTTTTTGCCCTTATAAATAAACTGCATTGACAATTTATCAAAGCCCCACATGATGTTCCCCAACTCCCACAGCCATTTAATTCCCAACACCATATCACAACCAGCCAGTACAATGACATGAACTTCCATCTCAAAGATAGTTCCTTGAATAAGGACTTCCACCTTACTGAATTTCCCAACGCTAGGAACCAGCTCACCATTTGCAATCTTCACTCTAACGTTCTCCTTCTCATCCAAGGGTAGGTTGGTTTTTCTTAATATTGCGGGGTCTAAAAAATTGTGAGTAGAACCCGTGTCAATCAAGATGGTAATCCATTGCTTCCCAATCCTCCCTTTCACTCTCATTGTTTTTGGATTAAGGGAACCAGTTATTGCATGGAAGGATATTTCTGGGTTCTTTTGGGTGGAACAAGTATCTACGGTTGCTGGAATTTCTTCTCCAGTTCTCTTTCTATTTCCTCAATTACCACACTACTCTCATTGTTAGGCAACACTTCCTCCAGCAGAAATAGTTTGGGATTTTGGCACTTATGTCCAGGGACCTACTTGGCATCACAATAATAACATAACCCCTTTTCCCTTCTCTCTTTCATTTGATTTTGGTTGATTTTGTGTATGGTTAAGGATGGTTTTTGGCTTGGCTTGGTAGTTTCAGATTGGTGGGAAAAATGATGGTTGGTGTTCCTTATTATACTTGGTTCAGCAGAATAGTGTGAAATGGACTTGGAATTTCTTTTGGCTAGGCTAAGGTTTTCCACTTGTATCTTGGCTAGGCTGTAGGCAGTTATTAGGTTGGTGGGGCTAAACATTCTCACGGGTAGTCTGATTTCATCCCTTAGTCAACTCAAAAAACAGCTCAACTTACATGCATCGGATATACCTCTCAACCTATTTGACAAGGTTTCAAAGTTTGATTGGTAATCCTCAACTGTGTTTGTTTGTCTTAACCTAATAAGGGCCTCCATAAGGTCATCATAAGCATTAGGTCCAAACCTAACAAGTAGGGCTATAGTGAACATATCCCAATCCTGGATGTGCACACTTTGTTCCAGATCTTGGAACAAACCAATGCTCTTCCTTCTAAATGAAAGGAAGCCAGTTTCACACGGTTTTGTGGGAATGTGTTATGGTATTGAAAAAACTGGTTAACTTTATAAATCCAACCTGATAGGTTATCTCCATTGAATACAGGGAAATCCAACCTCACTCTGCGTGCCTGGACTTCACCTTGCTGCTGTTGATGAAACTGCTGCTGGTGCAGAAACTGTTGTTGTTGATGAAAATGTTGTTGTTGAAACTGTTGTTGCTATTGAAACTGCTGTTGTTGTTGCTGATGTAACTGTAAGTTTTCTTGGTCATTTCCACTTGGTACACCCGAGAAAGACTCTCCTGAAGTCGGGCTGGGATTTCCTATTTTCATCCCCGCTGTAATGATAGCTAGTTGCTGAAGTATAGTCTCATTTTGCTTCTTTAATGTTGCCATTTATGTATCTAAATGGGACAGTCTTGAATCTGTGGACTGTTTGAGCTCTTGATACTGATTTTTTGAGGATGTTTTGACGGCATTGAGCCCATCCTGTAACTGACTTAGCCTAGTACCTTCTGCCATGAGGCAATATTTTTGCACAGGTACCGGCGTCTCTAGATACTACTTGTAACACTCTGATAAATACTACTGGAAAAAGCTTCCCAGAGGGTTGCATTTTCAGAGAAAGTAGAGAGAATATAGAAAAGGAAGAAATACTAAACTTTTACTCAGATTTAAATAGTTTAATAGGCACATGACGACGCCTTACATAGCAGGAACCCTACGGTGTGATAATAAAGTCTATGTGCCTGTAGTAGAAGAAAATCAATAGCATCTGGAGTAGCCCAATTGACAACAATTAACAAAAGAAAATAACTAGATAACTCATGCATGGTTCGGCCCAGGTTTACATTCCTTAAGCCCACGCTGTTGGGCCCAGCCCAAGCCCTCCATTCAAGCACTTCACTTCACTTCAGACACACGCACACACGAACATTTCAGTTTCACTTCGAACACTTCAGTTCCCAAATCACGCGAACCCTAACCTTCTTCTATTCGGTCTTCTCTTCCAGATCTTGCCCAGCCGCCGCCGCTCGTTTCACCTAGTCAACCCAACGCCGGTAGCTGTGTTACATACGGCCTACACGTTGTGCAGTCGAGTTTTTGCTTTACGATAATCTAGTAATATAATTTGTGAGCTACAGGTTGTGGAGTTGAGTATCACACATTTTTATGCATATTCAAGTTAAAATTAATATATAGAAGCCCAAGTGTTTTTTTAATAAGGAAGAAATATTTTAATTACCATTAGGATTAAAATAATTATGAAAATTACAAATAGATATTTAAATGGAATAGTGAAAGATTTGGCCTTGTTTGGATTGGAAAAGTCTCTCAACTCATCTCATCTAATTATTATAAATTTTTCAAACTTTCACATAAAATACAATAAACAACTTAACTTTTTCAAATTTCAAAACAAAAATAATATTTTAATAATATTTTATTCAACTTTCATCTTATCTTATCTCATCTCAACTCACTATCCAAATCTGACTTTAGAGAGTTTGTTATTTAGTGTTGTTGAAAAGTGACTAGTTAAATTAGAAAAAAAAAATGAATTTTCTAATAAATTTTGACTTAAAAAAAGCTAGGCCACTGCTAATATTATAAGAGTTTAAAATATCGTCTACCATGTTATTTTTGTTGATAATTGTGTTTTTTTTTTTAATAAGATACCTCTTGTATTCAATCTGGAGGATCGTTCATTGTAAAGTTTGTCTTTCTCCAGACAACTACTCACAAATTCTAGGCCTCTTCTATCCACACTATCAAAATCTAAGTATAGAGCTGCTTTGCTAAGGTATGTGTTGCTGTGTTTTTCTCTCTATGTACAAAACTCACATGTCAATCAGTTCTATCATGAAGGTATTTCTTTATTTCTTGTATAATGTTCCCATAGTAGGAATAGTCTTCGTTCTCATTGTTCACTGTATTGATAATAACCTGTACATCACCTTCTAAAATCACTTTGGTGAAGCTCAACTCTCTGCATTATTATGTTGTTCTCCATTAGGTAAGACTTTCTATTATGGCTGGTTGATGCACATATATTTTTTGATCACATGTTGTTGCCAATACTTCCCCTTTCTCATCTCTAATTATGATTCCAATTCCCATCTTCTTATTATTTAGATCCATTGCTGCATCCCAGTTGGTCTTCACAAAGTTCTCCATTGGCTTTCTCCATTGTTGATTATTCCTTCCTGAGCTTGTTGTGTTTTTGGAGCCCTTCAGCAACTGTTGGTTAATTTTACCCTTAACTTCTCCCAATGACTAAGAAAGTTTTCTTCTGCAGTTTTTCATTTCTGAATTGGATTCATAATCACTACCCATACATTATTTGCAGCAAGGCACTGCCATACTAAGTGCATCACAAACTCTTCTTCTTGGAGGCATATGGGACAAAGGGGATTTTCCACAATTCTTTTATTGAATAAATTCTTTCTTGTGGCAAGTAGATCGTTACCTACTTTCCATAACAAAATCTTCACTTTCCCAGGAACATTTAGGTCTCAAATGTTCTTCCATTTACTATCCATCTCCCACTCCTCTTATGATTCTCCACGAATGACTTTTTTCCTCTCAATTTTTACATAATATGCACTTATGACTGTGAATAAGCCCTTATGGACCCCAAATCAATTTGTCTTCTGCACTCGAGTTACTTAAAGGAATACTGCAGATTTTCTCTACTTCCTCCTGTTTAAAAATGCTCCTTATCAATTCTTCATTTCATTCATCTTTCTGCGAAATGATAAGCTCATTGACTTTTGCATCTTCATTCAGAATCGATATTGGGGATTGTACTTAAAAGGAGACTTGGGTGGATAACCATTTATGACTCCAAATCTTGATTTTGTTGCTATTACCAACTCTCTATCTCAGACCCTCTTTTAACAAACCCAAAGCACCCCACACACTTTTCCAAATTAGTGATGGTTTATCACCCAGTTTGGTTTCCAACAGAGATGTTCTTAAAGTACTTCTCTTTAAAAATCACTGCCACAAAGCTACTGGGATTCTTGATAAATCTCCAACCTTGCTTGACAAGCAAAGCTGAATTGAAACTCTCTAAATCCCTAAATCCTAAGCCTCCATTCCCTTTCTGTTTTCCCATCTTCTCCCAACTCCTCTACTGCACACTGCTGTTCTTCTAATGATTTCCCCACCAAAACTTTGCACTCATCACATTTAGTTCTTGACACAATTTTTTGGGTATCTTGAATACACTCATAGTGTAAGTGGGTATTGCCTGGAGCACAGCCTTTATCATTATTTCCTTGCCTGCTGCAGACAGAAAGGTGTTCTTTCAATTATTAATTCTTTGTCATACTCTCTCCTTAATGTCTTTGAAAGTGTTATATTTCGATTCGCCTACCATGGTTGGTAGTCCAAGGTATTTCTCAAAGCTTCCACTCACTGCTACCCCTCTACTGCTAGTATCTCCATCTTATCTTTATTAATAATATTGGAACTAAAGAAGATGATTGTCTTTTCTCTGTTCAAAACTTGTCCCAAAGCTTTCTCATATCTAAGGATCATCTCTTGTATTTTTAACCATTCATTCACTCTGGCCCTTCCAAAAAGCATGCAATCATCCACAAAAAGTAGATGGTTTATTCTTGTACCTCCATTTACTACTGCCACTCCTCTTGTATCCCTCTTGAAGTCAGAATTATTAAGCAATGAGCTTAATCTTTTTGCACTAAGAATGAACAAGTATGGAGACAAAAGATCTCCCTGTCTTAAACCCCTTGCAGGAAAAATTTTCTTGCCTGACTTTCCATTGATCATCATAGAATAGGTTACTGAAGAAACACATAACATGATCATTTCTACCCACTTATTACAGAAACCCAGCTTTCTCATTATTGCCACCAAGAATGCCCACTCTATTTTGTCATAAGGTTTTGACATATCAAGCTTGATGGCCATATTTCCCATTGAGTGCATAACTTCATAGGCCACCATAATATTGCCAGTTATCAATCTCCCTGGAATGAAAGCACTTTGATTGGGAGATATGATTTCTATCAACACTTTTTTGAGTCTATTAGCCAACACTTTTGACATGATTTTTTAAAGAACATTACAAAGACTAATTGGCCTATACTCCCTAGTAAACATGGGACACTTTGTTTTAGGAATAAGCGCAGTATGAGTAAAACTCACAGATGGATTTAATACATTACCATTCAGACAAGATAGAACTGTTGTGCTCACCTCATATCCAATTATGCTCCAATGATTTTGAAAAACAAGCTCAAAATCTGTCAGGTCCAGGTGACTTGAGTGGAGTCATCTGGTTTATAGCTTCTTCTACCTCCCTTCTGGTGTAAGTCTTTGACAGACTCTCATTCATCTCTCTTAATACTCTAACTTCTAAGTGCTTAAGACAATCTTCAATCTCAACTGCACTTGGCTGAGAAGTGGTGAATAACTTTCCAAAATAGGATTTAAAAGTCCCTTCAATCTCCTCTGGCCTCGAGAACCTTCTGTTTTGATCATCAACAATTTGCTTTATCATGTTCTTCTTTCCTCTGGTTAACACATGCATGAAAAAATTTGGTATTTCTATTCCCATGTTGATTCCAATTCCTCTTGGCCCTTTGTCTCCATTTCATATCCTCCTTATCAAGCATAACACCAATCTCCTTTTAAATCCTCTTGATATTCTCTAAAGTTATACCTATCCCTTCTTATTGTAACTGTTTCTAGGCTTCTATTTTTTCTTTTAATTCTTTCCCCCTCTCTACTCCTAGATGATTACTCCACTTAACTAGATCCCATCTATATCCCTCCATCAGATTTTGTAAATTGTGCATGGGTTCTCTTCTCTTTGTTTGATCTTGCCATACTCCCTTCAACACCTCTTCACATTCTTCCTCAAGAGCCCAGCTTGCTTCATATCTAAAAGTTTTCCCCACTCTCTAGTCTCTATTACCAGTCTGACTTGCAAATAACAAAATAGGCCTTTGGTCAGAACTCCTTATTACTAGCACTTCCACACATTTCTCATTAAAAAATTCAGACCACTTTGAGTTAGCAATTGTGTTGGTTGGTAAAGGATCTGTTTTTTCTATTCTTCACCACTTTTTGTTGTCCTAGAAGTTTTCGAGTTGGGATTTTATTGTGAAAAAATATTTTATTCTACGTCTATATCTTATATTTTAGTTATTTATTAAATCTTGAACTTGTTTTGAAAACTGAGGGTTGATCTAATGGCTGGTAAATAATATCTTAATCTTATAGGAATTTATATAGAATGTGGTATAATTCTTTCTTTGCAAGCTTTTTTTTATATTTTTATTTTCTATTTATGGGCCTTTCCTTGCATGCTGCATTTTGAAGGTATCTATCATGTTTAGTGTTTCATGGGCTGGCCTCCAAATTTAGAGTGGCAAGTGTACTCTAGAATGGGCTTGCATTGGCAGAACTAAACTTGCGGTCCTATCTAGCCGAATGCAACTTCAATTATATAATTACTGTAGGGAAATTTATTTTATTATCTCATAATAACTCTCGGACCCAAATTAAAAGGGAAAATAAATAAATAATTCAGATGAAGTAAACTGATAGTTTAGGACACTAAAAGCGAGTTATTAGTTGGGATATAATATCTGTTTGGATACAGAGGTGAGATGAAACCATATCATTTCATCTCAATTAATTTCAATTAATAATCTCATTAATATTTGCAAACCATCTCAACTCATCTCACTATCCAAACGGGCTATAATTTATTGTTTTTTATTTCAGATTCTTATAAATTTGTCAAATATAATAATATTTTGCTGCAATCAATCTAATTTTTGGAACACGTTTTATATATTTTGGATGTTTGTGTCGGTGTGGATTCTAAATATAAATTTGTGAAATTGGTCAAACAAAAGGAAGATAGATTAAAGGTAACATTCATAGAGACAAATTAAGCAATGTGGGGTCTGCTTGGCTATGTAAAAACAAAGTGATCAGCTGTATGTGGGTTGCCTAGCTAGCTGCTATATTGTCTTTATCCCTCCCAAGATTTTCCAACCATGCATTTTTGCAGCAACAAACAAATCCTCTTTTTCTCAATCATATCCTTCATTGATCATATCATGAATCAGTGCTTTTCTTTGTTGGAATTAGATAACGACCCATTCCATTCCTGGTTATAAACGTCGTCTACTCTTTCTAGTGCTCCTTGAACGCATATAATATTTTATACATTTCCCTTTTGTCTTGGTGAAGATAATATTGCATGAGAGTAAGTGAAACATGACTCGTGTTAATATATAGTTTAACTTTTGTCATTCTCAGTGGCATTTGCTATTACTAGGAGTCTAGGATATTCTTTTTGGTGCATGCCAACTAATTACTAGTGTTGTAAATTACTTGAAACCCGAGTGATTTAGCAACCAAAAGGTTGAAAAGAAATAAAGTATGGCAAAAAACAGTGAAGAAGATCATGACAAGCTCTGGGATTTTCATGTCCTTTATGTCCATCTTTGGAAGAATATAGGCCAGCCATAATGTTCTTGATTGCCTTCAAGTGGTAAATGGAAGATAAATGTTATTTTTCATCACGGATTTTGTTATCCATATATAGTGACAATTAATACCTGATTCGATCGTCACATGATTTTAATTAATGATTTTCTATCTAAGTGGTTGACCAATGAAGCTATATACTTACATTGTGGTATATATGTATATATATATACCCGTCACTCGTCAGTATAATTAAGAATGATAAAAATCTAAAATGAAGAGCAACTAATTAATATTAATGCTTAAATAGATAATTGGTAACGACCGTCCTCACTCCATTTCCTTTCACACATTTTTTTTTTTTTATCTTCATACAGTAGAACTACATTAGTAATTTGGAGAAGTAGTACTATATAAACTTGTAAATTCAATAGCAGCAACCAAAATAAGAAAAAGGCCAAAAAAATATATAGGACAAAAATAATAATTGAATGGGGAATAATTCAATTGCAATAATAATTGAAGAGAACTGCTACAAACACAAAGAGATTATACAAAGTAAACTCATAAACTGATGTGGTTTCATGAAATCCGTTAGATCTACTTTATAATAAAAGTAATTTTACAATCTGACAAACGTACCAAATCAAGCCATGTAAATCAATTTGTGGGTTTACTTTTGTGTAATTTCTTTTTAGTTAAAAGTAGTTTCCTTAATTGAATGGGGAATAATTCAATGCAATTTTAGTAACTAGATCTTGTTTAGTATATAGTCCAAAATTTCAACGAGACATGACAGAAAGCAAACAACGTACAGGAGAGAAAGCATTCATAATTCAGAACAAAAAAAAAGAAGCATTAATAATTTAATAGGAAAATAATTAGGCAAGGCAGCATAAATGAGTACTCTCCATGTCAGCTCATGAATTAAGTACTCGATCCTTGAAAGTTACTTTATTTCACGAGTCTTGAATGTGGAAGCTAGCCCAGGAATTAGAATCTTATAAGATATATGGTGGTTGTTAAGTACATTCATGAAAAACTTTGGGGGGTTCCTTGTTTTCTAAGCCTTTCAAGTAGGGTACAAAACAGTACTCAATAACCCCTTTGTGGCAGGACAGCATGCATTTTCGGCCATGGAAGTCAAACCAGTGAACAACAAAGATGTTCTTCATATCCACTAGAAATTAAAAAAAAAAAAAAAAAAAGTGTTTGGAATCTAAACATATTCATGATAAAAAGTAATTAGTTTCTGAAAAAAGAATAGTGATGAGATAGGATCATATGCATAGCTGCATCTCATGATCTGTTGAGCAATATTATAATAAGCATGATCATAAGAATAATCAGTTTCTAATTAAGTTCCTAAACATGGTATTGGGAATTTAGGAGAGAATGCAATATATGTAATCCAAAGAACCCATTGAAATTTGAATATGATATTACAACAACTAACACTACTAACCTCTCTCTCTCTCTCTCTCTCTCTCTCTATGTATATATATATATATGTCCACATTGCTTCAGTACTCCATGATGGGTTTAATAATTTCTTTATTGCTCAATTTGTTTGACTTTTCTGTCTCCTGATCTCTAATATATACATTGTTTTCTATATATGTATATGGTTGAGGATTAGAAAGAAAATAAAAAAGAAAACAGGAAAGAAAATGAAACCGACATTGGCTATTAATTAATATATATTGCCATTTGCTTTGAAACGCTGGCAATCTTTGACCTTGAAAATGAAATTGAGATTATAAATTATAAATAAATATCTCATTTTTGAAGTTATAAGTGATTGTCTCGTTGTACATGATGAGTCAGTGATCTACAGTACTAGTAGTGACCTTAGAAGTTGGGAGAGAGAAGATCACTCACGTCTTGGTATAATGACAACCCATCATCCCATGGATTCCTCCCAAATTTGCGGCCTTAAAGTTAGACGACTAAGTATATTAATTGCCAATCTAATGAAGCCAGTCTATACGATGCTACATCGAAATTTCCTTCAGAAGTTCCAGGCTAGAACAACTCCTTTGTTATTAAATAAGGAAAAATTAAATCAAAGTTTATATATATATATATATGTGTGTGTGTGTGTGTGTTACATTATATTCCTCTTTCTTTTTATATGATCAATGCCTCATTCGATCTGTATCGTTTGTTGACATTTCTAGAGAAATGGGTCTGCTATCGATCAAAAGCTGTACATTGACCTAGCTAGCAGTTGGCAGTAGTACACGAGTACTGTCTTCATTTCATATTATAATTATCATTTACCTTCCAATTTCCATTTAGTGGTAGCCTAACCAATAAAAGAGTAAATCATTTATGATAATTCAGGTAGCTAGGTGAGCACTTATGACAATTGATCGAGTTTGACTTGGCGCATGGTGGCAGCTTCATGGTTCTTCATCAGTTACTCTCAACTGGTTTAGCATGCACTAGGTTATAAGTTCAAACCTAAACTATAATATTGTCGCCTATATATATATATATATATATGGCTCAAATTCGACTTGAAGAAGCGCCTAGTACGCGCGGCTTCCAATTTTTAGCGGGTTAGGTACTGTTATTAGGGTCATAAACAAGTAGGGAATTAGCCACTTCTGGTTGCTCTTCCTACCCTTTCTGCAGTACAAACAGAAAATGATTATTATTATTATAGGGTTTTGACCAAATGTATATAATTCTCGGGCAGCATTTATTTTATGTATTTATCTCTCTGATCATTCTAGTTCCAAAGTTCAGTAAGGTATATTAATCCATACCAGCTAACTCCAAGAAGTATGTACATACAGAGATAGATTAATGTATGACGTTTCATGTTTATGTCCGGCCAATGAGTATTCAAAGTTCAAACCAACATTAAAAATCCAAAAAATTTGTAAGACGACCTACAATATTATATGTTTATCTTTCTCAAACTGAACTACGTTCTACAACTTGGGAAAAATATAATCCAACTAGATCTTCATCAATCAATTAGTTGTTTCACAAAACTAGACAAAAAAAAGAAGTTGTTGACCCAGTACTACTACTAGAGGCCTCACAATGCCTCGTTTGAATTCAAAACTCACATCAATTCATCTCATTTAATCATTACAACTTTCTCAAATTTTCACACAAAATATAATAAACAATTCAACTTTTTCAAATCCCAAAACAACTTTTCTAAATTTTCATAGGAAATATAATAAACAATTGAACTTTTATTCTACTATTCACAAACATATCAACTCATCTCTGAATCCAAACCACTCCTAAATTAGAATATGTACAAAAGAATTTTAGATCGAACTAATAATTTAAGGGTAATTTTAATAACAATTATATTTGGATCGATGATGGTGTTGGGAATTAGATGGAATGATCTGTTGGGGTAGACTTCAAAATAAATAAATATATAAAAGAGAATCAGCATATATTCTTCTGATCATGACTAGCTGAAGAAAGTATGGTTTCCAAAATATTCTTTCTCCATGCCATGTTTAAGTACAGAGAACGCGTTAGGTTAAATTAGTTGACAGCCTCAACTTTTAGTACTTGCCCACAAACCTGACCTTATCATCGTACATATATATATATATACCAAGTGGTAGTAGTTGGCCTGACAATTCACACACACAGGCATATATATATATATATATATATATATATATATATATATATATATATATATATATATATTCTATTGCATGATCACTTTGGCACGTAGAAAAGAACATTCATTCATCGGTTTGATATGACCAAACATATATTTCTCAGATTTGGTGGAGTTAGACATAAATATTGCTTGATTCAGATTGAATTATTATGATCCACACAATGAAATAATGTTTCTAGATCAAACTAGAACTAGCTAGCTAGCAGTGATATTCATGATGATGACCATCAAAAGTCAATTAGAAATGAAATATAAAATTAATGCTCATGACAGGTAGTAGTAGTAGTGCACGCAGCACAAGTCTTGATGATCATCATCTCATCAGGCTCATTGCAAATACATATTAAACAATTCAATATATTATATAATTGACTATATATATTATACCTTAAAAAAGGTTCAAAATCAGTTGGTGTTTATCATCGATACTAGCTAGAGACCTAAACTATATATATATATATATATATATATATATATATAAATATAGGTTGAGTACATGACATAAAGATTGAATTTGCAGTAGTAATGCTTGTCATTGACTTGATCAGGCCGGGCCATGCAGTTTGTAGCTAGGGTTGAAGTTGCAGCTGTTCATGAGAAATTTTCAAGAGCTAGCTAGCTAGTCAACTGTGTTGAGAAACCATCAACTTCTAATTTTACTCACTTCAAAATTAATATATATATATCAATAAATTGCGCGCACGTACAAGCAGCTAGCTAGCTCTAGCTAGCTTCATAAAAACTCAACTCAAACGTCGTCTCATTAATATAATTCAGACCAGCTTTGAAGTTCGACGTTGCAATTGAATTTGGGAGCATATATATATATATATATGTTGACAAGGTAGAGTCAACTTCGTATATACCAACTAGGGATTCATAATCCATTATTATTATCCGGCCTCCCGGCCTAGTACGTACTTTTATCAATAATATTTCTCTTTTCTCTTTTCTTTTTTCTTTTTTTAACTTTTTGATTGATTATAGATTAATTGATGACCACCCTTCAATTACTAATAAATTACAGGCCGCTAGCTCATGTCGATGCACGTACGTACGTACATGCATGCAATTATATATAGAACGAAGCCAAGGGAGGAAGTGATGATCAGCGATCGAGAGCCCCAATTAGCAGCTTCATGCCCTCGCAAACATCTATAAAACCTAAGAAAGAAAATAACAATATTCGTACATATATTAGGGTTTTGGTATTTCTCTTTCGATCTTTGTATTAATGGTTCCCCAAAAATCCCTTTCATCCTGATCGATCTACAAGAAAACAAAAATGATATTACGTATGTACCTCCCCCTCTTCTCGGGAGACATAAAAAAGAGTTTTATTACTCATCATCCTGACATACCGCACACTACATTTATTTTTATTTTTATTTTTTTAAAATTTTTGTATTATTTTTATTTTTGTTTTATTTTTCATAAATTAATTATGATTTCTTCTACTCATCATCGATATACCACAATACATTTGGTAAGAGAACAAAAAAAATTATATATGGTGTGTGATATGAGGATGATGAGTAGAATTTTTCTGTAGAAAATGTTCCTAACTAGCCCCTTCCCTCTCCATCTCTACAACCATCTAAACTATTATCCACTTCCCCCACTCCTTTCCTACCTCAGCAAATCATTACAAGACAGCAGACCAACTCTCTCAAACCCAAACAATTCCCTGACTATCATCTCTATTACTCCTCCAAACACCCTATCTCAACCCTCTTATCCACCCTTCTTCCAAATGAACCACGCACTTACCAACAGGCATCTAAGGATGCTAACTAGCAGGCAGCTAGCAACATGAATTTAGTGCCCTTCTTCAAAATAAGACTTGGATCTTGCGTCCAAGACCTCCTGATAAGCACATTATTCGCAACAAATGGGTCTTCAAGTTAAAACAAAGGGCAGATAGTACTATTGAGAGATTCAAAGCTAGGCTAGTGGCTAAATGCTTTGATCAAGAATATGCAATTGACTTTCATGAGACCTTTAGTCCTGTTATAAAACCTGCTACAATTCGGCTTGTGCTTACTTTGGCAGTTCATCATAATTGGATAATCCAATAGCTAAACATCTCCAATGTCTTTCTTACATGGCTACTTAGAAGAGGAAGTATACATGGAACAACCCAAGGGATTTGAGGACAGCCAATATCCCACTCATGTATGCAGGCTACAAAAGTCTCTTTATGGCTTGAAACAAGCTCCTCGAGCTTGGTTTCATCGCCTCTCACAATCTCTCCTTGAACTTGGTTTCACTAGCTCTAATGTTGACACCTCTTTATTTTATCTCTATAGACCCTCTATTACCATCTTCATATTAATATATGTTGATGATATTTTGGTTGTTAGCAATTTTACTACTGCAGTTTCAACTCTTCTACATCAACTCAACAGCGAGTTTGCAGTTAACGATTTAGGAGCACTATCATATTTTTTGGGTATTCAGGTTCACAGAAACTCACAATCTCTTCATATGCATCAAGGCAAGTACATTTTGGGCTTCCTTCACGCACCCACATGGTTGGTGCTAAGCCAGTAGCAACACCATGCACCTCAGGTGGAGAATTATCCAAGCATACTGGTGATCCACTTCTTGATCCTTCAGTCTATCGCCATATTGTTGGAGCCTTGCAATATTGTACCTTAACTCGACCAGATATTGCTTATAGTGTCAACTAGTTATGCCAGTTTCTACACTGCCCCACCTCTGTTCATCTCACTGCAGCCAAGAGAGTCGATATCTAAAGGGTACACTTGAATTTGGTCTCCATTACAGCAATGGATCTTTAGCTCTTCATGGCTTCTGTGACTCAGATTGGTCAGGAAGCCTGATGATCGTAAATCCATTACCGGGCACTGCATCTTTGTAGGTCCATGCCTCATTTCTTGGACAGCCAAGAAACAACCAGTGATTGCTAGATCCAACACGGAGGCTGAATACAAGTCCATGGCACTTGTTGTTACTAAACTCTACTGGGTTCAAATGCTCTTCAAGAGCTTGGTCTTCTCTTCATTCCCCTCCATGTCTCTGGGTAGACAACATAAGTGCACTCTCACTGTCATCCAACCCTGTCTTTCATGCAGGGACAAAACACATAGAGGTGGACTACCACTTCATATAAGAGAAGATTTTCAACCGTGACATCATTGCAAGATACATCTCCACTACTTCCCAACTGTCAGATATCTTCACAAAAGGCTTGACTTCATCCAGATTTAGTTTGTTACGTGACAAGCTCATGGTTCGATCTCTCACCATTGGCTTGCAGGGGCTGTTAACCATGATATTCAAACTCAACAGATCAAGCCTATCCAATCTACTAACTCCAAAGATATAGATAATAGATAAACTTAGTTGTATATTTAAATTACTTTGTATCAAGCTTATCTCTTTCTGTTTTGCACTTGTATATATCTTATCTTGTGAAGTCCTATAAATATATAATGCACATTCATCATCTGGTATCACATCGAACCAGAATTCTCAATTATCTAACTTATACGACTTATAATATGTTCATGTGTGTCCATCCCTTGAGTTTGATCATCATGATTCAATCAAGACATATGATTGAAGATCATATCTTTATTATTACTTTTCTTATCGTGCGGTGGGTGAGGCGCAAGCATGTGTCATTTTAAGCAGTGCGTGAAGCACACCTGCCAATTCAGTCGAATAGTCATTTTTTTTACTGTGTAGATCATCGATCGATCACCGATTTAAGCATTTCATAATACAGAGGATGTTCTTCAAATATATATAGTTGGAAGGTAGTAGATTAATTTTTTTTTATTATAAAAGAAAACTCCATAAAAAATAATTATTCAAACCTTAGGAGAAGATCAGAAAATAGTGGGAGCTAGCTGGGTGGAGGCCCCTACGGATCCACTCAGATTTGCAAGGTGTGTGGGGTCGAGAGAAAAATAAAGGGGTAGACAGGGAAGAAAATATTTTAGTCCTATGGATGCCATGCATGACTTGCATGCATATGGTCTATTAGTATTATTACTCACTATGATGAGATAAATGCATTCAAAAGAAAAAGAAAAAGTGACCCTATAATTTTTCAAGAAGTGCGTAACACTTGTACAATTCATAATTGTACGTAGCATTACTTATCATATATATGATAAGCAGCTAGCACAATACACCAATTGGGATAGTTCTGCATTAGGGATGTAAAAAAAAAAAAAAATCAGGTTGAACCGAACGAACCGGTGCAGTTTGTAAGCGGTCCGGTGCGGTACCGGTTCTTAAGAACCGAAACCGGTCATAAACTGGTGTGGTACCGGTTTAAACAAAAGTTTTGAATACCGTTTCGATCGAGACATTGAAACGAGATATTTCGATACTAGTACCGTTTCGGATACCGTTTCGGAATAGTTTATATATGAATAAATTATATATAAAAATATATATATATAAATTATATTCTAAAATAATAGTCTATCTATAAATAAATTATATATAAATTATAAATAGTCTGATCTGAATTGGGGGGGCAAACAATGAGTTTACAGTTTGAAGAAATGGAAAAAAAAAAAAAAAAAAAAAAAAGTAAAGGCCGAAATATCGGCCGATATGAAACTCTATCATTCTCTGTACCGGCTATGCCATAGAAACAGTATATTTCAACCAAACCGGCATGTACAGTACGAAATTCAAAACTTTAGTTTAAACCGAACCAGACGGATATATATTTATAATTTTTTATATTATATTATATTATATATATTATATACTAAATTGCTAATTAATTAAACATGAGATTTTAATCTTATTATTCAAGTCTATTCATCTTATAACATAAAATTAATCTTATAATTTTTAATATAAGTTTTGATATAACATATAAATTTTAATTTTAAACATAAACATTAATATTAAGTTATTAATATAAAATTACTTTTGATATATATATTAAAAATAATAAATATATTTTTAGCATAATAAATTATAATATTTTTTTAAATACATTTTTATACATTTGATTATATATACTCATATAAAAAGTCTAAAAACTTATATACACTATAGTTAAATTTAATACTATATTAGTATGTATTAATTATTATAAAATAATATAATTATACTATAATATAAATAAACTAATAATTTAATATATATAAACATCTTATTATTACTAATCTATAAAATCGAAAAACGTAGCTAATATGCAAAGAAACACGTGATTATGGGCATAGATTTGGGACAGATATTAACAGTTGTCAAATTCAGTAAAAAGTCTGACCATCTATCACTGTATGATCAGAGGGGAATCTATAGGAATTTCTTTTTCAGTTTTTACACCAAAACTGACCCATCACCACATCAAAATACAATCATTTCAACCCTCTGCAATGCACCCTCATCTACTAATTTCCTTTTTGGGATTTTCTCATTCTCTTCCCTTGTTTTGGACACTTATCTTTACCCCATTTTCAATTATTTTACTACTGAATTAAACCATTATTAATTCATTCAATAAATTGAACTCTATTCACCCAAACAAGGACCCATTTTTGCAGTAGAAATTAAACTCGATCTCCCTTTTCTCAGACCCACTTTTGGATGCAAGCTGGGGGTTCAACAGACTAGCTTCAGCCTGCCCTACCACCACCGCCATCAAAGCATCTTCAAAAGCCTAAGGAAATTAGTCATGTGCCCTTTTCTTCCCTTGTTTCCTCCCTCCACTTGCAGTCCAGAACAAATTATGGCCAAACAAAGAACGAAAGAGCCAAAGATGATAAACAAATGAAAAAATAATAATAATAAACGAATATAAAAGACAGAAGATTCTTGATGTGATCGTTATCATTGTTATTGTACTGTTCATATTTCACAAATTTATCTGTTTCTTTCTTTTTATATCAATCCAACGGCTGGTATCTGCAACCTTTCTAGCAGATCCCACCGACATTATTACAGCAACAACCCCAGTTCACAGATCTACACTTTTCCTCTCTCCCTCTCACGTACAGCTTCCCCTTTTTCTCTCTTTCTCTGCTTCATCGTCCTCCTGTAACAAATCTATATCTATATTTTACATCAAGAACAGCTTCAACAATTTGATCCGACACATTTAAAGACCACGACAATAACTTAACCAAATTAAATGGGAAAAAAACAGGATTTTGATTCGACAAAAAATAAAAAGTCTGGTTTCGAAGATGATTATCATCAATCGGATTCTTCAGTATGCTCATTGCCGACGCTGGTTTGCTTCTTTACCTTCGACTGAATCCCATAATAATTGACATACCATTTGACAAACTTTCTCAATCCGGTGGCCAAATCCGTGCTGGGCTTGTAACCGAAGTCCCTGAAAGCCAAGGTCACATTGGCATGGGTGTAGGGAACGTCACCATTCCTCGGCATCTTGATCACGTGCTTCTTGGCCTTGGTGCTCAGCAACCCCTCCAATATGGACACTAACTTTCCGACCGGCACCGGCGACGTGTTCCCGAGGTTGTAGATCCTCAGCTGCGCCGGTCCCCGCTTCTTCCCGCCGCTTCCAGTGCTCTTCTCGGCCGTATCCAACGCCCCTAGACAGCCTTTCACGACGTCGTCGATGTACGTGAAGTCACGCGCCACCTCCTTCTCGTCCTGTGTCTGGTATATGTCAATGGCCTTACCGTGCAAGATGTCCTTTGTAAAGAAGAAGTACGCCATGTCTGGTCTACCCCAAGGCCCGTACACGGTGAAGAACCTTAAGCCAGTGAGGGAGAGTCCGTAGATATGGTTGTAGGTGTGAGCGATTTCTTCCCCTGCTTTCTTGGTGGCGGCGTAGAGACTAGCCGGCTGGTCGGTCCGGTGCAATTCGGAGAACGGGTTTTCGGTGTTGAGGCCGTAGACGGAGCTGGACGAGGCCCAAACGATTGCGGGTTGAGGATTCACCGTCTTCGCCACTTCCAATAGATTCACGAACCCGGCAATGTTGGAGCTCACGTAGGATTGTGGGTTCTGCATGGCGTAGCGAACCCCGGCCTGGGCAGCGAGGTGGAGGACGTGGGTGAAGGGAACGACGTCGAAGAGCTTGGTGAGCAATGGGCCATCGTTCAAATCTCCTTCGACGATAAAGACTTGGTGTTTGAGCAACAACGCCTGTCTCGCGCGCTTCAAGGACGGATCGTAGTAGTCGTTGAAGTTGTCGAGGCCAAGGACGCCATCGCCGCGTTTCTTCAAGGCGAGGGAACAGTGAGAGCCAACGAATCCACCGGCTCCGGTGACGAGGACGGACATTCCGTTAGGACGGCGGGGGGTGGAGGAGTGGCGGACCTGCTTCTCCCAGGAGGGGCCACCGGCGCGGGGGCCGTAGAGGGCGGAGGAGAGGAAGTTGTGGTGAGTGTGGAGATGGCGGCCAGGAGTAGCATCGGAAATGAGGGGAGGGTAATTGAGGGTGAAGTAGAAGATGAGGGCGAGGGCGATGAGGAGAGTGGCTCGGAACAAGATCTTGGAGGAGGCATTGAGGAGTTTTGTGCTGTTTACTCTGCGGAGGTAGCTGTTGTAGCGCTCTAGCTTTATGGTCTTGCTTGTGTCTGGAGGAGAAGCCATCTGCATAGCTTAATTTCTTTCTTTTTTTTTGGGTGTGTTTTTCTTTTTGGTTTGGTTGTGTCAGAAGGGAAGAAAGAAAGAGGAAATTGAGAGAATGAAAGGACTCAAAAGTGTATGTATCTGTGTATTTGAGTTTGAGTTTGGGAGAGCTGGATTTTGAGGTTGAGCCCTGAAGTTGTGAAGAGTGTGGAAAGGTTAATATAAGGGAGAGAGAGAGAGAGAGAAGAGAGAGAGAGAGATTGAGTTGGGGTTGGTATTGGTTGGAGACCAGACCACTTTCTTTTTCTCGTTAAACTCTTATTTTGGGATCGATCTACTGATATTACGGTCTACAGATGGGAAGCGGCCAACCCATAAAAATGGCATTTCTTGTTACTTTATATTTACCATGATACTCCCCCTTCATATCATGTGTTCGTCTTTAATTACCTCCTTAATTAATGTCTCCAATCACGTCTCAATCTTATTTCTCAAGCATATCTAGATAGATCAGAAGAAACTAGAAAGAGGAGCTCTCTCTGAAATAACGTCTCTCTCTCAATCTTTTAGCTTAGCCACTCTCCTCCCTCCATCTTCCCTTCATTTTCTCTCTTTCCTCCCCTTGGCTTGTTTATAATTTTGTTTTCTATTCTATTACTTTCCTTTTCATTAGGTCAAAAAAGTTTCGATATGTCACCTTCCGATCGACCACCCAAAGTATATATGTGTTATATCATAATACTTCTCAAATGTTGATTTAAATGTTTACACTGCTGTGAATCATACGCACTGCTTTGGATCTATAGCTACAACGACCATACAGTTAACACCAATGGATTTCTTAGCCTCATAGCTACAAAATGTGTCACACCCCATTCTACCAGTGTGTGAGCTCCACTACGTGCTGATATAATCACAAATATTTCTTGAGAGTCGTGAAAAGATATAATGTTGTTGTGGAGCCGTAAAAAGATTGTAGTGTTGTTGTCTTTAACTATAACGTTACTTTCTCACTTCCTCTAATCGTGATTTTTTTCTTAATCGATTAATTTGTTGTATCACATCAAACTACTATCTAGTGGAAGGAACATAAACCCAAACCTATGGTTCAGTACGTACCCATTTGTTTTAATCTTATCCAATCTCCTCTCGAGCACTACCATCACTATAATGAGTATTTTGTATGGGGGCACCTCCTCTCTTCCTCATGTATCTCTGATTTACTTATAATGTATATATTATCACTTAAATACAAGATTTAACAATGAGATATCCTATGTCGATCTACCTAATCAGCCTAAATCAAATAAGTCGGATATATTGTAGACTCTAGAGTCTACAATATATGTAAGAGGAACTTGACCTGACTCATGAGTTCAAGCCCAATTAGAAGGGAGACCTCAACAGCATGATTGATAGACATATGGAAGATTGTCACACCACATTGCAGTGCATGTATAGTTATCTCCACACTTCTATACTAACATGTATAATGATATTATGGCATGTCACTATCAATCAATTATTTAAAAAAATATAGACATATAAAATGAACTCCACATGGATAGTCTATAGATGCTCGATAAATAATGTAGAGCGTATTTTATATGTTTATATCTCTCATACCTTAGATTCTAGGAGCTTTAAGGATCCAAATCTCATCGTGACAGACTTTATACGTAGTACAATAAGGGCTAGGTTGGACACTGAGGTATTCTCATATATATTCATATTTTTAAGATTTTCTCTCTCATTTTTCAAAACTCAATAAAACATCTTAACTCAAACTATTTTAATGTTATTCACAAAATTAATAATTTCCTTAATATTCACATATATTATGAGATATTCTAAATGTCAAATCGAGTCCTAAGTCATGTTTATCAACTTAATTTTTATTTCATATTTTTCTTAAATTTTTTCTTTAACTGATTTTTTCCACTCCAAGAAAAACACTTGGGATCTAGCCTCTCATTCTTTGTGATAAGCTCTCCTCAGTCCTCACCAATATCTCCAATATTTAATTGCTCAGCAAGGATCTAATCATATTTTCACAAATCAAAGGAGACAATACAAATGTGGACAGAATTCAATAGTCAATACCTTCATAGATCAATCCGTTGACTAAAAGTGTAAACACAACTCTAAACTTCAGCTCCAAACCAACAAACGTTTTTTATTTATTAATTCCACAATAAAAAGCAGAGAGGAAAAAAAACAAAAGGCCCTGTATAGCTGTTTAGCCTGTTTCATTATCAAATTTACGAAGGAAAAAGTTTAATCTTCTGGTGGCTTTGTTGGAATTTTAATTTTTTTTAGTTAATAATTAAGAAAGTATTTTTAATAATATTATCATTTTTTTATTTTTTTAAAAAATATTTAAAAGTATTAAAAAAAATATAATACTATATATATATAATTCGGGACCCAAAAATGTCTCGAATAATGTAATTTTTTTTCTTCTTTTTTTTTCATAAATTTTTTTAATCATCATAAATATTTTTAAAAAAAATAAAAAATTTACAATATCATTAAAAAATATTTTCTTAATCATTCAATAAAAAAAATTCATTCGAAATATTTTTTAGATCCCAAATTCAAGACCCAAAGCATACTAAAAGTAATGCTAGAAAGAAACTACTGTAATAATGCACACTTTACGCTTATGATGTATTTACTTTTAATTCTCTTACTTTTTTTTTTTTTTTTAAACGCAAAATGATTACATCCAACGTTAACTTCTCTGTATCTATTCTTCTCGGATATAATTAGGCTGATATCACACAGACAAAAGAGACCGAAACTCTGACTGATTTGGGCAGTAGTAATGAGTGTTCGTAGGATGCATTGGAGAAACCAGGCCGGCAAGTTCCATCGTTTGTTCCTTAAAAAGTCAATGAAAGTAAAGCAGTTTACGCGGACATCATCTCATGCACTATACAATTATCTATAATTCTGGAAGTACGAGACCGTTTGTTGCCGACACGGTTTTTTAGGTCTGTCATCTTTATTATTTATTAAATAAATCATTGGTTTCTTTTTTTTTTCTTTTTTTTTTTTTAATTTCTAAGAACAGAATATACAATCAATACTCTAATTTTTTTTCACAAAAAATAATTATTTAGATAATGAAATAAAATAGTTTTAAATAAGTTAAATAAAATATTATTAAAATATTATTTTTTAATATTATTATTATTTTTTAAATGTGAAAAAATTGAATTATTTTTATATTTTATATAAAAATTTAAGAAAATTATGGTGATGAAATAAGTTGAGAGTATTTCTGTATCCAAACAGGGTCTTAATCTCTTTAATATTAAAAAAAAAAAAATTTTCAACTACTATTTACTATCTCACACTCCATATCCTATGAAAAAAAAAATGATAGGGTAACTAACTACTCATTTACTACTCTTTTTATATTTAATTTTAATTTTTTATTTTACTTAATCTTTAAGTAATTGATTATTAGTAAAATTATGTATTTTCTTAATTTTTTCTTAATGATTAAAAATTTTAAAACTTACTCAAAAGAAAATGATAAAAAAAAAATTGAAATGAACTATGAGTAGTAAATGAGTAATCATTACCCATGAAAAAAAGAGGAAAAAATTGTAGATACATAATGTGAGAATAAATAGTAACTAATGTGTAGTATTACTCTTAATATTATCGTAAAAGTTATTATTGGAATATTTTAATTTTTTTAATTTTATTAAAAATTAATTATTAAGAAAGTTATATTTTTTAATTTTTTTAATAATTAAAAATGTTTAAAAAAATATTTAAAAATAAAAATAAACTACACATTTGTCCTACCACCCTTTTTTTTTACTCTGTTCCCATTAAAGTTTACCTTTTGCTGCCAATGGTCGGTGGTCTCAATTAATGATGGCTTTTAAATTGGTGTGCTGCGTTCAGAATTCCTTTCATTCTTCTTTTTTTTTATTTATTTGTCCATTTTTTTAAGTTCAAAACAATAATATATAAATAGGACTGAATTTCAAAATAAAATAAGAAAATAAAAACTATATACAAAAATAGAAGCAACTTTTCGTTTTCGAAGTAGGTTAAGAGCATTAATGGTTCATGTAAGATATATTTTTTTATAAAATATAAAAAAAATTGATCAAAAGACCCTTCCAATAGATTTTATATTTTAATCTTTATTTTACATTTTGTTATGGTAATCATCTAGATGTAGAAAATATTGTTCATAGTTTTAAAATATTTTTAATTATTTTCTCTCCTTTACAAATTCATTGGTAGTTAGAAGAAATATTTGAAATAAATAAAAAATATTAAAAAATAATATTTAAATAATATAAAAAAAAATAGATAAGCTGATGTATGACCTATCGTAAAAATCAGTATGTAAAATAAATAAATAAATAAGTTTTAGTGAAATATTTTGAAGGATATGATAAAAGAAACATTGGAAATGCTCTAAGGAGTTTGGTATTTTTAGATAGAGGAAACAGTGTTTTAGAGAGAGAATCGTTCTTAATTTTAAACTTGATCCATATGGTGATAAGTTAAAATTGGTTGCTGGTATTTGAAATGGAAATAACCCATGCATGCATTTAGGTATAAGTCATTTTATGAAATTATTATTATTCCAAAGATTGTTACGTTTTTCTTTTATTGCATCTAAGATGTTGAATTAATATAGCTTTCTTAGCTTTTAATTGATTCAAAAAATACTCAAAATTATTTGAAAACTAGGCTTCATTTTTCTTGGAAAATGACATATACATGTCATTATTAGGTGTTTTTAGATAACGACATTTAATTTGTTTTTGTCATCGACACTGACATGTATGAGATGAATAACTTAAGATTATCAAGTTTCTTATCATTCTTGTTTGAGATTTTATAGCTTAATCCACAACGTCACTAATACAAAAACTAGTTTGTGAGTAATGCTACGTACAGTCGTGAAATGTGCAAACGCAGCGCAATCGCTTCGAAAAAAGTAAAGTCCAGTACTAAAAAATTATTTTTTTCTATGTGGATCCTGTATTTACTCACATTTTCAAAAAGATTGCACGGCGCTTGCGCATATGCACTCTACGACTGCAAATATCATTTATCTTTTTTTTCTTTAATAGTAATGCAAGATATAGTTCTAGATTGTGCAAATATCACGTACGCTTTTTGGAAAAGAATGAAGTCTATATTAAAAATTGAATTTTTTTCATACGGGTTCAATATTTATCTTTTTTTTCAAAGAGTATGCACGAGATTTGAACACATTAAAATTAAGACAGCATAAATCATTTCCTTTTTCTTAAATATGAATTTCAACATATCAAGATATCAATTAAATAAAAAATGAAGTATAACGTCAAGATTAATTGATATCAATTTAAATGGTTGATCGTGATTATTTAAGGGTATCAACTCAAATTAATGTTAAGGCAAGAGTGGTAGAGCTTATTGATCCAGACACAAAATCTTGGGATTTGCAATTGATCAAGGAGATTTTCTCTGAAGATGAGGCAGCAACCATATAGAAGATTCTACTGAGTCTTTGCAGTAGTTTAGATAAACTTATATGGAGATGCACAGCTAATGACATTTTTTTTTTTAAGAAGTGCCTATCATTTGCAACTTGAAATTCAACAAAGGGCTAAGGGGCAATCTAACTGTTTTGAGAAGAAGGAAAAATGGAGAAAGTTGTGGAAACTAGCTGTTCCAAATGCTGAGAAGCTCTTTTTTTGGAAGGCCTTCAATGATAGCTTACCAACAAAGAAGAACCTATTTAGAAAGAAGATATTCAATGAGCCAAACTGCCCAATCTGCTTACTGCATGAAGAAAGCATTGAACATGCAATCTGGAATGTGAATGAGAGATGTTTGGGGCCTATGTTCTATGCAGCTACAGAAGAGAAGCATCAGGAATCAAACTTTCTGAGAATTAATGCTCATCTTACTGGAGGAATTGAGTGAAAAAGTGTTGACAGAGATGGTTGTGGTTGCATAGAGATTATGGAAGAAAATGAATGAGGTGGTCTTTCAGAAAGAGTTTACCAGTCCCACGAACCTTTTGAAGCAAACGAATCAAAAATTACAGGATCTCAGGTTGCTGCACAAAAAATCCTTAGTAGTTTTAGAAACTGAGTCTATCCCTATTGCTCAATGGGAAGCTCCTCCAAATGGTTATTATAAGATCAATTCGGATGCTACTATTGATCAAAAGAAGTATAGGGTTAGCATTGGTACTGTTATCCAAAACTGGGAAGGGCAAGTCATGGGCACTATGAGAATGAACAAATTAACTCCTCTTTCTTGATCCACATCTTGCAGAGGCATATGCTGCTCTTCATTCTGTTTTGCTAGGACTTGACATTGGTTTGAGGAAGATTATCCTTGAGGGTGATGCTCTTAATGTTGTTAGAGAGATTAATGGTGTAAGTAAGCAATGGGGTCAAGCTGGTATGATAATCTCAGATGTGAAAAAGAGTCTTAACATATTTGAAAGTTAGACATTGAATCACACCAACAGATCTACTAATCAGGTGACTCATATTTTAGCTAAGAAGGTTTTTGAAATTGATGATGTAATTGTTGAGCTTGAGGATGTTCCAACCTGTATTACTACTCTTATTTGAATTATTCTTATGAACAAAGATAATGATTTCTTAAAAAAAAAACTCAAATTAATGTGTCAATAATATTTTTATTTTTTTCCCCTTAATTCTATTTTCAAATTATAGGGATTGAAGTTACGTGTCAACCAACGAACATATGCTAGCTAGGTAATTCAGCTGGAGCCCACGAGGTTCTATGAGCAAAAGAAGGAATAAACAATAATTAGTTATTTTCATATCTCGTACAACAAAATAATAATTACTCTAATTTTATTTCTCCATCACCATAATTGCCAAGAATCTTGTGCTGCCATTCCCCTAACACTGCATGTGATTAGATCAATCACATCTTATCCTCACCTCACCGACGATTTCCATCACACTCCACTAAAAAAAAAAAAAAATTAATTAATTAATTTAAAATTAATGTAATTTATATTTTTAAATATTAATGGATCTAAAGATTATAATTATAACGTCAAAAACGTGAGACAATAAAGGGATAATTAGGACTAATTTGATTATATAAAATTAAATTATCTCATTTTATATATAATCATTATAATTTTTTAAAATTTTTATATAAAATATAATAAATAATTCAATTTTTTCAAATCATAAAATAAAAATAATATTAAAAAATTATATTATAAAAATATTTTATTTAATTTTTAATAAAATATCTCACATCATTTTATGTGCTAAATCAAATGAAGCCTTAATTATTGATTAGTTTTTAACTTTTTTTTTTTTTATTTTTAAATCGAGCTGGCCATCTGAAAGACGAAGCTAAAGAAGTTTTTCTTTTTAAAAAGAAAAAGAAAAAGAATAGATAAATGTGTAATTAAGATATGTAATAAATAGAGGCAAAATCATGGGGCACGTCACGAGGGTAGGGCCTACAAAAAAAGAAATAAAAAAAGAGTCATATTCAGAAATAGGAGTAGATGCCGGGAGGGAAGGTAAAGGGGAAGGTTCGTGGCACAGGTTTGCCCCTTTGGATGGTGTGGTCTCAGTCTCTCTCTCTCCCCCACACAAACTATAATTCCTTGAGAAGTCGGTCTCTTTATCACATGGACAGATAGAGATAGAGATAGAGATAGAGATAGAGATGCACCTCTATTTGTTACTATTAGATATAATAATGGTCGTGCAATCGTGGTGCATTTTTATAAAATAAAGTAGGATTTATTATTAAAAAAATTAATTTTTTAGTAAGTTTCATATTTTTTTATTTTTTTATTTATTTTAAATGAATATGTAATATTTACATATTTTATAACTACAAATATCATTTCACTACGTAAATATATAACTACGTACACGTTCGGAATGGATATTTTGATATTAGGAGATATATGGTGAGTGCATGCATGGTTCGTATAGTCAAAACTGGATGGCAAAAGCCCTACCTTCAAATATTAAATGTAGTTGGTACTTGCATTTTTTGAACAAGGTCTCAGTTCGATTTGAAAGGATCTGAATTGGGACAGAAGAAAATGTTCCTTGATCTTTTTTGCCTGCTTCGAGTAAATTAGTACGTACATTAATTTGTCATGTATACCATTCCATATGTTAGGATCACACTACAAGAAAAATGAACTTTTACGATTAATTTATTGCAATTAAAAAATTTTTCGTAACCAATTTTAGTTACAAATAATCATTTCACTAGAATTAACTAATCGTAAATAAGTAATTTTCTTACAGTGTCAGTTGGCATTGGACAAGTTCATTTTGTAGTCTCTTTCTATTTGAACGGTACTGAAGAGTTTATGAATATTTTACATGATTTGCATGCCGTTTGCAATTAATTATCCCAAAATATTTTACAAGATCGTCGTCACTTTGGCAAAGGATGTCTATTTCTCTCTTAAAGTAAGAGATGTTAAGGACAATTCAAATTACATAATAATTTTATGAAAATGTAAGTAGAAAGAAAGATTCTTCCATGGTTAGAGAGATCTTATTTCAAAGGTTTTAGAAGTTGGGTTGTATTTAAAGGAGAATTAAGGAACTCAAATGATCAAATTTCATAGCAAAAAAGGGATGAAAACCCCCCTATCAAGTGTAGGAGAGATCAATGCATGAAATGAAATGGATCTTACAACATTTATTTCATACATGTAGTAATAAACGCAACAAGAACTTGAAGGCTTTTTTTTTTTTTTTTCTAGAAAAAGAAAAAAGAAATAGGTCAAGTAGATGTCGATAATTGATGCTTAAAAATCAGGGTACTGGTACAAGAATGAGACAGATGATGAGTGATATAAAGCAATGACATAAATCATGGATGTGTAGCTTGTGGTTGTTTTGTGAAGTGGATATATATATATATATACACACACGTTATGCAACGGGTAGGGTTAAGGAATATTAGCTTATTAATGCCATAATATATATTATTGTGTACGCAAAAAGCAACAAGTGGAGATAATATTGCCCCATGCACCCCGGTGGCATGGAGGACCCCTCAGACTTGACTAATTTTGCTCTTCCTTTCCCACGGCGTTGCACATGCTTGAGTCCAATCTCAAACCCCCCTCCTAGGCAATACGACAAACAACTTGTCGGCACAATCGACCATCCCTATTTGATCCGATTGGATTCAGCATTTTGTGTCTCCTACACCGCCATTTCTCGAGTATTAATGCTATTTATCATGTCAATTTTCATTATCTTCTCATTATTTTATTATGTGATATTAGATAATTAAAGATTATTTATTATATTTCACTTGTGAACCTATCATTTAATGCCACATCATGGGATGATGAGATGACGATGAAAAAATAAATGATGAATAGATTTTTTTCTTTATGTATTAATATGACTACTGGTTTTTCTTTTTTCTGTTTTTTTTTCATGATAATTAATGTTGTTGATAAAATAGTTATTGAAGTCGTGATCCAATACCAGATCCATACTTATTATTCTTATAATAAAAGAAATTCATGCGAGTCCGATTTATAAATATATAAAATGAGTTTTACAATATTTATTCAGTATTTAATATTGCAATATGAGACGTTTGATAAACTCATTTTATTTATCTCATAGAGTTCAAGTATAAATTCTAAAGGATCTTGATCATCAACGTGTCCATATATATCGAGATCTCTTATAATTTCAAAAGAATCTACTAATTACTCGAATTATTGACAAAATTCATATAAAAAAACAAAAAACGATATATATGTATATATATATATATATATATATATAAAATACAACTTGAGACCATGACACGTAATATTGTTATTTTCACAAATAAACCATACTCAAACCTTAATCTAGAACGACAAAATTGAGTATTCTAATAAGGATCATGCTAGCGGGTTGCCCAACGTTTACCGCTGGGCCTACCGCTAGCTATAAATTTTTTGTTTTTTTGGATTTTATTTTAAATATTTTTTTAATATTATTAATCATTAAAAAAATTCACTAATAGTCACTTCCTTAACCATTAAGTAAAAAAAATAAAATTAAAATTAAAATGCATGAGGTAAGTTTGAGGGGTTCCATTAGCATTTTCCTTCTAATAAAATGTCAAAAAACATCAAGTACACCATCTGATGAAATTATTTTTTAGGTCTCTTATGTTTTGTTGTTGAAATCAACTCAACTCATTTTAACTCATTTCAAACCAGTTATTGATGGAACCTACTACTTTTTCAAATTCTCAAAAGAAAGTTAAATCCATCTCAATCTACTTTATATATTCAAACATATATCTCAACCTATTTACATTCAAACACATCTCAATAGGGCCCACAAAACATTAATATTAACAGATCAACTCAAATAATCTGAGATCATCTCAACATCCAAATGCAATATATGTGTATCCCCAATTGTTTGGAGAAGGAAGGTTTTACATGCAATCATGCAATGAGAAAGAAAACTTCCTTTTCTTTTCTCTTTTTCTTTTTTATTTAGTTTTTCCTCAATGGCAAAAGGTTGTATATAACTTCTATTAATCATATGGGGACAAACACAAATGTTTATGTCTATCCCTTTTGCATTGCTGATAGAGTACGTATGGGAGAACCTTAATTAGTAATTAATTAATTAAATCATTCTCATAATAATAAAGAATTAGTGCATGACATGTGGTAAGCCCTAAAACCAGGCCGGATCGAGGATGAATAAATTTTTTGTCTATGGTCATTGTCACTAGCTAGCATGCGCCATTATTGAGAAATTTAATTGCATACCCTATTGACATTAAAAAAAAAAATTGAAATTATTTGAGAAAAATCATAGGAAACAAATTAAAAAATGTAATTTAATATGATCCGATCGAGTTGTAACTCTGACTTCACATTTCAGTACCACTCATATCAGTTAATTATTTTATCTTTTAGATTCACTTGTTAAAAAGAAAGTGAAGCTGATATGCATGCAATTATTAGGAGGGAAGAGTATTAAAATATATAAATTAAATAAGTAAACTCGTCTATTTTTATTAACTAATTAATTAGTGATAATTTAACCCTAATAATTAACTAAAATAAAAATCAATAAATGGATAATTATAAATTAACTTCTTAATTGGAAATTATTTTTTCTTCATCTTCCGGGTCCTCTTCGACTTTTGGTTGCTCATGAATCCTATTTATAATTCAAGATACCTAATAATCAAAGATTTAAAAAAATATATGTATATAAAAATTAGATTTATTAATAATACATAGTCCAACTATTTTAGAATCATGTAGTTGCAAGTCTTTGACACACGATCGAGGATGTCACAAGGAATATTCGGGGTTCTTTTTTCTCATAAAAATAAATAAATAAATAAATAAATAAATAAAGAAAGAAAGAAATTGGTCAAAAATAAATTAATTTGTTGGTTTTTATACCCAAAAAAAGTACTATAACAAGACCATTATTTTATTTTTTATTTTTTTTTATTTTGGTTTTTCATGAGTGGATTAAGAGGATAATTTTGTTGGACATAAATCATGCATTTTTATTATTTATATAATTTAAATGTCGAATTTTTCATTTAGATATTAGCGATATATATCAAATAATAACTATTAATTGATCATCAGCTCGTTCGATCTCGACTCCAAGCAATAGGCCAAAAGGTCAATTTAAGGCAAAATTCCGCCATTGATAAGGCAATATTCATGAGTAGACAAACAGTACCCAAACAAGGACGCAAAGAATGATCTCTACCTAACTTATGTCTCCAACAACCTCAGATCTCATACAGAAATTAGATTAATATCTGATAAAAGATATACCCCTAGCTTAACTGTTCCGAGAAAGGTCCCAGGATAAAAAAAACAATCTCAACATATCTCGTCTCATCATTACAATTTTCTCAAATTCTTATAGAAAATATAATAAATAATTCAATTTTTTCAAATTTTAAAACAATAATAATATTAAAAAATAATATTCTAATAATATTTTATTTAACTCATCTCATCTCGTCTCACTATCCAAACTAGCCTCGTTGTGTTTGCTTCAAATCTCTTCTAATTAAGGATGTCTCTATTCATGTTTTTTTAGTTGAACTGAAAAATTCTAAAGTCTATCAAATCTTATAATTGAAAGTTGCCCAAACCCATTAAAAATGGCATTAGCATTTCTATATGAATTAGCTAAAGCATTTCTATAAAATTATTATTTTATGCACAGGTTGAAATTAAATATTAGAAAAATGCAATTTTATATATTCTGGAATGGTCTGGAGTTAAAACCCTTCAACCATATTCAGATGAAGCACCAGCTAGCCAATGATCCAAGGAAAAGAAAATCTGAAATGATTTTTTTATTGATTATTTCTTAATATCAACAGTCCTTTTGGATTATTTTTTTTTAAAAATAAAAATAAAAATAAAAATAAAAGAGTGGAATAAATAGCAATAAATGGGATCCAACAGACTTGACAACTCAACAAAGACAAGGTAATTAGTGAGTGCAAGGAAAGTAGAGGAGGAGGACCATCAAAGTACTATTATTCACATAATGAAAGTAGGGGCCTGCAATTCATTCCAAGACAATCCTAACCAAATTCAACCTATGGCTATAACTCCAATCCTCTTGCCTTCTCTCAAACTCATTCAAGCCCCCACCCACACTCATGACAAGTGGACAACAACAACAACAACAAAAAGAGTTGATGATTTACAATCTTTTTCTCTTTAATTTTCGATCACTACTTTCATTATCTAACCGGATTTTTACCAATTTAAGATGTTCTACATCATCAACAATAAATAAATTTTACATAACAAAATTAACCAACTCAAGGATTTCTCGATGTTTGTTTTCACGAAATTTCTCAACTCATCTCATCTAATCATTACAATTTTTTTAAATTTTCATATAAAATAAAATAAAAAATTCAACTTTTTCAAATTATAAAATAATAATAATATTAAAAATATATATTGTAACAATATTGTATTCAATTTTTAACTTTTATATCAACTCATATCATTTCATTTACAAAAACAAAGGAATAAAAATCACAAAGTTCAATCAATTTTACTACCTTTCAATTGATTTTGAACCAGATTTAATCTCAACTTAACTAAAAGGAATTACGACTTAAATACCCTTTTTTTCTTATACCAAGAATTTGCCAGCACGAAACTTTATGTTAACAGAGAGGGCTTATGATTTTTCTCTTTTCTTTTTTCATTCTCAATGCTCTCACGGACGGAATTTTTTTCATTAATGTATAAATAGGAGCAAACTACTGTTTATAGAGTCGAGCTACTCTGCCTCCCAGAGTAGCCCGCTCCACTTGACCAATAATGTATTTTATAATTTTTTTTCATTTTTTTAATATATTTAAACATTTTTAAAAAATAAAAAAAAATACCAATATACTTAAAATCACTTTCTTAATCATTAAATAAAATAATTTTTTCTCTTCCCCGAGCGGTCAAGTTGAGCGGTCAATTTGGTAGGCAAACTAGCTTTTTCCATGTTTATATGACAATGTAGCTGGATTGGGTCCAAATTCAATTAATGGTTGTGTACTGCATTGTTTTTACTTGGTAGGTAATAAACACATGAGGAGAATTATATTACAAGGAAAATGATCATGAAATTGTTGCATGAATTCCTTGATCCTCATATCCAGATAACAATTTGAAGCATCCAAGGCAACAAACGCCTGAAACAAACACGACTGCTCCGACAAGAATGGAAAAAGATTAATATAATGATGTCGTTTTGTATGTTTGTGCTGAACAAAACTCCCATCTGATATAATATCATTATGATTTCACGCCTTCCAACTCCTCAATTCCTTTGTCAGCAGCAACTTCTTCCGAATTGGGAAGGCCTTTCAAGACCTGTATAACGATAAATTATGGAGCAAAGGTAAGAGTTTTCTTTATTTGAACAAGAAGACGAGGGTGATGATTACTACTGACCTGATAGAGATACCAAGAAGCAAAAGCATCTGTGGCAGCATACTCTAATTGCTCATTCGATAGAATTTTCTCCCAATTTCCCAGCCTAATTTTGTTGGGCTTTCGAAGCTGCAAATTTCTGAAACTACAATGAGATCCAATCCAAGCTGTTTACCTCTATGTGCAAAGCAGGCTACGATGCTAATATACAGTGAAGTGGCTAAGGAAACTTTTTTTTTTTTTTTTTGTGTAAACAAATCAAAATGGATTTCTATACTATTAATGGTCAAATTACAGAGAGAAACTAACTATCCCGAACCCTCCGTTCAGTTAAGAAGAAGATATACGAGTACATGATCCATGTCAACCTTAACTGCAGTCCTAGGTTACAATACTAGCAACTTCAATGTGGTGGACATAAATTTATACCAAACTGCTGCATTGCAACTAGAAATACTCACACATCCAGGCTAAAAATAGACAGAAAATAATCAGTAGTGGATGTGATCTGCAGTGAATTTTTTGCATGAACTCTACCTTAAGTCCTCCATGATTTTTTTTTTTTTCAATCTTCTATTTTTTATGTCTAGAGGCCCAAAGGTAAAAAATTATCCCAGGCATATGTGGTTTTCTTACTGAAAACTTGTTAGTAAGAGTTCGTGTATATTACTTCAAAAGGTTGGCTCGCAGAAATTTATACATCAGCCTTAAACATGCTCCTAGGTTCTAATACTACCAACTTTAATGTAGTGGACATAAATTTGTAATGAACTGCTGCATTGAAACTAGCAGATTCTCACACATCCAGCCTACAAACTTTTTTCCCAAAAATCAGAATATAATCAGTAGAAGATATGATCAACCAGTGAAATCTTTGCAAGAACTATACCTGAAAGTCCTCCGTGATTGTTTTTATTCTTTGTTTTTTGGGGGTCTTGAGTCCCTTACTGACAATTTGTTAGGAAGAGTTGGTGAATATTGCATCAAAAAGTCGGCTAGTAGAAGATAGAAATTTACATGTGTTAATTAGAACAGAAACCATTCTTAATAGTGTGAATAGGTCTTCTAAGAGAAATACTAGTGGATATGGTGCAATTTCCATCCATCTGGTTCAGCAACTTGTTGAGATACCAAGAGAGTAATAAATATAAGCAATCAAGAATAGCAGATGGCACAGAATCAGAGAGAACAGAAGGATGACCTCTTTGGATATAAGCATCTTGGTTAGGGATGCAAGACCCCATTTCTGGGACTGTCCACCAAGCTTTTGCTTTGCAAGACAACAAAGATCCTCCACAGCTTTTATGGATATACAATAATCTTTAAAAATCTTGGCAGCATCACTACCAATGCCGATTCCAACCTGTGCACATACCAAAAATTATTTTGTCCTAGGAAGCGAATGTAATCCAGTTTTATAAAACAAATAGAAGAAGAAGAAGAAGAAGAGCACATATATTCATGAGGCAAATGCATGACATTTTTTTGTTAGAGTTTAGATATGTTAAAAATTACAAACCTTCAAGAGTGCAGGATCCTCAAGCAGAAATTGCAAACTTTGAGGAATCCCAGAATGAAAAATATGCATCACATGGCAATGACTAGTGTCCCCACATATCTGCATAACTGCAGCCTTCCTAGCCGCGACACCTGCAGAGTCTAAGGTTTAAAGAAATGACCCAGCAAAAATATTCTATGCTAATAATTTAATGCACCTCCTCCCCCCCACACCTAAAAAAAAGCACAAAAAAAAAAAAAAGCCCTTGCTTATTCAATTGAATTGAATCTCACATAAAATTGGTGGAGGTGGGCAAAGTCAGGAACATTAGAAGGCTGGCAAGTATTTTGGGCTGAAAGGTTGCTTCTTTGCCAATGAAATACTTGGGCCCCCCACTTGGGGCTTCCTTCAAGGCTAAGGCTAATTAGGACAGGGTTGTGGAGAAAATTGAGAGGAGATTGGCTGGCTGGAAAAGGTTGTATCTGTCAAAGGGGGAAGAGCCACTCTTATTAAGAGTACACTCTCTAATCTTCCCACCTATTTTTTTTATCCCTTTTTCCTTTGCCAGCAAGTGTGGCTAATCGAATTGAGCAGATTTTTCAAGCTTTTCTGTGGGGAGGAATTGGAGAGGAGACTAAGGGTACGTTTGGGTAATGAGATGAAAAATTCTCAAAACTTCTCACAATTTCCTTCCCAAACATCTCATAAACACACAACACTTTTCAATTTCAAATCTTCACATTTTTCATCTAATTATTTACCTAATCTTTACAACCTTTACAAACTTCAAAACAAAACACAAAAATCAAAACAACTTTTTCAAACTTCAAAACAAAAATTGTATTAAAAAATTATATTCAAATAGTTTTTTAACTTTATAATATTTTTATTCAACTTTTTCTCTCCTTTTCCAAAACCCAATAAAACATCTTAACTCAAACCATTTCATCACTATTCACAGACCATTTCACTACTATTCACAGAATTCTGAGATACTCCAAGTGTCCAAACGAGCCCCAAGTTCCACCTCCTTAAATGGAATAAAGTATGCACACCAATATCTAGTGGAGGGTTGGGAATTCGAAATATGAGGATTTTTAATAAGACACTCTTGGGAAATGGTTATGGAGGTACCATTAGGAAGGGGAGTCTTTAGGGAAGATTATTATTGATATGAAGTATGGGAGTTTGCGAGGGGGTTGATGTTCAAATGAAGTAAGAAGTGCATATGGCGTAGGTTTGTGGAAGAACATTAGAAATGGAAGGGAGGCCTTTGTTCGATTTATTAGTTTTACGATTGGCAATCGATCCAAGATCAGATTTTGGCATGACTTTGGTGTGGTGACTCAGCTCTTAAGACCATGTTTCCTACCCTCTTTTGATTGGCTCTTGATCAGGAGGCTTTGGTGTCTGAGTTATTGGATTGTTCTAGTGGTTCCCCACTATGGAATGTTCATTTTATTAGAGCTGTAAATGATTGAAAAATTGAAGCTATTTCTGATTTTCTCAATTTATTGTATACTGCATATTGACAATAATGTAGTGGAAAGGATGCTTTGAATGAATACTAGGAGTAGGAAGTTTACAGGATGATCTTTGTACAAGGCTTTGTCCAGTCAAATTATACTTCATTCCCTTGGAAGTGTATTTGGAAATTTAAGGTGCTGCCTAAGATTACTTTCTTTGGTTGGACTGCATCTCAAGGGAAAATTTTGACTATGGATAACGTGAGAAAGAGGGGTCTCATTGTAATGGATTGGTGTTATATGTGTAAGAGGAGTGGGGAGTCGGTGGATCATATTTTACTTCACTGTGAGGCGCCAAGGATGTTATGGGAGAGATCTTTAATAGAATGGGTATTGTTTGGGTGAAGCCCATCACCCATCACCCAAGAGGTTGGTTGATTTGTTTGCTTGTTGGTAATGGCGTAAGGCTAACTCACTAAATGCGGATGTTTGGAAAATGATTTCTCTATGTATAATGTGGTGCTTATGGCTTGAAATGAATGGTCGGAGTTTTGAAAATAAGAAGCGTTCTCTAGATGAGCTTAGAAGTTTCTTTTTCCATACTTTATTTCTTTGGGCTTCATCTTGTGTTTTTAATGGAGCTTGCTTTAATGAGTTTCTTGTATCTCTCTAGCTCCTGATTTTTGTAACTAGGTGTTGCTGTTTGTATACCTTCTGTGTACTTGGGCAATGCCTATTTACTCTCAATAAAATGTTATTATACTTACCAAAAATTAAAATTAAAATTGGGTTCATTATTCTGTCTGCCCAGGTGCTAGACCAAGGATTGGAAATGGGTACCAAAACTAACGTTAAGACCCAACTCCAACTCTTGGCGGACATGTAAGAACTTACTCCGGCATACCAAGAATGATAGTATTATAAACAACGAGAAATCAACAGTTGCGTAAGTAGGACTGCAAAAAACATACAAGAGGAAGTACTATCTCCATTCCATTCCCAATATTAATCCTTTCATACTATCCAAACTAAGTCCTCGTAATTTTTTACCAACTCCACTGAGCTTCAGAAGTAATTAAACTCATTGAGGGTACAAAAAAGGTATTAAATTCAAATTATCAATATTAAACAGCATTACTGATTACTCCTTAATAGCTATAGACCTTGTATGGTTAGTTCCAGCGGCCAAAATCAGACAGCCTTCCGTAAAATTATCAATGATTCGTCTACCTTTAATGGATATGCACCCAACTGACCTTTTTTAAAAGTGGGTCGCCACTCGATATCAAGTCCAAGAACGACTTGACCCGATTCTGTTTTCTCCAATTCGAGATTCTGCAAAAGCTCCTTTGCAGCTTTTTCTACCTCTATGGATGTCCGGCTGTACAAAATGCGACCCCCAAACTTCATCACTGGGTGTCTCATCCTCGTATTCGCTACCTCAGAAAACAAAATCAAACAAATATTCAAACATCGTATCTTTTACCTCCTACCGCAACTTTCCCAAAAATCAAACAACAAACGGAAAAGTAAATAAGTGAATAAATAAAGAATAAGTATGCATTGTAGATATGATTTATGAATACCCTGACAAGGGGACAGGAGTGGATTTGGATGTTGGAGGGCGAGAAGGGAACTCGGCAATTGGCGCAAAGTTTTGGGGGGGTCCGATTCTTCGGGGTCTTTTCGCGCGTCAGTGCTATATCGTCGTTTCTTGCTGAGAGAGGAGGAAGGAGCGGATTGGATGGCGGCGTCGATAGCTTGGATATCTTCGTCAGTCAGGGGTTGATCCCACTCCATTTTCTTGCCGCTCTCTTTTTCTGTTCTCGGCGTGAAACCTGAGAGCGGGAAGTGTAAGGACCGAGGAGGGTCAGGTTCAACATAGTCCCACAAAAATTGAAAAAAAAACAAAGTAGTAGATGTTACTCATATTAGATTCACGAAATAATTTATAGAAAATGTACAAAAATAAATATATTTTATAAAATTAAATTTATAAATTGATATGATTTTATATGATTTATTAAATCTATTTTATAATAATAATAATTTTACGGTATAACATATGGATATGTCAGTTTATAAGTTTATTTTTATAAAATTCTTTTATACCTAAAATATTTCTTAATAATTTGAAAATAATTGATTTCACTGTAAAACAGATTTGACAGCATATTGTAGACAAATTGTAAAATTTAACACAACATTAAATTACATCAACTTATAAATTTATTTTTGTACAATTTTTTTATAGACAATATTTTTCTTTAAAAATATCAAAACTAACTTCTATAGAAATTTTGTAAAGGAAAAAACTATTTGAATCGAGAATGCTTATCGACAAAAGTGACTGATTGTGGTTTTTTTTTTTTTTTTTATTTAATGGTTAAGAAAGTATTTATTAATAAATTTCTATTTTTTATTTTTTTAAAATATTTAAAGATGTATAAAATATTATTAAAATAAAAATAAAAAGTTCATTTGCACTTGAAGGTCCAAACTATCGATACCTTTTATTGATACTAGTGGCAGGACTTTTTTGGAAAACAATATCCCAAAACCTTTTGTATCTTGAATGGATTGATCCATTTTACAAATTCAAAAAGCACATATGTTAAAAAATAGTTATTTTCTTACATCTTTTATTGTCTTTCATCACTTTCATAAACATGAACATAACACTAATCTCAAAATTTATAAAAATAACTAATTCTTTTTATACATACATTCAACCATAATTTTCTTTTTTTTCCCACTTCTTGTTCAATATTGAGCGTGTTATACCCATTTTTGCCCATATATTGTTGATCTTTTAATAAAAAGGTATTTGCTTCATGAATTTTTAAAACTCATTAGACAAATAAAATGTTTTAAGCTAGAGTTTTCATCTAAATTAATTCCTCAAACCCGGTCTATAAATATTGTGTCGCCTCAACATTTGAGCAGTACGTGACTTTAAGACTTACTTGTTATAAACTCTTTTAGATGAAAATTTTTTTGGGTTGAGTAATTATAGAATTATAGTGCTTCAACATTTGGAGCGGGACACTTAGCATTATTCATCCTTTATTTGGGTTGAGTAATTATAGAATTGGTGGACCTTTGGTTCATAGTAGTTAAAACTTACTTGTTATAAACTCTTTTAAGAAGAGTCCTTACACTTTGGAATGGTTAGCCGCCCAAGTCCTTTTAGGACCATGTGATTTTCAGTTTTAAGGATTAAGGTGACACTCGGGTTTCAAAAGGACAATCTTGAGGAAGAGAGGGGAGTGATTCGGCTATGACACTTGGCATACATGTGTAGAGTGTCTTTTAGGGTTTCAAGGAAAATTCTATTAGAAGGATGAAGGGTGCTCGGTTTGGCTAGGATTATGTCACTTGGTGCCCATGCTACACGTCCCTTAGAATTCCAATGGAGTAAATGATGAGGAAGAGAAAGAGAGAGGTTTTGGTTTTGGTAAAAACATACCACTTGGCGCCCATGCTCATATGAGACTTTTTAGTTTCCAAGAGAGCAATGATAAGGGAGATATAGGGAGAATTCAATTAGTGCCACTTACCACTCATGCAAGACACCTCCTGGGTTCCCAAAGGAAGTAATCATGAGGAAGATGAAGAGCGTGCTCGGTTTTGGATAATGACATGCCACTTGACATTCATGCAAGGCATTCCTTAGAGTTTCAAGACAACAATCATGAGAAGAAAGAAGAGTGGTGATCAGTTTGGCCAGATCTCACCACATGGTATCCATGCAGTGGTTCTTTGAGTTCAAACTAGAAAGAAATGAGGAGGGAAAAGAGAGAGAGTACATTTCAGCAGGTGAACCTTAGGTTTCCAAGACTTTCAAACAATAAGCAAGGAGAGGGGGCGAGACTCATGGCTAGCATGCATTGAGACTCTTAGTATCTCTAAGGCAAGCAATCATTAGGATAAAGGGGAGAGAGAACCAGTGGATGAGAGGGTATATAAGGGGAGGCATTTATGGTACTCGATTACACCCCTAGAGGAGGAATAGAAATGTCATTTCAGTTCCCATCAGAATTTCTTCACACTCTCTTCCCCATTCTCAAGCCTATCTCTAAGGAAAGAATCATAGTTGCTTCTTTCATCAACTCACACATCCTACGTGCCTAACTTGCTTCAAGAAAGCCTGGTCTGATTACACAGATGAAATCATCTCATCACAACTCATATAATCATTACAACTTTTTCAAATTCCAAAACAAAAATAATATTAAAAAATAATATTCTAACAATATTTTATTCAACTTTCAACTTTTATCTCATCTCATATGTGTAACCGAACGAGGCCTTAAGAGATTTAGGAGCCAAACATCTCGAGGAGCCTTAGCTAGGTAAGGAAAAACTTCATTCTCCAAAGTTCTTTTCAAAGTTTCTTGAGTTTCGGTTAGAGAGTCCTCAAGGTGTTGAGTCTTCTTTTGACTTTGAAATCAAGAGAGAAAATGAAGGAAAAATATGTAGGGTTTGGTTCTTTTGCATGTACCACTTGTTTAGCTCTTTTTCTAAGGATGATTTAGAAGGAGTTTTGGCTCATGGCACTTGTTGCTATTCAGCCTGTTAGGATTTCTCCATGTGAGTGAATGACTTATTACACATCTAGTAATATTCGACCTATTAGGATTTTGTCCATATAAGGGTGAAGCTTGGTGACAATCCTATTGTCACTGGGTCTCACTAGGGTTTTTTCCTTGTGTGTATATGTGTGAATAAGTCAAGTATATGATTAAAAGTAGATATTGTAAGGGTTGATAAAATCCTTTGGCCTAATAGGGTTGAGAGTTGCTAGTAAATGAATCTTGGATCCTCTAAGTGTTCAGGTTAGTGTGTAAGTTCAATAACTTCTTTCAAATCAAGTTCTAATGTTTAGAACATATACATTTCAGCTTACTTGTTAGTCGGTATTATTATTTTAAAATAAGAGCTTTGTAAATTAGCTTTTAACTTACTCTTTGATTTTCATGTTTATTGTGTAAACGTTGCATCTATGATCTGTTGTTTGAAATATTAATTGATTCACGTTATTTGTATTTGGCCATATTATGTTATGTTGTCTGATAATAAAGTTTTATGCTCATGATTTGTGTTATGATCATTGTGAATATGTTCAAATGATATGTTCTAATTATTTCAAGTTGTCTATATGTTAGAACCATTGAATATGTGCCATGTATTATGGCATTCACATGCTATGCTAAGATCATATGAATACGTCACATGTTCACATGTTAGGGTTTTGCATCTAGAAGACTTTTGACACGATCCAATGCTAAGATGGAAGAATATCCTAGTAGAACTCATATTTCCACTCTGAAGTGAGTAAAAATGAAATGGTAGTCTCGGATTGACGAGATATTGTCAACAGGCTTAGAAAGGAACCAAAAGGTTTCTGGAGCGAAGTGGTAGCACCTAACGATAATAGATGCAAAAAGTGATAAGTATGATGAAGGCGATGCAATCTGTCATATTGATTGCAAACTTTTGGTGAAGGTAGGTTGATCTGCCAAGAGCATTAGGGGGGCTCATGGTGAAGGCAATTTTGTCTACCCTGGTGCCTTAGTCATGACATACTCACACCTAGTCGAAAGACCTATGATGTGATGCGGTAGCTAGCATGTGCACACAGTTATGGTGTGGTCGTGAGGTATCCATAAGTGTGTATAAGATAAAAAGAGTTTATGAATAAATATGAAAATGGATGATTACATTGTCTTTCTATCACAACAAATTGTTGTATTTTTTAAAAAAGAATCTGAAGGGGTGAAAAATACAATTTATGAAATTGCACGTCCATGCTCATGCAACCATGTTCAAGTTTACCTTATGTATGCTTATATTATCTCTGCGTATGTACGTTTTTGGCATAACTTGCTTGAATTTCTCGAAATCTCACTATGGTAGTTTTCAATTAGTAGAAATTATGACATGACTAGAAAAATGTGAGCAGGATAGGGAAGCGTAAACCCCATTGGCCACTAGGTTTTTAGGAAAGTTGTTCATATGCACATCGCCTCGAAGCGATTAAGAAGTTCATATAAAACATTTTAAAGTTGATAAAGGACATCCAAAAAATCATAGGAAAAAAAAAGGAATAATGTTTTTGACTTTGTATTTCTAGACTATGTTTTGGTGGTTTTGAAGAATCAAGTTTTTGGACCATACTTTTGTAAGGACATCTTAACTTAATATTTTCGGATACAATAGAAGTTTTAATTTGGTACCAAGTTTATTGTTCAAGCCTTTATCTATTTTTCTGTTGCAATATATTCATACTGTCAGAAACATACTAGGTGTATTACATGTTAATTGTCATGTGCGAGGGGCATGTAACCTTGAGTTGCATATCCCAACGTTTCAGTCTCCGTCAAATCCCAAGCGGGGTCTAGGAGCATCACATTAATCAACTCCTTGAGCATCTGCAAACCATTCTCACACATACAAGCAGAAGTTCAAAAGTGTCTCCTTCCAAAGTTGAGTTGTTCATGAATTATTTCTTCCAAAATAGTAGTGAATCGAACAAGTATAATAGATGTTATAGAAATGTATGGTCTGCACATAAATGTTAGAGTAATGATATATTTACATTTGCTTTACTACCGCTTTACTACTCCATGTGGCTTTTATTTTTGTTTTTCTTCTGCCTTTGTCTCTTTGAGATTCAAAATCTCTATCAAACAGCTGAGGACCCCATCTCCCTTACATTTGAAATTCAAAAACACATCTCATACTTCGTGTCGCCCCTCTCCCCTCCTCCTCTCCTTCGTGTTGCACCTTCTGGCATGGCCACCGTTTGCTGGTGTCACAAATGTCTCAGATTTCATAAGCTTCCTTTTCCTTCGCGTCATACTGAACCAACTCTCCCAGCATGGGTTCGACGGCGCCGTTGAAGGTGAGATATCCACCATACCCATTCCTTCACCTCTCTCCCAAACTAAGGCCCCGTTTGGATTACAAAATTTTCTTATCTCATCTTAACATCCAAACACCACAAGTACAAACACTTTTCAATTTCAAATTTTTAACTTTTTTATCTAATCATTACAACTTTCCCAAACTTTCAAACAAAATACAAAAAATAATTTAACTTTTTCAAATCCCAAAACAAAAATTATATTAAAAAATTATATTTTAGCAATATTGAAACTTTAGAATATTTATATTCAACTTTTTCTCTCTTTTTTTTCAAAATCCCTTAAAACAACTTAGCTCAAACTATTTCACTACTATTTACAAACTATTTCACCACTATTCACAAATTTATCATATCATCTCAACATCCAAACGAGGCCCAACTCTCTCTCTCTCTCTCTCTCTCTCTCTCTCTCACACACACACACACACAGAAGCCCTCGCATTGCATCCAGGCTAAGCCTCCTCTCCCCTAAGCGTTGCACCTCACGTGGTGTGGCCACCGTTCAACGGCACCGTCTCAGGTGAGATATCAATCAAACCCTCTCATCCATCTCTCTCTCTCAGAAGCCCCCTCGTGTCCCGTCCAGCCTATGTCAACCCCTCTCATTCATCTCTCTATTTTAATTTTCATGAGGTACTATAGCTTTCATGTACTTGTACTTTTATATATTGGATTTGGATTAGCTTTGAAAGGTTTCTATGGAAGGCCTCGTTTTTTCTATTCTCATGTGAATACGACAACAAGTACTATGATTTCATTACAATTGACCCTTCACTCTAGATTTAGTGTATAGATGTTGGTCACTCTAGATTTATACAAATAAAGTATATAGCATTTGGTTAGACTTCCTTGTTAAAGAGATTATAAATTGATGTATACACACTAAAAATTAATGTTGATTCATTAGGGAAGCTTTATAAATAACTTCGAAAATATGTTCTTATGTTCCTTTCACTCCGGATTTCATTATAATTGGCATTACCTTTCATTGATTATGAAAAATATTCTTTCAATGAACAATTTTAAACTACGCCAAATAAAAGGAATTATGAAAACTATTTCTACATTTTAATAAAATGGAGTCTAATGTTTTTGCATTTTGTCCATTCTATGTCCTTACAAGTTACTTTTTCTTAATATATCAAACCAATAACCCAATATTGAATCGTCCAAGTTCACAGGCCTTAGAGGACCTAAGATCCATATCTTCAAGTGGAATATATTTAAGTACAACACACATGATGCTTAAAATTCCAAAATGAACTAAAATATTTAATCAAATAAAACGTACAAAGTCTATTAGTAGAAAAAATAATGCAACTCGCAACAAAATAAGATAATGAAACAAACACCAAAGATATTGCATGCGTTCACTAAAGCAAAGTTAATATTAGTTACGACAAATTTTATTGCATTAATGAATTATTTTTTTATATTATCTTTAACACTTTTCAAAAAAGTGAAAGAAATCAACGTAAGGACCATTGAATTGGACGAAGTGTTTCAAGTGTAAGAAGCTTTATATGTATGGTGATATGTATGGTGTTATATATTATGTATCTCATCCTAGGACCCAATATGCTCTACAAGCTCAAAAACAAATTACGTAAAATATGATATTTGAGTGCAATAAATATGATGGAAGTGAAGGAATCCTTGCACCCCATGCACTCCAACCAAAAAGAGAAAGTTAAAAATAAAATAAAATGAGGAAAATGATTAGAGAACAATAAATACCATGAAGGTGAAGGAGTCTTGACGAAATATAAAGGTCATAGAAAATGATTCAATAAATCCATGAGAACAGAAATATGGATATAATAGGAGTTGAGTCTTGTGTTAACAACTATAAAGTTGTTTAGGACACATATAACTTAACTATAGCCTGAAATATTGCAAAAGCAGAATTCTAATATTAGGTTATTCTAAGTTCCCTTTGCATTTTATAATTAAAATTGAAGTGTTATCCTACGTTGGGTTAGAAAAAAAAACTCCATAAAATTGGATTAAGCATTAAATACAATGAGATTCACGTACTGTATAGATATTATACAAATTATAAGAACATTCAAACCAGAAAATTATTGGGCAATTCGATCTTGTGCAATAGAATAAGCTAATAAAGACTATCGAATATGAATCCAACTCTATTTTTCGCTACAATAAATTCTGGAAAAGCCTTCTTGTATAAAAGATGACTTCCCATTTTGCAAGGACCAATGCCAATCAAGCAAAATCCCTCTCTCACCCAATCTTTTTTCATTTGTTGTCTTTGCATTTGCTTTTGTTTCCAATGTGCATATTGTAATGTTGCTTTTAGTGTGCATATTCTCATTGGAATACTATACATATGGATATTGACATATATAACATAAGAGTGCTTGCTGCAAGATGTTGTAGCATTTACAGCTTCTTTTTTATGTTTACTTGGCCAGCATTTATAGCATTGCATCTATGGCTAGCATTTTAGACTCGTTTGGATAGTGAGATGAGATGATTTTAGGTGAGTTAAATAAAATATTATTAGAATATTATTTTTTAATATTATTATTATTTTGAGATTCGAAAAAACTGAATTGTTTATTATATTTTGTATGAAAATTTGATAAAGTTGTAATAGTGAGATGAGATAAGTTGAGAGTGTTTCAGTATCCAAACAAGGCCTAGTCTTTTTTTTTTAATATTAGTTTAATTTGGCTAATGCATGCTTTTCTGTGCGACAACTTTGGTAGTGTAAAATGTCTACAAATTTTGTATCAAGCTCAACTTCTAGATCAATGTCTGACGTCCAATATGTTTTTGTGGTGTGAAAGCAAACCTAAAGATTTGTCGTAAGGGTGCAAATTATGGTCAATTATTTTTTACTTAATTGGCAAGTAAGATGTCATATTTTAACCATGTCGTCATGGTTTAAAAACAAACTTAACCCACATGTTTGGTATTTTGTTTTGCAGTAGGACTGGTCATGCAAGTTTTAACTTGGATAGATTTTGAAATCTCTAAATATGATATGACTATAATAGAACATCTCCAAGTTATGAACAGTCAGTGACAAATGCTACGTAGAATAATTTACCAAATGAGTAAGCGGCATCTAAGTATAAATGGAAATAGAAGCTACTCGAGAACGAGTAGAAATTGAGTACAAAACATGCAAAACGAAGATTACGATGCATAGATATAGGACTACACTTATAGTATCGTCGATTTTTTCATATTTGTATTAATATGGCTACTCCTTTAATTTATCCCCACAGACGAAAAAGGACTTGATGTAATTATGAATTGTAAGAGCATTTTGTAATATACTGTAGTATTGTATTTTGTGAGACCAATTTGAAATGAATGTTGCAGGATCAATTTTTAATGAATGTTGTATTGTATTGTATATAAACAATTTCTATTAAGTTTTTTTGTAATGTTGTATTAATATTTTATGGAAGATAGTCTTATTCATATCAAGTTTAAGTTTGATTCATATATGTAAGTATCCAACCTTTATGGCTAATAAAAATACACGTGCCAAGAGAATAACACAAGCATTCTAGTTTCCAATCAAAGAAATACCAAAATTCATATAATACCCCTCCATCCATATAAACTTGAATAGATACTTTGCGTATTACAAAATGTACACATATATTACCTGTATATTTTCCTTACAAAATGTACATATATTACATATATTGCATCCTATTAGTCTACACATGCAGTGTACAAATCTAGTAAAATAACAGTTTTTAAGATCTAGCACCAAACTTTTTGCAAAAAGATTCTTTCAAAATAGTAGCTTCTCTCAAAATAACAGATTTCGTGCAAAACGAGTTTACAATCTCATACATGCATTATATTATTACATTAGTGATTGTATAATTTGAAATAAAATTAAAGTTCAGCATCAATGTTGAAATACTTTACGTATGGATATTAACATCTATATCTTAATTGTAGGAGTATAACAAGAGTTATCATCGTCCAAAAGTTGATAAAACGATTGTACCTAACAAGGGAAGACATCCACAATTAATATACATTAAAGAATCATATTATATTAAAAATACTTAAAATAATACCACAATCAATTGAACAGTACAAACTGTAGGAACATCAAGCTTGGCCAAGCTATGTGAGCCAAACTCTACTACAACGATTGTATTTAGGCACGACCTATTCTTCTGTGCAGAATTTCAAGATGAAGAGTTAATGCCGAAAAGTAACAAAATATGATTATAAACACAAAAGACAAAAACATATATGTACGTAGGTTCTTATAAACAACCTAGCTTTAATGAGACCATCGAGTCTTCCTTGATTTCACAACTACTAATTGTCTTTTCAACTAATGGTTGTTTTCACTTACAAATTAGTCTTCCCTTACTTCGAGTTGCTATAGGACTTCGCAATTTTTTTGGGCCTTTTGTCACCCTGACTTGACGGAACGATTGTCAATTGGCATACTACTATCACACGTCAGTTGCACTTCAACCCATTCTACATTCAACCTACCTAATTGAGTCATTACCTTTAAGCAACCTTCATCACTATTTGATGCAATGAAAGAAAGTTCATAAAAAATCTTGTTCAATTTATTCATTCAGTGTGCATTTGGACTATAATGAAGATCATTGTAGCTACTTCGAACAAGCATATAATCTTGTTTTAATTCTTTCCTCTACCTCTCAATGATATATTTTGAAGGCAACTCGTTTTTTTTTTTTTTTTTTTAATTTTTTTTATGGAGTGTCAACACACACGGATGGCATGCCTATACAAAATTCAATTTAATTCAAATAATTGACATATGTAGCTTACTTCACACTCTTCATCATTAAAGTGAGCAACATACTTTTCTCTTTTAATGAATTCAATAATAACTTTAACCTAATCAGCCAAATGATATGTAAACATTGAACCTTCATACCTAACCACCAATGTGTAACAATATATCAAACATTTGAACTCTTTTTAAACTTCTTCAAATTTACCATTTGTGAAATTACCCAAGTACTCCTGTAACGTAGTAAAAATATCTATCAATCCACTCAACAAATTGGTTAGTTGTCAAGCATGCAATTAATTTGATAAACAATCAAATACATAAAATAAACGAAATACATAACACCAAGATTGGTATCGAAGGGAAACCCTTTAAAGAATTCTTTAAAAGTAAAACCCTACGGGGTAACCAAATCCAAAAAATTCAATTTTATTATTTGAAAATCAATTAAAATTAAATCACAATTATAAAACCTTTGTAACTTGGCTCTCTTACTTGACCAGACAAACGACTCGTTTGTCTTCTACTACAGTAGCAGCCAGAACCTCTGGAGATTTTCAAACTATCGACTTCCCTCCTAGGACTCCAGTGGCTGAACTCAATCACCTCAACTCTGACACGGAGTATGCACACACTCAAAAAGAGAGATAAAACACTAGAAAATTAACACTCAAGTACCACTCTATGAGAGAAACAGTATGAAAATTGTCTAAGAAATTTTCTCACCAAAATATGCACTGGAAAGTGCTCTAAAAAATATGCAGATTTGAATCTCTACTGATCCTAACCAATAGGATCACTTAAATAAACAATCTGAAAATCAATTTTAATTGCAGTAGGATTCTGCTGATGAAACAAATCTGATAGGAGTTTGATCTGTACTAGATTCTGCTGACGAGCTCAGTCTGTTAGGACTTTCAGGTGTAATAGGAATCTGTTGACATGAGATCTCTGCTGGAAAATGATTATGCTGACACCTGGCACTGAGTCTTCTTATCAGATATAGATTTCATTCAACTATATAATTTCAGATTCCTTGAATTTTGAATAAATTCTTATGATTTATCTAAAATACTATCTAATAACTATTTGTTTCAAATTAAATGTTCTTATATAAAGATAAAATATTTACATTCATCCAATCTTAACAATCTCCCAACTTAAATAAATATCTATCGTCCTAGTTATCTAATCCTAGCCAACCACTTTTATATTTACAATCTTCCCTTTTGGCAGATTGGTGGCAAAATACTCAATTGATGAATGTAGTGTGTATCTGAAACAAAAACAACTAACAGACCAAGATCTCGTGAAGCATCATTAACCATTCACTTGAAAATAATGAAATTAGACTCTGAACTGAATTAAACCACATTTCACAAAATATAAAAATTAATCATTAGCCGCAAAAGAATTTCAATTGCACTACTTTACTGGTGCTGCTCCCCCTCGGTCTTCTATTGCTACTTGCTCTCACTTTTTACTCCCCCTTCACAAATGACTTTTTAACTCCCCCTCAACAATTTAACTCCTCATCAACAACACACTCTTCCCATTTTTGTCACAGATATGTCAAGGCTTAAAGCTCCTCCTTATCAGAACCAAAAGAATACATATCACGCATATGTGTGCCGAGATGAGAACACTAAGAGCAATATTGATTTGACACTGCTAAAATTCTCTCTGATCTTAACTCAACCATGCATTTTGATAAACTTAATGTATGAATGTGAATGCATGTCAAATAGTGAGCAAATAATGGAGGTAACCTGGTTGAGACATTAAACCAAACACTTGGTGGGCATTACTAGAAAACCGAGATGAACAATGTCGTAATCCACACAAAATCCTTCCTCAATACAAATAAAACACAATCCCAACTCAGATAAACCAGTGATTCATACCCCATTTTTTTAAAAATCAATGTTACAAACACCCGACAAACTAATTCACGAAGTACATTCTCAACTGGGAATCCTGTGCCCTAAAAATGAAAAAACAGCGGATAGTCGTATGGGACACATACCTCGAATAGGAGTAGTGCAGATTAAGAGTCCTCTTTGATTTCGTACTCACTCAGAATGGAATATGGTATGAAAGAAACTGAGAGAGGAGTGGAGAGTGGATATCGAGAATGAAGGAATTTGGGCTTATCAGCTTGGGTGAGTGACTTAAGTCACTTAAGACACGTAATGTGCTACTCATGAGACCATTCTTTTTAGAACATAGTCCATGCTGGGACTTAAGCCATTAAAATAGAGACTTATTCCCAAGTAAACAACCACCAGTTCCAGACTTATGCACATACACTAAACTATTCAAAACTGAGGAAGATCCAAAAAAATAAAACATAAAACCATAAAAGGACTTTAAAATATATTTTATATTTTCCTTTTTTCTTTTGAAAAAAATAGGCAATAAACATACTTAAATGCATATCAGTTCAAGCATAGTGCCGCTCACACAGAAAAATAAAATACACTCATATTTGTAACAATCACAATGGTTGTTCATTTCTCATAAGATCATCAATATCAAAGCTCATGTGAGTTTGTGAGTGAGAATACTTATTTCAAGGAATCATTTATATATATTTTCCATCTTTTTTTTTCTTTCCATAGATACTCCTAAGAGACTGTCTCTCACCTTAAAAGTAAAATCTGATGTTAGGACCTAGATACTTGAAAGAGTATCTCCCCCAAACACAAGTTTGCACAACCCTTTGATATGTCCATTTTTATTGCTCATATTTTTCTACAATGATTAGAGCAATGATTTTTCTGTAAGGACTTAAGAGACAGATCCGTGTAGGGTGTTTGTCTTTTTTCGCAATGATTAAACACCGACTTTTACTATATGGATCAACTATTTATGTTCGGCAAGGAGAGATCTCTTACTTTTAATACTAGGTTCAATTAGTATTAATCAATTTAAGGCATGAACTCCCTTTATAGTGAGCATCTTAATAATAAATACGGAACATGATTATAATAAGCATAATTATAAGTTCCTCACAGTGCTTGAAAATGAATTTTGTCAATATGACTTATAGGGTAAATAAGCTCAAAGTTGACTGCACAAAATAGAGAAATGCATAAGTTTAAGAATTTACTATATGAGAGCTCAAGTGCTCAAACCTTGACACACTAAGTATGCACTTTCCTTCAAAAAATAAACTCTAAAACAAACAAACAAAAAAGTATTTTACACTAAAAAACAGAAAAATAAAACAAAAACTAAACAAAAATGCATGTCATAGGCTAATGATATGCAATGAATGCAAGAACATGCAAGTAGTCCTATCACTTAATGTCACACACACGTTCATCTAAGGATTTTAGGAAAGTCCTCATACTAACTTTCCAATAAGCATAGTTTTCCTCATCAAAATGTGACGGGACATATAATGACAACGACATGATCTACAGGGACACGAATCACACTCGGATAAGTGAACCACGCACTGATACCAATTGAAATTACCCAAGTACCCCTGTAATGCAGCGGAAATATCTACCAGTTCACTCAACAAATTGGTTAGTCATCAAGCATGTAATTAATTTGATATATAATTAAATACATAAAATAAACGAAGTATGTAACACTAAGATTGGTGTCAAAAGGAAATCTTTTAGTAAAACTCTACGGGGCAGCCAAACCCAGAAAATTCAATTTTATTATTTAAAAATCAATTACAAGTAAATCACAATTACAAAACCTTTGTAACTTGACTCTCATACTTGACCAGACAAACGACCCGTTTGTCTTCTATCACAGTAGCAGCCAGAACCTCTGGCGATCTTCAAACTATTGACTTCCCTCCTGGAACTCCAGTGGCTGAAATTGATCACCTCAACTCCGACACGGAGTATGTACGCACTCAAAAAGAGAGATAAAACACTATTCTCACACTCAAGTACCACTCTCTGAGAGAAACAATATGAAAATTGTCTAAGGAATTTTCTTACCAAAATATGTACTGGAAAATGCTCTAGAAAATATGCAGATTTGAATCTCTACTGATCCTAACCAATAGGAGTCCTTAAATAAACAATCTGAAAATCAATTCCAATTGCAGTAGGATTCTGCTGACGAAACAAATCTGATAGGAGTTTGATCTATAGTAGATTCTGCTGACGGGCTCAATCTGTTAGGACTTTCAGGTATAGTAGGAATTTGCTGACAGGAAAACTCTGCTGGGAAATGATTCTGCTGACACCTGGCGCTAAGTCTTCTTATCAGACATAGATTTCATTCAACTGGATAATCTCAGACTTCTTGAACTTTGGATACACACTCTCATGACTTATCTAAGATATTATCTAGTAACTGCTTATTTCGAATTAAATGTTCTTAGATAAAGATAAAATATTTACATTCATTCAATCTCAACAATCTCACAACTTAAATAAATCTCTATCATCCTAGTCATCTAATCATAATCAACCATTTTTACATTTACAATTTGTATAAGCTTCCTGGCACTGCCTCTCGATGATATAATAACTTATGCATGAAAGTTGTGTGTGGAAGGAACTAAAATCAACTGTACTCTCATTCTCAATCTTGCGTCTAAGTGCATTATTGTACTGATTTATGAACTGGTTTAATGTTGTTTTCAAATTGACGTAATCATTAAAAAATGCATTCACACATTCGCTTCTTTGAGTAGTTGACAATATGGCCCAAAAGTGATTTCTCACGTAAGCCATTGCCCATAGATAATGCTCAGAATATAACCATTCAAGCCATGAATGATCGCGCAAATCAAAACTATCTAAAAGTTACAGCCAACACTTGTCGAACTCGTCATGAGTCAACGTGTCATAAATACACCTATGAGGCTATGAGAACACAACCAACGATCTCAAGTTTTTTTTCCCATAATATACCACAAGGAGAGAAAGCAAAATTCAAGAAATATTCATTGTTAAGAAAACATACTAGTGCAGTTCACTTTTGATGTTATCATATTGACAATATGCTCTAAATTTTTCTAGAATTTTTTTCATTATATGCCACAAGCAAAACTGGTGCCGAGATTTTGGAAACAACTTTACAATCGCATTTTGCATAACTTTATCCTAGTCTGTTAATATGACATGTGATGCACGACCACTCATGCACTTAAATCATGACTCAAATATGAAGAGAGTAATATTTCCACCTCGCACCCCACCCCAGGGAGGTGGGGACGGGGCCAGACATCTCATCCACCCTTTACCCTGCCCACTTCAATGGTACCGATGGCCCATTGGGCCTAAAAATTATTTATAGGTCCAAAAATATTTTTTAGACCCAAATTATTATATAATTTAATTATAAATTAAAATTTGTAAATATAACCATAATTTTAAAACTAATAACATAGTTTTAAAATTTGTTAGACTTGTATTCACAAGATTGTATAGGAGGCCAAGGCAATACAATAATTTTACTTGAGCAATGTGGAACTCAATAGAAGTGAGTCCCCCATTGCTCAAGTAAGACTCTTGTATTGTATTGACCTCCTATATAAAAGTTGGCCTAGGAGGCCAATGTAATACAATCTTATGAATATAAGTTTAACAAATTGTAATATATACAATTTATATATATATATATATATAAGTGGGAGTTGGGCCCAGTCTACCCCCCGCTTCCATTGGGTTGCAATGCGAGGCGGGTGGCCCTGCCCTGCCACCCGCATCTAGCAGATAGGGGTCCGCCTTGCCCATGTGAGTGCGAGGCACCTTTTAACCTAAGTCGAAGTAATCCGACCTCACATATGTAATTACATGCATCTCTCTCTCAAAACGTGAGATTCTCATACCTTGCTCTTGCCCTAGCGACTTAAGAATTGTAGCTCTTGCTTAATTAAATGTCAGTCATATCATTGTATTCTAGTCTTCTCTTCACTGACTCATCCAACTTCTTATGACATCTAATGTATTTTGCTTTGCCAGGATTGAAAGCATGTGTGCTCAAACACAACAAGGGTCAAGAAAAGCTTTCCTTTAGGTTTAAGAATATTCAACGGTATGCTGACAGACGTGCCTTGACGGACACAAGTAAGGGTGAAATACTTTACTTTGCCATTAGCTTCAGTTTTGGAACTTTGTTTTGTCACTTCAAAACCAAAATTTGTTTTTGTACCTTGTATAGTATGCCCATACTTGCTCATCCAAGGAAAATTTCATTCCCACCTTTGGCTCTTCAACATCTTCATTCTCTTTGCCTCCAACTTTTGGTTCCATCCCTACACACACCCATAACATCCTTATAATGATAAGAGCAATAACTCAACTTTCATTGCAAACATGGGGATTTAAAACTTATCAATCTTGCAAACAATGATTAGTAGGGATCCAAAACTTATCAAAGAACTTGGTATGTTGTATGCAAATAAGAAACTCAATAAACGTGACTGTAGCAATGTAAGACTATTGCGAATAGTGGTGATTAACATACAACGGTCGTTTAGAATAGTTATTTCTTTGGTACATTTGGTTTGATAATAATTGCTCTTAGAAATGCAAATTGACATTTTTCTAGACAAATTTTTTAACTTTGCATTAATTCTAGTTAGTTGCTGTCAATTTCTTAGAGAATAACCAGCTCAAATTTCTATTTATTTCATCATATGCACTATAGAGATTTTGGAATCAATCTCATAAGAATTCATGGCAAAATTTAGTAAAAAATGTTACATAAGACAGAGTAAGGTTATGTATAGTAGAGTAAAAAATGCTATTATTTAGTAAAAAATGCATAGTAATTTATGGTATAATTTATTAAAGAATGAAGCATAAATTGCACATCGTAAAATTGCAAATTTAAGATATAATCTCAAAGATAATTTTGGCAAAGATTAAAATGAATATAGTAAATCTATTTGGATTTGAAGAACAATTGCATAAATCGGTATTGCTCATACTATGCCACAAAATCACATTGTGGATGTAATTTCATACATCCACAAATCTCTATTGGCAACATTTTCCAAATCCTGATAAATCATATATTTCACAACCAAATATAAGAGTTCTTATGGGAGCTTTGGAATATGATTGAACAAGTCCCAAATACATTGAATAACAAAATAAATAGTAAAAAATCAGAGGAAAAGTGTAAGGTTTATTGGAGGCTCGAGAGGGGTGTCTGCAGCGGCTGTGCGTGGCGATGACAGTGGTAGCACTTTCTGTTATTTCGTCCAAAATGCCCATTCTCGAGACACAAAGAGAGCTAGTGTGGGAAAGAGACACAGAGAAAGTTAGTGTTAGTGTGGGAGAGATAAGCATCCTCACCTGAGACAACATCATTGAATGGTGGCCACACCATAAAAGGCTTGACGAAGAGGGGAGTGGACGCTTCTCCCAGGCTCGATGCAAGGGGGCTTGGGAGAGAGAGAGGGAGAGAGAGAGAGAGAGAGAGAGAGAGAGTGTGTGTATGTGTGTGTGTATGCGCGCGCCTTTGTCTCTCTGTCTTAGGCCGCCGTCGTTGAATGATGGCCACACGAGGAGATGCGACACGAATGAGGATTCTTAAAGGGAAAGGGAGAGAGAGATGTGTGAGAGAGAGTTCGCGAGCCTTCTTGAGTCATCACCATTGACAGTGGCTTTTGGGCGTGGAAGGAACAGCTCAGGTCTTGAGCTATTGGGCGCAGAGGGGAAAGCGATTGTTTTGGGTGCGAATGAGAGATGGGGTCCTTTGTTGTCTGACAAAAACTTTGAATCTCAGAGAGAAAAGGCAAAATAAAAACAAAAATAAAGGACACGTGGGCTGGGTAGTAGAGCAAATGTTAGGGTATCATTACCCTAAATTTTATATCAGATAGTTTATACTGACATGTTTTAACGTACTCCATCAAATCGAAAGATCTTTATACTGTAAAATAGATATTAAGGATGTAATCGGTCTGGTTCGGTCAGGTCCAATTTTGGACTTTTTTTAAAAACTGATCTGGTATACATCGATTTTGAAAATTTTAGAACCGATATCAGATCGATTCACCACTGAAATTGGAACTTTTGGTTTTTTCGATTTTACAGAAAAAAAAAAAAAAAAAAAAAAAAAAAAAAAAAAAAAAAATCATACTTCAACAAAACTTTAGCAAGTGATTGACCCATATCCCTTATTTTATGTTAGGGTTAATTACACTTTGCCCCCTCCAACTATCACTCAATTCACAATGTGCCCCCGAAACTATTGATTGCATCAAAGTAGACCCTCATACTTTCAAAACGTCCCAATCCCCCCCTTCCGTCTACAATGAGTGTTAAATTGAACGGAAGACTCACCCACGTCCCAATCCTCTTCCGTTTGATTTAACGCTCATTGTAGACGGAAATGGGGGATTGGGATGTTATAAAAGTAAGAGGGTCCACTTTGATGCAATCAATAGTTTCGGAGGCACATTGTGAATTGAGTAATAGTTGGAGGGGGCAAAGTGTAATTAACCCTTTATGTTATATTACTTTTATATTATAAAATTAAAGTTTATATGTTATTTCAAAATTCAAATGTTATATTAATTTTATGTTATAAGCTTAATAGACATGAATAATAAGATTACAATTTCATATCATATTAATTAGCTATTAACATATAATATATATATATATATAATATAATATGAAAATTATATATGTAACGACCCGACCCAATACTATTAGGAATATAACATGAATAATTTTTTCAGGTTTAAATTAGATTTAATGGGCCAATATTCATGAAAGCCTAATCTAGGTTTATTGAGTAATTTTGGAAAGGCCACAAGCCCATACATTTTTATGGTAAATTAGGGGATTTTATTGAGCTCAATAATTAAGTTATAGTTCAATTAATATTTATAGACTAAAATGAACCCAAAGTTGTAAGGCCCATGGCTGGTTTGTCTATAACTCTAAGCCATGCAAGTCTCTACCTTCCACTAGGGTTCACATTTCAATAGAGTTCTCTCGGATTACAGTTCTACAGTCCTCTCACGTTAAAATTTCTTAAACATGATTTCCTTCTATATATGCCCATGTAGCCCCATGCACATGTCGTCATATCCCCTATGAACCTAAGGTTGCTGCACCAAATCATCACACATAGAGCACTAGTCCCAATAGTCGACTACCTCATTCCTCAACTACAACTCCTATGTATGTTGTTGAGACACCACCGTAGTGCTAGTTGCACCACCATGGAGACCATCCCTGCATGTACAACCCTATCCTGTTTGACATCAATCATCTAGAGAAGAAGCAACCTCCAGCAGCAACCGTTGTAACACCCAGTTAGAGTCACGAACCACAGTGCATTGCCTAGCCAAAGACACTGGTGTCGGTCTCCTTTGCATGTGTAAGAAGCTCTCATCCCTTCTCTCGATTGCAACCCAAAGCCACCATTGAGGGCCTACACGATGACATCGTATGCCTCATTGCCACCATCCCTATGACACCATGTGCTGCAAACCACCAAGAGAAAAGCTAGCTCTGCCCTAAGCCATCACACCAAGGTCACCGCAACACCACAATGCCGTAAGGCATGCTCCACCGCCTCCTCTATTTTAGGAAGTCAAAACAAAGCAAGTTACTTGCTCCTTAGCCCTCCTCTCACCACCATTTCACCACCCATGGCAGCGACCACTTCACCATGCCCCGACACCGCCTTTGAAGAACCATGTGCGCTGCCCAATAATCATACGGATCAACCTCTTCGTTCCATGTAAAATCGCACTTGGACACAGTAAGCCCATATTTCGTTACTCAGCCGCATATAAACCTAAGGCCGGCCACTGTCACCAAGGAATGGTCTCTCTCCCTCACTTGAGCTTTCTCTCTTTCTCTCACTTTTCTCTCTCATGTTAGTTCTTTCTCTCAGTTATGGGCTACTATGTATAGTATGTTATGGGCTATACAATTTGAAATGGGCTATGGGCTAGCAGTTATGTTTTATGGGTTTGTTGGAGAATAAAGATTTATGAGAATTCGCGTCCATGAAATATTTGACTGTTTTAAGGGTTAAAATGAGAATTTTAGATTTTTAGGAAAAATAAGTTATTTAAGTACTTCAAGCTTAAATATCAAATACGTGTTTAATTATAAATTGGTGTAAGTTATGTGCCTATTTTATAGGTGATCGATTTCGTGCTGAAAATATTGAAAAACATTACGAGGTAAGTAGCTTGATCATAAAATTAGGATTAACACACGTAAGTTAGCTTGATATATTATTATTAAAGCCATTTCTTTGGAAGCTAATGTTTATGTGCCATGCATGTCATGATATTTGCAAGCATGCCATTCATCACAATTCATGATCAAGTTTAATTTTGCATTTTATTTATGTATTATGCAAGACACATAAGATTTCACATGACAAATATAATATACAAATTAAGATTAAACAAATGGTTATTCAAATGCATGATATCAATGCAATCAAGGTGGATGTGCAAGCCACAAAATCAAGAGCGGTCCATCATAATATTATTATCAAATCAGATCAGCGATTCCCCTTGTGGCCATAGGATATGAGACCGGTGCACAACCTTGCACATATGGTTAAGTGTGTTGGCCAGCCAGATAATTCAGATAATTCAAGACATGTCATGCATGCCATAAACATATTTATGAATGATCATGATTTTAAATTCTTGGTATAAAATATTTTATGAAAAACCTTACGTTTAGTATATTTACGTTATGATAGATTTCTTACTGAGTTTTCGACTTATTTTAGTTTTATTTTATATTTTAAACAATCCTGTAACGCCCCAATGGAAAGCCCAGACCACATGACTTATACTCTAAAAGGACTAGTCAATGATACATTTGGAGCCCCATTGAAACCTTATAAAGAGCAAGAACTTCTCCTTCCCAAGTAATATGGGATCCCATACACCACATATCCTTATCCATATCATATGGGGTATCACAATCTACCCTCCTTAAATTCCTAACGTCCTCATCGAGCCTGTCCATTGTAAGTGGTATGGCTCAAGTCCCACATTTCTGGTTGAAATAGACTCTGATATCATTTGTAACGCCCTAATGGAAGGTCCAAACTACATGGCCTATACTCCAAAATGACTAGTCAATGATACAATTGGAGTCCCATTGGAACCTTATAAAGAGCAAGAATTTCTCATTCCTAAGCAATGTGGGATCCCATATACCATATACCCTTATCCATATCATATGTGATATCACAAACCTCATGCCAGAATATCTATCAAGGTGGAGCTACGGAACGAGATTTAGTCCAAGAAGGAGTCACAGAGGCTTAAATCGTGTACACAGTTTTTCAGTTATGATTTTTATAGTGCAAGTTCAAGAAAATTTAATAAATACTTTTGTATATTTATTATAAGGAATATTCGTACCTAGCGTTTCCGTTAGAATAAGTGAAAATATTTTTAAGAGTCTGATAGCATACCAGTTCCCTTGATTTCTTAAAAAGTGACGTTGTTCTTAACCTTCAGGGAGCGATGTGTTACAATATATAATATAAAAAATAATACAAGAAACATTTTATATATAATATAAAAAATAGAATATATCTGTTTGATTCGGTTTGAACCGTTGTTCTAAGTATCAAAACTGGAACCGAACCGATTTCTAACCGGTTTTGATCATTAGAAATCGAAACCAGACTGGTTTTGAACCTAACGTAACAAATCAGTTCAGTTAGTTTTACCGGTTCACCGATTTGTTTTACAGCCCTAATAGATACAACGACATTACATTAAACCACGTCTGTGTGCAAAACTTACGGAGTAGATCTAACACTTATTGTACAACATTCACTTGTAGAGCTTGAGGGTCCGTTTGACAACACAACTATTCTCAGATATTTACTTCCCAAACATCACTCAAATATGAAATATTTTTAATTTCAAATTTTTAACTTTTTATCTTATAACTTTTCCAAACTCACAAACAAAACATAAAAAAATAATACTATTTTTTCAAATTTCAAAATAAAAATCATATTTAAAATAATATTCAATTAATTTTTTAATTTTATAATAATTTTATTTAATTTTTTTCTCTTATTTCTTAAAACTCAATAAAATATCGTAATTTAAAATATTTCTTAAATATTATATACCGAAAAAGTTAATCTATTCAGCCTCCCCATCTATTCCTACACCGCACTCTTTGTATTGACGTGGTTTTTTTTTCTTTTCTTTTTGCATAAAATCCTAAACTAAATGAATTCATTTTTTCTTCTATTCAAAATTTTTCCCCTCCCCCGTGTTCTCCCTCTCATTTTCTTCCGACCGATTGTAGTACCATCACCTTGAGAATTGCCGCTCATCCTTTATGCGATGTCCATGCGAATCTCCTCTCCCACCGTGCGAAAGAGAAAAAAAACTGCATCACACAAAGAGGACGGTGTAGGAATAGATAGGGAGGCTAAGTAGATACCCTTACACTTAATTTATTACTACTTTACTATCCAACTATTTATTTTCTTTTTACTTTTTGAACGTGGATTCAAAATTTCAGAACATGACCTTCTTACATAATAATAATAAAAAAAATCAATCATGTAATTTAATTAAAAATAAATTTAATTTTATAAAAATTGACCTTATTTTACTCTTTGAGTCAAATTTAGTCAAATTTTAGATCATGCAAAAAGGTCATATTTTAGATTGATTTTTTTTGCTCTTTGAATTTATTTTTAATTGAAATACATGATTAGATTAGTTATTTAAATTTATTTATTTTTAGATTATATAAAAAAGTCATCTTCCGAAAACTTTAATTTAAATTTAAATAAAAAAATATAACTTAATAAAAAAATAGTAATAAAGTTGGTCCTCTACTCGTGTCGAAATAATTTTAGTATGAAAACGGACCCTAATTTTCTGTATCCTGATTCCCGAGATAATTTTTAATTTTTTTTTTAAATCAAAACCTGCGGAAAGAAAAAGGCAGCCCTTTTTTCCCTCCTCTCCCTCTGTCAGCTTCAACACTTGCAACCCCAACACTGCCGGCGACATTTTCATGCTCTCAGTGCATTCATCCACGGCTCCTCCAGTTAAATTAGAAGATTATCAGTTAGAAGAAATATGAGCACCGTCGATAAAATGCTAATCAAAGGCATCCGGAGCTTCGATCCGGAGAACAAGAACGTCATCACCTTCTTCAAGCCCTTAACCCTAATCGTCGGCCCCAACGGAGCTGGAAAAACCGTAATTTCCTTCTCAATCCTACCTCATTATATATCTATGTATACGGATATGCATGTTAAGAGTTTTGGGTTTGATTCTGCAGACCATTATAGAGTGCTTGAAGCTTTCGTGCACCGGAGAGTTGCCTCCCAATGCAAGGTCCGGCCACAGTTTCATTCACGACCCGAAGGTCTCTCCATTTCTCAGTCGTTTTGATGTTATTTCATTTTTTGTTTGGTTCCCTGGAATACGGGGCAAAATAAAAATATGAAGTCTATGCTTGTTTTAATATTTCGTAAAAATAGAGTTCAGCAACTGTATCAGCTTCAGTTGAATGGATGCTTTGATTTTTTTTGTTTCTGGGTTTTCTGAAAGCAATTTTCTTTTTCTTTTCCTACGTTTTCTCAGTAACCAAAAGGTGATTATTTTCATTTTTTTTAATGTCTTTAAAGACGTTCTATAAATTTTCCAAAGTTTTCTTTTCTGGGTGCGGTTGTAGGTTGCAGGGGAAACAGAGACAAAAGGGCAAATTAAGCTTCGTTTCAAGACAGCAGCGGGGAAGGATGTGGTGTGCATAAGGTCATTTCAGCTGACACAGAAGGCATCGAAGATGGAATATAAGGCAATTGAGAGCGTGCTTCAAACAATTAACCCTCACACTGGAGAGGCAAATTTTTTCTTCTGCTCATAGCTCTTCTCATTATCCATGATAGATCGAGTACTTGGAACTGATTGATTTGTTCATCAAATTGCTATACGCAATTGCACTTTTAACTAAGCTTTGTAGTCCTGAAAGTTGAGCTAGCTCTTTCTTTTTTCTTTATTTTACAAATTTTTTTCATTGCCACCTTAGCATATATGTTTTAATTGGTTAGAACGATATCCATATTTATTTACTTTACTTATAAAATACAGCGGTATCTGTATTTTATTCAATATTTTCACTTGTTTAAATCTACCATCAACCTGCATTTATCCTCTTTATTCCTAACTGCAGAAAGTTTGCCTTAGCTATAGATGTGCTGATATGGATAGAGAGATCCCGGCTTTAATGGGTGTTTCAAAGGCTGTTCTGGAAAATGTGATATTTGTACACCAAGATGAAGCTAATTGGCCATTGCAAGATCCTTCCACATTAAAAAAGAAGTTTGACGATATCTTCTCTGCTACCCGGTATTGCCTATCTACTGTTTGCCTCTATAAAGATATTGTGGTAAACTTGCGTATTCATACATTATTTTTTATCATCTTTACACCATCAATTTTCTGTATGAGAACAAACTCTTTTAACAATGTGATCTTTTTTTCAATCATGCTATGTAAAGTCAGTTGTTATAACTTATGTATGGGAGGCCTAAAAGGAAAAAAATGGGGCTCTTAGATGGTGACATCCCCCTCTCTCCGGTTATTGAATGTTAGTAGATGCTCAACTTTTTTAACTCTTTTGCTGCATACCAGTTCAGTAAACCATTTAAACATTTTTCAAATAAAAAGTCAGGGAACTTTGCATGCTAGACATTCCTTCATGGAGGCTCTCTCTCATCCCACCTCTAAGACCTTGTGTAACGCCCCAATGGAAGACCCAAACCACATGGCCTATACTCCAAAATGACTAGTCAATGATACAATTGGAGCCCTATTGAGACCTTATAAAGAGCGAGAACTTCTCATTCCCAAGTAATGTGAGATCACATACACCACCTACCCTTATTCATATCATATGGGGTATCACAATCTACCTCTCTTAAATTCCCGACGTCCTCGTCGGGCCTGTCTATTATAGGTGGCATGGCTCAAGTCCCACATTTCTGGTTGGGATAGTCTCTGATACCATTTGTAATGCTCCAATGGAAGATCCAAACCACATGGCCTATACTTCAAAATGACTAGTCAATGATACAATTGGAGCCCCATTGAGATCTTATAAAGAGCAAGAACTTCTCATTCCCAAGCAATGTGAGATCCCATACACCACCTACCCTTATTCATATCATATGGGGTATCACACCTTGATGGTAAGATTCTACCTCAAAATTCTTACTCATCAAACTCTAGTAGACCCTGTTATCGTGCTCACTATTGATGTTAATGGAATATTCCTTAAGTTGCTTCACTGACTAAATTTCATTTATGGTTGAACAAATTTTGACATAAAATAGGGGTGTAAGCTGAACAAGGCTATTTGATTCGGCTCAATTAAACTTGACTTGTACTTGTTTTGTTTATTAAATAAGCCATTCATGAACATGAAATCATGATTGACTATTTATCAATACAACTCGTATAAAACTCGACTTGGGTAGTGTTCGTGAATAAGCTTGTTTCTTTATTTTGAGGTTGCTAGTGCTCTACTAGATGATTTCTTCAGCAGAGTGGGGGTAGCATGGGTTATGTTAGGGAGGGTTATTGATCTTCTTGCTAGCTGGAGAAGTCTTTATGGTGTTCTGCAAATTGCAGAAATTGGGAGGATGACCCCTACATGCCTTTTGTGGTGTATTTGGAGGAAAGAAATGATTGGAGTTTTGAAGATATGAATGTTTGCTACAAGAACTTCAATTCTCTTTTTTTAACACGCTATTTCTTTGGACAATAGCTATAGATTTCAATGGGCTTAATGTCCACAATTTCCTTGTATCTATTTCTTCTCTTCCCTAACTAGGTGTCTACTCTTGTATACGTCACGTATACTTTGGCTTTGCCTAGACTTTCTATTAATAAAATTTTTACTTGTAAAAAAATATTCGTGAAGAAGCTCGTATAAAGATCGACTTGACTTGTAAGGTTGCCTTATGTTATATAAATATAAGAATTATATGTATACAATATACTTGTAAAGTAACAACATTTATTAAAGATAAACATATATATAGACACACACACATTTGTTTGTGTATTAGTTATAAATATAAGCATAAATGTAAATTCTAGACTAAACTACCTAGTAATAATAGTGGTTGTTATTAATTATGCAGATGTTAGTTATGTTGTTGAAAGTTGTTATTGACTCCCAAGTATGGGGGTGCCTGGGAAAAGGCCAAGTCAAGTCGAGATTCTTGCTTTATATGCTCGAGAAATGTGGTTTTGGTGTGAAATGGTGTTCATTGATAAAATATTGTCTCTCTACTGGATGCTTTTCTATTTTGGTGAATGGCACACCAATGGGCTTTTATAAAAGCTCTCGAGGCTTGAGACAAGGTGTCCCTTTATCCCCATTATTATTTGTTTTTGTATGGAAACTTTTAGCAAGATGATCTTAGGTGTCGTGGAGGGTGGGTTTTTATCTGTGTTCTCAGTGGGGTATTGGTCCCTCTCAATATATCTCACTTTTTATTCGCCAATGACACTCATCTTTTGTGGGGCGCGCCATGGTCATATTCAAGCTTTTAGGGCTCCCCTTCTTTATTTTGAAGTTGTTTCTAGATTGAAGGTGAACCTGGACAAGTCAGAAGTAGTTTCAGTGGGTTATGTTCCTAATGTGGAGAGTATTCTTGGGATGCAAGCTCCTTTCCAATTGAAATCCATTTGGTATGATGCGTTGGAAAAAATGGAGCGGAAATTGATTTGTTGAAAGAGAATGCATTTATCCAAAGGCGGTAGGGTTAATCTTATTGAAAGTACTTTATCCAACTTGCTGACCTATTTCTTATCTCTATTTACGCTTTCCACTAAGGTGGCCCATCGCGTGGATAAACTTTAGAGGGGTTTTGTATGGGGGATGGATGATGAGTCTGGATTTCATTTAGTAAAAAGGCCATAGTATGTTACCTTATTTAAGAAGGTGGACTGGGTACCCGAAATTTGTAGACTTTTAACAGGGCTTTATTGGGTAAATGACTATGGAGATACCAACAAGAACAAGGGGGCTTTGTGGAAGACCGTCATAGAATCAAGGTATGGTGAAGCATGGGGACGATAGAGTTCTGTAACGCTCCAATGGAAGGCCTAAGCCACATGGCCTATACTCCAAAAAGACTAGTTAATGATATAATTGAAGTTCCATTAGAACATTATAAAGGACAAAAACTTCTTCTTCCCAAGCAATGTGGGATCCCATACACCACCTACCCTTATTACTTATCAAAATGGGGTATCAGAATCTCCCCTCCTTTTATAATTGATGTCCTCGTCGGGCTAGTATGTTGTAGGTGGCCCGGCTTAAGTCCCACATTTCTGGTTGAGATAGACTTTGATACCATTTGTAATGCCTTAATGGAAGGCCCAAGACACATGACCTATACTCCAAAAGGACTAGTCGATACAATTGGAGCTTCATTAGAATATTATAAAGAACAAAAACTTCTTCTTCCTAAGCAATGTGGGATCCCATACACCGCCTAACCTCACTTATCACAATGAGGAATGACATGTTCGAACGAGTGGGGCTTTGGAAGCCCATAAGAAGAGGTCGCAATACATTTTTTAGATAGACCTGCTTTGAGGTGGGTGGTATATACATAATTAAATTTTGGCATGATGCATCTCTTGAGTCCATTTCTCTATCACGTTTAGACTCATTATCCACCATCCACCATAGTTGCAATCATTTTATTAAGGGCTTTCATTAAAAAGACAAAGAGCAATGGAGATAACGGATCACCTGATATGAACCCGTTGGTCCTTCTAACGTGTGACACTATACAAATCCGGGTAAGATATCTTCAAATGTACTTCTCCACATCATACATCACGTCAAAAGCTAACCTTAGAACCATCACAGCCCACAAGTCAACAAATTTTGGAAAAGTATCCCACTCCTCATATATTTCCATACTTCTACACTAAAATGGTAAGAGTCTCAATCTTGGTGGTATGCTTCCTCTAGGTCGAAAGGTTCGAATTCTTGGGTAGAAACAGTTTCTAGGGGCCAACGAATTGAGAGAACTTCCCCTTGAATTATTTGAGGTGCACTTGCGGGAAACTTTTTGCCGAGGGCTTGTGCACCCTCGGGATTAGTCGAGACTTTGTTCCGGACACTTGATGCCAATAAAAAGAAAGGCCATATTACGTCCTTAGAACACCAACCTCCCCTCAAACTACTGTTCTTAGTATCTATCACCAACCTCCACAAAGCCTCCATTTCTGTTAAGATAAAAAAGTATTTCAAATAGATTGTTTGCATGATTGTGAATCCGAGCAAAATGCTATGATGAACCCAAAGTTTGTTGGCATAACCTTATGGTTACCATATTCAATCTTTCATTGCAAATTTTCTTTCTATAAAATGCATGCTTCAGTTGATTTTGCTAAATATGTTGATGCTAGTGACTTAGAAAGTAAGTGGTAATTATACCCGACTATGTATTTCTAAGCAGATATACAAAGGCATTGGAGGTTATAAAAAAACTTCACAAGGATCAAGCTCATGAAATAAAGACCTACAAGTTAAAATTGGAGAATCTTCAAACTTTGAAAGATGCTGCATATAAGGTCTTTTTCTTTGTCCCTCTTGTACCAAAATAATCATATACCAAAGAAGTGTATATATGTATTTGCAAGTTTTCTTTCTTTTGGTTTGTGTTTTGCTTCACTCTAGGCTTGTAATGAAATTATAAGATTGTAGCTGGATGGAAGGCTAGTGATAATTAATGTTTTAGTACCTATAATCACGCAAGTGGTTAGCCAAGCATACTAAGAGATTGAGATTGTACCCACTTATATTAGTTTTTTTAGTTTTATTTTTCTTTCTTTTCTTTTCTTTTCTTTTTTTTTGGGGGTGTGTGTGTTGAGGTTTGTAGAAGTGTTTTGAGATGCTGATTTAGTTTAATTTTGTCTTTGCTTTAACTCTTGTGAAACTTGATTGGTTTTTCAGTTGTACCATTTACACGAGAAATTTGATGTTTGATATCCAATGTTCCTATGCTGTAATCAAGTGGTTTTTGTGATGAGTTATGCCCTTACAGCTTCGGGAAAGCATTGCTCAAGATCAAGAGAGAACAGAATCTCTGAAAACTCAAATGTTGGAATTGGAGGGTAGCATCCAAAATGTGGATGCTAAAATTCATCATACTGAAGCAACACTGAAAGATTTGCGGAAACTACAGGACCAGATATCAACCAAGACTGCTGAAAGAAGTACCTTGTTTAAGGAGCAGCAGAAACAATATGCTGCTCTTGCTGAGGAGAATGAAGGTCTCTTAATGCTTAGCAAAAAAGCAGGATAATCTGTCCCATTTCTTGAAGTTTATTTTTTCTGGTGTTCTCATACTTTCCCCCTTCAAGCTGATTGTTTTTATTATGCTGTACTTTTATTTCTTCGGCAACATATCTTGGGATTTTATACGGTTCTTTTGTTTCTTCCTTTGTTTTTGTCAGACACTGATGAAGAGTTGAAGGAATGGAAAAATAAGTTTGAAGAAAGGATTGCACTTTTGGAATCTAAAATAAGCAAGTTGGAGAGGGAAATGAATGACACAGAGACTAAAAGTTCTTTTCTTAAGCAGACAATTAATGAATATATATGGGAGATTAGCAAGCTTCAAACTGAAGCTGAAGTAATTGAAACGATACACATTTTATCCTATAGCTGTACAATTCATGTGGGGTTTATTTCTGATCACCTTTTTTACTTTTACTTCAGGCTCATATGTCCTTGAAGAATGAACGGGATTCCACCATTCAAAAACTTTTTGCAAGGCATAATCTAGGGTCTCTTCCAAATACACCTTTCAGCAATGAAGGTGCTTTGGGCCTCATAAATAGAATAAAATCTAGGTTGACAAATCTTGAGAAGGATCTGGAGGATAAAAAGGTGACTTTTTTTTGGCTAAATGTATATTTTCATGCAGAAACCCTTATATGCTCACAACATTCTTCTTTTAAGGTTATGTTTGGGTAGTGGAGTGATCGGATCACTCCACTATTCATTATTTTATCATTACTTTTTACCTACTTTTCACTACTATTCACTATTTTATCATTATTTTTTCACTACTATTTACATATCATCTGAGATCACCTCACTACCCTAACGTACCCTAAATCAGACTATCTAAGATACATGATTTTAATTCAGCACAAAAAACGAATTTATCTATCTCAAAATCCAAGATATAAGAGCTTTAATGCTTTATATAAACGTTCTGAAGAGAATTGAGTGGAAGGATGTTATTGCAGAAATCAAATGAAAATGAACTTAAGACAGCTTGGGACCTTTACATGGATGCAAATGACCGTTGGAAAAATATGGATGCTCAAAAACAGGCGAAATTGGAGATCAAGGTTTGTGCCCAAAAACTTAATGTTAAATAACTTTGAAACTGCCAATTCCTTCATGTTTCATCTTTCAATGTAACTCATGCAGAGCGGCATTTTAAAACGCATTGAAGAGAAGGAAAATGAGCGGGATTCATTTGAGCTCCATATTTCTAATGTCAATCTTTCTCACATTGATGAAAAAGAGAAGAACTTGGTGAGATGACCCTGCATGCTAGTCTTGCTTGGAATTCATATACTTGGTCCTAGTTAAAACATTACGCTATTCTCAAGTAATTCTTTTGTTATCATGCAGCACATTGAGGTTGAGAGAAAAACAAATCAGCTTGCTGAAAAAGATTTTGAATCAAACATACGTCAAAAGCAGAGTGAGCTATATAGCATAGAGCAAAAGATAAAGGCTATTAATAGAGAGAAAGACATCATGGCTGCTGATTCCGAGGACAGAGTGAAACTGTCTCTTAAGAAGGCAGAGTTGGATAATCACAAGAAGAAACACAAAAAGATGTTAGTCAGATTTTTTTTTAATAAGTGAAGTTAATAAGATCTCTTTTTCTGTTTGTGTGGTTTAATGTTTCGTCATCCTGTATTCTGAAGCTAGTGGTGTTTTCTTCACAGAATTGATGAGTACAAGGACAGAATTAGAGGAGTCTTGAAAGGGCGGCTTCCACCTGAAAAGGATTTGAAAAAGGAAATAACTCAAGCCCTAAGGTTGTGTATCTATTTTTTTCATTGTTGACATTTTCATATGATGGTATCTCTGCGATCTGTCCTTTGTTGATGTACCTCTGGCCTTGTAAATCTATTACTAAGATCAGTATAGGATAAGGTTCGATTGTGCAAGTTAGCTCATACTCTGCCCTTAAATGTTATTTGATAATCTATTTGGTAGATCCTTGAATTTGAGTATGCAGAATAATGCCAACTTGGTATTTTCTGTATATTTTCTTTTTTTCCTCCCCCTGCCCCAGTCCTTATTCTTGCAAATTGCATTTATACAGAGAGTAAGCGTGTGGTATTTTAATTTAGGTTTCATATGAAGGCAAATAACTTTAATGATTGAGAGTCTAATCCGTCAGTATCATTTCTTAACTTTTCCTCTGTCACACTTTTTTATCCTCCCTATCTTACTGGAATGCCTGGTACTCACAGGTCTTTTCTCATGCTGTTGTTCCAATCAACTACGATAAAGGGAGGGTTTTGTGATGTTTGGGTTGAGGATTAGTTTTAAGGAATCTAGGGGAAGGGGTCGGGGAGGTGTAATGATAGTTTTTCAATTCGGGTTTGGTGTATTTTGGGTTGGTTTTTATGGGCTTTTGGGTCATTATGGGCTTTCTTGTATGGGCTAGGTGTTTTTCTTGTATACGTCCAGTATACTTGGTTACTCCTATTGATATATATATATATATATAATATTTTGACTTATAAAAAAAAAAAAAAAGTTAACTCTCCAGTCTCGTGACAGATGTGTTTGGAATATGAAATTTCGAAAGATCTTTTTAACAACAATTCAGGAGCCACCGTTTGGATATATTTGGATTTGCTTTAAAGATATAGAGGAGAAGAATATGACCACGAATTTCTATCTTTGCTTTGTTGGTGTTATTGATCTCTCACTTTTGTTTTGTGGTTTGTTGTTTACCTTAGGATTTATACTTGAGAAAAATGTCTGAGATTCACTTAGGTATTTGATAATTTGTTTCCTATGTCCCACACTGTTAAACCACGTTAAAGCTTGAATCAAGTTGGAAGTGGGAAAATAACATGAATAACCGAAGTTCCATTCATGGACCAAACTTTTGTAGCTCTTAGTATATGCTTACAGGACTGGTCTGATTTTAATGTTGTTCTCTCGTACAACCCTTTGGACTTTGGCCTCTTTGATGTGGGCTTGGAACTGGCAAGGTGAAATTTCAAAGCATGGATTTGTAGTGGATTGTTTTATGTCTGTATGCATGCATGCACACAAAACTGTATGCTTCCTAACATCCCACGACATGAAGGTTTTGCGCTTGCATTCTCATTTCTCAAAGAATCTCCTTACTTTTTTTCTAATTTTTACTACTAATTTCAAAGCCTAACCCATAGTACTTAACAAAAAAAAAAAAAAAAAACATGCCCCATAGTTGATCTAGAATTTCTTTGAAATATTTTCTGAAAAAAAATTGAATGTGTATGATTTTAGGGCTACGCTATAGACAACCTCTGACTCATAATTAAAGTAATATAGGTATTTTTATATGATTGGGGGTACTAACTAACAGCTAAGTCCTCTCCGAATGCAAGAGATAGTTTCCCATCATATGGCTCACTGACTTCACTTGCCTCTTATTATCATGATAATTGGTTATTATCTCTTTGCCTTTTTCTTAGTTATCTTGGTCTCTTAGATTTGGTTGGTTCTGTAACCAAATGCTACTTAATTTAGGCATATACTAGTGCTGCATGCATGTTTTGTTGTTTTGCAGCATGTTTTGTCTTAAGACTTTTTTGGCTTATTTTTCTGGCTTGAGTAAATGTCTTTTTTTCCCCCCTTAAATCTCAATATGTTCTTTTTGGGGTTTGTCCAAATTGTTGCGTTCTGTTCAAATTTAAGGCTTATAATTGATTCTGAGAGCTGGATGATATACATAGCATTGTCACTTTGCTCTCTCTCTCTCTCTCACACACACACGCACACTTGTGACTGTGTTCTTGGGTTTCTTTGTGGGCCTTGTATTGGTGGGTTTGGTTAGCTTAGTGAAGTTTGAGGAGCTATTTCAGCCAAGCTGGGTTTTGTCCATTTTATCTATGATTGAGACCTTCTTAAGCTCAAATTTGACTATTATTCTGATGTTGGGGTTTTCATCGAAGTGCAAGCATATGCTTGGGAAAGTGAGGATTCAAATTAAGCTTGCGGAGGGTGAATCTTCTGGAACTGTAAGTGCTTTTCTATATGTCATTGGACAGTCCAAATCACAGTGAGTTTGATTTTAAGTTCCTAGGCAACACCACCGTGAATTGTACTCTATCCATCAATGTATATGTAAATTGTGTGGATAATTGAGAGCAAAAGCTGAAACTCTAGTTCGATCACTCCAAGGAGTTCCACTCATATTCCATCTTCTGGAACTAGTGCCAAGTTGTGTTTCTGGTGGATGTGGACTAGAGTGCATACATGAAAAACAAGGGTATGCCATTAATTGGGTCAAGACATACTGGACCCATGCACCCTTCATTGCCACCTACAAGGACTTTGAAACCGGTGTTAGTGGATGCAGTAGATAATGTGTCAATAAGTGTATCATTTGGGGTTAGTCGTATTCTCTCTCCAAAGCGCCGTATTCTCTCTCCCCAAACATCCAAGAAAACCCTAAGGAGATCGGCACCATCCAGCATTGCCGGCGACTTCGCTGAGGGCCGTCCAGCGTCAGTCCTGAGGAGAGAGAAATCCTTACGAAGTGAGAAAACCCTAGATCTACTGCCACCCACCCTTGCAGGCGAGAGATACCGCACCGTTTTGTCACAGATAAAGCCGACGGACCCCGGCGACTTCGCTGAGGGCCGTCTGGCATCAGTCCACCCTCCGACGACCTAGATTTCTCTGTGTCGTCTCTCAGAGTACTCTGGCGACCCCCACGACAGCTCCATTGGTCTTGCTGTCGACACAGAACAAGTCGACGCTTTCTGGCGAGTCTTCTGGGAGTACTCTGGTGTCAAGCAGTGGTCTTCAGCCGTGGTCTTCAGCCGTGTCCCTATGTCGCAGATTTAGATTCTCTGAGATGACGAATGGTTGTTGAAGGAGGGGAGTTGGTCAGCATGGGTTCTTCTATGAAGTTGGTTATAGAATCTAAATCCTTTACATTGATGAAGGAGGGGAGCATGTTGGTCATCACTGAAAGGAGTCGTAGGGTGATATCTAAGCCGGTTTTGAGTTTAACAGTAGTACAGTGGCTGGCCAAGGCCATGGAAGCGTGCACAAAAGATGAGAAACAAGATTTTTTCTCCACTGTCCGGGAAGGTAGATGCAGTTTCACGGCGCATCGTTGCTCGAATGCTCGAGGACGTTATATGGCGGTGGAGTATAGAGGTGGAGGGAGGAGAAATTTTATTTTCCTTCCTGAGGAGGGGAGCAGTGGCTGGAGAAGGATGGGGGAGGTACTGCGTGATTTTTCCTTCAGCAAGAGAGAGAGTGACAGTTTGGAAGGACAAGGTGTTGTAGGACATGGCTCTGTCAAGGAGCCGCGTAGCAGACATGTGGCGAGGCGATCCTATGTAGCAGCTCTAAAGACGGGTCAGGCTTTGGGGTTCAGAGTGAGGAGGGTCTGCAAATTCTGTCTTAAGACCAGCTTGTTGAGATGTACAATTCTTTAAAAGAGATGGAAACCCAACTTGGCGAGTTGAAGGCAGCGATAACTATATTGTCTACAAAAATAGACCGATTTCAGTTGGAGACAACAGGGTTGTAAGTAACAAGATAGGCCCGAATCCTTTAAACTCAGAAAAAGGAAAACGGAAGATCGGATTCGACCTTGCCCCTATAACCAGATCCATGAGAGTATGGTGGGTCAAAAGGAAATCTAGGTTATTTGAAGCGGGGTCTACATCGGGTATCAGCGTAGAGACATCAGTGGAATGTCATTCGCCTCGTGTAAAACAGGATAGACCCATAGTCGGTATTATACCCTTGGTCCCCGAAGAAACTATGGCTCCCTCTTCAGAGTTGAAAGAAAATTGTGTACTGCCGAGGTCTGAAGGAGATGTAGGATCCGCTATCACCCCAGAGGTGAAGGGACTTGCTCTCACCCCAGAATGTCCAATGGAGAGAACCAATGGAGTTGCTAGAGAACCTATGGGTTTGGTGTTGGTGCCTTGTGTAAAGTCGGGAGTGCAGTGGGATACTGTGTCTGGGGATAACGTTGCTCCCCTGGTTTCTCTTCCTCCAATAGCAGGGAGTTACAACGTCTTTCTTGGGCAATCAATTAAGACACTAAGGGTGGTAACTCAACTAGAGGGAAGTCTAAAGGGAGGGCATCCAACCTTAATGTGCATCATAGCCACCAGCTCCAATGAGTTTGGGCCAATCACATGGTCTATGACTATTGTACTGACATGGCTAGGTTTCTTGTTGTGCCTCCACTGCCACTAGTGGTAGCCAATGGAGGAGTTGGGCCGTGGGGAAACTTTGCAAGTACAGAAAGGACGTTGGGAGATCAAATCAAAGTCATAAACATGTGATGAGTGTGGGACATTGTGAAAAGGGTAGGGGGGAGGTTGGGGGATCAAATCAAAAGTCATACAACATGTGATTCATGTTTGGTCCATATTTGCAGTCATTTAGTTTTTTAGCTTGTATGATAGCATGATGATAGTTTTAAATATAAATTTTATTTTAAAAACTCTATTAGCTAGATTTTAAAATTTAAACTAACACAAAAAAGAATTATCCATTTATGCGTTGTACTGTGGTCTAATCTTATATGCACATCTATTTGATATGTAGGTTGGATGTAGGAATCTGTTAGTGGGAGCTGTCACTTTTTATCTAAGACATTAATATATTTTTTGACTAATTATTGTTTATCCTTTCACTTATATAAAAAAAACTCTTGTTTATCCATTCTCACTTTTTTAATCCTTTCGGGATTGATAGAAATCAAATTAACTTGCTATACTCCAATGGGTTTCTTTGGAAGTTCAAGGGGTTTGAGGGAAGGTGCCCTATCTCCACTACTTTTTGTTGTCATATTGGAAGCCTTTAGTAAAATGATCGCATGTCTTGTGGAAGGTGGATTTCTATCGGGCTTCGTAGTAGGGGATGCAAGAATCGGCGCCCTTGAGATGACTCACCTCTTATTTGTGGACGATACTCGTCTTCTGTGGTGCTAGTCATAATCACATTCAAGCTTTTCGGGCTCTCTTACTTTGCTTTGAAGCATCATCAAGTGTGAAAGTGAGGCTGCGTTTGGATGTTGAACTGAGTTGAGTTGAGATGAAAGTTAAAAATTGAATAAAATATTGTTAGAATATTATTTTTAAATATTATTATTATTTTGGGATTTGAAAAAGTTGAATTGTTTATTATATTTTGTGTTGGAATTTGAAAAAGTTGTAATGATTAGATAAAATGATTTGAGATAAGTTGAGATGGGTTTAGGATCCAAATGTACTCTGAATCTCACCAAGTTAGAATTAGTTCCAGTTAGAAATGTTCCAAGCATTGTGAGCTTGGCCAATACTCTGAGGTGCGAAATCTCCACCTTACCAATGAAGTACTTCGGTCTTCCCTTGGGTGCTTCCTTTAAGTTGTAGTCTATCTGGGATGGGGTGGTTGAAAAAATGGAGCGTAAACTGGCGAGTTAGAAAAAGATGTATTTGTCCAAAGGTGGTACAGTTACGTTGATAAAAAGCACTCTATCCAACCTACCCACCTATTTCTTATCATTATTTCCACTACTAGGCAAGGTGGCTCATCGGTTAGAGAAATTGCAACGTGATTTCTGTTAGGGGGAATGGATGAAGAATTCAAGTTCCATTTGGTGAACTGGGCTACGGTTTGTACCCTAATACGTGAAGGTGGGTTGTGAATTCGGAACTTGTTGGTTTTCAACAAGGCTTTATTGGGAAAATGGCCGTGGAGATACCAAGAAGAGGGGAGCTTTGTGGAGGGTTATCATAGATCTAAAATATGGTGGATTGTGGGGGGATGGTGCTCGAGTGCGGTGAGCGGATCACATGGAGTGGTGGCTTTGGAAACACATAAGAAGAGGTTGGACAAATTTCCAACGATACACACGCTATGCAGTCGGGGATGGTTTCAGAATTAAATTCTAGGATGACCTATGTTGTGGAGACCGAATCCTTAAGGAAGCCTATCCAACAATATACAACATGACATGAAGACAAGAGGCTTTAGTGGCAGAGCTCATGGATCTATCTAGTGACTCTCCTTAATGGAATATCATTTTCTTAAGGGTTGCCTAAGACTGGAAAATTGACACATTTACAGATTTCTTCAATCTCATATATAACTATAGAGTGAATGGAGGAGCTGATAAGCTTTGTGGTCCCTGTCCAAGAAGGGGAGATTTACTGTACGGTCGTACTATAAGTCCCTAATGACGCACTCTATAAATAGTAAATACATTCCCATGGAAGAACATATGGAAGACTAAGGCCCCTTTAAAGGCTTCTTTTTTTGTATGGACAACTTCATTAGGGAAGATTCTCACCTTGGATAACCTAAGAAAACGCCGAATCATTTTGTTGGATTGGTTTTATATGTGTAAGAATAGTGGGGAGTCGATGGATCATCCATTATTGCATTGTGAAGTAGCCATGAACTTGTTGAATGATATATTTTCTAGAGTGGGGCTCCATTGGCTGATGCCACAAAGAATAGTTGACTTTATGGCCAGCTGGCAAGGCATCCGGGGTAATTCTCAAATTGCAACTGTGGAAGATAATACCGATCTGTTTATGGTGGTGCATATGGATGGAGCGGAACGGTCGGAGTTTTGAGGATCGTGAACGGACAATGAACAATGAACGTACATGACTTTCTTGTATCTTTAGACACTCATGCATAGGTGTTGCTCATGTATATGTCCCGTGTACTTGGCTTCGCCTTTTTAATAAAATCCTTATTTACTAATAAAAAAATTACCTTGCTATATAGAAACTGAAGTGAAAAATGTCTGTTGTGAAGTCTTAAAAATACTATATGAAATAATAGCATAAAAAGAAAGTGTATCAGCCTGATCTCTATAATATTATCTGAGAAATAATATTTACTTGATGAAAGAACTAGAAACAGACTTAGATAAAAGACTTTATTCTAGTTTGGGCATCCGTTCACATCACATGCTTTTTTATCCAAAGACTTGACCAAGGTACGTGGTCCTTGTAACTGAGGATGTATCATTCTTCTTTCCCTTTTTATTTTTTACTCCCCTTTCTTTTAAAGAATCCTATTTTCTTGCTATGTTTTGGTGATTGGAGGGTGCAAGTTCTTGTGCATTTCTGAGTCATGCTTGAGCATGTATTTTTAGATAATATATTTTTGCTTGTAGAGTTCCTTTTTTTTGGACCATATCGATAAGGATGCAACAAAATGATGTCCACCCAGGAATTAACTCCAAGCTGATCCCTCGTTTTTTCTGGGTTATGTGCAAGGATTAGATTTAAAGATGAGGCTTGCTTGCAACTATCATATGGCGACAGTTATGTAGGATTCTAAGATCTTGTTTTGGACCCTGGCTTGAGCCTGTCTGATAGACCCCTGCATTTACCTGCTGAGGTCTTGTTTGAAAGGGTTTCCTGAGTCCGAAAAAGTCAGGGCATTGAGCTTTTCTTCCCCCCCCCCCCCCCCCCCCCCCTCCTCTCCCCCCCTTTCCCAAGTAAAATATACATTTTCTAAGTTCCTTGACATTGCATTCATGTTCCCGAATGTTTCTGGTTTGATTATCTATTGTTCAATTTTAAGTGACATGTTTTGTTTTTATGTGAGGGAGGGTTCTCTGCTCCTAGATCCAAGCTCAGAGGTTCTTGGAAAACTTTATGGGTGTTTATTACTCTTGTTTTGGTTCATGTTTTTTGGATATGTATTAGTGCTTCTCTTCAAATTGACACTGTTCCTGGTGCAGGGCTGTTGAAATTGAGTTTGATGACTTGAATACAAAATCCCGTGAAGCTGAGAAGGAGGTGAATATGTTGCAGATTAAAATACAAGAAGTCAATAATAGTCTTTCCAAACATCACAAGGATATGGAGTGTAAGCAATAAGCATTACTCACAGATTCAGAAAAGTTCTATGTTTCAGTGAATTTTTTAGGATTTTACAAGTCTTGATGTGGTGGTTTTTTTCTGCTAAAGAATTCGGTTGGACACTGCACTAATCTGGTAACAGTCCAACATAAAATTTATCATCCGTAGATGTAAATAGCTAGATAAATTGAATTGAATTTCTCTTTTATACATCCCGGCTGCCTAATTGGTTAGAAAAACTTGGTGGGACCATCATTTATCTACTACACTTATGATGTATGTGAATGTTAGCTTCATCCCTGTTTCAGAGGGCTCTGATACTGATACATGTCAGAGATGGCGTATTTTGGTATACATGCAAGTAAATGGCAGTTTAGGTGACGGTGGTTAGGGGCTGACTTTCTTAGTGTCTTCTTGGATACTTATAGCAGTCCATAGTCGCGAGATATAACATCTAAGAATTTCAAAATATACTGAATTATCAAGTGTGGCCTAATTTGTCATATTAAATGCAGCAACAAGGAAGACTTTTTCTGGCTTCCCCCCTTTTTTGTAATCTAGTTTGTCAGGTCAAAATCATTTGCTTCATAGTTTCGTAATTTGATTTTCGTGCAGCAAGGAAGAGATTTATTGAATCGAAACTTCAGTCTTTAGACCGGCAATATCTTAGTATTGATGCTTATCTCAAAGTACTTGAGTCGGCTAAGGAAAAAAAGGATGTCCAGAAAAGGTGCCTGCTGCTTACTTCAATAATTATATTAATTGATACATATCGAAATGATCCCACATCACTTTTGTTGTTATAAAGGTGCTAAAGCTTTATTTGTGAAACTCCTGCAGCAAATACAACATTGCAGATGGTATGCGGCAAATGTTTGATCCTTTTGAAAGGGTTGCCCGTGCTCATCATGTTTGCCCTTGCTGTGAGCGCCCTTTCTCTGCGGAAGAGGAAGATGAATTTGTTAAAAAGGTTTGTTTATTTCATTATTGAATTTTTAAAAATGTTTGGTCTTCCACTCAGATCTCCATCAACTCAGGTCCCTTTAGCTCCTTGAGCTTCTTAAAGTTCTTGCTGAATTGGCTAATATTTCATTGGAATTACAGCAAAGAGTGAAGGCAGCAAGTTCTGCTGAGCACATGAAGGTGTTGGCTGTGGAGACCTCAAATGCTGACTCTTTTTTCCAGCAGTTGGACAAGCTTCGTATGGTTTATGAAGAATATGTTAAAATTGGAGAGGAAACTATTCCTAATGCTGAGAAAGATTTGCATGAGCTGACTGAAGAGCTGGATCAAAAGTCTCAGGCATTTGATGATGTAATTACCAACTCTGGTAGATATTGCCTTTATAGTCTAAACAACTTTTGTGCGAAGCATGTGACATGTGCACTGTTCACTGTAATTCAACCTCCAAACAAGAATTTCTATTTATACAACTGTATTTTCCTCAATGCATAATGCCTCAATATCTAATTTGATAGCCTGTATTGTACAAAAATATCTATCTACTACCACAAGAAACTTGATGAGGACTTGGCATATTGTTTTTACTTATTGTTCAGTGTGTTAACTTGCTTCACAGGCATGATTTAATGCTCATGATTTTCTTGTTTCTCTTTCTGGTTCATAGAATGTAACAGGTGTTTTCTTTTGTATACTCCCTATGTACCTGGGCAACACCTATTTCATTCTCATTAATAAAGTTATTTTTACCTATCGATTTTTTTTCTAAAGGGATTTCACCTACTTTCCTCATTTGTAGATTGGTTTATTTATTTATTTATTTATTTATTTTTTTGGGGGGGGGGGGGGGGGTGGGGGATCACAGGAATTGCCAGCAAAACATGAGAAATATTATTGGTACTTCTGCATGATTAGGGGAAAAGAAATAGAAAATCCTGGAAAAAAAATGAAAGTGAAAGACTTTAGGTCCTGACTGTCCTTAACTTATGGCTTAAGAAATATATTGGCTAAGATAGTTTCGACAGAAGTATTTAATATTATTAGGAATTATTAGGAACACTAAGAAATTACCATGTTAGGAGCAGGTGCTTACTGTTTTGAGAGGAGAGAGAAATTGGATTCTTTGTGTTTTGAGAATGATTGCGATGATGGTGTCATGTTCAACACGACAAATAGGACTGGAGGAAGGACTAAGAGAGTGCGGGTTGAGGGGGTGGAAAGTGACCTTTTTTTGCCTTTGATTGAACAGAAGATATGCCCCTTGGGAGAGCAGAATGTTGAAAAGTATTCATGCTGCTGATACAATAGTATTTCAGATGATGCTGTGATGGGTTGAGTTGACTATATCATTAGTAACCTCTTAGGGGATGCTTGGGTAATGAGATGAGATGAGATGATTTTTTGGATTTTGGAAAAAGAGAGAAAAGGTTGAATAAAAAATATTATGAAGTTAAAATATTGTTAGAATATAATTTTTTTAATATTATTTTTGTTTTGTGATTTGAAAAAGTGGAATTGTTTTTTATTTTTTGTTTAAAAGTTTGGAAAAGTTGTAATGATTAGTTTGAAAGTGTTTGTGTTTGAGTTATGTTTGTGAATGAGATGAGATGTGATGAGATTGGATGGGATGGGATGAAAATAATTTCCAAACATCCCCTTGATTTTTACTTTAATTCAACTTGATTTCGAAACAAATAAAAAAGTTCAACCAATAGTACTTTCACTTAAGAGCAGATGTTTGCTTATTATTTTTTTAAGCTATAATATCCGTTTTGCTTCAGGTTATGAAGATGATCATGTCATTTTCATTCTAAACATTTAGGATTGACTTGATTCGAGTTAGAGGCACTACAAAGACTAAAGTTGGTCGAAGCAGTGAAAAATGATGTGATTTTCCGTGATCAAACAGAGGATACACCCCTTGATGGAGCAGAATGGTGTGAAAATATTTCTGCCGCCAGCACAAGAGTAATAGTGATGTGGCGCTGTTAAATTGGCAGTGTTTGCCGATAAAAAAATGACAGTGTAGTAGCATTAAGTAGGTAATGGTCATTTTTCTAGAACTCAAGTCAATTTCACCAAAAAGATACAGAGAGTACAACCATAACAGGAACTGATGGAATAGACTCTTTCACACACTATCTGAGAACTAAAACAAAAAAAAAAAAAATCTCTCTCTGTGTCTCTCCCTCTCACACACACACCTGTAACTTTGCCAAAGAGGGTCTGAGTAGTGCCTAGTAAGAGAGTCTTATTTAGTCTTTTTAAATTGTGTATGAAGATTGTTTAACTTGCTATATCTAAAAAAACACTCTTGAAACTGCTATGTGTATCGGCTATAACAAGGTCTGTTCATGTGGTGTAGGTGTTAGGTGTTTTGGCTCAAGTAAAGGCTGATAAGGACTCAATCGAGGTCTTGGTGCAACCCATTGACACTGCTGACAGGCTCTTCCAAGAAATTCAAACTTGGCTAAAGCAAGTTGATGATTTGGAGTATAAGCTTGATTTTCGAGGACAAGGCGTGAGAACCATGGAAGAAATTCAGTCAGAGCTGAATACGTTGCAAAGTACAAAGTACATCACTTCAACTTATCCACCTTTTGTTTTGTTTTCAGCCAATTATGTGGCATGGACATAAGTTTTGGACATCGTTTATTCAGGGATGGTTTGCACAATGAGCTGGAGAAGTTAAGGGATGAGCAGAGGTACATGGAAAATGATTTATCCAACATCCAAATACGGTGGCACACTGTAAGGGAGGAGAAAGTCAACGCAGCTAATACATTGCGTGATGTTAAAAAGGCAGAGGAAGAGTTAGAACGTTTAACTGAGGAAAAAAGTCAAGTTGATCTCGATGATAAGGTTGTTTGTCCATCTAACATCTGTGTTGGCATTACCTATCTCATATGTCAAGTTCTTTAACCTAGGCTTATTTCCTCTCCTTGTTTTTAACATTTGGTTGACTTTGTAGAGTTTTCATGAAAAAGAAAGTCTTGGTGTTGATGTGCATAATGCACTGTTCTTCTTAATTTCAGCATTTGGCGAAGGCCCTTGGCCCACTATCGAAGGAGAAAGATAAATTACTGAGTGACCACAATGAATTGAAAACTAAGCTTAATCGTGAATACGAGGAGCAGGCAGAACAAAAAAGAAATTACCAGCAGGAAGTGGAGAGTTTACTTAAAATTACTTCAAGAATTAAAGAGTAAGTTGAGCCTGAGATTTGATTTGTAAGGTCTCTAATGCCATTGATCTTGACCTTATTGTTCTACCAGGTATTATGATCTAAAGAAAGAAGATAGATTGACAGAGGTGCAAGAAAAGCAATCTCTATCAGAATCTCAGCTTCAAAGTTGTGACGTTAGGAAGCAGGAAATTTTAGCTGAACTAAACAAAAGTAAAGACTTGATGAGGAATCAGGATCAATTAAGACGAAATATTGAGGACAACTTGAATTACAGGAAAACAAAGGCTGAGGTAGATGAGCTTACTCATGAAATTGAATCACTGGAAGAAAGAATACTAAAAATTGGTGGCGTTTCAACCATTGAAGCTGAGCTTAGAAAGCTCTCTCAGGAAAGAGAAAGACTTCTTTCAGAGGTATTTATAAATCCTACAGATTCCATTGTTCTCTGTTTACCTTCCCATTTAAATAGTTGATGCCCATTTCAAACATGGAGACATGCTATATTTTTTTCCCTTTCTGGAAAGCAGTAAAAGACTTATTTGTATGGCTACGCTTTGCCATTGTCTTTTCTCCTTATATGTGTTGCTTTTTCTTTATTCCCGTTGATACTAGAAATGCCTCTTTATACCAATCAAATTCAATAAAAGTTTGAACGGTGATAAAATCCAACTTGTCGATTTGGAGGCAGCGGTTGCTTTTTTTATCTATGAAAATAGACTTGCTTTCAGCTAGAGGTAACAGGGTTGTAAGGCCCAATAAGAGGGAGTCCAAGAATCCGTTAAATTCAGATAAAGGAAAACAAAAAGTCGGGTTCGGCTTAGTCTCTATAACCAGATCCAGAAGAGTGTGGAGGGTCAAAAGAAAATAGAGTCATTCGAAGTGGGTTCTACGTCGGGTATCGTCATAGCGACAACCAAAATGGAATGCCCTCTGCCATGGGTCAGCGTTCTCCCTGAAGAAACGATGGTACCCTCACAAGAGCTAAATGTAATGTCGAGGCTTGAGGGAGATGTAGGGCCTGCCAAAGTGGCACATATTGGATCGTAGGGGGGTAACGCATCTCCAGTTCTCACCGACAAAACAACGACACCCTCATCGGAGGTGAAGGAAATTTGTGGGTTTGCCGCCAACCCAGAACCTCCAATGATGACCATGGCCTCACCACTCATGACTGAGAGAACCAATTTGTCGGTATATCTTCAGGCATCTTGTGACAGTAACAAGGGTGTTGTTGAGGAGGTACGACATTTGAATGCAGGGGATGGTGTGGAGGAAATTTTGGGCTTGTCATTGGTGCCTTGCGATGAGGAATGTTTAGAGCCTGGTGTATAGTTGGGAGCTGAGTCTAGGAAGATGTTGTCCTCTTGATATCTCTTCCTCCCTTAGCTGGTTCATCATCGGATTGGGTTCTGCAAAAGATTAATGAAATACAGCAGTGTGTGGGGATTATATGTGGAGGATTTGACGACCAATTCACAGCACTACTCACTGCTGTTGAGGCGGGTCACTTGAAACGAAATCAAGATTTAAGAAGAGCAGGGTGCTGGCGTCTTACTTTGGCAATCAACTATCACACTAAGGGAGGTAGTTCAAGTCGAGGAAGGACTAGAGGGAGGGCAAGATTATGAAACCTTCCTCCGTCCTTGTAGGAAGGGGTGTAGTATTAGTTTCGGGTGTAGTATGTAGAATGTAGCTTCTAAGGGAATTTCAGGCGGTGTCTTAGTTTTGTGGAAACAAGGGGTTTGGGTAGTTACAATGATTTGCTTTGCTGTGGGGATGGACTTACTGGTCATTAGGGGTACTCTATTATGGGCTAGGTGTTCTCTCTTGTATACACCCAGTGTACTTGGTTACGCCTATTGATATTAAGAAATTTTTACTTATAAAAAAAAGAAGTTTGGAACGGAATAAATAATGAGCTAAGCTGCAAGGTGCTGGGGACAATTAGTTGTGCTGGAGGCTGAGTATACACAGAAAGTTTTCAAAGATGTCTTTTTCATATGCATTTTTTTGGGCAGTAAGAAGGGAGGGCCAGGAGGAGGAAGTGCGACTGGTAGTAGTTAGGGGAGGTCCATGTCCTTCCTCCTTTGGGGACAGCTTTCACTGCTGGGACTGCTACTTCCAGAAGTGTCCTTCGGCTGAGAATCGCTGATGCTGTATGGTTATAAGTGGATAGAAAAGAAATACCCTCTTTGGAAGCCTAAGGCTAAGCAGTGCTACCCCCCAACTAAAAAAAAAAAAAGGCACAAGGCATGCGCCCTATAACATATAAGATTTTGGCCTAGGAACAAGGGCTTATGGTATTTTGTTAAGCCATTAGTATCTTAATTTACTTTAGATTCAGCTTTTTTCCGCCAAGGCAAGGTTAATTTTATTAATAGTTTATGTAGTTGCTGACATAAGCTGTTGTTACAAGTTAAAGGCCTTATTAAGTTAATGGGCCTTTATTGAACCAAGTGTATTTGTTAATTCTGTAATTACTATACTTAAGCCACAGTTGTTGACCGTGGCACTCTTTTAGTATTAGATGAGTTTTGTTTAGTAGTGGGTAGTTTGCTAGTTGGTGTTCTCACAGTATCATGCGGTGTATTTTAAGGGGAAAAACGTGGCAAATTTTGAGGGCTGTAAGTTACCAGCGCTGAAATGGAGTTTATGCTCTTGTGGGAGTTTTTGGCTTTTGAATATTACACGTGAGATCTATTATTGGATGTTTCTCTTGTGTACTTTTTTTTCCCGAGCCTCTCTTGTGAACTTTGCATGCACTAGGGTTCTGCCCAATATTTTACTTAATGAATTAGGTATTAGTAATGGGCTTTGGCATGTGAGAATAAAGAGAGATAACATTTTGCATCCTTGAACTACCACCCCTTTTTGCAATGGGTATTCTAAACTACTAATAGATTTCAATGTGCACTTTCAAACTTCTCCCTCTCAAGTAACGTGGGATCTTCATTCACCACCTTCATATACATAATCACATTATCTGGGTATTGCACAGACAAAGGGAGAGAGGAGCGGACAAAGGAGAAAAAGTAGAAGGTAACTTTATTGTTATGGTTGCAAAGTGCACACATTCTAGAATGCAATGAATCTTAATAGTTGAAAAGTGACTTGAATGTGGTTGGTGTTGGATTTCTTGGTAGAGGCAGTGCATATGTGTATATAAAATTCCCATCTTGTACAATTTGTTTATGCTTTTAAGATTGCTTCTCTCTATTATTAAATTTTTATCTTGAAGCAACAACCTTTACTTATATGAAAAGAATTAAGACCTTGGTAATTTTCCTAACAGTTGAACAGGTGTCATGGAACAATGTCTGTTTACCAAAGCAATATTTCGAAGAACAAAATTGATCTTAAACAGGCACTGTACAAGGACATTGACAAACGGTACTTTGATCAGCTAATCCAGCTTAAGGTTTGATATTTTTGTTCTAATTGCTTAAGTGTTTTCCTTCTTTGTTAATAAGACCTGTATATTAATATCTGGAGAATTTTTTGTGACAGACAACTGAGATGGCAAACAAGGACTTGGACAGATACTACAATGCCCTTGACAAGTAAGCATAGTATTCATGTTTTACATCATCTGTTATATTTAGTTGAGGTTTTTTTTTACCAATCAAAAAATTTAGTTGAGGTTTTTATTCTTCCTCAATTTTTTGGGTTAAGGTAGGTGATGGCAAAACTCAAACCTATTTATTATGTTGTTTTTGAACATCATTTCACTTCTAATTTTATCCAATGAGCTCTAACTTAAATGGGATCTCCTGTGACTAGAGGATGCAGGGTGGGGTCATGGGTTCAAGACTTTACCCTAGAAAATTCTGCCTATTTTGAATTGATTGCACATATTGTTTTTACTTATCTGCACCATCCAAGGTGTATCATCCTTCGAATCTAGCAGTGTGTGATATATACATTTTGGCTCACTTTCTAATTGTTTAAAATTGTTCTGATGATTCACCACCAAGGTGTTAGATTCTCGTTGTTTGTGTGACAGACAATAATTTGTAATCCATTAGTTTAAGGTGTTTGATTCTCATTCTTTCGGACAAGTCTTAGTTCACACGAGTTTTTACTGATAAAAAAAATGTTTCCAGACAACTTGTAATCCAACAGAATCATAGGACATCCTGTGTCACTTTGTCATGACCAGTTTTCTTAGGTTGGAATTGTGTTCAAGGCCCACTGAATTGAAAAAGAAAAGATCAGTCACTAGTTTTGGTTTTTATTTTTCACTAATCTTGTCCACTATTGATGCTACTCTAGATTTTCGTAGAAACATATGCCTGTTTTTTCTATCTTAAATTTTGGGTCATACATCTCAACTTCATAACTGCAGTGAAGCTCTTCTTTTCCTCTATTTTTTTCATTGGACATCACCCAGCCCAGTTGATGAGTAGTTACGTCTTAATTGTCTAGCATAGATTGGTCATCAATTTCTGATGCTTCAAAAGTACACTATCAACTAGTCCCAATATCTATATATGATAACCATCCATTGTCCTTGGAAATGAACCATTAATGGTGGGTCCAATGGGATGGCCCAGTTACTTCTAGTTGTCTGCTTATCCAGTGCCCAGCATCCTATTGTAACCACTCTGACCTTTAGAACGTGCTTCTTGATTGCCATATTTCTGATATGGATCTCCTTTTGGCAATGTTCAGCTGCTATATTTATGTATAAGCTCTTATCTGATGTTGAAAATTAGAGACAGCATTGTTTTACAGTTCTAATGACTGGTACTAACTTGTCAAAGTTCTGTTATGGAAAGTGTGTTGGAGATAATATCATATCAAGAATTATCAACTGATTTGATTTTCATAATTATCAAATCAAGAGATTTGATTTTCAAAGATATTTACCTTATCTTACTTATCAAAAAAGATATTTACCTTATCTCATCACCATGTAATTTTCCTTTAAATAGGGGTCAATGTTTTGTATTCAATTACAATTGAGATGGGCCCACCACACTTCCGCTTAAGTTCAAGTTTTTGGAATAACTGGTGATTTCTCATGGTATTAGAGCCATTGGCTAACGCCAGGCTCGATCCTGTGGACTATTTCTTTTAAAGTTCTTGTACTACTTTTACCCCTTACAAAATTCTCATCGCCATTCAACCATGTTTCTTCTCAAATCCATGCATTTAGGATATCTTTATTAGATGTGAGCCATTTTTATTGGGTTTTAGTCTATTGTGAGCTTTGTTTGAAGCCCTAGACCCATTTTTGGCCTTTGGATTCTGATCCTATAGTTGACAAAGGCTATATGTAGCCCATTGTCGGCGATCTATTGTTTTTTTTTTGTAAGTAAATGATATATTAATAAAGATATGCATAACCCAAGTACACAAGATGAATACAAGAGATAAGGCCTTTCTAGAACGAAGTAGAGGAAACAAGAAAATCATGAAAATTTAGGCCAATAAATCTAAAGCTATGGCCCATAGAAATAAAGTACGGAAAAATAACGCTCGAAGTTCCTCAGGTGGACGCTCCTTGTTATCAAAAGTCTGATCATTACGTTTTTGCCAAATGCACCACATGATACAGGTCGGGATCATCTTTTACACCTCTTTAATTTGTGGGACTCCTCTCGGGAGAGTCCAGCTAGCCAGTAGCTCAACCACTGTTGTGGGCATTACATATGATAACCCCCACCCGGCTAAACACTGTAGTCCACAAGGCTCTAGCTGTCTCACAATGTAACAAGAGATGTTCTACTGTCTCGCCAGTGAACTGGTTGTTTGGTATAGGTGTAAGGGACTTGTAGAAGGATCAAATCGAGAAGGCACCCTTACCTGCCGGTTTCCACCATAGCCTGTCAGCTTGTTGTCCATTCGGCACCACAGAATATAAACAGAATATAATAGGCTGAAGAAAGCCTCAAAGCTGTCTACTTCCCAATCTTGCGCCGCTCTACTAAACGTGACATCCACTGAACTTGGTCCCTTGATCAAAGCATGAGGTCCGCTACTGAGGCTTCTTGATCACGTGCCACTCGGAATATAGCTGGAAAGGAGTCCTTTAAGGCCTCATCCCCGCACCATTTGCCCCTCCAAAACTTTATCCGGGAACCCTCGCCCAATACTAATTGAGAATGGTGATAGAATGCCTCCCACCCACATCTGATGAGCTTCCAAACCCCCACTCTGTTAGCTCCACCTACCTCTCCGATACACCAACCACCTCACAAGCTTCCATATTTACAATCAACCACCAATTTCCATAGGGCTTATGGTTACATGTTATACCTCCAAAGCCACTTCCCGAGTAGGGTCCGATTGAATATTCTCAAATTTTTTATACCTAACCCACCTGACGACATCGGCTTGCACACCTTGTCCCAACTGATTAGGTGGAATTTGAATTCATCTCCCAACTCTCTCCATAAGAAATCATGATATAGTTTTTCAATCCGAGCCACCACACTAGCTGGAATAGGGACAAAGACAAGAAATACGTAGGTAAGTTAGAAAGGGTACTCTTAATGAGAGTTAATCGACCTCCCTTTGACAAGTACAATCTTTTCTACCATGTCAATTGCCTTCCTATCTTCTCAATGATTGTATCCCAAATGGAAGAAGTTCGTGAAGCGACTCCCAAAGGCGATCTCAGACAAGTCATGGGAAGAGAGGCTACCTCACACCTCAAGTATGCTAGCTAGCTGCCGAGTATTGCTAACATTCTCCACTGGCACTAACTCTGACTTATCAAAGTTCACTTTCAGGCCTGATGCTGCTTCGAAGCATAGTAAAAGAGCCTTCATTGCCTTCAACTGGTTTTGATTTGCCTCACAGAATAACAGCGTATCATCAGCAAAAAGTAAACAAGACAAAGTAATAATGCCCCGATTGGGGTCACCAACCGAGAAACCAGCATCAAACCCATTTGTAACCACCGCCGAAATCATCTTACTGAGGGCCTCCATGATAATCACGAATAAAAGTGGGGAGAGCGGGTCTCCTTGCCTGAAGCCACGGGAACTACTGAAAAAACCAAAGGGACTGCCATTAATCAAGACACAGAACTTTGCCATTGCGATGCACCAATTTATCCACGTTCGCCATCTCTTTCCGAAACCACATCTCTCAAGCAAATAAAGAAGGAAATCTCAATTTACATGATCATATGTCTTCTCCATGTCTAATTTGCAAATAATCCCCTAGGAGCTAGACTTTAATAAGCTGTCCAGGCCTTCATTCGCTATAAGGACTGAATCAAGGATTTGGCAACCCCGAACAAACACATTTTGCGGCTTCATTATTATCTTCCCCAACACCTCCCCTAACCTATTCGCGAGCATTTTGGAGATAATTTTGTATACCCCATTAACGAGGCTAATGGGCCTAAAATCCTTTACCTCCAATGCTCCAATCTTCTTCGGAATCAGAGCAATAAAGGTAGCATTTAAGCTTTTCTCAAGCTTCTCAGCCAAGAACAATTCCTGGAACACATTCATCATGTCCACTTTTACTACTTCCCAGCATATATGGAAAAAAGACCCAAGGTGAAGCTATCTGGACTTGGTGCTTTGTCTATAGCCATGCGTCTTACTACCGTATACCTCCGCTTCCTCAAATGGGCGCTCCAACCATGACTCAATAGAGTCAAAACCAAGACCATCAAGCTTTGCCCTCCACCCCTCTTGTTCTATCAGCAGTTGGTCAAAGAAATCCACAACATGATCCCGGATCACTAGGGCCTCCTTGCACTCAATACCATTGATGTTCAGCATCTCAATGATATTATTTCTTCTATGAAAGTTAGCCACTCTATGGAAAAACTTTGTGCTTTGGTCCCCCTCTTTCAACCACAATGTTCTTGACTTTTGACGTCATGAAATCTCCTCAAGAGATAATACTCTTTCCAATGAGGCCAACTCTGTCTTCCGCACTACTTCTTCAGGAGAGAGGGCTCTATTCTCAAGTACTCTATCAAATTGTTGAAGCCTCTCCACCAAGGTTTTCTTTTGCTCCCTTATGTCTCCAAAGGATAGAGAATTCCAAAGCTTAAGGTCATTCTTCAAAGCTTTCAATTTGCTGGCTAGAATGAAGGAGGGGTTACCTTCAAATTGATACGATGACCACCATCAAGTGAAGGCTTTGTGGAAAGGGTTGGCGGCCTATTGTTAGCCCTTTGTTGGCCACAACTCTAGATTTGATATTCCAACTACCAGTCACCTTATCACCAACGTCATTCTCATCATCTCATCAGTGATCAATCAATAGATATGAATAGGGGTGTAAATCGGTTTGTTCCGGTCCGGGGGTGATGGCCCAAAATTTTTGGTTCATCATTTTCCCCGGACCGAACATCCCTAGGGATCGGACTGGATTGGTATCTATCGGTCCGGCCCAATTATTATTATATTTTTCTTTTCTTTTCTTTTTTAAATAAATTAATAAAAAAATTTATTTAAAATACTAAATTAAAATTAATTGAATTATTAATGTGGATTATGTAACTAACTCAATAAAAAATTATTTTAGATGGTCAATGATAATAAATTAGATGAAAATTACATTCTTAACTTATATAATTACTATATAATTAGTTAAATGATATTATACATTAGTTAATTGATAGAATATTAATTTGTTAATAACATATTTAAGAATTTATATTTTTAATGGTGATAGGTTAGATGAAAATTACATAATTAATTATACAATTATTATATAAATAATATATATAAAATATATATATTTTTTAATTTAGGGACTGAGACCGACCGGTCTTGGTCCCGAGTCGGTCCGGTCGGTTTCTCCGGTCTGGACCGACCAACTTTCACCCCTAGATGTGAAGACTACATTCAATTTCAAACTCAATGTTTCAAAGTTTTAGACTTTGAGTTTGAGGGGGGATGAATATAATATCAAATCAATAATTATTTTGATTTTCCTATAAATAGGGATCAATGCTTTATATTCAATCACAATTGAGAATAGCAAAGATGTAGCCCTCAAAGTTTTTCTCTCTCCTCTCTTCTCCTCCATCTTTTCTATTATATTTTATTTTCTATCACAATGTCAATGTTTTTAATAGATACATTTCTTATTTTTCTTTCATCCATTCCTTTCAGAGCTCTTATGCGCTTCCACACAATGAAAATGGAGGAAATAAATAAAATTATTAGAGAGTTGTGGCAGCAAACATACAGAGGACAAGATATAGATTACATTAGTATCCATTCAGATTCTGAAGGTGCTGGGACTCGGTCCTACAGCTACAGGGTATGGAAATTCTTTTTGAGGTGTTCCTGTCTTGTGTGTGTGTATATATATATATATATATAACTCCTTTATTTTCTCAACTATTTCTATTTATCCTTGCATTTTTTATATAGGTTCTCATGCAGACTGGTGATGCAGAGTTAGAAATGAGGGGTAGGTGTAGTGCTGGACAGAAGGTGGGTATGACTGAAGGCTAACGTTATCTACTACCTCTTTCCTTTACAAGGAATTGAAAACTAATTGTTTAGTTCAGGTCCTTGCTTCCTTGATAATACGATTGGCTTTAGCTGAGACTTTCTGCCTCAACTGTGGTATACTAGCACTAGATGAACCCACCACAAACTTGGATGGCCCAAATGCAGAGAGTCTTGCTGCTGCCCTTCTGAGGTATGAACATACTATATCGTCACTGGAGACTCCATTACATAATGAAGGCCTGCTTATTACCCCATGTTCTGTGCTTTTTCTGCAGAATTATGGAGGACAGAAAGGGCCAGGAAAATTTTCAGCTGATAGTGATTACTCATGATGAGCGTTTTGCCCAACTAATTGGTCAACGGCAGCATGCAGAAAAATATTATCGGGTCGCAAAGGATGATCAGTAAGACCATAATCTTATCGTGCTCAAACTGATTTTACTTCTGCTTTGTGTTTTTTTTTTTTTTTTTGTCTATATTAGATTTCTCTGCTCCACATGGTTTCATTTCATGCGCTGCTTCAATCACCCTAACGTGCCGTTTTCTTTTTCAGTCAGCACAGTATAATTGAAGCACAGGAGATATTTGACTGAGGTTTCTCCAAAAGGGTTTTGTGCGGAGTGTCATTTGTTGGGATGTAAAAGCATACAGAAGGTTCTGTACAGTGCAGAATGCTAGAGTTCTCTGTTGTATATAAGCTCTTGTATAGAACGGTTAATTGACATTCACTGAAGTTCTGATGAGCATATTTTTTGCTCCATCTAAAGTGTACCTCATCATTAACCAATGAGCTTTACAGAAGGCAAAACATGGATGGAGAAGGTTTGGCTGTGTTATCATGATTTTGAAGGTTTATTTTCAAAATCTCTAGTTCATGTGTTTTAGGAATAAGGCCTAAATAAGGGTAAATAAACCTTATTGACATTAGTTATTGTCAGTTATTGACAATAAAAATAAGAACACTGTTCACTCTTTTAAAGCAAATCAGTTATTGACATTAAAAACCCCAAGAGGTGCAAATAAAAATAAATAAAATTTAGGTGAAAATTCATTTCAACTCGGAAAAATATGGCTAGACAATTTGGAAGAAATCCAAGAAATGATGATTCTCAATGACTACATTCAAAGCAAGCATTATGAGTACTACACCTTTCGTCCTACTTAATTAACACCAGATTTGAATTACGCCTAACATCTCACTTTGACCTAACTGTGTTAACATGGTACGGTCTATTGACACTTGGAGTAGCTCTTTTTAAAAGAAATTTAAATAAATTCAATGGTTGATACAAAATTACCTCTCATCTAATATATATTATTGTGAAATGTATCGTAGAAAATATTGTATTATTTTCTTATAAAATATTGCATTATCATAATGAAATGAGAGTGAGCCGTGCATTATATTTTTCTTGGCCGGCCGGGAGAGAACGTTAAGGTGGTAGCTTCTTTTTTTTTTTTTTTTTTTTTGCCTTGCTTGGACGTTCATATCCTTTAAAAATTATTCTTTGGGAAGTTGTGGAAACCTATATGGATATAATATTAAGGTAAAAGGGAACTTAAAAAACAAAAGACGAAAAAACTGAAGGAAAGAGAAAAAAGAAGAAAAACTAAAGAAATTGGAATTTATTGTTCATTAGTAGGGGGGGGGAAAGCACATGATTTTTTTATTTTTATTTTTTAATAATTTCCCCACGTCACAAAAAAAATGATTAGAAAACAAGGTAAGACGAGAGATGCTACTGAGAGAGAGGATATGATATCAAACTCCCATATAACACCGACCAACAAAACCATCAAAAAACACAGGACAAAAGCCAAACAAAGCCTTCTCTTTTTTTCCCTTGCGTGGACAATTTAGTAAACAAATATAATAGCAATGAACAAGCTCTAAACCTAATCCTTGTACTTCATCTCGGACATCAGGAAGCCGGGCATGTCAAACAAGGCTGAGAACTTCTCAACATCAGCCTTGAGACCCTCAATGTCCTTGTTGTTAACCAGGCCCTTGTTGAAGTCCTTCAATAGCTTTCCATACTGCTTTTGGATGCTCAAGGTGATAGTCACCGACCGGTGAAGGAACTCTCCTATCTGTTCGAAGTCCTTCTCCACCAACCCTCTTGAAGTCATGGCCGGGGTACCTGCCAGAAAACACTCACTGTTACTTATCCATGACACAAAAAGGATGCCCAACAAATAAAATACGAACAACAACTGCAATTCATATTATCACGTGAAAGGAAAAAAATAAATAAATGAAAACCATAACCAAAGAAGTCTGATTGCATTAACAAACTGTCCCAAGAATGCCGTTTTATATCAATGGTAATTTCAGTTATCAAACTTTCATACAAGTCAAGTTCTCTTTAAAAGTCATTCTACCAAGTTAATACTTTCATTTCCTCTCCAAGTTAATCACTAGAAAACCGTTAAAATAAAACTAGTTTATCTGGTAGTTCTCACCAATTCGTACTCCTCCAGGAGCCAAAGCACTGCTATCACCAAACACAGCATTCTTGTTCACGGTGATATTGCACAAGTCACAAAGCTTCTCGACCTTATTGCCTGCAAGAACACCATTAACATTTTAGAATTGTATCAGTGGAACCAATGCTCACAAAAGTTACATTTACTAGACTAAAATATCGTTCTTTTACCAGTCAACCCAAGAGGCCGAAGATCCCACAGGACAAGGTGGTTCTCAGTGCCTCCGGTGACAAGCTTGTATCCCTTGCTCATCAGGTAGTTTCCAAGGGCAACTGCATTGGCCTTGACCTGTTTGGCATAGACCTTGAACCCAGGTGACGTGGCCTGTTTCAGAGCAACAGCCAAGGCACCAATCTGGTGATTGTGGGGACCACCCTGAAGAGAGGGGAAAACAGAAAAGTTGATCTTGTCTTCAAAGTCGTAAACTGCATCCTCTGGTTGGCCCTTCTTGGCTGGTTTAGGCCCCTTCCTGTAGAAGATCATACCAGCCCTAGGACCCCTCAAGCTCTTGTGGGTTGTGGTGGTAACTATATCGCAAAATTCAAAGGGATTCGCAGCTTCCTACACTTAAAAAGAAAAGCATATACTTAGACAAGAAACACCTAGGTCTTGAAAAGTTAGGAACGTAAGATCCATATATAAACGACGATGCAAATGTTTCAAAGCTCTAATAGATTTGCAATCTAAAGATGCTGTGCAGAAGGGATCCAATAATTTAAATCATTATTTATTTGTAGGATTTGAAATCAAGACTTCGTGCCAAGCTCTGAACATATATCTGACAAAAAATTCTGAGACTGAATTTAGTTTAACTTACAACTTGACTGTCTGTACAGGACAAAGAGATCAATTAAGATAAAAAAGGAAGCCTAGTAAAAAGACAGATTCATAATACCTCCGAGCTCAGCATATTTTGCAAGCAACCAGAATCAATCCATTCACTTATAAAAAATAAGATTGATAAGTCATTCACTTATAAACAAATTTCCAAGGATTAAATTGACATCTAACCAAATTACACAGGATAAAGCACTAACAACAATATATTTCCACATTCATACCCATCTTATCTTTACTTTTTTCTAGAGGGGATGTTACTATGGCAGGTCCGAACTTGCATGTCCACTGCATGAGGCAGTGTAATAGAAAGCACAGCCTTTCAATAGATAGCTACAATCTCCCGGTATAATTATTCCAGATCCGGCACTACAATACCGTCATGAAACCAAACACTCACCCATTTCCTTCCCACAACATACTTTTACGATCTACTAAATCTATAATACAATGCATCCAAAAGCTGAGGAACGAATTCGAATTACATCATTGCAAATGATTGTTAAATGCGTACGAACCGTGCAAATGCAGATCTACACAACCAATCGCTAAAAGGTCAGGTTCGCAAACTAACAAATATGCTTGGATTAGAAAATTCACAGATCAAGAATTTGATATATTCTTCCTTCTTAAAACAACCTAACCGTGACATGCAGATCTAATCCCAGCGACTATAGCAATAACCAATCAAATCACAAAGAGATCAAAAGAAATCAGCAATAAAAAATAAAAGATCATATACCTGAGCAGCAACAAGACCACTAATATGAGCCATGTCACAAAGCAACAGCGCGCCGCACTTGTCGGCGACAGAGCGGAACTTGGCGTAATCCCAGTCCCTGGGATAAGCACTCCCACCGCAAATGATCAACTTGGGCCTGAAATCCAAGGCTTTCTCCTCCAACTTATCGTAATCGATATACCCAGTGGTGGAATTCACCTTGTAGGGTAGACTCTCGAAGTAAATCGAGGTAGCGGAGATCTTCTTCCCTCCGGAGGTGTAGTAGCCATGGGTGAGGTGACCACCGGAAGGAAGATCCAAACCCATGATGCGGTCGTGGGGTTGGAGCACGGCCGTGTAGGCAGCAAAGTTAGCAGGTGAGCCGGAGTAGGGCTGGACATTGACGCCCCACTTGGTGGGATCGAGGTGGAAGGCCTGGAGGGCACGAGACCTGCAAAGGTTCTCGATCTCGTCGATGAACTCGTTACCTCCATAGTAACGGTTACCGGGCATGCCCTCAGAGTACTTGTTGGTTAAGGCGCTGCCGAGGGCCTCGATGACGGCGAAAGAGGTGAAGTTCTCTGAGGCGATAAGCTCAATGCCGCGGCATTGGCGGCGCTTCTCCTTCTCGATGAGGTCGTGGATCTCTGGGTCGACGGTTTGGAGAGGTGTGTTTCCCCAATCGTTTACGGGATCCATTTCGAGAGAGAGAGAGAGAGAGAGAGAGAGTGGTACAGAAGGAGAGGAGAGGAGAGGACAAGGGAACGCTGTGAAATCTGGGTTATAGTTATAGGAGCTGCTTCGGCTGGTGAAAGTACCAATTTAGCCCTTTTGTTGGTGGGAGTTGGAGTATTAGGTAATTTAGGTGTGCGGAGGTGGCTAGACCACACAAGTTGGAGATTTTAATTTTATCCCTTTTTTAAATCTTTATATTTAATATCCAGAGTCAATTTTTTATATCTCACGTAAAAAAAAATATATTAGGTATTTCTATATGCAAATTAAGGAATAGGTATGGAAATTTGTGGACGTGGTCGTCTAGTCGTGTCAAGTTATGGATATTCGATGATATGACTTAATTCGAACCAGACATATTAATTTAAATGTTTCATATATTCAAATCTTAAGCCAATCCATTTAAATAATAAATCATATTATATTATAAATTTTAACTCATTTAATAATTAATTAAAAATTAATCAATACGACATGATAAGGTCCAATGTTAAAAAATTAATTTCTTTTCATGTCGGTTCCATATTTATTCACTTTTTTCAAAGCGACTGCACGGCACTTGCACACTCACGACTGCAAGTATTATTTCTCTTAATTCAACTCCTCTTGCGATTGACGAACACCATGTGGCAGCCGAGCTGAAGCCACTGTTGGGTGGTCTCTTTCAGCCACCTTGCAGTGGCTGGCCAACTCTAGCGGTGTCAACCACCACGTTTCCACATCACTACTTAACAGGTGCCACTCCGCATCACTTGTAGAGTTGATACTTAATCAAAATTGTCAGTTTCCCGATATAAGTGGAGTGATTCTCATACGCAGTCACTCTTACGCATGTTCAACTGCTATGTGTATCATACTATTAGATTCTCTAAACGTTGGTTTTCAAAAGCTGACCGTGTTTATCTCTATGCTATGCTTTCACTAAAGCTAGACAGGTTGACGTACTTCTCCATGTACTCATGTAACGTAGAAAGTGAAGTTCTTCAACGAATTCTCAACAACAATCTTATAAGGAAGCACACTTCTTTTTGTTATGGTAGCTCAGTACCACAACAGACAGGCAAAACAAGTACTCAATCCTTAAAAATCTGGATCGATTAATACATGTGATATCATAAACATTCCCTAATTATCAATAAGTTGCCGGAACTACTAGTCATTGTTCATCTATTTGGGGTAATCCAATAAAATATGTAAAATAATAAAGCAATTATTTATATTAGAAAAACCTATATATTTCAAAAACCACATTAGACTACTCTAGTAATAAAGGATGCATGTCATCTACAAAGGAAGAAAATGATGTCATCACAAACATGCAAGCGGGCATTCGCATTAGATTGGTCATTCTAATATTTAAAATTTAAAAAATATGTAACTTTTTAACTTTTACCTAATCACTTAATACTTAAAATCTATATTGGATTAGCTATCACATTCTCTGTAATAATAAAATATTATTATTTTTTATTATTTATATTTATTTAATTAATTTTTTATTTTATTTTCATAATCTTCAATAACCTCCGACAATCATATTCATTTTCATTTTCACAATCCAAAAATCTATAATATAATAATCTCATATGTACATGTTTGTGCATTATTTCATATGTAAATAAAAATCCCATATATACAATCCATAAAAATCTCATATCTATAAATATATAATAATCTCATATATTCATATTAGACTTGTTACAGTACTTTTCAAGTATGAAAAGAATGATAGAATTACTGTAGCTCATATTTTAGATGAAATCAGTTTGACTAATTTAATGTATGGGTCAAATGTAGATGATATTAGTTAAATTTAAAGATGAAAAAATGTTTAGCTAAGTCAATGAAAATGCTTTTAACAAGGTTCCTGGCTTTTATGGGAAGAAATGGAACATTATTAATGATCATGTGTTCACGCCCATGCATGTCTTTGTAAGAGTTGGTGAAATGGTAGGAGATTCTGGTTTGGAAAATAAAACTCGGAAGTTTGTGGGGGTTGTTGAGATCAGGGAATTTGGTAATTTGTAAGGCACCAACCCCCTTGATACTGACCTCTCTTTTTTATTTTTTGCAGTCTATGCGGTTGTTGGCAGTGCGCTTTCAAGTAATTTCAACCAGAAAGAGTACTGGAAAGCCATGTTGACGATGTTAATCATTTCATGCATGCTTTTAATGTAAGATCAAGATGAAAGTAAATAGGAGTCTGGACTTCCATAGCATGCACCCTCACCAACCCCACACCAACCCCAAGTAGCTAAGCTAGCTAGGAGTTTTGGACAAGTAATCACATACTGCAGTAATGTAATATATTTTCTACTGCAATATGGAAAGAAAAGAGCAGCTGCTTCATGCAGTATTGTGTGCACAAACACCTTTTATTGAGGAGCGTAAATGGAGAAACAACTAGCTTGAGCATACTTATTATGCCCTGTCTCAACTCGATTCTGTTCAAAGAGAAGCATATATAGGATCTGTGTCTATCTTGCCCGGGAGAGATGCATACTTCTTGATGCATGATTTTCATACGAGAATTGTTACATATATAAAAAGATAATTACATAAATATAAATCTATAAACTGACATAGTTTTATGTGATTCTTTAAATCTATTTTATAATAAAAATAATTTTACAATCTGATGTAACGTATCAAATTACGTCAATGTATAAATAAATATTTATATAGAGAAAGTGTAGTGGGTTTTAAACTATCACACTTTTCCATTTTGTGTTCAAAATACCATATATAACCTTAATTTGCACATCATAATTCTTTAATACTTAGCATCTTAGATCACAATCTGATTTTCTATCGATCTTAACAGTTAAATCTAATTCAAGAATATAAATTATAAAAAAAACAATAATAACTTATTGTTGGAATTTATAATTTTGTAGTTTAGTATACAAATTGGAAAAATATAGTAATTTGAGATATAAAAGAAATAAGAAAGAAAAAAAATAAGAAGAACTATAAGGTAGATCGAGTCCCTTTAAACCCTTTTTGGAATCGAGACTCATATCATCTCATCTCATCATTACAATTTTTTTAAATTTTTATATAAAATATAACAAACAATTCAACTTTTTTAAATTTCAAAATAATAATAATATTAATAATAATATTTTAATAATATTTTAATAATATTTTATAATTTATTTAAAATTATTTTAACTCATATCTGAATCTAAACAGACGTAAAATTGGTTGTAGCTATGAAAGTCCAGGTCTATACCAGAAGGATGGGCGTTGGGCTCAGCCGCTCAAGGGGTCGGTATCTATACTCTCAACCTCTATACGCAATTAAGTTATTTTATTTTTAAACCGACGTGAAAAACATACTATTCACGTCATTGACACGACAAGATTATATTTGCATTAGATATTTTTAAAAGAGTTTTTCTGTGGAACAGCCGGAAGCCGCATCATTCCCGTGTAATTTTTTTTTTTTTTTTTCAACCCAGTACGTTAAGTGTGTTGGGGCTTCTTCACACAATAGTGTGAGAAGAAGAATTTTTCTTTTTAAAATTAAGTTCTCTGACAAATAGAATTATGCCATGTCAAAGATGTGAAGGTTGTGTCCTCCATGTCGGCCTGTGAATATAATTTTTCCACGTAATTATATTGATAGAAAAACATGTATTCATACCATTTTGACTCTTTCAGCATACCATCGTTTAGGTGACAATGACTAACATATAAAATTACATGGTAGGCATTAATATGTCTATGACATCAGATACACTATAAGAAAATTGATTATCTATGATTAGTTATTTATAATAAAATAGTTATTTTTAATTAAAATGAATCTGTTTTTATCGTAAAAAAAATATTACAAATACCCGTTTTTCTTATAGTAATATTTGATAAAAAAATGGGTTGGTAAATTTGCCCCAAGGGTTGGTTAGGTTCAATGGTGGGTACTTAACCATTGGTATTTGGCCTGCCCACAACTTCATCAAGAACTACCACATGAACTACTAAGTAGGTACTTTGGTTTAACTTGGCTTCAAATAAATATAAGTAGGTACTAAGTAGGTGACAATGCCTATATATTGAATCTGAAAATTCTCAATCCCCACTTTTTTTTTTTTTTTGGTTATAGAAAGTTTAGTCTAACTACATAGCCTATGATGTACGTAAGAAGTACATTATTTTGAAGTCCCAAAAAGAAGATATAATCCCCATCGTTGGCCTTACCATCTTTAATGGTTTCTCTTCTAGCAATCCGTGGTCCATGTCATGAGTTTTAATTATTGATTTTAATGAGACAACTTCGAGAATAGTATTTTTCGGATTTTAACTTAACAATGAGTTAAATATCCTATTGGGGGATGTTTTTTCATTCATAATTTTGTCACTTATAATCGAGAAATGTTTAGTTTATAAAGAGAATTACAAATTGATGTATATTTATATGGTACATAAAGTAGTTGTAAAGTCTTTTTTATTGTAAAGTATGTCCAACGTCTTATATCCAGTAATGATAGTTTATAAATTTACTTTCGTAAAATCTGTTTATAGACTTCGCACTTTTCTTTATAGTCACATAACTGGTGTGAGGTATTCTTGGGTGAGTTTGGATATTGAAGTGAGTTGAGTTGAGTTGAGATGATAAAATATTATTAGAATATTATTTTTTAATATTATTATTATTTTAAAATTTAAAAAAGTTTAATTGTTTATTATATTTTGTGTTGGGATTTGAAAAAGTTGTAATGATGAGTTGAGATGAGTTGAGAGATGTTTATGTTCCAAACGCACCCTTAGTGACTTGGTGTGACCGAGTATAATAGATTCCCAATGAAGTGTTGTATTCTCCAATCCTAATTTTAACTGAGTTCTTAAAGAATGTTTTATTTTATTCACTAAAGACCGCATCGTTTCGTTACGCAGTTCAGATGAGATAAGATGAGATGTTTGTTGAAAATTGAATAAAATATTGTTATAATATAATTTTTTTAATATTATTATTATTTTGAGAATTGAAAATTTTGAATTGTTTATTATATTTTATATGAGAGTTTGAAAAAATTGTAATAATTTTATGAGATGAGATAAATTGAGATAGTTTGATTTTGTATAACCCGTCTTGAAAATTAAAACCATGCAGCTCAAGCTTTTCTTGATTTCATGTTGGCAATTGACTTTCTCAGGGAAAAAAACAATTTGCTTTAACTTGTGATTGATATTTAATATCCAAAAAAGTGATCAAACGGTTGGTTAAATAATTTAAGATAACAAAAAGTTCATTTCCTCACTCTTATATTCTTTTGGTAAGCAATAACTTTTTGTAGATGTTAATCTTTAAGGAATGGGTTTGTGGAAACTGTGGGATGGTAGTTATACTTATAAAGGTACTCATGACTTTTTCCTTTTGTATTAGAGAAATAATCTATACAAGTTTCAAATAGACAAACTTCATACAAACATTTATAAAAAATTAGACTCAATTTTGAAGAATTTTTTTTAAAAAAATTATTTTCTATTAGCGAGACCGACATTTTTTTTTTTTTTTATAAACGACTTGCACGAAACTTATCTATTTGAGATTTATACCTAACATTACTCATGTCGAGATTGTATTACAGCGCCTTCTTTTACTTAATTGTTTATTAACCTTAAGAAAAATTCTATTCTTAAGCCTCATACACCACACACCATCATTTTTATGATTTCTTTAATTTTATTCTCTTACTAAATGTGTGGTATATGGATTATGAGTAGAATACTTCAATTATTTTAAGATTAATAAAACCAAAAAAAACTTTAAAAAAATAAAAAAAAAATTGGTGTGTAGTGATGGGCTTATGAATAGCAATGCTCTAATCTTAATGGTTAAAATTGAACAGGTGTACTTAGTATTGATAGTTTGGGTGTGAAATGTGTGTTTTTCCCCTTTAAAAGATATTTCTTTATATCATAACAAACGAAAGACAAAAAATATCTTTAATGAATAAACAAGCTTTTTTTTTTTAACAAATATAGGTTCAACATTTAAGGAAGAAAAATATAAACTATGAGCTCATATTAAAAAAAAAAAAAATGAAGGCTATGAACCATGATTGATGTCGGAAGTCAAAGGATTTTGTTTTGTTTTTACTTTCTTTTATTTAAAAAAGGAAAAACATATCATGAAATTGCATACTATGAAGAAGGTGATCACATAAAGTTGACATTATTTCTTTGGTCAAAATGTGATCTGGATCTCATTTCTACTCTTATTTTATTCACCTACCTATTTTATATATTTTATATTATTCATCTTTATTTTATTTTATTTTATTTATTTTTTGGGTGTTTTCTCTAGCAAGAAATGCTAAAAGTAATAAAAAAAAATTAGAGGTTGGGTTATGCTGTGAAGAGGGGGGCATGCATCCTCACTGATACTGTTCTTGTTAAGTGGGAGTGCATGAGCTCATGAACCATATCATAGTCGCGTTCTCATTTTAGTTTTTCCGTATGTGAGAAAAGTCGCCGTAAAAAGCTACGTGACACCCTCGGACCCAGACAGAGTCACATGGTAATATTCTCCTGCTGTAGCCTGCAACATGCCAGTAGTAGGACTGTCCATTCATCCAGACATGCTCACGTTTCAACACGATCTCATATTTATGTTTCTTTTTTTAAAAAACACCGACACTGAATGAGTGAAGTGGGATTCATTTCGTGGCAAGCGCGGTAAGCAGTAGCATATATAGCACGATGACCGTACTTATTATTCGGTAATGGGAACAGCCTATTGTCTCCAGTTGTGATTGTACAGTAGAGGTTTATGCACAAGAAGCGACCGACAGAATCGTCCATCTCGTTGAACGAATTACCGAAATATTCTTTTATTCATTTGTTACAACGCACTTATTATATTTATTTTTTTTATTTAAATACATATATATTAATGTATAAATATATACTGCGGGCGATGGAGCTGCCCTCTCTCCCTCTCGCAGTCACCATGGCGGCACAACTCATACCTCCATCTTTTTTTTTTTTTTCCCTCTCTCTTTTCTCTTTGGCGGCCTAACTCGTGAACAACGTTTAAATTTTTTTTTCCTATCCTCATATCCTCAAATTTGTTGGGGATTTGATTTTTTTTTTGTATATTTTATTTTTGATTAGGACAACTCATAATCGTGATTGGCAGTGGACGGAGGGTAGGTGGATGAGGGGGTCTACCCCTCTCTCGGCACACAGAGAGGGGGTCCGCCCCGCATCAAGGGGACAAATTGCGGAGGTGTAAACCCCACCCCACCCCTGCATGCCCATGCAAGGGGCGAGGGGCGGGATGGGGGCAACCCCGCCCAGTAAGATGCAGGTAGTACTTCTATAAATATGTGTTTAAATAAAACAAATAAAAAAAATTTATAATTTGATGAGTATCATTTCTCAAAAAATAGATATTTTATATGTTTTGAACCAGAAATTGGTTGAATTTTGCAGCTGCATCTTCAAAGTACTAGAAACTATGAAGTACTAGTACATTTTCATCGTAGGATCTACCTTTTTATAAAGGACCCATGCAGTAAGTAAGCGTACTACAATTTTACAAATTAGACAATGTGTATAAGACCAGAAAATGACACAAGTTATCTTCGCGGATTGACCTACCAATTGTGTAATGTGGAAGACGAGAGAGATTTCATCCATATGGTTCGATTATTTATCTTTGTAGTCTTAGGATGTGTAAATTTTGCACATTTTTTTTTAAAGAAAGTGGTTAAATATGTTGACCAAAAAAAATATGAGACAATTACTAACAAACTCCTAATTTGGGATTTAGATTCCATTGAGTTTTTGTCCAAATTTTAAGGGCTAGAATGAGATAGAGATAGAGTCACAAAGCGGCTTGCATAAAATTTATAAAATAAATATTGTTGGACTCACCAAGCCTAAAAAAATAAGAATCAGGTTCGGAATCAAGTAAAGACTAATTCAATGAATCTTGTGATTCAATAAATTGAAATCAATTCATAACAATTTTGAATAAGTTATTTTAATATTAATAAAATTAATAAAAATCATATATAATGAAATTCAAGCATTTAATATTATGTATAAAAAAAAGTATAAAATATAAATTTATTGACTAGTTTCAATAAAAATATGATATGAATCTAAATAGTTTCAAAAAAATATATAATTTATATATTTAACCTCAATTATAGACCTTTTTTTTTTACCTCATATGTAAAGAAGATAAAGACTATTAAGTTATAAACACATGGAAAATGTAGTATTATATACGAGTGGTACTATTTGAAGGTTTTTATTCTGCATGCCATTTAAATGACATAATTTAATTTGTAATATATTTAGTGTTATCATATTTTTGTACAAGAAGTAAAAAAGAAAAAACAAAATAGTTGTTAGAAAATTTAAAAATAAATACAGTTTTGAATCAGTTGAGATTGGTTTAAATTGGCCTAAAATCGATTAGAATTGACCTAAATTAATCTATTGAAGCGATTTAGTGAATGATTCAAAAAACTCACTAAAATCAATTCGATTACTAACCGATTTAATCATTTTTTAAATCTTGGGACTCACTATACGTGCCTATGTCTTTCCCATTTTAGGCCCTACGAAATACAGGGGATCTATTCCCTTAATTTAAATGCTGATTTATGATGATTGTCAATTTATACCTTGAACATATTTTGACAAGTGACAACTAAAACACTTGAATAATATATGACCATTGAGATTCTGTTTCTATCCTTATTTTTTTAACAGAAAATATAAAAAACATCCTACTGTGCATAACATCCTTAACACACCATGTGTTGGATAAAAAAAAAAATTTTTTTTGCTGGGGATGGTGCAGCTTCTGGCTGCTCCCCAGCAGAATTCTTTTTTTAATCAGATGCCTGGGTTGGGTTGGAGACCCATGCTCTGTTTTTTTTTTTTTTTTTTTTTTTTTTTTTTTTTTTTTTTTAATCTTTATATACTCATGCTCTGTTGTATGACATTTTTTATCCCATGTATATCAGCTTACCTTCCAAGTTGATGTCTAAGGGATAAATTATTTTAAAATTGGTTTGGTTACACAAAAACAAACTATCTCATCTTATATAATTATTACAATTTTTTTAAATTATCGCACAAAATATAATAAACAATTCAATTTTTTTAAATTCTAAAATAAAAATAATATTATAACAATATTTTATTCAACTTTTAACAAAATATTTCATCTTATCTGAACTGCGTAACCAAACGATATCTCAATCTTAATTGGTGTCAAAGTCCCACTTTCTCTAGGGGACCAAAATAAGAATTGGGTGGTGGGCACTGGGTAAGGTGTTCGGTTAAGGTCTTGTAAAGGTGTACAAGTTATTGACCAATTATTTATATTGTCATATGAGTTTTTTACTTAAATTTGGTATTTTTACTTTATATGATTATAAAATAAAATAAAAATTAGTTTCTTAAGTTATAAAATACACCGATATGTATGTTTGAAAGTCTCGTTGTCAAGTGCAACAATTAATTTAACGAAGGAAAATAAATTTTTAATTGTAAATATGAATTTGAATCGAGAAATGTTATTTTATAAAAAAGAGAACGATCTGTTAAAAGAAAGTAAAAATAATAATTTTACAAATTAATTTGTATTAAAATGAATAAAAACGGTTGAGAAGAATTTCATATTTTATAATAAAAGAATAAAAAGACCGTTGTAAGAATTGTGCAACCGTGAATTGTGCAACCGTTCTGAAAAAAGTGAATAAAACATGGGATCTACATAAAACTTAATTTGAACAAAAATCTATTTCGTGTAGAGCACATTTAGTAAAATATTTATGAAAAATTCTTCTCATAAATTACTATTCACCATCCCATATTTTACATCTTATGAAAAAATCTCTATATCTTATGAAAAACACTCTCACACCTTATGAAAAAATTATAGACGTAGAGTATGAAAGTAAATAGTAGTTGATACATGAATGAAAGAAGATTTGTATATAAAAACATACTTGAAGTATTGATTTACAGAGTGCTATTTATAGACAAATGCAGAGGACTACACTGAGTCGGTTATAAAGGCAAGCAGGTGGTGTGCACTAACATTCCTAGGCCACCAATGACACGGTTATAACAGAAAGGATTCTTCACTACAAAAGCAATAATAACAGAATTAATCAGAAGAAGATCTAGAAGATTCATTGAGAAGAAGGCTTGAAATTATTCTGCAGTAACTGAGGTGGAAGTTGAGTCTGATTCTTTGGTCTTTGGAGCTGAGGTAGAGTCAACAGAATTTATATTGCTTATACCCTCCCGCGAGTCCAACATGGGCACCATGGTGACGCTCGATCGAATGTGTAGAAATAGAGAGGTTGCAAGAGGCTTGGTAAGAGCATCGACAAGTTGATCACGACAGGAAATAAAAGCAACATCCAGAGTTTTGGCTGAGACACGATCACGCACAAAATGGAAATCAATTTCCATGTATTTGGTGCGAGAGTGCAGTACAGAATTAACGGACAGGTATGTCGCAACAAGGTTGTCACACCATAATGTAGGAGGCTTGGAGAGAAATATCCCAAGATCTTTAAGAAGTGATTGAATCCATAGGAGCTCAGCAGTGGTGTTTGCAAGCGCTTTATATTCAGCTTCCGTGCTTGAGCGAGCAACAGTTAGCTTGACAGCATGCTGGACAGACAGAAGAAATTTTATTGTTGAAAACAGGAAGTGAATTTGACTTGATGATGCGCTGCACAAACTGTAAAGAGGGATGCCCAAGTCTTGCATGCCATTGAGAAGAAGAAGCACGCTCACCAACTAGAGCTTGAGGGGAAGAAGAAGTCTCAGACGATGGAAAAGAATAGAGACCGTCATGCATGGGTCCATGAAGAAGAGGGGTCCCCGTCTTGGAGTCCTTCACAACAAAAAAAGAACTATGAAACTCAAAAAAGACAGAGTTGTCAAAACAAAATTGTCTAACGGAAATTAAATTTTTTGTGATATTAGGAACATAAAGTAATTTCTTGAGAAGAAAAGAATGAGAAGAAGTGGATAAGATAGAGTCACCAATATTGGAAATTGGAAGAGCTGAACCATCACCAACGCGTATCTTATCAGTACCACCATAAGGAGCCGATGAGAGGTTGAGATGGGAGAGGTCAGATGTAAGATGGTTGGTGGCTGCAGTGTCTGGGTACCAAGCTGTATCTGGTGCTAAGGTAGAGGTGGTATAGTGGGCTGTAAGGGAGCGAGGTGGGTCACTTTGATACGCTTGGTTAAAGCGATGATAACAGTTTAGAACAACATGACCCACTTTGCCACAGAGTTGACAAGTTGGTTTAGAATGAGGAAGGGTGAAAGATATCTGTGAAGGAGAATTTGTGGAGGGCATATGAGAGGGTGGGTTGTGACGACCTCGTCCACGCCCACGATAGTTGCCACAGTTATTACCACGATAAGCACCATGACCCCTATTAGGAAAAGTCGTGGAAATGTTGGCTGAGGGATTAAAGGAAGAGGGAAGATGATTGTTGTGGCTGAGACGACTTTCATAGGTGAGCAAGAGACTGTAGAGCTCTTCAGTAGAAAAAGGTTCCAGTCGAGCTGTAACAGATGTTACAAAAGCATCATATTCACTATTAAGACTTGCAAGCAAATAAGAGAGAAATTCAGCAGGGGTTAGAGGAGAGCCAGCAGCACTCATAGTATTAGAAAGATGTTTTACTTTCTAAAAATAGTCATAAACTGAGTTAGATCCTTTGGATAAGACGGGCATGAGACTGAGAAGTGAAGAGCTTATCAATGGCTTTCCAGACCTCACGAGCAGTGGAATAGCCAACCATTTGAGCTATAAGATTATCAGAGAGAGTTGAAATTAAGGTGCTCAAAATGAGCTGATCAGTCTGTGTCCAGGATAGAAAGGCTGGGTTAGGGGTTTTATTTGGAAGGAAAAGGGGAGGAGGAACACCCGTGCCATCAACAAACTGAAAAAGTTGTTGGCCCTTGAGATATGAGACCATTTGGGTACGCCATAAGAGAAAATTTTTATTTGTGAGTTTGACAGTAACGAGATGAGAAAAATGAGGAAGAAGAGGGAGGGGGGGAGATGGGGTTTGATTTGACGTTTTTGGTAAAGAAGACTCTTCTGCCATGGTTTTGACATTAGTCTTGCAATAGCTCTGATGCCATGAATGAAAGAAGATTTGTATATAAAAACATACTTGAAGTATTGATTTACAGAGTGCTATTTATAGACAAATGCAGAGGACTACACTGAGTTGGTTATAAAGGCAAGCAGGTGGTGTGCACTAACATTCCTAGGCCACCAATGACACGGTTATAACAGAAAGGATTCCTCACTACAAAAGCAATAATAACATAATTAATCAGAAGAAGATCTAGAAGATTCATTGAGAAGAAGGCTTGAAATTATTCTGCAGTAGCTGAGGTGGAAGCTGAGTCTGTTTCTTTGGTCTCTGGAGTTGAGGTGGAGTCAACAGAATTTATATTGCTTATAATACATAACATTTCTTAATATTTATATGATATCATCTGATCTAAAAGATAAATTTTAAAATTTTATACATTTATCAAATTTTATTAATATAAATAATGCTGTCTATAGAAAAAATTAAAAATAGAATAACTTAGTTGAAAATAATAAAAAGAGTAATGATACTTGCAGTCATAAATGTGTAAGTACCATACAGTCTTTTTAAAAAAAATAAATAAATATAAGATCCACATAAAAAGAAATTAATATTTTAATAATAAATTTCATTATTTTCAAAACAATTGAATTATATTTATATATTTCACGTACTTAAGCTTTAAATAAATAAATGTCAAGACTGTAAAATTGTGGTAAGTATTCAGCAGCTGAGCTGAAAAACAGAACGAGAACTGCACCCAGTGTAGTAAAGTACAGAACAATTTCATAAATCCTATGAGATCAGCCAGTGAAAAATTAACACGCGTCTAAAATAGTAAATACCTTCGTCCGGCATCATCGTCCATTGGCCGAAGCCGCCGTATGATGTTCCGTGTCGTACGCGAAAACGTTTCGCTGTCATTTACCAAATCCAACAACCCGATACATTGATCCCCACCGTCTATCTGACCACTTTAACCTATTTATAGCACCTCTCCCTCTCCTACTTCTCCTCGCTCACAGCCCTTCACTTCTCTTCCTATCTGCATAAATCTCTACTCCCTGCGTCGCTTGAATCCCTCGAAAATGGCTCTTTTAGTGGAGAAAACCACGAGTGGCCGTGAGTACAAGGTCAAGGACATGTCCCAGGCCGACTTTGGTCGCCTTGAGATCGAGCTCGCCGAGGTTGAGATGCCTGGTCTCATGGCCTGCCGCACTGAGTTCGGTCCCTCGCAGCCCTTCAAGGGCGCCAGGATCACTGGCTCCCTTCACATGACCATCCAGACCGCCGTACTCATCGAGACCCTCACCGCCCTCGGCGCCGAGGTCCGCTGGTGCTCCTGCAACATCTTCTCCACCCAGGATCACGCCGCCGCCGCCATAGCCCGTGACTCCGCCGCCGTGTTCGCCTGGAAGGGAGAGACACTCCAAGAGTACTGGTGGTGCACCGAGCGTGCCCTCGACTGGGGCCCCGGCGGTGGCCCCGACCTCATCGTGGACGACGGCGGAGACGCCACGCTGTTGATCCACGAGGGGGTCAAGGCCGAGGAGATCTTCGAGAAGACCGGGAAGCTCCCGGACCCGGCTTCTACCGACAATGCCGAGTTCCAGATTGTGCTGACCATTATCAGGGATGGGCTCAAGACTGACCCCAAGAGGTACCATAAGATGAAGAGCAGGTTGGTCGGAGTTTCGGAGGAGACCACCACTGGGGTTAAGAGGCTCTACCAGATGGAGTCCAGTGGTACTCTGCTGTTCCCTGCTATTAACGTTAATGACTCTGTCACCAAGAGCAAGGTAATAATCTTCTTTTTTGTTCACTTTTTATGTTTGTAGATCTGTGAGATTTTATTTCAGATCTGGTTAGTGTTTGTTTTCCCCTCTTTGTGTTAATTGATATTTTGCTTCGGATCTATTAGGTTTTTATCCTATAATTGGATTGCTTATAGATCTAGTCGGTCTCAATAGTCTTGAATCAGATCTGTTGTATAAAGGTCCTGCTTTTTCTACCTGTACTTTTCATTGTTCTTACACTTTAACTTCAAGGAAACATGCACATTCTTATTAGTTGACGCCTTAAATTACGAGTCTTTACTATATATTTGATCTCAGCCAACAAGGAAATTCTATCAAAATGGTTATTCTGGTGGATCTTTGAATATTGATTCCTAGGATTTCGAATCTTAGGTCCAATTTTTTCCTTGCTTTGCTTAATGTCTTTCTCGAAACTGGGCCTTCGTCAGCTTTCCAAGATTGCAAATAAATATTGGACGGACTCAGTTTTCTTTTTCAATGGTTTCTCAACTAACAAGCTGAATTTTTATGCATTAGCGTGTTCCTGGTTGGGGGGGGGGGGGGGGGATCTTAAAGCCTAATGGAAGTGCCAAATAGTTTCTTAGCAAATTGAAAGTTTTACTGCTCGATTCCTTTGTCACCCATAATCTTATAGGAAAAATCTAGTTGTAAGCGATTCTACGTACTAATACGCTCATTCATTCAATATGATTGGTCAGAAAGTAGACTTTATTGAAAATAGTGCTAATTTGAATTTAGAATATGAAGACAACATCATTAGTACACAAATTAGACAACATCATTTGAAATGGCTGTTGATCTTGGTTGAAACAGTTTGATAACTTGTACGGGTGCCGCCACTCCCTCCCCGATGGTTTGATGAGAGCTACTGATGTAATGATTGCTGGCAAGGTTGCTGTTGTCTGTGGATATGGTGATGTTGGAAAGGGCTGTGCTGCTGCCTTGAAGCAAGCTGGATCCCGAGTGATCGTGACTGAAATCGATCCAATTTGTGCTCTTCAGGCCCTTATGGAAGGCCTTCCAGTTCTGACCCTTGAGGATGTTGTCGCAGAGGCTGACATCTTCGTCACAACCACCGGTAACAAGGATATCATCATGGTTGACCACATGAAGAAGATGAAGAACAATGCCATTGTTTGCAACATTGGTCACTTTGATAACGAGATTGACATGCTCGGGCTGGAGAACTACCCAGGCGTGAAGCGCATTACCATCAAGCCCCAAACAGACAGGTGGGTCTTTCCCGAGACGAACACGGGCATCATTGTGCTGGCTGAGGGTCGGCTCATGAACTTGGGCTGTGCCACAGGGCACCCTAGTTTTGTGATGTCCTGTTCCTTCACAAACCAGGTGATTGCACAGCTTGAGCTGTGGACGGAGAAGGCGAGTGGGAAGTATGAGAAGAAGGTTTATGTTTTGCCTAAGCACCTTGATGAGAAGGTTGCAGCACTTCACCTTGGCAAGCTTGGGGCTAAGCTCACCAAGCTCAGCAAGGATCAGGCTGACTACATTAGCGTGCCCGTTGAGGGTCCTTACAAGCCTGCTCACTACAGGTATTGAGGGAGTTCTTGAAAATGAGAGAACTTGAGGGGGAAAATAATATGAAAAAATATATATATATGGTATTTGAAGGGCATGATTATGTCTCTTACGGCTCCATGACTTGGTAGGATGCTAGGTTTGATTTTTTTTAGGGTTTTTTTGGGTGTGTCTGGTGGGTGGAATGTGTTGGAAGGAAAGAAATTGCCGGGTCTCGGTTGAAAGAAAGACCGACCTGGTTGGGTTCTAAATGAATAAGGATGGATGGGTCTATGTGGGATGTGTTGTAACTGCTTCTCTTTGAATTTTGCTGCTTTTGTTATCACTCGAAAGGGGAAAAAAAATACTACTATTTGTTATATCGATTTGGCAACTTTCTAGTTTTTTTTTTTTTTTGTCATTTAATTTTATTATTTATCTAGTTTCTAACTTTATAGTTATTATTTTATTAATCAACAAGATTGTATTTTTTTTTTGTCGTTTTCAAGTTATTCTCTAATGATATATTGATAAAAGAAATAGCTTTGTTTGATTTTAGAAAACATCTCATCTCATCTAATTCTTATAATTTTCATAACTTTCAATACAAAATAAAATAAAAAATTTAATTTTTTAAAATTCTAAAATAAAATTAATATTAAAAAAATATATTTTAATAATATTTTATTCAACTTTTTAACTTTAATCTCAACTCATTTTATCTCATCTGTGAAAACAAACGGGATCAGTTATTTTCTAATGATAAGTCTTCTTTATACAATAGGGATTTTCCAGTAATGAAACTCCTCATTAATCGAACGTTAATCTGCCATCTTTTTTCTCCACACTTGCTCCGATTAAAGACAATCTTAAATGTTAAACACAACATAAAATGAGAAATTCTTCTCATCAGTTACTATTTATCATTTTATATTCTATATTTTATAAAAAATATTCACACATTCTATGAAAAACATCTTTATACTTTATGAAAAAATCATAAGAATAAATAATAGATGATGCATATTATTTTTTGTTCTTATGAGACCGAGTTGTTCGAAATTCTTATAAAGTAGTAAGTAGTAAATATTGGGGAGAGAGAGAGAGGATGCTTAATTTTTTTTTTTTAATTTTTTTGGGAGGAAATGATTTTAATCGAAAGACCCGAAAATATCAAAAAGGGATCCAAATAATCAAACGAATCCCATCACAGTACATAATCATGTATATACAAGCACAAATAAAGTCGTCTATTTTTTCGGGAGTAATATTAAGTATATCATAAAGTGTGTAAATATCGTGTAATTATTTATATATATATATATATATATAATCTTATATTTACTTAATTTTTTCAAAACAATTATACAATATTTACACAATTTTCGACTTATAAATATCATTTCTCTTTTAACATTTATTCCGATAATCATTCCTGCATTTTCCAATTTTATAAAATAAAATTATAAACAAATGGGGTTATCTCATCCTCGACGCACACCTAAACCCCCCAAATGAAAACAAAAGGACAAAAGAAGAGGCTGTTCTTCTTCTTTGCTTTCATTAAAAAGAAAAGTAATGGTGGTAGGTTAAAAATCTAATCTTGTGAAAACTTTCATTTTTTTAGGATTATCCTTTTGCCTTTTGTTAAATCAATTATCCTAACTTTTTCTTCATCCTCATCGTGTCACCTTTCTAACTTTCAACTTGTTGTCTTGTCTTATTCCTCTAAAGTCTAAACACTACTTACTCTTTGTATCGTGTCAAGCTCTAACTTATTGTCTTATTTCTCCATTAACATTGAGTTTACAGCTTAAAGAAATGAACTTTTATAGTCCATCTCCATTCTCTCCACATATCTAATCTTTCCCTTTCGCTTCCAAAGCAAAATATAGTAAGAAGAATCTAAGAGGGTCTTTGTGTTATAGATACAAGAGCACGAACTCTCAAAATTCAACTAAATTGTATAAAAAGGAACTGTAGTGAACTTAACAAAACTATAATATTTTTAGTTTTCACCAATTTTACTGCCCAAATCTATTGAACACCAACTGTTGGCCAAAATATTATTTTGACATAAAAAATTCTATTTCCCCGTGTGCTTTAGTTTCGCACGTTGTATTGCACGATTTCATTTCTTCTCGAAAACAAAAACACATTTCACTCAGTTGTTCTTGAAATGATTATATTTAATGTAGATAAATCACTTTCCCTAATATCAATATTTTAAGGAGAGATTATCTATATATACTGTAACTTGCAAATTCTTGAAATTTTTTGAATATCTGCGTGTTCTTAGTTTCATTTTTTTATCAGTTGAAAAAATATGATCGTTATAAAAAAAAAATTGTTAAAAAATTTTATCCGTTGAAATAATATGAATGTTAAAAAATTATTGTGTAATTTTTTAATAATGAATTAATATTCAAATTACAATTAGAATTAAAATAAATAAAAATATCAAAATCAATATTTTAATAGAATAATGATAGATTTGTTGAGTCTGTTATTTGGTGTTGTTGAAAAGTGATTAGCAAAATTTGTAAAAGTGAATTTCTTAATCAAATTTTGGTCAAATTTTATTAAGACCACTACTAGAACTATTACTCGACCAAAGAAAGCAGGTTTCCTGCACGGTTACACCTACAACGCAGCCATTCTAGAAACAGATTTCCTGCAAAGTAGTCCTTCCCACCAGAGACAACCGGACAAGAATCTGCAATGGCTCCTGCAGTCCTGCACAGCGCCATTTCACATCTTTAAACTATGGCATATCACATCATATTATAGCCAACTCCAGGCTCTAGCTTGCACAGGCATGCATCTTTGAATCTGAATACCCCGCCCGTTGTACACACCAAGATCTCACATTGCATTTAGAATGGAACAACTAAAAGCGTTTCATTGAGCAGATTATTTGAAAAAATCAATAGAAAATTTCAGATAAGATTATCGAAAATACTAGCCATCAGCATAACTGATGTAATTTTACATCACTCTTTTCACTTCATTAAGGCCATTAACCATTTCTGTCTTATGATGGCCCTTTCTGCGAGCATAACTCCCAGCATCACCATAAAGCACCGTTGGTGAAACTTAAGATTAAAGCCTGGTTGCCCATTGACACTACGCCTACAAACTATTGGTACTGACTGCAGAATGACACCTTCTCAAACTGTTCAAGAAAGAGTTCAAGAACACCCAGAAGAGTAAGTTCTTGAGCAAATCCAGTTGAAGAGAGAGGACGAATTTCACTAGAAAATTCTACAGGATAAATGAGTTATAAAAGCAAATAAAAGAGATAAAAAAAGTTCCCAAGAAAAGAAACTTGTTTCCATGGACAGAATTTTGCAAATTCGTCAAATAGTTCCTTCCCCTGATCTAAGACTAGGGGGCCAGGGGCAAGACTTGGCAGTGGTTTTTCATAAGGCCATTCTAGGGATTGAGATTATTATTGCAATCGAGGTTAAACAAAACTTGACTTGTGCTGTGCGAGTTCTAATCACAAAATCAATCATACTTTCAGATCGTCAATTTTCCAAGAACAAAAGCATCATGCTAGGTGTCAGCTACCCTATCTGTCTCAATGAGCAAAAAGTAACACAAACGAGGAGAAAATGCATTAAAAATGAAAAAGTACAGGCAAGGACCGGTGATTGGCCAGAACTTTTAAGTTCAGAGAAGGCAGATGGTTATTTGCCCCATGATCTTACTCTGAATTTTAGGATGCACTAGTCTTCAGAGTAGTTTTTTTGATAAGTAAAAGAGGGGTGCAACACGAGGACTTCCCAGGAGGTCACCCATCCTAGTACTACTCTCGCCCAAGCACGCTTAACTGCGAAGTCTTCAGACTAGTTACTTCATTAAAATCTAGATGAAATTGCTAATTAGGATCTAACATTGCAAGCTTTCTGTTATAAAGATTCCAAGTAAAAAAAAAAAAAACTATATAATCCAATTAACCATCACAATTTTTAGACTTAATCAAGTATTTGTCAATGGCACAACATATGCATCATCTGAAAAATGTGGCACAACTTTAGTTGGTCTAATTATGTATCATTAAGTTTGAGTGTTGCAGTTTATTCATATCACAAGCTGCTAGGAATTTCCCTTTCATGACAACATAGTTGCAATGCATAGAACAACCAAGGCCACTCTGATACTACCAAAGAGAATGAAAAGAAGAAAGTGAAATGTACAAGGACTGAAAAATGTTTGTAAATTGAATGATCAAGTATTGCACACAGGCAACATCCATGAGTGTTGGAGAATTGGGGTTAGCTTGCTTATGAGGCAGCCTAAGGTATAACTAAAGACAATGTTGTCATTCAACTTGTTTGAGCAATTTGATGCACAATGTAGGAAACAAGGGATCATATTCATCAGTTGGGTCGTGGATCAAGGAAGAAAAGATAATGGAAACTGTGGAGATTATACAGCAATTGTCCTTAAACTTAGAAACACAAAAGAAGAAAGACAACATAGTGACTATGCATGTCCAGCAATATTTTTGGCGTCAGGTGACTATGCCCGCCCAGAAAGATGTCAACGACAACATCCTGTGAAAGAAACCAATATGATGTAACTCCAGATAAAGCTTGTTTAAAGGCACTCAATATTCTTGTGATACAGAAAGTGGAAACTGCCAGCCTTAAAGAAGCAGCCAGGAAATATGAGGGCAGTAGAGCCAAGTACGAAGACATGTGGGTGAAACCTGAAACCACTGGATCATAACTTAAACTATAGTATTTATCAATAACAGGTAAAGGGAATGGTCTACATGTAGTAGGTGCCATAATGATCACAACTAGTTATGTTATATTCTCTCCTTTGCCATTAACACCAATGTTATTTCACTCTAACTTCAGAATCATGCAAAGTGTTTGTAAGCCTTTAGGAAAAACTCAGAACATAGACACAGAATTCGCAAAAAAATACTATGCATTCTAAAGAAAAAATGGAATCACAAAGTGACAAACAACATTATCTTAAAAAATCATTTAGATACATGGCTGAGACTGAGGACATCATTGGTGTATCTACTGAAAAATTAGCCGAGAGAAATGGCAGAACAATGACACAGAATCAGAATCTATGACCAAGTTTGAGGACAATATTTAAATGTTTTGAAGCAATTGGTACTAGTGACCAGCAATTTACACTGAAGTTAGTGTGAGAAGTTCCAGCCTCATATTCTTAGGCCTTGTTTGGTTACATAGATAAGATGAGATGAAAAATTGTGAATAGTAGTGAGATAGTTTGTGAATAGTAGTGAAATGGTTTGAGTTAAGATGTTTTATAGGGTTTTGGAAAAGAAGAGAGAAAACGTTGAATAAAAATATTATAAAGTTAAAATATTGTTAGAATATAATTTTTTAATATTATTTTTGTTTTGAAATTTGAAAAGTTGAATTGTTTTTTGTGTTTTGTTTGGAAGTTAGGGAAAGTTGTAATGATTAGATGGAAAAGTTGAAAAGTTCAAAATGTGAAATTGAAAAGTGCTTGTGCTTGAATGGTGTTTGGATGTTGAGATGAGATGAGATGGGTTTGAGACCATCTGTGAAACCAAACGGGGCCTGAAGTAAAATTTTGTAATAGGAATAGGCATTTCAGAGTGGCATTCCTACTCACAGCAGGAAGCTAATTTTTCAAGTTAGAGGATGGTGGAGAGCACAGTGAAGCATAAAGCAGCAATAGAGCAGTGCCGCCCAAGGCTCTCACTGGTTAATGTTGATGAGGTTATCCCCTATTATATCACGAGGGAGATGCATATCCCTTACATCAAGACATGCCATAAAATTAATCAGCTTTGACTTTGTAATGGGCTACTTTACAAGAATAGTAAGCATTTGATTCCCTAAAAATGGTTTTGAAGGTGCAAAGCTTGTATGGAAGGGAAATCAGAACCTACTAATGTGGTTTGTTTTAGGATTAAAAGCATGCTGTCTCAACAAATGGTGAAAGTGTCTGCTTGCAAGAAGGTAAGCACAACTGATGAGGCTATATTACATAGATTAGGACTTCCAGTCTTGGGTTTAAAAGCACAGAAAACTGTGATTCTGCAATTGTCTTTCCCACCATTGGGTTTTGTCAAGTTAAATATTGATGGGTGTAGTTTGGGGAATCTTGGTGAATGTGGTGGTGGAGAGGTTGTTTGGGATTCTAGAGGGGTCTATTGGGTGGTTTTATGGCCTATTATGGATGCGGCACTAACACCATGGCTGAGACTAAGGCATTGCTTGATGGCCTGCGAATTTGCATTATGCAGCAGCAGACTAATATTGTGGTCGAAACGGATTACCAACTGTTGAGTAACTGGTGGAATGGAAGGGGTAATGTATACTGGTCTATTCAAGAGGTCTGGGAGAGAATTTCTGACTCTGCAAAGGATCTGAATCTATTAGTTAGGCACGCACAAAGAGAGATAAACCAAGTTGCTGATTTTCTTGCCAAAGAAGGTGTCAAGGGGAATACGGTAGATTTTGAACTGGCCCTAAAGGAGATAACAGGTCTTTTGAGACTTGATAGGATAGAATTGCCTGTGTTATGATGCAAGTAATAGGCTATGATTTTATAACTATGTATAGCTCATTGTTAAGGGCTTTAGTTTTATGATTTCTTATCTTAGTTCATTTTACACTTTGGTTTTGGCTCTTTTGTAACCTCAAGGTGTCTAATTGGTTCCACAGTATTCCTCCGCCATAAGTGAGGGCATCAATAAAATTGGAGTCTCGTCCTCTTCTAAAAAAAAAAATTTCCCAAAAGACCTCAGGCTGCTGGCTCTCTGAACATGAATATGGCATGTTGGAAAAGAAAAAAGGAGGGGGTGGCATGGGGTAAGGTGCCAAAATTCCATGAAGTGAGATTGAAGATTGATGCAATAATGTTTTTTCTTGATAAGTAAAGATTAATGCAATACTCCAGAAAGATTATATAAATACACAATCTAAGCACAAAAGGTAGCTTTTGGCTCATTTACCCTTTCAGTTTAAAGTTCAGTCTACCCAAAAGGGAGGAATTAATCCGAAAAAATCCAGAACTAGCTCAGAGTTTAATCATACTCCTAACTGAAGTTTTGCTCCATAGGGACTTTTTTTTGTTGATAATTACTCCATAGGGACTTCAAAAGGTTCTTCCTCTGGGAAGAAATAAAGGGGAAAAAAACTACATTACCTCCGAAAAACTAGCGCTAAGAGGGAAACCCACCTAGTTATGATCATCAATTCCTCTCAGAAGCACTGAATCTGTATTCATATTCTCTTCAAACATCACACTAGATCGCCCCAAACTCAACTTAATCATACATCATATAGAATATCGAAACAAGGTTTTTAAAAGTACAATCATGATTAATACCCAACAATAAAACATTAAATCAAGAGAGAGAGTACTTGCATTTCCCCAAACTAATGCACCTAGCATCATCATCAACTTTTGGTGATACCTCTTGCACATCTAGTAATGACCTCACAACCTCTGTTGTAAGGATTTGCCACTCCAGCCTGACAATTGTAGTATGATGCCCCCGGTTTAGCACATGGAGTCATGCCCCTCCTCAGTGTCTCATAGCTTATATACTTCTTCTGCATCACCAGAACTCTCCTGTTGGTCTCCGTATCCATCTCAATATCTGAAAAACATTCCCCAATCTTTTGGGTGCAAACCCTTTTCACCATTGCATCCATTTCACTGTTTTCCAGCGAATCCAGGCCCAGAACTGAGACCCCATTGCAGATCGACACTTGGGTATGGAGGAAAAGCAGTACCAGGTAGAGGAAGGTCAGGGGAACCAGGCTGGGAATGGACATCTTTGTTCAAGTGTTTCAAGTGTTCTTGTTTTGGATTTGTGTTGTCAATCGTGAAACCGAGATTCTTGGTGGTTGAAAGGTCATAAATGGAACATACTGTTCCAAAGTTCTAGACGTGGTTTACCTTAAGGTTATGAACTGTGAAGCATGAAAGCGATAACTGTTGTCTACCACACCATCCAACCCACTTGTACGTGGGAGCATGAAAATCATTTTGAAGAACTTCTGTGGTTTTAGAATAAAAATTTCAACGTTCCTTTATCTTATTTGATTGATTTTGACAAAATTTTAGGCTATTAGTATTCACTTTCTCATGAACTGTTTATAAATACTGAAAAAAAACCTATATGTTGGACGAAGGTATTTCTAATTTATTCTCGTTGGAATATAAGAAATCTGTTTTAAAAATTATTCTCTTTGATTCAAAGTGAATAAAAATAAGAGAAAAGATATTTACAACTGTGAATTGTGTAACAGCCGCATAATCGATTTGAAAAAAGTGAATAAAATATGAGACCTACATGAAAAAAATTAATTTTTTAATAGTAAACCCCACTATTTTTCAAAGCGATTACGCGACGTTTACGCACTTTACGGTTGCATGTAGAATTACTCAAAGAATAATTATTAACCTCTAAATTATCCGCCATATTTTGGTTCATAAATTTTTAAATTAATTTTTATGAGGCATCCCAAAATTGAAAAAAAGGAATAAACTAATAAAAATGAGTAATTCTACATATAACTGTGAAGTGTGTAAACGTCGCATAATCGCTTTGAAAAAATAAATAAAACATGAGATTCACATGAAAAAATTAATTTTTTAATAATAGACCTCATATTTTTTTAAAATGATTATACAGTATTTACGAATGTAAAATTACTCCATAAAAATAAGCTCCCGAGGAAATGTTGATAAAATTCATTTCCTCCATTTGCCAGAAAGAACATTAAAAACACTGTACCTGAAGTAAAGGAATGAAGTCTGCACGTATGAAAAACTGAATAGCCTAAAATAAATATTATTAGGTTTGGAGTACGAGGCAGTGGACGTTCACCTACTTACTGGTCACTGGGTATCCGCGGATGAATGAGAGGGACCAAACACCATCAATGATATTTCTTCTACACGCAAACACACAGTGCACATGGCTTTCCTCTCTGATCGTGGGAAATGGGAATCTTTTCGAAATCATTACCCCACCCCAATTGTCCCCTTCAAGGAGCAAGCACCACCGAGGAATGAAGAAATCTGTTAGAGAGGAATGTAAAATCATTTGTTAGCATATTCTAATCATACTGGTAATTTTACATGGTTTTATATTATATGTTATATCTATTTTATAATAAAAGTAATTTTATAATCTAAGGTATCATATCAAGTCATGTCAGTTTGTGAATTTATTTTTATGATTAAAATATTTGTTTTAAATTTAATTCAATTGAATTAGAAGTGAGTATTCATTCAAGATTGGAACTATAATAATGTTCTGGCATTCAAGCTGCCTCAAGAGTTCAATCTATTCTAGCTCAACTCTAGCTCGAGCAAGTCATTTCCTTAACGGGTAAGGTGAGAGTCCTTTCTTCTTGAAGGTAAGGCAGTGGAGCAAGGCTTGGATAGATAACATATCAGAGCTTTAGTTAACTGATTAGTAAACATGGCAAAAGAATTGTCAAGCATGTGGGCAAACTTTAACCTAACAGAGGCTGAGAGAGAAGAGGTTTTCTGATATTCATCCTAATGGAAAAGAACCTCCACAAAGAAACTTTTAAAGCAACTATGACTAAGATTTAGAATCTTGAAGGGAGTATAGTTTTTCATGAAGTGGGACACCATAGATACCTAGTGGAATTTCAGAAATTTGTGGACATGGAACGTGTATTAAAGGGCAGGCCTTGGTCCTTTGATAAGCACTTAATTTGCATACAACCATTCGGTAGCAACAACTCTCCCAGTGAAGTTCCATTTACGCATGAACCATTTTGGATTCAATTATATGGTTTGCCTCTTGTAGCTATGACAACAGAAGTGGGGAAAGAATTGGATCTTCAATAGGTGAGATTTTAGTTGTGGATGTGGATGAGGAAGGGGTAGGGTGGGGAAAATGCATTTGAATCAGAGTGAACATGGACATAACTCAACCTCTGCCAAGAGGGAAGCTAATTCGAGTTGATGGCAAACAAAACTGGATTGATTTCAAATATGAGAGGCTCCCTTTATTCTGCTTTCAGTGTGGAGCAATTCAGCATGTTCATAAGGGTTGTTTAGTGGAAAAAAGATTGATAAACAAGGGAACTGTTACATCTCAATATGGCCAATGGTTGAGAGCTATAGCTTTTAATTTAATGGGTATTGGTGACAAAAGAGAAGAGGGAAAGGGGAACAGAATTATAAAAGATCAACAGGGCAATATAAAGGGACAATGTAGCAGAACTCCTATGTCTAAGCAGATAACTCATCTACACACTGAGGACGTTTCTCTTGAATTCTCTCCTAAGCAACAACCAGAGAACCTGTCAGAAGTTACTGAACCAACAAACAAGGGGAAACAAATTGTACAGAAGGAGTTGACATATCAAGAAGAAACTGATGATATATAGAAGCAACTCCATCACGAGAAAGATCAACAAAAGGGAACCCTTACATAAGATAATGAAAACAAAACCAGTAATAACTTCGTGGAAAAGGTGGTTATACCACCCTAAGACACTAGGTTGGAAAAGAAGGGCCAGAGCTATTAAACTGTCAAGAGGTCAGTAGATGGATTGTGGAGAATCCAACCAAGTTGTTTTCAGCACAAGGAAGAGAGATTATAACAAAGAAAAGAATGGAGACTAGCAAAGAATTTTAAAGAAGGCAAAAGAGGGGCTCAATCCTAAAAAGAGCATAAATCAGGAAAATGAGCTGGAGGCTGCTATGCAACCCCACCAACAACAATGAAATGCATGTCATGGAACTGTAGAGGGCTTGGGAATCCTCAAATAGTTAATGAGCTTCAGTTTATGGTGAAGCAAAAGCTCTCAAGAACTCTCTTTCTAATTGAAAATAAAAGCACAAGAGAGAGGATTGAGATCATAAGGAATAAATTAGGATTTGATAGAAGTTTTGTTGTAGATAGTAGAGATACCAAAGGGGGATTGGCAATGATGTGGAAGTCTAATCTTGACATTGAGGTGAAAAATTACACATGTTCTCATTTCTCTGTCAAAGTTTTACCTTCTCAGTGGGGGAAAGACTTGGACACTTACAAGATTTTATGGAGATCCAGTTACTGCCAAGAGAGAAGGGAGTTGGCAACTTTTGAGGATGTTACAACCCAAGGATAATGGACCATGGCTGTGCATGGAGGATTTCAATGAACTTCTCTATCAGCATGAAAAGTATGGAGGAACATTAAGACCTTTATCTCAAATGGAAGCCTTCAGACAAGTTATGCACGATACTGACTTGAATGACATGGGTTATACTTAAACAAAAGATACGTGATCAAATAATCGAGAAGGTTATGATTTTACAAAAGAAAGACTTGACAGGGTTTTGGCTAACACCACCTGCATAAGGATGTTCTAAGCAATTTTAGTCTCAACATCAGCAACATGTTCTTCTAATCACAGTTCTCTGTTAACATAGTTGAACACTCAAACAACACCAGTTAATGGAAGACATAGAATGTTTAGATATGAGCTCAGTTGTAGGGATTAGATTAAAGAGGCAAGGAAAGAAAATGATTCAGTTGACAGATCCATGACATCACTAACCTACAAGCTCAAAAGATGCAAAGACTGTTTGATATATTGTAACAGAAATAAAGAGAGGAACATAAATCAAGACATTGAAAATCTTATGAGTCACATTAAACAAATGAAAGAGATGAATACAGGTGGTGCCCAGGAAGAAATAAAACAACTCTAGCAACAAGTAAACCTGAGATTGAAGCAAGAGGAAGTCAAATGAAAATAAAGATAAAAACATAAATGGTTGACAGAAAGAGATAGGAACACAAGATATTTTCACAACTGTGCTACTCATAGGAGGAAAAACAATGCCATAAACAAGATCATTGATGAGGCAGGCATTTCACATGCTTCTCCAGAAGGCATCATAGGACATTTGAGGATTTCTTCTCTCTTTTATACACAACTTGTTAGCCCTTGGGTCAACAGTAATGTTTGGCATCCATTCCTGATATGATTTCAGATGAGATGAATCTCAAATTAATCAAAGACTTTGAGATGATAGAAGTGCAGGAAGCATTGCACCATATGAATCCCATGAGTTCACCAGGACCAAATGGTTTTTCAGCTGGTTTTTATCAACAGAATTGGAAATCAACATGTAAAGACCTTTGTGAAACTATCACATTGGCACTAAACACAAACAGATGGGACAAATCATTAATGAGACTTTCATAGTCTTAATTCCAAAAACAAAAAATCTCATAAATGTTACACAATTTCGCCCCATCAGCTTGTGTAATGTTTTATATAAAGTCATGGCAAAAGTCTTAGCCAAATGATTGAAGAAGATATTGCCTTACATAATTTCTCCAACACAAAGTGGCTTTGTTCAAGGGAGGCTAATAGTAGACAATGTAATAGTAGCTTTTGAAGCCTTGCACACTATGCAATGTAAAATGAAAGGAAAGCAAGGCTATATGGCCCTTAAGATGGATATGAGTAAGGCCTATGATAGGGTAGAGTAGAGTTTTATTGTAAGGGTGATAAAGAAAATGGGTTTTCACAGGAGATGGATAGATCTTATTATAAAATGTGTAACTTCAGTTTCATATTCTATTCTAATCAATGGAATACCACAACCTAGCTTTATTCCATCTTGAGGCATTAGACAAAGTGACCCTTTGTTACCATACTTATTCATTCTATACTCAGAAGCACTAAGTCAGATGCTTAACAAAGCAGCAAGTGAAGGTCAGATAACAAGTCTTCCATTAGCAAGGGATCAACTTCACTAAAATCATCTGCTTTTTTTTTTTACAGATGATAGTCTACTTTTTTGCAAGGTATCATCACTGGAATGGAGCATGCTACTTCATCTCTTAAGCCTCTATGAATTAGCATTTGGCCAGAGATTGAATAAGGAAAAATCTTCCATATTTTTCAGCAAGAACACTACAAGCTCAACCAAAGACAACATCACTTGTGTAGGAGGGGTCATGAATACAAATTCATGTGAAAAATATCTTGGTCTACCTAATCTGATAGGTAAATCAAGGAATCAAGATTTTAGAGAAATCTTAGACAAAGTTAGAGCTAAACTGAGTAATTGGTAGTTGAAATTGTTACCACAGGTAGGAAGGGAAGTTTTGATTAAATCAGTGTTACAATCCTTACATACTTATAATGGGAGTTTTCAAATTTCCTATAGGATTGCTACAACAACTTAACAGACTACTGGCAAATTACTGGTGGGGTCAAACCAAGCAAGAGAGAAAGATAGGTTGGTTAAGTTGGTCTCAAATGAGAAAGTCAAAATGTAGAGGGGGATTAGGATTCCGTGACTTTGAATGCTTTAACCTTGCATTGCTTGTAAAACAAGGTTGGAGGATTCTCAAATATCCTAATTCCCTAGTTTCTAAGGTTTTGCAAACAAATTACTTTCTTAACTCAGAATTCTTGAAGGCAAAACTGGGCACTGCTCCTTCATTTATATGGAGGAGCATCTTATATGCTAGAGACTTATTGCAACAAGGTTTAATTTGGAGAATTGGTGATGGTAACTCAGTCAGAATATGGTCAGACCCTTGCTTCCTCAACCTAATTTGTTCAAGCCTCAAAGTGGCATAAATCTGTGGAAAGAGATGCAAAAGTGGAAACACTTATACAAGAAGATATCAAAGAATGAAATGTCCATTTAATCAGAGTTGTCTTTAACACTTAAGAAGCTGATCTAATCACCCAGATTTCTATTAGCCTTTGCAGACAACAAGACCAATTAATGTGGAGAGGCACAACACATGGTGATTTTACAGTAAGGAGTGCATATCATCTTCAGATGGAGCTGCAAGCTAGAAAGTAAGCTGAAACATCTTATAAACTATTCCCAAGTGACAACTGGCCCAAACTGTGGAGACTTACCATTCCACCAGCTTCTAAAAACTTTTTGTGGAGGGCTTATAGAAATATTTTGCCAACTAGAGTTAACTTATGTAAAAAGAAAATTATGGAAGATTCAACTTGTCCAATGTGCCTTCAACAATCAGAGATAGTAGAACACATTTTGTAGAACTGTGTATCAGCTTCTGATGTATGGAGTGCCTCATCCAGAAAGATTTAGAAGAGTCAGACAACACAAATCAATTTCAATCAAATCATGCAAGATATGCAGAACAAGCTCGACAAGGAGGAAATGATGGAATTTATATTGACTTTTTGGAACTTATGGTGGAGAAGGAATGAACTGATTTTTAGGAACATCTTCATTGAACCAAAACAAGTGACACACAGAGTGAATCAAATGAGGATTGAATTAGAAGCTGCAAATTTCAGAGATCAACCATAGCATACCATATAATACTAGAAGAATTATAAGGGAATGTCCTCCACATGTTTATTGTAAGATAAACTGGGATGTTGCAGTGGATACAAGCTCATGTAAAATAGGCATAGGAGCAGTTGTTAGGGATGAGCAAGGGAATGTTTTGGCCACAATGAGGAAGAAGTTGACTAGAGAAGCTATAACAGCTCTTAAAGCAGTCATTTTTGGTATTGAACTTGGCATGAAAAATGTTGTAATGGAAGGAGATTCACATCTAGAGGTTCAGACAATACAAAAGAAGCATCAACAGAACAACTACTTTGGAATGCTTATTACAGACATCAAAGTTTTAATCAATAGATTTAGTTCATATTACTTTTAAGTATGTAAACAGAGAAGCCGACTTAGTTGCACATATGTTGGGAAAAAATGCCTTAACAGTGGCAGAGTGTGTAATAGAATTGGAGGAGACTCCAATTTGTGATCAGCCTGTGTTTTAGCAAAGTTTATCAATAGATGAGATATTTAAAAAAAAAAACTTTGGCTCGAGCAAAGCTCCATCACATAATTCGTAGAACCGACCATCCTCATAACTCATAAGGACCATGGGCTTAATTGGGTTCAGCACAACCACCTCTATATATGGATTTAATGGTGGTCGTGACCATCTTCATGCAACTAATCCAAAGAGTGATTGGTGTGCTCTAATTAGTTAACTATCCCATTTCTTGTTAATAATTTGGATTGTTAATATTTTTTATTTGACAATTCATCTAAATCAAATTATCAGTTGATGCACAATTTGCATTAAAAAAAAGGTAGTATCATTAGTATTTCTCATAATTAATACGTTTTTGTGAATTGACAATAAGTCTTACGCATTCCCTTTGAAAAAAAGTGAAGTCTACCATTAAAATTGATTTTTTTCATGTGGATTCTAAATTTATCTACTTTTTTGAAAGAGAGTACGTGGAAATTGCATACATAAGACTGCAAATATAATTTCTCATATCGTTACGAGTGAGACACATTTGCCTGGTTAAAAGAATACAAAAGTCCTACAAAAAATAGAAGCATACAATAGTAGCAATTGATTAAAAAAAGTGCCAAAATTAAGTAAATTCGGGGATGATTTATGAAAGTCAAGTTAGGAATGTAGAATTGGTATTCCTCATTTCACACGAATCAAAATCAAGAAAACTTCTAGTTTTTCTAGCATAAATATCTATTGGAAAGGAACTCTTTTCCAAACTAACAATTCCACAACATTTTGGCTTCGAGTAATTAGTAAACAACAGTATTTTTGAAGTTGAGAGATTTCATTATCACTAGTTGCATATAATTGCTTACTAAATAGTTTTAGCTTGAAGAAGAAATAAGTCCAATAAGCTTATGTATGGAAATAGTATCTACTACTTTGCTTTGGCAACATTGGTACCAACTTAACCAAAATTGCTACCAACATTACAAATAACCAAAATTGAAGCTAGCATGTTTATATATATATATATTGAAGTAAACATGTATACTTTCATTTCAACTATAATAAGTTATAACAAACTTTATCATTACAAAGTCTATCTTGTAATACAAATGTAAAAACCTCTAATGGACCATCCTCTATCAACTGGCCATACCATACCGAGATCTCATCATTGCTATTAACAACCTCTATTACTAGCAAGGCATCCCCTTCAAAAACCACCTTGGAGAAATTCAGTTCTGTGCAAAGTTCCACTGCACACCACAATGCATAAATCTCAGCTAAGATTGGGTGACTGATTTTCATCTTACTCATACATAGAGAAGTTTGCACTTCTCCCTCCCCATCCCTTATGACAATTCCAGCTCCCATCTTCATATTCTTTGAATCATAGGTTGCATCTCAGTTCACCTTCACTTCATTATCTCTTGGCCTCTTCCATCTAGCACCAACTCGAGAAGACTCGACTATTGTATGAAGCACCAGTTTCTCCTTTTGTACCATCTGATACTCATTCAAATCTTCCAAGGCTTTTCTAAAGACCCCTTTTAGACTGAAGAAATTCTCTTAAAAAATTACCCTGTTTCTCCTCAGCCATATGTTTCTCATTATAACTGCCACTTTCTTTAGATCCTCCTGTATCAGTTTTTGCACTAACAGTTTCCAAATTGAGAAGAAATCCACCTCACTGTTGTTCCATTTTTGGACTTGACTGGAAAGTTCTGCCCACACATCTGTTGCAGCACCACAACTCCAAAGTGAGTGATGTAACGCCCCAATGAAAGGTCCAAACCATATGGCCTAAACTCCAAAAGGACTAGTCAATGATACAATTGGAGCCCCATTGGAATCTTATAAAGAGCAAGAACTTCTCATTCCCAAGCAATGTGGGATCCCATACACCACTCACCCTTATCCATATCATATGGGGTATCACAATCTATCCCCCTTAAATTCCCGACGTCCTCGTCGGGCCTGTCCATTATAGGTGGCACGGCTCAAGTCTCACATTTTTGGTTGGGATAGGCTCTGATACCATTTGTAATGCCTCAATAGAAGGCCCAATCCACATAGCCTATACTCTAAAATGACTAGTTACTGATACAATTGGAGCTCCATTGGAACTTTATAAAGAGCAAGAACTTCTCATTCCCAAGCACTGTGGGATCCCATATACTACCTACCCTTATCCATATCATATGGGGTATCACAATCTATCCCCCTTAAATTCCCGACGTCCTTGTCGGGCCAATCCATTATAGGTGGCACGGCTCAAGTCCCACATTTCTGGTTGGGATAGGCTCTGATACCATTTGTAACGCCCCAATGAAAGGTCCAAACCACATGGCCAATACTCCAAAAGGACTAGTCAATGATACAATTGGAGCCCCATTAGAACCTTATAAAGAGCAAGAACTTCTCCTTTCTAAGCAATGTGTGATCCCATACACCACCTACCCTTATCCATATCATATGGGGTATCACAAGTGACTTATTGATTCCACTTCTCTATTACAGATGGAGAACGATGGGTTTTCCACTATCTTCCTTTTAGCCATATTTTCTTTAGTGGGAAGGCATTTGTTTACTGCTTTCCACATGAAGTTCCTAACCACTGCAGGGACATTCAGCTTCCATATCTCCCTCTACATTGGGCCTTCACTAGAGATACTCAAAGATTCTCCTTTTTACCTCCTCTTTAGACTCATATCCAGGTGATATGCACTCTCCACTAAAAAATTGCCTGTTTTTGTGTAACTCCATATTTGTTTATCACTCAGTCCCATCTTACTGAGAGGGATTTTACAAATTATATCTGCTTCTTCTTTCCCCAGCACTTCTTCTATGAGATCTTCCTTCCACTCTCCTTTATCTGTATTTATAAATTCCACCAGCCTTGAACTGCATGTTTATATTTTAGAAGCGTATGAAAATTTTATTAAAACACATGAAAGGTAGAGCCAAAGCTTACAGGTAATATATAAGAAGAAAAATTAATTAATAATAGGAAAATAAACTAAAAAAATAAAAAATGGGCACATTAGAATCTATTGGCTAACCAAAAGAACAAAATATTAAAAAGAAGTTTTGAACTCCCATGCAATTCACTCACAATTTTCAAAATGTTTATAATTCATTTTCGTTCAATATAACATTGTACATAAATAGGAATCATCTTCTATATTGCTGCAAAATTCTCTAGGTTTTCTATGTATTAATCAGATTTTGCGCCAATTTGACTGCTTGAGAGCATTGGCAATGGTGCCAAGTCTAAAATTTAGCTAGAATCTTAATTTTTGACTATAATATCAATTTTTGACTAGGTGAGTCCACATTGGACTAGCCATTATAAAGTTAAAATAATAATATAATATTATATTTTAATTTTTTTTTAATTTTTTTTTTGCAAATACAATTTATATATTTATTAGATCTTCATGCTTTGTAGAAATAATATGTCTACTCTATCAATAAGTAGAAATAATGTGCATGTCATGTATGTTTTACCATTCAAAGAGAGAGGGAAGTGATGAAATAATTAAATATTACTTTCCATTGTGAATAGTAGCTAGCCATATTTGGAGAAGACTTAAGATTTATTATTCATCAAGTCTTAAGCTTTGTACCATTGGCTAGTCCAATGTAGAGATTTTTTCTCACATCTAGTTAAAGTTTAGACTTGCATTGGCATTTGACTAGTCCATTGCCAATGCTCTGAATGAGATTTGGCATATCCTTTCAAATCTTATAGACACCAGGTGTATCAATTGTTTCATCAAAGCTATTGCCTCACATACAACAGCACAAAGCTATTGGCATTAAAGTTATAGTATCTTGGAACATAGCCAGTAATCCTATGTATAGTTCTTTCAATTCTATTGGCACATAGCTTTTATGAGACACTTCTGTATTAATCATACATTAAATACAGTTCAATGTATAATTTTTATATTTAATGTATAATTTTGTGTTTGACTCTAAGAATTATACTAGCATTATAACTATTAGTATTACAATATAACTAGTGGCATTGTCAAAACTATTGGCAATAGTATATTGTATAGCATTATAGAAGCTATTGGCATTAAATACTATCGGCATTACAGTATAACTATTGAAATTAAATACAATATAACTCTTGACATTATGCTATACAACATAATTCTTGGAACATAGAAGTGAACACACAATTATTGAACCTAGAATTATACATCAAAGCTATTGGCATTATGCTATATAGTATAACTCCCTACATGCAACACAAAATTGCATCTCATTGAATTACCTATTAGTTCCCAATTAATCAAAAAATAAAAAATAAAAATCAAAGAGTAGGCAAGATTGATTAGTAAATTGCCTAAAATATAGCAATACAAAACCTAACACAAGTAGGCAACTATTCAAAATTCCTAAATCAAAGGCTAATATATGAACAGATAAATTGCATGAACTTAAAGATGTACAATAATTATATTATATTTTTATAGTACTAAGTTAGGCATAGATGAGTTAAAACAGACCATAGTCTCACACAAGTTCAAAAAAGAAGGCTACTCATGGGAATGGAAATTATAGTGTTTTTGCAGTGGGAGAATATATCTGGCTAATTGTCTTGTCAAGTTCTCAAAATGGTGATTAAGCAGTTTGAGGGAGATGTGTATTTGTAGGTCATGTTGTTACTTCGCCCACAACATGGATAGAAAGGGCATGGAATCTTTTATGGTATTGTTGTTGAAGCTGATTTATTTCTACGCCGAGTTGGTTAATCCATTCATTCTCTGAAGCTTGCGTTGCAATGTTTTACAGTTAGGTTATTGTATTGATCAGCTCGTATGTGTGGTTTATGAAGTCAATTGTTGTGCAACCCGTTGTCTCCTCTGCAGTTGGCCCAAACAATGAAGCTGCCAATTGTCCAATATCGTCATCCATCTCAACATAGACTTAACAATTGAAGGTAATGAAAATATAATCATAATTGAGAATGGATAATTAATGTGAAAGTTGTGATAGCAAAGCTTATAGTTTAAAATATGAACCAAACAGGCATACCATGGTTGTGAATTGATTATGTGCTTACAATGATAACATATAAATATTTCATTGTGTTAATATCTTGTCCCATTTTTTACATCCAATGCAAGACATGTAGAAAAATATTTGATGGAGATCAACCACAAGAATCCCTACTTTAATCCAAGATCTTGGTTTCTATATCAAGTTTTAAACAAAGATATAGATAAAGTGTTTGTAATTATTGGCAAGCTTTGAAAGGGAACACTATTTATGCTAACAAAGGAAATGCGCACAAAATTTCTATGCTTGCACACAGAGAGAGAGAGAGAGAGAGAGAGAGAGAGTACAAATTTACTGCTGAAAATAGAATTGTACTGTTAGATGTTGCAAAGCCTTGATGAGACCAGCCACATCGTTAATTTTTATTATGATTGTACTTTTAAAAACCTTGTTTCGATATTCTATATAAATGTATGATTAGGTTGAGTTTGGGGCGATCTAGTGTGATGTTTGAAGAGAATATGAATACAGATTCAGTGCTTTTGAGAGGAATTGATGATCATAACTAGATGGGTTTCCCTCTTAGAGCTAATTTTTCGGGGTTAATGTAGTTTTTTTCCCCTTTATTTGTTTGGTTTTGTAAAATATTTCTTCCTAGAGGAAGAACCTGTTGAAGTCCCTATGGAGCAAAACTTTAGTTAGGAGTATGATTAAAATCTGAGCTAGTTCTAGATTTTTTCTGATTAATTCCTTCCTTTTGACCCCCATTTTAATCAACAGAGGATTGTGATATGAAGTCTGTGCAGTTAAGGTTATAACAGCAGTGCAATCAAACATCATAGACCATGGTAGGTTACCAAAACCTCTATCCAATCTCTTTGGTGAAAATCTGTCCTTCTCTATTGTTGCTCCAATTAAACTTGTTTGCTTGAAATCCAAGGTCACTTAAACCTCAACCCTCCACAGCTATTTGTAAATCCTCCATTTGCTGATAAGGTCTTGTAACAACTCCATATTTTTCATGATGATGTAAGATTTCATTAAAATCCCCTATTCACATCTAAGTAATCTAAGTAATCTCCAACTCTCACTCCTTTGAGCAATGCTAGGGTTTCCATAGAAACCAATCAACAACAACTGTTTTCCATCTTCACTTCTTGTAACAATGTGATTTTGTGAGTAAGAGTCCAAACAAACAGTGCTTGTTCTATTCCACAGGAAAGCTAAACCACCACTTAGACCCCTGCTATTCTCAACAAAACTGCAATCAAACCCCATCTTATTCCTCACTAACTACACCTTGTTTCTATTACATTTTGTTTCCACGAGGAAAACAAAATTAGGGCACTTTGTTTTCATCAAAAGGAGGAGTTCATGAATTGTCCGAGAGTTTCCAAACCCCCGCCAATTTCAGCTGAAGCAAATCATGGCTTTGTAGCCTCCACCAATGCATCCTGATTTAAACTCATTTCAGGGTTGAGCCTCCAACCGTAGATAATCAATCCACTTATTAACACATTAAGCTGCCTTCTAATGGTCCCTCACATGGGCTTGATCTTTTGATTCATCGTCTCTTGTTTTAATTTTACCCCCTCTTTTGAGCATTATTATTGCTGTAACGAAGGTTTTTATACGGGTTATCCCACCCTTTCTTCTATATCTTTAATTCATGTTTGATTAAGAAAAGTGGAGTATAGAAATCAATTAGCTTTAATCACTAATTATAAAAACTCAATTACCTTTCATGGTACCCCTACAGAGAGAAGGGAAAAGTGGAGGGGAGGAAAGACAAGACAGGATAGAAAAAATAGGAGAAAACTACTTTTTTTCATCAACCATCACATATATTTTCACTTTTCAATTTATATACCTCAAAATATTTATAATTTTAATTTACACCCGTTACAATTGTGTCACTCGACCAATATTACTGAATCAGGTAACACACTTCAAATTTAAAATCAATTTAGGAACACACGAATACTTCTTCAGCAAGATGGATCCGCCTGATTTTCTCAACACACTGTTAATGCATTCTTTCCGGGACAATGGCACTATAAGAACTTAACACTGCTATTGGTTTGAGAAAATTCTGAACTCAAAATTGTATTGATGTACATAGCAAGTTTTTATACTAGTCATTTGAACAATCTAACTATGGAAAGCAGTAACGTAAATCTATAGTATTTAAACTATTACAGAAAATTAAGGACATTACAACCAAATCAGAAACTGATCCTAGAATTATGCTTCCACAAATCTTTGCTGATTTTATTGTGTCTGTTGACTGTGGGCTGGCATTGAGTTGGCTGTAGGATCTTCCTTGATAGGCACTACCTCTAATAATAGCCAGCAGCAACCAAGGACCACTGGCATCTTGGCAAGAACTTTTCAAACCAATAACAGACAGTTTCACGGCATGTTTTGTATGAATTAACCTACCAAAGGCATGGGAAGAACTGGAGTAGCCTTCTGTAAGTTGTCATTGTGTTCATAATAAAATTGACGGTCAGAGAGTTAGCTGCTCTGTGTTCTTGGTCTTTCCGGACACTCCAAGGCCTGAACTTCCCCCTTCTTGCTCATCATTTGGGTTTGATCTATATGTAGAACTTGCCTCTTCATTGTCCAAACATTCTGGTCTTTCAGTTAGGAACTGTTCCCAAAAGATATCATTTATTCTAACAGAAGCCACTGCAGGCACTTGATCGTTACTTGGTGCCCTTTGAGAGGAAGATAAATCTGTGTCATCAACCTGATATTTTCTCATAGGAGTAGTTGTATCAGATTCTTCACCATTGGTCTTAGACTTTGAATCTCGGGACTTTCCAATTTCCTTTGCTAGTTGGGGCATCCTTGCTGAATAAGGACTTTTGTCGACTTGCAATGGAGAAGATGCCAGGGTCAGATTTAAATGGAAGGAAATATGACTATCACCTTCTTCATTAGTGTCCAAACTTGGCTGCAAGTGTTGGGGCCTAGGGGCTTCGTTGGTTGGCACCATTTGAGACAAACTGGAATTCATTTTTTGAGTAAAAGACGTTCCTGCATCTGAGAGTTCTAATGTTTCATGTGGAAATACAAATCCTGCAGTTCTGGTCTGCCCACCTTTTGGTTCTTCTTCGGATACTTTTCTCTGCAGACATGCTTTATCTTCATAGGAACTCTGTGCGCTATGTGAAACCAAGTTAATGTCTGAAACAGCTGGTGATAACTCTAATCTTACTTTATTTGAAAATTGATGAGAATCATTCCCAAACCCAGATCTAGAACTGCTATGGTTATCCACAAAACCGTTCACTACAACTGGCTGTGAGTGATCAACCTGTGGCAGTCGTCTTTTCTTATTATATGCTGAGAAATCCATAGATTCAATTTTCTGAACAAGAATTTCCACAAAAGAAGGGTTCTGAAGAGCCTTGTCTAAGGAGGACAGCAACTTCTCCTGCCTCTGCTCCATGTTATCCACGTGTTGTTTTAGGTCTTCGTACTGAAACTTTGCAGCTGACCGATGTTGTTTTGACCTTAAAACATTTGCCTCAAGTGTAGCTCTCTCACGCATAAGCCTCTCTATCTCGTCATTAAGAGCTGCTCTTTCTGGATGCACCACAGAACCTTGAGAATTACTGTGGCTGTGAATAGGTTTTCTGCGGTGGATATCTTTAAGACGATGTTTCTTATCTTTCACAAAATCTTCATTGGCAAACTCCCATCTCTCAGGATCAATCTTTCGAAATCCCTGCTCACATCAAAACCAAACATTCTCCGATTAAATAAATAAGACCTCTGTACATGGGTTGTTGCAAAAATTACATAACACCTCTTTGTGGACTACCAAAAACAACTAATGGCAAATGTTGCAAAAACTAATTGTAAAAAAGGTTGCCAAAAATTATTCATAAGGTAGAAAACTGGAAAAGACCATTGGAAAATAATCTTTTTCATAGGTCTATTGGTAAATTCTGGAAAGTTATGAAGAAAACCAAGTGGTTGAGAAAATGCATTTTAATCAGTAACAAATTTAGGTGCTTCAGAGTAACAGTCAATCCCTGAAAAACTTGAACTAGTTCCAGGGCAATCAGAATCTAGTTCTCCCTCCTGTCTATTGAACTCATTCCATGCCAATCTCTGGTCCAGGGCAAGGATATGAATTGAAAACTTCAGCAATCAGAATGCATGGAAAAGAATGCTACTACGTAGTTGCTAAAACAGAGTGATCAAGGGAGAGATTACAGACACCACAAGACCACTACGATAAACAATTTCTTAATTTAATTTAGCACCGACTGCTATATTTTCAGGCCAGACTTATTGGAAAGAACAGTTGAGAAACTCAGTACCAAAATAAAACACCCAATTTGAATCCGGAGATTCTAACAACAGCAAAAGGAAAAAAAACACACGAAAACGAAAACAGAATGAAATTGGAAGTAGAAATAGAAGAACAAAGGAAGGGAATCGGATCGCGGGGGGGAAGGGGGGACTCACGTAGGTATTAAGCTGGCGGATGAAGCTGGAGAAGTTGTTGTGCTTGAAAAAGGTGGGGAGGAGGAGGCGGGAGAACTCGGGCGGGTTCCAGACCACGAAGCTAGTCTTGTCGGAGCTCCACGACACGATCTCGTCGGTCGTCGAGTCGTCCACCATGTCGTACGTCTTTATCAGAAACGGCGCCGGACCACCAGCTCCGCTACCGCTCGTAGTCGGACCTTCGTCCATCTTCGGGTGGGGGAATTGGACGGATCTTTAGGGGAAATCAGAACCCGAGAGCGAGAGAGAGAGAGGATTCTCGAGGGAATTAAAGTTAAGAGGGTACAAATTAGATCGCTCGAGATACAGATGAGATGGGGTGGCGGTGGTTAACCTGTACGGTTGAGGCCGTTAAGAGAAGTTGACTTTTTCTCCACGGTGTTATCTGTACGGTCCCGAATATTGTTGACAAAGGTTTTTGTTTCCTTAATCTTATCAATTTCCAGTTATTAGTTAATATAATATAACAAATTATTCAAATTAATAATAGTATTCATCTTTGATTCTTTATTTGTTTCGGGTGAAAATTATGTTATCAGCCAAAAAATAAAAAATAAAAAATCTTAGATTTTAGGCCTGGTTTAGTTTAGTATATGAGATATGATCATCTCATATAATCATTATAATTTTTTCAAATTTTTATATAAAATATAATATATAATTCAACTTTTTTTAAAATTTAAAACAAAAATAATATTAAAAAAATAATATTTTAAGAATATTTTATTCAACTTTTAATTCTCATTTCATCTCATCTGTATAACTAAACAAGACTTTGTTCTTTTTTTAAAGTTGGCTCTCTAAATTATTATAAACTTAATATAATAAATGTAAGGAAAATACAAATTATAAGGATTTACAAAAGGGCATTGGGTAAATTGTAAATACTTGTTTTACACTTTTACTTAATTTTTTAAAATCTTTTTTTTTTTTTCTTTTTGTGTTTACATTTTTGTAAAGTCTAGCACAATATTGAATTATCGGCAATTTACTATAACTATCAAGTAATTGGCAATTTATACTTACATTATTAGTTAAGATTTGACTCTTAAAATTGTGTCAGAATTTTTTTTTTTCCTTTAACACTTGGAAAAAAACCCAACTATGAGCTATCACACATTTAACTTTCTCTCTTTGCATCGATCGCAGTGGCTGAAGGGTGAGAAAGAGAGTTGCGGGCTTAAGAGAGAGAACTGAGCATGATAGTTGCGGTGGCTTGAAGGGAGAGGGAGGGACAACGATTGAGGGGTGAGAGCTTTGGCTTGAGAGAGAGAGAGAGAGAGAGAGAGAGAGAGAGGGGGGGGGGGGGAGTATATGAGATTTAGTTACCTACAATCGATTCTATTTTTAACTTGTTAGAAAGCATACGTGTCATAAGTTCATTGGAAGGTGTAAATCTCCTCTTAACATTGCGTCCGACCCCTAAACTCTCTATTCTAAAATACCAACAACTTCTACCAAGATCTAGCCTCATTAACTTCTATCTACCTGGTCAGAGGGGGCTTGGTGAGCAGGGGTGGAGGAAAGTTGTTTGCCATTGTAGTTGGTAGATGTGTGCTATTTGGGGAAGGAGTGTGGGTTGTATATTGGTTAAGTATAGCTTTTATAGAATGAGAGGATAAATTTGGTAGTTTTGGCCCTTTGGAGGATTAAGGAGGTGTAGATTTGGGGAGATTGTGCCAATTTGTTTGAGGTAGTGGGAGTTTTGTTGGTGAGACGTGGGGTTTGGGAAGGAGGTGGAGGTGTTGAGAAGATTGTAGGGATTGCTTGTGAATTAAAATGAAGGGTCTATAGAGGGAGTTGAAGGGAGAGGGTTCTTTAATTAAGATGAGATGCTTGGTGTTGATAGATTTTGTGGATGTCTAGTAGAGTGTTGCTAGTGGAGGATTGAGTTGGTGTAGCTAGTAATTGGGATAGTTTCTTTGTTCCTTTAGGCGATTTCGTATGAGACAGCTGATGTAATTAATGTGTGTTTGTCAGTAGAGTTGATGTGGAAGGTTATCTATGAATAGTTCCACAAAGAGAGGAGTTGTTGATGGGAAACTATGGGAAGAGACATGGATCAAGGTTTCAGAGTTTGTAAAGTTAGGATTTGTCTTTGTATGTGTGGGTGGCACATGGGTTTTTGTTTTGGAGTTGTGTTATGAAAAACACTACACCCACACACAACGATAACGAGACATCCATCAAAATAAAAGCAAAAACATCAGAATCAAGTACACACATGACACACAATATTTAATGTGGTTTGGCAACGTGCCTATGTCCATAGAGCTACAAGGAATTTGATTACAGAGGAGATTACAATCATACATAGTGAGTTCCAAGAGCTTCACTCTACTAACAAATCTTAACTTTTTCTCTAGGATTTTTTCTCTCACACAATATTGCTCTACACCTTTCTGTACCTCTTTGTTTAATCTAATATGTTTCTATTCCAAAACATACCATATATATAGTAAACAATGTTGGAAATTCTAATCTGGCAAAAATAGGGTTCTTCACTCGAGCGGGTGTCGAGCACACCATGAGCGAACATCCAATCCAATATTGGCTTGAGCATACTGACGAGATAGGTTGTTGCTGTTGCTGTCCAAGTTTCGCTTAGGCAAACTGTCGAGCATATCTCGAGCAAACTCACTGCCTGAGCTTCACTTGAGTGTCAGGTTGAGCGACAATCGAGCGAACAATCTGTCTGCACCTTTTCCAGCTTACAAACCAATCAGGCTCCACAACCCAACATTGTGAATAGTTAAATTATGAATAGTGGGGCGCTTGTTTGCTTTGCTGTTGTTTGCTATGCTGTTGTTGTTTTGGTGTGCTCTTGAGAGTTTGTGTGTTGGGTTTGGGTGTTTAGAGTTGCTGGTTGATGATTGTTTGGATTGGCAAAGTGGGGTTGGATGGGCTGAGAGCTTGGGTTGTGTTGAATGGCTTTTATCGAGGCCCATAAGGGTTGACTTGGGAGTAGGATAGAGAGTGGTTTGGAGGTTGTTGGTTGAATTCCAGGTGGTGTGGAAGCAAGGTCGTCCTAGGAGAGTGCTAGCTTGTGTTTGATGGATGTAACACTCTTGATGGTTGGTGCTTGGGTGAATAGAAAATGTAAGAGAAAGTGGAAGGAAATCGGTCAGATCCAAGGTTGACCTAGCCTCCAAGAGAAGAAGAGAGAAGAATAGAAAATATGTGTATTAAGCTTTTGGATGTTTTTCAAGTGCGTCCAACACAACTACAAATACTAACCTACTCCTACTAAGTAATTGGCCCGAAGCCAACTTAACCAAACAGTAAAATAAAAACAGCTCATATAATCCTAACAACTATAAATGGGCCATGACCCAAGTCAACAGTAACATGTAAATAAAATAAATGGCCACAAGCCTACATGCCCAACATAACTGAGCCCACCAAGCCCCCAATGACTTTGGTCTATCACTGTGCATGTACAAAATTGTGACAAACCCTTCCCCTTCAAAGCACATTGCCCACAAGGTGCAGGTATACGTCCAAAGTAGACCTTAAGAAGTCATTGGACTAGCAAACTTCCAGCAATTTGGTTCTTCTCTAATCTGACATCTTCCCTAGTCTTCTTGACAGGTCCCATGATGGTCTTTCTATAACCAATTTCCTCACCTCTGAGATGAGTGTTGCCTTTAGGGCCAAAAGACTCAAAAACACCATTTTCAATTGTCAAAACACTGACATCAAAGGTCCCACCCCCACCACCAGGGTAAAAAATAAAGACTTTCCTTGTCTCAGCTGCCACACCATATTTCACCACAACCCCACCATTAAGGAATGCTCCCATACCATCATAAGCCCCATCTTCCACTTTATACCCATGGATAATAGGAATAGGCGGGACCAAAAATAATTTTGTATCTAAAAAAAAAACATTAATGTACTCCACTTGTTCATCTAGCTCAAGTGCCTCTATAGCAATGAAATATTCTATGTCATGAATGTATTTTAGAGGCTATACCAAATGTCGGCTTCATAGCAAATCCCTCTGGCATGCTATGCACAACAATAGCCAATGTTACCAAAAGACCTTGAGAGAACCCTTGGGAGCCATCAATTGAAACACCAACATCAACAGCAAGGACTTCCTTGGATTGGCTGGAGGTATAACATCATATAAGTTGACACTAGCTACAACAAAAGTGTGTGAAAATGAATTAACATTGGATTTTGAACCCACCATATATTTGCAGCCTCTAGTTTCCCCTCCACATGTCTTACCACCAACTAGTTTTTGATACTCTAGATAGATAAGGTTAGACTTTAACCAATGCAATTTGGCAGTGTCACCATCCTTTGAAAATTTTTGCCACCCATCACAGTACCCAATTGATAAATGAGACTTCACAAGATGCTTATCAGCAAGGGTCCACTGATTCTTTTCCGCAACTACCATTGAAAAGAACTTTGGGAGATCCCAAAACCTCTGCCAGACCTAGACCTTGCTCCTTCAACAACAAAATGTTCTTCCCAATTACTCCATAACTAGTATTTTCTACAAACTCAAGCAAGGTGTAATTCTCTATTGGAAAATTCAGAGCTAGAACCTTAATTTCTAGTGGTTGAATCTTACCCCCACTTGATGAAAAATTCCCATCAGTCGAGATAGACAAAAGGTGGAAACTAATAGGGCTGCTTCCGTTCAGTCCACCACTTGGGAAGATTGTTTTCCAAGTTGCACCAAACACCCAACACCAAACACCTAAAGACCAAAATCACATCACTCTTAATTGACATTTCCACAAACAGCTGAGGTACAATTACTGCCTCCTTCATGTGAAGCATGAAGGCAACATCAGATTCTTCATACAATCCTCTCAAAGCTTGGGGAGAGCCTCCCAAGCCAACACATCCCAGAAAGACAACACAATCAATGTCAACCATAGGGGTATCCACAAATACATTCTCTTCCAATTCCATTTTTATAACCTGATCATGTATGCATGTTCCAATTTGCAGAGCCTTTTCAGGCATATACTGAGGGGAAAAAAGTTTATTACCCTTATACACGAGATTTGTAACTGTATTCTCAGCATGTCCCCTGTTATACACGAGGTTTTTTTCGATGACTTTGGTGCCATCAGGCAAGACCCCACGGTAGACAATCCCGTAGCCACCTTCGTCGATTACATTCTCCTCGCACCACCCTTTGGTGGTGGCCTCCAGCCCTTTTAGAGTATACCTCCCTCCCCACCACATGTGAGACAACTCGGGGCCCATCATGCTCCCGCTCTAGGATGACCCTGTTTTGGCCATAGGTGTCTCATTGCTCTCACTGCTAGTGTACCGATCTAGCACCACCACCGCGCTATGCTCGAGCTTCTCGATTTCGATTTGGCTCCCGGTGGGATCTCCTTGTAGACAGCTTGTCATTATGGCCAACAAAGAGGTAGTTGCAGCTGTGAGTTAATGGAGATGAGGAGTCATAGTGAAGGGATTGAGAAACTAGGGTTTGGGATTGGTGGAGTTTTTGGGAGTTCAGAGAGCAGCTTCTGTCGGATGAAGAAGATTGAGATTCAACTGAGGGTCTATGAGGGTGGAGTCCATTTTGATTGTAATTGAAAAATATCGGGGAGAAGGGATGTTTTGCTGAGTGGAAACGACATTGATAGAGATAGTGGTTAAAGAAGAAGAAATGTGAGGGTTGTAATCGGAGACCGCTAGGATCAAGTTTCCATCTAGTATCTAGATTCATTCCAATGGTTAAGCTATTGCAAGGTTTGACCAACGAAAATGAAAGAGAAATGAAATAGTTCCTGAGAGTAAAGGAAGGACCCGAGAGTCGGAGATAAATATTTGAGAATGGAGAAAATGGTCTACGATTTCTAACGGGATTTATGGGAACAAGAGAAAAAGGAACCTGATCCCGTTGACTAACTCTTTTTCTTCTACAATTGCTGAGCATTTTTCCTGTTTCTGCAAAATGTAGAGTTGGTGTTCCAGATAGGTGAACTCTTCATTGAAGTTCTTCCTGAAGCTTTCAAAGTTGTTCTTGACATCTTTGAATGTCTGCAGAATAACTTCATAGTGTTGTTGTGATTGTTCGACCAGCTCTTTGATTTTGAGTAACGATGAGATAATTTCTTCCATTTCCATAGCTTGACAATACAGAGACCGGTGTCTCTCTGATACCAATTTGTAACACTCCTGATGGTTGGTGCTTGGGTGAATAGAAAATGTGAGAGAAAGTGGAAGGAAATTGGTCAAATTCGAGGTTGACCTAGCCTCCAAGAGAAGAAGAGAGAGAAGAATAGAAAATGTGTATGAAGCTTCTGGATGTTTTTCAAGTGTGTCCAACACAACTACAAATATTGACCTGCTCCTACTAAGTGATGGGCCCAAGGCCAACTTAACCAAATAGTAAAATAAAAATAACTCATATAATCCTAACAACTATAAATGGGCCATGACCCAAGTCAACAGTAACATGTAAATAAAATAAATGGCCACAAGCCAACATGCCTAATAGAACTGAGCCCACCAAGCCCCCAATGACTTCGGTCTATCATTGTGCACCTACATAACTGTGACAATGGATGAGTAGATTGATGGTATGTAAGATCTTTTTGAGGCTAATGTTGTATCAATTGGATTGTTCAATTGGATCTTAGAGAAGCAAGAAGCTCAATTTCTTTTTTAATTTTTATATATATTTCCTTGTTCTACTTCTAATAAGAAATCACATTCCAAAGTGTCCATCCATTTAAAAGCGCATGCATTATATAAATTCACATGACTGTTGATGGTCATGAAATCAAATGCCCCTCCCCTGCCTGTGAAAATCTACATGTGACTTTTTTTAAGGACATTGCAGACCATGTGGCAAATATGACATGTGTTGGCCAAAAAGAAACTGACATGTCATCTTACTTATAAATCAAGGAATTTATTAAAAATTATAATCAAAGTATAAAAAGTATTTTTAAATCTCAAAATTACTAAACGAATCTAAAAAACTAGTTAAACTATATATAAAAATAATAATTGGTCCAAGGGGAGGAATCTGATGCTCTTTATGGGTGGCTGCCACCCCACAATTAGGCATGGGCTTTGCAAGGCTTCTCGCGGTGGCTGTGTGTGATCTCGTGAGTCGTGATCATGTTTGCAAAGTGACCTCGAGGATGCCACACGTCCGCTCATGGAGTTGTCTTGAGGGCCACTCTGAAAGGTGTCATATGTTTAATACAGTTGTGTAATACACGGGAAAGTTATTAATTTTGTGTATGATGTACAAATTTTTGTGAATAAGACATTCTTCAATTATTAATTGTAAATAATTACTTATATAGCAAAAAACTCGAATGTATCAGAGATAAGAATAAAAACACATTGCTAACTTTTAAAATTTTATAGTTCCTAACATATGATCTATTGATTCAACATTTTAAATGATCATTTGATATTTGATTAGATTTCGAGACTCAATGTAAACAAAACTTCTTTAGTATACCATTGAACACTCGAGTGAAGCTTAGACAGAGAATACTCTCGACACACACTCGACACTCTGCTCCAGTGAATAACCTAGAAAGTGTGAAATTAGGGCTTCCGCCGTGTGACACTATAAATATATACTTAATGAACATTATACTATGTTTTGAACAGTGAAAAATCACACCAAAGTATATTTTGTCATTCGTCAGCATAATAAAATTCTCTGCAGTTCTGTGGAGTAGGTGCGTTGTTGAAGTACATTAATTTTGTATCGTGTGATTGATTGTTCTTATTGTTTCCTTTTACTTTTCTGTCATCATTTTCACAACTGTAACTCCTGTGTATGTTGAAATAAGGAAGTTGAGAGTTGATTTATTATGACAATGCATATGAAGAGACACGAGAAAACACTTTCGATGTACAAGTTATGCTTTCGGTGATCATTCTCCAAAATGTCGACTCCATAGGGATGTGGGCCTTCCTCGCCGAAGGGAAGGGTGGGTCGTCTATATCAAGGTCTTGCCCCCTCGCCCCCGGGGAATTCTCGGACCTGTCATCTGGGCCCTCGATTCCTCTCTTCTAGTTTCCCCGTCAATTCTCGCCGCGTGAGTGGTAAGAATTGTATTCTTCCCTACTTCTGCCCTCGCTTCACGTGCTCTTGTAAGCCATCCTGTAGCTTGTGCCTTTATCTCTAATCTCACGTGGAGGTCGGGACGCCTTTACTATAAAGTTTGAAGTCGGGTCTCCCTTTCCCCCACTTCGGGTTGTTTTCTTTCTTCCATTGTTCTCCCCTCTAGTGTGTCCTAACCTCAGTCGAAGCAAATGGCCCCTAGATCTTCTTCTCATTTTTTGGGTAGAGCATTGTGTCTTGAAGCTCCTGCCTGACGGCAAGACAAGATATCCCATGAGGCTTCATGGTACTTCGAGGGATACCATTGCTCTGCATCCACTTCCAGGGCTGACATCGACGTCGTACGCAGCTCGTACAAGATATTGGAGTATATCAATTTGGAGAGACCAAAGCCCCGACAGAGGGCCATGGACTCAGAGGGGTTCGCCTCAAGGTCGCCCTTTACCTCGTGATGTTCGTAGGGTTGCATCTCTCAGTCTGCCTCACGGTTTGAGATGTTTTAAATTTCATCGGATTGGTCCCGATGCAACTTCATCCCAATGCCTGGAGGATCCTTATGTCTTGTTGCGTGGTTTGCCGCCGGGTGTTATGCAACTTGGGTAAGGACTAACTGGATTTGACTGCAAGAGAATTCTTCCACCTTCATCAGATCTAGGGTTGGGAGGGCAATGTGTGCAGCTTCAAATCTCACACGGGATCCAAAGTTGCTTGCATGGAACCCCAGTACAACCGGGTGAGCGATTGGACGAAGAAGTTCTTCTTTGTATCAGGGCAAGGCTAGGAGTTTCCCCTGTGGGAGACAATTCGCCAAGAGTTTCCCATCAGGGACATTTGGGGGATCATCCCATATGACCGAGACTTCGCAGTGAGTTTTTTTGATCGTAAGCTGGGGCGCGCGTCGAACGAGTTCAGGCCTAGGTTGAGGTGCACCAAGAGGATGTGTGGAGCGAGGCCCTACTAACTCACCCAGACATTGAGCTGATGGTTGTGATGTTGGACCGGTTTGGAGTTTTTGGCTGCAATTTTTGAAGGGACTACCTCCTCCTTATAGGGAAAAGAGACCTCGCAGTTCGTGGGTCGATGGGTTTAATAAGAAAGGTCATGCTTTGTTTGCCTGGTCCTCCATGGGCCGCATACTTAGTGTAGAGGGTCCGAAATCCCTTCCAGTTCGGGGAGTGCTCCACACCTGTCTAGATCCCAACAACAACTTGGTCCGTGCCAGTTGCCGATTCATAACAACATGGCAGTCAAGAGCCCTCGGCTGAGCGTCGCGACCCCTGTTCTCGATGATGTTCAGGCCTTGATGGAGCAAGTTGAGTTGAGGTGGACTACTTAGCTGCCACAAGTGTTGGGCGATCCACCCCACGTGGGCAGATGACATCGGATGGGCTAGACGATAATGACCGGGAGCTTGACCTGGCCTTCTTTACAACCTTTTTGGACATGACCCCAGTAGTTCCAGTAGGCAAGTGCGGTCATTTCTAATGTTTCGACTATCTTCCCATGGTGGGAGTCTCTTGTGGGGGCACGAGAGAGGATGGTTCCCTACCCTGCACACCTCGGTCAACTATTTTCTTGGGGACATGCCATACTTTAGGTTCGTCGCTAGAAGCCCGATGCGCGTCGACATGGAGGTTGTGCAGAACGCGGGGGAGGCTTCCTCGATTGCGGGTTGTTTAGGTCTTGGGCGAAGAGTCTATTTGTAGGGACCTAGATGGTGACGAGTTCAGACGACCGTTGGATGACGAGCCCCTTATGGCCGATGAGCCTCCTGCGGATGATGAGACTTCCAGGCTAGCCGCCACGGATCCTTTGACCTCAGAAGGGAATGGTCGGGCAGACCTTGTCACCCCGCCGAATTGCCTTTTCCCAATTCCACAGGCGTGGTCCTCTTTCAGTAGGAGGCGGCATGGAACGAGAGGGTCCAGAAGTGGCTTGGGCTTGAGTGCCGCCAGTGTTGAGGCGGTCAGGGACACGACGTTCCAACTCAGAGGGATCTTATCACCGGTATGCCCCTCCCTTTTCTTTTTCATCCCGAGTTAGCCTCTCGCCTCTTTCAGTTTCCAAAGTTTCTTTGCTTGGGTAGTCCATTGGATTGACCACTTAGCTGCTTGGATTGTTGATGGTTGGTTCAAGATAGAGAGGGAGGTTCAGGAGTTGCGGGAGTTCATGGCCCAAGCCCACGAGAAGGTGATCAAAGCTCATTCGGAGAGGGATGGTGCGATTGAGGCCCTCGTAAATGTTTGTGCTAGGTTGCACTCGGAAGGGAAGGATTGCGCCCGCATTCATAATCAAATCGTCTGCCTCTGCGAGGACGTTGCTAGGCGAGATGAGGAACTCAGGTGCTACCAAAGTGAGCTTGAGGAACTCAAGGTGGAGATCGAGTTGCGAGACTAGCTAATATTGGGGCTTAATGGCTCCCTTCGGTGAAGTTGGGAGGAGATTGGATTCTGGGTGGAGGAGGAGCTAGAATCGCTGCGGGCTGAGTTGACACTCGCTTGTGTTGAAGTTGCTGGTCACAATTTCTGGGTAACTCTACTTGATTTTGAATTGATCTCTTCATAAGGGGACTTAATGAGGGTCTCCCCCTAGTTATCTGCAGTGAGGGAGGTGCGCAACATCGGCCGTTTCTCTCAATACCGAGTCCCCCTCCTTGAATGACAAAGGTCTGACCCTCCAGTTGAAGTATTGCTCAGTCTTTCTTTTGCCAGCAACCGCTTTTGCCTTTGCTTCGTCCCTATTTTCATCTGCTAGGTCCAGGTTAGTGCCTAAGGCCTCGCCGTTCACTTGCTCATTAAAATGCTGGACTCGGAAGGTCGACATGCCCACCTCTGTGGGTATGACCGGTTCACTTCGGTATACCTAGGCGAAGGGAGTTTGCCCAGTGGGGGTTCGCATCGAGATTCTGTAGGCACATAGGATGCCCGACAGCTCTTCCGCCTATGCCCCCTTCTTGGCTACTAGTATTTTCTTCAGAATTTCCATGTGGGTCTTGTTTGTGGCCACTACTAGGCCGTTGGCTTGCAAGTGTCCTGGAGATGAATACTTAAGTGCAGTTTGGATACAGAGTTCAGATGCAACTCATTATGTATGGAGAGATAGTTTCGTATCCAAACGCCAATTGTGAAATTTTAAAGATGGTTTCAGATTGTATTTTCACATAACGACAAATTCTTCAACTCACTGTCAATTGTTTTTGCTTTTGTAGAGGAAAGGAAAAACGGATGCAAATTTTCCAGCGAAAAGGAGAAAACACAAGTCTTCATATTCTTGAATCCCTTCCCCTCACTAATCTCCATCTACACACCTCATTCCAAAACTGGACATTTGCCTGCGTGCCTCACAGTCCATCCAAGGCCAACCCGACAGAAAATTTTCCTAACTTGACATGTATGTAATTTTATTCTCAGTGTAAAAGTGTAATTTTATTATTGAAATTTATTAGCATTTAGCAAGTACATTTCGAATCTTTCTTGATTTGGAATCCTTCTCATCTATTTATAATGATATATTAAATAAAAATTTTGATTTGTTAGAATTACGACCTTCTATAAATTTTGTAAATGCTATGAATAATTGATTAATATAAATTCAGAAAATTCAGTAATTTTCATTATGTGATTTGAAGATTTTTTGGGTAGGTAATTTATTAATAAATATTACTAAGAGCTGGGGAGCCTCCGATGCCAAAGTCAGATGATGCCGGGGATCCAAGACCTAAGAGCAGAGTTATCTTACCCGTTTTGAACACTAATCCTCAATCCCTCCAACACGACCCATCTTCCCAGGTTTTTGTACTCCCATGCTTCCCAAGATGTTCATTTGTCGGCGACTTGTACTTTCCAAGATGTCCCTCGCATTTGTTCCTGACTGTCTCATTAAATACGAGGGGTCTCCATTTCCTGTCAATGGGCCTTCCTCGTTGAGGAGAAGGGTGGGCAGACTGTATTGAGGTCCTGCAACCCCCTAGGGATTCTTGGGCCTGCCATCTGGGCCCTTTCTTCCAATGGACGTGTTTCGCAGTCTTCTACGGACCTACAAGATGAGAACCGAGAAAGGCTTGAAGGGTACTGAAACACTTCTGATGCCTAAGTTAGATGTGTTGCTTGACATATATAAAGAATAGAGGTCAGATTCACTTACTTGACTAGTGCGCCTCTTGTCATATATATAGAGGTCTGAAGGGGCTTGCTCTAGTTTTTGTAACAACTTAATCTCTTATTTGAATTAGACTCGGGTTAGTAAAGTGAATCTTCCTTCTTATCTGATCTTATTTGATCACAAAGGATGTATTCGAATCTACCCTGTTGATACGGGATCTATTGGATCCGTCGCTCGCTGATGATGTGTGGATTCTGAATGGGTGGCCCACATGACGTTTGGGGCTTATCGTAGGTTCGTTCCTTTGGGCATGTGGATCTTTTAAGTGGCGTAGGTGGGCTTGAGGTTGGGAGGAGATTTAGGTCTCTCCAATTTTAATAAAAAAAGTACATAAAAAATAAAGAATAACTGAGGATACCAATGCATGCATGAATAACATAAGTATATGAATGATTACATAAAGTTGTATTTACGGTTTCTAATTTTCTTTAAGATTTTCCTTTAGAATTTGTTTATAAAATTACAAATTGTTTAAAAAAAAGAGTAAATTTAAAATAGTAAATTAAAGTTGTTATTTTTTAAAAATTGAAGAACAAGTTATAATTTTACTTTCTTGTTAAGATTAATTTAGATTTTTTTAATTACAGTACGTGGAAGTAAAATATCTAACTATTACCATTTAGAAGGCCGAAAGCAAATGGCCATTGGCCGACAAGATATAAATGCTTAAAACGTCGAGATATGGTGATCGAGGAAAATGGAGACGATTGAGAGGACTGGGGTAGCAATTTTCTGAGATATTCATGATCGAGGCTATTATTATTATTTATGATACTTGCAGTCGTGAGTGTGCAGTCACTTTAAAAAAAGTAAATAAATATGAGACCCACATGAAAAGAAATTAATTTTTTAATAGTGGACTCCACTCTTTTTCAAAGCGACTGCACGGCGTTTGAGCATTCCACGACTGTATGTAGCATTACTCTTATTTATTTCTAAGGTTGTGATGCACTGATCTTACATGTAGTGTTAATTAAATATATATAAAACAAGTTTTAAAAAAAAATTATTTCTTTTTGATAATTTGTTAACAAGTCTCCAATCTTTTCACAAGTTGAAGAAAAAAAATGAAAGGCTCCTTTATTGGTACTTACACATCTAGTAGTAAGACGTACATATGGGAGGAATAGCAGAGATGTAGAACCGCCTGAACTGGGAAACATAACATGATCGAGCGACGAGCACATATCCCATGCATGGCCTCTCACTCCACACATACAACTTATATATTACTTTTTTGGAAAGAGCTTTCTGTCTACACTGCACAGAGAGCACCTTATTTTCTAACATTAATTATACGTAGAAATATATTGGCGAGGAGGAAGCTGATCTGATATCTTTAATGGCCACCATGTCCACCGCCATGCCCACCGCCATGCCCACCACCAGGTCCACCACCATGTCCACCTCCATGCCCACCGCCATGCCCACCATCACCACCACCACCATGACCACCACCTTCATGTCCTCCTCCTCCACCATGGCCGTGCTGATCCTGATCACGATGTCCACCCCCTTCATGGCCGGGGCCTCCTCCATGATGCCCTTCTCCTTTAGGACCATGCCCAGGCCCATGCCCATCTTGATGTCCCCCGCCATGACCATGCCCTCCTGGCCCCGGCTGCCCTTCACCATGACCATGTCCTCCATGAGGTGGGTGTTCGAGATGAGACATTTTGACACGAGATCGGTTTAATTTCTGAGATCAGAAAATATGATGATTCGGTGGAAGATAAGTAAGGTTTGCTATGAAGCATACCAGGTATCATATGACCTATTTATAAGATGAGAAAATGGGTTAATGCCTCTTAAAAAATATAAATAATAAAAAAAAGAAAGATGGGTATTAAATTATATTTCTTTTTGGATTTTGTTATACAACAGCTTACATTACATACTATATATATTTAATTTTTTTAATTTAATTTAATTTTTATTATATATTTGAAAAGAAAAAAAAGTTAAAAAAAATAAAAAAAAAGTTAGGAAGTGGGATTGAACTTGCCATGAAACGCGTGGCTTTGTTTGGATATTAGGATTTGTGGCCGGGGCCTCAGAAGTCCATTATAATAAATCTCTGATACCCCATAAGTCCATAACATTTTTGGCACGTCACCATCGAAAGTCCTTATCCATAAGGATAAGCGCAAATAAATCGAAATTTAAAAAAATCTGGTAAATGACCCAAAAAAAAAAAAAAAAAGAAGAGTAATGGTACCTCTGATGTATAGCAGAAATGTGTGATTTTTTTAAATGAAATGAATAAATATAATATTTATATAAAAAAATTTAAATTTTTAATAATAACTTCTATTTTTTTAAAAATAATTATATAATTCTTCCACACTTTACGACCGTAAATAATATTACTTTTCTAAGTTCATTTGTCGAATTATGAAGCATTTTGATTTTTTTTTCTTTTGCTTTTGTTTTTAGGCTTTTTTATTTGTGTTTTCCTCCGTTTTTTGTTTTTTCGGATTACATTGAATAATTTGATATGTCGGTAGAAAGTAGATCTGTAGATTCCCCACGTTGCCAAATCTTGAGAAGGAGGCTGTGGTCTTGGTGGAGTCAAACAGATATAATCACATGTATTACAAGTCAAGTCTAACGTGACAGAGTCATGAAAACCGCGTAAATTAAGTTCTATCCATTACATTAATATAGTAAAATGCTGATTTAACAAATAAATTTGACATATCATTTTGACACCTTTTTTATTTTAATTTATTTTTTTTAAAAAATAATTATTAGTGTATTGATATTTTTTTTTATATTTTTTAAATTGATAAAAAATATTAATAAAAAAAATAAAAAAACCAATTTAACCTAGCTCTAATATACACACACACGAGTATCATTATTTTAAAGTTTTTACACTACATATTGTTTATATATATAATTTAATTTATAAAATAAATTTTAAAATTTAAATGTTACAAATTAAATATTATCATTTATTTAAATAATGTACTTTAAAGACCGACTTCAAAATAGAATAATTCATATACATGGACTTCTAAAAGGATCCACAATAAGTATTATTAATTATTTAATATTTATCTTCTCTAACTTTTTAAATTTAAAGTTATGAGTCATGACTCAATTTTTTATTTTAAAGTTTTGTTATTATATATGTATTATTTTCTACTATATATATATAGATATATATAATCACGTTTTCACCCTAACCAATAATAAGTTCATAATTATAAACAAAGAGGCATTCGGAAAATAATCTAATATATATATATATATATATATATATTGTATTGATTTATTTATTTATTTTAATAAATTATTGATTTCTGTTGTGAGTGACCCATGACTTAGCGTAGGAACCAATTAAATTAATGGGTTTTTTTTTTTTTTTCAAAACCATTAAATCACCGTAGAAAATATTAATACTTAATGATGCAGTTAGAAAAAAGTGAAAGAGAATAAATAATAAAAGGAAACTAAGAGTCTCACAGAAAAGAAATAGAAAGAATAGAATTGATACTCCTATTTTTGTTTCAATTAAATAACATAATTGAATTATTTGATTATAAATGGGTTATAAAATTCTAGTTGTAAGTTTATGATTATTCTACAAAATTAGGAACCCTACACAACCTAGGGTCGACTCAAGGGAAAGGCCACTTGGCCATTGCCTAAAGAGCAATTCTGGGCATCTGCCCCACACCAGCACACACTGCACATCACTTTTTTTTTTTTTTTTTTACACGGAATGTGCCCCGTGTGGGGCAGATGCCCACATTTTTTCTTGCCTAAAGCCCCACCCAATGCAAAGCTTCCAAAATTAAAAGTGATATGTGTAACATCCGTCCTTGAGAAACTTTAAAAAATAATTTTATAAAATAAAATGAGAATTATTCACTTTTTTAGACTTTTTATTTTTTTCCTCTCAATAATATAAAAGATTCTATAGTTGAAAATTGAAACCTTTTTTTATAAGTTAAAAGAGAGTTTGCAATGGTATTCATTAAATTAAATTACAAAGTCTATTTTATAAAACATGATTTCATAAGTTACATAAAATATGCCTAGACTCTGTCACATCTTCCTTAAGTTGTGTCTGACGCTTTATCCTCGTTTCATTCCTAAGTAGGGCACACATAAAAATAAAATAAGTCTAATACTCAGTAATCATAATTTCATACTGTAAACATAAACTAAAATAGATTTTCATTCATGCATTTATCATTCATCTACATACCTTACATAAAACATTTTATTTCTTTGAAAATATTACAAAATGTTTTCATTCCTCATAAAAATATTTCCCACCTTGTACATTTCTAGGAAGGAAATGAGGACGAAACTTCAGGACAGATATGAGCCAATGAAGAGGTGACAGAAGTCTCGGCATATATTTATGTAATTTATGAAATCATGTTTTGTAAAATAGACATTGTAATTTTATTTAATGAATGCCGCTGCAAACTCTCTTTTAATTTATAAAGTAGGTTTTAATTTTCAACTCTAGAATATTTTATAATCTGGGGTGGAAAGAAAAAGTTTGGTGATTCCCCTCTTATTTTCTAAAATTTCACCACAAGAACGGGTGTTAGAGGGTCGAAAAGAAAAACTTTTGAAATTAAAATAGAAAGTGAAACGAAAACCTAGGTTGAAGTCTTTTCGAGGCCTGTCTTACAGTAAGTTTATAAAAAAGTATATGTTATAATGTCCTGATGTTCAATATTATGAAAGATTGAATGCATGCATGTCAGTATGACACATACCATTAGAAGTGATTTAAGGTTGATGAAGTGAAGGGAGTTATGAGGAATGTAGGAAATTAGAGATAGAAGGAATGAATTAGAAAGATAGATAGATTGAGATAGTCACGAAGTGCGTGGATGGCCACGAGTTAAATTAGAATTTAGTTGGGGGATCAAATGGCGGTTACAAACATTTTTAGCAAGTCTGGTAGTATGAAATGTACAAGTGCTATACGATGAATCGAATTGAGTTAACGGAAGATGACTTGAGTATGTCAATAGAGGATTGTTAAAACACGAGAATGCAAGGTACTATGCGAGAAGTGATTGAAGCAAGGAAGGTGTATGAAAGCACAAAGACAATCATGTAAGGATGAGTATGAATGGATTCGAATCAAAGTATAAGCAAATTTCGATACGAAATTTTTATGAAGAGGGGAGATTGTGACCAACCGCGTGCCGAGAAGGTTGGTCACAAGATGTCTTTTTTTTTTTCGAAAAGAATATAAAACCATTTCATTAAATAAAATTTTAAATAACTTTTATATTTTTAAATGTGTGCAAGGCCCAATGATACAAAATCTTATTCTAATACAATGAATAATTTATATTTTTAAATAATATTTTTCGAAGATCTTGTTAAATTGAGGTACAAAATTTACAATGAGGCTTTGTTTTCAGTTGTTGTATGAAATATAATTCAAGAAACTTTATTTAAATACTTTAAATAAAGCATCATTTTATTGTTTTATAATTAATACTAACTCACTTAAATTTTATCTTATGCCTCAATTTATATTGAGTTGCCCTTGACGCAACCTAGGCCACTGGCTCGCCCTGAGGGTAGCAATGTTGCCTCGGACTCCTTCGTCTGATGTTCAACTTTTACTAAATTTTGGAGGTTGATTTTAGATCTTAATTCTGAGTTGGAGCTAACTCGACTTATCTTTGTAAACAAAACCAAAAAAAAAAAAAAAAATTAGAAAGAAAAGCGCTTAACAAAAAAAATTGTCGTGAAGATCCCAATTATCATGAGATATAATAGAGCCTAGATTTTTTTTTTTTTTTTAAACAAACCAAACTGAGCATTTTACTATCACCATCAATCATTAGAGTTTCTCTAGTGCCACTATATTACAAATTTCTTTTGGATAGTCTTCCATTTATACATGTTCCTCATTGTAATGAATGGCTAAGTTTGCTAATTGATGTGCTTCACATTAATTTCCTTCTCTATATATGTGTTGAATCTTCCATGCAAGTTTTTCTTTAAAATTAGTCTTGGAATCTTCTGCTAGCTGTCCAAAACAATGCCAACACTCTTCTTCACTTCTGATGGCTTGTATAATGTTCATTGCATCTCCTTCAAAAATCACCCTAGAAAAGTTCAACTCTAAACATAACTCAATGGCCTTCCACAATGCATAAAATTCTGCTATAACTGGGTGATTTACAAAGGATATGCTCTTACACAATGAAACCAAAACCTCCCCTTCCCAATCTCGAATGATTATACCTTCAGGCTTTCCCTATCCTTTTGTTCTTAGAGTCAAAGCCAACATCCCAACTTAACTTCACCACCTTCCATTCTGGAGTTATCCATCTAACTTCTGCTTTCATACTTTCAGCCCCATATTGTAAGTATAACAAATCTTTCTGAACTTGTTAATAGAATTCTAAATTCTCCACTGTTTGTTGCATAACTGTTTCTTCTCAACCATATTTTTCTCGTAGTCAATGCCACAAATTCTTATTCACTCTATTGTAGCTTTGTTACCATACTTACATGATGATGAAATTTATCTTCATGACTTGACCATTTTTTTACTGGACTTAGACTTTCTGCCCAAACATTTGTTGCAGCTTCACTAGCTTCACAGCTCCACAAAGTTTGACATGTTGATTCCTCACTTCTTTGACAAATGGGACACAAGGAATTATCTGTGATTCTCTTCTTGTATAGGTTGGACTTAGTATATAGAATATAATTTACTGCTTTCCATATAAATGTTTTCCCATCTCAGGGATTTGCATCTTCCATATCTTTGTCCATACCTCAAATTCATTTGTAGCCCAAGATGATTGACCATTCAAATTCTTCTTAATACTCATGTCCAGCTAATAAGCACTTATAACAGTAAATGTACCTGTTTTTGTGTAACCCCATATTCTTTTATCTTGCAAACCAATTCTATTAATGAGAATATTACAAACTACCTCAACTTTAGCTTCTGCAAACTAATGTTTTATAAGATCAATCTTCCAAGAACCGTTTTTTGAATCAATTAAATCACTGACCCGAGAAGTATTTTGAAGAGATTTAACTGGAGATTAGATACAAAATGAAGAAGGTGTAGGTTGTTGGGGTATGTGTGGAGACTGGTTCTGGAGCTGAAAAAGTGTTTGCTGAAAGTTTGTTCGATAGTTGGTTCGAGCCAAAGTTTGCTCAACATCGCTCAACATACCGCTCGAGCGAAGATCAAGTTCGAGAGTTCGCTTGAGTCTCGCTTGACATTCCGCTCGAGTGAGACACAAATCCTAATGTTCACTCGACACTCCACTCGAGCCAATGTTCATTTGGTTGTTCGCTCGAGTCGCACTCGACACGCCGCTCGAGCGAAGTGCACAATTTTGCCAAATTAGTGTTTCCAGCACCACTCACTATATATATATATATATGTCATATTAGACTTATGTTGGACGGTCTAAAGCATATTTTGAGAGAGAACAATTGTCTAGTGAGTGCATATTGTGTGAGAGAGCATAAAGCCCTAGAGAGTGTGAGTTGAGATTGAATGATTGCAATCTCCTCTAGTTAATAAGATTTCTGCAGCCCGTGGACGTAGGCAATTTGCTGAACCAAATATATTGTGCGTCGCGTGTTTGATTGTGTTGCTTTTACTTTATTTGTCATCGTTGGTGTGTGTATTTTGCATAATATTTCAAAACAACTGGTATCAAGAGCCAATGTTGGATCTGAATGAGAATGATGGCTAGAGATAAAGTGAATGCACCCGAGATCGAGAAGTTCGACGACACTTATTTTGGGTACTGGAAGATGCAGATTGAGGATTATCTCTATGGGAAGAGGCTCCACCTTCCACTGTTGGGAAAGAAGCCAAAGAGCATGGTTGATGCTGAGTGGACCCTATTAGATCGACAGGTTCTAGGGCTTGTTCGGCTGACCTTGTCTAGAACAGTGGCACACAATGTTAGTAAGGAGAGAACCACGGTGGATCTCATGGCGACTTTGTTCAATCTGAAAATGTCAGAAGGTATGTCTGTAACCCAATACTTGAATGAATTCAATACGATTATAAATCAACTGTCTTCTGTAGAGATTGAGTTTGATGATGAGATCAGAGCATTGATTCTGTTGGCATCGCTACCAAATAGTTGGGAGGCCATGAGGATGGCTGTGAGTAGTTCAGCCAGCAAGGCAAAACTGAACTATGATGACATACGTGACATGGTATTTGCTGAAGAGGTACATATGAGAGACTTGGGTGAGTTCTCGGGTTCTGGATAAGCCTTGATTGTTGACAATAGGGGCAGAAGATATGACAGGTCAAGCTCCAAGAGTAGGGGGAAGAGCAAGATGAGATCTAGGCACCAGATTACATGCTAGAGTTGTGGCAAGCCGGGCCACATCAAGAGAAGCTGCAGGAATCAAGAAAGTGTTGAGGATGATGCTGTGAATGTATTGATAGAAGAAATTCATAATGCCTTACTTGTTGCAGTGCATAGTCCGATTGATGATTGTGTGTTGGATTCAAGGTCTTCGTTCCATAGCACTTCACATTGAGAAATCATGCAGAATTATGTTGCTGGTTATTTTGGGAAGATGTATGCGGCTGATGGAGAGGCACTTGATGTAGTGAGAGTGGGTGATGTGCACATCACACTTCCAAACAGGAGCGTGTGGACTTTACAGCAAGTCAGACATGTTCTAGATCTGAAGAAAAACCTTATCTCTGTGGGACAGCTTGATGACAATGGTTTTGCAGTTGCATTCTCTAGAGGAGCTTGGAAGATCACTAAGAGATCTAACTTTTTATATTTGACATCAGGGTCTAGTGATGTGCAAGGAAATACAAAAGTGCAAAAAGGCAAGCTTGATCGCGCGAAATATGTGAGGAAGCCAAAGAGATTTAGCTTTGTCGTTCCTCATGAAAGCCTGAGAAAGTTGGCTAAGGTTGCCTAGATTGGTTCGAGACTGGATAATCCTGGTGGTGAGAGTTGTGAGTCAACCAGTGGATGTGTTAACTAAGGGCGATGTATGTGGAAGACTGAAGTCGGGCTTGACTTCAGTGCGTCTTCTACCTTGAAGACGGGAGCTGTGAGCTGCAGAGATGATAGAGCTTGGTTGGAAACAATGGCTGGTATGTGGAGACCCAGTCTCCAAGTGGGAGATTGTTGGGGTATATGCGGAGACTGGTTCTAGAGCTGAAAAAGTGTTTGTTGAAAGTTGGCTCGACATCGCTCGACATACCGTTCGAGCGAAGATCAAGTCTTAGAGTTCGCTCGAGTCCCACTTGACACTCCGCTCGAGTGATACACAAATCCTAGTGTTTGCTCGACACTCGCTCGACATGCCGCTCGAGCCAATGTTCATTTGGCTGTTTGCTCGAGTCGCGCTCGACAAGCCGCTAGAGTGAAGTACGCAGTTTAGTCAAATTAGGGTTTCTAGCGCCACTCACTATATATATGTCATATTAGACTTGTGTTGGACGGTCTAAAGCATATTTTGAGAGAGAACAATTGTCTAGTGAGTGCATATTGTGTAAGAGAGTATAAAGCCCTAGAGAGTGTGAGTTGAGATTGAGTGATTGTAATCTCCTCTGGTTAATAAGATTTCTGCAGCTCTGTGGACGTAGGCAATTTGCCGAACCATGTATATTGTGCGTCACATGTTTGATTGTGTTGCTTTTAGTTTATTTGTCATTGTTGGTGTGCGTGTTTTGCATAACATTTGACAACATAGGTAACCATTTATCCCTCCAAATCTTAATATCCCTACCGTTGCCAACTCTCCATACTAGGCCCTTCAAGCAAAGACAGACTCCTCCAAATAAAAGTACACCAACCCACTTTTGCTTCTAACAACTTATCCCTTTTAAAATATTTTTCTTTAAAAATATTTGTAACCAAGGAGTGTGGATTAAAAAAAAATCTCCAGAATTGTTTGGCCAACATGACTTTGTTAAAACTCTCAAAATCTCTAAAACCCAGACCTCCCACAGATTTTGCTGCCCCCAATTTATCCTAGCTCTTCCAGTGAGCCTTTTTGTCTTTGTTCTTATATCCCCACCAAAAGCTTGCCATCATGGAAGATACCTCTTTACATAGTCTTCTCGATAACTTAAAGGTATAGTTTGGATAACTTCTTTCAATAATATTTCCTTCCCACACTATGATAGAAACATATTCTTCCAATTACTCAATCTTTGACATATGCTTAGCTTTCCCTACCATTGAAGGCAATCCTAAGTATTTTTCACAATTTGCACTTGCTCTAACACCCCCGTCTCTAGATTTTTGTGCTGCTCAGAATTACTAGAATTTGTAATAAAGAATATTGATGTCTTTTGTTTATTAAGACACTACCCAGATGCTCTCTCATATAAACCCATTAACTTCTTCAATCCTATTCCACTCTTGTAAAAGAGCCCTACAGAAAATGATGCAATCTTCTACAAACATAAGATGATTTATCTTTGTTCCCCTTTATCACAAAAACACCTCTAATATATCCCTTAAATTATGCATTATCAATCAAAGTGCCCAAACCTTCAACACATAAGAAAAATAAATATGGAGACAAAAGGTCACCTTGTCTTAACCATCTCCTTGAAAAAATCTTCTCACCAAGTACACCATTAACTAGGATTGAGTAATTGATAGTAGTGACACATTTCATAATTAAAGCAGTAAACTCATCTCCAAAACCCAGCTTCTTCATCACCGTCTCAAGATAATCTCATTCAACACGATCATAGGCTTTTGACATCTCTAGTTTAAGAGCCATACTACCATTTCTACCCATTTGTCTAGTCTTCTTAGTGTGGAGAACCTCATAAGCCACTAAAATATTATCTGTTATGTCTTCCCAGGATAAAACACTAATGATTTGATATAATATTGGTGAGAAATGTTTTCAGCCTATTTGCTAAGGTCTTTGTAATAATTTTATATAAAACATTACAAAGCTAATAGGCCTATATTTACTGACTAGAACAGGAGTTTTAACCTTATGGATTAAGCAATCAGAGTATAATTAAGGTCTTGGTCTATTCCCTCTCCCCTAAATTCTTTTTAAGGAGATTGCAAACTTGATCTCCCACTATATCCATAAATTTTGGAAAAAATATGTCCCAAACCCATCGGGTCTTGTTGATTTTAGTGGCCCCATTTGCTGTACAGCAGCTTCAATCTCCTCTCTACTTATTTCTTTCTTTAAAGCTTCATTCATCTCTACTGTAACTCTAGCTGTTATGAACTGCAGGCTTGAACCAATCACATCTTTAGATGGTTTAGTGATTTGAAGATCTCCTAGTTGGTAGATCCTATTCTTTTTTTACCTTTTTGCCCTTTATTTCCATCTTAGATCTCTCTGCTCTAATAAGATACCCACACCTCCTTCTGTAGCCTTTTGATTTCCTCTACATTAAGTAACCCTTCCTTCCCTTGCAATATCCTAAGGTCAACATCCTTACACGTGGCACAAAAAATATATTACAAGAACTGAAATATTATGGAAGCAAAACGTGGCCACATAAGCTGTCCTATGCTTGGAGAATTATATGAGAGGCTCAATATCTTTTGAAAGAATGATTGATTGGGAGAGTTGTTAATGGTAACAAGACTTCGATTTGGAAAGGATAATAAATTCCAAAACCCGTTTCTTTTGCCATATTATACAATCTCCTCATAAGATATTGGCTCAAACAGTGCGAGCTTATCATGAATTGATTAACGATAACATGACTAGGAAGTGGAAGGAAAGGATGATTTATTCTATTTTATAAGCATCTAAATGTCGTGATCAAGAAATTAAACTAAAGAAGTCAAGGATCTCTCCATTTCAAGTGAAATGGATACTATCAATATTGTAGCGTTGCGCCCCAGCCCAAGTCACATAGCGTATACTTCAAAATGACTAGTCAATAATATAGTTGAAGCCCCTATTAGAACAATTATATTCCCTCTTTGTATTCCCGACGTTCTCATTAGGCCAGTCCGTCATAGGTGGCATGACTCAAGTCTCACATTTTTTGTTGGGATAGGCTCTGAAACTATTTGTAACGCTACAATAGAATGCCTAAGTTACATGTCTTATACTCCAAAAGGACTAGTCAATGATAGAATTAGACTTCCATTAGAACATTATTAAGAGTAAAAACTTTTTCTTCCCAATAAACGTGAAATCCTAGAAACCACCTACTTTTATCACTTATCAAAATGTGGTATCACAAGTATAGTGCAAAATACATGTTATTTTTGTTATTTTACTTGTCGATGTGATGTAAACTGATTAAAATATCCATGGTTTTTATTTAGAACTTTCTACCGTTTTCACTTTTTCAAGTGAGATAGAGAGGATCTTCTTCAGTTAAAGGGGTACTGTTACAAGATTTTCAAAATGCAACCAAGGAAAGATAATTAATATTGAGAAATGGCAACCAATTAACAAGAGCGGAATTTTACAAAGCTAATTAGGATGTGGGATATGAGAATTTGGGATGGTAATATATAATACGATCCGTGAATTTGATACGAACACAACACGAGATAAGCGAATTTGAGTTTGATTTTAAATGAATTTGGGTCAAAACGGATTGCTCTGATAAGGCACAATTAATAAATGGGCCAATTGCGGGTGAATCCAGAAAACCCGTAATCAATCCTTTTGACACAAATAAATTCTATTTTCAAATTCTATAAAATATTTAGTTTTATATGCATTTATTTTTGTTAGGATGTAATATTAATAACAATATTTGACTAATTAATATTTCAAACTATTACACTTCTGTTAATATATAATTTTATTTTATAAAAACATTAATTTTCTTCTATACTATTGGTTTAGATATTGACTATAAAATATTTTTAACATGAATTCCATTGTAATTGTAAATGATTTATATAGTTATCTTTGTATTATATATGAAATTATATTAATTGTGTCAAAAATAAATATACGGGACAACTAAATCCATTTATATAAAATTGGTTGAAACAAGTTGAACAGATCGTATCTAGATTAATTCAATAAAAGTTAATTATTAAATGGGTTATGCAGGTCGTGTTATGTCACTTGTTATTTATATGGGTCGTGTTAGGATTTGAGAATCTTATCCGTTTAATTAAATGGATCATATTTGATTTAACTCATATAATCTAATATTTATGACTTATAAGTCACGATGTGACTCGACTCGCGAAGACAAATTGCCACCCCTTGTGAGAATCAAAGGCAGCTCTTGCAGCTGTAATATTCTGAAAGAACTTTGGGGGCTTCAACGCATTGCTCTGAAGTGGAGAGTGATGCTCTTCTTCAAAGTTGTAAAAGTTTTTAAGTTAGAAAGATGTGAATTTGAGCAATCATGGATATATATATATATAATATGTAAAAGTTCTGAAAGCACGTTTGATTAATGAAAAACTGCAATTTTATTTCAGAAAGGAAAAAACAAAACAAAAACATTATCTTATTTCTAGAATGCACATTTTGATTCCTCTCTCACTAAATGCCCCCATCTTTCATTCAATACTTTTGTTTATTTATGTGATTCTTTAGCGCAAGTTCTTTTGATCGTTATTTTCAAATAGAAATATGACGTGACATACAGAATAACAGGAGGAGCAGAAAATGAAGGCAGAGACAGATCTGAGCCTGAGGTGGGCTGGAATAAGCCATGCAATGCCATGGACCCCGGCGCCTTGATTTTAAATCTCTTGTATCATATTGGGCTCCCTCGGCCTTATTTTAAAAACGTGGTCCATGCCCATGTTCATATCCATACAAATTGGTATCAAGTCTTAACATAAATTTTCCCTTGAAAGTGATAATAATTTTCCTTGGAGTCTTTTATACTGATCTGCATGATGAAGATAATAGCTTTTTTCTATTTTTGGTTAGATAATGCGCAAACATCTTAAAGTTTAGTCCCAAAGGTTTTGTTTTTTAATCTTCACTTTTATTCAAGTAATGTTATATACAAGTTTTGGATGTGCTTGACTACTGCACAATTAATGATCAAAGTCCAAAGAAGAAGATGATCAAAGTTTAATAAGTGTTGGAAATATTTTTAAAATAATATATATTTATTATTAAATAATATTTTGAGATTTATTTTAGAAGTTTATAAGATTTATAATATTTTGAATCCATATATATAATATAAGTCATTTATTGGCTTAGTGGTATTGTTGCCTTTACCCAAAGGGCAATGGTTTGAATCACGCCATCAAGAAGGGGGTTTTTGATGATTCCTTGATAGGAAGGGGCCTCCACATGGGCTTGGGTTGCGGCGGGACGCAAAGCACAGCGCCCAGCCAGCCCCAAGTGTCAGGAAATTGATCTAAAAATTATTCTCAAAGGATGCGTCGGACTCGAACAAGTACAAATTGGTTGGTGGAGAAGTGTGGTGACCATTGGACCAAATCCAATGTAAACATTGCTTGGCATTAGGTATAATAAATATACCTATTTGGAACCAATGTTAGTGAAACGAAAAGTTATAACCTTTTATTCGAATCCTTTGACCATCTATAAATAGACACATTGACCTATGAATTAAAGAAGATACAAAAGCCAATTTTGAAATTCTCTCTCTCTCAAAAGTTTTCATTTCTTCAAAACTTATTATTAGGATCTGTTCATTCTGCAGAGAACAAATTTCTAATCTCTTGGTTAAATAGCAAAATCTGAGGGTATTCGAGATCTAATTTCGTTTGTGCATAACACAGTTAAACAAACAAACTTATTATGGAATCTATTGTATCTTAGAGGCAAATTCGCTTGTAACCCATATATATACATTTATTGACGGAGACAAATATTGTATTAAGGAAAGCGACATTGTAAATGCCTTGAAGAAAACTTTTCTTTGACTATTTTATCATTTTGTAGCCCCGTTGCACCAACAATCTTTAGACAATATTTAGATTACTAATGACACATAGTTTGAGAGAGTTTGCTGCGGATTTTATAAAACTCGAATGTTTTGATAGAGCCAATTTCCGACGCTAGCAAAGGAAAATGCGTTTCCTCTTGGCTAGTCTCAAAGTGGTATATGTTCTAATCACTTCTAGGCTTTCTGCAAATAAGGATAAGACAATCGCTTAAAGTCGGGCAATGATCAAAAGGGAACAAGATGACTACATCTACAAGGGACATATTTACAATGCAATGGCTGACATATTGTTTGACGCTTACCAGAAGAAAGCAACCACCAAGGATTTATGAGACGCACTTGAGGCTAAATATCTTTTAAAAGATGCTACAAATAAGAATTTTCTGGCTTCAAAATTTTTCAATTATAACATAGTAGATTCTAGGTATGTTGTTGAACAATTCAATGAGATTATGCTTATTCTTGATAAATTCTCTCATCATGACATGAAAATGGACGAATCCATATCAGTTTCATCCATTATTGATAAACTTTCTCAATCATGGAAAATTTATAAAAGAAGTCTGAAACATAGAATGGAAGAAATGTCTTTAGAAGAATTAGGTCAACATCTTTGTATAGAAGAACAGATAAAGCTTAGAGACAGTAATGAAGGGCATGACTCTTTGACCTCCAACATACAGATGGTAGACAAAGATAAGACCCACAAACCTAGATAGCCCAATAAATCCAGATATGAAAATTGGAAGAGAAAGAATAATTTTGGAAGAAAACGAAGTTACTTCTGAAATGAGAATAAGAAGAATCTGAGAATAAGTTGCTTTCATTGTGGCAAACAAGGCCATTACAAAAGAGAATGTTGTTTTCTTAAAAAGAAACAACATAACTCAAAGAAACAACAGAACTCTAGTTCTAGAGAGAATTTTGAGGATATGATCTCTAAGACCAGCACTCTTGAAGGAGATAACTGCTGGCGGATTGACTTAGGAACAACGAGACATATATGTAAAGACATGAGCCTCTTCAAGAGGTACGAGCCAATGGAAGATGATCATGTTCTTTACATGTGAAACTCATCCATTGCCGTAGTTAAAGGCAAATGGACTATAAAAATGGAGTTTACATCCAGAAAAGTTCTTACTCTTAAAGACATGTATCATGTACTAGAAGTTAGAAATAATATTGTATCTGGTAGTCCTGAATAAATTTGGGTTTACTTTGATTTTTGAGTCACATAAATTTATGCTGACCAAAAAGGGTAATTTCATGGGGAAGGGATATATGAGTGAAGGCATGTTCAAACTTGATATTAATAATTAAGTTAATATTTTGCTTAATTTATATTATTTACGACATTGTTATTTAGAACACATTAATGCTAGAAGCCAAGAAATTATATGATTTAATTTATGAATATGCATGCAAACAAATAAAAAAAATGTGACTTCTATATATGATTTTTCTATATATTGCTGTGTTTATATAATGTATTCAAAAGATCAAGTTAATTGAATAGCTATACAAAGAATTTTAAAAGTTTTGGAGAAATATCTTGACTTATGGTATTGAGTACAACATGTTTCCTTTGATTGAAGAAGGAATATAAATGTCAGTTGAGAACTGAGCATGATGATCACAGATCAACCAATGGGTGGAATTTACCCTTGGTGGATGAGTAATCTCCTTGAATCAAAGAAGCAAGCATGCATAACTTGCTCAACTATGACAACTGAGTTTATAACATTGTCTTCTTATAGCAAAAAGGCAAAGTGGCTAAGAAATTATTGATTGAGATCTCGGATTTGACCAAAATCAATGCCACCAATATCTTTGCACTGCGACAATCATGTTATACTGTCACAGGCCTAAGCCAAATATGTAATGGTAAGTCTAGGCATATTAAGACAATTACTCACTTAAGGCATAATTACGATTGATTTTATGAGATATTGCTGGAACTGACATATCCATTAACTAAAAAACTTGCAAGAGAATTGATGTGGGACATCAGAGGGATGAGTTTAAAGCAAAAACAATAAAATCACCAATAATAAAAACTCGACTCAACTCTTGAACATATCAAGACTTGAGTTCAATGAGAAAAGTACATTATATGTTTGTGGTTTGCAAGCATTATGATATTAAAATTAGTTTTCAAACTAATTTACCATCCCAACATTCGAAGTGCTTGGTACTATAATGAAAATGAGAGATTGAGGAATAAGCTCTTAATAGACTTATAATAGAGTTATGTTAAGTGTTTAGTTACATGACATTTTCGATAAGTCTACCTAGATGAGTGTCAGGGGTGGTGCCGCTTCCTATGTGAATTAGGCGTTGTTTCTAGAGTGCTCATGAAACCAGGATATAAACACATGGCTAATCCACATATCGGCTTTTATGAACTACCCAAATAGAAGAGAATTTATATGTGAGATATATTGACTTATTTTCTAGAACCGCTAGTTCAAAACATATCTACTATGTCATTCTGATTAGTTTTGATGTATTTTCACTATGCGAAGGTTCAAGTCCAAAAGATACATTTATTTGTGTATAAGTTTTTTTATTCTAATCAATATGTATTTTGAAAATGGTGGGAGATTGTTGGAAATATTTTCAAAATAATATATATATATATATATTATTTATTATTAATAATATTTTGGGGTTTATTTTAGAAGTTATAAATTATTTTGGAAGGAGAAAAGTTATGGAAAGTTTATAAAGCTTATAATATTTTGGGTCCATATATGTAATATAAGTCGGGTTACATTTAGGCTACGTTTGGATGTTGAGGTAAGTTGAGTTGACTTGAGTTTTTTATGAATAGTAATGAGCTGAGATGGTTGAGTGAGTTTTGTGGGGTCCACTTAAGATGAGTTTAGATGTGTTTGGACGTTAAGATGAATTTAGATATATTTATAGGAAGTTGTAAAATAAATGGGTCCCATCATTAAATTCAACTGTTCATCTGACATACCAAAAATAAACTGCCAGTGTCAAACCCTTTAAAGGGCAAAAAAATTTCTCCAAGCTGTACTTGCAGCCATCCACCTCAAGTCAAGTAAGGGAAAAATGGACAAAACATGACTTTTTTTTTTCCAGCCTTCGGTTTGCAAGCATTGTGATGCCACTGCAGAATCTCTGCCACAAGTCAGAACCAGTTACATCATTGTACAGTACAGTCCCACTGAACTTATTTACGATGCAGCTCAAGTTGGTGTTTGGATGGTAGAAGATGCTTAAAAATGAATTGCATTGAACACAGTTAAGGAACCAAACGGGGCCTTAGATGTTGTGCTAATCTCAGATAATCTATGAATAGTAATGAGAAAATTGTAAAAAAGTAATGAATAGTAATAAAAAAGTAGTGAATAGTAGTGGGAGAACTTGAGGTAATCTCAGATCATCTCACTAACCAAACATAGCTTACTAGTACTGCTTAGTGGTATTGTTGCCCTTGGTTTACCCAAAGGGCAAGGGCTTGAATCATCCATGTCAAGAAGGGGGGTTTTTATGATTCCTTGGTAGGAATTGGCCTCCATGCGGGCTTGGGTGTGCGGCCACATGTAAATCCTTGTATCTCTTTATATTTATTTTTATTTAGCTTATTTATTACATATTTTATGGATGAACGAGAAGACCATTATATCGACGCTTGAATCACCATCGTGGGCTGGGGATAACCCTTTCCTCCCTTTCGTTCTGTTGTACAAATTTAGACTTCACAAATAAGAAAAATTAATTTATGTATCTTTTTTCTAAGACATAAGCAACTCCAACTAGTGTTTGTTCTAAATTATCAAAGATAACATAATTTTCCAAAGAGGAGTCGTAAAACTAATGAAAACTTATAAAGATAATGTCGATCCCTTCATCCTTCTAGCTCAATAGAGGAAATGTTCTTGACCTATAAATTACTTTCAACATTAATGTTATCATGCATGCATATATTGCTAACTCATCCAATTGAAGATCAGTTGTAATAGGAATTAATATTTATTGGTTTGATCTCATGTAAATTAATTAATTAACCTTAGTAATTAAATGGTTCTCGATCAGATGCTATATGCATGGTTGGTTTCCCTCGAATTAGAAAACCGACGTTCTTGGATGTTCATTTGGTTTCTAGCTTGAAAGAAAACCAACGCTTCTTTCTTTTCTTCTCCTTGATGTATCCATGATATATATAAGACTACATGAATTGGCTAGTCACTACAAGGGGAAATACCTTTACCGGCGATTAATTTTTGTTGGCAAAACCAACAAAATCTCCGCCTATAATCTTTCCCGCTGGAGGTTCGCCGGTATTAAAGCCCTACTTTTGATCTACTTCAACGGAAGCCAAAAATCGCCGGCAAAGATTTTCTTTACCGACGTATTTTTTTCGCCGCAAATAGTGCCTTTAGTCGCCTCAATTTCAAGATACGATTCAGTTATTAATCGTTGGGAAAGATTAATTCCAGCTATTCATTTATGCCGCGAAAAGAGCAAAAATCGCCAGAAATATACTTTCCCAACAAACTAGCTAGCTAGCTATATGAAGATCATGCAGACATATTGTTCATGCATGCCAAGTACTTGAATTAAAGCTAATCGAAGGCATGGTAGTACTGTCATGGTAAAGGCCGGATCGATCGTTGCTAATCGTATTAACTCCTCTTATAATTAGATCATACGCATGTACATATTTACGAAGAAAACATCATGAGTACTTACCTGCAATCGAATTTGGCCCAAACAAACATGAGTTCCTTTTCTACAACTCCAAACTAGTTCTCTCTCTGTCTCTCTCTCTCTCTCTCTCTCTCTAAGCTACAAAACTTTCGGTTGGTGAAAATTGTAAGATATTTTATAAGGGAGTTTTCATGCCCAACTTGTGCACCTTGGTTACTGTTGGAATTCTTGGTTACCGAAACACAAAACATTAATATCCAAAACTGTGTTATCAGAACAGGTACACCCAAAAACAATTAGGTCTAGAAACTTCAGTTTTCTATAATTTAGTAACTAATTACAAGTTAACTTACTTGGCAAAATATCTATTTTTTACAATAAATTTTGAACTGGGTGGGAAGTATGCTCATTTTCGTTTTATTTGTTGAAGGTGATGACTATATTTCCCCAAGATGATTGAAAAATTAGGGATGTCATGCAAAAAGCCATCAATCTATGGTGTGCAAATTAAAAATATCACACAAAAATTACTAACATCTAATACCCACATCAACACCTAGACAAAATGCAGATATAAAGGTGGCATTTTCGTGCAAAAAACATCAATCTTTCTGACTCAAACAGATAGAAATTAGTCTACAAGAAAACTGTACCGATTGTTGTAAAGCAACTAGTCTACATATGAAGGCAGAGAGATAGAGAAATTAGTTCAAGCGATACCTGTGTTCACGAAAGGAATTCACTCCAAGAGTCTTGGTGGAATATGCTCGCCCTCTGATACTTGAAAATCCCAGAAGAAGTCACTCCTAGATTTCTAGATGGAGGCACACATTTGGAAAGGCAAAAAGGAAACGATGACCCTAGCTTCTATGGAGAAGGAAAATGAAGTGGAGGCCAGAGCAGGAGCTTTGGGGCGTATTCGAAAATCGAGATGAAGTCGTGTGTATGAAGTGGGTGGATTAAATTGCAGGTAGTCGAATTGGGGAAGAACATGGAAGTATTGGGGAAGAACGGAGATGATTTTAGAAATGGGTAAGGCTCGCGAGGGGAGGGAAAGGGGTAAATAAATTAGTTTTGGCGCCCATACGTTTCCCGTCGATTTCATCTCATTGCAACTTAAGATTTTATATTACTGTCGATTTTTTTCGCCGCTAAAATCCATTAAATCGCTGCAAATAATTAAGTTGGAACGCCCCCCTGTTTTTATGAAGATTCGATTTTAAAACGTGCGACAAATTCGAAATCGCTACAAATAATATCTTATTGCGGCGATTTATTTTGTAGCGATCATAAAATTGCAGGAAAATGACTTATTTCTTGTAGTGAGTAATGATGGCTGATGCGGCCATAAGTAGTCTTAACCAAGTTGTACGTACAAGACTCCGGTATAATAAGTAATATTGGTAGGGGCAGTCGTGAAAATCTCGAGCAAATGAATAGACACCCTTTTATTAATTAATTTGTAGTACAAACAGTACAATAAGATAAAAAAAAAAAAAAAAGTTACTAATATTTGGGCTACAACCAAAATCGATCAGAAGCTGCTTAATATATATTATCTATAAACCAAATCAGGCCAGCTTGTTCAAATGTTTAATAAAATATATCAGATAACCAGCATATATATTTTTCCCACGATCTCACAAATAATAACCATGGGAGTACTTATTTTCTATATATATATATATATATGGACTTAATAAGGCATACTAGCTAGCAAATATATATATATATAACGATCTCATAATGATCTCTAGCTAATGTGGCAGCTAATATTGCTGATGTCCCGGCCGCCCCTCCATGAAAATACATGTCAATGTGGATGATGTCCTCGGCCATGACGGTGACCATGCCCACCACCATGAGCAGGCCCTCCGTGATGCACCCACCCATTAGGACCATGACCATATTGCCCATGCCGGCCCCAGTGATGTCCACCGTCATGAAAATATCCTCCTCCACTGTAACCATGTTGTACGTGATGTCCTCCACCATGATGGTGGCCGCCATTGTGTCTTTTGATGAGGAATTGAAGATTATGATTTCCGTGGTGAAGCATTTTTCCAAGTTTTCCGAGGCCATGACCACCATGATGTCCTCCACCGAGGTAATTAAGCCCTCCGTGATGCCCCCCCAATCCATGAGGACCATGCCTCCCGTGATGTCCTCTGGCATGGCCATGTTCTACGTGATGCCCTCCACTGTGAAAATGGCCGCCGTGGTTTCCCTGGCCATGATGATTTTCCAGATGAAACATTTTTGTAAGTGTGCTTAGAGGATAGAATATTGGAAGATCGATGAAGTTAGACAAGATATTTGGTGGATGAGCCGTAGTTATATATATTTATAGTGATGGATAGACGTAGAGGTCAACCTTGAATTAAATCACTGAGGACTGGTTGTTCAAATTGGAAGCGTGTGCATATGTACGCGTGAGTGTGCCTTCATGCCGTACGTGGCTTCGAGTCGGCGATACAATTAATATTTATCAATCAAGGGTAAGTTACGCGTTACTAACTTACTTCCCTACGAAGTATACGTGTGAAAAAGGTCATGATTGTATAATTCGTAGCGCTTAGGTCATGGGGACATACTTTTCTTTTTATCCAAGTATCTATGGTCGCAATGGCTGGATTTCTTTTTTAAGTCCGGCCTCCTTGAGAAGTCATGTACTGCTCGCATGATATGATTTACGCTAATTGTTTGAGTTCTTCTATTTACAAGTCGACATATATAGGAATACATTTAATTGGATTGGTTTGGATAGTGAGATAAGAGGAAATATTTTTAGATGAATTGAATAAAATATTGTTAGAATATTATTTTTTGATATTATTATTGTATTGAAATTTGAAAAAGTTGAATTGTTTATTATATTTTATGTGAAAACTTGAGAAAATTATAATGATGAGATGAGATGAAACCATCTTTGTATCCAAACAAAGGCCTAAGTTTATAAAATATTTGATTTTTAAATTTTTCTTACAAATCACATAATGCTAAATCAATAATGAAGAGAGCTAATTATCCTTTATCCACGCCGACTTGTAAATAGAAATTTCAAATTATTTAGATTGCTAAATTATGGATTAATGGAGTTTAAGGCCTAATATGTAATGGGTTACTAGAACATGACTTGATTGATCAACCAGCGCGTAACAGTACCATTAATTGTTATATATATTGAAAATTATTTATAAATTCTAGGCCTCACATAAAATGGGTGAACTGGTGTGTGACAAAATCTATAAGGTATTAAAAATTATATATTAACTATTGAGGATCGAAATTAATTAACAAGAAGAGATTGATTATACGGACAACACCCCACAATTTGGTCTACACGCAAAATACGAAAACCTTTAGCAAATGGATTGATTCATGTAATTTTTGTTATGAGAAATACTACTTATCATCTCTATACTACATACTAATATAAAATCTGTGATATCCCATATGATATGGATAAGGGTAGGTGGTGTATGAGATCCCACATTGCTTGGGAAGGAAAAGTTCTTGCTATTTATAAGGTTCTAATGGGGCTCCAATTGTATCATTGACTAGTCCTTTTGGAGTATAGGCCATGTGGTTTGGACCTTCCATTAGAGCTTTACAAAATCTGTTATTTTTGTCATTCTATTTAAACACACATATTTACACATGATCAATATGTGTGTGTTTAAATAGAATAAAAAAATGACAAATCATATATTGGTGTGTGGTGTAGGAGACGAGAAATAGATTTTTATTTTTTGTTATTTTGTAGTGTAGTACAAGAACAGAAAAATACATATTCGAGTTATCCATGTTGCCATATTGTTTTAAGAGTAATTCTATATATAACCGTGAAGTGCTTAAACGCCACGTAACCGCTTTGAAAAATAGTGGGGTCCACTATTAAAAAATTAATTTTTTTAATGTGGGTCCCATGTTTTATTCACTTTTTTCAAAGCGATTACGCGGCGGTTGCACAATTCACGGTTGCAAATATATTTTCTCTTGTTTTAAACAACATAGGTATCTTTCCCACGATGTTACAGTTAAATTTTTATTATTGTACATGAGAAGTCATCCTATTGAAAAAATTTAGTCAGCAGTCCTATACCACATACCTATTTTTATTTTTTGTCTGTTTTTTCCCCTTAACAAATGTGTGGTGTAGGGCTGCTGAGTAGAATAACTCTAGCCTATTATATGCTAAGGGACATCACTGAAAAGTTAATTTGAAAATTGTTTTCATATATGTGGATCTAGTGGTTACTTGGCTACAATTATGGTTTCTTGGGCAGGGCAAGCAGAAAGAGTAGTGCTACATGTACTTAATAACAATTTTACTTAAAAAAAATTACAAAGACTCATTTTGTCAAGTTCCTTTTGTAATTTAAGTTTTGAATTTTGAATTTTATAATTTTCAGCATATCAATTTCTGAAACGTGGAGTAGTAAGTTAGTATTTTTCTTAATTACAGTTAGTATTTTTCAAGCAGAAATATGTGTCTTGAACACACATTTCTATGCTTATTATCGGAGGATTGGGCTTAAAAAATTCGAATGATCTAGTAAGCTAGAATGATATGTCATTAATTCCAAATCATTATGGGCCCTATATATGCAACAAAAATACTTTAAGCCAGATATGAATCTTGCTCAAATAAGAGTTAGACATTATCATTTTGCATTATGGAAGTTGATTGGTAAATCTTTTCCTTTTATAATATCTTAAAGTACATGGAATATTCAAGAAGGTAAAATTAGTTTTTGGTTAGAAAACTAGATCAGCGGAGGTGTAACGCTCTAGTCTCGAAGGGGTTGAAGAGTTACTTCATTTCACTTAAAATCATATATCACAGTACAAATATAAACTCCAAATTCTCCATGCCAAATCAACTATCTCAATATAATCAACCTCTCCAAATACCAACTCATCAGAACATGAAACAATTACTTAATAAAATTCGTCAAATCAACCTCAGATTTCATTTTCTTTTTACAGATTTCATGAGTAATGCAGAACAACTAACTGAGGTTGTTTCCACTTTTCTTTTCAAAACATATCATAGGCATTTTTCATAAAATCAATCTCAGTTCATTTTCTTTTTATGTAAAGTCTAGCATAAGAACCCTACTTACCTGGACTTTTTATTTTTCTAAATTTTTCCACAACAGTGCCGAACAATTATTAATTTTCACCTATAAAATAATCACGTAGCTGCATAAAGTTTCGATTGAACACATACTTAGTAATTAAAACTTGAGATATAAAATTTTATATTTTTCCTTAATATCTAACAATCATCGGAACCCTAAAATATCAACTCTCCGCAAAATATTTTGATTTTCACATAGTTTCTCCAAACAAATACACGATTAAAACCTATGATTAGATTATTCTGTAAATTGGTTTTATAATGTTGTACATGCAAACATGTGATCTCGATCCTGAAATATACACAATAAACTCATAATTACAGTCGCAACCCACAAACATTTCTGCCCATAATACATCATAGCCCATCCCAATTCAATACATATGTTGTGAATATATTGTGAATGTATTGGTAATTAATTGTGAATATGTTGTGAATTTAATAATATTGTAAATAATTCATAAAAAATATAGAAAAAGTAAATATAGAAAATATAGAAAAAGTAAAGAATTCATAACATATACTATATATTAATAAGAAGCTAGATTATACTATATAACTAATAAAACAAAATAATTCATGATAACATAATTAGTAAATAAAACAAAGAAGATAAAAAAAATACTAAGTAATTCATATCATACTTAGTAAATAACTAATAAAAAACAAATAACGAATAAATAAAAAATAACTTTAACTTTAATTTAATTTACATATACTAATATAATTAATTTCAAGTAATTCAAATAACATACTCCACATAGGTTACTTAGAACAAAGCCTCACAACTCTCGACATACGTGTCGTATATATCTATATGTTATTTGTTAGATTTTGTGTGACATTGAATGAATAACCTTAGACCCATTTGGGAATTAGTGTACGCTTAGGTGTTCACTAATTCCTGAATTGTCCAGTATGGACAGTTTGAGATTATATTATCTATAGTGTACATTTTTGTTACTTCTACTTTACATGTTTAGTTTGAAATTTTGGTGTCTTCCTCATTTGTTAATCTGGTATACAATTCACAGGGTGAGAATCCCTCTCTGTGAACATTTGGAGAACTATGGACAGGTGCTGTCGAAACTTCTACTGACGTGGAAAGTAGAAGAGTGACGAAATTTGTGCAATATGTATGATAAAATCTCGAATGGGATAGGACCAACTACCGAAGATCTAAAGAAAAGTGAGAATTGGAGCATGTGAAATTAGTTTGCATTATACTAATCGATAGTTTTTTTTAGAAATTGATAAAAGTTGGATGCGTCTTCGCAATAGACTTGGAAAGGACTATGTATCATATGCACGTGGAGTTAGAGCCTTTATTGATTTTGCTCGAATCTATGTTGATAATAGTGGTTACATTAAGTGTCCATGTCGAGGGTGCAAAACTCTGTGCACTATAGGATTAGATGAAGTAGCAAGTCATATATTTGTGAATGGTATAAATTTAGGATATACCTTATGGGTATTGCATGGTGAGCCATACGAACAATCAACTAAGGTTATGTTCGGTCATGGTATTGATATGTGGCACATGGATGAAGAAACTGAGCGGGTTGACCTTAATGAGTGGAATGAGATGGAGGAGATGTTATGTGACATTGAAGTTGTGATATTTATGGATGAATATAGACGAGGATGCCTCAAGTGGCCGAGGGACTGAATCGGAGAATTTCTCTACAATGTGGGAAGATGCAAAGCTTGAGCTTTATCCTGGATGTACAAAACGCAGCAAAATGTCGTTTATTGTGTGGCTGCTTCACATTAAGTCATTGTGTGGGATGTCAACAAAAAAAATCAACATGGTCTTGGACATATTTAATGAGGTGCTTCCTGAAGGTTCTACATTGCTAAATAATTTTTATGAAGCGAAACAGTTGAGGAAGGGGTTAGGGTTTGAGTACAAGTCCATACATGCATGCAAGAATGATTGTATTTTGTTTTGGAAGGAGAATAAAGAAAAAAAGGCTTGTCCCATATGCAGAGAGTCGAGGTGGAAGTTAAGAAAAATATTCCAGTGAAGATTTTGCGTTATTTCCTGCTGAAACCCAGATTGCAAAGACTATATATGTGTAAAAAAACAATTCAAGATATGAGGTGGCACGAGGAAAAAAGAGTTAAGGATGACGAATATATGAGGCACCCAACTGACACACTTGCATGGCAAAAGTTTAATGATCAATACCTAGAGTTTGGCAACGAAGCTCGTAATGTGCGTATAGGACTAACAACGGATGTATATAATCCCTTTGGCAATATGAGTACAAGTTACAACGCTCGACCCGTAGTGTTGATTCCGTATAATCATCTACCATGGAGGTGCATGAAGGCGCCAAACTTTCTCTTAACTTTACTTATCCTGGGCCCAAGATCACCCGGGAATGATATTGACATATTCATGCAGCAATTCATTGAAGAGTTGAAAGATCTATGAGAAACAAGAGTAAGAACTTTTGATGCATATACATCAACATCTTTTGAGATGCATGCTGCAGTAATGTGAATGATAATTGATTTTTCAGCATATGAGAATCTTTCTGGTTGGAGTGCTAAAATGAAGTTAGTGTGTCCCACGTGTAATAAAGAAACTGCAAGTGAGTGGCTGAAATATTCGTAGAAGATGTGTTCCATGGGACATTGATGGTATCTATCAGCAAATCATGCATGACGAAGGGATTTGATGGGAGAGTTGAGGACAAAATTGCACCGAAGGAGTTGACTAGGGATGAGATAGTTGAACAGTTACTAGACGTTAGAGTAAACAATTTTGGCAAAGGTCGGAGAAAGAACAAGAGAAAATGAGACGCTGCAGAATTGAATTGGACAAAGTTTAGTATTTTATTTAAGTTGTCGTATTGGCCATCATGCATGTTGCGACATAATTTGGATGTAATGCACATAGAGAAGAATATTTGTGATAATATTCTGGGACATTGATGAGTATTAACAAAAAGATAAAGGACAGTATCAAGATGAGGAAAGATCTTGAGAGAATGAGAAATAAACATAATTTGTATTTGTGAATGGAAGGCAACATAGTGGTTATGTCGCATGCATATTTTACGACGATAAGAGATGAGAGGATGGATTTTTGCAAATAGTTGCAAAGTGTGAAGTTGATAGATGGTTATGTCTCCAATCTCGGTAGATGCGTGTGCCCTGATGATTGGAAAAAAAGTACACTGAAAATTCATGATTGTCACGTATTTTTGCTGAAATTATTACTAGTGGGAATTCGTGGGAAAATTACTTTTAATGTACGCATCGCCATAATCAAAATTTGCATGTTTTTCAAGGATTTTCGGGTAGTAAATCGAGATATGTTATGTAAGATGGAAGCAGACATTGCTACTATACTGTGTAAATTCGAGCAGATCTTTCTACTAACATTTTTTGATGTAATAGTCCATTTAGCAATACATTTACCTTGGGAGGTACTATTAGGTGGCCCGGTGTAGTTCTGTTGGATGTATCCAGTTGAAAGATATTTGGGTAGATTGAAGCGCACTACTGGGAATAAATCATGAGTTGAGGGTTCAATTGCAGAGGCTTATATACATGATGAATGATTGACATTTTGCTCTCTATATCTTCGTGGTGTTGAGACATGATTAAATTATGAAGAGCGGAATGCTGATCTTGCTGCTCTTCTCCCTCGTGAGCTATCAGTGTTTTCTATAATGTAAGGCCCTTGGATGCACTAACGGGATACGACTTAATTGGTGGAGATTTAGAAAAATCTCGATGGTACGTGTTGAATAATTGTCAGGAGATTGATGACTATCTCAGATATGTCACTGCATACTTAGAATAATTCCAGTTGAAAAATTATTATATAACTCGTGTTAAAATATTCTATTCTTTTGTACTTCCACACAGTGAGTACATGGCCAAACTTAGGACAGAAGGCATAGAGAATATAGAGGCGAGACACAAAGAAGCATTTCCCGGACGGTTTGAATAACATGTATGGATTTTAAATGTCCCATGACTTAAAATCACTTTGAACCATTTTAATTCTTCTTTACTATTAATACTTTTGTTACTATTTTAATTGTTAGATTTTGGAACAACGTGCTAATGATCCCGCATCAGTTTCTTCTAAATTGCATGCATTGGCACGTGGTCCCTCACACAGAGTACTTCGATACACTGCATACACGGTTCGAGGTTATAGATTCCATATTATGGTCCGTGAACGTAATCGAAAGACGCAAAATTATGGTGTGTTGGTTGATGGAAGTAATGAAACAGATGATATTGACTACTATGGTGTCATACGTGACATTATCGAATTAAAATACCTGGGTGAGAATGTGACATGTGTTTTTAAATGTGATTGGTGAGATATAGGCGATGGTCAGGATTCGAAACATAGGGTTAGTCACTTTACGAGTGTCAATACTGCATGTAAATGGTACGAAGATGATCCATTCGTATTGGCTTGTCAACCTATCCAAGTCTATTACTTGGTTGATCCAATGGAAGGGGCCGATGAAGATAGTGAAGAGATAACTTGGCGAGTCGTACAAAACTTTGTATCACAGAATATCTATGATGTAGGAATGGTAGCGGATCACGATCATAGTGAAAATAAAAATGATACTCCGATTATAAAGGCCTACTAGGAAGAGGGAGAGGGTATTAGTTTATTTGTTGACCTCGATGCCCTTGAACTAATCCCCTTATGTCGAGATGATGTCCCACCCGTACATCTCGACCCATCCGTATTAAATGATCATTCAGTTCATGAAGTAAGTGAAGAAAAAGAATAAGAAGAGTCCAAAGAGGAAGTCGATGAAGAAGACAAAAAAGAAGATGATGATGACGAAGATGTTATTGAAGTCGAGTTTGAAACAAGCTTGAAAAATACATCTAGAGATGAAGAATAAAAGTATTAAATATTTTATTTACATAGGTGATAGTACAATACATTTTTTTATAAAATTATTCTATACTAAGTTTTTTTTTAAATATTAATTATATTCAAGGATGCCACAAAAATGACAATGAAGAAATGTGCCTCCTCTCCCAAGTCCCGAATCGATTCACAACTCCTTAACTAAGGACTCATCTTTTGAACAAGTTAATACATAGGAGATAGACAGCCAGTCGACACCTAGAAGTAAGAAAATTTTGTTGATAATTAATTATATTTCAATACTTTAGGATTGTATTTAATAATTTTAAAAATATTAGCTGATGCCTTGTCACGTCGCGAATGTAGCTTAATACGTGTCCTTGCTCTGGAAAGAAATAGAAGGCATGGAAAAATCAAGGTCAACATTCCTGATAACTTCACTGGAGGAGTGGATGATAGTGCAACATCGCTTTCCTCCTATGTCGGCACACTAGTCCGAGCTTATGCCCCATTTTATGTGCGATCATGGAGAAATATTTCGAAGGAGGTTAAGGATCACATTCGGAGTCGTGTACTGGTAAGTTTATATACGAACGTAAATTTTTTTAGAGATGTTTTGCTTTCATATTTTTGACCCAATTTATTTCTTAGGATGAATTCGACCTCAATTTTGTTCATAGCAAGGATGTGCGAACTGTGAATGTGTTCATGACTACATTATTTCAGTGTCAAAAGGGACGATGTCATAACCACTTCAAAAAACTCGAGACGTTGGAAGAGGCTGTTCAGTCCATTTTTCAAAAAATAAAATTAGACGGTTGGAGGAAGTATTGTGATCTTTTCGCAAGTCTAGATTATCAGGTATTCTACAGTTATTCCCTATTAGTTATTTACATCTATATTGGTTTCATATATTATATTTAACATTGTTAATTTCTCCTATAGCACTTGAGTTCTATCAATGTACAGAATAGAACGGCTTTGACAATCCACAATCGCATTGGCTCAAGGTCTTTCCAACGTCTTGTCGATAAAATGATAATTAATAACTTATTAATTCTCACTCATTTTTATCATATCATTTTATTTAAGTACTAACATTATTTTTTAAAATTACTAATGTGGCTTTGTTAGAAACGTGATGGTCCTGAGAATTTCTCTCTCATTCATGTCTATGCTGCTACTCACACTGATGAGCACAATGAGTGGGTTGATCCTGTCGCTAAAGATAATTATGTAAGTGAGGTTATTTTCTATGAATAAATTATTCAACATGTGAATTCATATTATGTTTGATTCCTCATTTTTTTAATATATTACTTATTGTGTGTTTTTATTATAATTGTAGGAAAAAAATGATTGAGATCCAATCAACCTCTGAGGAATCCTCTCCTAGTGACATAGACATATTCACACAAGTGCTCAGGACCAAGTCTGGTTTGGTAATAGGTTTGGGATGTTCTTTCAAGCGTGTCGGTTCATCCTCCACGACCTCGACTTTTGAAGTTAAGAATCTTAATAAAGATTTAGATGCAGCACGCCAAGAAATTGAGCAGATAAGTCGAGACAGCAGGAGTTGGAGTCTCTCTTATCGCAACAATATGTTTGAGAGACAAGTTTGTAGGAGCAACAAAGAGACCACGATGAGAGAATAAGCACTAAAGTCCAAGAGCAAATACAGAGAGAGATGATGGTTAAAATGGAACATGTTATATCATTTCAATAGGATTGCGATGAGCGAGAAAAGAAGAAGAAATAATCAGTATATCATTATCATTATCATTATTAGAAACTTTTATTATCTATTTTTACAACTCTATAAGATATTATTAGTTATTATATTTATGGTGTAATATGAAACAATTCGTATACTTTTTAATTTTATGAAATTACTATTTATGATCATAACGTTTGTATGTAAAGAACAAACGTTCAAACATGGCTTTACATTCGAAGAAAATACTAGCGAATTCCAACAAAACGTTCGAACGTAAGACACTACATTCGCACTTTTCAATGCACAAACAAAACGTTCAAATGATTAGAATAGATACATACGAACAACAAACCAACATTCGTAAGTTAAAAATTTTACGTTCGAACACTTCTCCTTTAACATCCGAATGCTATATTCAAACGTCTACGAGATAACAACTCGAATGTAAATATCATTCGTGCGAAGAAAAAACAATGAACATCTAATTTTTTACATTCGAATGTTAATCGATCGGGTTGACGTTCGAACACTGGTTGATACGTGTGAATGCCAATTTCTGTGATAGATGTTAACTGTCACAAAAAAAATCACGTTCGAACATTACATCTCACAGAAGACTTCCAACCGTCAGACTTTTTGTGACGACTGGATAGTAAACCGTCACAAAAAACATTCTGTGATGCCTTTTAGGTGACGGTCTCAAACCGTCGCAAGAAAGTTTTTGTGACGGTTTGCTTATTTTTTGAGACTGTTTCGTTTGTAATAGAAGCCGAAATGTGTTGTAGTGTATGTTAGTTTGTGAGTTTACTTTTTTTAAAATCTTTTTATGGTTATAGCACTTCTCAAAATAAGAAAGATTACTTTATGTATTTTCTTTATGAAGAGATAAGCAACTAATCCAACTAGTGATTGCTCTATATTATCAAAGAATAACATAGTTTTACAAAGAGGAGTCATAAAACTAATGAAAGCTTATAAGGATAATGTCGATCCCTTCATCCTTCTACATAGAAGAAATGTTCACATATATTGTTAACAAGTAATTAAAAAGTTTAGTACATGTGAAGGTCCTTCTCTTTCTCTCTGGAGGGAGTGTAAGGTTCTAGTATTTGTGTCTGCAAGGGAGATTTGTCTCTCAGTGTGTGGGAGTCATAGTTTTTTCGGGTGCATGGGAATGGAGGAGGAAGAATTGTCCAAGAGGTGGAAGGACTGCATTTGTCCTTGGACGAAAGTTCTGTGTTCCAAGTGCCTAACGAAGGGGAGACGTATAGTTTCTCACATTGGAAGTGCTGTATTATAGGGGGGATATTGGCAGATAAGGGTATTAGCAATGAAGCTTTTCGTGTAACAATGTCCCAAGTGTGGAGATTGGAGGGTTGGGTGCAATTCAAGGACCTGGGTAATCATCGATTCTTGATTGCATTCCAACGTGTGTTTGATAAGGAGAAAGTTCTTGGGGGTAGACCGTGGTTCTTTGATCACAATATTCTTTCCCTTCAAGAAGTTGATGAGAAATTGCCTTTGAGTGCAGTTAAGTTTAACTTTGAACCTTTTTGGGTGCAGTTGCATGGTCATCCTTTGGCTACTATGATAGAGGAAGTTGGTACTCACCTTGGTGCATCAATTGGTGAAGTGATCAGAGTTAATGTAGATTATGATGGAAGGGTTTGGGGTAATTGCTTGAGGGTGTGAGTGGCTGTGAATCTAAACAAACATTTGTTAAGGGGAAAGTGGTTGTTGTTGGATAACCAGAAACATTGGATTTCATGCAAGTATGAGAGGCTTCAAAATATATGCTTCACGTGTGGTATTTTATCTCATAAAGGTCACAGCTGTAGTAAACAGAAGGGTGACCTTCCAGAAGATGGTATGTATCGAAAGCAGTTTGGTCCTTGGATCCTGGCTCAGTCTATGAACACTTCCATATTTGATTATCGCAAATATGGTGGTTCTAATGGTTCCAATCGCCAGCAATGGCAGCACAAGGAGGAGAGGAGTGGTACAGTCGGAGTGGAAGCTAAAGTTGGAAAGTGGTGCACTGGGGATTTTTAAGATTCAATCAAGGTGTCTCCACAAGGGAAGATTGCTGTCTTGCCTAGTAAGGATAATGATGTTGGTAAGGAAGATACGGGAATTTATCCTGATGGTGGGAGTTTCCTTTTGGGGGGGGGGGGGGGGGGGATCGAATTTGGAAGTTCAAGATTTGAAGTCAGAGTCCCCAATCAGCGCAGGACATCATGAGAGTACTAAGGTGGTTGTTACTCAAGGGAATCCTTTTCTTATGGAAGTGGAAGCTGGCACGGTCTCTACTGAACACTTACCTAAAATTGATATGTTCATTTTTGGTAAGGGTAATTTTGAGAAAGGCAGTTAGTCAGAAGATGTTGACCTCAGTTTTTCTAGAAGTATTGTCAAGAGGAGGGAGGCCATGTGGAAGAGAAGGGCAAGAGCGGTCTTTTCACAGGAGTTAAAGGCTGAGGGGGTGACTACTAGAAAGAAGGGTTTAAGTGGTAAGAGTTATGATGTGGAGTTGGCTTTGTTGAGTAAGAAAACAAGGCTGGGAGATGCTTTTACTAAAAACTGTTTTGCTAATGAAGTGGTGGTGGCTGCCTTGCAGCCCCACCAACAGCCATGATAGGCCTTAGCTGGAACTGTAGGGGGCTTGGGAACCCCCGTACAGTAAGAGAACTTCACTTGCTAGTGAAAACTAAGTGGCCCAAGTTTGTTTTCTTAATGGAAACAAAGTGTGGAAGGATAAAGGTGGAAGAGGTGAGAACTAGAATGGGTTTTGATTGTAGCATTGTGGTTGACAGTAGGGGGTTGAGTGGGGGTTTAGCTTTTATGTGGCATAGTGAGGATAAGTTTATTCTTCAATCTTATTCTCAGAACCATATTTTTATGATTTGGCAACAGGAGTTTAGTGATGATAAAGTACTGTTGACTGGTTTCTATGGTTTTCTAGATTCTACCCATAGAAGGGATAGTTGGAAGCTGTTGAGGTTATTGAAACCAAGTATTGAGATGGCATGGCTTTGCTTTGGAGATTTTAACGAGCTCATGCATCACCATGAGAAGGGGGAGCTAGGAGCCCATATCAGCAGATGGAAGTGTTTAAAAGCAGTGTGGATTTCTGTGGCCTGAGTGACATGGGATTTGAAGGCAACAAGTTTACTTGGTGCAACAATAGAGAGGGGCCTTTATTTACTAAAGAGAGATTAGACCATGCCTTGGGTAACTTGGAGTTGACTAAGATTCTTAGACTGCTGCATACAGGCTCTTGCTGCGTATTCATTTGATCACAACCTTATAATAATGCGGAGGAAGGAGGTATGTCAGTGAATAGGGTGTTAGGGAGAGGATTTTCAGATATGAAGCTTCTTGGAAACTGCATGAGGAGTGCTCTAAGATTGTGGCCAATTGCTGGTCCTCTCAGGTACTGCAGAGAGGGTTTCATCTATGGAGGTCTAAGAAGTGTGTTGGAAGATGTAAAGAAGCTCTTGTGAAGTGGAGTAGAACCACCCTTAGACAACACAAGAAAGAAGCTCATGTAAAGTTGCAACACCTGGCTAATCTGCAAGTTTCCAATACAGGTACCAGTTCTGAGATTATTAAGAATGTTCAGTTGGAAATTGACAAGTTATTTGAAGAGGATAATGTTAAATGGAAGCAACGGGGAAAGCAAGCTTGGCTTAAAGATGGAGATAGAAACTCAAAGTACTTTCACAGGTGTGCTAATCAGAGGAGGAAAACTAATTAGATCACTAGCTTGGCTAGAGATGATGGCAGTATGACTAGGGACATGGAGGAAATTTCTGTATGCTTTGGACAGTACTACCATTCTCTTTTCACTTCATGTAATCCAGTGGGGATTGAGGAGTGCCTTACTAGGTTGGAAAGGAAAGTGGACATGGATATGAACAGAATGCTTGAAGCTAAGTACACGACAGAGGAGGTGAAATAAGCCTTATTCCAGATGAACCCTTTGGGCTCTCCTGGACCCGATGGGTTTCCTGCAGAATTCTACCAGGTGCATTGGGATATTGTTGGTGATAAAGTTACCCAAGCAGTGTTAAAAGTTCTTAATTCAGGGGGGATATTAGTTGCATTAATGATACATAGATTGTGCTTATTCCCAAAGTGAAAGGCCCCAAATCTGTTATGGACTTTAGACCTATCTTTTTATGCAATGTTTTATATAAGGTGGTGTCAAAGGTGTTAGCTAATAGATTAAAGATGATCCTTCCTCAAATTATCTCCCAACACAAAGTGCGTTTGTTCCTTGGAGATTGATCCTTGATAATGTGATTGTAGCTTTTGAAGTCATGCATTCTATGTCCATCAAAGGAAGGAGGCAGCAAGGTCACATGGCAATTAAGCTTGATATGAGTAAGGCATGTGATCTTGTTGAATGGGGCATCTTGCGAGCAGTTATGGTTAAGTTGGGCTTTAATGAGAGCTGGATCAAGCTGGTGATGGGTTGTGTGTCATCTGTATCTTACTCTATTCTTCTTAATGGATCCCCCAAGCTTTCTTCAAACCTTATAGAGGCATTAGACAACAGGATCCACTTTCCCCTTATCTTTTCATTTTGGTGGCTGAAGTGCTTAGTAACCTTCTCAATCATGCTGAAAGTGTTAAAAGTATACATGGTTATCCTTTGGGCAAGGGCCAGGTAATCATTAATCACTTATTTTTTGCAGATGACAACTTACTTTTTTGTCGAGCAAATGCAGAGGAATGGGCCACTACCAACTCTTTGCTCAATCTCTATGAGGGGGCCTCAGGGCAAAAGTTAAACAAAGATAAAACTACAATTTACTTCAGTGCTAATACTCGACAAGAATCTAGAGACTACATCCTGAGGATTGCTGGTACAAGAGCTACTTCATGTTATGAAAGGTATCTTGGGTTACCTGCTCTGGTGGGGAGATCAAGACAAAATACTTTTAAAAGCATCCTAGACAGAGTGAGGAGCAGGGTGAGTAACTGGAAGACAAAAGGAGATTCTACTCAAAGCAGTGATTCAAGCACTTCCTACCTACTGCATGGGTGTTTTTAAATTGCCAAAGACTTTGCTGACGGAAATTAATAGAGTGATGCACCATTTCTGGTGGGGTCAACAGGATAAGGAGAGGAAAGTACACTGGGTTTCTTGGAGTCAAATGGGATTGGCAAAGGCAGTAGGAGGCATGGGCTTTAGAGAATTTGAGAGCTTAATTTAGCCTTGTTGGCTAAGCAAGGCTGGCGGGTAATTTAATTTCCTGAATCTTTGGCTTCCCAAGTTCTCAAGGTAAATATTTCAGAAGTTCTAACTTTCTCCAAGCTAAGTTGGGAGCAAGACCATCATTCATTTGGAGGAGCATTCTGGCTACTAGAAGTCTCATTGTGAAAGGCTCCATGTGGAGAATTGAGAGTGGTCAGGAGGCCAGAATCTGGAAGGATAGGTGGTTACCTCAGCCTTCCACATTCATGGTCCAATGTTAAGGGCAGGTGATAGATGAAGAGGCAAAGGTAGCTGAACTTATTCATGAGGACACCAAGCAATGTGATAGAGAGAAGATTTTACATATGCTTGGTCCTGTAAATGTTGCTGTCATTCAGTGGATTCCTGTGAGCTCAACTAGTGCTAAAGACAAGCTTATGTGGTTAGGTACTAAGGATGGGGGTTTTACAGTGAAAAGTGCATATCACCTTCAGAAGGAACTAATTGCAGATCATTGGGGTCAGTCATCTTGAGGTGCCCAAAACTTCAAAGACTGGACTTGCTGTTGGAAACTTAAGATTCTCAATGCAGTTAAGGTTTTTGTGTGGAGAGCCTGTTTAGAGTCCTTGCCAACCAAGCTGAATCTATTCAAGAAGAAGATTGTGGACTCTCCCCTATGTCCAATATGTTGTAGAGAAGAAGAGACAACTGCTCATGTTTTGTGGAATTGTGCTTCAACCATGGATGTGTGGAGCCAAGGGCCCATGGTTTTTCAAAAAAGCTCTGTGCGGGCAGGGGGTACCCACAAGGGGAATCATTTTTCCCGTCGATTTTTGTCGCGGCGATCTTAAGATCGCTAGAAAAAGTCTAATTTCTTGTAGTGGGTTTATGGAGATCTTTGAATGTTTAAATGCCCAATGTGAGTTACAAACCATGGAGTTATTTGCAATGACTGTGAGGGGAATTTGGCAGAGAAGAAATAAGCTGGTGTTTGAAGGATCCTTCATGCATCCTACTCATCTAGCCCAAACTGCTGCTAACCAACTTGCAGATTTTAAGGCTGCCCAGAAGGTTCCTAATGCAACTCCTCGAATGAATCCAAATCTTGCTATGACATGGACTCCACCTCCTGCTGGAGTTATTAAAATAAACTAGGATGCTGCACTGTGAGAAGTTCATGATAGATTGGGAATTGGATTGGTAGCTAGGGATCATGAAGGTTGTATTCTAGCTTCTAAAATGGTGGCAAAGGTTGGTTGTGTAGATCCCTTACTGGCTGAGGCAATAGGTGTCCTCCAAGCTGCTATTTTTGCTTCTGAATTGAACCTGAAATCAGTGATCCTTGAAGGTGATTCTCTTCAGATTGTTCAAAGCCTTAATCTTCACAAAGAGAGATGGGATAGTGTGGGACTGGTGCTATCAGATACTATAATTTTTTTATCTCGTTTTGAGCATTGGCATGTTAATTTTGTTAAGAGAAGTGGCAATGAAAATGCCCACTGTCTTGCTAAGCAAGCTTTAGAGCTTACGAGGAATCATCAGAATTGGTCATTAGACCCAATTGTAATGTGTTTCCTCCTTTATCTTAGTGATGAATAAAACAGTACATTTCCTTTTAAGAAAAAAAGATAGAAGAAATGTTCTTGACCGATAAATTACTTTCAACTACTTTAATGTTATCATGTACAAACTCAATAAAAGGAAATGAAATTAAATAATTAAGTGACCATATATTGCTATATAACTCATCCAATTGAAGATCCGTTGGAGTAGGAATTATTTATTCGTTTCTCATGCTAATTAATTAACCTTAGTAATTAAATGGTTCTCGATTGGATGTTATATATATATATATATATATGCATGGTTTCCCCAGAATTAGAAAACCGATATTTCTTAGATATTGTTCATTTGGTTTCCAGCTTGAAAGAAAACCAACGCTTCTTTCTTTTCTTGATCACCTCGATGTATCCATATAAGACTACATGATTAGGTCGTTCCTACAATCACGACAAATTACAACCAATCGACTGCCAAGAGAAAACAAAAAAATTGGCCAATACTGATAGCTAGCTGATGCATGCAGTGGCCATAAGTATCGGTGGGGGCAGTCGTGAAAATCTCGAGCAAATGAATAGATCAGTTTTCACACCCCTTTTATTAATTAATTTGTAGTACAAACAGTACAATAGGATAAAAAAAAGTTACAAATATTTGGGCTACAACGTCGAAATTAAATCGATCAGAAGCTGCTTAATATATATTATATATAAACCAAATCAGGCCAGTTTGTTCAAATGTTTAATAAATATATCAGATAACCAGCATATTTTTCCCACAATCTCACAAATAATAATCATGGGAGTACTTATTTTCTATATATATATGGACTTAACAAGGCACTAGCTACTATAACGATCTCATGATGATCTCTAGCTAATGTGGCAGCTAATATTGCTAATATCCCGGCCGCCCCTCCATGAAAATACACATCAATGTGGACGATGTCCTCCGCCATGAAGGTGATCATGCCCACCACCATGAGCAGGCCCTCCGTGATGCACCCATCCATTAGGACCATGACCATATTGCCCATGCCCCCAGGGATGTCCACCGTCATGAAAATATCCTCCTCCACTGTAACCATGTTGTACGTGATGTCCTCCACCATGATGGTGGCCGCCATTGTGTCTTTTCATGAGGAATTGAAGATGATGATTTCCATGGTAAAACATTTTTCCAAGTTTTCTGAGGCCATGACCACCATGATGTCCTCCACCGAGGTAATTAGGCCCTCCGTGATGCCCCCCCAATCCACGAGGACCATGCCTCCCGTGATGTCCTCTGGCATGGCCATGTTCTACGTGATGCCCTCCACTGTGAAAATGGCCGCCGTGGTTTCCCTGGCCATGATGATTTTCCAGATGAAACATTTTTGCAAGAATGCTTAGAGGATAGAATATTGGAAGATCGATGAAGTTAGACAAGATATTTGGTGGATGAGCCGTAGTTATATTTATAGTGATGGATAGACGTAGAGGTCAACCTTGAATTAAATCACTGAGGACTGGTTGTTCAAATTGGAAGCGTGTGCATATGCGTGTACGCGTGAGCGTGCCTTCATGCCGTAGGTGGCTTCTAGTCGGCGATACAATTAATATTTATCAATCAAGGGTAAGTTACGCGTTACTAACTTACTTCCCTACGAAGTATACGTGTGAAAAAGGTCATGATTGTATAATTCGTAGCGCTTAGGTCATGGGGATATGCTTTTCTTCTTATCCAAGTATCTATGGTCGCAATGGCTGGATTTCTTTTTAAAGTCCGGCCTCCTTGATCAGAAGTCATGTACTGCTCGCATTATATGATTTACGCTAATTGTTTTGAGTTCTTCTATTTACACGTCGACATATATAGGAATACATTTAATTGGGTTTGTTTGGATAGTGAGATAAGAGTAAATATTTTTAAATGAATTGATTAAAATATTGTTAGAATATTATTTTATAATATTATTATTGTATTGAAATTTGAAAAAGTTAAATTATTTATTATATTTTATGTGAAAATTTGAAAAAATTATAATGATGAGATGAGATAAGATGAGATGAGATGAAATTATTTCTGTATCCAAACAAAGGCGTAAGTTTATAAAATATTTGATTTTTAAATTTTTCTTACAAATCACATAATGCTAAATCAATAATGAAGAGAGCTAATTATCCTTTATCCACGCCGACTTGTAAATAGAAATTTCAAATTATTTAGATTGCTAAATTATGAATTATTGGTGTACGTCTAAGGAGTATTACGTAATGGGTTACTAGAACATGACTTGATTGATCAACCAGCGCGTAACAGTACCATTAATTGTTATATATATTGAAAATTATTTATAAATTCTAGGCCTCACATAAAATGGGTGAACTGGTGTGTGACAAAATCTATAAGGTATTAAAAATTATATATTAACTATTGAGGATCGAAATTAATTAACAAGAAGATTGATTATACGGACAACACCCCGCAATTTGGTCTACACCCAAAATACAAAAACCTTTAGCAAATGGATTGACTCATGTCATTTTTGTTATGAGAAATGCTACTTATCATCTCTATATTACACACTAATAGGGCTGTACAGCAAACCGGAGAACCGACCGAAACCGATTCAGACCGGCCGACCGAGCTCGGAACCGGCTGAAACCAATGGAGAACCGGTCGACGTGCGGTACAAAATTGAGAAAACCGATATCGGCCGGTTCGGCGTCGGTTCGATAACCGTTGAACCGACCGACTAAAGAAATTAATTTTTTTTAATATACTCTGTACTTAAAGCGACGCCGTTCTACTTAAGTTTAAGTGGAATGGCGTCGTTTACTCCTATAGTTGTGTTTCAAACATAACTGAAACGACGCCATCTGATAATAAATCAAACGGCATCGTTTTATTTATAACGTATTAAAAACCAAATAAGTAGAACGACGGCGTTTGGTTTAAACCAAACGGCGTCGTTTCGATATCAATCTGTCTTCTTCCTCGCGCCTTCTTCCTTGCGTCTCAGTTCTCATCCTCGCTCTCTCTCTCTTATCTGCAACTTTCTCTCTCTCTAGTCTCTACTCTCTCTGACAAAGCTCGGTCTGAGAACCGACCGTGAACCGCCACATAAATGAACCATCGGCCGGCATCGGCGTTTCTCCTCCCCATTGACCAGTTTCGGCCGGTTTTCTCCCCCAAATTTAAGCGTCGGTTGGCTTCGGTTTTGCCAAAAAACGACGCCGAAGGGGTCGGTTTTCACCCCTACACACTAATATAAAATCTGTTATTTTTGTCATTATATTTAAACACACATATTTACACATGATCAATATGTATGTGTTTAAATAGAATGACAAAAATGACAAATCATATATTGGTGTGTAGTGTAGGAGACGAGAAGTAGATTTTTATTTTTTGTTATTTTGTAGTGTACGTAGTATAAGAACAGAAAATTACATATTCGAGTCATCCACGTCGCCTTATAGTTATTTTTCCTTAGCAGATGTGTAGTATAGGGCTGCTGAGTAGAATAACTCTAGCCTATTATATGCTAAGGGACATCACTGAAAAGTTAATTTGAAAATTGTTTTCATATATGTGGATCTAGAGGTTACTTGGCTACAATTATGGTTTTTTGGGCTATGCAAGCAGAAAAGAAGTGCTACATGTACTTAATAACAATTTTACTTAAAAAAAATTACAAAGACTCATTTTGTCAGGTTATTTTTGTAATTTAAGTTTTGAATTTTATAATTTTCAACATATCAATTTCTGAAACGTGGAGTAGTAAGTTAGTATTTTTCTTAATTACAGTTAGTATTTTTCAAGCAGAAATATGTGTCTTGAACACACATTTCTATGCTTATTATAGGAGGATTGGGCTTCAAAAATTCGAATGATCTAGTAAGCTAGCATAATATATCATTAATTCCAAATCATTATGGGCCCTCTATATGTAACAAAAATACTTTAAGCCAGGTATGAATCTTGCTCAAATAAGAGTTAGACATTATCATTTTGTGTTATGGAAGTTGATTAGTAGATCTTTTCCTTTTATAATATCTTAAAGTACATATAATATTCAAGAAGGTAAAATTAATTTTTAATTAGAAAACTAGATCAGTGGAGGCGTAACGCCCCGATCTCGAAGGGGTTGAGGAGTTACTTCATTTCACTTAAAATCATATATCACAGTACAAATAACTCCAAATTCTCCATGCCATATAAAATTATTGTTTCAAATCAACTATCTCAATATAATCAACTTCCCAAAATACCAACTCATCAGAACATGACAAAATTACTTAATAAAATTCGTCAATACTTATAGAAACCTTTCATGCTTAATCCACCATGCCTAAATCACCTCATCCATGCTCCATAATCTTGATCCTTAGCTGAAATATTCAAAATATCTAAAAAATATTATGAAGATAAGGAGTGAGTTATCAACAACTTAATAAGCAAAGAACATATATTTGTATGTAAACATGTGCCTTTCTATAGAGTTCAGAATGCAGAACAAAACATTTTAGTTTCAGAAATGCAGAATCCAAAAATATGTTATCAGAATATCAGAGCGACAGTTTCAAAATGTTCACATTCAAAAATGTCATTTGGCATAACATAACTGAACATCATCTTCTTATCATACCATATTAGAATATGGATCATTTTTAACCCCCGTAATAGGGTTGTGCATTCTGCGGAAAGTCAAGCAGAACATAAATTACCATAATACCAAAGCAATTACTCTCAGAACAGAGACTACTATTATATCTCGTGGAAGCCCAGATATAACTATTATGTCCCGTGACATGGCCAGATGTCACTATTATGTCCCATGTCAGGGCTAGATGTCACTATTATATCCAGTGATACGGTCAAAGGTCACTATTATATCATATGATAGGGCTAGAGGTCACTATTATGTCCCGTGACAATGCCAAAGGTCAATATTATATCACGTGGCAGGGCCAGAGGTCACTATTATCAACCGGCCATATATCAGAGCAAAATAGAATTAGAATAATCGGATAATGCCAAAAATAAAATCAAATACAGAATCAGAAAGTCATGCCAAATGTTTTCAAATGCCACATCATATCACAGCAGAGTACTGAAACAAATTCAGATCATTCCACATATTCAAAAATTGATTCAGAACATCTTCGCATCACATGCACAATTTTCATAAATCCGTATTCTCTCGTTTTGCATAGTTCAGAGATAGAATGTCAAAAATTTGCTCATGTCTATACCAGTTATGACAAAAATACTTTCCTCTTTTATACAGATTTCATGAGTAATGCAGAATAAATAACTGAGATTGTTTCCACATTTCTTTTCAAAACATATCCTGGACATTTTTCTTAAAATCAACCTCAGTTCATTTTCTTTTTATGCAAAATCTAGTATAGAAACCCCACTTAATATCTAACACATACTTCGTAATTAAAACCTGAGATATAAAATTATATATTTTTCCTTAATATCTAACAATCATCGGAACCCTAAAATATCGACTCTCCCCAAAATATTTTTATTTTCACATAGTTTCTCTAAACAAATACACGATTAAAACCAATGATTATATTACTTCGTAAATTGGTTTTATAATATTGTACATGCAAACACGTGATCTCGACCCTAAAATATACATAATAAACTCATAATTACAGTTGCAGCCCATAAACATTTCAGCCCATCCCAATTCAATACATATGTTGTGAATATGCATGTTGTGAATATATTGTGAATGTATTGGTAATTAATTGTGAATATGTTGTGAATTTAAAAAAAAGATAAATAAGAAAATATTGTGAATTTAATAATATTGTAAAGAATTCATAAAAAATATAGAAAAAGTAAATATAGAAAATATAGAAAAAGTAAAGAATTCATAACATATACTATATTTTAATAAGATGCTAGATTATACTATATAACTAATAAAACAAAATAATTCATGATAACATACTTAGTAAATAAAACAAATAAGATAAAAAAAAATACGAAGTAATTCATATCATACTTAGTAAATAACTAATAAAAAATAAATAACTAATAAATAAAAAATAACTTTAACTTTAACTTTAATTTAATTTACATATACTAGTATAATTAAGTTCTAAGTAATTCAAAAAACATACTCCACATACGTTATTTAGAATAAAGCCTCACAACTCTCGACATAGCTTGTGTGTCGTATATATATGGGAGCATGTGATGCATGTGAAATTAGTTTGCATTATACTATTCAATAGGTTTTTTTAGAAATGGATAAAAGTTGGATGTGTCTTCACGATAGACTTGGAAAGGACTGTATCGTATGCACGTGGAGTTAGAGCCTTTATTGATTTTGCTCAAGCCTCTGTCGATAATAACGGTTAAATTAAGTGTCCACGTCGAGGGTGCAAAACTCTGTGCGCTATATGATTAAATGAAGTTGCAAGTCATATATTTGTGAATGGTATGGATTTAGGATATACCAGATGGGTATTGCATGGTGAGCCATACGAACAATCAACTGAGGTTATGTTCGGTCATGGTATTAATATGTGGCACATGGATGAAGATACTGAGCGGGATGACCTTAATGAGTGGGATGAGATGGAGGAGATGTTATGTGACATTGAAGTTGTGATATTTATGGATGAAATAGACAAGGATGCCTCAAGTGGCCGAGGGACTGAATCGGAGAATTTCTCTACAGTGTGGGAAGATGCAAAGTCTGAGCTTTATCCTGGATGTACAAAATGCAGCAAAATGTCGTTTATTATGCGGCTGCTTCACATTAAGTCATTGTGTGAGATGTCAACATAAACAATCAACATGGTCTTGGACATATTTAATGCGGTGCTTCTTGAAGGTTCTGCATTGCCAAATAATTTTTATGAAGTGAAACAGTTGAGGAAGGGGTTAGGGTTTGAGTACAAGTCCATACATGCATGAAAGAATGATTGTATTTTGTTTTGGAAGGAGAATGAAGAAAAAAAGGCTTGTCCCATATGCGCAGAGTCGAGGTGGAAGGGTAAGAAAAATATTCCAGTAAATATTTTGCGTTATTTTCCGCTAAAACCTAGATTGCAAATGCTATATATGTGTAAAAAAACAGTTCAACATATGAGGTGGCACGAGGAGAAAATAGTTAAGGATGACAAATATATGAGGCACCCAACTGACTCACTTGCATGGCAAAAGTTTGATGATCAATATCCAGAGTTTGGCAACAAAGCTCGTAATGTGCGTATAGGACTAACAACGGATGGATTTAATCCCTTTGGCAATAAGAGTACAAGTTACAGCACTCGACCCGTTGTGTTGATTTCGTATAATCATCCACCATGGAGGTGCATGAAGACGCCAAATTTTCTGTTAACTTTACTTATCTCGGGCCCAAGATCACCCGGGAATGATATTGACGTATTCATACAGCAGTTAATTGAAGAGTTGAAAGATCTATGGGGAACAAGAGTCAGAACTTTTTATGCATATAAGTCAACATCTTTTGAGATGCATGCTACAGTAACGTGAATGATAAATAATTTTTCAACATATGAGAATCTTTCTGGTTGGAGTACTAAAAGGAAGTTAGTGTGCCCCACGTGTAATAAGGAAATTGCAAGTGAGTGGCTGAAATATTCGTAGAAGATGTGCTTCATGGGACATCGATGGTATCTATCAGCAAATCATGCATGACGAAGGGATTTGATGGGAGAGTTGAGGACAAAACTTCACCGAAGGAGTTGACTAGGGATGAGATAGTTGAACAATACTAGACGTTAGAGCAAACAATTTTGGCAAAGGTCGGAGAAAGAATAAGAGAAAACGAGACGCTACAGAATTGAATTGGACAAATCGTAGTATTTTCTTTAAGTTGTCGTATTGGCCTTCATGCATGTTGCGACATAGTTTGGATGTAATGCACATAGAGAAGAATATTTGTAATAATATTTTGAGGACATTGATGAGTATTAACAAAAAGACGAAGGACAATATCAAGATGAGGAAAGATATTGAGAGAATGAGAAATAACATAATTTGCATTTGTGAATGGAAGGCAACATAGTGGTTATGTCACATGCATATTTTACGCTGATAAGAGATGAGAGGATGGATTTTTGCAAATAGTTGCAAGGTATGAAGTTACCAGATGGTTATGCCTCAAATCTCGGTAGATGCGTAAGCCCTGATGACTGGAAAATAAGGGCATTGAAAATTCATGATTGTCACGTATTTGTGCTAAAATTGTTACTGGTGGGAATTCGTGGGAAAATGACTTCTAATGTACGCGTCGCCATAACCGAAATTTGCATGTTTTTCAAGGATTTTCGGGTAGTAAATCGAGATATGTTATGAAAGATGGAAGCGGACATTGCTATTATACTGTGTAAATTCGATCAGATCTTTCTACTATCATTTTTTGATGTAATAGTCCATTTAGCAATAAATTTACCTTGTGAGGTACTGTTAGGTGGCCCGGTATAGTTCTGTTGGATATATCCAGCTGAACGATATTTGAGTAGATTGAAGCACACTGTTGGGAATAAATCATGAGTTAAGGGTTCAATTGTAGAGGCTTATATGCACGATGAATGGTTGACATTTTGCTCTCTATATTTTCGTGGTGTTGAGACACGATTAAATCATGAAGAGCGGAATGCTGATCTTGCTGCTCTTCCCCCTCGTGAGCTATCAGTGTTTTCTCATAATGTACGGCCCCTGGGTGCACAAACGGGATACGACTTAATTGGTGAAGACTTAGAAAAATCTCGGTGGTACGTGTTGAATAATTGTCAGGAGATTGATGACTATCTCAAATATGTCGCTGCATACTTAGAATAATTCCAGTTGAGAAATTATTATATAACTCATGTGTTCTAATATTCTATTCTTTTGTACTTCCACAGTGAGTACATGGACAAACTTAGGAAAGAAGGCATAGAGAATATAGATCAGGCGAGACACGACGAAGAATTTTCTGGACGGTTTGAATAACGTGTATGCATTTTAAATGTCCCATGATTTAAAATCACTTTGAACCATTTTAATTCTTGTTTACTTTTAATACTTTTGTTACTATTTCAATTGTTAGATTTTGGAATAACGTGCTAATGATCCCGCATCAGTTTCTTCTAAATTGTATGCATTGGCACGTGGTCCCTCACACAGAGTACTTCGATACACTGCATACACGGTTCGAGGTTATAGATTCCATATTATGAACCGTGAACGTAATCGAAAGAAGGAAAATTGTGGTGTGTTGGTTGAGGGAAGTCATGGAACAGATGATATTGACTACTATGGTGTCATACGTGACATTATCGAATTAAAATACCTGGGTGAGAATGTGACATATGTTTTTAAATGTGATTGGTGGGATATAGGCAATGGTCGGGTTTCGATACATAGGGATAGTCACTTTACGAGTGTCAATACTGCATGTAAAAGGTACGAAGATGATCTATTCGTATTGGTTTGTCAAGTTACCCAATTCTATTACTTGGTTGATCCAATGGAAGGGCCGATGAAAATAGTGAAGAGATAACTTGGCGAGTCATACAAAAATTTATATCATGGAATATCTATGATGTAGGAATGGTAGTGGATCACGATCATAGTGAAGATGAAAATGATACTCCGATTATAGAGGTCTACCAGGAAGATGGAGAGGGTATTAGTTTATTTGTTGACCTCGATGCACTTGAACTAATCCCCTTATGTAGAGATGACGTCCCACCCGTACATCTTGACCCATCCGTATTAAATGATCATTCAGTTCATGAAGTAAGTGAAGAAGAAGAAGAAGAAGAAGAAGAGGAAGAAGAGTCCGAAGAGGAAGTCGATGAAGAAGACGAAAAAGAAGATGATGGTGACGAAGATGTTATTGAAGTCGAGTTTGAAACAAGTTTGAAAAATATATCTAGAGATGAAGAATAAAAGTATTAAATATTTTATTTACATAGGTGATAGTACAATACATTTTTTTATAAATTATTCTATACTAATTTTTTAAAAATATTTATCATTTTCAAGGATGCCACAAAAATGACAATGAAGAAATGCGGCTCATCTCCCAAGTCCCGAACCTATTCACGACTCCCTAACTGAGGACTCCTCTCCTGAACAAGTTAATACATAGGAGATAGACAGCCAGTCGACACCTACCAATAAGGAAATTTTGTTGATAATTAATTATATTTCAATTCTTTATGGATTGTATTTAATAATTTTAAAAATATTAGCTGATGCCTTGTCACATCGCGAACATGGCTTAACACGTGTCCTTGCTCTAGAAAGAAATAGAAGGCACAGAAAAATCAAGGTCAACATTCCTGATAACTTCACTGGAGGAGTGGATGATAGTGCAGCATTGTTTTCCTCCTATGTCAGCACACTAGTCTGAGCTTATGCCCCATTTTATGTGCGATTATGGAAAGATGTTTCAAATGAGTTGAAGGATCGCATTCGGAGTCGTGTACTGGTAAGTTTATATATGAACGTAATTTTTTTTTACAGATGTTTTGATTTCATATTTTTGACCCAATTCACTTCTTAGGATGAATTCGACCTCAATTTTGGTCGTAGCGAGATGTGTGAACTGTGAATGAGTTGATGACTACATTATTTCAGTGTCACAAGGGACGATGTCATTACCACTTCAAGAAACTCGAGACGTTGGAAGAGACTGTTTAGTCCCTTTTTCAAAAAATGAAGTTAGACGGTTGGAGGAAGTATTGTGATATTTTCGCATGTCTAGATTATCAGGTATTCTACATTTATTCCCTATAAGTTATTTACATCTATATTGGTTTCATATATTATATTCAACATTGTTAATTTCTCCTGCAACAATTAAGTTCTATCAATGTACAGAATAGAACGGCTTTGACAATCCACAATCGCACCGGCTCAAGCTCTTTCTAATGTCTTGCCGATAAAATGATAATTAATAACTTATTAACAACTTATTAATTCTCACTCATTTTTATCATATCCTTTTATTTAAGTACTAACATTATTTTTAAAAAAGAAATGATACTTGCAGTCGTGAATGTGTAAGGGTCGTGCATCCGCTTTGAAAAAAGTGAATAAATATTAGACTCATATGAAAAGAAATTAATTTTTTAACAATGGAACCCACTCTTTTTCAAAGCGACTGCACGACGTTTGTGCATTCCACGACTGTATATAGCATTACTCTTTTTAAAATTACTAATGTGGCTTTGTTAGAAACTTGATGATCCTCAGAATTTCACTCTCATTCATGTCTATGCTGCTACTCACACTGATGAGCACAGTGAGTGGGTTGATCCTGTCGCTAAAGATAATTATGTAAGTGAGGTTATTTTCTATGAATAAATTATGCAACATGTGAATTCATATTATGTTTGATTCCTCATTTCTTTTAATATATTACTTATTGTGTGTTTTTATTGTAATTGTAGGAAAAAATGATTGAGATCCAATCAACCTCTGAGGAGTCCTCTCCTAGTGACATAGACATATTCACACAAGTGCTCGGGACCAAGTCTGGTTTGGTAAGAGGTTTGGGATGTTCTTTCAAGCGTGTCGGTTCATCCTCCAAGACCTCGACTTCGGAAGTTAAGAACCTTAATAAAGATTTAGATGCAGCACGCCAAGAAATTGAGCAGACAAGTTGAGACAGCAGGAGTTGGAGTTTCTCTTATCGCGATAGTCTGTTTTAGAGACACGTTTGCAGGAGCAACAAAGGGACCACGATGAAAGAATAAGCACTAAAGTCCAAGAGCAAATATAGAGGGAGATGATGGTCCAAATGGAACATTTAATGTCACTTCAGTAGGATTGCGATGAGCGAGGAAAGAAGAAGAAATAATCAATATATCATTATCATTATCATTATTAGAAACTTTTATTATCTATTTTTACAACTTTATAAGATATTATTAGTTGTTATATTTATGGTGTAATATGAAACAATTCGTATGCTTTTTAATTTTATGAAATTACTATTTATGATCATAACGTTCGTATGTAAAGAACTAACGTTCAAACATGGCTTCACGTTTGAACAAAATACTAGCAAATTCCAACAAAACGTTCGAACGTAAGACACTACGTTCACACTTTTCAATGCACAAACAATCTAAACGTTCAAATGATTCGAATAGATATGTGCGAACAACAAATCAACATCCATACATTAAAAATTTTACATTCGAACACTTCTCCTTTAACATTTGAATGCTACATTCAAACGTCTACGAGATAACAAGTCGAACGTAAATATCATTCGTGTGAAGCAAAACCAATGAACGTCTAATTTTTTACGTTCGAATATTAATCGATCGGGATAACGTTCGAACGCTGGTTGATTCGTGTGAACGCCAATTTCTGTGACGGATGTTAACTGTCACAAAAAAAATCATGTTCAAACGTTACATCTCATGGAAGACTTCCAATCGTCACAAAAAAACCTTCTTGTGACTGTTGAATAGTAAACCGTCACAAAAATATTCTATGACGCCTTTTAGGTGACGGTCTAAAACTGTCACAAGAAAGTTTTTGTGACGGTTTACTTATTTTGTGAAACTGTTTCGTTCGTCATAGAAGCCAAAATGTGTTGTAGTGCATGTTAGTTTGTGAGTTTACTTTTTTAAAATCCTTTTATGGTTATATCACTTCTCAAAATAAGAAGGATTACTTTATGTATTTTCTTTCTTAAGAGATAAGCAACTGATCCAACTAGTGATTGTTCTATATTATCAAAGAATAACATAGTTTTTGAAAGAGAAGTCGTAAAACTAATGAAAACTTATAAGGATAATGTTGATCCCTTCATCCTTCAAGATAGAAGAAATGTTCTTGACCGATAAATTACTTTCAACATTAATGTTATCATGTACAAACTCAATAAAAGGAAATGAAGTTAAATAATTAAGTGACCATATATTGCTATATAACTCATCCAATTGAAGATCCGTTGGAGTAGGAATTATTTATTCGTTTCTCATGCTAATTAATTAACCTTAGTAATTAAATGGTTCTCGATTGGATGTTATATATATATATATATATATGCATGGTTTCCCCAGAATTAGAAAACCGATGTTTCTTAGATATTGTTCATTTGGTTTCCAGCTTGAAAGAAAGCCAACGCTTCTTTCTTTTCTTGATCACCTCGATGTATCCATATAAGACTACATGATTAGGTCGTTCCTACAATCACGACAAATTACAACCAATCGACTGCTAAGAGAAAACAAAAAAATTGGCCAATACTGATAGCTAGCTGATGCATGCAGTGGCCATAAGTATCGGTGGGGGCAGTCGTGAAAATCTCGAGCAAATGAATAGATCAGTTTTCACACCCCTTTTCATTTTTATTAATTAATTTGTAGTACAAACAGTACAATAGGATAAAAAAAAGTTACAAATATTTGGGCTACAACGTCCAAATTAAATCGATCAGAAGCTGCTTAATATATATTATATATAAACCAAATCAGGCCAGCTTGTTCAAATGTTTAATAAATATATCAGATAACCAGCATATTTTTCCCACGATCTCACAAATAATAATCATGGGAGTACTTATTTTCTATATATATATGGACTTAACAAGGCGCGCACTAGCTACTATAACGATCTCATGATGATCTCTAGCTAATGTGGCAGCTAATATTGCTGATATCCCGGCCGCCCCTCCATGAAAATACACATCAATGTGGATGATGTCCTCCGCCATGACGGTGATCATGCCCACCACCATGAGCAGGCCCTCCGTGATGCACCCACCCATTAGGACCATGACCATATTGCCCATGCCCCCAGGGATGTCCACCGTCATGAAAATATCCTCCTCCACTGTAACCATGTTGTACGTGATGTCCTCCACCATGATGGTGGCCGCCATTGTGTCTTTTCATGAGGAATTGAAGATGATGATTTCCATGGTGAAACATTTTTCCATGTTTTCGGAGGCCATGACCACCATTAAGTCCTCCACCGAGGTAATTAGGCCCTCCGTAATGCCCCCCCAATCCATGAGGACCATGCCTCCCGTGATGTCCTCTGGCATGGCCATGTTCTACGTGATGCCCTTCACTGTGAAAATGACCGCCGTGGTGTCCCTGGCCGTGATGATTTTCCAGATGAAACATTTTTGCAAGTGTGCTTAGAGGATAGAATATTGGAAGATCGATGAAGTTAGACAAGATATTTGGTGGATGAGCCGTAGTTATATATATTTATAGTGATGGATAGACGTAGAGGTCAACCTTGAATTAAATCACTGAGGACTGGTTGTTCAAATTGGAAGCGTGTGCATATGCGTGTACGCGCGAGCGTGCCTTCATGCCGTAGGTGGCTTCTAGTCGGCGATACAATTAATATTTATCAATCAAGGGTAAGTTACGCGTTACTAACTTACTTCCCTACGAAGTATACGTGTAGAAAAGGTCATGATTGTATAATTCGTAGCGCTTAGGTCATGGGGACATACTTTTCTTTTTATCCATGTATGTATGGTCGTTTGGGCTGGATTTCTTTTTGAAAAATGATCCCGTTTATTTTGTCCGTATTTTTTTATTTATTTAGTGGTTAAAAAGATATTGTTTAATAATATTGTAAATTTTTTTTAAATATTTAAAAGTGTTAAAAAAATGATGTGAAAAAAAATATTTAAAAAAAAATAAAAAAATTCACAATATTATTAAACAATATTTTTTAACCACTAAGTAAAAAAAATTAAAAAAAAAGCAATTGAGCAAATTAAACAGGAGCCCAAAACGGGCTCCCTAGCATTCCCCTTTCTTTTTTAGGTCTCTCGTTTTTTTCGGTTTCTTTCTTCTTTTTTTTTTTAATGAACACAGTTCCTTTTCATTTATTCACTGATTTAGAAAACACAATGAATATAGTGGGGAGTTTCCTCCAAATCCACTATACAGTCTGTTACAAGTAAAGCATGTTTACCTAGTTTATGTGCAATTACATTACATTCTCTATATATGTGTTTAGTAATACAAACATCAAAACATGCTAATCTGTCTATGATGTCTTCAATGATCATCCCAAAATAACTTTTATCTTGCTCTTGTTTTTGAATGGCCAAAACAACCCCCTTAGAATCTCCTTCAAGCACTACCCTTCTCATCCCCAAATCCAATCCAAAATCTGCTACTATACGAGCCCCTTTAGCCTCTGCTATTGTTGGATCAAGAGTATAAGTTTCACTCTTTCTCATTGTGGCTAGAAAGTTACCTTCCTCTTTTCTGACTGCAATTCCAATTCCCAGTCTGAGTTGCTTTTTATCAATTGCCACATCCCAATTTATTTTATAAAAACTTGGTGGTGGACAATCCCATCTAACATTCCTTCTATTGTTGTATTCAGTCTGGACAATGGACCTGAGATGTATACCTGCTAGTTCTTGTTTCATCAGGTTTACCCTGGATATCACTAACTTTGGGTCAATTAATATGTTTTCTGTTGATGTAAAAGTTTGTTGGCTAGGATTAGATGACTAGGATCTATTTGAATTATTGGATGAATGTAATTTGTATTTATCTTTATCTATAAATATTTAAATTTAAAGATAAATAGATTAATAGATAAAGATTTGTCTTTATCTTTATATATAAATATTTGAATTCGAAGATAAGTGGTTGAATAGATAAAGGTTTAAAAGACTTTTTGATCTGGATAGAAGATTCAAAAAGAAGATATCAAGCAGAAAAAATTTCAAACTATCAAGAAGTTATCTAAAACAGTTATTTGATGAAGCTTCAGCACTGACTATTAGCAGTCTGTCAGCAGAGTTCTCTCGTTAGTAGAATCCTATAGCAATTAGAATTGATTTTCAGATTGTTTATTTAAGGGATCCTATTGGTTAGGATCTGTAGAGATTCAGATCTACATATTTTCTAGAGCACTTTATAGTGCATTGTTTTGATGAGAAAATCTCTTAGTGAATTTTCATATTTGTGATCTCTCTTTGAGTGTGATCGTGCTTCGAGCGTGAATGATCGTGTGATTGGACTTCAGCCCCTAGAGTTCTAAGAGGAAAGGCAATATTTGAAGAGGTTCTAGCTGCTACCGCGGTAGAAGACAAACGGGTCGTTTGTCTGGGCAAGTAAGAGAGTCAAGTTGTAAAGGTTTTGTAATTGATGAGTACTTGTTATTGATTTTCAAATAATAAGATTGACTTTCCTGAGTTTGGCTGCCCCGTAGGGTTTTACTTTTAAAGGGTTCTTTAAAGGATTTCCCTTCGATACCAATCTTAGTGTTATGTAATTTTTTTATTTTATATTATTGCTTAATTATTAAATTAATTGCATGCTTGAATACTAACCAATTTGTTGAGTGAATTGATAGATATTTCCGCTGCATTACAGGGGTAATTGGGTAATTTCATTTTTAAAAGCATTTTCATTCCTTCTCCTCCACAAATTAGAGAAAATCAAAATGAGTTCTTCCAATTCTTCTCGATCCAGCTTGTTGAACATATCTTGTATTAGAGCCTTAAAACTGATGCATGAGACTCTGCTTTTCTGAATTCTTCTTGAGCATTGGCCTAGAATGTTAAAGGCTGAGATGCAATTCCATAATATGTGTTCAGTTGTATCTAGCTCCACTAAACATAATGGACAGCTTTGATCTGTTTTCACCTTCCTCTTGCTCAGGTTGACTTTAGTTGGTAATATATCAAGGCATGCTCTCCATATGAAAGTTTTTGTAGTTGGAGTGATTTCTAACTTCCAGATCCTTGTCCAATCTTCAATTTGTTGTGAGCTGTGAGAGCATTGAGCTTTGCTTCTTTCTTGAATTTCACCTTGCATGAAGTAAGCACTTCTACTGTGAATAGTGCATTAGATGTACCTCTTCACACTAATTTATTCTGTCTATTGCCTCTACTTAAAGGATTTTGACTAATTTTTTTTGCCTCCTCCTATGAGAATGTCTTCTTTTTTAATGATATTGATCTTCCACTGCTTTGTTTCCTGGTTAATCAGTTCCTCCACTTTAGTTTATGTGCTAAGATAATTCTGACCACTTTGAGGAGTGAAAGTTGGTGTTGTCAGCCATTTGTCTGTCCAAATCTTTATAGATTTCCCATCTTCCACCCTCCATATAAGCCCTTCTTTAAGTAAAGGTCTAGCATGTAGAAAACTTCTCCAAATATAAGGGGGGGTTAGAGCCCATTTTTGCATTGAGAAAGTTTGTATGAGGAAATTATTTGTGCCGCAAAACTTGGAAGGTAGTGACCATGGGTATTATATCAATCTCCAACACTGTTTTGTAAGCAAAAGTTTGTTGAAGTTCTCAAAATCTCTAAAACCCAAACCCCCTTCCATTTTTTATTTCCCATTTGATTCTAGTTGACCCAACTCAATTTTTTTCTCCTAGTTAATCTATCCCCACCAATACCGCTTCATCATTTTATTCAACTCCCTCGCCAACCCTTTTGGAAGTTTAAAAACTCTCATAGAGTAAGTTGGAATGGCCTAAATTACAGATTTGAGAAGAATTTCTTTACCTGCCTTTGACAATAACTTCATTTTCCAGTTTTGTAGTTTATCTCTAACTTTGTCAAGGATATTATTGAAATCCTTAATCCTAGATCTACCCACTGAAGCTGGTAATACAAGATAATTGTCATAAGTAGTTGTAGACCTGATTCTTGCTACACTGAGTATACTATCTCTAGTAGAGGCACTTGTATTTTTACTGAAAGATATCGAAGATTTCCTTTTATTCAATCTCTGACCAAAATCATTTTCATACCTCGCAATTAAATGCATCATCCTACTCCAATGAATTGAGGAAGCTTGACAAAAAAAAAGACCATCATCTGTAAAAAATAGATGATTTATTGAAAATTGTCCTCTAGTCATAGGAAAACCAGTAATGGTTCTTTGTCTCTTAGCCTTGTTTAGAAGTAGGTTGAAGGCCTTAAAGCAAAATATAAAAAGATATGGTGATATTGGATCACCCTGTCTAATGCCCCTTGAAAGATTGAATGATGGTTGAGGTTTACCTTTCAATAGGATAGAATAAGACATTGTTCTAATGCAATTGAGAATCAGCTCTATCCATCTTCTTGCAAATCGCATTCTTTCCATAACACATACAAGAAAACTCTAGTCACTGAAAAAGCTTGTAGATTGACCATCATCTGAGGAACTGATGGTGAAATTGTCATCTTCACTGTGGAATATCCAGGTCTGATAAGAACGGCCAGTCCCTATAATAAACAAATGATCATCGACCACATTTATTGGCCGCAAGAACATATTGCAACATCTGTGACATGGACACCTAATGTCATTGCCTCCAAGTGCATGGGCCCGAGCCATAGTAATAAACTGGTTAACCCCTAGTGCATATTCGTTGGACTCAAATCTATTTTCGATATGCATCCACATCTTGTCCATCTAAACATCGATGCCATAAAAGGAATGAATTTGGCCCTCATTTGATAAGGAGAAAAATTCCAAAACAAACACCTGGCTCAATATGTACTTTAATAAAAAGTACATAGTTTAGTTGAAATTTTACGTGAGCTGGCAAAAGTGCTAGTCAACTTTAAATGCAAAATGTCAATCATTCAGGAGTGATTGAGTAATGTTGGATTGCTAGTGTCTAACTAGTAAAGCATAACTGTATATTCACATCTCCAATCAGTGGTTTCAAACAGTAACTGAAGCACCCAACTGATCAACCTATATTCTACCAACTAGGTGTCTTAGGAACTATTTTCTTTTTCCTCTTTTGCTGAAGTTCTCAATGATTTATGCATAGAAGTGTCAATTATATCATTCCATGATTATATTAGAATATGATACCTAGTCATGGCTTTGTTTAAGAAGATGACTCCAGATGTGACAAAAAGGCAGTTATTGACATTAAAATATAATGCTCAGTTTCTAACATTTTTAATGCCCCTATCCTGGCTACAACTTGAAGTTGGACAATCACATTTAAGGTCCTATATTGTTCTAGAAACTTGAAAATACTGAGTTGTGAAAATTAAAGAAGTGTAAAGAACAAGTTGAAGAGTTTTTTGTGGCGTATTGTGTATAAATTCAGGTTGAAAAGAAAAATGACACAAAAATAAGAACAAGTTCTTCAGCTTGAAAATGCATGTGTATGACTGATGCAAGTACCATACCCATCCCAAGATGGTACTTCCATAGAGGGAGAGGATATTGACTTGTTTTCTTTCATTTTTTGATATAAAACTGGGCTGCAGTTTCAAGAGAACAGTGGGGGAGCAAGTAACTTAATAATAACTTGAAATATTTCTAAGTGTAAGGGTATATATAGAACTGATAAAGAGCTGTAAAAAAGATACGATATCATGACTAAAATACTCAGTACAGTTTAATTTAGGAAAATTCTTTCTAAACTTGGAACTACAAAATTATGAAGAACCTTTATGTAGTCTTTCTAAACTTGCACCTACTACCTAAACAATAAATTGTAATTACAACAAAAAAATAAAATAAAATAAAATGTAATGTCGCTGTAAACTTTTAGAACATAAAGTAGTCTTAACCTTTACTTTTTTTTTAAAAAGTAATGATCTTCATTGTTGATGTTAGAAAAATAAAGATGAAAAAGAAGATGGTTTTAATATGTGTTGACACTTGAACTTTTTACTTTTAATATCTTGACTCCATATATGTATGAGATCAAAAAAATATGTTGAAAGGGAATCCAATATGACTCATTAGTTAAACAAGATATTCATTTTTTCCTTGGAATATCTCCAAAATATTTTCTCAGCTACTTTACTGATCTCAAAATAGAACTTTATTCAAGTACAACTTTAGAATAAAACATCACCATCAGCAGGATTGGTAAAGACACTAAAAAATCCTAAAAACCATCACCATTGTCAGCTATTAACATATATACTGTTAAACAATTAGAAAGCCTAATGATATCATTCTACCACAATAATAGCATAAGGGAAGAACCTATAATTGCGGTTTACTTTACCAAAAGTTCGTATGCCTATGATCACCACTAGGGCCCGGGTAACCTAAGGAATAACTACATTAATATTGAGTTTCAAAGTATTTCCAAGAGAATTAATGCAGTACTGGACCAAAAGGTTTTTTATTTGTCTACAAGGATTTCACAGATCTATACAAAAGTATATATTTAATTAAGCCCAAACAATCCCGGGAATTCACTTCGGAAGTATATATAACACTCAACACAATATACACATACTAAATCCATAGTCCATTTAAACTCCACATAAAACAAACCAACACAATCCCATACTTCACAATTGTTATGCTTCACTTACAACTCCATTTCAATCCACACTTAGCAACCATTCACAACACTCCACTTTACACAGACCTAAATTATAAAACCTACTAATCATGTATACTACCCATGTACATCATTCCAACACCAAATAACGAAATAAATCTAATAGCCTATAAAAGGGAGAGAAAGAGAGAGAGCTTCAAGAAGGTAGGAGTCACAGCTGGGCCACAACTTTGTGGCTGGGTGTGGTTGAGGCACACTAGGCAGTCTTGGGTGGAGCTATGATGAACTACATAGGCTGCGGACAGTGGCGCGCAATTGGTGGATCTTTGACGGCGTGAACATGAAGGTTGGTTAGTCGTGCATGTGTTCGTGGTGGCTCTTGTTCGCGGTGGCTCCATGACTGCTGGCGGTGGTCGATAGGAGTGAAGGGAGGAAGATGATCACAGTCCTGGGGGAAATCGACGTGGGGGAAATAGAAGGTGAAAAATAGAAAGGGGGAAAAGAGAAAGGAGGGAGTGGGGAGTTGAGGGGTGCGGGAACCGACGTCGGAAAAGAGAAAGGGAAAAAGAGAAAGGAAGAAGGGGAAAAATATTATCTGCTATATTATTTCTAATGATCTTAATTTTGTGAAAAAAATAATATTAATTTTCACTAATTGTAACTCGTGAGAAATAAAATGGTCCAATATAATTATTTGCGGCGAATACTTTCTGACGACGTCACTTAGGTGGCAAAAGAGTACTTATTTGCTACCAAATAATACTTGTGGGAATTGTACATTTTTTGTCACCAACCAGTTCCGTCACTAATGGATATTGCATGTCACCGAAAATAAATTTGATCTATCAACTTTCGTTTTTCAGATTATCTTAATTTTGTGGGAAAAAACCTTTAATTGTCACAAATTGTAACTCGTGACAAATAAAATGATCCAATATAGTTATTTGCGGCGAAATTTTCTAACGACGTGTATTTGGTGGCAAAATTTAATTATTTGCTACCAAATAGTATTCGCGGGAACTGTATTTTTTTTGGTAAACAACAAATTCCATCACTAATGAATGCATATGTAACCGAAAAAAAATTTGATCTATCAACTTTTTTTCTGATTATCTTAATTTTGTGGGAAAAAAACTTTTAATTGTCACATATTGTAACTCTTGACAAATAAAATGATCCAATATAGTTATTTGCGGCGAGAATTTTTTGACAACGTGTATTTGGTGGCAAAATTTAATTATTTGCTAGCAAATAGTATTCACGGGAATTGAATTCTTTTTTTAACCAACAAATTCCGTTACTAATAAATGCATATGTCACCGTAAAAAAATTTGATCTACCAACTTTTTTCTGATGATCTTAATTTTGTGGGAAAAAACATTTAATTCTCACAAATTGTAACTCCTTTCAAATAAAATGGTCCAATATATTTATTTGCGATCAGAATTTTTTGACGACTTATATTTGTTGGCAAAATTTAATTATTTACTACCAAATAGTATTCGCGGGAACTTTTTTTTTTTAACCAACCAATTCCGTCAGTACTAATGAATGCATATCTCATTGTAAAAAAATATTCTTTGTAAACTTTTTCTGATGATCTTAATTTTGTAGGAAAAAAAATTTAATTTTCACAGATTATAACTCCTGACAAATAAAATGGTCCAATAAAAATATTTACGATGATAAATTTTTAACTACGTGCATTTGGTGACAAATAGTAAGTATTTTCTACCAAATATTATTCATTAGTATCGATACAAATGAATGATGGTGCTGGTACGTGATTTAATTTGATGCAGTTTGGTGACTTAATTCGCAGGTTGGAGGTTATTCTAATTTTAGGAATCAGCGCCATAGGTATATAGCACTGAAAACATTCTATATATTCAGCTTCTTTTACAAAATTATATGTAGATATCTGTTGTTTTCTGTTTGTTTTTCTTTCAAGATTTGTGTTCTTTTTTAGGTTATTGATCTGTGATTTTCTTGATATATATTTGGTTGGGTTTTGGTAATGGGACTGATGGTATAATTTTGATGCAATTTCAAAGCATTCGGCCAATGTCTCTTCAACATTTGGAAGAAAATACAGAAAATACATACATCTTTCGTCATCAAACTTATATTTGTTTTGAACATGATTGCAGTACCTTTCAATTATTATTTTTTTTCTTTTTCAAATAATTACACCCTCACTAACTTTTAAAAAAATATATGTAGATAGCTGTTAGCTAGCTAGTACAACGCTGGATTGATCAAATTACCGGCCGTCCGTTCGATCGATTTAATTAAGAAGATCAGAGATTCACGCGAAGAACCCCATAACTAATTAAAATTAAGCTGAAAACCTTGAGAAAATGGATAATTAATTAAAGAGTCCACGCCCTTTTTATTTATTTGTAGTACAATACATGAGCTAAGAAATTAAATACATATTTGGTCTTCAACCAAAAGCAGAAGCGCCTTAAGGAGAGACCAGAATTCGAGTCGTCCACATAACCATCAGAGCAAGCTAGTTTCAAATCTTCAATACAGCATGCAGCACATCTTTCCCACGATGTCACGGTAAACATGGGAGTACTTATTTTCCATTGACTTAACAAGATACCAGCAAAAATATTATAGTATCTCTCTAAGGTGGCCGAATAATGATGGTGGTGTCCCCGCGCCACGAAGATGTGGATGATGTCCTCGGCCACGAGCATGCTCCCCCATGATGTCCTCCCTCCACCATGCACGATTCAACATATTCAACAATATAGCGTACTTTCCCCACAATCTAGCTCTCACAAACAAGTATGAGACTTATTTTCATCAGCTTACAAGACATTAGCAAATAACGTGCGGTCGCTCTAGTTTGGATGATGATGATGTTCCCCGCCCTGGCAGTGTGGGTGATGTCCTCTCATGTAATGACCATGCCCATGCCCACCACGATGTCCTCGGCCTCCAAGGTTAAGCCCTCCGTGATGCCTCCTTCCACAATTAGGACCGTGACCATGAGGTCCATCCCCATGCCCATGCCCATGCCCTATGTGATGTCCACACATCATATGGGAATTCGTCCCTCCAACTTGAAAGTGGCCGCCGTGGTGTCCCTGAACAGCATAGGGTGGATGAAGATGATGATTTCTGTAGCGAAACATTTTTCCAAACTTTCCAGGTCCATGACCATGCCCACCATGATGTCCCCTTCCGCGATGACCATGACGACCAAGCCCCCCATGACGTTCACCAACATGACAACGGCCAACTCCGTCGTGACCATGTTCTTCATGATGATGCCCTCCACCATGACGGTGATGCCTTCCGCCACGAGAGGGGCTGCCGGTATGTCCCTCAACATGAGGTGGCTGATGAAGAATTACCTGGAGATCAGACATTTTTCCCGAGTGATCCTAGCTAGCTAGCTCAGAGGATAGAAGGAGTGGAAGATAAAGCGAAGATAGGAGATGAATCTTGTTGAGACTTGGAAGGCCTTTTAGGGTATATTTATAGTGGTGGATGAGCCAAACCAAAAAACTCATGATCGGTTTGAAACGTGTGCGCTTACGCCAGCGCCGTGTGCGGCAAACAAAACAAAGTCGGTGAATCCTTTAGCAGTATTGTGTGATTTGTACTGTCTTGGTGGGACCACCTCAATGTGAATGGTTTGACAAGAAGCGGATGCTTTCCTTCTTCTCCAAGTAAATTTTATGCACAGGTCGGTGAATACATTGCCCATGTTGTCACGTGACACCATTTATGTCATCATATAATTTAGCGATGTTTCATAGAGATCAATCAAAAAGAGATAGAGGAGAACGTGAGAGACATTAATTTTGTTTATTATATTTTTGTTATTCTTAGAGAATGGCCCGGTTTAAATAATATTAAAAAATAATATTTAAATAATATGTTATTTAATTTTAATCTCATTTCAACTCACTATCTAAAGAGTAATGTTACATACAGTTGTGGATTGCACAAGCGCCGTGCAGTCGCTTTGAAAATGAATGGAGTCCACTATTAAAAAATTAATTTTTTTTCATGTGGGTCTCATATTTATTCTTTTTTTTAAAAGTTTTTTTTTAAAGCGACTGCACGATGATTACACACTCACGACTGCAAGTATCATTTCTCCTATCTAAAATTATCTATATTTATTACAAAATATCTAAAGGAGCCGAATAATAGACTAGTTGGTGGGCTTTGAAAACAGTAGTCCTAAGACTAGACCAACTCGGTTTGAAGTGGGCCGACTATGGGCAAGAAATAGAGCTATAAGTCCAAAATAGAAATGATCACTGGAATTGAATCCAAGTACCCAAGTTTTTTGTATTCTAACCAATTTTATATTACACCCAAAAAAATATATCACAAAAATAAATTCACAAATTGATTATCTTCATATGATATATTAGATCTACTTAACAATAAAAGTAGTTTTATAATCTAACATACCACATTAAACTATATCAATTTGTAGGTTTACTTTTGTGAGATCTATTTGTATCTAAAACATTTCTCTTTTGTATCTATATTTCAAGCAATGCATTTTAGAGTAATAAAGCATTTATTTGGATTATCAATCCCTTCATGTTGTATCTATGATCTTCTTAACGAGAATAAAAAAGAAGAGCTACAGCACAAAGAAATCTCATAAAAGTAAACCCACAAACTAACATGGTTTGATGTGGTACGTTAGATTATAAAATTATTTTTATTGTAAAGTAAATCTAACGTATCACATCAAACCACTTCAATTAAACAGCTGAGGATAGAAGAGTTCAATCTTTTGTGGGTCATTTTGTGCGTTTTTGGGTGGAATCGAAGGCTTTTGAGTTTTCACTAGAAAAATGGAGGTCCTCAATAAAAAATTTTAGAGAAGAGCAGAAGGGTTTGTAGGTCTGTAGTTTTGGGTCGCAGTAGGATAGGGTGGTTGGTGGGTACGATGGAAGCAGTGTTATAGGCGAAGAGAAGATCAAAATTCATAAAACACTTGTGCAACGGAGACTGAGCCTTCGTGGCTCAACAATGCTCCAACTTACAAGGTAGATTTCTAATTATTACTGAATATGGTGGAAGAGGTGACGAAGGTGTTCTAGTCATTCCGAAAGGGTATAAAGGTATGGCTTAGGAGATATTTTTTGTCGAGTTACACAGAGTCGCTGCTCTATTTTTCTCCATTCATGATGATGGGTCATGGAGTCAAGCCAGAAGAATACATCCGGTCATGAGAACATCAATTCGAAGTTGAAACAAAAAGACCCAAGCACAACCATGGTGGCGAGGCGTTCATATGTGGCAGCTCTGAGTATGGGTCATGCTTCAGTGGCTTAGTTTGATATAGGGGCAAGATGGGAAACTGTGAAAGTGGTCTAGAGCCTTTACAGATCATGAATGGACAAGACCAACAAAGGGGGTTTGACTCCTCAGAAAGCATAAGAGTTGTTTCTTATGCAATAAGGGATAGTATTGGTCTTCCCAATGGCAATATGGCTGAAAAAGAGATGCACAATACATTAAAGGAGATGAAAACGAACTTGTCAATTTGAAGGCAGCGGTAGCCTTTTTATCTACGAAAATAGACTTGCCTTCGGTTGACGAAAACAGGGCTTTAAGGCCCAATAAGAGGGGGCCCAAGATAGGCCCGAATCCTTTATAATCAGATAAAGGAAAAAAGAAAGTTGGGTTCGGCCCAATCCCTATAACCAGATTCAAGAGAGTGTGATAGGTCAAAAGAAAGATCAGGTCATCTATATTCGAAATGGGTTCTACGTTGGGTATCGGCATAGAGACGGCCGAAATGGAATGCCCTCTACCACCAGTGACACAAAAAAGGCAATGGTTAGTGTTACACCTTTGATCAGTGTTCTCCCTAAAGAAACGATGGCGCCTATGCCGGAGTTGAAGGAAAATAGTGTAATGTGGAGGCCTATGGGAGGTGTAGGGTCTGTTACGGTGGCACATAAAGGATCGCCGGGGGTGGCGCACCTCCAGTCAATATTCTCTCCAACAAAATGATGGCAACCATGCTAGAGGTGAAGGAACTTGTTGTGCTTTTGAGACTTGGGGGATTTTAGGGGTTTTCTGCCAACCCAAAATCTCCAATGGTGACTGTGGCCTCACCACTCATGACCAAGTGAACCAACTTGTCGGCATCTCTTTAGACATCTTGTGACAGCAACAATGGAGTTGTTGAGAAGGTGCAGGAGAAGGTGTGGCGGAAATTATGGGTTTGTCATTGGTACCTTGCGAGGAATATTTAGGACCTGGTGTACAGTTGGGAGTTGAGTTTGGGGAAGATGTTGCCCCCTATTATCTATTCCACCGATAAACAATATGGTTGGTTCATCAACAGACTGGGTTTTGCAAAAGGTTAATAAGATACAACCGTGTGTAGAGATTACATGTGGAGGATTTGACGACCAATTCACAACACTGCTCATTACAATTGAGGCGAGTTACTTACTTGAAACAAAATCAAGATCTAAGAAGAGTAGAAACTTAAAGGGTCTTATTTGGACAATCAACTACGACTCTAAGAGAGGTAGTTCAAGTCGAGGGAGGGCTAGAATGATCCTATTTAGCTTCTAAGGAAGCTTTGGGTAGAGTATTAATTATGTGGCAAACAAGGGGTTGGAGTATTTATAATGACTTGTTTTGTTTTGGAGAGGCGTGTTTTCTCCCAATCGGGCTAGGTGTAGATTTGATAGGTTTCTAGTTTATCTATCTTAGATGTGGTTCCCTATTATGGGCTTACTATTCATTAGGGGGTTACTTTTATGGACTAATTGTTTTATCTTGTATACTTGCAGTATACTTAGTTAGGCTTATTTATATTAATAAATTTTTACTTATTAAAAAAAACATTTGTTATAAACAAAAGGCTTTGGTGATGCTTGAGAAATAAGATGAGATGTAAATTTTGTAATCATAAAATAGTTTGAATAGTAATGAAATAATTTGAGTTTTGATGTTTTATTGAGTTTTAAGAAACGAAAGAGAAAAAGTTGAATAAAAAAATTATAAAATTAAAATATTGTTAAAATATAATTTTGGTTTGAAATTTGAAAAAGTAGTATTAATTTTTATATTTTGGTGGAAAGTTTGAAAAATAAGTAATGATTAAATAATGATTAGATGAAAAAGTTAAACATTTAAAATTAAAAAGTGTTTGTATTTAAGTTATGTTTGGGAAGAAAATGATGAAAAATTATGAGATAAGAATTATAAGATGATATATAATATGAGTATAGTTTTCCAAACATGTCCTTATTCTTGTGTCTTTCCTGTGATGGCCAGAGAGCTATTATTGGCCGTCCACCGACGAATTCTCATTCTGAACCTTCTGTTACGGGCTGCGAGCCACAAATATTAATTTGTGAACTCAAACGGATGTTTATGCAGTTTTCATCCTTTGGCTTATTTTTCAGAAGTGGAAAACAAAAGTAATATTGAGTTTACTTTTGCACTTTTTTCCCAACAAAGCAACGGACGTTTGCTCCCTACTTTGTACCATTAATCCTCCTCACTCAAAATCCTATCCTTCACGGCACTTGACAACCAACTCTTTCAATCATTTTCTCCTAACATATGAGTTTTTAAGCCTTTCCGATCCTTTAACATTGTATCTCTTTATGCACTTTCCCTTTCAGAGAACACTTTCGGGAAATGAAATCCAAGCAATGGCACATGGAGAACCCAATCACCTGTGCACCTCTTTGTTTTTGGCTAATTTGTATTGTTCTACTTTCATCATTCAACGACTAAGAAGGGGTATATACAGACAATGAAGTCACTTTTTCACTCACACAACTATATACGTACACCCCAATTGCTATTCCGGAGAAAATATAAACCAAATTTTAGGAGCTCATTAATTAAGAGATGTTGATATATAGATCCTGGCACCCTGAGTATGTACATTTATGTTCTTCATCTGCCTACCCTATTCAACTACAATCTGATATATGACATATTGTAAAAGTCTGTATGTAAAATAAAATAAAAATAAGTTTTGATGTATTTTAAAAGATGAGATAAAGAAGTCATTGAGAATGCTCTAACAGGCCTGCTACTTGCACTATATGAGTGGTAGCCAAGGATCTCGCCCCCACCTTGGTGGGGTCCTCCCCTTTTCCCACCCGTCTCTTAGCTCTGTCCCGCATATATGGTTGGCCCTGTCCAGCAATCGACTGGGCAGATTCTCAAGCTCACCATTCAACTATCGAGCATGGGTTTTAGGGCATATTCACGGCCACGGCGTGGCTATGGGTATGCTTGAAAGCCCATGGCCATAGGTCGTGGAGAATAAAAAAAAAAAAAAAAAAGTGGAGGAAGAGATGAAGAAGGAAAGAAGATGAAGAGGAGAAGAGTCAGCTCAAGAAGAAGGGCAAAGGAGGTGACTGAATAAGAAGAGTAGAAATTAGGATTATTATATATATATATATATATATATATATATATATATATATAGCTTCCAAGCAGGCGGGTGGGTACCCTACCCTCCCCCTGCTTGCTTTCTTTTTAATATAACTATCCATCCGCCCTCTCGTGGGCTAGATATGAGGGCCCGCCCAACAAGTCTACTCTCTAATGCCCATGATGATGCTACAAGACACCATAACTATGTGGATGATGTCTCAGTATAATGTCCTCCACCATGGTCATGCCCTATGTGACACTGCCTTCCATGAGGACCATGACAGGCCATGCCCTCGTGCTCCTACCATTGTGACAATGCCATTTACCCAAACCATGTCCTTTGTTATGGCTTCTGCCATGACCATGGTGTTCCCCGCCAAGAGGTGGATGATTGCGATTTCTGTTGCAAGACATTTTCCCAAGTGTTTCTTAGAGGTTATTATGCAGGTTGCCTTACTATCAAAAGCATGGAGAGGCTTGGAGAAAGTGAGAGCTAAAAAAGGAAAAGAAAAAGAGCCCAATCTGGGAAGAGAAACACTATAAAGGAAGTCATTAATGATCAGAACAGAAGGGTCACAGGAAATATAGAGATTGAAAGAGCTTTCAGCCTCTACTTTGAAAATCTGTTCAGTTCTACTAACCCATCTAGTGACAAGATAGAAGAATGTTAGAGATGCATAGAGCAAAAGGTGACAAGAGAGATGAATGTAATGTTGTCCAATAGTTTCACTAGAATGGAGATTGAGGAGGCTTTGAAACAAACGTCCCCTTTGAAGTCACCTGGTCCAGATGGTTTCGGGGCTTGTTTCTTTCAAAACCACTGGAACTTGATTGGAGAAGAGGTTAGTGAGGCTGCTTTAAGTGTCTTAGATGGTAATTCCTAGATCCCCTCTCTAAATCACACTTTTCTAGCTTTGATTCCTAAGATAAATGAGCCTCAGCTGGTGAGTGATTTCAGACCAATTAGTTTGTGCAATATTTTGTACAAACTAATTACTAAAGCCATTATTAACAGATTTAAAAAGGTGTTGTCCGTGATTATTGCCCCAACACAGAGTGCTTTTTTAACTGGGAGATTGATTCTAGATAACACCATGGCTGCTTATGAGTTGATACACTCTATGAAAACCAGGAAGAAAGGAAAAACAGGGAGCATGCAATAAAATTAGATATGTCAAAAGCTTTTGATCGAACAGAGTGGATTTACTTGGAGGCTGTAATGAAGAAGTTAGGATTCAGTGTTGGCTGGATAAATCTCATAATGAAATGTGTGACCATTGTGTCTTATTCAGTGCTTGTAAATGGGAATCCTGGTGAAATGTTCTATCCTTCAAGAGGCATAAGACAGGGTGACCCTTTGTCACCATACCTCTTTATTATTTGTCCTGAAGGGCTAAGCTGCCTATTAAACCAATCCGAGAATATGGGTATCACTAGAGGGGTCCAAGTAGCAAGAGGTGGAACTTCCTTTAACCATTTACTTTTTGCAGATGACTGCATTTTGTTTGGTAGAGCCTCACTCGTGGAATGGAATAAGCTGCAAGAGATTTTAATAAAGTATGAGAAGACCTCAGGGCAGCTTCTAAGTAAGGATAGGACTTCTAACTTTTTCAGTAGCAACACTTCTACAGAGGTCAAAAGAAGGATATTAGAAGCTGGAAATTCAGTAGCTTGTGGAAGCTATGAAAAGTACTTAGGTCTTCCCACCTTTGTAGGAAGATCTAAGTATAATACTTTTAGAGTAATTAAAGAAAAGATATGGAAGAGGATTACAAGCTGGAAGAACAATTTCTTATCCCAGGCTCCAAGCCATTCTTCTTATGCTATGAGTGTGTTCAAGCTGCCCCTTAAACTTTGCAACGAAATTAACACTTTGTTCTCCAAATTCTGGTGGGGAAAGCAACAGATGGAAGGGGGGATTCATTGGAGGAAATGGGAAAAGATGGCTAGGCAAAAAGAGAAGGGTGGCCTAGGTTTTAGGGATTTGAGCAGCTTTAATCTAGCCCTCTTAGCAAAGCAAGGATGGAGGCTCATATAGTTTCCTAACTCCATGGCTTCAGTAGTGTTTCAAGAGAAGTATTTAAAAAATGCTAACTTTCTAGATGTCAATTTGGGTCCTAAACCTTCCCTGATTTGGCGAAGTACATGGAGTGCAAGAGACCTTATCAAGGAGGGTATAAGGTGGAGGGTTGGAGATGTAAAGAAGATAAAAGTTGCTAAATATAGTGCTCAGGGAAGATTCAAAAGTTGCTAAACTGCTATTAGAAGACAGAAAAGAGTGGAATGAAGATTTGATTACTGCTGTGTTTGAAAAAGAGGCAGCAGAACAGATTTTGTGCATTCCACTTGGCAGAGGGAGGACAGAAGACAAGGCTTCTTGGGGGCCTTCAAAGAAAGGGGTTTTTACTGTTAGGAGTGCATATTTCTTGCATCTTGAAATGAAAAAAAGGTGCAAAGGGGAATCCTCTATAAAGAATCAAGTGGACAATAGGTGGAAGTGTATTTAGAATCTAGAAGTACCAAATATGGTCAAGCTTTTCATATGGAAGGCAGCAAATGAGTTATTACCTACTAAGAGGAATTTGTTCCATCGAAAAATTGTTGAGAATCCTCTATGCCCTATCTATTTTAGAGATGAAGAATCGGTTATACATGCACTTTGGGAATGTCTTGCAGCAAACGATGTATGGGCAAATGGCTTGAGTGGTATACACAAGTGGAAGAGGGAGGGTGTTGATCTGCTGACATTATGGGGAAAGATGATGAAAGTACTTGAGAAAGCTAAGTTAGAAGAGGCAGCTGTTATTCTTTGGAAAGTCTGGCTGAGAAGAAACACCTTTTTTTTTATAATAGACTCACATGCCCAAGAAGACTGTTATCAACAGCCATTGAGACACTGGAGGATTTCAAGAAAGAAAATGGAGGGTTATTACTGAAGATCAACAGGCTATGGTGCTTGTTAACAAGTTTAAATGGGTTCGACCTACAACAGATTTTGTGAAGGTTAATTGGGATGCATCCTTGGATTTGAAGAACAGGAGAATGGGGATGGGGATAATCAGTAGAAATGAAGAGGGAGAGGCACTGCTTGCGGTGTGTGATAGTAGGAGGAATGTACAGTCTTCGGAAGTTGCAGAAAGTATAACTTTGTGGAAGGCAATGCAGACTTGTAATGAACTCAATATTCAGAAAGTCATCTTTGAAGGGGATGCGAAGACAGACATCATGGCTGTGAAAAGTGATGAACAAATTTTGTCTCTTGTTGGTCCTTTGATAGATGATATTAGGAATGTCTTTAAGCTCAGGAAAGACTGGTTTTTACAGATTGATTATAGGGAAAAAAAACTTTGTTGCACACAATTTGGCTAAGGCTACTTTACACTTAGATAAGGAAAAAGTTTGGATAGAAGAAGTTCCAGACATCATAGTCAATAGTCTGGATTTTGATAGAAGTTGTATACATGAAACATTTTATAATATACTGAGGTTTCTTCTTTTCAAAAAAAAAAAAAAAACAAACTCTTGGCGTGAGACTCATTTGAATAAGATATTAAACAAGAATTTGCTCGACACTCACTTTAAATTTGGCTAAGTGAGAATTGTGATGCAAGTTCACCAAACACGCAATACACACTTCAGTCGAGTAAACTTGTCTAATGTCATTTTCTTTTCCCAGCAGTTTAGTGGAGTTTTGGTTATTATTAGTTTTTAATAAACTTAAAATTGTTTTGGGATTTGTAATTTAAGATTTTTATTTTATTTTGGAGCCACTATTTGTAGCTTTTATATTTACTTTTTGAGAGAGTTCTTAATGTGATTCCAAGTTTGCTTGTTTGGGTTTTACAGTATAAGATCAGTTGTGAAATCTCAATGTAGTATGCTAAAGTATTACAACTTCCATTGCATTAATTTACAGTGTCATATGTGATATGTATGCTGCATCATATTAGAACGTTGGAAGATAACTTAGATCAAAGATTAATTAGTTTGGGAGCCATGCATGAGAGGTATATGTAATGATGGTAGCACTGTTCATCCGGGCAGGGTTTTTTCCGGTCCGGAACCCGGAAAATTGGATTCTGATTCCAAGTTCTGGCCTGGATCAAAACGGGTCCGGAACCTGGATTGCAAAACCCGAACCAACACGGTCCAGGTACGGGTTAGGGACCCGGGTACCGGGTTCCCGGGTCTTTTTAAAAAAAACCTGTGTGAATATGTGATTGCCCCCGTCCCCCGACTCACTTTTGTCTGTCTCTCTCTCTCTCTCTCTAGTCTCTAGCTCTCTCTCTCATTGCGCTGTGGCAGAAGCAGAAACCCTAGGTCCCTAGCCGCCGCCATCATGACCCCGTCGCCACATCTCCTTCGCCGTCGCCGCATCTCTGTCGCCGTAGACATTTGCCTCTAGGTCGTTGTTCTAGTACTCTCTCTCTCTCTCTCACTCACTCACTCAATCCGAATAAATCCTAGCCTACCTCCCTCTGTGTCAACGAAGAAACGCTAGCCTCCCTCCCTCAATGCCGACGAAGAAACCCTAGCCTACCTCCCTCAGTGTCGACGAACAAACCCTAGCCTTCCCCCCAGTGCCGATCGAAGAAACCCTGTCATCCTCGTGACCCCATCATTATCGTTGCCAACTCGCCTCATCCTCGTGACCCAAGGTTTATTCTTTGCAATTTGGATTGTTTTTGTTATTTTGTTAAACATGGGTATAAAGTATATGCTGTTAGTTTGATAGATTTGGGTTTTTTTTTTGTTATTTTGCTAGTAAAATGGCCTAGAGATTAGACCGTATTTCCGTTTGGTGGAAGTGTTGCTCTATCTCATCTGCTTTATTTCTCTCTTTGCTATATGCGATGCCGAACGGTGGAAGTGCTTGAGCTTGGGATCCAAAAGATTAGAACGTATTTCCGTTTGAGTATGTTTTCTTTTTTCCCTCTGTTTTGTTCTCTCTTTGTTGATTTGAGGTTTTTTTTATGAGAATGTTTGAATATTTGAGTAGTATTTTTATGGGTTAGATCTGTTTGAATGTTAGAGGAGTATCTATTTAGATCTGTTTAGTTGCAAAATGCTAGAGTTGTGGATTTTGTATCTTTGATTTTTCTAGATTTTTTTTTTAAATTAGTTGTGTTTCTGGGTGGAGTTTGGAAAAAAAATTGGGGCCTTTGGGTTCCAAATTATTTTTAGGAAAAGCAAAGACTTTAGAGAGTTAAGCCAGGTTCAATCTAGTTTCAGACTTCAGAAGTTGTAGCCTTCCGCTTGTGGTCCATTCCCATTGCATGTTCTGGTTCATTGACCTGGTAGTCCTCTAATCACGTTTCTATATTTAATTGTGAATATCTATTACAAGTTTCAACCTCATGCATTTATTTTTCTTGTTAAATATCCACTTTGAGGCGAACTTTGGAGATCAGCAACAATTTCTTCAGGGTCATGGTACTGCACCAACTATTTGGACTATAGTTTGTATAAAAATGCTTGAAAAAAAAGGTTTGAAATTGTATGCTTCAATGAAACAAAGTTGAGTACGTACTAGCACAAGTACTACAGTATTAAGCATTTTGATATTCATATTGTTAAGCGAGTGAGGAAAGAGAGAATGTATAGATTTTTTATAGTTGATTACTATTCTGTTTTATGTACTTGTTTATTAATTTTGCTAAGAGAAGTGGCTGTGGATATGTATTTGAATCAAAACTCAACAAAATATTTGATAGTGTGGGTGTATTTGGAAAAAAAAAAATCCATTCTCATCTTAATATTTAATTTATTAAGTGGAATTTGTCTTAATCCTTGTATATAATCATTGTTCAAAACTGTGTGTTTTGCAGGATCTTTCAGTCAAATTACTTGAAGTTGCTATTTGGTGTGGAGATTAAATCATTGATGGACATGTTATTGATTTTGCAATTCATACATTGTAATTTTGTATATTGTAATGTAATGTATAAATATTAAATAATGTAATATGTAATGGATTGTATTGTGATGCATGCATGGATGAATTTATGCATTTAGTATTTAGAACACATAATGCTTTCGAACTTGACTTCTTTAAAAAAACAAATTTTAAAAATAAAGGCTTTTGAATAAAAAATAATTATGGTTGGAAATTTTGTGTTTTGCTAATTGAGCTTTTAGAAGACAAATATTTTTAATAAAATAAAGGCTTTTACAAAAAAAATAAAAAAAATTCTAGGTATAACTTGGAACCCAGATCCACCCGGGTTCCGGCCTACGTCTGACTCGGACCAATCCGGTCTGTGTTCTGGCCTGAATTTGAAACCCAGATTCCAATCCGAGTATACCTGGATTCCCGAGTCGAAACCCGAATGAATACCCCTAAATGATGGTTATATATATGATAAGAGGGACCATATAGCTATAACTTTTTTACAACTTTGAGATTACTTATATAAAATTGAAATATTTAATATAAAAAATTTTGATTTTGTTTTATGAAGAAGCAGTAGATTCATAAAAAGATCACTTTACAAAAACAAAAAGCTTCACAACCATGTATCAGAATAAATTACATCAGTTTATAAACTTTACTTTTATAAGATTTTTTTATAAATAAAATATTTCTCTTTCATTATTTAATAGAGATAGTTTAGTTACAAAGAAGTTACATAAATATAAACTCACAAAATTACGTGACTTGGTGTGGTACGTCACATAGTAAAATTATTTTTATCGTAAAATAAATTTAACAAATTACATAAAATTATAATTTATAAATTTATTTTTATATAATTTTTTTTATCGGTTGTGCCATGACCGAATACCAGCCGTTTTAGGCGTATGCATGTGCGTGTCCACAACACGGCTCCTACTCGATCTGTGATTTGAGTGTAGGTAGACGCGTGGTTTATAGTCATAATATCCATGTGAATGTATTTCTTTGGCCAATTGGGAGGACGATGTCCATGTGACAAATCGATACTTTTCTTCTTTTCTCAAGGAAAATGTACCTTTTAGTGTTAGGGGCTGAATACCTTTTGTTTTCTTTTTTAAATGTTAGGAACGAATAACACATTTTCTTGACAAGTACTGTTCCCACGTGGCATAATCTCTATATGTCATCAAATAGGGTGTATAGTATTACAGTGAGATGAAGTTTATTGTCATCGAAATAATGAGATGAAGTTTATTATTTTTTACCGTATTATGTATAACGATAATATTTAAAATATTTGTTATTTTCACCCTCTATTTATCATTTCAAATGACTTTATGATTTGCCTTCTCAAAGTTAAGAGAATTATTAATATAATCACAAAATAATAAAGTCTGATTTCTTTCAATATAATGATAAAATGTCTTTAAAATTAATAATTTAATACCACATCATAAAATGACGAGAAAATAATGATAAAATAGATAAAGAGCAATATTATTCATTATTTATTAGTGTATGTACGGAATGTGTATAAATATTACAGTTTTTTTATGAGAAAATATATTTACAATCATGAATTGTGTAACTACCGCGTAATCGTTTTGAAAAAAGTAAATAAAACATGGGACCCACATGAAAAAAATTAATTTTTAAATAATAGACCACACTCTTTTTCAAAACGATTACGCGACGTTTACTCACTTCATAGTTGTATGTAGAATTACTCTTTTTTTATCCATATGATCCACATAAAATTAGAGACAGGAGATCAGGTCCCTGGGGAGGGGTATATAGTATATTAATGCCAATTATATACTTCAGATTTTTCTGATTTGGGCAATCATTTAGGCATTTCTCTCCGGAAATAAAAGGATAAAAAACTAAAATGGGATATAGTATGGATCATTATTTTTTAGTTCTAAGGTTTAAAATTAGAAAGGAATAGACAAAGTATGTATTTTAAAATTAGAGTTTTGGCAATTTTATTCTCAATTGTATAAAATTCATTAGAAGCTGTTTTTCTAAGATAAATAAATAAATAAATATTAAAGTGTCCCACGACAATTTTTAAGTTCCCAAGAAAGTAACGGACGTTTGCTCCCTACCCCAGACTCAATTTCCATTTCGTCCATCAAAAGAAGCTTTGCCCAAAAATATATTCTTTCTGGTATTACAATTCTTTTACTGTTGTTTTATTATTCTTTTTTTTTTCTTTTTAATTTTTAAATTTGGATTAAAAATTTTAAAATACGACATTCATAGATAATTTAAAAAAAAAAAGACAATCAATTAACGTAATCATATAATTTAAATTATTAATTAGTTGATTGAATTTATTTGTTTTAAAATTATACTTTAAATTCAAATAATAATAAAAAAAAGGCTGAGCAGTAAATCAAGAATAAAGGAGGATAAAGGAGGTGCCATTCATTTTTCCCCTGAAGAGTGAAGCCTTTGGGCTTAGCAAACCGCAAAGCCATCATTAATGCCCCATTTTCAGGTCTTAAATAAGCACACAACCACCTTCACGATCCTTTTTCCTTTCTCTTGCTCTCTGCCTCTGCTCTTCTCCGTTCTGAGAATCCTTTTGGTAAGGAATGGCATTTAATTTATAGGTGTTTGTTTTGCTGCAATTCACTTTATCGGCATATGGAGAACGCAATCGCCGGAAGATGCTCTCATCAACTATGGTTAGTCTTCCTCATTCTCTTTGTTCTCTCCTTCGTACTGTTCCACTTTGATTATTCAACTATGATGCCTGCCGACAATGAAGTCCCTTTCTCACTCGACCAAATAAACCCTGTGGTTATTTCGGAGAACCAAACCCATTTAGCCACCAATCAGTCTGTCACGGACGAAAGCGTAGGAGAAGAGAGTGATGCAGATACTTGCCTGGGTAGATATGTGTATGTTCATAATCTGCCAAGCCGGTTTAACTATGATTTGCTCAAGAATTGTCAATCTCTTACCAGAGGGACCAACTCCAACATGTGCCCCTACCTGGCGAACTTGGGTCTCGGCACCGAAATTGAGAACTCCCTAGGGGTTTTGTCAAACCAGAGTTGGTTTTCCACGAACCAATTCTCATTAGAAGTCATTTTCCACAACAAGATGAAGCGGTACGAGTGTTTGACCAATGATTCGTCTCTGGCCTCTGCAATTTTTGTGCCATATTATGCTGGTCTAGATATTAGTCAATATCTATGGAGTCCCAACATATCCGTGAGGGACTCTCCTGGGAAGGACCTTCTCAATTGGCTGGTAGAAAGACCGGAGTGGAAGAAAATGTGGGGCAGAGACCATTTCTTGGTTGCGGGGAGGATTTCTTGGGATTTCAGAAGGCAAACAGACGATGCCTCCGATTGGGGTACCAAGTTTAGGTTTCTGCCTGAATCCCAGAACATGACAATGTTGTCGGTTGAATCAAGCTCTTGGAAAAATGATTTTGCAATACCATATCCAACAAACTTTCATCCTTTCAAAGACAGTCAAGTCTTAGAGTGGCAAAGCAGTGTGAGAACCCAAGACCGGAGTTATCTGTTTACTTTTGCTGGTGCACCGCGTCCTGACCTCAGCAATTCTGTTCGAGGTGTGGTTATTGAACAATGCAGATCTTCAAAAGCTTGCAAATTTATAAATTGTAGTTCAGATGGGAACAAGTGTGACAACCCAGTTAATCTTATGAAAGTGTTTCGGAGCTCGGTTTATTGTTTACAGCCTCCGGGGGATTCCTACACTAGGCGATCCATTTTTGACTCCATTTTGGCTGGTTGTATTCCGGTTTTCTTTCATCCCGGTACTGCTTATGCTCAATATTTGTGGCATCTACCAGGGAATGGTACCGAGTATTCTGTGTATATACCTGTTAAGGATGTGAAAAACTGGAATGGGAGCGTGGAGAAGATATTGCTTGGGATTTCAAAGGACAAAGAATTGGCCATGAGAGAGGAAGTTATAGGGCTCATTCCAAGTATAATTTATGCAGATCCCAGGTCCAGATTAGAGACTCTCGAGGATGCATTTGATTTAGCAGTGAAGGGAGTTCTTGAGAGGATAGAAAGAGTTAGGTGTGTAATTAGGGAGGGGAAGAATCCTAGTGTCGGTTTTGCAGAAGGAGATGATTATAAGTACACATTTTCTGAGTGGCAAGAATATGAAAAGGATCCCTTACTCTGAAGTAACATTCATAGAGTACCAAGAGAAAAGAACAACCCGGACAGAAACAAATTTTCAAAACAAAATTAGTAGTACAATGTAGGATTATATATCAGTCAGTGCTCATATATGTCTTGGATCAAGCATATATACACGAGCATATACTCCATCCTGTCGATGATTTTCTTTACTTCCAACTTCAACTTCTTCTGTTCTTGTTATTATTATTATTATTTTTGTTCATTGTAATTCTGTTTATGGTGATGGTGAGAGAGTATGTAGGGGGCCTGTGGATATTCCCTTCTGAATCTTTCAGAGGTAGTGCGAAAATATATTGATAATGTCGAACCTTTTCAAATGGCTGGCATCTTTTCTCGTTCTCTATTGTTGTGCTTTGTATTATGAAGAATATTAAAGCAAGCAAATAATAGTATGCAGCACACTCAATTCTTGTCTGGCTGTACATGCAATGAAAAATTCACTTTATGCAAAATTTGGCTTGGCTTTCATGGTACAGTACTAGTTAACAACGATCATTACTAGTAATCAGCATAATTTCCGGCTGAAAGATTGAGAATTTGCCAGTAATTTAAACGGTTGGCCCAAGTGGTGAAGGCCTTTAAGGTCTTGGGTATCACTCCCTTCAAGATTCAAGATTAACACTTCATGGGTGCAAATAATCATTTGGGGCTACACCTCATAGTAAAAAGCTAACTATTTAATCAGTTGTATGTTGGGAAACTTCGAGGGTGCGGTGCATGGAACCGGAGTTTATTCTACAGGGATGAATCCGAAGGGTCCTGCCTTATAGAGGTCCCAGACAAAAAAAAAAGAAAAAAAGAACCAGGAATTTTTCTTTCTATTTTCGCAACATACCCCACCATACTTGCATATCGATATTGCTACTGCTGCATCATTGACTAAATGAGAGGCAATCGCGTGGATCAATGCAGAGACGACGTTCTAATTTTGCGCAGTCCTATTTGAATTAGGAATGTTACCTCAATTATGCCATATTTTCAAATACACAGCCACAATGGCATACGAGGAATGTAATCAATCAACACTCAACAGTAAATTATCATTCTTGTGGGACTCTCATATCGAAAGATCGGTATGGATGTGTAAAGATGCCCTGATTACCCTATTCTTGGACATGACCCGATACCAATTACCATTTGTGTGTATCATATTATAATAAGCATATAAGTAAAAGAGAAGAACTTCATCTGAAAGATCGATCCAAGTCAAAAGAGAAATACCCTTTTGCCGACACTCGACTGGGGACCCAATGTCATGGGTGCATGTGAGTACTGTGTGACTTGCAACCATTTTGGCTGGACATGACTCTGATAAATGACCATGCCTTATGTAGGGTAGACCGTGCATGTATCCCTGCCTGCAGCTGTCTTGATGCCCAAATTTGTGGGGGTTTATGGTCAATCGGTGATGCAACTAATTACACAGGAGCTTGGTGCCGTGACCCTTTTTTTTTTTTTTTCCTCTTTTCAAATAAAATATGTATGTATTCTTCATCTAATTGGTTTGTCTAGCTACGGAGTAGTTTTGTCAATTTGGTCTTTCATTTCCTAATTCCGATAAATTCGACCAATTGGTGTGGATTCATTGGTAAATATAGAGCTGTTGATTCAGGTTGGTTAATTCATGTGGGCATGCCAATTAGCATGTGACCATCCATATGACCCCATCAATCAACAGTCTCAGATTCTTATAATAATCATTTTCAATAACCCGACAGTACTTGAGACTGCAGTAGTGTTGTATGTTTTGGATGGACCATGCATATAATTCATGTGGGGTTTTCTTTTTCTGGGCCTGTTTGGTTGCCAAGAAAATGAGGAAAAGAAAATAAGATGTACAAAAATGATGACAAAACTAAAATTTTGAATCTAATTTTATGATGATTCGATTTCTGGAATAAGTTATAAGGACTCATTCCTGATAATAGAAGAAGAGTTGCTTTCTGTTCAGCCCCATAAAACAGAAATACATTGATAATTCATGCATTGGCTTAGGTCATATTTATATTATGCCTAATCATTTAATTTTTTTAAAAGGTATTTTTCTTAAGACAAATATCCTAAAATTATGCTCAAATTTATCATGTAATGTTAAAATCCATATGAAGCGACTTCATAATTAATTGACACCATTGCAAATGCATGTGCTTTCTTCTGGGGATTGAAGTTCACATGCGTGTGCCAAATTCTAGTAAGTAAGAATTGCTACTTGAATTTAAAAAGACTCGCAATTAGGTATTTGCATAAATCTCCCATTAAGGAGGATTGCCATGCAACGTCGGCCTAATGTTACTTGTTGGTCTTTGATTCGTTTAAATCTAACATCAATATGCCATGCCACATCCGCCAATCATACACTGACATGTGGAAATATCTCGTTAGCTTAATGAGAAAGAGTTTTGTTACATACAGTCATTTTTGTATACTTTTTGTGCACTCCATTGATGTGATTGACTGTGTTAAATTTTTTTTAATATGCAGTCAATCGCATCAGTAGAGTGCGTAAAAAATATACAAAAATGACTATATATAAAATTTTTGAACGAGAAAATGAGGGTGCTACCTGCTTGTACATGTTTTGCAATTCAGCTATCTATTTTGTAAAAGTTGAAAATCTAGGCCTGAATTTATAACCAATAACTTTCAGAATATTGTGAATGGAAATACAAATGAATTTTATCTTCTGTCCTCTCCTTCCTTGCTAGGCGTCATTGAACTTCCTCTGAACTTTCTCTGTTTAGATGTGGTCATGGACATCCAGGGATCTTTGAAAGGCCTAGAAGTGAATCTTTGCTTCATTGGTCATGCACGGGAGATTGTTCAAAAATCTGTCGGTCTGTTAAGCTTTTATCTGTCTTCTGTGTAAGGGTGATGCGACCGTACATTTTCAAGGTTAAATGCTGAAGTAATACGTTGCCTAACCATCGAATTTAAATGCAAATCTTTCAGATAATGTTTACAAAAGTTGGCAAACTATATCACAAAAACTGAAGGGGTGAGGGGAAGGAAACATTCTGTAAATGCATGAAGAATCAGATAATGTGTTTGCTGTGTCTTTATATTGGTCAGCGTTTGGGTAGTGAGGTATTCTCGAGTATTCTGTGAATAATAGTGAAAAAGTAATAAAAAATTAATGATAGAATATTGAATAGTACCCAAACTAGCATGCCATAGGTAATTCATATATGCATAACATTTAATTTCAGAACAAAATTTAAGAGCGAGTTATCATGCAGTGCCTGCTTAACGCATGAATCTTGTTGCGGTTGTTCTACACATTGATTATGGCCCTGGATTTTAATGATATTAACTCACAATATGGTATAGAACACTGGGTAAATGGTCCTCTTTCTGCCCATAGCAGGTTGCTAACCTGGTTGCTGAAGTGATGGTTCGTCCAATGTCCCGGAGGTAAAGAAGGTTTCGTTTAGGTAGATCTGGATTTTCACTCATGGTGAAGAAATCACTTGTATGGTTGTGGAAAAAAGCAATCATTTTCTAAGAAAATCTCTTATTTTGATCTCTGTTCTGCAGTTCAAATTGGACACCGGTAGTGGATCTTAGATATTTTGGATGATTTTATTACTTCGGTTTGAGATTGGATGGTCAGTTTTGTTAGTGATAACTGTGATATGCCGTGATGTGCCAAAAGGTTGTAAAAATCATGTTTTATGTCTCACAAAGAACCAAGAATACATGATTCTCTTTTGCTAACATGCTGGTTTGAAGCCTAATGTTAATGCCGAATACATAAAATAGCATGCATGCATGCATGCATCAATTAGATTATAAGGTCTTAGCATCTGTGACATATAAAGGGTTTCAATTTTCAAGCCTGTCTGTATCTGATGACACCCATAATAATTCCAACACTTAGAAGACATCCCTCAAGAGTCAAGTGATCTGAATCGTTAACAGATTAGAAGTGATATCAGTTTTGGTCCAGTGGAGAACTCGAGTGGACGCCAGCTATGACTGCTACTGCTAGGGGTCTCAATCAAACGTGGAAAAGACATACGATAATTTTGAGTTGCTCAAATGAAAGATGGAAAAGAGTTGATTTACAAAACTCACTAAAATCAATGCAAACAAATCATGGAGTTACTCATTGATTAACTTCCATATAAAAATTGTGATTGTTTGAGAGTTGCAGAAGTATAATTTCTGGCAATAATTTGGACATATATATATATATATACATAGTTTGAGGTTTGATTTCAACAGTAAGAAAATAACAAACAGATAACAGATTTGGAGCTTGGATCACGATGTTATGAGATAGCATATATGAAGTTTAAATCAGGAGCCGCCCGCACCCCCCCGACAACGATAATATGCAGAGCACCCTCGACTTGGAGGGTTAGATGGGGGAGGAAGACAGCCTCCATTACTACTATAAGCTTGACCTCTAGCTCCGCCGCCGCAGGCTGGTTGGTCCGGCTTCAGAGCTCCATATGATATGGATTTCTTCTGTGCAAGAAACCTTCTACTTATCTCCGACTCCATCATCTGCTCACTTTCTTCGCTGCACTCTGCAATCGAACCGTTGCATGTTGTGTGGGAATAATTAGCATAGCTCGCCGATGCAGCAAGGTTGATGAGAAAGACGAGGCCCAGAACAAAAAGGCAGCAGAATTTCAGAGACTTCACGCAAGAAATATTAGGCCATGTTTCCATTTCTGATTGGCTTCTACTCTTCCAAGTTTAAAGCTCTGCAGAGAGCAGGGTATGGGCTTTTTGCAAAGAAGGTGATCTAGTGGAAGCCCCACTACCATACAGAGCCGACGATATCTCTTTTATTTATTAGTTTTCGTTTCCTTTTTTTTTTTTTTCCATTTTCAAATATTGCTGCTGGGGAAAATAATGAGTGGTGAGAATAAACCTAACCCGTTATATATTATAGTGCTTAATTATGAGAGACGAGAGCATTCACATTCCTTAGTCAAATCCTTTAAAATGGTTCGGGTATAACCGGTGCGGTTTAATTAACTTTTAGATATATTTTATAATCAAATCGGTAAATATTGATTTTGAGATTTGAAAAACGATACCGCACCGGTTACATCACCAAGTCGATACTTCTAGTTTTATCAGTTCGGTCCCGTTTTTCCAGTACATAATATAGTATATATAATATAATACATATTATAATATATAATAATATATTGTAATATATTATAATATATAGTGATATAATATTAGTATAACTACTAATACAATAGACTATAATGATAATATATAATTATTTATATAAGATTTTTAAATTTAATATTATATTAATTAGTAATTTTTTATATAATACAAAATTATTTTATATATAATTATATATAAAAATTAATTATAATATAACAAATCATATAAAAATATTTTATAAAATATAAAAAATTAAAATATATATATATATGAACTGCCGGTTCGATCAGGTGTTAGAAAAATGAAAATTGGAACCAGACCGGTTTTGAGAAAAATGAAATTGATACCGGACTAAACCCACCGGTTCGGTCCGGTCCAGTCCGGTCCGATTTACAAGTTCACCAGTTTTTTTTTTCACCCTAAAAATGGTGTATATTAAAAGAGGTAAAAAATAAATATTTTGCTTGCTAGTGTTACAAGAAGGGGAGGTTTGGATACAAAAAAAATCTCATCATTACAACTTTTACAAATCCATACACAAAATACAATAAATAATTCAACTTTTTCAAATCTCAAAACAATAATAATATTAAAAAAAAATATATTCTAACAATATTTTATTCCACTTTCATCTCATCTTATCTCATCTTAACTGACTATCCAAACCTCTCCCTCTCTATATTTGGTATGGTTACTATTCACCCTCTATTGAATAATTTATATTAATTTCTCTCTCATTTTGTTTTTTTGTTTTTTGAAAAGGAGCTTAGAGCTCATTCATTCATTAAACAAAAATCAGAAATATAAGAGGGAGGTTCCTCTATGTCTACAAAAGTTTCAGATGAAAGGAGAGCCTTTCTAGCTAACACATGAGCCACTCTATTGGCTTTTCTATAAACATGCTTAATGGACCAGACCTCATAATGAAATATGAGTTTTTGTGTATCCTGGGTAACCATAGCCATTGAAGATGTAAGGCCCAGGCGTTGTGAGGCCCGGACCAGTGCGTAAAAAGGCCCAGCCTTTGTCTTGGTAGTTTTCCGAACGACGCCGTTTTGGAGGGTAAGAGTCTTCTTCCTCAGCTCCCATTTCTTTCTCCCTCTCTTCCGCATTTCGGTTTCAATTTCTGGTTTTCACCCGTACCTCTCGCTCTCCCGTAACCCACTCCCCTTCCCAAGTTCCTCTCTTCTCTTCGTTGGGTCTGTTTGTGAGTTCGAAACTCATGCCCTAATTTTCCTATACACTGTCACTTTCAGTTTTTCCCCCAAAATCAGTTCCTCACTCGGTCGCATCTCTCCATTTCAGCAGATCACTGAGTTTCTCTCTCTCGCGTCCCTCTAGTCTTGCGGTTGGTGTTCTCTCTTCAGACTCAGCTCTTCTCTCCCTCTTGCGTAGTGTTTCGTCTTCAGGTATCTCTCTCTTTTCTCTCAAGTCGACGCCTTCCTCTTAGTTGTTTCTCTGGTTTCATGCGTTTCCGACTTTGAATTGTTCCAGGCAGTGCCATTGTGTTTTTCCCCACTCCGAAATCCCTCATTAGACGCTCACTCTCTTCCAGTTCCCTTGTTTCTCTTCCGTCTGCAAAGTGGTTTATCTCCCTGCTGTGGTTTGACATTGAGCTCTGTTGAACGGGTAAGGAAACCGTGTACCGTTTTACATTGTTTTTCATGGTGTAAATTAGTGGCTTTTAATTGTTTGATCGTTGGAAAAATTTCTTATGTTTATAATCGAAGTTGAGGGCTTTGTAATCTGATCGTGTTTTGTTGTTGAAAAAGGATTATAAAGGGTGGCTTTTGGGTTTTGACGAGGTGGTGCGGGAGGAGTTTTGAAATTGTGTAATGTTGTTTTGATTAAATTGTTGGGTTTGACGTGGTTGTGTGGGAGGAGTTTTGTAACTATTCAGGGTTGTGTTGGCTGTTCTGAGTATTATTTGGGTTGGAGGTGCGGTAAACCAAATGGATACTCAGAGTTGAGTAGGTGCTGTTTTTGTACTGTCCGGGTTTTCATACGACAGTTGAAGTGGAGGTTGAATTATTTGGAGTATTTTTATGGTTGTTTTGGTTGAGTTGTAGGTGATTGCTTGGAGTTAGGGGCCATTGAAGTGGGATTGATATTTCGTTATTTGTGTTTGACGTTGACTTTGGAGAGTGTCTAGGATAATATCAAAGATTAGTACATGGTACTTGGGTTGAAATGTGGGCTGTCCAATTTTATTATTCGGTTTTCTTAGTGAGTTATTTTTGTTATTATATGGTTTGGGATTGTGGGTTTTTAATTATTAGATGGAAGTTATGTCAATTGTCGTTTAATACTCGATGTATATATTTTGTTTCTATCAATAGGTGACGAGGTTTTTAGAGACCGTATTCAAGGCATAGGTAATACGCTGCAGGAGTCGGGTAAACGGGATTCTTATACTAGGTTTTACACGAATTATTGAGACTGAGGTTGATTTTCCGAAAACTTTGCATATTTTGTGATGAAATGAGAACTTGGAAAAAATAAAACCAACCTCGGTCGTTTATTTGCATACTCATGAAATCTGTGTGGAAAAGGAAAATTATTTTCTGACATGCATTGTGTAGACATGAGCTACATTTTGTTATGATGTCTCTGAAATTTGAAAAAGAGAGCGATATTTGAGAATTCTGAAAAATTGTACATTTATTTAGAAAGATGCTCCGACTTTTATTTTTTAGTATGTGAGAATGACCTGATTATGTTTTGGTACTCTGTTTTATTTTGATATGGCATCTGAAAACCTTTGGCATAGTGTACTGATTTTGTATCTGACTATGTCTTTGCTCTGCTCTGCTCTGCTCTATTATGCTCTGCTCTGTTTGGGTTGGTACCAACTTCTCTGTCTCTGAGTGCACCCACTTTGGAAACAAAATGGTTTTATTGTGGTCTTTCCTGTGTGCACACTCGGGGCTTTGAGAAGAATAAGGGAAATATTTCACATTTGTCTCTGCTCGGTTTGGCCACCGGGGATAGCACAACCCTACCACGGGGGTGAAACATGGTCTCTGCTATGTAAGATGCTCTGTTTTGATTTGATGATGATGCTCAATTTATGTTATGTCAAAGTACTATGGGTTTTTACTTGTCTTAAAATCATCACTCTGTTACTTTTGAAAATATGTTCTGTTCTGCATGATAACTCTGGAAAATATTTTGTTCTGCATGTTATACTTGGTAAATGCTCATGTTTGCACGTTAGCATATGTCCTCTGCTTACTGAGTTGTTGATAACTCACCCCCTATCATTATAATATTTTTCAGATGATGTGAAGAGTCCAACTGAGGACCTGGATTAGATTTGTGAGCATGATTAAGATGAGGAGAGGATGTTAGAAGAAGAAATTTTGATGTCCTTTGGTTTTAATATCTTTTAGATTTAATTATATCTTGGGTTTAGTAAGATTTATGAAATTATTAATTTGATTTGTTATAACTACCGGGAGATTGTGGACTCCTTAGTTTATTTTGCTGCGATAATGACTTTGTGAAGTTTTCAATGTGGTTATTTAGAATACATGAGATTGAGTTTTGCTAATAAATGTTTGGAGTTTTATTTTAGTTGCATTGGAAATCATGTTCTTAGGTAACAGATAGTAATCCTCCAGGGCACTCGGGTTTGGGGCGTTACAGAAGACTCATTCTTGGCCTTTGACAAAAGAGCCGACATAACTTGCTGTGAATCCCCCTCTAAGACAACGTTGGAGAGACCAAGCTGTAGACCAAATTTTGCTGCCTCATACGCCCCACAAGCTTCAGGTAATGTAGGATCAGGATATAGGGGTCTACTCACTCTCAGTGCAGCAATCATAAGACCTTTGTGATCCCTGATAATAACCCCTATACCAATACTGCCTCTATTTTTATCCACCGCAACATCCCAATTCATTTTGAACAATTTTTCAGGGGGGAGACCACATTTCCATTTGGCCCTCTTTTGGTTGATGGCTTCTTGAGAACATGCAAGCTTCCAGATCAAGCAAGGCTTCTGAGGCTTGTCTAGCCACCACTTTAAGATGCAGGAAGTCCTTTTGAAAAATAAACATGTTCCTTCTATGCCAAATGAGCCTCAACACAATGGCAAATTCTTCAAGGACCTTCATATCAGCAACCTGACAGAGAAGGTGCCATAACTCTCTGAAGGTCATGGGAGGAAAGTATCTCTTCTGAAGGAACCTAGAGCACTGGCCCTAGACATCCTGAGTTGCAGGGTAGCTTCATGCCATATGAAAAATAGTTTCCTCTTCTTTCAAACAGATTGGGCACAAAGGCTTTTCAGTAATTCTCTTTTTGCACAAGTTGCTTAGTGTGGGGAGACCATTTCTACGTGCTATCCAGAGGGCTCTCTCATTTTGTTTCTACATAATAGTTGCACCACTAATTATTATTTATATATATTTATATAGTTGTTTGGGTTCATACAATTTATAATAAATTTGAATTGTAAAATATGAGAAAAAAAATAGATAAAAAAATTAAAAAAAATATTAAATTAATAATATTTTATTATTATTTTAACTAATAGATAGAGAATCTAATGTGAGAATCTCTCTTTAATAAAATAGGTAAAAGGTAAAAGGTAAAAGGTAAAACATGTGATTTTAGCTTTGGTTTTGCCTAAGCTAATGAGAATGCTCTAAGTAGAGAAAATATGCGGATAAGATTGCTTTTTCATGTAAGTGGATTTGAGAAATAATTTCATTAAGTAATGTTACATACAGTCATAAAGTGCACAAGTGACATGCAATTGTTTTTAAAAAAAGTGGAGTCTAATATTAAAGAATTAAATTTTTTTCATATGGTTCCCGTACTTATTCACTTTTTTTCAAAATAATTCCACGACGCTTGTACATTCACGACTGTAATTATTATTTCTCTTTGGATAAATCCCAAATAACAGATTTAGTGTAGTCTTTAAAAAATTATTAAAAAAAAAAAAAAACCTCATATGACTTTTAGGGGTCGAAGCCACTGTTTAATAAATAATTATGAATCTATCCATTACTCCTTTGAAATCTATGATTGCCGGTGGTTGAGAATTGTCAAACATCGGTTCATGATATATTTTTTGTACGCAAATATGGTATGGAAATTGGAAAGCGATATATTCTCCGTCTCAAAGGATAAAGGACCTTTCTGTTCACTCTTTTTTTTTTTTTTTTTTTTTTTTTTTAAAAGCAAGTGAAAATAATGATGGATTGTCCAGTACTACATTCTCATGCTCGAATCATAACAAGAAAAGTAAAAAGAAAATCAAACAAATCCGATCACCTCATTTGGTAGCAATCCACATCCAACTATCACGTGGGTGTCAACTACTTCAAATACATACATATATATATATATATATATATATATATATATTAGATCCAAATTTCAAATATTCGATATTTTTATAAAATGTATATCGAAAAAAGTAAATTTTTTGTACTTTTTAATAATTTTTTTATAAAGAACTTACACAATTTACTTACAGTTGACATGGTTGGATTTGGATAGTGAGAATATTTGAGAAGTGTTGAGAATGTTTGTAAATAGTAATAAAAAATTAATAAAAAAATATTAAATAGTAGTAAAAAGTAAGTGAAAAATAATGAATAGTAAAAAAGTAGGTAAAAAATAGTAATAAAGTAAAGAATAATAGTGAGAGTACTTGAGGTACTCTTGGTAGCCAAACTAGCGTAAAAGTAGATTAGAATGAAAAGTAATGGGGTGTCAAGTACTTTGCCTTGGACTCTCTTTTGGAAGGATTTGGATTCAGAAATGAGTTGATATGAGTTGAGATAGTTTGTGAATAGTAAAATAAAAATTGAATTATTTATTATATTTTTTGTAAAAATTTTAAAAAATTATAATAATAAAATGAAATAAATTAAAATGAGTTGAGGTGAATTTTAAATTCAAATGGAGCAGACTCTGTAAATTTGTTATTGTCAATTTGTCAAGCACTCTTTCATTGCTTGCCAGATTCGTGGTTGGTTCAGACTTCACTCACCTCATAACTTTATATCAGAACCTGGGCCGAGTCTTGGGCCTTCCTGGGCCCGCATTCTCCTTCTGTGCCATTTGGGTACTTTGGATCAGCTGTATAATTTGTAGAGTAATGTTACATACAGTCGTGAAATGTATAAATGTTGTGCAGTCGTTTTGAAAAAGAATAGGATCCACTATTAAAAAATTAATTTCTTTTCATGTGAGTCCTATATTTATTCACTTTTTTTAAAGTGACTGTACGGCGACTGCACGCTCAGACTGCAAGTACCATTTCTACCTAATTTGTATTGATGTCTGGAACATCACTTTCGATTGGAGGAAGCATACGTCTCAATCACCACAGACTTTTAGGATCCTTCTCTCTCATCCTTACCCCCACACAAGCATGCATTTCTTTATTTTAATTTCTTTTTTTTTATCTTTAAAAAAAAAAGAAAAATAAAAAATTATTAAGAATTTCCAACGATTGGATTAATGTGAAGAGGGAATGATTTGCAGATTGTTTTTCTACTTACAAGTCGGTGTATAAGATTTATTGATCTCTACTGTTGACATAACATGATTTAATTTTTTTTTTTTTATAAATTAAATCATGTCGTGTCAAGGGTGTGAAAAATATATTATCCACACCAACTTGCAAATATAATGGCTCGAATGAAAACTACAAGATAAATTATAAAGAGAAAACCAAGTAGGTCACCTCCTACACCTGTAGTAGCTGGAGCAGCCTCTGTTCTGAGGGTTGGAAGGTGGAGGCAGGCAACTTTTCCTGTAGGAATCACCTCTTGTTACTTTGCCACAGGCAGGCTGATCGGCCCTGAAAACATCTGGAATTATGTATTTGATCTGTGCTGCAACAAACCTTGTGTTTGTGCTCGAATATTCCTTCTCCAATTCTTCATGATCAGCCATTTCGACCCCACATTCTAAAATCGAACCAGTGCATCGTCCATGCTCATCAATATCATTGTTGTTATCTCCAGCAGCAACTGCATAAAACGAGCCAAGAACCAGTAACAATGGTGCAAGCAAAAGAAAAAAGGCGGTTGCTTTCATTCTTGTTGTGCACATGAACAAGTTTTCCATCAATGAATATCAGCTGTAATCTTCCTCTGAGCACCACAAGAAACAAGGAAAGGGATTCTCTTGGAGGCAGCTTTCATTCTTTTTGTGCACAACCAGTTTCTAATCAAATGAATAAAATGATCAATGTTTCATTATTGAGGATGACTGACTATATGTAAATCGTCCATCACTATAATCCTGCATGCACAGAGGTCATAACAGTGTTTTGTTTTTATGCTGGTGTCGTTTCAGCAATATGTGGTGATGAATGGTGTTTTGGAACATACGTGGGGGCCATCATCAGGCAGAAAGGCCACACCCCTTGCTCAAAATCTAAAGGCAAAATCAGAGTTGAGTCCGTGATCTTATGTCTCCGTTTAGTGAATTATTTTGAACTAAACGACAGATTGCGTCTGTCGATACTTCCTCATTTAAACCAAAAAAAAAAAAAACCTAATGATTATACTAAGGAAAATGTTATTCTTACCTTTTCTACTGTTGTGATTTTTTTTAAATTTTCTTTTACTTAATAATTAAGGAAGTATTTTTTTAATAATATTGAGATTTTTTTATTTTTTTTCAAAAGTATTTAAATATATATAAAAAACACAAAAAAAAAAAAAAAATACAATTTGCCTAACGGTAAGTTAGGTTGAGAGCTAGAAGTGGTGAACGTATCCCTTGTACTAATAACTCCTTCCAACTTGCCAAAGAATGTCATGGACATCTCGTTTGTTTTCCTTTTCTTTAATCTTTTAAAATAGAGATTTCTTGCATTTGCTCTATCAAATTAAATGGCTCAGTTATAGAGAACGATAAATACACGACATATTTTAAAGAAAAATTCTACTCTTCATTTTTATACTATACACTTATATTATTTTTTAACTTTTTATTTTTTTTTCGTAACAAGTATGTGGTGTAGGAATGATGAATAGAAGAAATCAATTAGTTTAGTATAGGAGTAACATTTAAAAAAAAAAAAATTAAAACATGTATAGTGTGTGGTGTAGAAAACTGTATAACAAAACTCTGTTTTCATATTATCTACATAAGATTTTCGGATAATATGAACCTCCTCCTGTAAATATTTAACGATGTCTCTATCTCTCTGCATTAGAGTATCCAAGTCAATCGAGAAAATAGAGAACATCTTGATTGAATGGTGTCAATTTGCAGTTTCTCCTGTGAATATCGGCTAAATAGAACATAAAAATTACAACCACTTTTTCAAATTAGACCCCAACTTATTAAAACAATCAAATAAATTGCATATTAAATATCAATTCATTTCAATTTACATCCCTCTGTACATCTAACAAATTACATCATACAAAATCTTAAGGCCATCCAAAGAATCATCGGAAACATTTTCCCTATAAATTTATATTAGAAGTACCTAATTACATCTCATTGAGGATAAACAATATAAAATAATAAAATTTTCTGACAAATAAAAATAATTGGAAGAAGAGGAACGGACCCCATAAGTGATAAATTAGACAACCCGCGTGTGTCCGAATTATCAATTATCTATTATGAAAGGCATGTACCAATTCTCTACCTACAAAAGCTTTGCTTTATAAGAGGAAAGTTGGAAACAATGATAATTGCCCGATATGCAAGTAAGAATGCGAGACAATTTTACATACTCTATGGCAATGCACAGCTGTAAATGATGTATGGGCTGAGAAGGAGAGTGGTGTGCAAGAGTGGAGTGTCATGGCAGAGGATTTTATAAGCCTATGGGATAGGCTCTGTTTGAAGCTAAATTCTGGTTTATTGGAGGAGATGGCACTCATTTTCAGAGGCATTTGGCAAAGACGTAATAAATATGTCTTTGAAAATCTATTCATTGGTCCTTCACAGGTTATTAAAGGGGATTTACAATCCCTAGTTGATTTCAGAGATGCAGTGTAGATGAAGGAAGTCAGTTCAAGTGGTGGGAGGCCAGTGTCTACCATAAAAAAGTGGAAGAAGCCTGAAGAAGGTTGGTTGAAAGCCAACTTTGATGCGACAATAGATAAGTAAAACATAATTGTGGGGTTGGGAATTGTTAAGGACATGTTTCATACCACCAACCGTACGAATATCCTACAGTCACAGAAAGGGCAACGCTTGGTGCCCTGCATAAACTGCGATGCTTAAGTTAGTAACAATATAAGGATCAAGTGTATATTAAGAATCTACCTTTCGTTCGTTACCTTTACCGATCTATTTATAGAAGAATGTGACGTGATGACCATTCACCATGGTCCATGGCTCCCTGTGCTTATCTGCCATGATCCCCTATTAACCGGAAAAGATGTCTCCCATGACACTAGGGTCCAGTCGAGGACCTTATCCCCGTAGATCCGGGATGTCTCACCTCGAGCTACGGGCCTTTTGTCTGAGGGAATCCTAGATGAAGGCTTTCGACAAGCCTTTGGGTAGGCTTGGCCCTTAGAGATGGGATCGAAGCCCAGGGGCCTAAATATCACCTCCCGTTACCTCGCTAATTCCCTTTGAGGTGGTTCATGGGGAATTAGTCATTCAAAAATATTTATTACTTACCCCGCTAATCTGTAAGCGTTTATTCATGCATTTTCCTCTTTTGGCTGTAGTTTATGTTAGGTGACGTCAGATATAACTGTTTCTGCTAACTTAATGATTTTCAAAAAGAAGTGTAACTTCCGGCGCAGCCAACCCTTCGGATTCCCAAGAACCCTCATGATTTCCTGTCTCGCATGCTTCACGCGCCATTTACTTCCTATAACTTCTTTTGTTACTTTCCTTTGCCCTTTAATCTCTCCTCTACCTCTTTGTATTTTCCCCTTCCTCTCCCTTACTTCTTCGTTCATTTTCCTTCTTCAAATTCCCTCTTACTCCCCTCTGTTTTCCTTTGTTTTTCCCCTTGTTTCTTTCTCCAAAATATTTTTCCATGGTTGGTTGCAGTTCCTGCAAGATACCCCCTAGGCAGAAACCCACTTCCTTCGATGGGTATTTGTGGCATTCGGTTATAAATGTAGAGGACCTCGTTGATCTAAGGGAGTCGTTTTGCATCCCCAAGTCAATAGATATAAACATCCCGAAAAGGGGGTGTGTTGATGAGGAGGGTTATGGCGGGGACATAGCCATAACAGCCTGTGCCCTAACCAATGGGCTCCATTTTCCCTTCATCTGCCCAGTGCGTTACGTCCTACATTTTTTGAAGCTTGCTCCTGCCCAGTTTCACAGTTAAGCCTGGCGCGTGCTAATGTGCGCCAGCGTTGTCTTCCGTCGCATTTTAGAGCCCTTTGAGAGAGGTACCTAGACCTCACGACGAAAGAATTCCTCTCTTTTTATGGGGTGGTGTTGTTGTCGGGGAACATTTGCAGCTTTCACATGAGCGGCAATGGCTGACAGCTTTTAAAGGGCGTTATTCCAAAGCCAAACAGTGGACTAGTAAGTTTTTCTTAATCTCTGGTAGTGGTTGGGAATATCCTACTGATGAGATGCTAATAAAGGATTACCCCATCTCTGCTAACTAGGGGCGTGTCCCAGAGGATAAGCATCTGTCATTAGTGTTGACTAGCAGCCAGCAAAATAGTGTGAACCTTGTTCGCGATTGGGCGAAAGACCATGACCGTGATGGCTTGTGGTTAGAAGACCTTCTTTCTGATCTTGGCATTGAAAGATTTTTAACAATTCCCAGCCCGCCCATGTGAGGGGCACGAAGCTCAAACCTGTTTCTCCTTCGACGAAGCAGAGTGCTCCCCAGACTGGGGGGCCAAGAATGAAGTGCCCTGGCATTGAGGGGGCGATGCCTAAGAATGTTGCTAGCTCCCTGGAGAAATTGATGCAGGGGGTGGGCGTTGCTGTTTCTGGTCAGGCCGCGCCGGAGACGTCCCACGCCAAGACTTCCCCATTAGTAAGCCTGGGTCTTGATGAATTGGGCGCCCTGATGAAATAAGCCCTTGAGAACCTTTCGTTAGCCTACGATATCGGGCTCCCTTCGGGAAATGATTCTGTGAGCGCCTCTTTTGAGTTCCCCTCAGTCCCTACTGTTGATCCCGCGTCTGGTGGCGGGAGTGATTTGAATGACATATATACTGCCTTTGCTCTAGGCGTGTCTGGGGAAGGAGCACTCGATACCCTTGCCCCTGTGGTTGATAACACTGCGACCGAAGCTGAAGGTGGCATCGCCGAGCTAGGATCTGTCCCCCCTTCCCTGCCTAGTACTAACTCAGGCGGCGAGACTCCGCCTGCAAATCAAGATGGGGTTGTAGAGGTAGGGACGCAAGGTGGAGATTGTGTTGGCAGGCGAGTAGATCCTCATCAAGACGAGCTCGTTAGTGAGACGCTTGGTGCCCATGCTGAAGGTGACCTTCCCGCGCCCATGCCAGAGGTGGCGGTAGCCTCGGACCTTACTTTGGGGTGCTCAGCATAGGCCGAGCTAGTTCGATGGGAGATGCCGTCTAAGAGGAGGATGCAGGCCCTCGTACTTCTTTGCCTCCTTCAAAGGCAGTTGTAGAGATGACCAGGCGCCTAAGGAGGATGTTGGCTCTAGTAGGGCTCTTTTTCCCTTTGTTTTATCTGTTTGTGTTTGCTTTCTTTGGCATGTATTGGATCCTAACTTCATCGTGCTTGTGCAAAACATAGGAGCCCTAGCATCCTGGATTGTGGATGAAAGGGCCAGCTTGGAGGAGGAAGTTCGCGAGAGACAGAAGTTTTCATTTTTTACCAAGCAAGAAAACAGTCGGCTTAAGAATGAGAGAGACCACTTGCGATGTTGCCGTGAGCAGGTTGATGATCAAGTCCAATCCTTGGAAGCTGACCTTGACTCTCTCCGCGAAAAGTTGTCCAACCTTCGGTCTGAACTTCTCCATGTTGAAAGTCTTCACGCCCGAGACAGCTTTGCTCTGCATGCAGCTGAGCTAGAGAGGGTTGCCACTCTGGCGTAGAACCTGGCTAAGGTTCTACGCCTTCAAAGGGCGTTGGACTTCTCTGAGCACTCCCGGGTTGATGCTAAGAGGAAGTCCAAGGAGGTAGCCGCTGCTTGGGCTTCCTCTGAGGAAGAGCGCGAGAGGGTGGCCAAAAAGTTGGCTCAAAGGAAGTCAGCGTTCTAGAAGGAGTGCCATGAGAAAGATAACAAGATCAACGAGCTGCAAGGTGCGTTGGTTCAGGCGGAGGCGGATTTTGACCAGTATAAAAAGGATCACGCGGAGCTTGATGCCCGTCAAGTCCGCCAGGTTGATACTGTGGGACGTCCATGGAAGATTGGAGTCTCAGCTGACTGTTGTTAACAATGAAATTGTACGACTACACCCTCAGTTGGCAGTCGCCCGAGTTGTCCGAGACAGAGCTTTTAGATATGGATATGGCACAGGGCTGGCGCGCCTAAAGATGCACTTACTGGCCAACCCTCAAACCAACCTGAGGAGTCTAAACTTGGAAGACTTCTTGCCTGATGTTGCCGCCTGCCAATATGCAGATTCTATGGGTCGGGATGTAATGTCAGACGCCTTTCCTCGTCTTCTGCCTCAAGAGTGACCAATTTGTCTCAATATGTATTTAACTGTTTAATTGTTGGGCCCCTGTTTTTGGGCATTTGCACATTATGCACCTTCTTCGAACATTTTGGTCTATTGATTTATATTGCTTTGTTCCTGTTTATGTTTTTGGCTCTTTTTCTTTTGCAAGGTTGTTCCTTGTTTAGCCTCTTACGCCCATGGGCTTGCCTTTATTCATGGTAGACTTGTGAACTGAGGCGTCATGGGGTCTTCTGATCCCCTTGCATTTGTTGATTTCCTTAGGAACGTGCTCCCCAAGATTTATCCTTTGTGCTTGTTCAGGTTGTGCCGCGCGAATACCCTGCTTCACACTCTGGGCCTTAACTTTTTGAAGGGTTGTGTGGTCTTGTGGCCTCCGCGCTTGCGCCCATTTGACTGCACCGCAAGTGTGTAAGTTTGCTCGTAGGGGCTATCTTTGAAGAGGGTCGCATGTCTTGTGACCTCCGCGCCCGTTGGATTACACTGCAAGTGCGGGACTCGCTCATGGTGGCTAACTTGGAGAGTGCACCACAAGTGTGTGACTCACCCATGGTGGCTAACTTGGAGAGTGCAACGCGATTGTTTGACTAGCCCATGGTGGCTAACTTGGAGAGGGGTCACGGGTCTTATGACCTCCGCGCCCTTTGGATTACATTGTGAGTGTGTGACTCGCACATGGTGGCTAACTTGAAGAATGCACCACAAGTGTGTGTCTCGCCCATGGTGGCTAACTTGGAGAGGGGTCGCAAGTCTTGTGACCACCATGACCGTTGGATTGCACTACGAGTGTTTGACTCGCCCATGGTGGCTAACTTGGAGAGGGGTCACGGGTCTTGTTACCTCCGCGCCCGTTGGATTGCACCGCGAGTGTGTGACTCTCCCATGGTGGCTAACTTGGAGAGTGAACTACGAGTGTGTGACTCACCCATGGTTGGCTAACTTGGAGAATGCACCGCGAGTGTGTGACTCACCCATGGTGGCTAACTTAGAGAGTGCACCGCGAGTGTGTGACTATCTGCTCCTATTTTCTTGAATCTCAACAATACAGATAAAAGGGAGAAACAATTTCCGAAACAAGTAAGTGCTAATGCGTAAGGAAATGAGCTTTCTTAAGGATAGAACATTTTCAAATGCTCGGCATTCCATGGGTGTTGCAGTTCTCTTCCCTCACTGTCTTTGAGCCAATATGACCATGGGCAGTTGGTGGCGGTCACTATGTAGGCTTGAAAACCAACGTGGACTGAGCTTCCTTTCATCTTGGGTAATGACCCCCACCTCTCTAAAGACCAAGTTGCCGACTTTAAATAACATTGGCTTGACTCGCTTGTTGAAGTATTATTCAGTTTTCCTTTTACTGAGGATGTTCTGGATTTCTACTTCTTCTCTTACTTCTTCAAGGAAGTCCAACTATTCGACAAAAGCCCTGTCGTTCTCCACTAGATCGAAGTGGTTGGTCCGGTAAGTTGGCAAACCAATTTAAGTCAGTGCGACCGCTTCGCTTCTGTATGCCAGAGTGAAAGGCGTTTCTCCCGTTGGAGTTTTCACTGAGGTTCTGTAAGCCCATAAAACTCCTGGCAGCTCTTCTGCCCAATCGCCCTTCCGGTTTCCTAATTTCTTCTTTAAGATCCCAAGTAGAGATTTGTTTGTCGATTCTACTTGTCCGTTTGCCTGTGGGTGGCCTGGCAACGAATACTTTACCTTTATCCCGAGCTCTTGACACCATGCTCTATAATGCTTGGAGTCAAACTGCTCGGAGTCAAATTGCTTCCCGTTTTCTGAGACTATGGCACTCAAAATTTTGAATTTGCACACAATGCTCTTCCACAAAAATATTGTCACGACTTTAGTTGTTATGGTAGCTAGGGCTTCTGCTTATGCCCACTTTGTAAAGTAATCAACTGCTACTATCATGTGTTTTACTCCGCCCTTCCCAGGAGGGAACGGTTCGACCAAGTCAACTCCCTATTGGGCAAAGGGCCATGGGGAGACAACGGATGATAATTTTTCTGGTGGGCCATGCGGAACTGGGGCTTATGCTTGGCACTGGGTGCATCTCTTGGAAAATTGTTTGGCGTTCCTAAGGGTGTTGGGCCAATAATACCTTGTCCTTAGGGCCTTCTTCGCCAATGCCTTCCCGCCTGAGTGGTTACCACAGACACCCTCGTACATTTTTGCAAGCACATACTGTGCTTCTTCAGGTGAGATGCACCTTAATAAGGACGTTGCTAATCCCCTTTTGTATAGGACCCCGTTGATCTTGACAAATTGTGCCGCCTTCATTTTTTTATCTTTCTTGCCGCCTCATTTCCTTTGGGAAGCTTTCCTGTCTCCTGGTAATCTTCTACTTCAACGGCCCACCCTAGCATTCCGGACCCTATCTGTGCTATTTCGACCTCGATGGCTGGTACTTCGATCAGCCTCCTCTGCACCTCCCATGGCAACTCTACCTCATCCTTGGCTGATGCTGCCTTTGCTAGCCTATCTGCCACTACGTTGTTCACCCTTGGAATCTGCATTATAGAGAAATATTCGAACTGGTCGCGCAGTACCAGTACCTACTCGTGGTATTTTTTAGGTTTTTCTCTTTTAGTGGCGTAGGCCCCCGTGACCTTGTTCACCACTATTTGGGAGTTTGCTTTCACTTCTACCTGTCTGGTGCCTAACGCTTTGGTGGCAGATAACCCCGCTATTAAGGCTTCATATTTTGCTTCGTTATTGGTGGTCTTGAAGGTGAGCGTTGCCATATAATAATGCTCCTGTTTTGCTTCAATGATAATGTGTACCCATATACTTCCCCCTATTCGGCATGCCGACCCATCGACAAAGACAGTCCAAGGTTGACCTGGAGGGGTTGTCGCAATTTTTGTAGGGAAACCGCTGAATTCAGCCACGAAATCCGCGAGGGCTTGACCTTTAATTGCGTTTTGGGGCACATAGGTAATTTAGAATTCGCTGAGTTCAATTGACCATGCGACCAGGCGCCCAGACAAGTCCGGCTTCGGTAGTACCATTCGAAGAGGGTTTTCTATTAGAACTTTTATGGGGTGAGCCTAGACGTATGGTTGTAGTATTCTAACGGCTACTATTAATGCGAATTCTAGCATTTCTATTCGCGGATATCTAACTTCGGCTCCTTGTAAAGAGCGGCTCGTGTAGTACACAAGCGCCTGAGTTCCTTCTTCTTCTTTCACTAAGATGGCTAATATTGCTTGGGGGGATACGACCAAGTATATGTACGGAGTATCCCCTTGGTTGGACTGTTTTAATAAGGGAGGGCTAGCCAAGTATTTTTTCAATTCTTCAAATGTTTGGTCACACTCCTCATTCCAAGGGTGTACCTGCTTTAAAACTCAAAAAAGAGGGAGGCACCTATTTGTTGATCATGATACGAACATGTTCAAGGCTGCTACTCTTTCTGCCAGGCACTGGGTGTCGTTGATGGTTCAGGGCGGCGCCATCCTCAAAATGGCTTCTATTTTTTCAGTGTTGGCCTCTATTTCCCTTTGTGAGACTATGAATCTTGCTTGAGCTCACCCCGAATGCGCACTTAGCTAGATTCAGCTTCATCTTGTACTTTCGTAGTACCGCAAAAGTCTCCTCAAGATCTGTCAAGTGTTGATTGGCCTCTTTACTTTTTACCAATAGGTCGTCTACGTAAACCTCCATAGTTTTCTCAATCTGGTGCTTGAACATTCGGTTAACTAACCTTTGGTATGTTGCCCCGGCATTCTTCAATCCGAAAGGCATTACCCAATAGCAGTAAAGTCCCCGATTTTTTATGAACACAGTCTTTTCCTCGTCCGTCTTGTTATGTATCCAAAGTAGGCATCCATAAATCTCAGAAATTGGTGTCCGGTTGTGGCGTCTACGATGATGTTAATTCAGGGAAGTGGGAAACTGTCTTTGGGACAGTCTTTGTTAAAGTCGATGGAAGTCCACACACATCCACCACTTGTCATTTGCTTTCTTAACTAGCACCACATTGGAAAGCCACTCTTGATAGTGTGCCTCCTGTACAAAGCCTGTTGCCAAGAGCCAATCTATTTCCTCCGCTATGGCTGCACATTTTGCAATGTTGAACACACCTTTCTCACTCTCAACACTCCCAACAAAATTGCTTTGTCAACCGCCTCATTGCAAGTATGTTAGAGAAGACTATCTTGTGGTATATTTCCCACAAAAGAAAACCCCATTTGACTTTTATCATAATTTGTTTGCATTTTTGTTCCTTTTTTTCTCCTTTTAACTAATAAGTTTTCATTTGTTTTCTCGTTTGCTCTTTTGCCGCACCCTCTTAGCTTCTGGATCGACATAGAGGTTGTGCTCTATGATTGAGTTATCAATCCTGGGCATATTTTCATGGCTCCAGGCCAACATATCTCTATGCTCGATCAATAACCGCTTCAAAGCTTCCCGATATTCTGACAGGAGGTTGGTACCAATTCTAGTTGTGGCGGTGGGGTGATTCGGGTGTAACTACACTATCTCTAGAGGCTCCTTCACTTCAGCTTGCATCAAACCCTCTTCGTTCCTAACTTCCATGTCTGGTTCCTCGCTTGTGAGTGGTGGGGGTGGCGGCAGTAGTAATGGCGCGTCCCCCCTTGGGCTACCTGTTATGGAGGCTGCCAACACCCCTGTCTTCAACTCCGGGGCATAACATTCTCAAGCTGATGTTTGTTCGCCCCGAACTTCACCAACTCCCGCTTTTGTTGGAAATTTTATCTTAAGATGATACGTAGAAGTGACCGCCTTGAGGTTATTGAGGGTCGGGTTTCCTATTATAGCTTTGTAGGACGATGGAGCTTTTACCACCAAGAAGTATGCCATGGTGGTGACTGCGTGGGCGCCTTGCCCTGCTATTACTGGGAGTGCGATGGCTTCAACCGGTTGGACGGCTTCCCCTTAGAACCGCTTCAATGGTGACGGCGATGGTCACAGCTTGTCAACGCTAATCCCCATTCTAGTGAATGTGTTCCAGAAGAGGATGTCTGCGGAGCTCCCGTTGTCGACCAGGATACGCCTGGTCATGTAATTGGCTACCGTTAGAGTCACGACCAAGGCGTCATCGTGGGGATATACGACCCATTCACAATCTTCCTCTCCAAAGGAGATGGTCGGTGTCGATTCTGGCTTTAGGTATTTGCACGGCCTGTCTGCCATGTATATCTCGTGATATCTCGCTCTGTGGGCATGGGCTTTCCGGCCAAACACCATGGCGCCGCCCCAGTGAACTCGCCTACTATTGTGTTGATTTCTCCTAGGGGGCTTGACCTTGGTTTCTCCTAGGCCGCGGAGAGTTATTCCTCTTTCTCTCCTCTTGTCTTTGGTGCTTGGGGCTCCTGCCTTGCCTCTCACGATTTTCCTCTCTCTATGGTTTGATTAAAACGGCCAGCATTTTCTCAAGTTCCCTGCTTCCAGTCATTCCTTCAACCCGCCTCTTTAGGGTCATGGAATCCTCAGTCCAGTGGGAGTAGCTTTGATGATAAGTACAATAACGTTGGTCTTTTTTTAGCAGGGACTCTTCCTTCCTCGAGCTTTTACTACTTTCCTGCACATTGTGGGTGTTGTGTATCGACCGGCGTCCCTGGTCTTGGCAACTGGAGTATTGGTTTTGTGTGTTATCATGGTTCGAGCTTCGTTTGTTTGCCTTTCTATCTTTGTCTTTAGCGCTGCTTCGATTTATGTTCTCTGATTTTGCCTCCTGTTTTCGTGGCTCAAGCAAGGCTTGCAAGGTATCTTCTGCGTTGACGAAGTCATCCGCTCTGTCCATGAACTCTCTTAACGTGGATGAAGTTCGTCGGGCCAGCTTGGCCATGAACGGGCTTCAGAGCCAAACTCTTCCTAGCAAAACTGCCAATGTGATCTTTTCGTCTTGATCATTAGTGGTAAGCCTTTCTTTATTGAAGCGCGTCAAGTACATCTTCAGGCTCTCTTCTTCTTTCTGTTTTACGGTCAATAGGTAGGCTGCCGATTTTCGGCGTCTCCTACTTGCCATAAATTGTGTAAGAAACTGCTTGGCAAGCTCTTCAAAGCTGCTAATTGACCCAAGGCGTAGGGTCTAGAACCATCCCCGCACTATTCCCTTCACGTCAATGGGAAGGTGCGACAAGCTACCTCCCCTAGAAAACTGTGGAGAGTCATATGTGCCTTGAAGTTATCAAGACGATCAATGGGATCTTTTGACCCACCGTACAGATCGATCTGGGGCACTTTGAATTTAGCCGGTAGTGGGCTGCCATGACCTCTGAGCTATAAGGGAGGTCTGTGCAGGTGAGAAGTTGCTCCACAGAGGAGGAGCCGCCCATCCTCTTCGCCATTTCCTCGTATTTGTCTACCAACGCGCGTAGTTCGTCGTTCATCCTTTTCTTCTCCACCTCTTCACTACTAACTCCCTCCGCACTGTGCGCATCTCCTTCAGGTTGCCTGTTCTGGGCAAGGGGATTGTCCTTCTACTGCCTTAACTCCTCGTTATCCTTCTGCAATTGTTCAACAACAGCCATGACTTACTTCAGCCTTTCCTCCGCTTCTGCTAACCTTCCTTCCGTTTCTATCATGCTTGGTCCTAGATCTCGGTCGACTTGTGATTGCGTGACGGTTGGCATGTAAAAATCACGTTGAGATCTGTATGAATCCTACAGACGGCGCCACTGTTAAGGACGTGTTTCACACCACCAACCGTACGGATGTTCTGCAATCACAGAAATGGCGACGCTTGGTGCCGTGCATAAACTCCGATGCTTAAATAAGTAACAATATAAGGATCAAGTATATATTAAGAATCTACCTTTCGCTTGTTACCTTTACCGATCTATTTATAGAAGAATGTGGCGTGAGGACCATTCACCTTGGTTCATGGCTCCCTGTGCTTATCTATCATGATCCCCTATTAACAAGAAAAGATGTCTCCCATGACACTGGGGTCCAGTCGAGGACCTTATCCCCGTAGATCCGAGGATGTCTCACATCGAGCTACGGGCCTTTTGTGTGAGGAAATCCTAGATGAAGACATTCGACAAGCCTTCTAGAACTTATGGGTGGGCTTGGCCCTTAGAGATGGGCTCGAAGCTCAAGGACCTAAATATCACCTCCAGGAATTATCATCAGAAATAGTAAAGGGGAGGTAATGGTTGCATATAGTGAACCTCTAAGAATGGATGCCAAAGTAGTTGTGGTTGAAGCCCTTGCTATGAAAAGAAGAGTTGAAATTTTCATAGAAATAGGATTTAGAAGGGTGGTCTTTGAAGGTGATGCCTTAGTAATCATCAATGCAGTGAAGGGTGAAGCAGAGTGTTGGACTTGGTATGGTCAGATAGTGGAAGATGTGAAGAAGAGCCTAAGGGAGCTTCTACACTGGAAGATCAACTTTGTTCGTTGAGAGGGCAATGAGATAGCTCAAAAGCTAGCAAATTTTACTTTAAAATTAGATACTTTTATATGTTGGGTAGAAGAATGTCCTGATTTCATTTCCAGTTTGATTTTTGCTGATAGGTCTTGTAATGAATGATTTCTATGAATGAATGAGAGGTTTTCTTTTTTTAAAAAAAATTATCTATTAGATTTAGGCCCGGTTTGGATTAAGATATCCTCCAACTTATCTTATATAATCATTACAACTTTTTCAAATTTTCACACAAAATATAATTAATAAACAATTCATCTTTTTCAAATCCCAAGACAATAATAATATTCTAACAATATTTTATTCAACTTTCAACTTTTATCTCAACTCACTATCCAAACCTCCCCAGATGGTCAAATTTAGATGGAGATACATTACACTGGAGTCCACATGATTACCTATGGGTCCCAAAAAGTTGGATAAATCTAGGACCCACAAAAAAAATATTTGTTTTAATAGTGGACCCCAATTTTTTTTTCAAAACTAGTGTGCGGAACTTATACACTCTAGAACTACATCTAGCATTACTCAACGTTGAATAGAATGAGAGCCTCACATCTCCTTCTTGTTTTCTCCTTTGAATTTGACCTAAAAATTGAAGAGAATGATCTCAATCTAACTTTGCCCGGCAAAAGCATGAAGCTTTGAAGGTTTCTTAAAACACCATAAAATCATCATAGATTTCGTTTTATTAAATTCGAAAGAGTTCTAGATATTGTGAATCTATAGAAATAGAAGTGCCGAATTGAGATTTCCTACAATTTACATGATGAAATGCTTCAATTAATTATGTTCCCTTCAATGCATGAGATGTAGTTGAGATATTAAGGATTCCAAAAGATGCTAAAAAAGGCACGAAAGACCTCGTACAAACCCTTGACATGCAACAGGCATGCTCTCTATTTAAGGCTGAAGCTGCTCCATAAATTTCACTCTTCATAGATATTCTCTTAGAGGTATTTTTCTTTCGCATAATCCCATGAATAGTCTCCACTTCAATGATATGTCCGCTTCTTTTGTTTTTCTTCCTTAACCCTTAGCCCAATGCTAAAAACATGCCCAATATCGGCTAAGGGAGATGAAGATTTAAATTAGAGAAGTATGCAACAAAACAATGGAACCTGAATCATGCATTGAGTGTCTGAATTCTACTTCCCAAGAGTACACAAGAGGTTTTGGGGGTATATTAATAAACTGTTCTGAAAGTCAATCTCAAGTTGTGCCAAATGTTCTCAACACCCTTGTTGCTAATACAACCAAATCCAATGATGATGTCGATGAAGCTTATGCAAAGTGCCTCGACATGTATAAAGCCATACGGCAAACTTTATCAGCAGCATTTGATAGCTGGGGACAGAACCGGTACGACGAATCTGCGCTGCAAGTGAGGGCTGCCGAAGATCTTCACTATACGTGTGTTGATTTGATTATAGGATTGCCTTATCCTTCTGAACTTGGTAATGCCCTATACAATTTTAGATGTTCGAATTCTGCTGCCATTGATGTTATCTATCAAATTCAGTAAGCTTGTAAACACTTTTAAGCTTGTAAGCATTAAGAGTTATATGAATAATAGAAGTGGCAGACTAAGAGAAATAAAAAGAGAAGAAATATCCATTGATGTTATTATTCAGGTTTCTTCACTGCAGATGATGTCTGATAATGTACTGATTGAAAGTAAAAACATTATTCAGTCGACTTAAAGTTGGACTGATCATAATCCACAAGATTCATTCAAATTGCTCAAGTCCATATATCTGAAGTGCAGTCACCGCCGGGATATCTCATCTCGTGGGCTAGTGAAGGACCATCAGGTTCGGCTGCAAAATCCACGTAAAATTCGGGGTTTATTGCCAGGCCACCTTTCTCTGTGTTGACATCAATCTGTAACATATGGGATCCTTTCTCCACAAGTTCAGGATAAAATTGACGATCCCATGTGCTAAAGAGCGAGTTGGTGACATAGAGCCGTTTTCCATCTAGACTCAACTGGATCATTTGAGGTCCTCCTCTCAACCGATGTCCCTAAAAGGAAAAGTACAATGAAAATAATACGGTGAGTCAAGCGTTTTTGTGTGGCGTAACAGTTAAATGTAATCTAGTTCAACCAGGCATATGACTCTATGGGATAAAGGTAGCTCAAGAGACGAATGAAGCAAATCATATATACTGTCCTACCCAATCACGCACATGCTTCAAACACATTCAAGGTATTAATTGTCTGGTGGTGTCTCAGTCACTAAATGTTCAGCTCGCTCAGAAAGAGTTCTAACAATAGAATTGAGATTGTACAAACCTTGATCTCCGGAACGTCAGACTGCCATGTTTTACCATCTTCAAACTCAGCCACTACGTGGCTGCCCTTTTGTAAGAGTCCCCCAACCCATACTTGTCCTGTCAATATAGGTTTCTTTGGGTCCTCAATGTTATACTGCCTCACGTCCCCATGAAGCCAGTTCACAAAGTACAGAAAGCGATCATCTAGAGAGATCAGAAAATCAGTAATAAGCCCCGGCATTTCTGGAAGAATCCAGTTTTGAACCTTCAGTGGCTTCACTGATATTGCAACCTGCAAACATTCAGTGGGTACCGAATGTCATGATGCCTCTAAAAAAAGACAATAGGGAGCAAAAATCAAGATGAACACACACATGGGCATAATACTTGATAGACACATAAATATGTTATGTGCATACCTCATGGCTCCATGAGCCATCTTCGGTCTTGAAAAATCGCACCATGTTACTAGTCAAGGCACACCCAACATACCCTGTATCTTTTGAAGGATCATGCAAGAACCTTAACTGCAAAATGAGTTAGATTGACAGAAAATAGGTCTGGAATCATACAATTTTGATGGTAACAGAACTAACATAAAACTAAATTAACAAAAATAACATTGGCCATATTCTATATAGAGGAGACAATGCTGTAGATTGTCTACATACCTCCAAAGGTATGAGCCCTGTATTGCCAAGATCCAATGTTTGTCTCAGTTCGCCCCCGGGCCAGCTGTACACATACAGATGCCTTCCATACAAGCCATCAGAAACATGTTGAAGGTTGAAACCTTTCATGAAAGCAGCAGGGGCACCCCATGATGAGCTAATCATTGTGTTGTGCCGTGGTTGGTACCAGAAATCATAGCCAAACAGCGGAGAATGCCCTGGTTTCTCCCACCTGATAGATGCCAAGGGAGATAAGGGTTATTAGAATCAAATCTGCCAAAAACATGCTACATTTACATTGCCACCAATTAAATATGTTATTGAACCATCGCCTTGTCAATGGATTCTTCATAAAGGTTCCCAGTGGTATTTGTGAATCATCGATGTTGTCTTACATCTCAACAGATATTTTACATTAATTAATTTATGGACTCGAACCAAAACAGATTTGTAGATTAGATGCAAGATTTTCAAAGGCTAGCATCCTTAATTTTTTGATTATGAGTTCAACAAAAGATAACACTACCTTCCTTTCACATTGAATTCAGAGTCAAGGAGAAGAAAGCCATTCCCTGCAGCATTTCCATCTTTATCTCCAAGGCATGAAACCATTATGTCTCCAGAAGCAAGGCAATGGGATGTGTGCGGATAAGCTAAACCGGTCTTCTGAATGATATCTTCAGGCTCAACAACTTTATGCAATGCTGGAGCTTTTGGATTGGTTTTGGTGTCAATCACATATATGCGACCCGATCTGAAAATACTAGTAGTCAGAACTTTGGATCATGTCATTAGGCCTCTTGTGGTAATGAAGTTATTCTAAAATGCTTCCATGGCTTCTTAAGGCACCAATCCATTGGAGATACAAGAAAAAAGTCCCAAAGAAGAAATCGAAACTTAAGACCATAGAATTCCATTACCAAATTATATATTCAGGAAAATGGGGGTTACTCGTGTTCCTTTTGTGGTGATAATCCAAAACATAAAATGCAACCACATATTGCATCTCTAGAGTCTAAACAACGTGAAAATGTGCCAAAAGAAGACGGTGAATAACTCTTAAACTTGAGCCATAATTTTCAAGTCCACATATATTGTGAAGTTCAAGAAGGTGATACTATTTGTGCAATAAAGAAAATTTTAAGTACCAATATTAGATTATTAAATAAAGATGCCAATTGCCATCGCACGATTACTGCACGAACATTATCATATTAAGCAATATAAGTAAGACATTATGCAAAAGTGACCTACAAGAACCGGATCAAAGCTAAGCATGAGATGATACATGTGATTAAAATACTGCCTAGCTGCTTGACTATGGCTAAATCTCAGAATTAAATAAAGCAATTAGCATGCACACCCACATTTATAGATATGTACATCTTTCCAAACTCATCCACGACTTTCCAGGGAGAAAGGCCTTCAGACTGATTGAGCAGCATTTCAAAACATTACAGTTCATAAATTTGAGTAATTTTCACTAATATGAACCGGATATGCATTCCGATACCAAATTTTCAGAATCAATTTAATAAGAATTAGCCAGCAGCTGGACTGGTAGTTTACCAGTATTATGACAGATTTCTTTTTATAAGTTTTTTGCACGCTTCAATAAAGTAGGCTTTAGAGGTCTTGCCCACATTCTTTCTCTACCATTTTATGTTGGCCAAATTGTCTGCTCCTTTTTTATTCATCACTAAATTTCATTTCATAACCAAATAATAGACGGGCATACACAAATTTACGTAATACTACTAATATGTATCTATGCAATATGCATATCGATATGTTTATGCATGAAAAGAGTCATTGACCCAAGATAAAATTTAGTTTCTTACACCAGTGAAGGTAGGATCAGAAAACGTCGATCCGCTGATGGATCTCCATGGCAAGAACTGCATGCATTCCACCCTGAATGATGTAGCTCATCACCTACATAAGGCACAGGCAACCTGTTGATAACTTTTGAGTAAGTAGGAGAGCTTGGATCTACATCAACCGTGGCCAGGTAATCTGGCTTCTCTCTTCCAGTTCCTGTATACACATTGAACCATTGAATTTTAAACTTGTTACTATATGTCAAACTAAGACAAGTAATTCCAAATGATTCTAGAACTGGCAAATAAATAGTCTACAGAAAGAATAAGGACTCCAATCAATTAGGGCTAGTATCGGCCACAACTCATTTTAAATAATAAAATTGCAGATTACCTAAATCTTCTTACCCATAAACTACAAAGATTCACTAATTTGCCAACAGACTTTCAGAAGTTGAAGAACCAGAAAACTAAAAAACAAAGAGAAGGAGAAGGAGAAGTTTTGAATCTCAACAGGAAACCTGATTTTATTTTCTTCTATATCAATAAAATGAAACAATTAAAAAGGATAAATACATAAGAAATGAAATTGATGTGACAACAAAAAGCATTTTATAAGAGGATTTGACCCTTCCAACGCGAAAGAAGCGTGCACCTGCCATCAAAATCTTATAAGGCCACAAAAGATGATTGTTTAAAGGGAGAATTATCCACCATTTAATGCATTTGTCATCTTCATAACAGAGTGAAAACTTGGAGGCAAATCAGAGGATGACGCCATAGAAATACAAATGGCTAAGATACTAAAATCACGAAGATACAAAAGAAGGTTTTACTCTGGTCATCCATCCAAATGATAATAAGCTAGATTTCTTGGATTATAAGAAGCAAAGAAGTAGGAAAGCTTCAAATTAACAGTTTGGGTTCATCTTGTTAAGGTTCAATCCACTTCAGCAGCAGAGTCCTCTTCAACAACAACAGCTGCAGGAGTTCAAAGTTCAAATGCTGTTGGACGATCACACTGCACTCTTATCTTCTCACGCTGCTTATCGTCTTATATTTTTATATTTCAATTTGTCATCTTTCTTTCTTCTGTTTTTTTTTTTTTTTTTTTTATGAGCAAATATTACAGGAATAAAGAAAAGAAGTACATACTACGGTGGCTTAAAAACAAAATTCAGATCAAGGAGTTGGGGTGGGATGGAATGAATGGGAATGCTTCCAGTCAGGGAAGCAGCCCATCTGGCTATGTTGTGAGCAGTAAAGTTGGACTAAGTGATCACTCTCTTACAGCCGATAGAGAAATAATTAACAGAGAAAACTAATTCGAAAACGATGGTATCATCTCAAAGCATTTACTTATCAAAAACAAAATCATCTCAAATAGGAGACCTGAATGATTGAATCGAACCAAGAGAGCAATAATTGAATCGAACCAAGAGAACAATAAGTAGACTAACTTCCATGCCAGTAACAGTTGAAAGGATCTACAAGTGAGTTGATTAAATCATAAAATTTTGTTGTGAAAGCTCCAAGATATAGAAAACGACAATATGGTACTCAAAATTGGATTTAAGCTTTTAAATTAAGCAAATACTATTATTCCTTCACTTCAAAAAAAACAATACACAGAAAAAGAAAGAACGTGTTCGGGTGAGAAACTCCCGTCAGCCACATAGTCAAAATCAATCAAATTAAGAAGAGAAAGAAGATGAAGGTGAAGTACCAGTGTAAACGCAAGTGACATAGATCAGAGTTTCTCTGGGACCAGACATGGCCTCCACCGGGGTGGCGTACCCAGGCCCTGCATGGCAACAAGCGAGCGCGCCCGCATCCTTCTCCCCCAGCACTCCATGTTCCAACACCGCCACATCCGTCGCCATATTTCTCTCACTCTTTCTTCCTCTCCTCTTTCTCCGTGTGCGTGTGTGTGTGTGTGTGTGTGTCAGAAATGAAGGAAGCAGAGTTTTATAGAGTTAGGAGCAAAACAGAGGAAGAAGTGTAGCCGATGATACTGATGAAGCTGAAACATGTAAACTGACAGTTTTGTCCTGGGCTTGCCTGGCAACACCATATTTGCTTTCCTTTTGATTTGTTCGTACGTGGCCCCGGTGGGTTGGGTTGTTTCCGGAATTTTGCCTTTTTCAGATATAGAAATCTTATCCCTCGTTATTGTAGAGTGTGCTACGTTTCATCTATCAATTTGTACGCCTTTGTGGGCCAATTTTCAATTTGGACAACTTCTTCCCTCAAATTTCATCAAATAAAAAATATATTTATTATCTTTTTATCCTCACCTCATCTCATCTCATTTCATGATGTAGCATTAAATAATAAATTTATAAGTAAAATATAATAAATAATCTTTAATTATTTAATATCACATCATGAAATGATGAGATGATAAAAAGAAAAGAGATAATTCAAATTATCAAATGAGTAATGCTAGAGAGAAGTCACTGTAGCAGTACACATTTTATCGGTTATGCTAGTCAACAACGAGGCTATCGATGTCTTGACTATTGCACTGGCCGTGTATATGTGTCGCGTAGTGTCATTTTCAATGAACAACATTTCCCTGCAACACGTGGAGTCCTGTCTTCGCTTGCCTCGCCGAGTACACCTCCCCCAGGTATATCTCCTTCTACTTCATTTCTTCCCCTCTCTACCTTTTCTAATTCTTCTCCAACATCTACAACCGAATCCATCCCTCTTCCCCAACCATCAACCATCCCTGAAACAGAATCGGTTCCATTTCCGCACTCTCCAACAATTGACAACCCAAATATTGCCACTTCCCACGAAATTAGTTGTCCCCCCACTCTACCGAACCCTCAATCTGCCATTTCCACACCATCGATTCCCTCTGCAACCGAAATCCCCACACTACCGCCTTCAATCCACCCACCCACTCAAACCACCAACTCCAACAACCAAGCAAATGACCCACGCCGAATAACCACCCGATCGATGACTGGCAACTCCAAACCCAGAATCTTCCCTGATTTCAACGTCTTCTACTCGACCCGACATCCCCTGCAGGTACTCTCCACAGTCATCACCAGTAATGAGCCTTCCACCTACACACAAGCCGCTTCTTCTCCAGCATGGCGTGCTGCGATGGGGAATGAATTTGACGCATTGATGGTAAATGGGACTTGGTCCCTCTGTCCTCGCCCACCAGGTAAGCATATTGTTCGGAATAAATGGGTGTTTAAGATAAAAAGGTTATCTGATGGCAGTGTCGAGCGCTATAAAGCGCGTTTAGTTGCAAAAGGGTTTGATCAAAAATATGGAGTTGATTATGCTGAGACTTTTTCACCGGTAGTGAAACACACAACTGTGCGTATGATCCTTGTGTTAGCATTTTCTCTCAATTGGAATATACGACAATTAGACATTTCAAATGCATTTTTACATGGGTCTTTAGATGAAGAGGTTTTCATGGAACAACCTCAAGGGTTTGTTGATGAAAATCATCCTGACTATGTTTGTCGATTGCATAAATCTTTGTACGGCCTCAAACAAGCACCGCGTGCTTGGTTTCGACGGCTTTCACAATCGCTCTTGGAGTATGGATTCATCGAATCCACTGCTGATTACTCCCTTTTTATCTATGCTACTGGTTCTGTAAAATTGTATGTCTTGGTGTACGTTGATGACATATTGGTCACTGGTTCTAGTAAGTCTGCGATTGACTCATTTGTCTCATCTCTTAAGGATTCCTTTCTTGTTAAAGACCTGGGTGAGCTAAGCTTTTTTCTAGGTGTACAAGCTTGCCGTGACCAACATGGACTTCACCTTCGTCAAGCTCGATACATAACTGATTTACTGGAAAGCACCAAAATGGTGGGTGCTAAGCCACTTAGCTGTCCAACAACCTCAGGTCCAAAACTCTCAACTGCAGATGGTGACTTATTGTCTGACCCTACTGAATACCGTCGTGTAGTTGGGGCTCTTCAGTACTGTACCATCTCACGCCCTGACATTGCATATGCTGTCAACCAATTGTGCCAATTCATGCACAATCCCCGTGAGCCCCATTGGATTGTTGTTAAGCGTGTGCTTCGCTACCTTAAGGGTAGTATTGATTATGGTCTTTATTTTACTCCTGGTGATATCAAGTTACAAGCTTATTGTGACTCCGATTGGGCGGGCAATCCCGATGACCGTAGAAGCACAACAGGCTATGGCATCTTTTTAGGCCAAAACCTCATCACATGGACAGCAAAGAAACAACCAATAGTCTCCAAGAGTAGCACAGAAGCAGAGTACCGAAGCTTGGCCATCGCTACTGCTGACATTTATTGGATCCGAATGCTCATGAAAGAACTGGGACTGCTTCTACCTTCAACTCCAACAATCTGGTGTGACAACATTGGAGCCATTGCCTTGGCATCTAATCCGGTATTTCATGCTCGGACCAAACATATTGAGGTAGACTACCACTTCATCAGAGAAAAAGTCCTAAACAAAGACATTCAAGTGAAACACATCTCTACACAAGATCAGGTTGCAGATCTATTCACCAAGGGTCAAACAGCTCCGAGATTCACTTTCTTAAGGTCCAAACTAATGGTGATTTTGCTCCCCATCACTTTGAGGGGGGGTGTTAGACCAAGTATTCCTCAACCTTCCAAAAGTGCTTCTGCAACCAATCCTCTCCAGAATCACCGTGAGTCACAACCTTCCAAAACTGCTCCTGCAATTAATCTCCTCCAGAGTCAGCATGCATCAGAACCTTAATTCCTTGATTTCCTCTTTTACGTGTATCTTGCTATTTTGTCTTACTTTCCATCTTGTATATTGCCATATTTAATTTCTGCCTTGTACGTTACTATGTTGCCTTGTTTAACTCCTGTAAAGATGTACTATTTAAATGAATATAGCAAAAGGAATAAGGCAAGTTGGCCTCCTCTGTTTTCTATCCATACAGACCTTCGGTTTCTTACATGAAGAAATTCATGGGCCTAACTCATCTCATAAAACCGGTTGTACAAGAGAGGATTGCTCATTGCTTATAAACATGCCCAAGACCTTGTCCACAGCCAATGTGGGATTATTCCTCAACACCCTCCCTCACGTGCAGGCCAGTATTTTTTCTGGTCCTTGTCACGGGGTAAGTAGTGTGGGCCCTCATTCGTCCTGTGGCAGGCTCTGATACCATGAAGAAATTCATGGGCCTAACTTATCTCATAAAACCGGTTGTACAAGAGAGGATTGTTCATTGCTTATAAACATGCCTAAGACCTTGTCCACAGCCAATATGGGATTATTCCTCAACAGATGTCACATCATGTGTACAAAATAACAATCATATTTATTCAAATAACAATCATGTTTCAAATTAAAAAAAATAAAAAATAAATGACAACTTTAGGCCAAAGTTAAATAATGAAAGATTTTGACAGATATATCATAATAAAAAAATAATTTATACAATCTCATATCGTGCAAATCTCACGTATTATCTTTAAAACATAGAATCTGAGTGATTGTAAGGCGCGTGGCAGTAATGGTTGATAGTTGTTTTTTAGGGCAAGAGAATAATTTTATAATTATTTTGTGTAAAAAATAATAAGAATGATAGGTATCCTATCTTGTATAAAAAAAAAAATTGAAAAGGTATTCTATATTTTATTAATCAGCAATTGAGGTGGAGATTGCCTCGACATTTTATATGTATAATACTTGAAATTTTATACGTACCTCGAGATAATAAAATGAGAAAAGATATTTATAATTGTGAATTGTGTAACCGCCGTATAATCGCTTTGAAAAAAATGAATAAAACATGGGACCTACAAAAAAAAAATTAATTTTTTAATAGTGGACCCCACTCTTTTTCAAAGTGGTTATGCGGCGGTTACGTACTTCACGATTATATGTAGAATGACTCAAATAAAATACGCATAAAAATAGCCCATTCTAATCTCTCGTTAAAAGCTTACGATTATTATTGTAAGCTTGGTTGACATTTAGTGCTGATTATGCCGCATTGCAAGCAAATATTTGATGAGTTATGTTATATATAGTTATTTTTATATATTTTTTATATAGTATATTATTGTGATTGGTTAAAACAGTTATTTTATATTAAAAAAATGGTGCAACCAATCACATTAATGGAATGCTTAAGGAATACATAAAAGTGACTACACATAAAATTTTGTATTTTATAATATCTTAATCCTCTATTTTCTATTTGGAAAATACTACTTAACTCCCTCAATGTTACCGTTCAAAGTTACTGCTCGCTTAGTGATTACAAAAGTGATTATTAATGAAGTTGTATATTTTTTTTAATGTTTTCTTAATAATTAAGGATATTAAAAAAATATTTACAAAAAACAAATTAAAAAAAAAAACAAAATACAAGGTGGGATGCAATGATGCATGCATGGCGAAATTATTATGAGATATATAAGCTGGAAAAATAAATTAAAATAATTAATCATGCATAAAAAGTAATGTTGTCCCATTTCTTAAAAGGCTCTCCATTATCGTTCTCGTTTCTATAATTATATTTATATAAATTATAAAAAGAGATACGAAACAAAACGTTCTATCCTTGCCTTGGTGGTTTCCATATCTCTCATTATTTTTTATAAGCTTTCTGATTTTATTGTCCCCAAAGGTACTTGTTGTTCTTTGGACTTTGCCATTGTTTATGGGATTTCAGCCGACTGGGTCTGAAAGATTTGTGATTCTTTGGATTTTGCCGTTGTTTTTTGTTTTTTTGGGTATTTCAGCCGATTTGTGTGAATGTTTTTGAGCTGGAGTTAGGTGCTTGTCGCTGCCACGTCATATATAATAAGTTCACAATATTTTATGTCTAAACAGTAAAAGAACTGAGTTTAGAGTTTCGTAGAGTAAGAGGAAGTTAGTTTGTAAAACTTTGTATGTTACTTCGTTTGTTTTTACAGTTCATCTCAATTCATCTCATTTCATATAATTATTATAATTTTTTTAAATTTTCACATAAAATATATAAAAAAATTTAACTTTTTAAAAACAAGTCAGACTTTCAAACCCTAACACAACCTATTTAAATAACAAATCGTGTCGTGTTAGCTGTTTGACCCGTTTAAAAATTAATTAGAAATAGATCGACACAACACGACTCATTTCAACATATTTCATGAAAATGAGTTGAAATAACCGGCATAACTCAATTAACCTGATTAATATAATTTCACATTAAAATTTATATTTATTAGTATCCACTACCTAAAAAACACAATAAGACTACCTATTAACAAAAAATATCAATATTTTTCAAATTTTAACCTATAATAAAATAATATTACAAACACAATAATAACTATTAGATGGAGGGGCGCCCACGTGGGGCTGACCCCCTCCTGCTTGTAATGCATGGCTTTAAGCCATGCGTTACTTGTAACGTATGTAACGCATGGCTTAAAGCCATGCGTTACTGCCGTTTCACATGGCAATTGAAGGTTGGCCTTTAAGGCCAGCCGTGCATAGGAGGACTATATATAGTCCTCCTCAAATGTGTTTTTGGCACCATCTGAAATATAGAAAAATACTCTCTCTCTTTTTGTTCTCTCTTGATAAAATACTTAGGTTGTAGATTTGTTAAGTGTTACTCTAGTTCCATACTACGTAGTACACTTTCGCCACTAAAAGGAAACGCTTGGAGTTTATCAATCTGGAAAAACTTGTGGAGCAATTCTTTAAGCTGAGCTTGAGGTACTTTTTCCGCTGTGCATTCTAACATTGGTATCAGAGATATTTTTTGAATTGCTTCTAGTTTACAATTTTTTCTCGCATATGCTTGAGATTTGTATAGTGTTTTTTTTTATCCTCTTTTTTTTATTTGTTTATAAAAATAAAAAATAAAAAAAGGGCGCACCAGGTGGTGCTGCGCGCACCACCGCGAGGTGCTGCGCGCACCAGAGGCATAGCGCGCACCACCGTGGTGCAGCGCGCACCACTGCGGTGCAGCGAGCACCACAGAGGCGCTGCGCGCACCACTACGGTGCAGCGCGCATCACAGAGCTGCTGCGAGCACCACCGCGGTGCAGCGCGCACCCCTGCGGTGCAGCGCGCACCACCGCGGTGCAGCGCGCACCACCGCGGTGCAGCGCGCACCAGCGAGGTGGTCGGCAGCCCCTTTTGGTTGGGCCGATCACTCCCGCCGCCTGCGGTGCTGCGTGGGAGGCTCCTGAGCGTGCTGCTGTGGAACGGCTACTGTTCACGTGAACAGTAGCCGAATGGGGGGAAGAAGATGACCATTAGGTCATCTGATTTCCATGGGCTTGGGCCTCATGGCCCGGCCCACACTCCTTTTTTTTTCTTCTTTTTAATATCACGGGTTGGGCTTGGCCCAACATTTTTTTGGGCCATTCGGCCCTTTCAGTGTTTTTTGAAAAAAAAAACTGGGCATTTTTTTAAAGGCCAACTTTGTTCAAGCCCATTTTTTTTAAACAGAAAATAAAATGAGGGGATGAAATTTGCATGACTTAATATATGCTAAGATATATTGTTATATTACATGTGATTTTTTATTTAATGTTTTAGATTAAATGTGATCACATGTGAATATATAGTTATATTCATGCTATTGTTTTTATTCCATTATGTTATATTACATGTGATCTTTTATTTAATTTGTTATATTAAATGTGATTACATGTATATGTGAATTGAACATGTGGATATGTGATTATTTTATCATCTATGAATGTTAGGCTTGAATGTTTATACATTAGTCTTTATTGATAAAATAGAAAAATTCCCACTAAGTAGTCTTAGTTAGAAATGTCAGTGTAAATGATAGACTGAAAAAAAATTACAGTGACCCCAGTAAGAACTGTAAATGCACTGTATAGCCAAAAGACCACAGTGACCCCAGTAAGAACTATAAATGCACTGATGGAACAAGAAAAATAGACTGTAATGGTCTTATATGAACCATCTTTGTAGATTGGCCCAACAGGTTACTCTGGTTGGAGTAGCTGTCCTTGTAGACTGGCCCAAAAGGTTACTGCGATTTTAGTAAGTTATGTCTTTACATGTGACTAGGACTAGATGACTACTTAAGATAGTGGGAGTATGGTTGAGATTTATGATTAATTCTCCCATTTTTTTTGAATTTGCGCGGGAATTAGGTTAGAAATTTAATAATTGGATATTGTGGCGCAAGAGATGATTCTGAAGCCTAGCGATTTTTCGATCTTGCGACATGTCTAAATTATTTTTTTTCTAACTTGGATGGACGCGGCAGATTTCTTAGGTGTGTGTGTAATATCCCTTCTTTGCGTATTGTAGTGAAATGGCATCCAAGAGTATAGTTGCCGATTTAAACAAAGGGGAGAAATTGGATGGGGAGAACTACGACATTTGGCATCGCAAGATCCAATATGTTTTAGATGAGCAAGAGGTCTTGGAGGCCTTATCTCACTCCCTTACTGAGCCCGGGGAAGGGACCTCGGAACAACATAAAATAGATCAACTAGCCTATACTCAATGGGCTAAGAAAAGTCGGTGCGCGCACATAATAATGTTAAGCAGCATGCACAATGATCTAATGTGTGAGTTCGAGATCTACGACATTGCCCAAAGCATGTGGGAGGCTTTGAAGTTGAAGTTTGGTGGAACTTCAGCCACTAGGTTGCGTGGGTTAACCATGAGGTTTGACTCCTATAAGATGCGCTCTGACCACACGATGAAGCAGCATCTTAGGGCTATGTCAACCATGATCCGCGAACTTAAGTCGGCAGGAAACAACCTGACTGATGAACAGCAAGTCCAGGCAGTGATAAGATCACTGCCAAATTCTTGGGAGAATATGAGCCAGAACCTGATGCATAACAAGAATATCAAAGACTTTAATGATGTCTCGCGTCACTTGGAATTGGAGGCTGAGCGCCTAGAGGCTGCCAAGCCCAATCACACGGCCTATGTGGCTGATTCTGGTTCGCGTAAGGCACCAAGACCTAAGCGCAAGAAGTCCAAGAATGGGGTAACTGCTGGACAAATTAAGAAGGTGTCAGGAACTTCTCAGCGCATCAAGAGGGGCAAGCGCGGGAAGAACAAGTCGAAATTAGAGTGCTTCAACTGTGGAAAGAATGACCACTTCGCTCGTGACTGCACTGAGTCGAAGAAGGTACACTCTGACTTTTCTCGCATTGTTTTTGTAACTAGCCATGTGATGGTTGCTCACTCCTATCCTGTGTGGACTGTTGATTCAGGAGCGACCGAACACATAGCCCGAGACAGAGTCGGATTTGTTGAGTATCGCCGGATTCCAGCTGAGAGTCGTGATATCAAGGTGGGGAATGGAGCTAGCGTGGAGGTACTGGGACTTGGTACCTACAAGCTGGACTTGCAGGGTGGCCGCACTCTTTTCCTTCACAATGTGCTATACGCTCTCGAGATCCGACGAAACTTACTTTCTGTAGTCACTTTATTAAGACTTGATTTTCAAATTGTATTTGAAAACAATTATGTTTCTTTTCATTTGGGCCATGTGTTTTATGGCAATGCTTTTCTTCAAGACGGTTTTATGATTTTGAATTTGGAATATTCAAATATAATTGAGTCTATTGCTTTTCTTTCTACATCTGATAATTTGGATTCATATAAATGGCATGTTAGGCTTGGCCATATAGGGCAAGATAGAATGACTAGGTTAGCTAGAGAAGGCCTAATAGGCAATCTCGCTAAGGTCATCCTGCCCACATGTGAACATTGTCTAATGGGAAAAGCTAAGAGAAAACCGTTTGGAAAAGCCACAAGGGCATCTTTTCCACTGCAATTAGTCCACTCAGACATCTGTGGTCCAATGAGTGTGAGGGCAAAACACGGAGGTGTCTACTTCATCACATTTATAGATGATTTTTCAAGTTACGGTCATGTCTACTTAATCTCCCATAAGTCTGAAGCATTGGAATGCTTTAGGCGATATCTAAGAATGGTTGAGAATCAATTAGACAAGAGTTTAAAAGCTCTAAGAACTGACCGAGGACGAGAATATCTCTCTGAGCAATTTAAAAGGCTCTGTGATGAAAAAGGAATCAAAAGACAGTTGACGATGCCGAATACGCCACAGCAAAATGGCGTGGCGGAAAGGAGAAATCGAACACTTCTCGAGATGGTTAGGTTAATGATGGCGCAAGCAAACCTACCAATTTCTTTTTAGGGGGATGCACTTTTGACTGCTGCCTACATTCTTAACCGAGTGCCCTCCAAATCAGTAACTTCACCCCATATGAACTATGGACCGGCGAGAAACCCAATTTGAGTAACTTGCGGCCATGGGGTTCAACGGGTTTTGTTCACAATCTTTCTCATAAGTATGGGAAGTTAGGCCCTAGAGGGAAGAAGTGTATCTTTATAAGGTACTCAGAACACTCTAAAGGGTATGTATTAATAGGTGAACAATCTGATGGAAGTGTGACTGAGATTGAGTCACGAGATGTGGATTTCATTGAAGATGAGTTTCCAAGTAGAGGTGAGGTTGATAAGAGTTTAGAACTTCATGAGATTGTGGAACAAGAGGAAAGTGCTCCAAGGAATTTAGTTGCGAATGAAGAAGAAATTCTTCAAGCTCCTACAAATTATTTGAATCCGAGTGGGAGCACATCACTCGTCAATCAATCACAACAACCTCAGCCGCGTAGAAGCACACGTGAAAGTATTCCCCGTCGTCGTTTTGAGATTGAAGGGGAAGCTTTTATGATAGCTCCGCATGATGATGACGAGCCTAGGACAATTTATGAGGCTTTCTCATCTTCTACTAAAGATGAGTGGATGAAAACTCTTAATGATGAGATTGAGTCTATGAAGACTAACCAGGTCTGAGATCTGGTTGATCTACCAATAGGGCGTAAGACTATTGGGAACAAATGGGTTCTTAAGGTCAAACGCAAGTCGGATGGATCAATAGATAAGTACAAAGCTCGCTTAGTGGCGAAAGGATATATCCAACAGGAAGGTATAGACTATGAGGAGACTTTTTCACCAGTGGTGAGGTTTGCCTCAATTCGCCTGATTCTAGCTATAGTAGCAAACATGGATTTGGCACTCTACCAGATGGACGTTAAGACAGCATTTCTCAATGGAGAACTAGATGAGGAGATCTATATGGATCAACCAACGGGTTTTGTGGTCAAAGGTTAAGAGCGCCAAGTGTGAAAACTTAAACGATCTATATATGGCCTAAAACAATCATCTAGACAATGGTACCTCAGATTCCATTGAGCCATTCTCTCGAATGGGTTTACGATGATCATAGAGGATCATTGTGTTTATGTCAAAAGGTCTAAGAAGAGTTTCATTATATTGTCATTATATGTTGACGATATACTACTAGCTGGAAATAATAAAGGGTTGATAGTCGCCACAAAAGAGTGGTTATCCTTCAATTTTGAGATGAAGGATATGGGTGAGGCATAATACATTCTAGGAGTTAAGATCTACAGAGATCGCTCAAAGAGACTTTTGTGTTTGTCTCAACAGGCTTACATAAAGAAAGTCCTCGAGTGCTTCCTAATGAATGGATGTAAACCCATTGACACCCATGTTGCAAGGAGCGAGAACTTGTCTAAAATGATGTGTCCTATGACTCAAAAAGAAAAAGAAAAGATGGCTCGTGTCCCTTATGCTAATGCTGTGGGTAGTCTGATGTACGAAATGATGTGTACTCGGCCTGACATATGCTATGCAGTTGGCTTAGTGAGTAGATTCCAATCAAACCCCGGACTAGCTCACTGGAAAGCGGTCAAAAGGATTATGCGATATCTCAAGGGAACTGCGGACTATGTGCTGTGCTATCAGGGTTCAGATTTGCAGCTAAGAGGTTACAGTGATGCCGATTGGGGCAGCGACCTAGATGAGCGCAAATCAACCACTGGGTATGTCTTTCTGCTCAACCAAGGCGCCATAACATGGAGCAGCAAGAAACAACCCTGTATAGCTTTATCCACCATGGAGGCAGAATACATAGCATGTTCTGCAACAGTTCAAGAAGCTGTTTGGTTACGGAGGTTCCTCAAGCATTTAGATATTGGCACGGATACATCAGATCCGGTGACAATGTTCTGCGATAGCATGGCAGCTCTCGCATATGCTAAGGACTCAAAGTATCATGGAAGAACCAAACACATAGATATCAGATATCACTACATCAGAGACATGATAACGCAAAAGGAAGTGGTTCTGAAACATCTTTCTACGAGTCGCATGGTTGCTGATCCCTTAACGAAGCCTATAGCAAGAGATGTATTTGAGGCTCATGTTAGGAATCTAGGACTGCGTAGACTATAAATGTAATTTGTGTTTCAAATGACATAAAGATGTAACATTTCCTTTGGGATATTAATACAATATGATTCAGTTCTTGTCTTTATCGTATTGTTTTTAATACACACACAAGATATGTCAACAGGCTTAGATCGGCTCACTCACACGAGCGATCGCCTCTAGCGCTTAAGTAGCGAGTAGAGATGAGACATTGTGTCCCTAGGTACTTGTCCAAAGGGATAAGTTGGTTGACACAAAGTTATGTCGCCTTAGTGGGAGCTAAGATGAGGTCCATTGATAGGACTATGCATGGGTTACCCCACCATCCATGTAGCCTGTAGTAAGCCAGATGCGAGTTCCTCTTTGACGCCTTGGAGACGTGCAAATTGAGGAATTCGGGTTAGACGCTTAAGGAGCGGCTAGACTGAGATCTGTACGGTGTTGATATAGACATATGCTCTTTGAGAAAGAGAAATCCACCGTAGCATGTGTTTCATACTATATGTGCTTATACGACCATATGAGTAAGTGAGTAAAATGTTTCCCTCTTTCTCACTGTGTGAGTCTCATTTCTTAAAAAATGTCCTTTACTTTTAACTATGTCACGAGATGGAGGTTGTGATGTTTGCTACTTTGGCATGCTGTCTATGGTCATGATTGATACAGTCTAAAGAGGCATTGTTGGGAAAGCAGTTCGACCAAAATTGAGTGATATGAGTGTAAAGGGAAGACTATTCAATATCGTATCTTCGATAGTGTTTGCTGACGTCATACAAATGACGCTACATCTCGGTAGCGGCTAAAGGTTGTGAACACATTGAAATATTTGGAGGTAGTCAAGCATTGTTCTGAGTTTTTTAAAACTCAAGAGGGCTCGAAAATGCTTGATCTTGATGCGATCGAATAAGTCTAGGACATGACCAGACACGTTAGGGATGTTACTATGCTGGTCTTCTCTGGGAGAGATTTGGTGTATTTACTCCCTCCTTTCTACAGATGTGCTTGGTGGTCGCACGGCCTATTTATTTGTATGAAAAAGATTGAGAACATTAGAGAGATGCTGACCTGGGGTCATGCCCACTGTGTGCGAGTGGGTGATATTAGATGGAGGGGCGCCCACGTGGGGCTGACCCCCTCCTGCTTGTAACGCATGGCTTTAAGCCATGCGTTACTTGTAACGTATGTAACGCATGGCTTAAAGCCATGCGTTACTGCCGTTTCACATGGCAATTGAAGGCTGGCCTTTAAGGCCAGCCGTGCATAGGAGGACTATATATAGTCCTCCTCAAATGTGTTTTTGGCACCATCTGAAATATAGAAAAATACTCTCTTTTTGTTCTCTTTTGATAAAATACTTAGGCTGTGGATTTGTTAAGTGTTACTCTAGTTCCATACTACGTAGTACACTTTCGCCACTAAGAGGAAACGCTTGGAGTTTATCAATCTGGAAAAACTTGTGGAGCAATTCTTTAAGCTGAGCTTGAGGTACTTTTTCCGCTGTGCATTCTAACAATAACAAATATGAGCATAGATCCAGAATTACAATACTGATAATAAAAACATAAGTATATTTAGAAATATCAATATTACAATTCAACAATAATATAATTGTAATTTTGAAATAAAATCTAAATGAGTTATTACAGATTAATTTCGAGTTAAATGGATTGACCCGTTATTAACCTATTTATTAATCGGGTCTTAACAAATCAACTTGTTTTGACCACAATCTATTTATATCAAATTCAAACCATTAATTTTATGTCGTGTTCGTATTAAATTCACAGATGATGTCAAGTATTGCTCGAAATTAGTCCAAGGACCAAATTGGTGATACCTGTTCATGAATAGTTCATGAAAAGATGACAATCTGCATTAGCATGCGATTGATGATTGGAACTGTTTATGCCTGACACAATCTGATTATGAACGTGTTTTCAATAGCCTTGACATTTCACAGAATGAACAATTAATACAATGCACTTGAAATACGCACTTAACTGGTCCAGGTACCTTTGGAAATGAAACTAAATTCAACTTATTTTAATTCATCATTATAATTTTTTCAAATTTTAATACAAAATATAATAAGCAATTCAACTTTTTCAAATTCTAAAATAATAATAATATTAAAAAATAATATTCTAACAATATTTTATCATCTCAACTCAACTCAACTCAACTCAGTTCAACATCCCAACGCAGCCTTAAACATCCCCCAAAGTCAAACATTGAATCTATTTAAGTCAAATGCAGAAACATGAAGAAGCACGGGAAGATTCCAACCCAGAGCCACATAATCACCAAAAATCATTGCATGAACAGTTCCCATTCTTAAAATGATGATATCTGTTGGCATCTCGGACAACAATTTCCCTCTTCATAATGGTACTTGTGAATTTCAAAACTGTGTGGCAATCTCCACAAATGCGAAGATTTTTTACTACCCGAATAACTGTCCCGGAAACAGCCCTAAGCAACCCGTAAGCCACAGCTAACCTCTCACTATGCCAAAATAGTTGTCTTTCCTTTTCTTGCTGTTCCATGTCATGTAAAACAGAACTAGTATCAGGAACATAACCTCTTTTCCTCATCTCTGCATCCAACTCCTTGAGAAAACCAAAAATCTCATCCTTCATAGGATGAGAGGTCTCCCCAGCATAAAACACTTGGTTTTCCTTCCCAAATTCAATGTAGCTATATCCCGGTTGCTTTTTAACTTCCATCACCATCATCAACTTTCTCACCTTTGACACATTTTCCCACATTGCAGCACTAGCATAAATATTAGATAACAGTATATATGTTGATGGATCTTCTGGCTCTAAACTTAATAAATGATCAGCAACCCTAATTCCCATTTTGATATTATTATGATGCTTGCAGGCACTAAGTAAAGCCGCCCAAGTAGGTTCATCAGGCCTAAATGGCATCTCACTGATTAATTTCTCAGCCTCATCAAGGTGCCCAGACCGACTAAGAAGATCCAAGAAGCATGTGTAGTGCTGCAGAGAAGGACTAATTCCATAATCCTCACTCATGGATTTGAATAGTTGACGGCCTTTACCAACTAACCCAACATGGCTACAAGCATAAATCAATGCAACAAAGGTCACTTCATTTGGTTTTACACTTGCTGAAATCATCTCCTTATATAAAGTCAATGCCTCCTCTGCCTGCCCATGCTGCGCCACCCCAACAATTATCGAAGTCCAAGAAACAACATCTCTTCGTTGCATCCATCCAAAAATATCCTTTGCAGCCAGAATATCACTACATTTGGCATACATATCCAGAAGTGCGTTACTTATAAATATGCAAGACTCATAACCAAGAGCAATAACTAGGCCATGAATCTGCTTACCAAGCTCCAGCACTGTTAGATTAGCGCTTGCACCAACGATGCTAGAAAGAACTAATGGATCAACTATATCAATCTCTTCTCTTCGCATCTCAATAAACAAATAAAATGCATCAGTCGCATTCCCACTCTGTACCAACCCAGCAATCAAAGCCGTCCAAGAAAACAAATTCCTGGGTGGTACACTCTTGAACAGCCCAATAGCATCCGATTTCCTCCCACTTCGGGCATACCCGGAAATCATGGCAGTACAAGAAACTGAATTCTTCGAAGAAATTGAATCAAAAACTGCACGCGCACTGTCGGGTAATCCACATTTTGCATACATATCAACCAACGATGACTTGACAACATCATCATCCCAAAACGGCGATAACACAAAGCGGGCATGTACCTGTTTACCCTGCCAGAGAGCACACAATCTAGAACATGCCTTTACGAGGCTTGCAAGCACAAAATGGTCAGGTTCTAAGCCATCACGCTTGAGCATGGTGGGGAACATGGAGAGAGTTAAGTGAGGGAGATTGGCCAGATTGTAAGCAGTGAGGATTGAGGCCCAAGAGACACGATCTCTGTGGGGCATTTCGTCGAACACGCGATTGGCATCTGGAACGAGACCACATTTGCCATACACGTCTACGAGGGTGTTGGGCAGAGGACCACATTGGTCTAGACCAGTTTTGAAGATTTGAGCATGGAGGGTTTTGGCAGTCAGTGAACTCTGGCGCCTGACGCAAAGCTGAAGCTGCTGGAGATAGTAGGAGATAAGCATTCATTAGCGCCTTTGGGCCTTATTTTTTGTTGGGACGCTGTTCTTATGTCTGATCGGCAAAAGCTGGTGGGAGTCTCTGTTGTAATAAAGGACCAATTACCCTCTAGAGTTTAAACTATTTGCTAGCAACGGTGTAACCTAGCCAAAACCGTAAGCCTGTTTTGATGTTAAGAATCTCATATTATTAGAAATAATTTAAGAATAATAATGAATTATTTATGAATAGTAATAAAGTAATTTGAAAAAATAATAATTGTGTGTTCTTAAACAAAACGTGTGCTATTGATAATTTTAGGATGACCTAAATTCAAGCATTTTGTCATTTAGGGTACAACTTTGTGACCATGTATAATTAGTTTTTTTTTAAACATTTTATATACTATATATTATACAATTAATATTTGCGCTCCACACTTGATACTTTTTTTTTTTTTTTTTAAACAAACATGTATCTATATTCAATCAAGAAGTATCTATTACACCTTTATCATGTAAAATCAGACTACAGAGACCCTCAGGGCCATCTTCCATTCAAACAATTTCTTTATCTACATCTAAAGCAAACTTAGCTAAAAAATTAGCATCCTTGTTTGCTTCTCTATACGTATGACTAACAGTCCAATGAGGTCTGTTCTTTAGCATTCCTCTTTTATCTTCTATGATCTAGCCTTCCCATTCCCAATTATCATCTTGTCTATTTACAACCTTTACTACACTCAGAGCATCCCCTTCGAACTCAGCTCTGCCCACCTGCACTTCTTCACACAGCTTTAGGGCCTTCACCAAGCTGATCTCTAATAACAACCCCTGCTCCCATCTTCTTGTTCTTTATAACAAAGGCAACATCCCAATTAACTTTTGAAACACCATCTCTAGGCTTACTCCATCTCAACAACTCTCTACTGCTATGGTTACTCAATGAACCTCCAACACAGTTAGCTTCCTTAAATTCTGCAAGAGTCGACATAGCTTGTTTGAAGATGGTATCAGGACTAGTGAATTGCTTTTCAAAGATAAATCCATTTCTTCTCAACCATAAGTTCCACAAAACTATAGCAGCTAGTTCTAACTCCTCTTCACTCAATCTTTGTACCATCTTCCTCCATACACTCCCAAAATCCACTTCCTCTGAGGACCATTTCTGCATTGGACTACTACCTTCTGCACAGACAGCCACAGCTGCAGCACAACTCCAAAGCACATGACAGATGGTTTCCTCCTCTTTGCTGCAAATTGGACATTAGGGTTTTTCTACCACCTTTCTCCTAAACAAATTTCTTCTAGTTGGCAAATAGTTATTGAGAGCTTTCCATATCAACATCTTTATCACCCCTGAGACTTTTAATCTTCAAATATTACACCACCCTTCCTTTCCATTAACTGCATTAGATGACTCTCCTTGTATTTGCTTTCTACTCTGCATTTCGAAGTGGTATGCAGATTTCACGCTGAAAATCCCACTTCTTGAAGGTGCCCATATCTGCTTATCAGGCCAACCTATTTTACTAACAGGCAAACCACAAATAATCTCAACTTCTTCTTCACTGAAAACCTCCTTGACTACTTCCTCCTTCCACACTCATTTACTATCATCAATTAACTTTTCCTCCCTATCTTCAACCGAGAATTTTTTGAAGGAGTTGAACTTTATAAGAGGATGGTTTTGGTATCCACCTGTCACCCCAGATTTTTATACTCTTACCATTGCACACCCTCCACACTAGGCCCTCCTTCAGCAATTCTACTATTCCCCACATACTCCTCCAAATTAATGATGGACCATTTCTCAGTTTTGCTTCCAACACACTTGACTACTTATAATACTTGGCATGTAGGACCATTGCTGCTATGGACTCAGGATTTGTTAACACCCTCCAGCACTGCTTAACTAGAACAGCTTTGTTGAAGCTCTCTAGCTCTTTGAATCCTAAGCCCCCAAACTTCTTTGAAGCCCCCATCCTGTCCCAACTCATCCACCTTATTTTCTTATCATTCTCTTTAAAGCTCCACCAAAACTTGGCCATCTCAGCTACCAATTCCTTACATAGTTTTTAGGAAGTGCAAAGACACTCATATAATGTTGGTATCGACTGGATCACAGCTTTCAACAAGACCTCTTTCCCAGCAGGAGATACAAAATGATTCTTCCATATGTTTATCCTTAACCACACCTTATCTTTTATTCCTCTAAAAGTGTTATACTTGGACCTACAAACCATTGCAGGTAATCCCAAGTATTTTTCAAAACTGTTATGCACTCTAGCTCTCAAATCATCCATAATTGTTCCCCATTCTCCCTTCCTTCCATTCGAGCTAAACATTATGTTGGTTTTCTGTTTATTAAGACACTGCCTTGAGGCTTTTTCATAGAACTCCAGGATGCTTCTAATTTTCAACCATTCCTCCCAGCTTGCCCTCCCAAAAATAATGCAGTCATCTGCAAAGAAGAGATATGTAAGCTTTACACCTCCTCTTGCCACTACCAACCTCTTATCACCCATTTCTTTTATGCCTCATTTATTAGATTACTAAGTCCCTCAGCACATAATAGAAAAAGGTAAGGAGAAAGGGGATCTCTTTGCCTTAGACCTCTAATCACTTCCCCAGACTGTCCATTTAGCAAAACAACATATGGAACTGTAGTGATGCAAGCCATAATCAATTTGATCCATCTACTGCCAAACTCAACTTCACCATAACTACTTCTAGGTGGGGCCACTCAACTCTGTCATAGGCTTTAGAAATGTCTAGCTTCACAACATGGATCTCATTTTACCTTAAGTCTTGTTTTCATGGAATGTAGAGCCTCATAAGCTGCTACTATATTATCAATTATCAGTCTATCCGGAATGAAAGCACTTTGGTTCTATGAAACCACCTCATTTAGCACATTTTTCAATCTTTTTGCCAAGGTTTTAGCAATAAGCTTGTGCAAGAAATTGCACAACCTTATTGGCCTAAAATCCCCAACCTTTTTTGGGTCAGTCAACTTTGGAATCAAAGTTATATATATGAAGTTCAATGAGGCTTCCATCTTCCCACCATTCAAAAATTACAAAGCTCAATAATATCTCCACCTATAATTCTCCAAAAACTCTAATAAAACATGCATTGTAACCGTATGGTCTAGTGGATTTATGAGGGCCTATCTCTTTCAAAGTTGCCTCCACTTCCTCCCTGCTAAAACTCTTCTCCAGTTCCACATTCATAGCACTTGTGACTTTTGTACCAATAGAGCTGATACACTTCTCAATAGCTTCTTTAGAAGGGGATTCAGAATTGTATACCTCAACAAAGTGCCTCCTGAAAGCCTCAGCAATCTCTTCTTCTTCCACCCTCACATTTGACTGGGCATCCATCACCAAGAGTATTTGATTCTTTCTCTTCCTTTGGTTGGCACAAGCACGGAAGAATTTTGTATTCTTATCTCCCAGGATGTACCAATTTCTTTTTGCCATCTGCCTCCAACTAATGTCTTCCTACTCCAACAGCTTCCCCATTTCTTTTTTAAGAATTTTTAATTATGTTGTCACCTGAGACCCCTCCACCTCTTGTAGCTCTTTTATCTTATGTGACAGTTGCTCAATATTTGCTCCCATCTCCCTATCCTTCATTCTAAAACCATTTACTAATTCGCCACTGCATCTGTTTAACAGATTTGAATTTCCTTGAGAGGTTCATGTGTCAGCTGCTTCCTTGCCCAAACTTTTTTCACCATTAACTCACATTCCTCTTCCTTTAACCAACTTGCTTCAAACTTAAAGACAAACTTTCTTTTCCTCTTCCCTTTACTTTCTTTTTTAGCAGTCATTAGAACAAGTTTATGGCCAGAACTCCTTGCAACAAGTCCTTCCACAACTGCTGTTTGGAACCTCTCACTCCATTCTTTATTTGCAACATACCTATCAATCCTTTCCTTTGTGAAGGTATGATCATCATGACCATTGCTCCATGTAAAATAATTCCTTACACAACCCAGCTCAAACAGGCTATTTGCTTCAAGTGCCTCACGAAACATCATCATTTGACCCTCAAGTCTCAACTGGCCCCTTCTTTTTTCACTTTGGGCCAATATTTTATTAAAGTCCCCTACAACACAACAAGTCATTTCCTCCCTAGGTTTGAGTCTCGACAATAGCTCCCAAGAATACCTCCTCCTAGCTGCCTTAGGATGCCCATAAAAACTAGTGAACATCCATTCTTTTGCACTGTCATCATTCACTTTTGCATTAATATGCCACTGTGAAAAGTTGATAACCTTCACTCCAATACTACCCTTCCAAAATATGGCCAGACCACCTCTTCTCCCAAGAGGATCAACCACAAAATAACCCTCCATCCCCAACTTTTTCTTTAAACCCTCCACCCTTTTAGCTTTCACCATGGTTTCCATCAGAAAAATCAAAATGGGCTTCTTATCTTTAACCACAAGGCTAAGGTCTTGAACTGTTCGAGAGTTCCCAAGCCCTCAGCAATTCCAACATAAGGCAATCATTATTGTTGGTGGAGCTGCTCAGCAGCCTCCACTACAACCACTCCTCTTTAATTTCTTTTTTCCCTTACCTCCATGTTCCCCACCTTCTCTATACTACTCATTGCATTTCTTTTCAAAGACATACTAGAAACTTCGGACTCACCAGAAGCTTTAGTTCCACGTGCCCTCCTCTTCCAGCTGCTGGTTTTTTAGTTCTTTGCTTCATCGCCTTTCTACAAACTCCTTGAGGAAATCTCACTAGTGCTGATTGGTGAGATTGCTTCCTTTGGAACTTCCTGCAATTGGTACTAGAATACCAATTGCTTTTTTCTCTTTCCTGCCCTCCACATCTTCATTTTCCTTGCTTCTCTTGGACCATTGAGTCATGCCTTTTTCCACTTCTGCTGCATTTCCCCTTTCCTTGCTCCCTTTCACCATTTCCTTCACCCCCACCACCAAGCATCCCTCTATATCATCTCCTCCATTTACCACATGTTCAACAGTAGTGGAATTCCATTCCTTCCCCAAGAATTTTGCCTGCCTATCAGTTCTACTACGATGCCTGTTGGAGCCTTCAGCCAAGACCCAAACTGCCTTGATCCTCCATCTCCCTATAGGCCCACTAGATCTCCACTTGAGCAACCCTGTTTGGGGTGCACTATACAACCACAACGAAAATAGATATTTGGTAACTTTTCATATTTGAAGGGGATCCAAATATGCTTCCCTTCATAGTTGACAGTCCTTCCTCGAGCTAAAGCTTTTGTTAAGTCACATTCCACCTTCACCCTCAGGAATCAACCCCAAGCCAACTCATCCTCTTGTCCCTCCACTTCCAATACTCTCTCAATTGACTTGCCAATTAATTCTCCAATTCTACAACTAATCCTTCCCAAGGGTAAGTTATACATCTGGATCCAAAAGCATTCTTTTGAGAAATCAAGCAAGTGAACCTGTGTACCTCCATCGAAAACCTTTAGAGCAAAAAGATAACTGTCAAACAGCCATGGGCAGCGGGCTAAAACTCTATCTCTGTCTCCCTAGTTTGCAAACGTCACCATGAAGCAATTCACTCCAATATCCGTAAACTCCATGCTCTCGTTTACATGCTAGATTTTCTCCAACGTCCTCTTCCCCACCTCTTTCCCAATGGCTCGACCAAAACAAATCCTTCCTACCAAACTCTTTCCCTTTTCCTTCGTAATTCATCCATGTTTCCCAACTCCACTTCAATCGAGTTTACTTCTTCTTCATTTAGTCTCAAACACTCACACTCCACCTCTATCTCCTCCATCATCGACCACTCCAGCCACCGTAATGGCTAACCCCACCTTCCGCTTATTCCCTGGAGAATAACATAAGACTAACTAACTTCTTCTCTGTCGCCTTCTGGAGACGAGAGAGAGACTATTAAAATCTAAATTTTCACACTTGATATTTTGACTAAAATGTTATCCACTTTCAATTATTAAACTTTGGAATAAGATTACTGTTGGATATCCCCAAGATGTTAAAGATACAGGATCTCATTTTGGCGGTATTGATTGATAAAAGGGCATCATTTTGTAAAGCTGTAGTTTTAATAATTGGAGATGTCATGCTGTTGAGTTACAGGAGGGAAGCCGAACCCTTTTCATATATCCTTAAAGGTTATGGTCATGTTTGTTGTGAGCATAGTTGAAAGTTCCAAACCCATTTTTTGTTGGCATTTTGTATTTAAAAAATAATGTTTGTAATCATAGAGTACGTAAGCATCACACATTCCTTTTGAAAAAAAATGAGTAAATATAAAATTTACATAAAAAATTAATTTTTTAATAATAACATTTACACAACCCATAATTATATTTAACATGAGTCTTTATAATTTGTGTCTATGCCACTGTTGCCCACTCTTTATGGTTTATTGTTAGCTCTTTAATAATTTTGGTCCATCGTCCTGGCTCAGTTCTCAACCATTTCCAGCCACTACAAGAAGTCTGACCAAAGCTCCAACTTGATGTTCCACCCACCAACTACTGTCACAGTCACACTCATGCCCTTCAATTAAGAAAAAATCTTCTCATCAATCACTATTTACCACCCCCACCATATGAAAAAATTATAAGTATAAAGTGTTGGAGTAAATAGTGGATAATGCATAACATTTCTTTGTAAATAGTGGATAATGCATAACATTTCTTGAGTTTGAAGACGATGTTAATGTCTAATAGATCTGAATATTTGATTTGATTTTGGAATGATTTGATTATAACAAAAATCATTTGTCCCCCTAAATTGATATTATCTCTATATTTGTATTGTCTTCATCTATCCCAATTCTCCTATAAATAGAAGTCATTTGTTAAAGAAATAAGAACAAAATGTATAGCCCTTTCAGTGATGGATGTAGGGATCATACTATCAAACCCACCAAAAAATTGTCTTATTTTCTCTCATTCTTTCCTTTCCAAGAAACGATATATGGTAACAATGTTGTTTCCAAATTCTTATCCCAACTCGAGACTCTCAACTAAGAAAGATAAATACATTAATTGAACTCTATCCGTATCAAAATACATTTAAGAATGTTCTTACATTATTGTCGTCCGTATCAAGATGCTCTAAAGTTATTATCCAATCTGTTATGATCTTAAATGTGAGAGAGAAACATATCAGGTATGTTCTATGTTTAGACATCCTAATCAACATAAGCAAATCCTCCTATTCATGTTTACTAATCGTTGATCCGTCCGAAATCCTAAGGTTATAAAAACTACACATTACCTTTAAAAACAAAAGCAAAAACAAAACTACACATTAACTAAAACATTTTATCCAAGTTTTTTTTTTTTTTTGTTTTGGAAACCTATAACTAATTCTTCTTAAATTGAGTTGAATGTCCAACTCTTACCCTACCAGTTCTCTCTTTAGTTTACCAAAAATTAATAGGTACTCCCAAACCATGGATGATGAGGCACTCCAATCCTATCACAACATGTCATATAATCAAACTTGCTTAGTTTACTTCACGCCCTATTTGGATACAGAGATGGTTTCATCTCATCTTATCTCATCATTACAATTTTTCCAAATTTCAATACAAAATATAATAAACAATTTAACTTTTTCAAATCCCAAAACAATAATAATATTAAAAAATAATATTTTAACAATATTTTATTCAACTCATCTAAAACCATCACATCTTATCTCACTATCCAAACGAGCTCAATTCGAAATTAAGTGGAGCAGTGAAACATTAGCTGCAATGTACTGACTCCTTATTAAGATTCAACTCAACCGTTAAGATGAACGAAAAATAGATGAATTACAGGCAACAACTTTAAAGGTAACAAGCATAGAGCTGAGCTGTTTTTATTACAATGTTGAAGTGCATGAGTTTATGCATGTACCTACATATGCACGTCCAACACCATTGCAAATTAATATCAATGATTCAACAATTTAGTTGCATAGATATAGAAATCATGGCAGTAAACCTTACGAAACAAGCAGCAGGGAGTTTTGAGATGGCTGTGTCTCAAGGGCTTGATAAACGGTTTATACAGTTTATCACGTTTAGGTACATAAATCCAGAGGGAATTTTACTTGTAGAGACTGTCAATTTGCTCCCTAAACTGAGCCACAACCTTATCCCTTCGAATTTTCATGGTCGGAGTCATTAATCCGCTATCAATCTGTAATTGAAGGGTATGATTAGCTGAATATCATATTTTTATAGTTTAAATGGAAATCCTAATGCCATTTAGGCAATGAATGTGAGCAAGAACATCTTACAGTAAAGGGCTCATCAACAACAAGGATTGGTCCTATTTGAAATGAACACTCCGAAGTCCTGCATGAAAAAGGAAAAGAACAGAATAATAAAACCTATGAAAACTTTTAGACTGGAAAATATTACTCTTTTTTTTTTTTTTAATTTCCTAATACTATTTTCACACCTAAATGCAAATGAGAAAGACATAATTTCAACATGCATGGTCATGCAAAAACCGAGATTCAACATTCATAATCAAAGAATCAAAAGAAAGCTTGAAGAAAATTTAAGGAATGCAGTCAGACACTCAACTCAACCCAACCAGCATTAATCCCAATTAAATTGGGGTTGGCCTTTTTTCCCCCCCATAGATTTCAGCCTAGCCAAATGCCCAAATATCTACTTTTCTGCCATCCAAAATGACACTTCCGTTTGGGCTTTCATCTCTCTAGTATTATATCTTTTTTACTACGTTTACCCAAGCCGTTTTAGGCAGCTTTCAACCACTCCCCACTCCAACTTGAATTATATCAAATTTTCTCTCTTCATTGCAAAAGTCCAAACCACTTAAGTGACTTCCCCTCATCTTTCCTAACCTTTTGACCAATGATTTTTTGCCGTATCTTACCTAGAATTTTCACCTCTTCTTCTTAGCATTCTCTGCTTATTCTGTGCATTTTAGCTTATTAAAACCCCAAGCTTAATGTGATATGTGAAACACAGTTAGCCTAATAGCAGTCCTATAAAGTTTCCCCTTCAAATTTATAGCTCTACTATGGTCACATAATACCCTTTATGTTCTTCACGTACTTACCCCACTTACTGAATGGGCGATATTCTCCTCAATTTATGTTATTAATTAAAATTACCAAAGATGATTGCTGTTTAATTTCGCTTAGTCCTAAAGTTATACAGACCCGTCACGTATATTTCTACTGCTATTGAACTTGTACCCTATATGCTCAGACAGAGGAGTTGGGAAAAGACAAGAAGGGTATTTCCCTGAAAACTCATTTAGAAAGGAAGTGCCACATCACTAATCTTTCGATAAACATGCCTATCACAGTGAAGACAAAATAGTAAAGACTTTATCATAGTTATATTAACTTTAGGAATCCAGAACAAATTAGATGCTCCAGCAGTCTAATAATTCAACCTATCACTGTGTCTAAATAATTGTCCTTAATTTGTATCTCAGAAAGACAAGGCAGAGGAAAATAAATCCCCCCACCCCCATCTCCCAATCTTTGCCCTCCAGGTCAGAGGCTAGTAAGAAAAACATATAGAATGAGACTTCTATAGGCAAGCAATCCCTCTTTGATATTGTTCAAAATAGTTGGGGTTGAAGCCTTACCATGTTCTCAATTCTTTATATAAAAGGCTGGTCATTTTTTCCTTATTAAGGTCAGAGGCATTGCCCTCGACAATAGACAGTTCTTTCGCTGCCAATAGAACCTCTTCTCTGTTTGGAACAATTATAGCTCCAAGACGTCGTTGATCCTGTAATTTGTGAAAGCCACTCAATAACTAAAATCACCATGACGGCTCCATGTGGCAGGATATACGGGAACAACTCAAGAGAGTAAGCCCAAAAGCAGTAAGGAAAATTTGGAATATAATTCTGAAAGTTTCACCTGGCCGATAACAACTATTTGTTGAATTAGACTACTTCTGAGAGCAGCTTCTTCAAGCTCCCCCGGTTCAACGTTTTCACCTATTTTTCTCCAAACAAATTAAGTTAAAAAATGCCACAAAATGGTGGCAAGCAGATATGTGTGTGTGTGTGTGTGTGTGTGTCTATCTAGTTAGCATACCAGTTGAGAGAACTATTTAAATAATGCCACAAAATGATGACTAGTTAAATAATGCCACAAAATGAGAACAACTACTTGTTAGCAAGAAAGGTCCGCAGTCAGTGTTAAGACAATATTTAGCATACCAGTAGAGAGAACTATGGTATCCTTGGCACGCCCTTCAAGAACAACCACACCTCCACAGTGACGACTACGCCCAGTGGAATGGTGAGGAGCAATCCAACCTATATCACCAGTGCTTAGCCAACCATCCTCATCTAACGCTTGCTGTGTGGCTGATGGATTCTTTAACAGAAAAGTATCACTTAACATAATCATAAATATGAGGCAGTTATCAAGAGTGGATATTAAAACAGTAAGACTAAAGGTAGTTGTGTTCAGAGATTTAATACTAGCTCCCTCAAGAAAAAGTCTGGAAGATTACCTGCAATGAAAATGTGGGTTCTTAAACTGAAAAATCAAATCAACCAAAAATGTTGTTTAATGTCTTGTAGAAAGAGCATTTGGAATCAAATAACATACAAGATTCCTGGTTGGAAGGTTTCCTTAATAGCACCTCAATGATGGGCTTTCAAAGGTCCTTAGTGGTAAACCACACCCATAAATAAAGCATTTAGATTTGTAAGAGACAAAATAAGCTTTTAAGATTTTTTTTTCCCTGATATCCACAAAGTATTAACACTAAATAATTAATGCAAAATTTCATGTAATTACCTGCCTTGTGTGTTTTGAAGCCATGGAAACTATGATTACCCTAAAACAGCTTTGGAAGTGTACCATAACCATTATCTCTATCTTATTTTAATAATTCCCTATATTTCCCACAGAAACATCAAAGAAATAAGTTTTCATTTTAATTGAAAGAAAATAACACCTACCTTGTAGTAACCTTTCATCACAGGTGGCCCCCTAACTTTAACAATTCCCGTTGAACCAGGTGGGAGAGATTCATTGGTTTCAGAATCTACAATTTTGAATTCTGTATGTCGAATTGGATGCCCAACGGAACCAAGAACCTTCAAAAGATTATTTCTGTGATATCATCATGTGATGTACCAATCTATATAGGAGTAGATGCACTTACAATAAACCGCATAGTGAATAATAAAACAAGAATACTGGAATAGAACTGAAAAGGGTATGTTAGAAGGACTTATCTAAGATAAGGCTAGAATTGTAATATTAGAGAATGATTAAATGTACACCTTGAGTAAAAATTATTTTAACCAGATGGAATAGATTTAAAGACTTGAAAGATAAATAATATAACTACAGGATGCTTCCTCGTTACAATTTATTCATGTTTAAATGATGTCGAACTTGGTGGATCTATGCATTTCTGTTGATCTTCACTCCTTCCATCATCATTTAAGAGTGCAGCAGAGCAGACTAGTTCACAAATGTTCCTATTATAACCGTGCAGCCAAAATGAAATAATTGCAAGCAAGCTAAATAGTACAACTTTTCCCAGCAGATTGAGACAATCTTGGTGTAATCAAGTGACGCAGTTATAGCTGGAATATTTGGTTTTGCAAGTCACTTGTATGACATCCTATCAAAGTCTGAAACCTTCTATTCTATTTTCTCCTAATACAGACTTTGCAGGTCTAAGTATCACACAAGTGTTCTACATTTTGAAATTAAGATGTGCTTCTTACTTATCAAAAAAAGTGCTTCTTACATTGCAAGTAGGTCGTCGTGCAGCAACAACAGGAGAAGACTCTGTTAAACCATACCCGTTTTGCACTTTCACGCCAATTGCCTATATGCAATATTACACTAATATTAGAGACAAGAACTAGAAATCCTGTGTGGCAAGGTAAATACACATAATGTTCTAACCTCAAAAAACTTATCGACATGCAAAGGCAAACTACCGCCTCCACTTACGCCAGCCTGCAGCATTGCCAGGGATAGCTTTTGCCTTAGTAATTTTCCTTCTCACAAATCTACAGTATAATTTCTAACTTTAAGGGAATGGAATCTCATTTAGATATGATATAAGAAATAGAGTACCTTTTCCCGGAATCAAAGAGATTTACAAAAATGGAAAAATAATAAAAACAGCTTCTTACAGTAAATATGTAATAAAAAGAACTTTCTCTTCTGCCAACAAAAGCCCTAAATAACATTTTTTGGAGAGATAAACCCCTGAAAGTCTCCAAGTGAGACTTTAATGTAACATGCTGGACATCCCTTAATCCAAAAGTTTAAATCTGAGTTTGAATATCTTATAGAAGCTAATCATTCCAGTCATTGTGGATTTTACACTTACATGGGCACTCATGAAAAATATCTCATTTGCATGTAGGCCTCTATTACATTGACCTAATTCCCTCTTGCACGAGTCCTTTACAGAGTCAAGAGTAAAATGTGTGTTCTATGATTTCACCAAAAGCAGTACCACCGAATGTAAATCACTCCAAAAGCCACCCACTTTCAACAAAGTCACCAAACATATCGAGACCAAGGCACTCATCCAATCGGAAAACCAATGACTCTCATACAAGTTTATCACACCACATCTTTAGTAGATAAATACTTGAAATTTCTCAAAGTGAAACCTTCATAATATTTGTCAGGGCACTACTTGGGAGCAAAGCTTAAAACTATGGGTTTGGACCCAGTTTTGGAATATCACTCAATATGGGACCTAATCCTCAAATACACTAACAAAAAGCTTTCTAAGAAGTTTACCAACTTAAATAGAGAACAGAGACAGAGACAATTGGATGACATGAAAAGAAATTCTTTGAGAGAAGAAAACGTCAACAGCTCAAACCATTTTGTCAGAGTACCAACTTGTCTAGGAAAGTTTGAATGTTTGTTTTTTTTCCAAACACAACAGAACAAAGAAGAATGGACAATGTTCCTATTCCACCAAAACTAAGTCTTTCTGAGGCGAAAATACAATTAAACAAAACAATACCTTTGATATTCCGATAGCAGAGTGTATTTTACCATAAACAATTTTCTTTGCCAACAGATGCACCGGCCATAATATTGCTGCGATAAATCTTGCCCATACCCAGTCCAACATTGAAACAAGATACGAAGGTTGCATTTGATTCCTCGTTAGACATTTTCCCTTGAACCAAATTGAAACCATTCAAGAAATGAAGTGATGGGATGGAATATAAACCAAACGAAATGAGAAAAATTAAGAGAGAATGAACTATATTTTATCCAGTTTGATTTAAAGAATAGGTAAAAAAAAGTGATGGGGCAGGTAAAAGCATGAAAGTTCAAATGCATTGATTAAAACTGTTCCATGATATTTTGATCTACAACATGGCACCCATCAACTAGTGGTTTACAACCACTTTCATGAGGGCAATATGGTAGGTTTTATTGGCTACTGAATTAACTGATAGTTACATTGCGCAGGCCTCCACATGGTAGGTTAGTGTGTGCTGTGCTTGATATACACGTTTTTCCACTTCCTAACGGCTTGTAACTTTTGGTATGGTGGCTCTCCAAAATATTTTTATTAATTGTTGGACTTCTGTAACAAGGCAAAATTGGTCAATGGACACATGAAATTCAAAAATATTCAAATAGAGAGGACTTACTAAAGTGCCATCAGCATAGAAATATGTTTATTAATTGTTGGACTTCTGTAACAAGGCAAAATTGGTCGATGGACACAAATGAAATTCATTAAAGTTCAAATATAGAGAACTTACTAAAGTGCCATCAGCATAGTGTTGGAAACAAGGAGCCAGTGAGAGGATTTTCAGTTATATAATATTTTACTAAGAATTATATTTTAGCTAAATCACTATAAAAGAAACAGTCATTAAGTTGGGGAAGTTAAGTGGATTGAAGCAGTCTATAAGTGAAGAATTCAATTAGAAATTATTTAGTTCCTCAATCCCAGCTTCACAAAGAGGTCTTAAACCGTAAAATAGTGGCAGCTTATGGTCAGCAGACCAGCATCTGCTGCTTACATGTTTTTTTATTGAAACAGTATGTGTCTCTAACACCATGGCATCAACTAGAGAACTTTCAAAACAAAGCAAGAAACCTTCCAGACATAGAATTTTTATTTTATAGGTAAAATAAAACTTTATTGACTCAAGTAAATAGGCGTTGCCCAAGTACACAGGGAAATGACATATATTGCTTTTGAATGACAGATATTCCAAACATAGAAAATGACGGATAACTGATGGCTCACAAGCATAATACAAAATTATCAAACCTCATAAATTCTCTTCAATTCCATGTATGTCAAGCTGACTCTTATAAATGCAAGGGCAATAAGCTTACGTGCAGGGGAGCTACTAGAAATTTGCTTTTGGATCCCACTGCAAAAAGAACAAATTAATAAAAGGAACGCTCTAAAAGTAAATGATTTACCCACGAAAAGGCTAGATTATACAAGATGACTGAGCAGGGTATTCATGATTCCATTGTTGGGCACAAAAGAAAAAAGGCAATATAGCATTTTGAAAGAGTTATTTCATCATCTCTCATCAATTTTGAAGTCCCTCAAACTGTATCAAGATCCTCATCATAAAGGGAAGTGAACTAAGAGCATAAGAAGAAGAAGAATATCTTCTAACAGAAATACTCGGTCTTCGAAGAAGACTTAAAAATTGCTTTACAAACTGACGCGATTAGATTTGATACTTCAGATATTAGAACTCCTTTTATTACAAAGTAGATCTAACATATCACATCCAGCCACGTCAATTTCTAAACTTCCTTATTGTAGTTCTCTTTGTAGGCCTAGTACTTCTCATCTTCTTCAAACACAGGGCTAGTATTTTCCCTTGGTCATTTCATACTTTGGAATATACTTCTACTTAACGTCCATGAACTCGAGGAATATTTTTTTTTTTTATAAGTAACGTCCATGAACTCGAGGACCATAAATCACAATATTAAAACACTGCATCGAATCAATGTAACTACTCCTGAAAAAGAACATACCTGTAGAGTGTCTCATATACTAATGGAACAGAAATCACATAGTTTGGTTGATAATGCCGCAAATCATCCTATCGAAGAAAAAATAAATAAATAAACAAGTTGGCGCATTGCAATGTAACATATCAAGTTTAAAGCCAAATTCTGAAATGGCTAAAGTATATAGTTTTGTCCACTCTTGCAAACTGAGATAGGAAAGAATATCTTAAAAAGAACAAATTATTAAAGTCATTCAAAAACATTACAAGAACCCAAGCAAAAAAGAAAAAAATCCCAAGAACATTGAGTAATAAAAGCTAGTCACGTTTAAACGTGCATGGAAGATTAAAAGAAATCAGAAGAAGAATACCTTCAAGTTTCTTACAGTCGTGTATACTTGTTCAATTCCATATGTGAAGATAAAATACTCACAAGACCGTTCATATGCATGCCAAGGTGGAAGCATGCTTAGAAATCGATCACCGACTTCAGCAGGTACAACATCCCACAAATTTTTTATCTGGAAAAACAATAGGCAAGAAATAGCATCAAGAATAAGTTAATTACCAAGTCAACTATTGTCTTCAACGGTAACAAGTAACAACATGAAAGCAAGGAAGGTTAAGCACAAATTATTAAAAGAGCTTCAAGCAAACTAATTTCAACATAATAGCTTGCCCAAATCCAATGGAAGCTATATCAAAAGTAAAAGTTGATGATAGGACTGTCTCATTAAACAACCATCTTTACACAGATACAAGCAAGCACCAACAATGCAAAAACACTGTCAAGCCATAAAAAATGATTTACGACTAGACCTCCAAGAACAAGTAAAGTTGAATCCACTTAATGATTTAAGAAGTTCAGCCCATACTGTTCACTGGTTCTAATCTGACGTTCGCTTTGAAGCCTTGTACAATCCCAATAACCAATCCAACGGGTCAGAATTGTAATAATGTAGCTCAATTAACCACACTAGTTCACCACATTTACTATTCATATCACTAATTTCAGAGAAAACTACATATATAAGAAAATAGTAAGTCGATACACGAAGTCAATAACTATTGTTTGGTTTGCTAAAGTAGACAACCAGAAAAGAGTCAGCCAAAAGTAAGCACTCATACCTGGTGCAGCAGATTCCGATGAGTGAGCATAACACCTTTCGGATTGCCGGTGGTTCCACTTGTGTATACAAGCGTAGCAATATCATCAGAGTTTATGGCTTCATATAAAAAGTCCTGTCCTGCAACCAGAATAGTGGTTTCAGGAAAAAAAATTGTTGATACCCTACGGAGCTAACATGTTTACTCTCCCATCATTCTCTGTGGAAATTTAGGATGTTATTTAAGCTGAAAATGTATCCTACTTCTGGCTTAGTCCTGCTTGAGGCTTTTACGGTCTAGACATTCCAGCTTTAATCATTAGAGTTAATGCAAATTCTTGAACACTATACCTATAATACCAACAACCCCAGCTAATGGCACAAATATATTTCTTGTTCTAACTGATAAAATCTCAATGAAAATTTTTCAAAACAGGAAAATTAGGAGGATATTTGGGGGACAAATTTGATTCACACACTTTGTTCAGATTACACACTTTTTCATTTTTAATTTTTCTTAACTAACCATCTTTTCTTTTACATTATTGGAAAACTTTCCACATACGTAACCATAAACTCATTCTAGTTTATTTATTTAAACTAGAAATTCCTTTTGGTTAGCAACATCCTAAGATTCATTTGTTCAATTCTGGCCATGGGAAACAAAGTGACGAGAATATCGACAGACAAGGCTTTAGTATGTGTAGCAACAACAACAAGAAGTGTCTGCAAGTAAAACAAATAGGAAAATTTTGTTAGAACTCAGTAGATTGACTTACTAGCAGCATGAGAATCAAACAAAGACCTGCGATTGTCTCGTCCCAAATCTATAATTTCCTTGTAAGTAAAAAAGGGCAACCCCTCTACTCCTTTACAAGCCATGGATGACTTCTCTCCCCAAAGCAGAATGACAAATCTCATAGCAGCCTTGGAACAGAATGTTTCGGTAATTTGATCGAACATTTCAGGACTATCCAAAACAAGTGCAACACTGTAATAATTACAACAATCGAAATAAAAAAAAAATCAATAATCTGTCTTAGAGCTGTTAATAATGAAGACCAGGAATATAACTAACCAACTCTCAAGAACAGGTCATAGCAGACAATTTGAATGTGTGCATAGATTTTAGTGGCTTCTATGCGCTAAACACCTCTTCTGAGGTTTCTGATATCCACACATGCACTGTGGGCACCAGTAGCCTCCCTCCCTCATGCTAGAAATAAAATGGAAATGGAAGAATAAAAATAAAAACTTATTACTCCCACAAAACATATTGACTGAAAACTATTAATTCCACACAGGGTGAAACGGTAGGTAAAACTTTTTTCAGAATTAAATAAGTTGTCAGGTTAGAATGGTACTGCTGAATATCCCAGCAGAGACTAAATAGTTGCCCATATGCTCGTGAAGTAGTGAAATGGACAAAACGAGGGAGTCAAACTTGTCCTATGAGCTACAAACTCATAAAAAAATAATACTTGTAGTATATGTATTTGCATGTGTGGTTGTGCAGGCATCAACTGTATAAAATATGATAAGCAAATAGAAGAAAGGAAAAACGACACTTAGCTAATCCAAAATATATCTCGATGCAATCCTCTGCACCTACTTTGCCATTTGTAATCCTTCCACCAAACTATCCACCAACTAGGCAACTATATTGGAAAGCCAGTTTGAAAGAATTATTGAAGGATATTGCAAAACAAGTGACAAGTGCCACCAAGGCTAACCAAGCTAGCCAAGTGATCAACACATTATAAGCCTAATGAAATATCTTAAGTATCCCAGTTAAGCCTTGCAAAATGTCCATAGTATCCAAGCCAAATGTAATTACTGAATCACGCTGAGCCTTATGAAATATCCAGAATATCCTTGTCAATCATTGTGCAATGTCCAGAGCACCCCTTAGGCCTTACAAAATTACCATACTACTCTAGTAATATAGACTGTAGCAGAAAATTCAAATTCAAGCTTTCTCTGTTATATACGCTTGCATTTATGAAGAAAGCTGGTGTATGTTTCCAATGTTGCTTGGGTAGTCATTACTGAAAAATGAGAAAATTGTATGCCTTTCAGAACTCCAGTTCGGTTATAGTACAAAATTTCTTTTCAAAAGTTGGTGTGTATAGTGCTATGTCTATGGATATCCTTTTTCTTAACTCCAGAAATGGTATCTGTGATAATTATTAAAGAATGTTAAAATGCTAGAGGTAGAGGTAACCATTCTCATCTCCACTTCCTCCAGCTCAAGTTGCTCTTCTAAATCCACCAGTTTCTTTGGCCACTCTGCTTCCTTGGCATTTGTCAGCCTGCCTATATGTAACATCTCCTACCCCATTTACACTTCTCCCTCAACCACTTGATTACCACAAATAAATCAATCTCTTACTTGCCGCATAGCAGTGGCAGTTACATTGTTGCAGAAGCAACCAGATTGTGGAGCAACACAGTCAGAGGAGGACCCCTGTGTGCTCACCTACCACACACCTGAGCTCCTCAAGTGTAGTTTACTCAATCAACTTGGCTCACAACTAGTGGCACCATACTCGTATAACAGGTTGAATGTGTGGAAATTGGCAATGACGAACTCACTGCTGAGGATCAGCTAGAGTGTCCCCCATCCGTGAAACCCCTTCGCAGTAAGTTGGTGTTTTCTATCAAGCTTCAATCTGATGGATCCATAGACCGTCACAAGACTCGGTTGGTGGTTCTTGGCAACAAACAAGAGTATGGCCTAGACTACGATGAAACCTTCGCACCAATAGCCAAGATGCCCACCGTGCGAACCATAATAGATCTTGCTGCATCTCAATCATGGCCTTTACATCAAATGGATGTTAAGAACGCATCCCTACACGGTGATCTCAAGGAGGAAGTTTACATGAAACTTCCCTCAAGTATGCCTACTTCCTCACCTAGTGATGTTTTCAAACTAAAACGCTCTTTGTATGGTTTGAAGCAGGCACCAAGAGTATGGTTTGAAAAGTTTCAATCCACTCTCCTTGGCTTTTCCTTCACTCAGAGTCAGTATGACTCCTCCCTTTTTCTACAGAGGACATCCAAGGGCATAGTTGTTCTCCTTGTTTATGTGGACGACATCATTGTCACTGGTTCCGATATGGAGGCCATCTCTGAGATTCAGAAATTGTTGCATTCTAATTTCCACATGAAAGACCTTGGCCAGCTCACCTACTTCTTGGGGTTAGAGGTGCATCATCGACCTCAAGGTATCTTCTTGAATCAACACAAATATATTTAGGCTCCGGTTCAGTTAGCCGGACTCACAAACACTACTTCTATTGACACTACCGTGGAACTTAATGTGAAATATCGATGTGACAAAGGGGAGCTTCTTGAGGATCCTACTTTCTATCGAAAGCTAGTTGGTAGTCTTATCTATCTAACCATCACCCGACCGGATATCTCTTATGTTTTCCAGCAAGTTCATGCAAGCCCCACGGCATCTCCACCTATCCGTAGTCTAACGTATCATTCGATACATCCTTGGCACACCTAGTCGTGGCTTATTTTTTCCTACTGGTTTTTCACTCCAGAAACAAGCCTACAGTGATGCTGATTGGGCCGGCTGCCCAGACACCAGGAAATCTACTACCGGATGGTGTTTGTTTCTTGGTGATGCTCTTATCTCTTGGAAATGCAAGAAGCAAGACTATGTCTCCAAGTCATCAACTGAGGCAGGCCATGTCTGTTGCATGCTCCGAGATCATTTGGCTGCGTGGTCTCCTCACAAAGCTTGGTTTCTCCCAAGTTCAACCTACTCCACTACATGCTGACAACACTAGTGCCATCCAAATTGCTGCCAACGCTGTCTACCATGAACGCACGAAGCACATAGAGGTTGACTGCCACTCCATTCAGGAGGCCTATGACCACCAGGTTATCACCCTCCCACATATCTCCACTACTCTACAAATTGCAGATATCTTCACCAAATCCATGACACGTCAGCGCCATAGATTTACCAGCATCAATTTGAGGGGGGATGTCAAAGGAATTAGCTGGCCAATCAAAGTCATGTACAACTTTGACAGCAATCTTCTATGTTTGTAAATCTTTTATTCTTTCCGTAATTAGGATATACTAGTTGTAGGATAGCTGTAGGTTATCTTTAGACAAATCTGTATATGGTAGTTTAGCTGTTTTTATGAGCTAAAGATCAGCTTGTATTCTTTATATAATGGGAATTCTCCACCGAGAGAAAACATACTTTTGCTCAAAACTCTCTTAAGTTTATTTTTTTGGGTAATGAGATATTCTCAGATATTTTCAAAACTTCTCATAATTTTCTTCCCAAACATCACTCAAACATAAAACACTTTTCAATTTCAAATTTTCAACTTTTTCATCTAATCATTACCTAATCATTATCTAAACACAAAATCCAATACAAATTTTCCAAACTTCCAAACAAAACACAAAAAACAGTACAAATTTTTCAAATTTCAAAACAAAAATAATATTAAAAAATTATATTCAAACCATTTTTTAATTTTATAATATTTTTATTCAACTTTATCTCTCTCCTTTCCTAAAACCCAATAAAATATCTTAACTCAAACCATTTCACTATTATTCATAGAATTCTAAGATATTCTAAGGCCTTATTTGTTTTCAGAAAACATTTCATCTCATCTAATCATTACAACTTTCCCAACTTCCAATATAAAATAAAATAAACAATTCAACTTTTTCAAATTTCAAAATAAAAATAATATTAAAAAATATATTCTAACAATATTTTATTCAACTTTTTAATTTTAATCTCAACTCATCCCATCTCATCTCCGAAAACAAACAAGCCCTAAGTGTCAAAATGAGCACTTCAAGAGTCAAATAACAGTTAAGTGAATTGTATCTAATCCAAGTGGAGAAGTTTGTCAATCAGAATGGACTTTGTGTCTGATCATTTCAAAAGTCAATCCCGGACTACAATAATTGCCTATATATATGTGTGTGTGTGTGTTACATTAGCCACACATTGGGATGAATTTATGGTTTTGGGCTTAAATTGCTAACCAAGGCTAAAAGTTCATTGTTGAGGTTGTGTGAGTTAAAGTTTTGGTCTTGGTTGCATGAGGATTGTTGGGTGACTCAAAGACAGTTTGCTCACTAGGTGGTTGTGCTACCGTTTGTGTCGTAATTGCAAAATGGAACACAGGATCGAGAAGAGAGACTCTAGGCTGAGATTAGAACACTTGCAAGGGAGCTTAACACAGTCATTTCACAAGTTACATTGGCCCAGACTGTCCATCTGTTGCAACTTTCAGCACATTTAATGGGTGACCTAGACAACAAGGGCACAATGAAACAATTCTTGAAAATTGGAATGTCAAAAATAGTATGACAGAAAGATTACAAATGGGTAGTTCTAAGAAAGACTGTAATTTCCAGGTCTGACAGCAAACAGAAAATTTCATACTCAGAAGAAGCTTATATTATCCAATCTATGCATATTGATATTGGCAAGCTTAGTTGAAATAAGCAGAACACTGACTGAAATAAAACTGCTTACCGAACCTTTCAGAGTGATTGTATATATGCCACAGCTCTTCAACTGATGACCTTGAACCCCTTACCACATTGATTGCCCCGGTGGCCATTATACCTAGACTAAAATAAAGCATGAAAGTGAGTTTAAAAATACAGAAATCTAATTACCAGTGAATACAATTACTGAAAATATGCAATAAAGATTTTTATTTTGTTTTGTATTTGATTAAGTTTACAACATTCGAAAACTATCCTTTATATACCCATAAACACATGAGGAGAGAGACAGAGAATAGGAAACTATCAACCTATTATTGCATTTGCTTGCAGTAATTGTTGCACATAGAGAATATGTGTTTGCTGGCAGTAATTGTTGCACATAGAGAGGAGTGACCATGAAAACTTTCAACAAGCTGGCAATCATACAATGATCTAAAGAAAAAAAGCCTTAAGCCAATTTCCAGTTTTGTCTCCTCAAGGTGCTTTATAACCACCTAACCTTGAGGCTAGCCACAGAACTGCCATGGAACACTGGATGCATAGTCAATTAATATGTGTGCAATAGAAGTTGCACATTATTATACCAAAAAAGATGCAGATATTTGGGCTAGTAAAAAGAAAAGGCAAATACATACTGCTTGGTATCAGTGTTTTCAGGTACCAAATACCCATATCATGACAGCGAGCAATCACTAATAAAACAATTCTAGTAGAAATGGCAGCCATATTCACCATAAGCACATGAATAGGGATGGAAACTCAAGCAAAGCAAATTAATCACCATAAACTATCAACATTCTTCATTAATGTGTTTGCTCGTGGTAATTGTAGCACATAGAGATTATGTGAAATAAAAAATAAACTTAAAGGATAAGAGCATACAAGATGACATGTTATGCTCTGTTATTATATTACAAGTTGTACTATCATACATAACAAGTAGCTTAGTGAGAAAGATTTGGAAAGATATCCCAAAGATGGAAAATTTTCTACAAGATACAAGAACTTATATTATGCATCCATATGTATCAGACACATCATACCTAGCCTATTTCAAAAAATGGCATTCAAATTAAAAAGAAGTTTTTTGGTGTTTGGATCTTTTACAGAAATATTCTTATCATTGTTCTCCTCTCGAATTTATTAACCTTGATGTTTAAATGAAAAGTGCACAATGTTTGAGCCATAAGGGTAAGTCCTACTATCCATGTGAAAGCTTTTCAGCAGGACTGTGGAGAAAAATGAAGCAGCATCTGCGGAGTTGATGGGGAAACATATAAAAGGGGGAAATAAGAATTTACAAGGTGAGGAAGTAAGAAAGGTGTTTCAATCAATTCAAGTAGCAAACACCATCTAAGGTGTCCCCTTAAGTTTTAAAAATATAAAAGGAAAGGCAGATAAGGCATGGTGGACAAGGAAGGATTCAGCAGGCACAAGTTGGTTTACAAAACAAAAACAGTAGGGGGAAAAAAGGAACTCTTCTTTGGAGGCAACGTCAAAAGAGTACATAAATGAATATCTAAATTTCCTTCTACATTACACCATACCACTTACTACATAATAAATACTCCCTTCTATAGTTTCCAACATCATATATCAATTACCAATAAATTTAGAAGGACCATACTAGGAGGTTTCATATACTTTCTTTCTTCCTAAAAAATGAACCCTTTCGAGTTCAAAGAAAAAACTCATTTTCAGATGCAGGGACCGCATAGTATCTAGGCAATAAAGTCAAAGATAAGATAAACTGGTGCTTACCCTGATCTGCAACAAGCCACCGGCATGAATTATCAGCAAAAAGTGCTAGCTTTTCATCAGGGTTTACTCCAATAACTCTAAGGCCTTCAGAGAAGTTCAAAATCTCATTCTCCAGCTGCAATGCCAAAGAGGGAAAAAATATTTCAAAAGAAAGAAAAATACCCAAGAGGAAGGAATTTTTTACGGAATTTAACTTAAGTGGAAAGCATCAATCCAGGTTTAACAGTATGCCCCAATTTTCTCACTCTAGCAGGTTTATCTCTATATCCAGCATGAAAGTGGAAAGCAAGCACCCAGCATCTCAATTTAGATAGTTTGGCCTCTTTTTTCCCAAACCAAAGCTTTAATGGAGACTATTATCTTGTTGATGCAACCATTGACAAAGAGTCAAGTTGCTGTAATTTTCCGTTTGGACAACATAATACTTTTTTTGGCTCATATACCATATCGGATTGCGATGAATCTTATACAGTCAGGTCATAGTCTGTGGTCAGAGTATCATTTGATTTCAGTCATTATTTATGAATTACGTGCACTTGAACAGGCACAAGCAGTTCAGAAAGTTCAACAAATGTTTTAGCATAATTCAGTTCTGGGTTTAGCTTCTAGATTACATTTGATGGTTTGCCTTGTTCTAGAATTTCTAATTGTATTAAGACTCTTCTATTGGGTGTTACTTGGAATTTGTTTCCTAGTCAAGTTAGAAGTATTGGTCCTAGTATCTTAAAAGTCAACGAGTCCATAAAAATATGTTTCACTTGATGGAAATAATTCATACATTGGCAACTGAATGCTGAGTTTTACGTGTTAATAGCATGTTTTTCTTTCTGTTTTTTTTTTTTTTTTGTTTTTTTTTTGGTATGCACTTGTACTAGGCTAAACAAACCATCAATACCCAAACACAACAGCTATCCAGATTTTCCCAGAAACCTTTTTTTTGGGAGACAATTCTTCCCCATATATCCATCATGTCAAAGCCCTAGTCAATCTTTGAACCCCAGTCCTTTCTCCTAAATTTTCTTAACCTTAGAGGCACAAATTTATAAACCTAAGCCCACCAAAAGTACATGTCAACAGACTGCCGAAATAGGTCCGACATCATTTGTGGTTTAAATGATGATAATTTACCTTAAATTCTTGATGATTCTAATATCCTAGTCATATATAACATCAGACTATGCATAGCCAACCACCTAAGGTAGTAAGGAAGGTTGTTCAGATAGTTCATCTGATTCTAGAGTCCATTCATGAGAGGGGAGTGCAATTAGAACAAAGAAAGGCGGTGCAAGTAATTATGCCAAGGGAGAGACTAGGTTGACCTACTCATCAGTAAACTAAGATAAGCGGATTAATCTTAAGAAGGTAAGAGTTTAAATATGGTCATCATCTGTTTTAGAGGGAAAAGATTTGAGTATTTTTCCCATAAAGCACACAGAAAAATATGTTCATGTCTGGTACATAGAATTTACAAATGGGGAGAGGCGATATCTTCTTCTACCCACGGCAAAGCACAACACAATCATATTTGTCTAAAGATCGTAAGTTATCTAAAAACCATGGGAGCAACAATTACAGATTTATGGATGTGCAAATCTTGGAAATAGAGACAATGAGATGGATGTGATAGGAACAAATACTGAGAAATATTGAAAAGATTTGACCTGTCTGCCAATGAACTCTATCTCAAATGACACTGTCTCCAGTTGGAGGATGAGACTTTGTTTAATGCCCATTGGATATATCAGTGTGTAACTTACCAATAAAAAAAGGGGATTTGACCTGTTTATATGTCATTTGTGAAGGTGGAGAGTGGTATGGATCCACCACTGCTACGCGATCACCATATTTATCTGCTGAAGACCGCCAGATGTCAGGAACAGCTTTCCACTCATCACAAGCCAAGGCACCATTGCCGGACGTTAGTGATCTTTCCAGGAAAGGACAGTACCTTCTTATCTGCATTTCCCCTGTCTTTAACAGAAGAATTTGACACAAATAATTGTCAGCTCTCCCTAACCATGTTTCTAAGTTTGTATTACAAAATTGCACCCAAGTTTCCTATCTAACAAGCTAAATTATTCCATGTTTTCTCAAGCTCACAAGAACAACAATGTCTTTTGCAACATAACAATTGTTAAGATATAATATAAAATCTACCTCTTCCCATTAGCTTAAACTTTAAAATAGTGATGATTTCACATGGTATCAGAGCAAAGATCCTGAGTTCAAACCCTGGCTCTACACTTCACATGGTATCAGAACAATCTTTTTTTGTCTTTGTTGAAACTCAGTTTAATACCAAAATTAAATCCAGCCGTACTGACAATGCATTGGAATTTGATATGAAATCATTTTTTGCTAAGAAAGGAGTTATACATCAACACATTTGTGTTTATACTCCTCAGCAAAATGCTATTGTTGAAAGAAAACATCAACATATATTAAATGTTGCTTGAGCCCTTCGTTTTCAATCTAACATTCCCTTGCATTTTTGGATTGATTGCATACTCACTATTGTTTATCTTATAAATAGAATTCCCACACCAGTACTCTCAAACAAATCACCTTATGAAATTCTATTTTCTGCTAAACCACAGTACAATCATCTTAGGATTTTTGGCTATCTTTGTTATGCTTCTTTTCTTGGCAATCCTTCTTATAACAAATTCTCTGCTCGAGCTCAAGCTTGTGCCTTCCTAGGATACCCTACAGGCATTAAAGGTTATAAACTCTATAACCTCCATACTCATAAAATCATCATCTCTCGTGATTTCATTTTTCATGAAACAATTTTTCCATTTCAAACAGATTCTTTTATTCTTCATCGGTCATCTGAAACTCAGATTCCTTCTTTATCTTTAAACCCTGTACTGCCCACTCCTCTTCCAAACATTCTCATTTACTCACCTATACATAATCCATTACCTGCTACTCTTGACATATCTCAATCTTCATCACCTCCTCATCCATCACCATCAAATCCTACTCAAAAATCCACAATAAATACGAGACCACCTGCTTACTTGCAGCATTATCATTGTTCCTTGATATCCAATAACAAAGTTGCTATTTCTCCTCTGGTTGATGGTTCTTCACATTCAGGTATTTCTTATCCCATTTCTTCATATCTGTCCTATTCAAAGTTCTCTCATTCATATCAACATTTCTGTTCATCAATTGATTCTCTATATGAACCTAAATACTTTCATCAAGCCATCACATATCCTCATTGGAGGGATGCAATGGCAGCTAAAATCAGTGCTTTTGAAGCTAATAAAACTTGGACCTTAACTAATTTACCTCCTGGCAAGCAGCCTATTGGCTGTAAATGAGTTTATAAGTGGAAGTTGAAATCTGATGGCACTTTGGAAAGGTATAAAGCTCGGTTGGTTGCAAAGGGGTATACTCAAAAAGAGGGAATTGATTACTTTGATACTTTTTCCCCTGTTTCAAAACTAACCATTGTTCGTTGCTTTCTTGCCTTAGCTGCTATACATAATTGGGAGTTACATCAATTGGATGTCAACAATGCATTCCTTCATGGGAATTTAGATGAGGAAGTTTACGTGAAACTTCCTCCTGGTTTCTCAAAGCCTGGTGATTCTCGGGTTTGTAAGCTCAAGTCTCTATATGGGCTAAAAGAGGCCTCTCAACAGTGGTTCTCTAAATTCTCTTCAACTCTGGTTACTTATCGTTTTAGTCAATCAAAGTCTGACTACTCATTCTTTTCTAGCATTGCTAGTCTATGTGGATGACATTGTTATTGCTTCCAATAACTCTCAAACTGTTTTAGATCTTAAAGCTTTCTTGCATTTACATTTTAAGCTGAAAGATCTTGTTGTTTTGAGATATTTTTTGGGGCTTGAAATTGCGAGGTCCGCTTTTCTCAAAGAAAATATGCTCTTGAAATTGTTTCTGATAAGAGTTATGCTACATACAGTCACTTTTGCACACTTCATTGATGTGATTAGCCAAAGTAGTTATTTTATATTAAAAAAAATGACGCAACCAATCACATTAGTAGAATGTGTAAAAAGTACGCAAATTTGACTGCACAGAGTTTTTGTTCTGATGATGGTCTATTAGCTGCTAAACCTACTAATTGTCTAATGGATCAGAATCTAAGGCTTTCTGAGTTTGCTGGATGATCCAGCTTCTTATAGAAGGTTAATAGGTTGTCTTCTTTATTTGACACTTACTCGACCTAATTTATATTATTCTGTTAACACTTTGAGTCAGTTTTTGGATCAACCTAGGCAGTCCCATTATGATGCAACTGTTAAAGTAGTCAGATATGTTAAAGCTACTGCAGGCCAAGGACTGTTCTTTCCCAGTTCTTCTTCCTTGCATCTGAGAGGCTTCTGTGATTCAGACTGGGCCACTTATCCTGATTCCTGAAGATCTGTTATTGGCTTCTGCCTTTTCATTGGAAATTCTTTGATTTCCTGGAAATCAAATAAGCAAGTTACTGTTTCCAAATACTCTGTTGAAGCTGAGTATCGTTCCATGGCTTCTACTTGTTGTGAAATCAAATAGCTTATCTCTTTGTTTGCTGATTTTTGCATTTCATTTTCTTCTCTTCCAGTGTTGTATTGTGATAGTCAAGCAGCACTTTACATTGTTGCTAACCCAATTTTCCATGAAAGAACTAAGCATATTAAGATAGACTGTTATTTAGTCAGAGATATAGTTCAAGATAAAGCTGTAGTGACTCTTCATGTTTCTTCTGCACATCAATTGGCTGATTTTTTCACTAAACCTTTGTCATCAGACAGGTTTCATTTTCTTCTTGGCAAGCTGGGTGTCTTCAACCTACACACTCCAGCTTGAGGGGGGCTATTGCAAATGTATATGATATTAATTTTAGTATAATCATCGCATGTAATCACATGCACCTTAGTTACTATGCCCCTTTAGTTGTATTCCTGTATATATTTCCTGTATTTCATTCATTTGTACAGTTTTTCAGATAATACAAGTCTTCTAGAATTTTCCCTCTATCAATAGGTATTATCAAGATCCAAGTATACCCGTAACTGGCATATAAATTTCTATTTGTGAGGAAAGCAGCACTTTTCTTCAAAAGAGTAGTGTGCAGTAGTTTTGACCTCCATCCTGATTGAAATTCACAGCTCCCCGGATCAAATCTCTGTTTTTTAGTATGTTACTTGGGAAGTAGGGTATAAGCTTCGAAAGGAAAACAACATGAACCATGGAAAAGCGATTGTAAAAACAAATAATTTGAACATGAGAAATGCCATATAAAAAATACAATAAATAAGAATACACTGGATGCTAAAAACGGTGTTCAAGAAATACCTTGGATTGGCAAAAAATCCGCACATGACGATTGACAGAGTCTCGGACTCGACCTCCACCCCATTTCCCACATGTCCTCTGAACGATTTTGGTTCTGGTGTGTTTGCAGGAGAAGAGCATTGAGGTTAAAGGAATCGTTGTCATTAGGTTCGCAGAAGAAGAAGCAAAAGTTGTAGAGGAAACAGAGGAAAGAGGGTTCATAATCATAAGATCTCCAGACATGGTCATCATCTACAGGTACAGAAAGAGAGAGACATAAGAAGAACAGCGAGATAAGCAAGGTGGTGAAATAGCATGGAGAGTGTGAAGAAATGTAACGGAATGTCGTTGGAGCATCCGCCGAGTCCCGTCCGATCCGAAACGAAAGAGTATGGGAAGCGAAAAGTCAAAAGAGTGCAGAAATGGAAACAGGACAAAATTACAACCAAACTGTCGTACGTGCGTGCAAACTGTAAAGCGATAAGCTCAATGATTTGACTTGATTTGAATATGAAAATTTTGTTCTTAGTGTTGATCGCCTAAACCCCTTAATTATTGATCTCAATTTTTTCCTTTGGATTTTCTGTCTTTCATTTTTTTTTTTTTTTATTGCCGACGAGGATGTCCGGATTTATTTATCCGGATTATCTTTTTTTTGTTTTTATGATACATGCAAATTGCAATCCTCCATTTCACACGTACAAAATATAATTCTCGGGTCATATTTCTAGGAAAAATTCTATTAATCATCTTCATATATCATATTTTATTTTTTTATTTTTTTCATCTTAAATATATGATATATAGATGATGAATACAAAAACTCAATTAGTTTAAAAATAATAAAGCCAAAAAAAATAAAAATAAAAATATAGTATTAGTGTGTGGGAATGATGAATAACAAATCTCTTATTTTATTACCTTTTTGGACGGATTATTTAGTTTGACTTTTTGTATTTTTTTGTGAGATTTATAGTGTCAAGTTGAGTTTGCATCGTATATGTTTATCTTAATTCAACCATAGATCTTATCCCTCAATTTTAATCTATTAATTTCGTGTTATGTCCTTTATCGTGGCAAAAATTATAAATTTTAAATCTCAGGCATGAAATTATCATGGTGCCATTTCCTTTATATTTTTTTCAAACACTAAGTCTCAGAACGACGTCGTTTCACTTACTTAAGTAAAACGGCGTCGTTTTATATATGTATAATTTAAAAAAAAAAATTCAAGTATCGGTCAGTTCAGCAGTCCGATCCAGGTTCAAATCGGGACCGAACTGCTTGATATCGGTTTTGGCCAAATTCAACTATTGGCCGACCTGTTCTACACCGGTTTCGAGCTCTGGTGGCCGGTCTAAGTCAGTCCCTGTCAATTTTACGATTTATTGAACAACCCTACCATAACTTGCCGAGTCATTGAGAGCCACCCTTAAACATAATGACAAGGCGGCACTTTGTTAGGTAGCCTCAGTTATTCTTATAAATCTAAAATTATTATTAAATAATTTAAATAATCTCGAAATACATATACGTAATACACTCGTTTTATCATAAAATATCATATTATTAAATATAATATTATATTTAAATAGCTTAGCATAGAATATTATGATAGAATCTTAACTTATATTCTAAAAATACCTAATAATTTCTCATTTATATCAACAAGAATAATATTTTCCCAAAAGTCTTTTTCAACTTAAAAATGGGATTGTCGATTTTTAAAGAAGAGAGAAAACATAAACTCTATGGGTTTGGCATAATTGCATAATTTATTGAAAACAATATTACTATTTGACTACAACAACCACTGCCTCAATGATAAGTGGAGATAATTTACTTCACTTTGGTCCAATATTTATAAAAGTGGTGCTACCCTGCCTGCCACTTTTAGGTGCTCACTCTGTGTGTCGTCTAGTGTAAATTATACTTTATTTCTACTTTTTATTACAAATATTTTTTAAACATATTTAAACATTTTTAGAAAATAAAAAAATACCAATACACTAATAGTTATGATGATTTAAATTGTAAAGACTACCAAGAAAATAGAATATAACCAGTTGTTGATGGAGGTAGCATAATATTTGGTTGGAGGTAGTTGCGATGATTTAACAGTAATTAATACATGAATAAAATGCTTGTAGTAGATGGATGTAGCATAATGTTGGTAGTTGTAGAATTTATTATGGTAGTTCCAAGTAAGGTAGGTTTGTTGATGTCGAATTTATTTCACCGATATTATTTTTAAAAATAATGCGGGCATGTACTCAAACGTAGGTAAAAACTATGAAATTTTGACTCCGACTAAATTCCGACGAGGCTCTAACTCTAACAAAGTCAGAGTTTGTCGAAGTTTTCGAAATTAGGAGTCGTTGTCGGAAAAACTCCGACATATTTTAAAAAAAAAAAATCACATAATCAAAATGACTTTTTTTTCACTTCAAGAGGAACAATGTCGTTTCACTCAAAATGGAGGTCTAAACACAAGACCCCCTATTAAAGTAACTAAACGATGTCGTTCCTTTCGTGAAGAAAGTGGTCCAAAATGCAGGACCCCCTTCCTTCCCCCATCACTTTCGCACAACACCCACCTGCAAATCCATTTGTCTCCCTCCTCTCCACACTGTACCTCACCTCCCCACCGTCTGTCGTCACTTAAGGCCACCACGAGCCACCTTCCAGAATTCATCACAAATTGTAAGCCATTCGGCACTTACTCACTTACTCAGTTTTTTTTAAAGAATTTTAGGATTCCAAAATCATTTAATTGTCACATTGTGGTTTGAGATTTGTGAAATGTATACGATTTGTTGTTCATTTCAATGACTTGTTGTTTACATTTCAATGGTTTTGGTTTTTAGGCTGTTAAATTTAAGAACTAAAGGATTTAAGTTTTGGAAAAATCGGGTCTTTTTGTTTCAGACGAACGTCACACAGATTGTTCGATCCAGCCTTCACTCGAGTGTGGCTTGAGCAAACATCACGCAAATTGTTTGCTCGAGTTTCGCTTGAGCGAACATCACAAAGATTGTTTGCTCGAGCCTTCACTCGAGTGTGGCTCGAGCGGACATTTAGTATTTTTGTGATTATTTTTAAAATCACAAACACAACTAGACACATAGTTTTCCTTTTCAATGTGTTTCCAATTCGTAGATAATTTATATAATATGTTAAATGACGATTATTTATTAATTGTTTCATATTATTTGCATAGCAAATTATGGATGCTAAACATCTCGATGTGATTCTCTACAAGAGGATGACGCACAGTCGTTGGCATCACCGATAGGTACTTCGGGCCATAGGCCCCATCTAAAGCAGTTACCTCCTGTGCAAGTTTTCAAGTCCCAATAGATCTAGAAGATGTTGATATGCTTAATGAGGAGAAGGAGTTGATGAATGTTGAGGCCGATCCACCAGCACGACCTAGTAAAAAGAGGTCAAGGACTTGGAACATTTCACCAAAGTTCCCGATGATCTACGGTTGTCATTCAAATAAGCAAGTCACGTCAGTATTAATTGCACATCTTACGGGCTGCCAGCAGTATAAGATACATAAAGGGCTGGTGGCAATTGATCAGATGAAGCTGAGTTACGAGACTTCTATGACCACTGATGGCACGCAGATTAAGAAGCTATCAATATCTCAATACAGTGAAAAAATGTTGAGGGATGTTCTTGCAGAGATAATCATTACTGATGAGATGCATTTTACTAGGGGTGTAACCGGTCCGGTTTTAGACTAAATTTAGGACCGAACCGGTATGTACCGGTTTTGTCATTAAAAACTTATTTATAAAAATTAAGAAAAAAAAAACTGATTTAAAAAAATATGTTTTATACTTTTATTAAAAAAATCTGCTTTAACTTTTACTAAAAAAAGCTAGGCCATTCATTTTATTTGGGTAAGTTACCTGGTGTTAACTGTTAACATTAAAAAAATTATAAGTTATACCACACATGCATGGACTGCCTTTTACCGATCAACCTAATTAAGGTTTGAGTAGAATGGTTCATTAATTCATTTCATCACATGAGAATGGACATTAGACCAATTCAACGACAAAGCCTAGGCCACAACCAACAACAACCCAATCAGCAATAACAAACTGTCAAACACTAATAAATTTCGGATTAAAAAAAAATACCCTACTATCACAAAATCCAATCAACCCAATCGGAATTGTCAAACACTAATAAATTTCGGATTACAAAAAAAATACCCTAACATGATCATCACAAAATCCTATCAACTCAACCTAATCGGCAATCGGCAATCGGCAATCAAGATTCACAAAAATCCCAAAATCCCAAAACCTAATCACAAAAACCCTAACATCACAAAATCCAATCACAAAAATCATAGTAGGCTACTGCTAGTATGTAATTTAAAAAAAAATAAAAAATCTTACCGTGGGCTGGGGGGCCGGGGGCAGATAGGCAGAGAAACTGAGATCGTGAGACGGGTTGAGACTCAAGAGACTTGAGAAAAGAGAGATTGAGAGCGACGAGAGAGTTGAGAGACGAGAGAGACGAAGACCGAGCAGAGTGACTGAGTGAGTGAGAACTCAGTGAGACGGAGAGAGCTTGTTGTGCGAGAGGCGAGAGCAGAGTGAGTGAGAAGTGAGAGACGAGAGAGACGAAAATTGAGAGTCCGGGACAAAGACCCAGACGCTGCGTCGCTGAGTGGGAGTGCCGAGTTCACGAAGAGTCGAAGTCGAAGAGATGAGATTTTAGGTTTTCACTAAATCACTTTTCGGTTTTTACGTTTCATTGTTTTCAAATACATTAAAACGGCATCGTTGGTCCGTTTGGGCCTTTGGCTGCCCTTTACTACTTAATTAAAATTTAATTATTTAATTGAATCTTTTCAATGTGTTTTTTTTTAAATGATAATTAATTTTTTTTATATTTGTAATACATTTAATAGACTATAGACTATAATGATTCACTGATTATAGTGATTTAATATAACTATTAACTATATATATTTGTAATATATTTAATATGCTAAAGTCAAATATTTTATATAATAGACTATATAATATATATATTTGTTAAACATTTAATATATCATAGTCTAATAGTATTAATATTAGCCTACTAGTATAGTTATATATTAGTATTAGACTATTAGTTATGGACCATGGTGATTTAGTAGAGCTATATTAGTATAACTATAACTATAGTCTATATTAAACTATTAATATTAGTTAAATAGTTATAGACTTATATATTAGTATAGTTATATAATATATTAGACTATATAATAATATTAATATTAGCGTATAGTTATATAATATTAGTACTAGTTATAGTGATTTAGTATAACTCTATTAGTATAACTATAACTATAGTCTATAGTCTATATTAAACTATTACTATTAGTATTAGACTATTAGTTAAATAGTTATAGACTTGTATATTAGTATAGCTTATTAGTTATATAATATAGTAGACTATATAATACTATTAATATTAGCCTATTAGTATAGTTATATATTAGTACTAGTTATAGTGATTTAGTATAACTATATTAGTATAACTATAACTATAGTTTATATTAAACTATTAATATTAGTTAAATAGTTATAGATTTATATATTAGTATAGCTATATAATATATTAGACTATATAATAATATTAATATTAGCATATTAGTATAGTTATATAATATTAGTACTAGTTATAGTCTATATTAAACTATTAGTTAAATAGTTATAGACTTGTATATTAGTATAGATTAATAGTATTAATATTAGTCTATTAGTATAGTTATATTATATATATTAGTATTAGTTAATAGTTATAGTGATTTAGTATAACTATATTAGTATAACTATAATTATAGTCTATATTAAACTATTAGTATTAGACTATTAGTTAAATAGTTATAGACTTATATATTAGTAAAACTATATAAATAATATATTAGACTATATAATAGTATTAATATTAGACTATTAGTATAGTTATAAGTTATATATTAGTATTAGTTATAAACTATATATTTAATATTAGTATTAGTTATAAACTTTTAGTATTAATTATAACTATAGTCTATAGTCTATATTAGACTATTAGTATTAGTTAAATAGTTATAGACTTATATATTATAATATTAATATTAGTATAGCTAAATAATATATCAGACTATATAATAGTATTAATATAAGACTATTGGTATAGTTATAAGTTATATATTAGTATTAGTTATAAACTATATATTTAATATTAGTATTAGTTATAAACTTTTAGTAAAATCTTTTAGTATTAATTATAAGTATAACTATAGTCTATAGTCTATATTAGACTATTAGTATTATTTATAAATTTATATATTAGTATTAACATTTAATGTAATAATTTATAAATTATAATATGAAATTATTTCATATATGATATATAAAAATTTCACATATAAATTTATAAATTTATATATTAATATATATATATATATAATATTGTATAAAACTTAATAACTTATATATAAAAATAATTTTTTTTTGTATATTTTTTTATGAACCGGTCCGGTCCGGTCCCAAAAATCCTAAAACCGAAACCGGACCGGAACCGGCCGGTTTTAGGATTTTTGGAACCGGTCCCGGACCGGACCGGTTCAAAACCGGTAAAACCGGTCCGGTCCGAACCGGTTTTCTGGTTTAAAATTACACCCCTACATTTTACCACAATTGACAAGGCAAACTTTTGCAAATTTGTGCACACTTTAGAGCCACATTTTTCATGCCTTCATGGTATATTGTGATATGCGATTGTTTGAAGGGGCATGCCAAGGATAAGACAGCGATGAAGGAAGTGTTTGTAGCCACTGGCTAGACAATGTCATTTACGACTGATACATGGATCTCCATACAGAATATGGGTTGCATATGTATCATAGCCTACTTTATTGACAGTGAGTGGACGTTGCACAAACGGATTATTGGCTTCAAAGAAATTGTTGCTCACAAGGGTTCATCCATTGGTAAAGAGATGGATGACTGTATAAAGGATTGAGGGATCAGAAAAATGCTTTGTATCACGGTTAACAATGTCAGGGTGAATGACATTGACATTGATTGGTTCAGGCAGAACACGATGGTTAAAAAGTATATCATTCATGAGAACCAGTTTATCCATGTTTGATGTTGTGCCCATATCGTCAATCTTATAGTTTCTGAAGGGTTCAAGGAGGTTGATGATTTGATTACTAAATTTTGAAACCTTGTGAGATATGTGAGGGCTTCCCTCAACGGTTCCACTAGTTTAAGGCAATCGTCGAATAGCTTGAGATCTCATCTACCAATATGTTGGAACTAGACGTTTGAATCGATGGAACTCTACATACATGATATTGGATGTAGAACAGAAGTACCAAACAATGTTCGAGCAGCGGAGGTCGAGGATGGGGGTATGAGGTATGCTTTGCTGGAGTCAGCTGGGGGAAAAAGGGTCTCAGTGCACCAGACATAGTTGATTAGGCCAATGTCAGGTATTTTGTTCAATATTTGAAGTTATTTTATAACATAAATATGTGAATATCTGGGAAAAACATCCTATTACGAACATGTACTTCGAGGAGCTATTGGGGCTTTATGACCACTTGCAATAGAGTTGTGTTGATAGTGTGGGTTTGTTGAATGCAATGACTATGAGGATGAAATGCAAATATAATAAATATTGGGGATGCAGAGAAGATAAATAGATTATTATTTCTGGTTGCGATCCTTGGCCCCCAATATAAGTCTGCGTCCAAGGTGATGAAGACGCTGATCAGTTTATTAGATCTCTTAAATGTGATATTGATTATTTATATACCCATTACAGCAGCAACGATCAGTATTTAACTGAAGGTGGTAGCTCCTCATGCTCGATTGGCTTGACATCTTCCTGGGATGACACAAATGTATAAAGTTCAGATTTATTGCAGCTATGACGGTATCATCTGAAATTACCCAAGTACCCATATATATGCACGTTAATGCTAAACAAAGGTAATTAGCACGAATTAGTAACCAATATAAAATATTAAGAGCATTAACATAATAATTTGGTTACGAAAGAAAATCCTTTAAAGAGTTCTTCAAAGGAAAAACCCTACGAGCCAACCAAACTCAGGAAAGCCAATTTTATCAATTGAGAATATTATAAGTAAAACGTTTACAAAACTTTTGTAAGTAGACACGTTTACCCAAGACACGCGACCCACTTGTGTTCTACAGCAATAAGTAATCAGAACCTCTAACACTCTCCAATCTTTGTCTTTCCTACTAGAACCTCCAGTGGTTGAACTCGAATACAACAACTCCCGCTTGGAGTATGCTCTCACTCAAACCCACGGACTGAACTTGTTTGGAAAATCATTCTCTCAAGAATTTTCTCTTGCACGATCTCTTGAATTTCTACCCAGATCTTCAAGCTCTCAATACTTGTGAATATGTGTTGTTCAAGTATTTTTTTTAAAACCCTCAGTCGAGTCCTCTATAAATAAGCAATGTTGTCATTGATTTGAATAAGGATTCTGCTGACATGTTTATCCAGAATCTCAGTTAGATACGTTGCTAACTATTTGAGAACATCTCAGACTAGATCACTTCTTTTGGATTACATCAAGTTCAGATCAACTTCAGTTTCTTCAATAAAGCTTGCATATTTATCTCTTCAACTAACTCTTAGACTCGATACATACATATTTATCTCTTCAACTAACTCTTAGACTCGATACATACATAGGACTCTTGTAGACTCTTATCTTATAATATAAACAAGATTTGATAAGAGTTACAATTCAAACACTTATCATAATCGGATAACTTCTATTCAAATACTTATCTTCATTGGATGTAAGTCCTATTTAAACTTACATTTATCCATAATTCTAATTTAAATACAGGCTTATCTAATCCTAGCCAAACATAAATTACATTTACAATCTCCCCATTTGGTTGATTGATGACAAAAACATATATTGGATGAATGTGATTTAATCCTGCAAAACAACTAACCAACCCACCAGCAAAGATCTCATATAGGAAGTTAAACTTAAAAAAAAAATTCATCATAGGCAAATGTTTGAAGTATCATGAAGTATCATAATGTAGCAAGTGAAATCAAAACAAAAAAGGCAAATCATTGTTCACTATGCAAAAAAAAAAAAAACTTCAAAAATAATAATAAAAGGTGGTGGTGATGGGGTCTGCATTCTGTCCGCACAGCCCTGTTGTTCCCTCTATTGACAAATTCATCTCATCTCCCTTATATGTTGTCAGCATTAGTCAGAGTCTGATTTTTCTTCTTCTTTAGGTGGATTTACTGTCTTCAGAATATGATCCACATCCATAACAACTTGTTGCAGCCTATCATTTACCTTCTTTGACTCGTCCTACAAGTCTGCAATCACTTGTTCCATTTTTCCCATTTTTCTTCCCACTTATCCACAAAAGAGTCAAATTTTGACTACAATATCTGAAACGGTTCAATTACTTCGGTTGATTGTCCTGGGGTAGGATGAAAAGATGTGGATGCCTCAGCATGACTTCTTTTCTTTCCACTTACTACAGCTTCTGACTTGGTAACTGTTTTAGAGGAGATCTTCTCGTACATCTTTACTATGGCCTCTGTGCTCTTTAAGTGAATTTTAGCAATTCTAGCCAACTTCGTGATGAGTCCTCTAAATGATTGATTTTCCTTGTCTGTCATGTCAGCTTTGACCTTGGAAATAATATCAATAATATGGGAATGAAGATCTATGGGTACACCTTTAACTAGAGCATACATAAATTGAGCTTTTTCAATTGTCAGCTCAGTATGCCTAGTGGTGGGCCAAAGCTTTATCAATACAACTTTGGCAAGGAACCTATATTCAGATAACATTGATTTCATTGAGAGTCTATGAATCTTTGGGGGTCATGCTGGTACATTGGATCCAGCAAACAACTATTTCATATGGGCTTTTGATGGAGTCCACATGCCCTTGTATGGAAAACCTGAATTTTCCACACTAGGGAGTTCATAGAACTCTCTAATAATTTTGTGAGTTATGATCATGTCAACACCCCTAACAGTGGAGGTAATATAATTATTGTCCACACTCAATACAGAGTTAGTATAAAATTCTCTGACAATTTCAATATAGGGGCAAGAGCTCCCTCAGTAATTTTTTCCCATCCTCTATCAACAAATATGTGAGTAATGAATTCAAAAGCGGAGTCATTCACATCACTTAGAGTTACCTCTCATTCTCCAAGAACATTCCTCTTGGAGAACACAATTTTGTAGACTGTTTCTGCTTCCTTACTAATAAACTTTGGTGGTTTTGATCATTGGGTAGAAAGCTTTGATGTACTCCCCACTCCTTTGGAAGTGACATATCCTTTATCTTCTGCCTTGGATTTATGGGGAATGTTCTTCGGAGGTCTCACATGAGAATTAGATTCTCCCTCACTGGAGGAATTTATTGGAGGTGCTTTGCATCAAACTTTGCTTTCTTTGCAATCGACTTGTATTTCATCTAAAAAAAAAAATCTTTTCTAAGCATGATAAATACACAAAGTGACAGCGTAACCAAATTCATTTCTCTCTCAACCTATTGACAGAACAGGGCCAAAACAATGTAGATAATTCAAAAAACAATTAATCCAATTACACTCGTGTTTCTAGATGGTTATCCAAAAAGCACATACATGTTCAACGACTTTTACCAGCCGAGGAATATATCTAGACCTAGATACAGGATCAACGCAGCACAGGGTGGACAAGGACAACATTTAGGAAATAGCCAAACAGACTTACGTGTAGCCTTTGCTCATTACCTTCCACACGAACCCAACACGAATGCTCTTGTTGTCACTAAATTGTTAGGAGGTTAGATTAAGTTCCTCACAGTGCAGAGAATATAATCGTTGTGTGGTCTTCCTTAAGAGATGTACATCAAAAGTAAAAAAACTTATACCAGACAAGATCTACCTCGATCCCAGCAAAATGAATTGGTAAAATCACAAAGCTCAAAGACCCAGAGTACTCGTAAAGTTTGTACCTTGCAAAATGATAGCAACATGAAATTTTTTGAAAAAAATCAACAAAACACACACCCCCTTATTATTATTATTATTATTTTAAAAAAAATAGGACATGTCACACATATCAATGACCTTTCTTAAAAATTTAAACTTTAGACCATCTAAAGGTTTAGTGAATAAATCGGCCAGTTGGTGTTTGGTACTAACGTGTTCCAGAGACACTACATTTGTTTCAACCAAGTCCCTTATAAAGTGATGTCTTATATCTATGTGCTTGGTTCTTGAGTGTTGCACAGAGTTTTTCGAGATACTAATTGCACTTGAATTGTCACAATAGACAGTCATAGTATTTTGAGAGAACTCATAGTTCTCAAGCATATTTTTCATCCAAAGAAGCTGAGTGCAACAACTACCAACCGTAATGTATTCGGCATAAGCAGTGGACAAAGAGATGGAGTTTTGCTTCTTGCTTGTCCATGATACCAGTTGCTACCGACATAAAAACAACCACCTGTGGTGCTTTTTATGTCGTCAGTATTACCAGCCCAGTCAGCATCAGAATAGCCAACCAGACTCAGATTTGAATCTTTTGAATACCATATGCCATAGTCAAAAGTAGCACTCAGGTATTTCAAGATTCTTTTTACTGCTGTGAGCTGTGATTCTTTACTATTAGCCTGAAATCGTGCACAAACACCTACACTAAAAGGAATGTCAGCTCTACTAGCAATAATGTAAAGAAGACTTCCTTTCATGCTTCTATACATAGTAGGATCAATGCTTTTAATCTGTAGAATCCAATCATATTTTGACTGAGGTGCTCATTGGAGTGCGAGCATGTGTCTTCCCTTCCATGCCAAATCTCTTAACCAGATCTTTAGTATATTTAGATTGTGAAATAAAAATCCCTCCTTCAGTTTGTTTAATTTGAATCCCAAGGAAGAAATTTAATTCCCCAATCATACTCATTTCAAACTCATTTTTCATTTCTTTGGAAAAGTCATGTGAGAGTTTGTCAAGAGTGGAACCACAATGTCATCTATATAAATTTGAGCTATAAGTAAATGCTTACTAGATTTTTTTATAAAAGTGTTCGATCAACTTGACCTCTTACGAAATTATTTTCAATCAAGTATTTCATTAGTCTCTCATACTATGCTCTAGGTGCTTGCTTCAATCCATAAAGAGCTTTCTTCAACTTGAAAATATGGTCAGGAAACAAGTGATTAGAAAATCTCTTTGGTTGTTCTACATATAGTTTTTCAATGAGTATGTCATTTAAAAAGGCACTTTTAACATCTATTTGATAAAACATTTTATAAAACTTAAAATTTAAATGGCTTGCAATTGCTTGCAATATGCGAGCAGATTCCAAATGAGCTACTGGTGCAAAGGTCTCATCAAAATCAATTCCTTCAACTTAGGCATATCCTTGTGCTACTAGTCTGGCCTTATTTCGAACAATGGTTCCATGTTCATCTAAGTTGTTTCTGAATATCCACTATGTTCCAATGATGTTGTGATCTTTAGGTCTTGGAACTAGCTCTCATACTTGATTTCGAGTGAACTGGTGCAATTCATCGTGCATGGCGTTGACCCAGCTTTCATATTGTAAGGCTTCTTCCACCTTTTTAGGTTCAACCTGAGACAAATAACAAATATATGAGACTTGATTTAAAACACGTTTTCTTAATCTCATACATTCATCCAATTTTTCAATGATGTTCTCCTTTGGATGATTGTGGTTGATCCTTGTAAATGGCACTTTTTCATGGGATGAAGTTGAGCTTGGTGTAGTAGGTTCTACTGGATTTGTGTCCTCTTGATCGGTTAAGTCTTCTTCAGCCTTCCCGATAAGGCTGTCAAGTTCCTTCTTGGTCATCTCCTTAGAGTTATAATCTACAACTACGTTGATTGACTCCATCATTGTTTTAGTCCATAGATTGTATACTCTGTAAGCTTTACTATTTGATGAGTATCCAAGAAATATTCATTTATCACTCTTGCTATCGAATTTGTGGGCATTTTCTCTATCTCTTAGAATTTAGTAAGTACTCCCAAACACCTTAAAGTACTTTACCGTGTGTTACTTTCCTTTCCATAACTTATAGGGAGTGATTTGGTGCCTGGACGAAAGACTACACAGTTCAAAATTTGTCCAGTAGTGTTGACAGCTTCTCCCCAGAAGTATAACGCCAACTTTTTATAACTCAGCATGGTGCGGGTCATCTCTTGTATTGCTCTATTTTTTCTCTCCACAATTATATTTTGTTATGGGATGATTGGGGCAGAGAACTCTTGATGTATCCCACGTTCATCACAAAAAGAAGAGGAAATAGTATTTCAAATTCTTTCCCATGATCACTACAAATACAATAGATAGAAGAATTCTTCTCTGTTTGTAGTTGTCTGAACAGTTTCTTTGCAAGGTTGAAGGTTTCAGTTTTGTCTCTCAATAGAATGGTCCATGTATATCTTGAGTAGTCATCCATGATGACCATTATATATTTCTTTCCATCGAGACTCTCAGTCTGAGTAGGATCCATCAAATCCATGTGTAACAGTTCAAGTGGTCTTGAAGTCATAATATCAACTATCTTCTTGTGTTGTGCCTTGGTCTGCTTTCCTTCCTAACAGGCTCCACACACCATCTTCTTGTTTTTTAAACTTTTGGGTAGTCCACGTATAGTTTCATTCTTAGAGATTTTTTGCATGTCCCTATAGTTGATATGGCCTGGACGGTAGTGCCACAACTCAGTTTCATCTACCTCTACTTTGTGACAATGTATCGTATTCATAGGAGAAATTCCATAGTAGTTGTCAGCAGTCCTAGTGCCTTTTAAGATCCATTTTCCATCACTATTGTAGACTTTGCATTCATCCTTTGAGAACTGCACATAAAGATGATCATCACAAAACTGACTAATACTTAATAGATTTGCCTTGAGGCCATTAACAAAAAGAACATTATAAAGAGTAGGTAAACCAGGAATATCTACACTTTTCTTTCCTTCCATTGTTGTTGTACTTCCATATTCAAAAGTTACGGATCCTCCACTGATGGACTCAATCTTTTTAAACAACCCTTTATCTCCTGACATATGTCTAGAACAAGCATTATCTAGATACCACATTCTAGTGTTCATAACTTTGAGTGTTGTGTGTACTACTAGGCATACGGCCCTTTCTTTCACTACCCACTTGGTCTTGATATTCGTTTTATTCATGTTTTTAGGGGAAAACACAATTCAGATAGTTCACGAAGTTTCTTATCTAGAATGTTTATTTGATTACTCAATTTGTCCACTTTAATTTTTAGGTTCGTATCCTTGCTTAAAAACTTATTTCTATTTCCTTTTTCTTTCTCTTTTCTAAGTCTAAAGCAATTTTTTCTTGTGTGTCCACTAATTCCAAGAAAATGACAAGTAGAGACAAACATACCTTGGACTTACCTGGAGAATTCATTATTGACTTGCCTTTGTTCACAAGTTTCTTTGAGACATTTTCTATATTACTTCTTTTTACTAAAGTGATACCTTTGGATGTAGAGGCAGCGAATACTTTATGATCTGAATCTTCAGAAGTATTGTATCACAATCCTGTGCGATCGAAACTATCTCTTTGTACTTTCAGTAGTTCATTGAGTTTTTGAGTGAGAGTCTTTTCTTTGACTTCCTGGCAAGCCTCCAACTTATTTTCCAGCACCTCTTTCTGTGCACGCAGTTTAGTCACTTCTAGTTCCATCACTTTTAGTATCTCCACCAAATTATTCTTCTCATTCTTTATGGAGGTTAGGTTTTTGTACAACTTTTTATTTACCTTTTGGATTTTCACAAACTCTTGACATAAGTCCTCATATGCTTCATGTACACTTAATTCATGATCAGCGACTTCTGTAGCAACGTCAGAATCAGTATCACAAACAACCATGTTGTCATCATCATATTGTTCGCTCGTGTCAGTACAATTAGTAACAGAGGTAGAGAAGGCAATAAAAGCAATTTCATTATCATATGATGTATCTGAACTTTCAGAGTCAGAATCATCACTCAGAGTAGTATTCAAAGTTTTTGTCTTTCTTTGAAAATTTGGACATTCCATTCTTATGTGTCCAAAACCAAATCATTCATGACATTGGATTTTATCTTTAAAATCGGTTTTGTCTTTATTCCACTTTTCAGATTTATTTTTTTTAGTGAGATTCTTACCTTTTTTCATCTTACCATAATTCTTTTCATTAAACATGAGTTTTTTTAATTTTCTGGCCACAAGAGCTAAGTCATCATTACACAGATCTTCATTATCAGACTGATTTTCTTCCTTAGCAGTTTTGAGTGCGATGGACTTGTCTTTCTTTTGTTGTGGAAGAGTAGATTCATAAGTTTGCAAAGAACTTACCAGTTCTTCTACTCGAATTGTGTCTAAATCCTTGATTTCTTCTATGGTTGTCACCTTTGGTCGAAACCTTTCAAGCAGGGATCTCAAGATTTTTCTCACAGCTTGTGCATCCTCTATATTCTCATCGAGATTGTACCTAAAATTAACAGTATCATTTAATTTAGCATAAAATTCATTAAAAGTTTCATCTTCCAGCATTTTTATCTCCTCAAACTTTGAGGTCAACAATTGTAATTTAGAATTTTTCATAATTTTGATCACTTCAAGTGTGGTTTCCAAAATATTCCTAGCATCCTTGAATGTCTCATACATGGAAATTCTCTTGTATTCATTAGGAGAAACTGCCATGAAGATGGCATTTAGACCTTTGTTGTTAGAATTACAGCTGCTTGATTGTTCTTTGGTCCACTCTTCTATAGGTGTTGTGGACCTTGTTCATCCTGACTTCACGGTTAGCCAGACTTTCTCATCAAGCGACTTTAGAAACGCTCTCATTCTTACATTCCAGTAAGCATAGTTATCACTATCGAACTATGGTGGTGATGATCGCGTCGCCATGATCTTCTAGGGGAATAGATCACACTCAGATTGAGTGAACCACGTTCTGATGCCAATTAAAATTATCCAAGTACCCATATTTATGCACGTTAATGCTAAACAAAAGTAATTAGCATGGATTAGTAACCAATATAAAATATTAAAAATATTAACATAATAATTTGGTTACGAAGAGAAATCTTTTGAAGAACTTTTCAAAGGAAAAACCATACGGGGCAACCAAATACAGGAAAGTCAATTTTATTGATTAAGAGTATTATAAGTAAACCATTTACAAAACCTTTGTAACTAGACACGTTTACCCAAGACATGCGACCCACTTGTCTTCTACCGCAGTAGGTAGTTAGAACCTCTGACACTCTCCTATTTTTGTCTTTCCTACTGGAACCTCTAGTGATTGAACTCGAACACAGCAACTCACCCTTGGAGTATGCTCCACTCAATCCCACGGACTGTGCTTCTTTGGAAAATCCTTCTCTCAAGAATTTTCTCTTGCACGATCTCTTGAATTTCTATGCAGATCTTCAAGCTCTAAATACTTGTGAATATGTGTTGTTCAAGTGTTTTTTTAAACCCTCAGCCGACTCTTCTATAAAAAGGCAATGCTGTCATTGATTTGGAGAAGGATTTTGCTGACATGTTTATCCAGAATCTCAGTCATATACGTTGCTAACTATTTGAGAACATTTCGGACTGGATCACTTCTTTAGGATTACATCGAGTTCAAATTAGATTCAGTTTCTTCAATAAAGTTTGCATCTTTATCTCTTCAATTGACTCTTAGACTCGACACATACATATGACTCTTGTAGACTCTTATCTTATAACATAAACAAGATTTGATAAGAGTTACAATTCAAACACTTATCTTAATTGGATAACCTCTATTCAAATACTTATCTTTATCAGATGTACTCCTAGAGTCCTATTTAAACTTACATTTATCCATAATTCTAATTTAAATACAGCCTCATCTAATCCTACCTAAACATAAATTACATTTACATCATCAAAATCGCGCATCAAGGAATATTATGCAGTGTAAATCTGAGCTTGAGTGTTGCTTTATGAAAGATGTCAATGCACCTAGTGAAATATTCCAGATATTAACTTGGTGGAAGGTAAATTTTGACAAGTTTCAAGTCCTTTCTCGAATAGTTTGGGATATATTAGTCATTCCTATTACTACGGCTACCTCTGAGTCGGCGTTTAATACTGGATGCCGTGTCTTGGATGCTTATCAGAATTCATTGTATCCGACCACAGTCGACGCCCTCGTTTGCACACAGAAATGGTTAAATTTAACGCCTATTGGAGTAGATATTGTTGAAACCGAGAGGTATAGGCTTGAATTAAGTAATTTTATGATTTAAAATGATTATTTACATAATTTTAATATTTTCATTATTTAATTTATAATTTATATAATTTTGTAGACCTATCTATGAACCCCAAACTAATTATTGATGATTGAGACTAACACACCGTGAGATGATCCCTTTATTGGTGAGAAATTCAATACCATGATTATCATCATGCAAAACTCGTCATAGTTAGAGATGGAGGTAAGTTCATAATGTGTCATATTTTATGTCATATATTACTTGGCTGATCGTTTAGAAGTCTATAGTTAAATGACTAAAAAAGATATAGTTCATCTGATCAATAAAACTTCATGCAGGAAAATTTGAAAGTCATCAACTCAAATGCATAGATTGTTAGGATTGATGCGGAGGACATTATTTATATTTTGGTGCAGTAAATTTAAATTTATTGCATATTTGTAGTTTTAAATTTAAATTTATCGTTTACAAATTGCACACGTTAAATCACTTATTTTTGTATTGTACATGATTTAGTCATTGTACTTAAATTTGAGCTTTTTACTTATTTTTTTACAGTAATTTATATTTTTTTAAAGTAATTTTTTTACATTATTTTGTTTTTTTTATAATATTTTATAATATCTTTTTTCATTAAATCAACTCAGCTCCTACTTCAATCGGAGTGGAAGTCGGAGTCGGAGCACGTTCTAACCTCCGACCAGAGGTCGGAGGTGGCCATTCTGACTCCGTTGGAGCCCACCCCAACATATACTTATAATTTTACATACAAGACTCATAATTTTCATCATATCAAGTCAACACATATCGTATTATGTAAGTAGGAATTGTAAGTACAAATAGTATTTTCTTGTTGATAATAAAATAGATCAAGATATCTTAAGTTTGAACAAAAATTTGGGAGCTTCAAATAAAAGAGAAATGGGCATATGAAGTGAATTTTGTAACATTTATTAGGCATTCCATACTATTATAAAAATCTGCACAAACTGCAATAAAAGTAGTAGAATTTAATGTGTCTATCTCTTTACACTTGATATTTATATATAAGAAAATTTATATTATTTTTTGTGTTTTGTTTGTAAGTTTAAAAAAAATTATAATGATTAAGTAATAATTAGATAAAAAAATTAAAAATTAAAAATTGAAAAGTATTTTATGTTTGCGTGATGCTTAGAAAGAAAATATCTAAAAATATATAAGAATACCTAAGAACACTTGTGTTCTCAAACTAGCCCTAATTTTCGTACATTCGCAAAATCTTTCGAGCAGTTTCATTTTTTGCACAATGTATCATTGAGTTTTAATTCATTCATACATTTCTCCATAATTTTTCATTGGGAGAATTTTCATGTGGCATAAAAAGATGCCTAGTTTAAGCCAATAAAGAGCCGATACATGATAAGTTTGACATGCATGTAGATGTTGCAATATGTTTTACTAGGAATGAACCAATGAAAGTTTTTTAAAATCCATGGATGTAATATGTGAAAATTAAAAAGTTAATAGATATTTTAACAACAACTCTAAATATTATCGTAAAGAAAAAAAAACGATTGCAATTAGTAAACAAAGACTGAATTAAACGATCAGTGGAATTGAGAAATGGCCACAGAGAAAGGTTATAATTCTACCTTTTGGCAAAGAAATTTTATTAATAGTGATTGCACAACAGAAAAAGATAATCATAAAAATATAATTTAGGCTCCGTTTAGATACAGAAACTATTTATTTTATTTCATCTCATCGTTATAATTTTTTTAAATCTTTACATAAAATATAATAAACAATTCAATTTTTTCAAATCTTAAAATAATAATAATATTAAAAATTAATATTTTAATAATATTTTATAAACACGACCAAATGTGAAGAGAATAACTCTATTGCATGCCTTTTGACAACTTAAAATTAATTAATTATAACGGTGGTTTCTTTTAACGTGCCCCCACAAGATCTGCGCCGACAACCTAATTCAACAGCTTTGGTAATTAGGCGTGCAAAATATTGTTGATTAGAGTTTGGAAAATAGATACTTGGTCTTGTGAGTTTTATCCTTAAAATTATCGTTGGTTTTGTTTTATTTTATTTTTTATTTTTTTAACAGTTAAGAAAGTGACTATTAGTGAAGTGTTGTATTTTTTTTTTATTTTTAAAAAATATTTAAAGATATTCAAAAATATTTGAAAGAAAATATAAAAAATTACAATTGTACTAGAGATAAATTTGAGAAGACAAACTCATAAAACTGAGTAGTAGGTCCTGAGAGTTTTATACCGCTTGCAATATTGGCAATATTGGCTACTTTCCTCGCCAACAATGCCAACTGCATTTTTTGTGTCCACATAATTTATAAGTGATTACAATAGGAGTATAGGGGTTTAATCGGTCTGGTTTAATATGGTTTTAGACAAATTTTGAGATCGAACCAGTGTTTATACCAGTTTTGCATTTTCAAGAACCGATACCGCAACAGTTACCCTGGTAAACCGATACTTTCGATTTTATCGATTCCGGTCCGGTTTGGTCCGATTTTCCTATTTTTAATATATATTAAAAATTTAAATATCTAATCTCTTATACTTATATATATATTAATATATATAAATATTAGTAATACACTAATACTATTAGTATATAGTAATACTATTGTTATAGTACTATTGCTATATGTTAGTGATAATATAGTAATTAATATTAGTATTACTTATATATTTATCAAAATGAATATTTTGAGAATTTATTAAGCCATAAAATGTAATTAATATATATTTTATATTTAAAATATATGATCAAATAAATGTTCATGTTTAAGATTAAAAGTTTATATTATAAATTCTAATATAACATTATTCAAATATAATTATAATTTGTAAAAAGTATATATAATATAACAAATATTATATATAATATTAAAAATAAATTAAAAATATATAAACATGTGAACTTGTCTAGTCCAATCCTAGAAAACATAAAATTGAGACCTACCGGTTATGACTGGTTTTTAAAATGGAGAAACTGATCCTGGATCGAACCAACCGGTCCGGGCCGGTTTGGGCCGATTTTCTGGTTCTCCGGTTTATTTTTACAGCCCTGAGTATGAGTAGTAATTTGTGTATGTGTCATGTCAATTCATGAATATGAGACTATCTTAATCAACCCAAACATGACCTATCTAATACAACATATCAAATCTTAAAACCTTAATACGACCCATATAAATAAGAATAATGCTACATACAGTCGTGGAGTGCGCAAGCGCCGTGTAGTCGCTTTGAAAAAGAGTGGGGTCTACTATTAAAAAATTAATTTCTTTTCATGTGGGTCCTATATTTATTCATTTTTTTCAAAGTGACTGCACGACGCTTGCACACTCACGACTGCAAGTATCATTTCTCTATAAATAATGAATGGCACGACGCTATCCGGCATAACTTGTAAAATAATTATATTTTATTAGGTTAACCTCAACATGACCCGCTTAACCCATTTGAAGGCGTTTCATATATGGGTTAAGCTAACCCATATATTTATTTTGACCTAATTAATATAATTTCATATATTATATAAGAATAAAATCATTCACAATTACAACTGGACTTATAAATATACTAGCTCCAAGACACACTAGACTCATTCCACCATAAAGCTATCATCAGGAAGTAAGAGGAAAAAAAATGAAAGGACAAGAAAAGGCAAAGGAACATAGCTCAAGAAGAAAAGTCAGAAATACAAAGGGAGATGATGAAGTGAGATAACTATGACATTCCTTACCAACCACTCTTGATGCCTCAATAAAGGGGGATCTAGATTTGAGGGGAAAGAAGGACTTATGGGCGACTCCTGCTGGAACACTAAGAGATCTTCTTCAACCTCCCAGGAGAAACTCCGGCCAATTCGGTCCAGACCAGACCGAACCGGGAATGGTCCCGGTCGATCTCGGTTTGAATTTCATAGGACCAAATTCATTCGGTCCGGTCCACGGTCCAAGGGTTTTTCAGACCAGACCGGACCGAATGAAAATTAAAAAAAAATTATAATTTATATATAATAATTATATAATTTTCATTTAACCAATTAACCTAATCCTATCACTAACTCAGCATTAAGTAATTATTAACTAATACTAATATTTATAATTTTATACTAATACTAATATTTATACTAATACAAGTATTATATTAATAGTCTAGACTCTAGACTCTAGACTCTAGACTCTAATATGGTATAAAAAAGAATACTAATAGTTTAATATAGACTATAGTTATACTTATACTAATATAGTTATAACTTATACTAAATCACTATAGCTAATATTAGTATATTACTAATGTATAGCTATACTATATTACTAATAGTCTAATACTAATACTATTATATAGTTATACTAATCATGATTCATAATAACTAATCACTATAAGTCTATAGTATTAATGTATTATTATATAATATAGAGTATTAGTATATACATATATACACACACACACTATAAGTCTATATGTAGTAGTATTAGTATATATTAATATATTATGAGAGTTATAGCATAATACAGTATATAGTATTAGTAATAATTTAGTATCAATGTATTATTATATAATATGTATTCCACGATTAGTATATATTAATATATTATAAGAATTATAGCATAATATATGTATAATAGACTAATAGTATAGTTAACTTAATATGTTACTATAAGTCTATAACTATATATAATATTAATATCACTATTAGTATAGTATATAGTTATTTAGTATAATATAAGTATTATATTATACTAACTATATAACTATTATAAGTTATAATAACTATACTCATATAAGAGTTATAGTATTAATAGCATATTATAAAAGTTATAGTATTATAGCATAATATATGTATAATAGTATAGTATTAATATCACTATAAGTTATAACTATATATACCTAATCGGCTTATAGGCTAATACAATGATTTATTAATCATATAGTGATATGCCTAATACAATGATTTATTAATCTTATTACAAATTTACATATGCAAAATGTAAAACTTAAAAGTTTAATATATTGAAAAATTGAAAATTATCATAGATTCATAGAATCATAAATTATAAATTTATAATACATTGAATTTGAGTCATTGACATACTCTAAGTTAGTAACAAATTAGCAATTAACATTTAACATCATAAATATAATTAGCATTAATTATTTTTTTAATGAGTTAATTAAATAATACACATTAAATAGTTTATTTAATTTTAATTTTACTAATTTAAATAACTTTTTTAATTAATTTATGTGTCAAAAAGATAAAAGAATCACAAAAAAGTTACAAAACACACATGTGACATGTGAGCTGCTAGCTTGCCTTTCCAGAAACGACGCTGTTTGTTAAGTTTTGGATTGTAATTTGTAATAACTTTTGTATTATTATTAGTTTTTTTTTTCTAGTTTTTTATATAGATTAGTTCTCTTTTTTCATTGTATTTTTCAAGATCAAGTTTTTTCTTTAGTATTTTTAGCTAAAAAATGTACAAAATTTGAAATGGGCCGAAAATAATTGAAATTGGGCAAAAAAAAAAAAGATTTAGATGGGTTGAATGGCCTATTTTGGGCATGGTCCAGATCGAATTGACCGACTGGACCGAGATCACACCTACATGCAGTTAAGGGCACTGTGCCTATGCAGGATGCACTGAGTACATAGATTACACTCTATGCTTGCCACCCACATAGCACAACACAATTTGAGGCTGGCCACCCAATAGGGCAGCAATACAAGGGACACCAATGCCTTCCTTCAGTCCCTCGCCATAATGGTGCATTGTCCATGCTGTGCACAATGCGTGCACCCATATGAGCCTCAAGCCTGCAGGCATCTGTGAACTGGCGTGGCCACCACCCATCACCACCACCAATCATCGTCGCTGAAGCTCACCACAAGATATGCTGAAGGTCTAGAAGCCAAGCGTCTGTGGCGCCACCACCAACCACAGTCTGTACAACCAGCATTTTTTGTCTTTGACAAGGTGGTCCCTGACAACGGAGGCTTTGTTCACTGTCATTTCTCGCCACCATTGCAAGAGTTACTCGACACCAAAGTTCCTTGCCCATGAAAATCGGCTCAGCCTAGCCTGACTCGCCGACATTTTTTGCCGCCGCCATGGCACTCCTTAACCCAGAATTCACTGGCGAGTTCAACAAAGCCATGCACGTACAACTAGAGCTAGCCAAGAAGCACTAATCACATCTTCCGGTCACCTATGACGGGCATCTCCTCACCAAGCCACCCACGGGGGTAGCACATCGCCAGGACATACGTAACGGGCAGCATCTCACCACACTTAATTGCTTGGCCACAGTTGCTCGCCCATAGCATATTGCTCGCCAACAGTAAGTACTCACCCATAGTATGATGCCCGCCACAATCAGTCGAGCACTGCAGTAGGTTGCTTGTCACACTAACCCATGCAACACACAACCGGATCGCCAAGTTGGTGAGCATTGACGCACCAACCTGCGACCTAAAGTCACGCACGGGCATGGTGCCCACTGCAGGGGCCACTAGACACAATTAGGTGCCACTAGACACAATCATGGCCCATGGACCCATCTGTCCCACCTCAAAAGTGACCATAAAACTCGTTGGCCATATTCAGGAAAATAAAAATTAAGGATATATGAATAGTGAATCTCGTTTGGCGATAAAATTCGATAGTTGAAAAAAATAATAAATAGCTTTGAGCTACTTGGCTTGGAATTGTACGAGCCTCAAAAGAGCAAATGATCAGAAAACTACCTGGAGATAGATAATCTGCATCACTACAAAAGTGCTCAAAGACTGACAACTTCACCCAAGCAAGAATCATTTAGCAGCGAACAATCTCAATCAAGTAAGTTGTATATAATTGCTAACTCGACCCTGGTTTGCTTTTCTCAAACTCAATATTTAAAATTTTATTTACACTGACCTTTGGTTTTTGGTGAAAACTTGCTGGCAGCAAAGTGGTCGAGCTTTGCCTCCCACAGGAGCAGATTGGTCGAGTCTGCCTCCCATTGACCTGTCGAGTGCTCCCAGTTGGCACTCATCCGATGCGGCCTAGCTCCAAAAAGTGCTGCAAACAACAAAAGCAAATAACAAAAGGCCTGATTAGCCCTTGAAACTCACCTCGACACCTCTGGTCTCCCTTGATAATTGCAGAAATTGAATTCTTACCAAATATCCTGCCGCTTGGCTCAAGTTTGAAAGTCTCAAACTCTTGTGACTTGGATTACACTAACTAGTTTGGATTTTGGATAATTTTCCAAAGCGACAGAGCATTCAAGTTCATCTCCAGCCCTACCAATGCGGTTGAGCTCTATCTCCAGCCACAACAGTGGGGTTAAGCTCGGTCTCCCATCGTAGCAGTTTGGTCGATCCCTACCCCCCGTCAAAGCAATGCGATGAAGAACATCTCCCGTTGGGTTCAACCACACTCAAGCATTCAGGTTAACCTCCTTCAACACAATAGAGCACATACCCCATCAGGTCTAACCTCACTCGAGCACACAGGTTTTCCCTCAACGCATTCGAGCATCTCCTTCAGCTAAGCCTAGTTCCATACTCGCGCAACGGCCAAAGAAGGAAACAATTTCCTTAAGCGTTTCCCTTATCGCCCCTAGCGCGGTTGAGCCCATCTCTCATCTAGCTCTCAAAGTTAAGCTCACACTTGTTTGAAGAAGAAACAACTTCCTTAAGCGTTTCCCTCCTCACCTCCTAGCGTGGTCGAGTGCATCTCCCGCCTAACTCTCAAAGTCGAGCTCCACGCTTGCTCGACGAAGGAAACAATTTCCTTAAGCATTTACATCCTTGTTCCTTAGAGCAGTCGACTCCATCTCTTGCCTAGCTTTCAAAGCCGAGCTCCATGCTCACTCAACGAAGGAAACAACTTCCTTAAGCGTTTCCCACCTCGTCTCTTAGCACGGCCGATTCCATCTCCCGCCTAGCTCCCAAAGCTGAGATCCGTGCTAGAACGACGACTAAAGGAGAAAATAACTTCCTTTAGCATTTCCTTCATCTACCCTAGCGCAATCGAGTCCATCGCCAGCCTAACTTTCAAAGCTGAGCTTCGCACTCACCCAGAAAAGGAAACAACTTTCTTAAGTGTTCCCTCCTCTCCCCCTAGGGCGGTCGAGTCCATCTCCCTCATAGCTCTCAAAGTCGAGCTCCGTGCTTGCACGAAGACCAAAGGAGGAAGCAACTTCCTTTTCCTCCTCGCCCCCTAGTGCGGTTGAGCACATCTCTCACCCCACATGAGAGTTGAGTGTTCTCACACTCACACCCGGACATCAACGCCATCACAGCGTCTTCTCAAGCAAATGTCAAGTGTGAACACTCGGGCCACAACCGCCGCCAGCGGCTTATTTTTGGGAACGAGCCTCCGAGCTCCATAACCGCCTCGCACGGGTTACCTTCAGGAACGAGTCGACGAGCTCGGCAACTGCATGAGATGGACCCAGGGGTCGACAAGCTCACTGAACACTTAGCACGGGTTACAAGAGACAAAATCTAACCTAAACAACATTGAAATAGAAACATCAATGGAAAATCGCATCGAGGGGCAAAAAACCCACTACTACCAGCAATAGCAAAAACGATCATGGAAATACACAATCTTTGCTAATGATAAATGGTCACATGCAACCATCTAAACTTTAGATTATCAGGTAAACGTTCATACAAACAAACTTTCCAGGGGCCCATCCTTGAAGGCCCTTACTACAAATTTGCAAGTCTTCTCAAGCTCCGCACTCGAAGATCTACATTGCTTTCCACAAATAACAAAAAACCAGAGACCACTTCCCATAATTTATTTTTCTACAGACTATTTCTGTCATGGCTTGGCTCGAATATTCTCAAGGCTTTCTTGAGCAAATATACCTTAAGAATCACAAGCATAATGTTGAGGGTAAATAAACCAGGCCCAAGATAAACCAGGCCCAGTCCACCACAAAGCTATCACCAAGAAGTAAGAGGGATAAAGAATAAAGGGACAAGACAAGGCAAAGGAATAGAGCTCATAAGTCAAACACGGAAATGGACATGGTGAAGTGACATAACGTTGACATTCCTCACCAATCACTTCCAAGGCCTCAATAAAGGGGGATCTGAGATATGAGGGGAGATAAGGACTTTTGGGTGACTCTTTTGTTGTGAAACCAACGATGACAGACAAATAAAAGTAACAATCACACTAAACACAATTTACCTGTTTCAGTAACGTGCCTACATCCATAGAGCTGCAGAGGTTTTATTATTCCAGAGGAGATTACAATCACATAGTGAGTTATAAGAGTACAACTCTACTCACACTCTCTAGGGTTTTTCTCTCGCACAATATGCTCTCACACTTTGCCTCTCTTTATTCTCTCTGAAAATTCTTGAAATTCATACACAAGAGGTCAAAACATTACATATTTATAGAGAACTGTCGAGAACAGCTAGAGTGAGCACTAGGGTTTGTGCTTCGCTCAAGCCCATTGTCGTGCAAACCTTTAGCGAACAATCTGTCTGGCCTTCGCTCGACCCCACTGTCGAGCGAACTCATGGGTTGAGCTTCGCTCGAGCCAAGGTCGAGCGACAGTTAAGCGAACTCTCTGTTTTGCAATTTTTCTACTCACAAATCATGCTCCACATCCAACCAACAATCTCCCGCTTGGAGACTGGTTCTCTACATGCCAGCTACTGTTTCTAACCAAACCCTATCACCTCTGCAGTTCACAGCTCCCTTCTTCAAGCCAGAAGATGCATTAAAGTCGAGCTCGACTTCAGTCTCCCACGTGCATCACCTTTAGTCAGAACATCCAGTGGGCAACTCACAACTCCCACTACACTAGGAGTATTCGATCTCAAACCGACCCTGTCAAACTTAACCAACTTCCCCAGGCTTACGTGAAGAGCAACAAAAATGACTCCCTTTTGCTTCCCTATTTGATTTGCGCGACCAACCTTGCTATTTTGCACTCTTGTATTTTCCTGCACATCACTAGACCTTGATATCAAATACGAAGTGTTAGATCTCTTACCACGATTTAAGACCAGCACACCCTTAGTGGCCTTCAATACTCTTCCAAAAAAAGTTATTGTTTGACCACTGTCATCGAGCTGTCCCACAGAAATCAGGTTTTTCTTCAGATCTGGAACATCTCTGACTTGCTGTAAAGCCCGCACGCCCATGTTTGGAAGTGTGATGCGTACATCACCCACTCCCACTACATCTAGTGCCTCTCCATCAGCTGTGAACATCTTCTCAAAATCACCAGCAACATAGTTATGCATGATCTCTCAATGTTAGGTGATTTGGTACGAAGCCCCTGAATCCAACACCCAATTATCAACCAGACTGTGCATTGCAAGAATTAGACCATCCTGTATTTCTTTAGCCATTGCGTTCACAACGTCATTCTCAGCACTTTCTTGATTCCAATAATCTCTCTTGATGTGGCCCGCTTGCCACAACTCCAGCAAGTGATATGCTGCCTATATCTTTTCGACCTCTGCTCTACGATTTTTTTGCTCACAAACCAGGCTCCACATGCAACCCAACATCTTGCTGGATTACTAAGAGATCTTCTTCAACCTTTGAGGAGAAACTTCAGAGATATTATCTCTCTAGGCTAAATGAGGGTTATTGACTCCCATTGTAACTTGAGATACGAGAGACTATGAGAGATTGTAAAATACTTCCATCATAGTGAATTTTTCCTCTAAACGACCTGTGGATGTAGGTTCTGTGTTGAACCACGTAAATTCGTGTCTCCTTCCCAATTTATATCTCATGTTGGGCAATTTTTAATGTTTCAACATTAATATTACATCCCAAGAACAATAAAGACATATAAAACTAAACATTTATAGAATTTACGAGTTTATTTGTATTATATGGATTGATTGCGAGTTTCGCAGGTTGTCCTGCAATTAACCCGTTTATTAATCGTGTCTTATCAGGTCAACCAGTTTAACCTAAACCCATTTATATAAAACTCAAACCCACTTATTTTATATTATGTTTGTGTTGGGTTCATGAGTCGTATCATATATTGCCACTTCTAGATCACAATCTAACTTGGCCTCCTATCATGCCAAATTCCTTGACATATATTTTTATGCTTCGCATCACTCTTTTGATTATATAAATATATATATATATATATATAATTTTATGATTCTAATACTTTCTATAATTTAAAGAGATCATATAGGTCTAGCATGTGAACTTCATTGTGTTTAGCAACATTTAATGCAGTGAGGTCCATATTCAAGACCTATGTATCCTCGAATTGGATAAAACATTAGAGTAAACAATAGCATGAAATCCTAATCGAATTGGAAAGCAGAAAAATTAGCAATACATCCACTCAATTCGCCAAAGTAACATGTGCAAACTAAAAGAAGACAGGAAATGAAACCTCTGGAAAAAACATCTTACAAGATGAATAAATAAAAGAGTAAATAACGTTCGACGTTCTGTTTGCCCTGCATGCATTAGCATGAGGCAGATTGTTATATGCTTTGTACGTAGTAGCTAGCTAGGAACTCGATGGGTTGTCTTCAAAGATTCACACTTGGGACCTTGCACGATCCACGGCCTGCTCAATTAATTGAGGCAATAACAAAAAACAGAGAAACAAAGCAGTGAAATTACTTCAATTTTCAGAATGAAATGAAAAACAATAGACAGAGATGCATATTTTAGGTTGTAAACTTTGAATTGAGCATTGATTAATTAGTGCTGATTTTGAAAAAAAGGAAGGAAGATATTAGAGATTGTTTAAAACATAAATATATATGTATATCAAGGTGGTCAGGGCATTTTGTAAGATAGCCTGGAAGGAAGGAAGCCCCTTGTTTTTGATAGCCTGGAAGGAAGGAAGCCCCTTGTTTTTGCCTTCAAAACATATATCTTCTCATTAATTACTCATGATATGAAAGTCTGAAACCATTAATGAAATTATAATGATACCTAGCTAAAAAGATAATGAATAATCTTTTGATCTAATAAGAGACTTCAATGTAAAGTCTTCTGAATACTCTTATGTTAATCTCTAACTCGGATCAATTTATTACAACTTTAACTTTTCCTCTTACTCTTTCTTTTTCTTTTTCTTTTTTTCTCTTTTTTTCTCTTTTTTGATACACTTTTGGTGTTTCTTGATAGAAAAATTGTCTGATTATAATTAGTTTAGTCATATCCTGTATTTGATGGTTATCCTAAAATCTAAGCTTCACTACAATCATAATTAACTTTGTTCGATTTGGTATATATGTATCTACACATAAAAAGTAATGCTACATACAGTCGTGGAATGTGTAAGCGCTATGCAGTCGTTTTGAAAAAAAGTGAGGTCTACTACTAAAAAATTAATTTATTTTCATGTGGGTCTCATATTTATTTACTTTTTTCAAAATGATTGTACGGCGCTTGCACACTCACGACTGCAAGTATCATTTCTTACACATAAAATCTTGCTGCCATGATAGATAAATTCGATACAAATCTTTTTGAAAGAGTAGACTCTACCTTTAAAAAATATATATAAAACCATTACTCTTAATATTATATTTAAGATTTATCTATTTAAGACTTTTACCTAACATTACTCTTAACGATATATACTTTCTCATTTGACAAATTTAAAGCCATTAAAATGCCTTAAAAAAATTCTATTCTTAAATCATGTATAAATATTTTTGTAAAATTGATGTGTAGATATAATATTTATGTATATTTATATTGATTGATAAAAATCTTACTGGGATCCCGAGTCGTTTGCACCGCGAGTCCGTTGAAGTAACAAGTCGCACCCTGACTCCGAAATCTTGCCCAGTACGAGCTAAATGCATAGCTCGCATGCCGAATCACCGACACCGGTTCGTAACACTCGCTCCCTGGCGCAAGCGCATCGCACGTCCCGTTACCTTCTCCGCATGCATATGCCAATGCCGGCCTTAGCTTCATCAAATCCGCCCCTCTCGCCACCACGCACCAAACCTGGCCCCTATAGGGCATGTTATTCCTCGCCCGGGGCAGCGGCGCATAATCCGATAGATTCTGCTTCCCGGTCAGGTCGATGTCGTAAACCGGAGTCCCGTCCGGCCGCAACATGCCCCAGTTCCTCTCCGTCCCCGGACCACTCTTTCGATTCTCATTGTACAACGAAAATATGAATGTAGGTATGACAACGCCGGGCCTAGCTGGGGTCCCGACGGCTGGTTTTGCTGTCATCTTTTGTATGAGGTTCCGGTTGTAGGTGGCTGCATTGCGTATATTTGCTCCGGGTTCTTCTACGTCACCAGCGGTTGGCCAGCCCGTTTCCGATATCGAAATCCGAATGCCCGGAAATCCTAGCTTTGTCATGGCGAAGATCACCGAATCAAGCATTTGGTCCAGAAGATTTGTGTAGATCAAGCCATTTCTAGGGTCCATGTACCGGATATTTCCTTTGAGCAATGCGTAATCAAGGCTAATCTGGGAAGGATTTCCCGACCACGGGAAATAAGGGTAAACATCGATGAAGAAGAACGATTTGGTGTCGTGTAAGAACTGCAGCAGTGGCACCATCACGGTGTCCACTAGATCATCTCTGAACATCCCGCTTGATGGAGGGAAACTTGATCGCATTATGTCCATGGCCAACGGGGTGCCAACTTTGATGTTGTTGATTTTTTGAGCTTTGAGAGCGTTCTTGATTCTGTGCAAGGCCGGGACAAGATCGTACCACATTTGCCGATCTTGGTCTGAATAGTAGCTTAAGACCTCGTTGCCAACAAGCAGAACACGGATCCTGGTGTCGGGATAAAAAGGAAGGACATTGTTTATGACCCATTCATCGGCTGTGGCCTGGTTGGAAGCAATGCTTGATATTTCGTTGTTTGGGACCATGATGTAAACTTGGAGCTTAGTTCCCGACAGAAGTTGCAAGATTTCGGGGTTGGCATCGTAGAGTTTCACGCGACCGGCTTTCATAGCTTGAATGTGCACCACGGATCGATTTGGAGAAGGCAGATTGTCTCCTAAAGTGCCGTAGTTTATGCCTATCTTACTCGAAATTTCTGCACCTGTGATATATGTAAAAGAAAGTACAATCATTTGAACAAAGTTACTCGGCAAATAATTAAGGACGTACGTTAATCAATCAAATATTCCTTTGAAGAAACTTACTTGAGAGACGGAGAAGAGAGAAGATCAGAATTAAGACAGCAACAACACCCATATCTCCCATTGCTCCGCTCATGGATTAGTGATTACGTACTCTGAATTGTATGAAATGGTTATGTGCAGTAGTACATGCAGTTTGCTTGTTTTTAAAGAAGAGAGGAAGGAGAATAAATGCAGAAAGTGTGCAGATATTGTAAAGAAGTGAAATGAGTAGATATTCCTCATGTTTACCTTTGTCCTTTGTATAGTTCAGTGATCTTTGTGAGTGTGTTAAAATTTGCAGATAAGATTCGAATATATCTATCATGCTGTGAACAACAACGTCAGAACGAAGGAAAGCATAAGATCATCAGTCAGATAAAATGATGATCAAGTGATTATATATGCTGAAAAATAAAGAAAAAGGGAAGGAGTAAGCAAGCAATGAATAGATTAAAGAAAGCAATCGAGGGGCCTTCTCGGATTCCAATTGTTTCTAATCCTTTGTTTGCCAAGTACAAAGGGAGGTAGTTTGGAGGTGAGGAAATAGACGTTGGGGCATCTCAAAAGCTATGAATTCATGATGTGTACTAAAAGAGAAAAAGATTAGACTTTAATTTGATTTTAGTCCACTTATAAAATTGTCACAAACTTTGGTTCCTCAAATTCTTTTCTGGATGCTCGGCAGTAGGCTAGCTTTTCTTTTGGGGATAAAAATTTGGATATACACACGACACATTGCATAATAATGTTATAAAATAAAGGTATTTTTATAAAATGATGTTATTTTTATAAGATGTTTTATAAAAATACATTTCATTTAAAATATAGTTATGTAAAATGTTGTAAAAAATATTGTATGTAAATCATTTTCCTAAAAATTTAATTAACATTCGCACCAATTCAATCTAGGATGGTGCTACGTCCACCGCTCCCAGCTCCTACTGAGAACTATCATTAGGTATAATTGTTTTTTTTTTTACATGTATTTTTTTTATACTTTTAAATATTTTTTAAAAAAATAAAAAAATCACAATATTATTAAAAAATACTTCTTTAATCATTAAGTAAAAGGAAAAATAAAATAAATAAAATAAAAAATTTCAACAGTAACATCGACCTATAAGAATCAGTGGTGAGAGTATCATTTTCCTTGTTCCCGCTAGTTATTTTGATGTGTTCTTTTCTGCTTTTTTTTTACATATATTTTTTTAACACTTTTAAATATATATATATATATATATATTTTAAAAAAATTCACATTATTAAAAACACTTCTTTAATCACGAAGTAAAAAAAAAAAAAAAGCCAGCATAGCTCCCAGTTAGTTTGGATGCCTGGATTTGGTTTTCTAGTTAGTTTTAAATATGTGTAACATCTAGATGTCAAAATGTAACTACGATTTTCTTCCGCCATAAGTGAGAGCTATCAATACAATTAGGGTACAGTCTTCTTCTTAAAAAAAAAAATTGATTTCAATTTTAATTTAATTCGAGATTAATGAAAATTCTTGGAATTTCAGTAAGCTATAATGAGAGCAAATCGACACATGTCTAGACGAAACAACAAAAATTGTAAAACCCATTTCATATATCTAGTGTCTTACTTTAAATCGAATACTTCAACCAAAACTTCTAGAGAATCGTCGTCCTAACGAGGGGCAAATAATCTGATGTTGAGAAAGAGCAAAGCTACACTCAGTACGGAACCCATGCACACAGACGTCCCAAATTAGAATCTGGTCCATTCATGAGGTTCTGTGCGTTTTGTAAAAGAATAATACTACTCTTATCAATGAGTTTTACTAATAGTTTTTACCGCTCTATTCTTTTTATTTTTTTTATTATTTTTTTACTTAATGATTAAGTAAGTACTTTTTAATAATATTATGAATTTTTTTATTATTTTTTAAAATATTTAAATGTCTTAAAAAAATACATAAAGGAAAATACAAAAAAAATAAAATCACAAAACCATTAACGGTAGCTGGGAGCGGTGGCTCTAGTGCCACTCTTTGTAAAACTGCCACTTTAATTTGTAAGTTCATTGTTCTAACACTTCTCAACCATGCTTATCAAATTAAATAATTCTTCACAGTTTTTTTCAACAAACTTTCAAGATGTTTAAAATATTCTTGTGTGGGTGTTTCTTCTGTGGTCATGTATGTATATCGCAATATTAACCATTGGGATTTTTAGGTCACATTAAAGTAGTTTTAATTTGTTAGGTTGGACACTGTCGGATTTGATCATTAAAAAAAATAATAATAATAAAAAACAGAGAGATAGAACATGGTCTTATTTCAAATCTCAAAATTGGTACGGTATCGATTTTTCAATTGTAAAAATCTATATACCGATTTAGTTCTAAAATATGTCAAAATCGAGACTCGTTAACTTGAACTTGTTTGGTTGTAAAAACTTGAATGTGTCAGCCCAATTGAAAATTTGTTTCGGATGACAAAAAGGATGGATGTGGGCTTGGGGGGAAGGGTTTATGCACTGCAATCCAAACCGGCCGAGAATTCTCAATACATTGTGTGTCTCGAGGCTTCTTAACTTGGCAATCAAGTCTTAGGATGCATTGGCCCAAGTTCTAATACTGTTGTCTGATACACTACTTTCAAACTTTATTTGCTATGTGAGATAGAGATTGACCCAGTTCGAAACTTTTGTTCAATTTTACCCGTGTGATTACCAAGTTTAAGAGTAACTCATCTCAAAAGATAAAACTATAAACACTTTGCCAAAAGTTCAAAAACTTCACTACTTATTTGCAAGAGGCCATGCACTATGCTGACCAACTTGCCGCTGTTGGCAAATCAATTGATGATGAAGACCTTATTACATATATTGTTAGTGGCATTCATCCTTCCTACACACCATTTGTTACTACTTTCTCCTTTGCTGCTGGAGACCAACCTATGTCTTTTGAGACATTTCAATCTAAATTGTTGGATTTTGAAACCTTGTTTGAAATTTACACCCATACTGCCAACTCTCACTCAGCAACCTTTTCCATGTTTTCCAATAAACCAAAGAAGTCTTTTTCCCCCGAGAATAAACCCTTCAATTCCTTCAAAACCAATAACTCCAAGCTGCAACTTAAGTCCAAGCATTCAGAATCCGCACAACAGGCTAATCATCCACCATTTTCAACAATCAACCCAAAGTGGCCAGTCAAATATGTGGAAAAACTAGTCATCAGGCCATGGATTGTTATCATAGAATGGATTTTTCCTATGCGGCATCTACCCTCCCAACTTGCTGCAATGGTTGTTCAGCCAAATGTTGCTCACATTGAATAGGATGATCAACCCTGGCATGCTAACAATGCAGCCAACAGCCACATTACATAAGCACTTGAGAACCTTAACATACAAAAGCCTTTTCAAGGCCATGAATCTGTGACAATTGGCAATGGATCTGCTCTTCCTATCGGCAACACAAGTTCTTCATTATATTTGAAACTAGTTTTACATTGTCCAAATCTTCTAATCTCTTTTCTATGCAAAGATTTTTCCTTGACAATAATTACCATTTTATTCTAATCGGTTACTCTTTCATGGTGAAGGACAATCAAATCAAGAAAATCCTTTTGCAAGGAAGAATTGAAGATGGCCCATATCCCGTGCACTTAAGGAAGCTCTTCACCAATAAACTGAGGTAACCTACTACTTTTCTTGGAGTTAAGACCACTAGTTCCATCTGGCACAATTAATTAGGCCACCCAGCTCATGACATTGTTTAGTTTTTAGTTGAGAATTTTCAATTACTTCTGCCCAATACTAGTTTGTATAAAGTCATTTGTGAACCTTGTCAACTCTCAGAATAAAAGGCTTCAATTTTATCCTTCTACTAGAAAGGCTTCTCATCCTCTTGAACTAATCCACTTTGATGTATGGTCCTCTCCAGTTCAATCTACTGCAGGTTATTCATACTATGTTCTTTTCATTGATGACTACTCAAGGTTCATGGGGATGTTTCCTCTCAAGTTAAAAGCTGATGTCCTTCATTGCTTCATTAGATTCAAAAGGCTGGCTGAAAATATTTTCTCCCACAAAATTAAATATTTCTAATATGATGGAGGGGGAGAATTCACCATTGAGTTCCATGTTCCTATACAACACAAGAAATTGATCACAATGAAACAAAACATAGGCATATCTCTGAAACAAGTCTAAGTCTACTTGCCACTTGCCACTTACCTTCCACCTATTGGCCTAATGCCATCACCACAACAGTGTATCTCACAATCAGGCTTCCCACTACCATTATTAAGCTTAAATCACCGTACCTAAAGTTATTTCATAAAGTTCCTGATTAAAATCTTGTTAAGACCCTATACTAAGCACAAGCTTGAATATAGAACCAAAAGGTGTATTTTCTTGGTTGTGGTGCAAATCATCATGGCTATAGGTTAGATCCCAATACACAGAGGTTTTGTCTTTCGCCATGTTACATTTGACGACCATTCATTTCCAGCAAGGGATATATTGTCTTCTTCTCCTCTACCATGCAAGGAACAGGCCTTAGGTATTGTCCCTTCTCCCTCTATTTCAATTCATTTCTCTTTGACTATTTCCCCTTCACATCTCTTTACTGAGCCTTCCAGTTTCCCTCCTCAGATCTCACCATTTCATACTTATATTTCAACAGCACCAACTGCTACTTCTACTTCAGAAGCACAACCAACACCCTTCTTCTGTTTCTATTCCTACTCCCTCTTCCTTTCATCCAATGATTACGAGAGCAAAGAAGGCACTTCTCGCCCTCATAGTTTCTCTAAGTATTATCTATACCACTCAACCCATCATCCTATAAAAGTTTTTCATTCTCCTACAATGCCTGCAGAGTCCACTTTCTTTACTCAAGCTTCAAAGTCTTTGGAATGGAAAACTGCCATGAAAGAAGAATCTAATGCTCTTAGTGCCAATCAAACTTGGACACCCTATCCAAGACCCTTAAATCAAAATACCATCCACTGCAAATGGGTTTACAAGGTTAAGTAGAAATCTGACAAGTCTCTTGATATATATAAAGCAAGATTATTTGCTTGGGGATTTAAGCAACGTGATGTTATTGATTTCATAGAGACTTTCAGGCCTATAATCAAGCTCTCAACCAATCGAATAGCCCTCACTCTTATAGTGCACTACAACTAGCCTATTAAGCAATTTGCAAGAAACTGTGTATATGGAATAACCCCAACAATTTAAACATCCTCAATTTTCCTACCATGTGGACAAACTCCATAAGTCTTTATTGATTGAAGAAAGCCCTTAGAGCATGGTCCCATCGATTTTTCTAGGCTCTTTAGCACCTGGATTTATGGACTTACAAGTCGATCAATCTTTGTTCATTTTTCACAGGGCCAAAACCTATATGTTCCTATTACTCTAAGTTCCAAAACCCATATGTTCCAATTAGTCTATGTTTATGAAATTATTGTCACAGGGACTTGTCCTCATCATATCGTGGCTCTAATTCAACTATTTCAGCAAGAATTTGTTGTTGAAGACTTGGGGTCCATGGCATTTTTCTTATCCAAGCTATAAAGGACGTGTCCCACCACCAGTCGTGATCGTTAACCTGCAAATTGTTAAGTGGGCGGCACGGTGTGCCTGAGATTTCTCCGATGCTTAATTCAGCGATAAGTGAGAGATAATAATTCAAGAATGCTAAAATTAGATTAGTCGAAGGTTATATGTTACCCCTATATATAGGCATGGAGAATATTGGATGAATACTATAAATTGATTAACTTTGCACAATGCTTAGCCATTAAGAGGCTTATCCCTGATGTATCGGAATTATCTAATCACCACGTGATCCATATTCATAATGTGAGGTTTATCCCTCCCTAATAAATAGGTCGACTAGGGTCTTCATTAAGCTACATGACTCCTTTCAGTCTTTTATGGATGATTGGCCTTGGGCCCCTAGTTTGGGCCAGACCAATATTAACTCCTCCACAAGCTATAGGAGGCAACACTGGCTTTCATTTACACTAGTCCAAGTATATCATTGAACTCCTTCATCGAGCGCATATATGATTGGTGCCAAACTTTCTCAACTCTTGTTGCATCTAGTTCCAAGCTTTCTCAACATGATGGAGAGACACTTGCTGATGCTTTTGAATATCGATAAATTGTAGGTGCTCTACAATATTACACCATAACCAAACCTGATATAGCTTACTCCGCCAATCAATTGGCCAATTTCTTCATGCGCCCACTAACACTCATTGGACTGCAACCAAGAGGGTTCTAAAGTATCTCAAATGGTTACTCACACATGGTCCTATTTCACTCTCTATTTTTTGTGTTTAAGATTTGGCAGGATTTGTTGCTGATAGGCAAAGAAGTAGTGGTTTTGGCGTGTATATAGGCTTCACTCTTGTCTCATAGAGTGCCAATAAGTAAGTTGTGGTTTCTAGAAGTAGTATTGAGGCTGAATATAGGACTTTATCTCTTGTGACAACATAATTATTTTGGCTACGTAGCTTCTCCATGACCTAAAATTCCACTCCTCTTAGCTCCTATTATTTGGTGTGACAATCTTAGTGCCATTCCTCTTGCTTCTAATCCCAGCTTCCATGCCCACACCAAACATATTAAAGTAGATTACAACTTCATTAGATTATAGAGAATGTGCTAAATAAAGACATTCAAATCAACCATGTTTGAACTCATGGTCAAGTTGTTGATATCTTTCCTAAGGGTTAATTGCCTGAAGGTTTTTCCTTTCTTTGTGACAAACTAATGGTCCGATGCCTCCCCATTATTTTGAGGGGAGCTGTTAAGCATACTATACTTAGCAACACAACAAAAACAACAAGCAAAGGAGACAACAAATAAGAGTATCATAGCATATCAAGAGATCATCATGATTCATGCATTCTACTACTACAAAATCAAGATGATGCTCTAGCCATAAATAGCTCGCATGCTTAGCTGTATATAATCTCTCTTAGATACATTGTATATAAATATCTATCAATATAAATGAAATCATCCTTTTGGCATTCTCTCTACTGCATATTATTACAGTACCCAATGAGATCTTCTTGCCCCTTGGAAGAGGTTTACATACATCCAGGCAAACCAGGATAAGTAAATACTCACAACAAACCCCTTTCTCATCACCAAGATCCATATCTTCAACTAGCCCCACAAAGTAGGGGTGCTACCCACCCCCTACGGGGCATGGTAGCCCCCACCCTGCCCCCCGCCCCTGTATGGGCGGGGTCTCACGTTTTTGTCCCGTGTCCCACCCCCGGAGTGCGGGGGTGGGGTACCTCGTCCCGAATAATGGTGTGCGGGTGGGCGGGTCAATCCGCCCGCCACAAATTTATACATGATAAATATTTACTAATTTAGACTCTAATGAAGTACTACTATAGACTACAAGTCTACTACCTAATAAACTAATAAATAATAATAATAACTAAGCTATTACAAAAATAAAATAGAAAGTCTAAACAATTACAAAATTACAAACAAAAAAGTATCCAAAGGACATTGTATCAACAATACAAAATTAAAAATCAAATACATAATACGTACAAATGATTCAAATTTCAATATTTTAAGAAATTAAGAATCTAAAGATAGAGCCGAGCTATTTGGGTCTTTGATTGTGACATTTGGGGCGGCCCGGATGGGTAGTCTTTTGAGGCTTGAGCACATATTCATATTGCAGTGGAGGTAGACATCGTCTGAGTCGTCTCATGTGTTGCTACAACAATCAGTACTAAAATTAATATTAATGAAATCGAAATGAATATAAATAAATCAAAATAATAAAATAAAAACAACAATTACCAGATGGTCCAGATCCAGACTGATCACCATCCTCTTCGTCGGTCTCCTTAAAATCTAAAACATCCGGAATATAAATATCATTTCCTATCGTCCAACTCTGTGTGCATATCAATGCCTCCACAGTTGTAGGAGACAATGAACTACGAAAATGATCCAATATGCACTCTCTGGTACTAAAGGCTGACTCCGAGGCAACGGTGCTAATAGGGATGGCCAACATACAACGGGCAATCTCAGAAAGGATGAGATATTTCTTTGATGTTGCATTCCACCATCCTAATATGTCAAAACCATCATCATCTTGAATAAGATCCTCTGAAAAATAGTTGTCTAACTCTGAAACCACCTCCGTAGATTGACGAACTAGTGTGGGATTATGTGCGAGAGTCTTAGTCCATGTCAATCTACGCTTCTTTGTTGCCACAGTGTCTGGAGGAGGTGTTAGGGGTATGTGTAGGTATAATAGATGCAGTACCACTTTTAATTGTAATAAACTCATCATATAATTTAGCCAGGGTATCTCGGGCCATCTCACCAATAAGATCAGTCCATGCCTGATCGTGCGCAAGTCCCAAACCATATAACATGTCTGAAATTTTCAGACGGGGATAAAAAATAATAGCCACATATAACAAAATATTTAGTCTAGTTAAATCTCCCAAATACTTGTCATATTTGACCCTCATGGTCAATGCAATCCCCCTCATCCTTAAATTGGAATCCCTACACATGTCGTCTAATTCTTCTTTCACCCTACATATTTGTTGACAAAATTCATGGGATGTAGGGTATAAAGAAGCAGATAACTTTAATGTGACATCGTAAAACAGCTCGAGAAAATCAATAAAAGTAGAAACTACCTCCCAATCATCATCATTAGGCTTTCCTAATCCCCCGTGCTCATTAAAGTATTTGACATATTGAATGTTTTCATCACCCAATAATTGAAAGACTGCCTTATATTCTTGGGCCGCCTCCAACATCAAGAAGGTTGAGTTCCATCTGGTAGGAATATCAGTACAAAGACCCTTCTTTGATGTTATGCCCACAGTCTTCGCAGCAATCTTGAATTTCTCCAATCTAAAAGGAGAAGACCTCACAAATTTCACAGCCAGTCTAACTCGTGCAACCGAGTCATGAACATCTTTCAACTCCTCAGTCACAATTAGATTTAAGATATGTGCAGAACATTTAACATGTAAATATTCACCACCCAAGAATGTCTTATTTGTCTCTCTAAGATAAGTTTTCAGATATCCTAAGGTGACATCATTAGACGAGGCATTATCAACCGAAACTGTCAAAATTCATGCCAACCCCCACTCCTCTATTGAGGCCTCCAAGACCCTCCCAATCGTATCACCTTTGTAATCAGTTATTTGACAAAACTTAATAATCTTTTTATGAAAAATCCAATCACAATCAATAAAATGAATAGTCAATGATGTATAATTGAAATTTTGGACAGAAGTCCAAGTATCGGTAGTGAGGCAAACTACAAAACCCGCCAATTGGCCCCTTAAAACATCTTTATCTTTCTAGTACATCTTTTTAATATCATTTGCCACAATGTGGCGAGAAGTAAGCTTAAATCTAGGTTCCATCTTGGACAAATTCTTGGAACCCTCTCCCATCCACAAATTGAAAAGGTAGATCGTCTATGATAACCATACGAGCTAACTTCATTCTACATTCATCAGTATTATACTTCGTATACCCCTTCAACGTTGGACCCCCACTACTCTCATCCGCCATTTTTTTAGTCCAATTTCTAATCTAAAATGACTATTCTCTAGTAAGAATCTTAATATTTGACTCTTCTTGCATTGTTCCTCTAAATAGACCTTTAACTGGGATGTACCATGTTTCCTATAGTGACATCTATATATTTTCCACAATAATTACATTTAGCTTGGGGATTATTAGGGTCATCACCCTCTAGTTTGGTAAAATGAGACCAAACTACGGAAACAAGTTTCTTGCTTAGTGTGGGCTTGGGGGCGGGGCAAGGTGTACTCTCTCACTCCCAGGGGATAGAGTAGGGTTAGGTTCTGGGGTAGGGGTACTGGTAGGGGTAGGAGAGCTATCAGTGAAATCTCTTTGATAAGGCATTCCTGATTCCACAACATAATAAAAAATTATAAAATCAATCAACATAGGACATAAAAAAATCATAATAATACACCACACATGAAAAAACAAGGCAAAGTGCAAAACCAATACAATTTAGGGGTTTTGGATTGAAATCCCTAAATCAATTTAGGGTTTCAGATTAAACCCTAAATTGATTTAGGGGTTTAATCTTCAATTGAAACCCCTAAATTTAAATTTCAAGGGTTTCAATCGAGACCCCTAAATCAATTTAAACCCCTAAATTTAAATTTCAGGGGTTTCGAAATCAATTTAGGGTTTTGGATTGAACCCCTAAATCAATTTAGGGTTCCAATCCAAACGCCTTGAAATACAAACTACAAAAAGAAAAAACAAACAAACAGAGGCGACATCAATTTCAAACACATGCACAAATTAGAATCCACAGCACACAAATTCACAATCATTCACATCCTCTAGCTCCGATTCAACCCATCCTTCCTCCAATCTCCAATCTAAAACTCAAAAAATAAGATCTAGGTCCGGGAGTCTTACCTTTGGAGTTTGGCACAGCGAATGCAAAGTTGCAAAATGCAAAGTTCAAATGACGGTGGATCGATGGTGCTCGTGCAGTCATGCGAGAGAGAGAAGTGATCAAGAGAGAGAGACTGAGAGACTAAGAGAGCGCGAGAGAGTGAGTATGAGAGTGAGAGACAAAGAGAGAGTGAGTTTGAGAGAGAAGAGAGTTCTAGAAGGACGCAACGTGAGGGGGGGAAGGGAGGAACTTAACTAAAGTTGAAACGGTTGTTTCACTTACTTATGGGTATATATATATATATATATATATTTAAGCGGGGCGGGGCTTAGCCCCCTCCGTCCCCCACTTCCGCTGGCCTCCAGGAGTGCGGGCGGGGCTCCTCGCACCCCGCTCGGGCGGGCCGGAACCCCTCGCCCTGCATTGGCGGAGGCGGGGCAGAGGGGTGTGGGGCCTCGCTGCCCAGCCCTACCACAAAGTCCCTAATTTTTTGAACCCATTAGAATTCATGCCATATAGAGGAAGATCATGAACATAGATCCAAAATGAGGCATAATGTATATCGAGTTTGTCAAAGGACCATGCAACATTATCATAATCATGGAGCAAACTCAAATATTCATCAAATGACCATGAATTGTCATGCATAACTTTCACCTTATCAGAATTGACGCCAAACTCAACAAGGAAAAGATTATCATTGAATAGCACATCAATTATTACAATCCAAAATCTAGCAAATCATGCCCAAGGAATCGAACAAAATCCTTACGTAAGTCAAAGGATCCATAACATAATCTCAAGCTGGATATCGAGCCCTAATGCACTCCATACTAGCACCCGTGAATCAAGTCCAATGATTACTTATATTCTTGAATCGCTTTCTGTTTTCTATATATATATATATAATATGATGATTGTATACCTAATTCTCTCGGATGATTTCCTCACTTATGTGATTGGCTTTGAAACCTTCACGTGATGTTTGGCAAGCCTTGAAGATATGTTTTCTTTGCAGTCTAATGCTCGAGTAATGCACTTGCGTTTCAACCTCGCGTCTTGCAAAAAAGGCAGCACCTATATTCCTAAGTTCTTCAAGAAAATGAAGTCATTTAGTGACTCACTCGAAGCTATTGGTCAACCACTCTCGCGCTGTGAGCTCATCAGTTATATTCTTGCTAGTCTCGAGGTCAGATTATGATATGCTTATTACATCTCTCACTACTAGATTTGAGCTGATGACATTCCAAGAGGTGTATAGTCACCTCCTAAGTTTTAAACTATGATTGAAGCAACAACATACAGCTTTGGAACTTGCTAATACCATTGCAAATACAATCTCTTGCACAAATCACGGTTGAAATTGTAACTCCTCCACAGTAATAGACTCCAACAACTCCCATACTCGAAGTGGTTCACAGAACGCTTGACAACAAGTAAAGGGGAGTGGTCGTGGCCAATATTCTGTCATTAATGGTGCATGGCCTGTGTGTCAAGTGTACAACAACCTGGTCACATTGCTCTAAAGTTTTACCACCAGTTTGACTTTTTCTACTAAGCAGATTCCTCAAGTAGTCTTCAAGCCAATATGACTACCATTGCCAATCAAGTAGATCTCAGTTGGTATCCAAACACTACAATGACCCATCACCTCACTTTTGATCTCAACAATTTGACGTTGTAAGCTAATAAATACATGGGCTCTGATCAATTTTGTGTAGGTAATGGGGCAAGTTAACGAATTCAGCATATTGGTGCCAAATTCACATAGGAAAATAATGTGATCTTTGAGTTTCACTCTCATTGTTTCTATGGATGGACCTCGCTACAATCCTCCTCTGCAAACCAACTAAATGTGGACTTTATCATCTCTCTCTTTCATTTGCCACACCACAGCTGAAATCTGCATGTGTTGGTGAAAGAGCCTCTGTCGATACTTGGCACAATGTATTTGGGCATCCATCTCTCCGTCTTGTCATAAGCATCCTATTCAACAATAAGATCCTCGTTCATGGAAATAACACTTTCCCTGTTTGTGACTTTTTTCAACAAGCAAAAAGTCATAGTTTTCCCTTTCATTTATCTCCATCTCATTCATGTTGTCCTTTAGATCTTGTTTTCTCTAATGTGTGGGGCCCGCACCTATTACTTCTACTAAAGGGCATCGCTATTTTGCGACTTTCGTTCACCTGACTATTTCTACTAGTTTGAAAATTTGATGTGGAACCAGCATTTTATTAATTTCAAACCTTTGTTGAACGTCGATTTGGATGTAAAACAAATGGCCGTTAAAACTAATTGAGGATGAGGATTTTGATCCTTACATAAATTCTTCAAAAAGCATGGAATATCAAGTCATCTAATTTGTTCCCATACTCAAGAACAAAACGGTTCAATTGAGTGAAAGTATTGTCATATCGTTGAAACTAGTCTTGCTCTCATGGCCCATGCTTCGGTTCCTAAGCTCTATTGGTCTCTTACCTTCCAAACGGTCTGCTTGCTCATTAACTACCTTCCCCCTATCCTTAATCACAAATATCCACCTGAGTGCTTATTTAATGTGAAGCCCGATTATGCATTTTTGAAGAATTTGAGCTCTGCATGTTAGCCACCCTTAAAGCCTTATAATTCTCATAAAATAGATTACTGTTCCAAGGCTCCTTGAACTTGGTTTCTCCTCTTCCAAGGCTGAAAATTCTCTATTCATTTACTATTAGTATCTTTTGGAAATTTCTTTTCTCGTTTACATCGATGATATCCTTGTCACCGGCTCCTCCTCAACAGCTATTGATAGCTTGCTTCAATTTTTGCAAACTAGTCTTCCCATAAAGGACTTGGGCACACTTTATTTCTTCTTTGGCATTGAAGCCCATTTTCAATTGGGTGGGCTTTTTTTGTCTCATCATAAATATAACATGGCTTTGCTCACTAAAACCAATATGTCTAATGCCAAAATCATTCCACACCCATGAGTTTGGCACATACTCTTAAAGTGTTTGATAATGATCCCTTTCATGATCCCTCCCTCTATTACAGTACAATTGGGGCTCTCCAATATGTCTTACTTACTTGGCCCAATTTATCCTTTGCTATCAACCAAGTTTACCTATACATGTATTGGGCCACTGTAAATCACTGGACCGCTGTCAAACGAATTCTTCGCTACCATAAAGCCACTTTTCAAATGGCTTGCTCCTCAATCCTTCAAAAACTCTCACCTTACAAGCCTCATTTGATGCAGCTTCATCCGGCTGCCCAAATAACTGTCAATCTACTAGTGGCTACTTTGTTTACTTTGGTTCTAATCTTATGTCTTGGAGCTTTCTTAAACAACACATTGTTGCCCATTCTAGTACAGAAACTGAATATTGGGCACTGGCCAACTCTCCAGCTGAACTCATTTGGCTCCAAGGCCTTCTCCACTCGGTCTTCCTACACCAACCTCCCACTCTTCGGTGTGATAATATTGGGGCCACTACACTTATCTGTTAATCCCATTTTTCATACTCGCACTAACCATGTCGCCATTGATTTTTACTTCGTTTGTGAGCGAGTTTCACATGGCTATCTCAGAGTTCAATTTACTTATGGCAAAGATTAGCCTGTAGATACCTCACCAAACCCTTGGTTCAGCCTAAATTTGCACTGCTTCAAGGAAAGCTCAATGTTTATGCCTCCCCATTGAGCTTGAGGGGGCTAAATAGCACATCAATTACTGCAATCCAAAATCCAGCAAATCATAGTTTAACGGTGTGCCCCTCTCTCTGTCCTTCAGAGTATGGGGTCAAGTGACGTATTGCAATGGCTGAAGATTTAGAGGAGATGTATGCTCAAATGTCTCTAACAGAGAAAGAGAATGAAGAAATTCTGGTAGAGACTATTAAACTGGAGGAGGTGATCACTAGAGGTGAAAACTGTTTGATTATAAAGCTTCTTACTCTGAAGCATTTCAATCGTGAAGCTTTCAAGCAAACTATGAAGAAGGTGTGGCGGTCCGTGAAGGCTGTAAGATTTCATGATTTGGCCGCAATGTTTATTTTAGCAAAATTTGAAGACGTTCGTGACAAAGTGAGAGTGATGCGAGAAGGGCCTTGACGTTTGACAAACAACTGGTGTTGCTGACGAAATATGATGGCATGCTACAAGTTCGCCAAATCCAAATAACAGAGTCCCCTTTTTGGGTACGAATCTATGATCTACCCCTTATGGCTTGTACTTCATATATTGGCAATCTTATTGGGAATTCATTGGGTAAGGTGATGGAAGTTGATTTGGATAAATGGGAGTTGGAATGGAGGGAGTATATGCGAGTAAGGATCTGTATCGATATTACAAAACCTCTCCAACACTGAAAAAGAATCAATGTGGGAATAGGAAAGCCTTGCTGGGTTTGTTTCTCTAATGAGCGATTGCCAAATTTTTGTTATTGTTGTGATATTCTGGTTCATAGTCATCGAGATTGTGGAAAGTGAGATGCTAAGAAAATAGTGTACGAGACAAAGGGATTTCCCTATGGGCAATGGCTAAGAGTAGGTCTTTCCAGTGATCGACGAGGAGGAAAACGCCAACTAGAAGGGAAAGGAAACATATATAAAACTTCAGTCCTGTCGCATGATCTAGTCTCGCTGCATGATCCAGTGGCTGACAATTTTTCAGCGAGGAGTAATGGGGTTCCAATTGAAGCATCAAAAGTTACGAATTCCGGTTTCAAAACAAGTAGTGTTGATTTTACGGAGGAATATTCGGAGGGTGGAGTTAGTGGGATTGAGAAGATTTCTAGGGATGTTCCATAGATTATAGAAGATGGCTACATGAATCTCGGAGTAACAGTAGGAAAAGGAAAATCACCTTTGGTAATAGCTATGCAGGGTGGTGACAAAGTGGGTGGGAAAGTTTTAAATGAAGTTCAAATATTTGAGCCTTCACTTATGGGCTTAGGCCCATCTGAAGTGTTATCCAAAGAGGATAGCTTGGTTGCAAGCCTCATTATAAGCCCACTTAATGGAAAGACTCATAAAGGGAGGAGAAGAAAGAAAACTGTCGAAGTGGCCGAATTGAGGGAGGAGAAGGAGTTTGTTCAACATAGAAGGAAGGGGCAAGATTTCAAGTTGGAAGTTGAAGATGATCATGGGAGGAAGAAGCTTCATGTTTAGTCTGATTATCAGACAGAGATATCGGCGAAGGCTGTGTCATAGCTCCGCCGGGATCAATGAAAATCCTTCATTGGAATTTTTGTGGGCTTGGGAACCCACGTGGAATTCGCACTCTTCGAAACCTAGTCAAGAAGGAAGTTCCTGATATTTTGTTCCTGCAAGAAACAAAATTAAAAGCTTGTTAGATGAATCAATGTAAGTTTGAAATTGCTTTTCAGGATTGCTTTGTTGTTGACTGTGAGGGTCGGAATGGTGGTCTCGCTATGTTATGGAAGAATGAAATTGACCTTACAGTTTTAAGTTTTTCAAAATTTCATGTTGATGCAAAGATTACAGTTGATGTTGTGAATAATTTTGAATGGTTCCTCACATGTGTTTATGGACACCCAGATACTTCTCATAGACGGGAAAGTTGGAATCTTATTAAGTCTTTATCTCGTAGAGAGGAGAATGCTTGGTTAGTTTTTGGGCACTTTAATGAAATACTCACTTTATCTAAGAAATGTGGGGGTAGAAATAGAGCTGAGAAGCAAATGGAAGATTTTAGGACTGTTATCTCTTACTGTGAGTTTAGAGATCTTGGTTATTTCGGGTCTCCATTTACATGGTGTAATAAGAGGGAAGGGGATGAGGGTATCAGTGAAAGATTGGATCGTTTTCTGGCTAATTCAAAGTGGTGTGATTTGTTTCCTAATATGAGTATTACTCATGGTGTGGTTGCCTACTCAGATCACTTACCTTTGTGGATTGATACGGATGGAGGTCTGGTTTATAATTGTGGGAAGAAATTGTTCAGGTTTGAAACTATGTGGGTGGGGGATAAGGAGTGTGCTAATATCATTGAGAAAGTGTGGAATAATGTTTGTGGCCCAAATTCTTTGTATGAAATAATGGGCAAAGTCTCTAAATGTGCTGAATATTTGACCTTATGGAATCAGTCCTGATTTGGTAATGTGCAGAAGGAACTCCATAATGCAAAAACAAAGATCTCGAGTTCTCTAGCTAAAAGAGGGTGATAAGAATTCTAAATTTTTTTCACTCAAAAGCTACTATTAGGATAAAGAAGAACAAGATCCTAAGATTGAAAGATGACTTGGGAAGTTGGAAAAAAAGAACTCAGATGGATGCTCTCATAACTAGTTATTTCCAGTCTCTCTTTACAGCTGTAGATTATGTGGAAGTGGATGATATTTTGCCTCAAATTGAAGCCAAAGTGACTAATAAGATGAATGAAGATATTTTGAAACCTTATACGACAGAGGAAATGGAGCAAGCACTCAAACAGATGCACCCTTCCAAGGCACCTGGTCCAGATGGGATATCCCCTATTTTTTTCCAGAAATATTAGAGAATTATAGGGAATTAAGTTACAAAGTTAGTGTTGCTTGCTTAAAGTTCTGGTGAGTTTCCTAGAGATTTAAACCATACTCTTATTACATTGATTCCAAAGAAACAATCTCCTTTAAAAATTGTTGATTTTCGACCTATTAGTCTTTACAATGTTCTTTATAAGATCATATCAAAAGTTATTGCAAATAGACTTAAGAAAGTTATGTCTGTGGTTATTTTTTAGTCCCAAAGTGCTTTAATCCTAGAAGACAAATCACTGACAATGCCCTTATTGCTTATGATCTCATACACTTTCTTAAAAATAAGAGAAGGGGTAAGAAAGGTTTTATGTCTCTTAAACTAGATATGAGAAAGGCGTATAATAGAGTAGAGTGAGATTTTTTGGAGAAGATTATGTCTGCCATTGGTTTTGCTCCTAATCTGATTAGCATCATAATGAAGTGTGTGAGAACAGTAACTTTTTCAGTGCTTGTGAATGGAAATCCTAAAGGCCTAATTATTCCTAGTAAAGGCTTAAGGCAAAGAGATCATTTATCTCCTTATTTGTTTCTTTTGTGCACTGAAGGACTAATAAGTTAATTAAAGAACAATGTTGGTAATGAAGTAGTGGAAGGCATCATAATTTGTAGAGGGGCTCCTCGAGTGAATCAACTATTGTTTGTTGATGATAGTGTGATTTTATGTAAAACTGATGTTGATACAAATGTCAAAATACAACTACTGTTGCATAAGTATGAGAAAACTTCAGGGAAAAATATTAATCGTCAAAAAACCTCTATGGTTTTTAGTAGAAATGTGAAGGAGGATTTGAAAGCTAAGATCATGACTCTTTGGGGTGGAAGCATACTCAGCAATATGAGAAGTATTTGGGCCTCCCACCTATGGTGGGCAGATCTAAGCATCGTGCCTTTTTTGGGATTAAACAAAAACTTTGGTAGAAACTTCAGGTTTGGAAGGGTAATCTCTTGTCTCAAGGGGGTAGGGAAGTGCTTATTAAAGCTGTGGCTATGTCTATCCTAACATATGCTATGAGCTGTTTCAAGTTTCCAGCTTCTTTGTGCCATGAGTTAGAGAGGATGATGGCCCAGTTCTGGTGGGGAAAGAGATTTGAGGAATACAAAATACACTGGGTTAGCTGGGAGAAATTGTGTGATTCGAAGTTTAGAGGGGGTTTAGGTTTAAAAAATTTAAGGCTCTTCAATATGGCTCTTCTTGCTAAACAGGGGTGGAGAATTCTACAAAATGAAGAATCTTTATTGCATAAAGTTTATAAGGCCAGGTACTTTCATAATACAACATTATTTGAGGCTAAAGTGGGTTATAAGTCTTCCTATGCTTGGAAAGGTATCTAGGAAGCTTTAACCTTCCTGAAGAAAGGTTGTATATGGAGAGTGGGTGATGACAAATCTGTGAAAGTGTTTGAAGACTCATGGATACCAGACCTTCGTGTTGAGCAACTCCTTGAACAGATTCAGGTGCAAGATTGAGATTTAAAACTCAACTCTCTAATTGATGATGATACCCAGTGGTGAAATGTGGAAAGGTTGAGAGCTCTATTCAATCCAAATATAGTAGTAGAGATCTTGAAGATAAGAGTTTGTACCAGTTCAAATGCTACATGGTTTTGGTCTTAGGAGAAGAATGGTCTTTATTCAGTTAGAAGTGCCTACAAGTATTTGCAGCAGTTATCAACTCAACAGGTGGGTGAAAGTTTTGTGGAGAGAAGAAACATATCCTTTTGGAAATGTTTATGGTAGCTGAAATTACCTAATAAGATGAAGATTTTTGCGTGGAAAGCATGTAGAGACAGCCTACCAACTTTTCATAATTTAAAAAATAGACATGTTATAGTGGAAGATAAGTGTGCTTTTTGCTTTCAACAACAAGAAGATCCTGCACATGCTTTGTTTTATTGTTATGATGTAAGACATCATTGGTCAGTCCATCTTCCTGTGATGCACAATACAGATTTAGGTTTGTCTTGCTAGGATTTAGCAAACACTGTGAAGGATAAAGGTTCAAAGGAAGCTTTGACAACTTTTGTTTCTGTTGCCTGGGGCTTATGGTATCGAAGGAACAAATTTATTTATGAGCAAGTTTCCCATAATCCTAGATATGTTATTAATTATGCTTTGTCCTTGCAACAAGAATATAAAAATGTTCAAGTGTTTGATGCTGATAGTAAGGAGATTAGAAAGGTATGCTATTGGAACCCTCCCCCATCTAGTTTTTTGAAGCTAAATATGGATGGAGCTATATTTTTTTATCAACAAAAAGCTGGTGTGGGTGTGATTCTTAGAGATCATAAAAGTGAGGTACTTGTTGCTTGCAGCAAAGTGGAGGCAGAGGTGATATCTTCTGATTTTATTGAAGCTATAGCTATGTTAAGAGGCAGCAGTTTTTTGCTCAATGGGGTGTCCCGAGATTGATGTCGGAAAGTGATTGCCTAGTTTTTGTCAATGAACTGCTGCATTCAAATGAAAATTTTACTGCTCTAGGGTTTAGAATGCAAGATATTTGAAGACTATTAAATAGTTTCCAAGAGGCTAGGATATTACACGTTAACAGGATGGGGAATGAAGCTGCTCACCAATTGGCTCGACATGCTTGGAATGTTTTAGACACTGAAATGTGGTGGAATTTTATAGCATCTTTTGTATTTCAAGCTATTTGGCTTGATAAGAACATTTTGTAAGCTATTTTCAATGATATGACAGTTTTTTTGAAAAAAAAAAAAAAAAAAAAGAATGAAATCCAGCAAATCATGCCCAAGGGACCGAACCAAATCCTTACACAAAGTCAAAGGATCTATAACACAATCTCAAGCCACATATCAAGCCCCAATGCACTACAGACCAGCACGATAAATCAAGTCCAACGGCTACCTATTTCCATGTCCTTTTGTTTTCTGTAAATATAGTACTCTACTACGTTTGTAGACTTAAATTACAGTAGAAATATATATAATTTTTTATACCATTTTATCACTTAAATCATAGAACCGTAAATGGGTTGAAGGTTTCCATATTGTCCTCATCATAGATTTGAGAGCATCTTTATTGTAATTAAAACTTGGTTGTGACCAAACCGAAAAGAAGACAATTTTCTCCAAGCGATACTATTTTGTCCGTATCTTCTTTTATACTAATCTATTTCATTTTGACTTCAAAAGATGACATTCGTTGCCACTTTTCAATGATATCTTTTGAGAATAACATTGAAATAAAATCTGATCTTCCAAGAGGCTCCAATCTATGTTTCCTAACCAAAACCAAGCAAATCACTCAACGACACTAACTTTCCAAAACAAGCAGAGCACCAATCAAACAACTATCCAATGAATGTTTCCTAAACAAGATTTATGGACGTTGCACCGTGTCTTCTAAATAGTGTTACTTTCCTTTTCTTCTATAAGAGTATAATTGTATATACAGGCAACATGTAAAAGACTATTTTCTTTAGAAAAGCATAGAGTAATAAAATATCAATTCTTTAGTTTCTTATTGGACAATTAACCAGTAATTACCCTATTAACTATGAGTTTTTATTTTTATTTTTATTTTTTTATGGTGGATTCATTGTAAAGGATGGGATCACCAACAAAATCCTATTGAGAGACCACAAAGTGGGGTAATATTTATACCCTCGGCACCTCCCCAGAACCTCATTTTTCTATGCGCTTCGCTTTGAGGCAGTAGATAAGAATCCTTGGCATCAACGGTTGGGATAAACTCAAGCAGCAACTATCCAAACTCATGTCTTTATTTGATAAAAGTCCTTGCCACTGCCAAGTCCTCTACTATTTGTGATAGATGCCAAGTCCTCGCCATCCAAACCCTCGTGGAGAAGGCGTCAGGCATGGTGTCACACCCCAATGCATCGACGAACTGGCGAGAAACTGGGTCGGATTTGAACGCCTCAAGACTTAACTTCTTAAGGTCAACACGAGGGTTCATCAATAGGAAGGACCTGAGCCGCGCCATGCCAACCCCATAGCCATAATCGAAAGCACGGTCGCGGACAAATTGGCTGCCATGAGCTGAGGGAACAGATGACCAAGTTCCTCTTGTGAAGAAACCAACGTCGATTCCAGCTCCAACACCTGTTGGTCCTGCTTCTTGACCTTTGCGACGAGATTCAACAAGGCATCATTCAGTTTCTTCCAGTTCTCATATGCCCACTCTCGGTCCTTCTTCATTGCAACATGCATTTGGGAGAGCTCCTCCAAAGCCCCCTACACTTCGAAAAGCTTGAGGCCAACACGCCACCGACTCTCTTCAGCAGTCGCCACAGCTTTTGAAAGTTCAAGGCAACACTGTTTAGCAATCGCCAATTCTCTTTGGGAGGAACCCAATTCCTCCTGAAGACCAAACAATTGGGCTCGAGTAAAATCCCTCTCTACCCTCATAAGTGTTAGCTCAAAATCGTTCTGGGCATTAGCCTCTCGCTCCCGCATGAGCTCACCTCGAAGGCTAGATGTCTTCTCAAGGAGAATATCCATGTAACCCTCAATGAATGGACGTAACCGTCAACTTGTTCAAGGAAGGATCTCCAGCTTGGCCTTCTCAAACTTCCATCTCTCGAACTCTCTCTTTGCCCAAAAGGCGAACATACGCCTCGACTGAACCTCCTCTTCCAAATCGGCCAGATTGGCGACGATCCTGGCAGCTAGGTCATCCACACTCTATAACAATCAAATATTCAAACGCTAAAAGAAAGGAAAAAAAAAAAGGAAAAGAGAAGTATAAGTCATACCAAAGAAAGGAAACCTCTCTGCCGACCCACCATGTCCTCAACAGATTCGCTTCTAAAGGGGCGGGAGGGGTCTGCGTGCCTCTCCCCTCTAGCCCTTGGCACTGAGTCGTTATGGGACCCAAGAGAGTAACGACCTGAAGTGGCGAAGTCAGTAGAGATCCCGCTAGCGTGAGCACAAACAACTTCCTCGATAGGGTGAACAGGCTCCACCATGACATAATCGGGTAAAACAGATTCCTCCTCGCCTCCATTGCCCTCTAAGGAAAAGCCCTCCCCATGAGGGGAAGATCCCCCATCACCCCCGAAGGATGAGTCAAAAGGAGAAGGAATGAAAACCCACTCCTCACTCGCTTCCAACTCAGTGGGCGGGGTCTCACCCCCAAAGACTGTAGTCAGAAGAGAGCTTGGAGTAGTTTCTCTCCCACCATGATCCTTCTTAGGGCTTGGAGCGACCAGCTTGTCTTGATCTCGATCTTGACCCTGACCTTAACCCTCATCGACCATTGGTGAGGTAACTCTCAAGGGCATCGAGGTAGAGAGACCTAGTGAGAAAGCGGTGCAGATATCTATTTCCCTCTCTCCTCCGCCCTTCGCCGAGTCAGCGATTTTGGGAAGCTCAAAAGAAGGCAAGTTGGCAAAGCCAAACTCCCGAAAAGTGAGGTCGAAATCGAAAGCGGTGGCCAAGTCAATCAGTGATTGGCCCATCAAATCATCAACATTGTCAAGGCTAGGGAAGTCCCACGGGTCAGCGATTGTGCAATAGCGGAAGGAGGGGTCGACAAAGGATGGTCATCAGCACAAACAGAAGCCTTGGAACTCGCCATGGCATCACTTTGGCCCTGGGTCAAGGGCGATTAGGGAGCTTCAATGCCCTTGCGACTAGGGGATCCTCCTCCTTCTGGTCGGCAGCATGCGTCGAGCGAGAACATTTATTTATTTTCTTTGATGGGGAAGGGGCAGGTCTCTTCTTTGGAGGAGTCATCGCCTTCATCAGAAACAGACGACCACTCACACCCAAGCGAACAGGCATAACCAAAAAATGGTCGATGTTGGCTCGGGTTAAAAGGACCTAGGTCCAAATGGAGTCCTCATTCTCTTAGACCCAGGCAAGGACCATATTGACGCAAGCTTGTTCTCGCCTCGACAAAGCGATTGCCCTTACTTTGTCCTCGAGAACTCTGTGCCAATTGGCATTGACAGGAAACTCGCCCTTTAGGGCCTCATGGCTAGGGAACTGCTGACCTTGACCAAAAATGAAAAGGAACTTCTTTTGCCATTGTTTGGCATTGGAATGGCGAGATTTGAGTCGTGGAAGATGTCTAGAGTGCATACAAAAGCTACAAATGTTGCCCATGAAGCCCCTAATCGAGTAAAATGCAAGGAACTCTCAAGCGGTCAAATCTAGGTACTCCTCCCTTGCAGGCTCTAAAATCATCCGCCAGACAATACAACTACATAAGAGAACCCTCCAAGCATGAGAGTGAAGTTGAGCGGGAGCTAGCTTCAAAAAATCTAGAACGTCGGGCATTGAGTGACAGAAAGGAAGTCTTAAGCCATGCACAAAAGCGCAGGCTAGCAAGGCTACTTTCTCGGAGAAGTCTTCTTTATCGAAGGCACCTCGGCGAGGGAGTTCAAGAATCACGGATTCAGGAATCCCATAAGAAATCTTCAACTTAGTGAGGTCCTTAGTGGTGAGAACCAAGTACCAATCAACGCTCTCAAAATAAGGAACATCTCTCTGAATGGGTGATTCTGTAGCTGACAAGGGAGTGTCATGAGTGGGAAGCCAAGAAGAACCTTGTTGGGCCATTAAGTATTGAAGGGAGCTAGGATTTCGTGGCAAGAACAAAGAAATATTGGGGATTGTAAGGAAAAAGCGAAGAGAGAAACACGTGAATGTAAAAGAAAGAAGAAAGACGAGAGAATAGAGAAGAAGAGAAAAAACACGAAAATACACAAACATAAAAGAAAGAAGAGGGAAAAAGAGTAAAAATGTGAGTATGAAGGGGTAGCGGAGCGACGGTTTTGTGATTGAGTAAAGAAATCAATGGGGGCTGACAACAACATCATTACACAATCTGATGATGTAACGGAAAAGGGGGATTCGCTAAATATGGGAGACACGTGTCATAGAAATTGATGGCTTTTGAGATCTCCAAGGCCCCTGGGAAATGAATCGTCAAGTGGGGTGTTTGCTAGATTCCCGCCCAAAGAGGGCGTTAGTCAGTTACTCATTTAATAACCGTAACGTTTGCACGATGGAACGAACGAAGCGTGGACAATTAAAAATCTAGGTGGGGACAGTGTAGCAGACTGTCAGCGACATTATATCCCAAGTTGTGGGAGGGTTAACCGACAAGTGAGGTAGCATTGTCAATCGCTTAATTCTCCTTGTGCCCACGCAAAGGGAATTAGCAGGGTAACTAGAGGGACCTTTATAGTCCTTCATAAGGAACGGGCCTAGTTTGGAGGTCCAGCCTAATGGATAGCGAGATTGAGGTCGTTGAGTACATCATAGAAGCCAATACGACTTCATTCGGTAACCACCAAATATAACAGAACAGATAGTTAATCCAGGGAGTTGGGATAAACCTTACATCTCCGGGATGAGTATCACGTCAAATGAATAAGGTAATAAGAGCAACGAGAAGATCAGACCGAACAAGATAACCATCATTGGTATTTATCGATAATCTACTACGCCTATATATACAGTAAGAAGGTGATGGGTACAGGTTAGCATTGGTAATGACTTATGCATCTTCATATGCATCTTCATATTTGTATAATATCTCTAAATTGGTCTACTTTGGATTATGCATCTTCAAAATTCTGCATAGCTATGAATATTGTTTCTTCAAATTTGAAGAAACACCATTCACTCTCCAGACATTATTTTACTATTTTTTTCTCTCTCCTACCCATTAAAATCAACTTTGTGAAATTTGTATTAAGATGATTTTGATATATAAAATTTGTATTAAGTGTTTTTTAGTACATATTAATATTTATTGATAAAATTAGTCATTTTGATATATCAAATTAGTAATATTTAGATATATGGAATTTGTATTTTTTAGCATATAGTGCTAATTGTAAAATATATAAATAATAATAATTTTAAGAAAAAATAATAATATTTTTTAATTATTTAGTTCAAAGATGCATAATCCAATGTGAAAATTTTTTTTTATATGCAAAATCAATTTTTAAAAGATGTGATTTTGAAGATGCATATAGAGAAACCAATGCTAGTGCTCTACTCAATGAACTAGAATATTAGTGATAATTCATTTCACGTATCATTGACTAAAGTATCGGAAGTGCCTCAGGCACGCTGGGCCACCATCTTTATTGTTGCAGGTAGAGGACTTTGGTGGATCGGAACACATCCTTAACACAGTGTTTGAAGTTTAATATATAGAGAAATAACAATAATATAATGCCCAAGAAAGCTAATGTATAAAATAATATCTCATTGTTAAATATCTCATTGTTTGCGTACTGGATGATAATCTTCCCTACATATAAAATCCATGCATGCATACGTGTATGGGTTAGTAAGAAAACGCCAAACAATGAGATATTTAACAAAAGAAAACATCAGCTGAAAAAATAAAAAGTAAACAAACACATGAGCTGGAAGATATAATGTAGCACGATTATATATATTCTTAATAACTATTAAGATATTATCCCGCTTGGCTTGAACTATTTATCAAGATCCTTCTTACGGTACTAGATCAGCTAGTGACTGTTTGGTATAATCAGTTCATGTCAGATATTTATACATACATAAATAGCGAGACATAGACAAAAAAAAACATATACATCCTTATGACAGGTGTTGAGCTTGATATTATTAGGCTTTTGAATTCAAGGCTGGCCATTTGCTTAATCTCAATTGACAATTATATGACAGGTGATGAGCGCATTAAATTCCACATATATATATATATAGTTTTCACTAATTGTTTTAATATATATCTACCTCTATTATATTACATTTTTATCATTCAACTTTACAATGAGTTAGGTTGTGCTTTGGAAGGAAATATATATTGGTATCCTTATGATTGATATGTGTCTATCTTGCTTTTCTCGATGGTATCCCTATGACTGATGCTAGTAGTAGATTTGGAATTGCGTGCTTATCTTTGACGAATGTGGAGAAATATTTGGTTTTTGCCTAAAATATTTGGAATTGTGACTTTGAGACCCTTTTGTCCTGGCCTGTGTTCAAGGACCTAGGTGCCTTCTTTCTACCACCTTTACACTACTTTTTACTTTTCCTTCCAGAATCGCCTCTTCCATAGTTGTCTTTCTGATGATTCTCTTCTTCTTCTTCTTCTTTTTTAGGTTGTTGTGGTTAGGTACGACATGTATGTTTGATAGATGCTCGCCTTGGGACTAGCACTATTGCTCTTCAAGGTGTGAGCATTGTTGCTCTTCAGGGTGCTCACTCTAGGGCGAGAACTCTTTGCTCGTTTCGAGTGCCGACATTTATGCTTTATTTGGGCATGAATTTCTTCTCCTTGAGGTTATTTCATGCTCTGCTCAATTATCACAGGCAATGTTTTGACTGGATTGATCTCACCTAGTGATCTTGAATAAGGGTTATTTTCTTACTCTATTCGGTTATCCCAAGTAGTATTTTTTTATTTGAATGGGGTTACTCGGTGATCCTAAGTAAGAGTTCTTTTCTTGCATTGCTCGGTTATCCCTAGTAATATTTTGTCCAGATTCACCATGTCCAGTAATTATTACCACTCGGTTATCTCGAACAATGTTTTCACCGGATTGGCTTTGCTTGATGATCTTGAACAAGAGTTTTTTTTTTTTTTTTTTTCTTTTGTCTTGCTCAATTATCACGAGTAGTGTTTTGCCCAGACCAGCCTTGCTTGATAATCCCGAGCAAGAGTTCTTTTCTTGCACTGCTCGATTATCCCAAGCAATGTGTCGGTCGGTTTGGCCTTGCACATGATCCTGAGCAAGGGTTATTTTCTTAGTTTTCTCAATTATCCCAAGCACTATGTCAGTCGGACTGGTCTTGCTCGATGATCAAGGGTGAGGTGCTAGTGCTGACTACTTCCACAACTGACCACTGTCTTATTATATTGTCAATAGGCCAACAACATAATAAGGCAAACAAAATCACTCAAGTGAGAAGATATGAAGATAAGTGGTCCACCTTTTCTGATTGTGAAGATGTGATTAAAAAAAAAAGGCATGGCAGCAAGTGAGAGGAAATTCAAGTGGATTGCAAAATATAAAGGACAAACTAGAGAGTTGCATGAGTGAGTTAAGAACATGGAGCTACAAAAGAATAATGAGGCAAAAGGCAGTTTACTTCAAAAAACCAACAGATTGCAACAAATGCAGCAAACACTCACATCAGACTCAATACAGCAGATGAAAAGGATCCAACAAGAAAGGGATGATTTGCTGGAAAGGGACCATTTACATTGGAAGCAAATAGCTAAGGTGACATGGCTACACCAAGGGCATTGAAACACAAGGTATTATCATCTATGTGCAAGTCAAAAAAAGAAGAGAAACACAATTGTGCAAATCATGGATGAGAATGGTGTGAGCATATTAGACACTGACCAAATGGGGAAGGCTTTTACCCAATTTTATAAGGGCTTGTTTACAACCTCTAAGTATGCTAACATTGAGACTTTTCTCAATGCAACTGGAAGAAAAGTCACTCAACAGATGAATGATAGATTATTGTTACCTTTGAGCAAAGAGGAAATCAAAGAGGCAGTTTTCCAAATGGGTCCCTACAAGGCCCCTGGTCCAAATGAATATGGGGCCTGTTTTTATCAAAGATATTGGCCAGTAGTGGGAGATGAGGTATGTGAGGCTATCCTATCTTTCTTAAACTCTGAGCAAGATATGTCAACAATTAATCCTACATACCTAGTGATGATACCAAAGCACAACAATCCAAAGAACATCACAAGATACAGACCCATTAGTTTTTGTAATGTGCTTTACAAAATTATTACAAAAGTATTGGCCAATTGATTGAAGGAAATTCTGGCTGCCATCATTTCACAAAACCAGTGTGCCTTTGTTCCAGGAAGACTTATTTCAGACAACATTTTGGCTGCATATGAGACACTTCACACAATGAAAACAAAGATGCATGGAGAAAAATGTTATATGGCAATGAAATTGGATATAAGCAAGGCCTATGATAGAGTAGAGTGAATCTTTCTTAAAAAAACAATGCTTAAAATGGGATTTGATACAAAATGGACTGAGTTGATCCAAAAGTGTATTATATCATCTTCATTCTCAGTTTTACTTAATGGAGTGCCTCAAGATGTGTTTAAACCCTCAAGAGGATTAAGATAAGGATGTCCATTATCTCCTTTTTTATTCATTATTTATGTTGAATCCTTAACTGCCAAACTGCATCAAGCATAACAGAAGGGTCTCATTTCAGGGGTCCCATTGGCTAGGGGAAAGATCAGGATGAATCATGTGTTTTTTGCAAATGACAACCTATTGTTTTGCAAGGCCTCTATGCAAGAATGGGCTGGGTTAAATCAAATTCTATATGGTTATGAGAAAGCATCTTGACAGCAACTCAACAGAGAGAAAACATAATTGTTTTTTAGTACAAATACTAAGCGATCAACAAGGAACTATATCATGGAGATAGCTGGTTTAAGAGCTTCCTCTAACTTGGAAAAATACTTGGAATTGCCATCTTTAATTGGAAGGTCAAAAGTTAGAGAATTTCAAAGCATAGTGGAAAGGGTCAGCAAAATAATTGAGAAATAGAAGAACAAATTCCTATCACAGGCTAGCAAGGAGATTTTGATTAAGGCTGTTATACAGGCCATTCCCACATATAGCATGTGTGTTTTATTTACCAAAGTTATTATGTAATAAACTGAATGCTTTGATGGCAAATTTTTGGTGGGGATCTCAAGAAAGCTCTTCAAAAAGTCATTGAGAAAATTGGGACAGCCTAAGTATGAGCAAAACAGATGGAGGAATGGGATTTAGGGATTTGATGAGTTTCGATCTAACTCTTCTAGCTAAACATGTGTGGAGAATTCTCACGAATCCAACATCACTTGCAACCAGAATTTTGAAGGCAAGCTATTTTCCTAATTCCTCTATTTTACAAGTTAAACTAGGATCAAGACCTCCCTTTGCTTGGAGAAGCATATTCTTAGCAATTGATATAAAGGAAGGAAGTATATGGAGAGTTGCAGATAGAAAAAAAATTAAAGTGTGGAAGGATAAATGGATTCCCAGACCTGGCTATGAAACATTCAATCACCAGTGAAAGTCTTATCAGAAAATGCGAGGGTAGCAGAATTAATTGATCAAAGCAGTGGGTGGTGGAACATGCAACTTCTAAAAAATGCTTTCAATCAATGGATTTTGTAAGGTGGCTTCTTATCTCCAGTATCTGTATTCAACAAAGCTCAGTAGGCCCAACAAGAGTTTGGAAAAGCACAATGATCATATGGTGGTTCACAAGGAACAATACAACAACAGGTCAACACAACATGGAAAACTCCACCACCAACTTGGCTCAAATTAAATTGGGATGTTGCTATCAGAGAAGTAGAATACAAAGTTGGCATTGGAGTGGTGATTCGTGACAATGAAGGTGAAGTTCTAGCCACTCTTATGCAACCACTTTCCTATTGTTCACAACTAGCTATTGCAGAAGCAAAAGGTCTGGTCACAGCAGCAATGTTGTGCAGAAATCTGGACTTGCAAAATGTTGTCTTGGAAGGGGACGTAACTCAAGTTGACAATGCTATGAGACAAAGCAAAGTGCAAAATGGGATACTTAGTTGCATGGTGAAGGATGCTAAAGCTGCCTTGATGAATATAAGATAGGAAATTCAACATGTCAAGAGGGAGGCAAACAAGCGGCATATCAACTCGCTCAAAAGTCAGTCTCATTGGGTTATGTAATCTTAGATATAAACTATGTAAACCCAGGCATTATGTCTCTTGTAATGGCCGAAGGTCATAATACATTTTGAAGCAATGAAGAACTTATGTCTTAAAAAAAAAATGAAAGGGTTTTAGTCAGAGATGACAGACTATACTTTTTGGAAAAAGCTACTCTACGAAGAGTTGGCTCCCATTCGATGTCGAAAATTTTTTTTATTTAGTGATTAAGAAATTATTTTTATGATGTGAATTTTTTTTTTAAAAAACAAGCATGTTTAAGGATATAAAAAATAATAATGAAAAAAAACTCCCTTATCAGGAGCCATCTCGAGCTAGCACTGCTCATACTTTTTCTAAAAGTTTACAATGAAGGTCAAAAGATTAAGAAAAGAGATTTTCTACGTACAAGCGGATTTGCGGACCAATCTGTGCACTAATGTTGAGTGGATTATTTTATCAAATGTTCATTTTCAAATCCGCACTATTTCATTAAAGTCTACATTTCCACCTTAGCATTGGTGCGCAAATCCACTTACAACCAAATTTTTCTTTAAGAAAAATGCCACCTGTCACAAATGGGTCTCAAAAATTTGTATTATTATTATTTGGTGATTAAAAAAATATTTTTGAATGATGTTATGAATTTTTTTTTTTTTTTATACATGCGTAAGGGTATAAAGAAAAATAAAATATAAAGACCAAATGACCTTATCAGGACACATCCTTGACTACACCAAGACTCAAAGATTAAACTAACCAAGATTTACAATTTACCAGTCATCCATTTTCCATTGATACCTCCAACCTACCAGTTTTTGTACCTAGGTACTTTAATCATGCCGATTTGTTCCTTTATCATTTGTTTCGACTTCAAAATTGATAGAGGATAAGATTAACATAAAAGTATCTAATTTTGGGTATTAAGTGCTACAATCATAACTTTAAGACAGAGATCTCTAGATTTCTTGATCAATTTTAGATAGAGATAGATAGACGCCTCATATAATTGATTAAATATTTAATATTATTCAAGAAGTTCACTCGAACATTTATAAATTTGATAGTCAGCCGGTTTGGATTAAATGATGACTCATCTCACTACTATTAGAATAATGTTAGAGAGAAGTCACTATAGCAGTGCACATTTTACACTCACTGCGTGGTTGCTTCTAAGTCACTATAGCAGTGCACATTTTACACTCACTGCGTGGTTGCTTCTAGTTGATTGTTCTCAACACTCATTTGGGGAGATGTGTGATTTACATGATGCCACATCATGTATGCAAAATAGATGCTCACAATAGTGACTTATATCTATATTTATTCCTACTATTAACTGTTATTCACAAATTTCAATTCACAAATATTATTACTATTAACAAATCATTTCAATTTAAGTCATCTTATATCAACTATCAATCCAAACGGAAATATCTCAATCTCTCTTACTTTAAAATGTAGATCCTAGCGTTTCTGAGATTAATATATATATTATATAGATGGTTGATGCCCCATGTGAGCTTATTGCTCGTACTCATATCTTGTTGGCACCAATAATCTTGACTTTTGAACCATACCTCAACAAAGAAAAAGGAAAAAAACATTGCTTAATGCAGACTCATCGGCAAAAGAAGGTTCTACAACACAAAAAGCAGGTCGTTTTCATCCGAATTAATCAGATTCTTGTTCTGATTTCGGTCGCAGTTGCATATCTAAAGCATCAATTCATCTAATAATACCTACCCCTAAACTTTATAAAAAAAAAAAAAAAATCAGAGGAAAAATGCCCCACCGCATGTGCAGCATTCCGGAAGTCATCTATAAAGCAAAGAAAAAGGCCCCACTTTTCTATATTCATTCATATATAAACCCTAACATGCGCCACCGTCTACGCTGCTTTCTTGTGACACCACCCACATGTGCTATTTCACTTGCAGCAGCAACAACCCCACCACCCAATTCTCTCTACCTGCAGATCCCATTTCCATCATTCCAGTTTAACATTTGTGTACCAAATATTTGATAGGATTCAAGGTTTTATGTGTGGAGCATGAAAAAGTACTTCGATTTAAAGAGATTGATCTGTCGTGTAAAATTATCGTTTGTTCTAAAAGTTTAAATGAAAAAATATAGACTTTATTATTTATTTTATATCTTAACACTCCCCCTCAATGAGTAGCCCAACACATGAAATATTTAATTAAATAAAATAACGTATAGAGTCAGAATTCGAACTTAAAACTTATATTCTAATACCATGTGAAATCACCACTTGTCTTAAAAACTTAAACGGATGAAAATAAGTAAATTTTATTATTTATTTTGTATCTTAACTGTCAGTCACCTTCCACTTCAGATACCATATTCATTTTTTTTAAAGAAGAAAAAGAAAAAAGAAAAAGAAGTCGAGGTGTCAATGAGTTATGGTGGAAGTTTGCTGTTGAATCCCAGTTCAAAATCAGGTACAGAAAATCCTGATAGTAAACGTTTGAGGCTGGATCAAACCACAAAAGTCATACAAGAACTTTGGTGCCTACGAATCAGAATTGTGCAAAGCTTTTTGGTTGCTGTCAACGTAAACTCTTGGGAGTTTTGAATGGCAGACACTTTGTGTCCCCTGCATCTTTCAGATTACTTCTTGGTCAAGACATCCAATCCGAAGAGATCGAGATCCGTTTTACACAGATTAGAGAGTCATTCAAATTGGATTCTTACTAAAATAAAAAGCAAAAGAAAAAGAAAAAAATAGTTCGCGCACCAACACATGTTCAAAGATCATACAAATAGTTTGAAAACTTGATGAAAGAAATCATACATATCTGTACCCTTCCCCTATATTTCTGATACAACCTCCGACCATCACCAAATATCAACTGGTTAGCTTTTATGAATCAATAGATTGTGAAAATAACGAACAACAAAACGAACCAAAAAGGGGGGCATACTTTGGTAAACCAATGGATCAAACACCTTTGCAACCTGCCAATTTTTTTTCTCAGATCTTGCTCGCCCCGACTTTTCCTCTTCATCTTCAGTTTCAATATTTTTTGCTATGCATTTTTGTTTTCTTTTTTACTCATCGACAATCCATTGAATCAAATGAGTCTGCAAACCCTGAAGGTTTTGAGGGGATACTTGATTGAGTTTGAGATATATCGTTGAACATCGTGGAAGTACCTTCATTCGCTTGCCATCTTTGCAATGCTTGAGGAAGGCTCATGTCTAGGTCAATGCCATAGCTCTCCTCCGCTTCGTGACTAGTAGGTTTCCACTGCTCTACAAGAGGACTTAAGATGTTGACTGCGTGGCCCATGTCTGGTCTTTGATATGGCTCGCGAGCAGTGCAATGTCCTGCCAGCTCAGCAACTTTGTATATGCTCTCCATTGTCTCTTCATTAGGGTTGAGAGCTTGATCAATGGCCTTCGGGATGTTTTCCTTGTTGATTTGGACCCTACGGAACCACGTGACCAGATGAGACCTCTCATCCGGTACGGTATCATCTAGGGCTCTTCTACCAGTAATCAGCTCCATCAAGACCACTCCAAATGCATATACATCCACTTTGGTTGTCACTCTTCCAGTAGCTGTTGGCAAACAAAGAAAATATAAGAAGGGGATCAAATGTATGATATCCTTTTGAAGACTCACTTTAATCTTTTGTAACAATTTAAAAGTATCTAATCTGAGCCAACTTAAACTAGTGGAGTTCATCAAAGCAGACAAGGATGATTCACAACAAAAATTAGTTAACTCAAAACCATGGACGTGCTCATAATAACTTTCCAGAAATAAGGATTACTGGTAATGATTAGCTGGAAAACATCGCGACAGAAAACCTTATGACACAAGCAAACAAAAAGAAAAGCTCACCCCTACAGAGGAAATACCAGAGGATGTTGTGTATAGACATATAACACCTAGCCTCATCGGCAAACAAAGAACTTGGTTGGAGAATACAGTTTTGACAACATGACAATGCAAAACTAGTTATTGGTGAACGAAATGCAAGTGATCAAAATTTCATCCTCCCTGTGGCACTTTATATTGAGAACAATGGTTTCCAAAGAAAATATAATGCTATCATTGGAAGCTAATATTTCCAATCATTATGATCATACAAATACTATTTGCGTTCCTTCCCTCTTGGGAATTTTGGGAGTTGTCGAGAAGAAGGTAGCACTTTTAAATAACATCTTTCTTACCTAATGTAAGCAATTGGTTAATAAAATGGAAACAAACTGATTACAATTCTACCTGTTGAGAAGCATCAAACAGAAATTCGACGAGAGCGAAATAGTTACACATCCCAGGTAATTTTACCAGAAAATGCTGGTAAATATGAATTTTTTTTGGCAAGTAAATTAAAACAAAAACATAAAGTCTCCATCTTTTCTTACCTGCATACTCAGGTGCGAGATAACCAAATGTCCCTGCCAACCGCGTCTCGACAGAGTACTTGCCATCAGGCGCATTCTTAACCAAACCAAAATCCGCAACCTTGGCTCTCATATCATCCCCAAGAAGTATGTTAGAGGGCTTTAAATCTCTATGAATGAAACTTTGTTGAGCTAAGCTGTGGAGATATTCCACTCCACGCGCCACATCCAATGCTATTGTAACCCTTTGCTTCCAAGTAAGAGGAGAGCACCCATTCTCAGGCCAATCGAACAAATGCTGTGTCAAAGTCCCCTGAGGCATGTACTCGTACACCAGAAGCCTCTCATTGCCATTAACGCAGTATCCTAAAAGAGCAACCAGATGCCTATGCCTAACTTTGGTAAGGACAGCAATCTCTGCCTGAAACTCATTCATTCCTTTAGTACCCACTGCCACAGATTCCATCCTCTTGACAGCGATCTTAGTACCATCATGCAATTCTCCCTTGTAGACAACTCCAAATCCTCCCCTACCCAAAATGTTTTCTTCACTAAAATTGTTAGTTACTTGTCTAAGAACTTGGATCGAAATAGCTACATTTCCACCCTCGAAAACATGAAGATCACTACGATCACCACTGCTCTGACTTTGTAACTCACTAGGCACTCCTCCATACCCGTTCACACCACCCATTATGCCATTCTTAACAACTTCCACCCCATTTTCAGGATTCTCCACCTTCCCAAATTTCCTATGCCGCTTACCAAGATAACATTTAATCGAAACAAACAATACAGCCACAACGAAAATTACCACACCAATAACTATACCACCAATCATACCGGGTGAGACCGGAGTACCGCCAGATGCCGTTCCAGCCGGAGAACCACTCGGTGTTGTGCTATTCGAGTCCGTAGAAGGAGTTCCGGCTCCACTTCCAGAGCTCGGGGTAGTCGTTCCAAGCAACGGATTACCTGTCCAAGTAAACTTCACCGTCGATGCGAACTTCGGAATAGATCCATTTAGGTTATTATTTGAAACGTCAAGAGCCTGAAGGTCCGGTAAGGTGGCCAAGTTATCCGGTATCGAACCGGTCAAATCGTTATTTGCCAGAGCCAATGTCCTCAACGATGTCAGATTCCCAAAGGCCGGTGAGATCGTCCCAGAAAAACCCTGCTTCGCGAAATTTACAATGGTAATCTTCCCCTGCGAATCGCAGGTAATGAAACTCCAACCGTCGCATGCGTTGTTACCTTGCCAAGCATTCGCTAGCTTGATCGGATACCCCAACGCCGCTGCAACCACGAGCAATGTCGTCACTTGCGAATCACAAAGCCCTGAAGTATTCTTACAGAAGCTATTGGTACCGTCAATAGTGCTCGTCACACTGTTCGGAAACTCTGGGAGAGGACCTTGGAGCTCATTGTTAGACAAAGAAATGTTCTTTAAGCTGGAGATCGACATCAATGAAGCTGGGATGACGCCGGTGAACTGGTTGTCGCGGAGCTGAAGATCAAACAAGCTTGTGCATTTCGACAAGTCCGGGATCGGACCCGTGAACTGGTTCTTCTGCAACCATACCTGGCTCAATTGGGTCATTGAAGACAAAACGTCGATGGTACCAGACATCCCGTTTTGCTGGTTGTTGAGCCAGAGGTTCTGAATCCCGGACCCTCCAAAAGATTTGGGCAGAGGGCCAGTAATATTGTTGTAAGAAAGCCGTAGATCCTTCAAACTAGGGAAGGAGGCAAAGATATCCGGCAAGGACCCATAAACACTGGCATTGCTGGCGTAAAACGTAACCAGGCTAGTCGCCTGAGTCAACTCGGTGGGGATGGTCCATGTTGGAAGATTTGAGTTGTCGTCCAAGCTGAACGTCTGCAGGCTGGTGAGTCCTTGGAAGAAGTCAGGCGGGATGGAGGTGAAATCGTTTTGGTCGAGGTAGACTTCTTGGAGGAAGGAGAGGTTGGCAAGGGAGGGTAGGGGTCCGGAGAAGGAGTTCTGTTGGAGAGAGAGAGATGTGAGCTGGGTGAGAGAGCCGAGATCGGAGGGAAGAGTGCCGGAGATAGACTTAGAAGCCAAGTTGATGGAGGTTACACGGTTGCTGGAATCGCATTTAACGTTCTTCCAGTCGCAGCAGCTAGTGGTGGCGGACCAGCCGGACGGGGCGGGCTTGAGGGCGGCGAGGAGCTTGGACATGACAGCAGCATCATCGGCGGTGGCGAAGGATGAAAGAGTGATCAGAACGGAGAACATAAAGGCAGTGAGACGAGGCAGGGATCTCAGCGGACCCATTTTGAGAGAGAAAGATGAGGGGGATAGAGAAAGATGAGGGGGATGTTTGTGGAGACGACGGAAGAGAAAGCGCAGCAAGCGACCGAGTGTTGTCTCGGAGAATGTGTTTTTAAGTTTTTGGCAAGAGGGTTGGGGCAGGACGGAAATAGCTCTACAGTGACATGGAGGTGGGGGTATAAGGATCACGGCATGATGAATCACTGCTCAGTTTTCTTAGGAGACTGCCGCGGGAGATGCTTTTGTTAATGAGAAATGATATTACTCTGTTAATGCCAGTAGCGAGACCATGAAAAAAAATTAAAAAAAGTTTCCTTTGTTACCGTAGCATTATTATTCGGGAAGAATAATTATAAGTATTTAGGGATGCGGTAAATGACTTAATTAATTTTAAAATAAGTTATAAAATAATTACGGAAATAAAATAATTATGGATATATCATTACCATTAACATTTAAGGTATGTTGAAAAGTTTTATAATATTTACTAATAATTATATAAATATTTTGAATAATATTAAATAAATAATAAATATTATAATGCTCATTTTATATCAATTTTTTTATACTTTTATATATATTTTTCCCTCTAACACATATCTATTTTAGCTAAGATATAGCTAATCCGGCGCGAGTAATTATTGCTAGCCATATATTGTGTGACATTGACTTATTAATAAGTTACCAAGGAAATTACTGAATTTATTAATAAGTGTTATTTAAAAATTTTTACACCACACACTATTCAATAACATCATTTAACTCATAAGATTCAAAATTTAAAATTTATTTTTTAAATTAATTATATTACGTGTATGGTGTGGTATAAATGATTTTAAATATAATTATTTATAAAAAATAAATAAATTTACATAATTTGATATAGTATATTAGATTATAAATTTTTTTTATAAACGTGAAATAAATAAATATTTATTAACATATTTAAAGAGAAAATAAATTATATATATGTCTATTAGTAAAGTTGTTAATTTTTTTTTTTTTTTAGCCTGTATTTCTATTTCCCTCGCGAGGGGGAAAAGAAAAAGTGAGATATTAAGGAGCTAAAGAGAGAAGTAAATGATACTAGGGTGTTTAAAAAACAAAAAAACAAAACCAAAAACAAAAAATAAATAAAAAAAAAAAAAAAAAAGTTGAGAATAGGGTGGACTCGTGGAGGCCCGCACAGAGAAGAGTAGCTGGATTTGAATTGGCGGTGGGGGCCGCCAGCATAAAGACAGCTGGACAATAGCTTTAGCCGAAACCGCGTTTATGCGGCGCTGACCATTACATACTCCCTCGGTACGTTTACTAAACGTCGTCGTTTAGGCTGCTTTCTCTCCCTTCTTCCTGTGGGCGATCCTTCTAATAATTATAAAAATAAAATTTATAAACTAATCTAATTTATAATAATAAAAAATTATGTCTAGCTATTATATTAATTTATATATAGTTTCGTGTATTTGCAATTCCATTTGTATCGTTTTTCTTCTTTTTCTTCAGTTTTCCGACGCATCATGTCCCATGTGATATGCCATGTCAGCATAATTAACGTTGTACTAATGGAGTTTTAATGAAGAAATTAATTTGTTCGATCCTCAATTCACAATGAATCAGAAGTTTAATTAAAAAAATACAATAAGTAATTTGATTTTGAGGAAGAACCCCCTTAACTCTTTTTTTTTTTTTTTTTTTTTACTTTTTTTTTTCTTTGAGTTTGGAGGAGGGGAACTAATTTTGTATTTAACTCTAGAATACATTATCAAACACGCACATTATGTGTTTATCTCTTTTCTATTAAGAATCGTCAAATTTGAACAAAAACTTTAAAGAGTCTTCATCCTATACCAATAGATAATTGTTACAAATACAAAAAAAATTATATAAAAATAAATTAATAAGTTAATGTAATTTCATAAAATTCTTTAGATCTATTTTACAATAAAAATAATTTTATAATATGACGTACCACAACAATTCATAATTTTCTCCGTATAATCTTTTTCTAACTAAAATATTTTTTATACAAGAGATAATGTCCTCTTCTCATCACGGTAGGACAAATACAAAGAATTGAAACTTTAAAGATAAGCAGTAGCATGATATTTGGAACGGCCCAACCGATTAGAGTACGAGAATTGAGACGTTTGTAACAGATCATCATATGACAAGCTGATCCCGCCATGTTCTTTTATTTTATTTTATTTTTAAAGATACTGCATTTATTAATAATTGATATTACAATTAATAATCGATAAAATTGTGATGGCGCGTGAAAGTTACGTGTCGAGTATGGCGATCAGTCAGGTTTGAAGTAACCAGTAGTCTTGGATCTAGAGAAGCCGCGTGTGGCGGCAAAAGAGCAACCTTAACGGTGGCGCGTGGATTTCAAGCGCCCACTTTGAGCTGTGCCTGTGGCTCACGCACAGTGCCGTTCGGCGAAATTCTTCATTTATCTGAACGATCGACGTCTTGGGACACTTGTGGTAAGATGCGTGGTGGTTGTCAGATGCCAGAAAGTAACAAATCGGCCTTTCGTCATACTTAACCTTGAAAAAACAACCAAAAAGAGAAAGAAAGAAAAAAATTAAAGAGGAGATGAATGAGGGATGAAGAAGAGAGGCAGTTCTGCACAAGTTTTAATTTAGTGGTAGTTTGTGAGAGAATTAGGAGTCTCTCTCTAAGCTAGGGCCGGCTGCCAATAAAGATTCTCTCTGATCCCACCATGTTCTGTTCAGCAATATAACAGCATGAATGCAAATATTATCCAGAAAAACACAAAAGTAAATTAGAGAGCACTTTCTTTTGCATGAAAAGATAAGGGTGGTTGGGGGACCCTCTTTCCTCTTATGTCCGAAAAGTACTTGACCAATTGAGGATCCAATAGCTAAAGCTTTAGAAATACAAAAGATGAGAAGAAGTACGATATTTCCTATGTCCCAATCGATTAGACTACGGAAACTACTACATTTTAACAGACCATCAAATGACGAGCCCGGGATGGATTCCGCCATGTCTTGTTTACTGATGTAACTGCACAAAGAAAAACGCTTTGGAACGGTCAGTCGTTAACAAGGCTTTAATAGCTTCTAATAAAATCTTGCCACGTCAATAATTCTACACAAAAATTATAAGAGTCATCACATTGGATAAAATTAAGAGTCTTGTAGTCTATCTTCATTCCTCTCTGTATCTGTGAAATTTGGAGCCCCTTGCAAATTCCAGACTGCCACATGACATGAGTTTCTTCGTCGCCACAACCGCACAATGGTGTCGCCCACCAAGGTTCATCGCCGCATGAAAATTTAGCCAACATGGTCCATCAATTTGAGTTGGTTTTTGCAGAGAGAGATGTGGCTTAAATCATATATAAAAGTAACATAAATCACTTGGAACGAACTTTTCTTATAGCAAGATAAAAAACATCCAAATTACCAAACCCAAAGCCACCATTTGGTTTTCCAGGAAGCTGAGAATCAAACAAGGAGAAATTTTTTGATCCAGTTTTGAATTAAAATTAAAATTTGTCAGGTAATCAAAACAACCAGAGATCGTACTCATTTGGATATAATTCCCTGTTTTTCTCAAGTATATTATAATTATGTACATGAAGTTTCACAATTCCCCACTATTTCCCCTGTGTTCTTTGGAACCAAACAAACCAAAATTCATTTTGTACCTCTTGAGAAGCATGAGAACGCTTCGAGAGCTCAGTGAGTGGCCCATGCTCTTCTTCCAACGAGTCCTCGATCTCCAACTTCACCGGCAGATTGTCATGACACAATGCCGTCGTCGGCAGTGTCGTTTCATACTCTGGCCTAAGATTCACGGATTCCATCGACTGCACCATCCAAATTGCCTGGAAACTTTTGTAGGCTAAATTCAATTCTAGCCGGCACCACTTCCAATTCTTTTGCTCCCAAGACTCAGTGGCCCTGTCTTCATTTTTCCACAAAGCTTTGCCATCAAAGAGGACTTAGTTGATTCATCATTTGTTTTTGGTCTCTAGCAAGACTTAAGTTCAGTGAGATGATTCTTTTTCTCTTCGTGCTTTTCAATACGACTTCTCGAGGTTCTGGTCTTGGGAGAAGGGGTCTTTTGTTTCTGTGTAGAGAGCACTCAAGATTTCTAGAGAGCGGGAGGGGAATGGTTACTTGAAGGTTTCTTTTTGTTTCTTTATCATCTGCTGTGCGGACACATGAGATCTGACATATGAGGCCTACTTGGCACTCATTTATTGGAGGGCTGATATTTTGAGGATTGCAGACCGACTGGCCAAAAGTTTTTCTCCTGCAGAAAACGTGGCTACAACATACTACGCACCTTATTAAAAAAATTAATTTATATAATTTTAAAATGAATAAATCTCGCACAATTTATTTTAAAAAATGAGTAATTTTAGGATTCTTATAAAAAAACTTACATTTTAATTATAGATATATTGTTTTTGAAAGAAGTATGCAAGATTTGTACATCTTACAATTGTATTTAAAATTACAAAAAAATAAATTTTGTTTGGATAGTGAAAGTGTTTCACCTCATTTCATCTTATCTTATCATTACAACTTTTTCAAATTTTTACACAAAATATAATATTTAATTTAACTTTTTCAAATTCTAAAATAATAATAATAATATTAAAAAATAATATTTTATTCAACTTTTAACTTTTATCTAAAATCATCTCATCTCATCTCATTATCCAAACTGCACTTAGAGAGCACTTCTGATCCTATTTGGTTTTCTTTAAAGTATTTGACCCAGCTGCACTTAGGAGATTTGATTAACCGAATTCATATACAGCTGTGTTAGAATGTTGAACTGAATTGAGTTAAGATGATAAAATATTGTTAGAATATTATTTTTTAATATTATTATTATTTTGGGATTTGAAAAAGTTGAATTGTTTATATATTTTGTGTTAAAATTTAAAAAAGTTGTAATAATGAGTTGAGATGAATTGACCATTTATGATGTGTTATTTGTGATAAAAAAAATTATTTATAATGAGAATAGACCAAAGTCTTAAATACTATTTCAATGGTTGTTTCGGTTAAGGCACTAAAATGAAAATTTTCAATATCGATATAGTTTCGAGTACTATTTCGGAATAATCTATATATAATAAATTAATTATATATGTATAAATTATATTTCAAAATAACATCAATACAAGTCTTAAAAAGTTAAAACACATATTTATAAAACTCAATAATACTTCTAAGTTCTCAATCCAAATATTTAAAAAAATAATTACTCATCTTCATCACGAAAAAGGAAAAAGGGATTTGATTTTCAGTTTTCGATAAAAGGAGATTAAAAAAAGTTAAGAAAATAATCTTCATGTGAGAATTTGAGTGAAAATTATGAAAAAGTCAAAATTTTTGCATTAATTATAAAAAAAATAATTTTGGCCAGTACACTGAAACTGGCCGGCAGCCGGTACACTAAAAACCTACAGGTATTGACTGAAATGTACTGGTACGACCGATATTTAATTCAATACGAAATACATACCTTTCATGTATTAGTCACTACCCCAATACTTACCGTACGAGCTGGTACGGTACGAAATTTAAAATATTGGAATAGACTCAATTTGCCTCGATATAATCATTTTTATAAGAAATAACTAACAATAAATAAGTAATTTTCTTGTAGTGCATAATATCATTTTCAGTTACTACTCCCAATTGTACTTCATTAGTTTACTCGTTGAAACTCGTTTTATACCGTTTTATTTGACGGTTCCTCCATGGATTTGTTAAATAAAAAAAGACTTATTAAGTAAATATTTTTATTTTAAAATATAATCGTATAAAAAACTTATAAATAAGACTATACGTGTATCATTATTCTTTCTTTGTTCTATTTATATACTAAATTGATTATAATAGGGTTAATGTATATGACACCCTACCATTCTCTTATATTTGAGTGTCAATAATTATTTAAAAAAAAAGGGATGAAAAAGAATATCTACTTCAACCCAAATAAATTTTATAATTAGATTCACATTACTTATTGACGAAACTGATTATTGTGAGGTTTATATATTGTGAAAACTATAAAATATAGGACATAAATGTTCTAGAGTTTTAACGCTGAGGACTAGAGTGACAAATAGGTGCTGTATTGTTTATTGAATATTTAATGTAGCTTAATAGATTAAATAGGATGACTATAAATAAATGAATTATGCTCCATATAGTTATTTTTATGTATTTTTTGTATACTCTATTGATGTGATTGACCAAAACAATTATTTTATATTAAAAAAGTGATGCAGCTAATCACATTAGTGGAATGTGCAAAGGAGTATGCAAAAGTGACTGCATATATAATTTTTGTAAATAATATATTTGATAGTACTATCTTCCCATATTATACATTTTGGAATTAATTTAGTAACTCTAAAACTTAAAATTCCGATAAAAATCTATGTAGCAAGCAAGATAATGTTAGGGGTGGGTTACGAGTTTAGCGGAGTCGGATTCCTCAACTTGGATTTCTGACTCCAAGAAGAGTCGAAGCCTATTCGGAGTTAGGTTTTCTTTTTCCCATTTTCTCTCCCACTTGCACTTTCCCATCACCCAAACAACATCCAAATAAAGATTAAGAAATTTCTTAGCACCACCAATCAGATCTGAAGAAGTTTTGAGAAGTGATGGCCAGCCCCAATCGGACCTCCTTCACCCTCAAGCGCCTCTTAGCACTGCCAAGACCACCTTCACGCATAGACAGTGCCGATTGGGCACTCCCTACGTCAAATGCTAGCCACGAACGACATAACCTACCCGAGATCCACAGTGAGGAAGGCCACCTAGATCCGTCGTGTCTTCCTTCGTCTCGAGCTCCCTCACCACACACAGAGTGGAGCTCAAATCATAAATCCGATCTATCTCCTCTGTTTTCTTGACCTAACGAAACCTATCTCACTTCTCTCTTGGACAAAGTCACCACACACAAAGCCTCATGTATAGCGTCGTTGTCGGTCTCAGTTCTTCTCTCTCTCAAGTCTCAACAGCACACGCACTCCATTCATGGAGTTATCAAAAACCGTCCCAACCATTAGGCTACTCGGCCTAATATCATTTTTGTTGTAATATAAAATATATTAAGTATAACTATCAGTGTTGGAGTCAATAATTCAGAATCTTGTTCAACTCTGAACTCCAACTCTAAAATTTAATTTTTTCGACTCTAGTGTTGGACGGGGTAGGAGTTACAAAATTTTCCCAGCCCTAATAACTGTCGAGAGTCTTTTTATCCCTCCTTGCCATCATAAGTAGGCTTATTAAGCTTTTCAAAAGGCAGTTGGGGAAAAAACAAAAGAGACTCCTGAGTGGTTGAAAAATAATTGAGAAGTGGAAGAAAGGTCAAACAAAATGGGTTATAGACTGTCAGGAGCATCCAAAAGGGACAATTAGCACAAATATAGCAACACCTCTTTGCTCAAACAAAAGTAAATAAATAAAATAAAAGGAAGTGCAAATAAATATTAATAGTGCTAATTGGATGAAAACGATCACGGCACTCAACATTAATTGTTGCCATAAACGCGTTTTTACCCTCTTTAACTGGGTTTAGTCGTCTCCTAGTTGGAAGTGGGACCATTTATTTACTAAAATAAATAAATAATAGATGACCCTCATTGATATCAACTAGTTTTTTTTTTTTCAAGCATATTATAGATAAAAGAGAAATTACAGAGTTTGAGGAGGGTCCTTTCCACTATCAATATACAAAAACCAACTAGGAATATTATTTTGGGATCGATAAATCTTGACAAATTTCCAGTTTTGATGAAGATTTGATAAGTGCTGGATGTTCTTAATAATAGTTGATATGTTCCAAGATGTAGAGATGTCTGGACTTTCAATTCAATAATAATTGATTGAGAATCCCCTTCAATTATTGCTAAACCTTGAGTTGATGTCATATTAGCTGCTAGCAGCGCTGCTTTTGCTTCTGCAATTAAAGGGATTGTAGTTTGTACCTTTTCCATTAATATTCCCAGAATATCTCCACTGTGGTTTCTTTGAATTGCTGAGAACACTGAAAATTGATCTCGTACTGCTGCATCAAAAGAGAAGTTTTCATAGTTTAGAGGAGGAGGATGCCAATTTTCTTTTTTGCTTTGTTGATCAACTTTTTCCTTCCATGCATCTTTATAGTCTTCATAGGTGTACTTGATCTGAATGCTTGCTTCTTCAATTGATAGAGAAGTGTGATTATGAATTATATCATTTCTCTTTCTCCAAATGAAATCTAACATTATGATTGCAAATAACTGGAAGTGATGCCGTTCCTCTTTCTTAAGTCTCAATTCTCTGTCCGGATAGATAATCATTTTGATCCAGTCTGATATAGAATTTATAGGCAAATTTGCAAAATTTAGAGGCCAACTGCTTTGTTGCCATAGAATTCTATTGAATGGACATTCAACAAAAAGATGCACTAATGTTTCTTTCTCATAGCTACAGAATACACATTCTTCAGTTTCTTGGTTTGTTATGACTTCACCAATTCTTGTTCTGGTAGGAAGAATATCCCACTGAAGTTTCCAAATCAGTAACTTATGACGATCATGGATTTTAAGACTCCACATAGGCTTGAAAAGTATCATTGAAGAATGTTGCTGAAATGGAACTTGATCTTGTATTGTAGCTTGATATGCTGTTTTGACTGAATATTTCCCATTGTGATTTAAAGTCCAAACCACTTTGTCCTGCTCATATGCTCGTATTGGTATTGAGATTTTTTGGATTTCTAACATGCTTTGATGATCAAAGAGAGCTTGCATTTTTGGAACATCCCAAATCCTAAGGTTATTTATAATAAGATTTGAAACTGTAAGAGTTGGAAGTTCTAGTTCCATACCTTGGAGTGGCTTTGGTTTGAAATTGATCAGTGTGGGAATCCATGGATCCAACCAAATATTTACTGATTCTCCATTATAAATTTGGAAACATCGACCGTTTGTAAGTAGATCTTTAGATTTGAGTATTCCCTTCCACATGGATGAATCTGATGCTTTCTGCGAAGCTTCCCAAAATGTTATGTTCTTCAGATATTTGGCAGTTAGCATTGACTTCCACAAACTATTTCTCGGTTTGCTTAGTTCCCATCCTGTTTTTGCTAGCATAGCTTGATTCATCTTTTCCATTAATCTGATTCCAAGACCACCTGCTATTTTAGGTTGACAAATGGATTTCTAGGATTTCAAATTCAAATTATGCGTTTTGTCTTTCTAGAAACCCCACCAAAAATTTTTAAAAGCTGCATCAAGAGTTTTACAGACTGACTTGGGTAGCATAAATGTATTCATATGATATGTTGGTATCGTACTTACTACAGACTTTATTAACATGGTTCTGCCTGCCTGAGCTAGTAATTTTGACTTCCATCCTTCCAAATTTTTCCCTACTTTGTCCAGCATTTCACTGTAGTTTTCTTTTTTTTTCCTGCTAAAAGAAGTGGGTAATCCTAGATATTTCATTCTGGCTGATGATGCTTTGAAAGGTAGCCACAGAGAAATAGAAACTTTTGTTGCCTGGGACGAAGGCTGTTTGAAGTGGAGAGATGATTTTTGGGAGAAGAATTTTAAGACGATTGGCCATGATTTTGGTTATGATCTTGTAGCTGACATTTGTGAGGCTTATTAGGCGATATTGGCTTGGATTATTTGGACAATTCGTCTTTAGGATGAGAGCAATATTGGTATGATTGATTTGCTTTAAGAGCTTCCCACTGATAAAGAAATTCTGAACTGCCAGTATGACATCTTGTTTCACAATACTCCAATAGTGCTTATAGAATAAAGCTGTCATTCCATCTGGTCCTAGAGCTTTGTTGCTGGGAATTTGTTTTAGAGCCTCTAATATTTCATCTTCAACTGGTATTGCACTTAGAGATTCATTCTCTATATCCGAAACTTGCTTTTTGAAGAGATTATCCAGTTGTTCCGGAACATTTGAATTTGAAGAGGAATATATAGATCTAAAATGATTAATAAAAGAAGTCTCTATAACAGTAGAGTTCATTGACCAATTACCTGGCACCAGCTTGATTGAGTCGATAGCATTCCTTCTTCTCCGGATGGTGGTTGTTAGATGATAAAATTTGGTATTTAGATCCGTCGATATAAGCCATGTGAGTCTAGATTTTTGCTTCCATAAGATTTCTTCATATTCTCTTTGCTTGTGGATTCTATGTTGCAAGAATCTTTCTTTTTCTTGATTTGAAGGAGTCATATTGGCTTCCTGTACCTCGAGAAGTTCACTTTCAAGTTGATGTATATTGTGGTTGATTCTCCCGAAGTGATCTTTATTCCAAACTTTGAGAGCTTCCTTGGTTGACTTGATTTTCTTGCATAGAATATAAGACGGATTGCCCAAGTGAGGTTTACTCCATGCTTCACTGATTATTTGATGGCTTAAAGGCTCTCGAGTCCAGAATTCTTCAAACTTGAAAGAAGGGGCTTGACGAATATTGACTGTGGTGTATAACAAGATTGGATGATGATCTGATGCTGATGATGCAAGATGTTGCAAAGTAGCATCTGAAAACAGTAATCTCCATTCTTGATTTGCAATAGCTCAGTCTAATCTCTCTCGTATGAGCGCTTGACCCTGTCTATTATTTGTCCACGTAAATTTTGGTCCCATATAGCCAATGTCTATAAGGTCATTCCTATCCATAAGAGCTTTTAGACCCTTATTAGGATTATAATAGATAGGTCTTCCACCAGATTTTTCAGTTTGATCAATGAGGTCATTAAAGTCTCCCAAACAAATCCAAGGCCCTAGAAAAGCTTGATATAATGAATCTAAATGGCTCCAAAAGCTAGCTTTATTATTCCATTGGGTTGTCGTATAAGCATAGGTAATCATCCAAGGTTGATGTGTAGGATCAGATTAAACTAAAACAGAAATTGTATATTTATTTATATTTACAGGTTCTATTTCTACACTCGGTCTCCACAAAAGAAGCAGTCCTCCTTTTTTACACACTGCTGGATAGTGAACAAAAAGATGGAAACCTAAACTATTTACAATAGAAATGGTGCATTCATCCGACACCAAGGTTTCCGATAAAAAGACTACATCCGCGTTATATTTCCTAATATTAGCCCTTAAGTTTCTGATTGCTTTGGGTCAGGCTAATCCACTGCAATTCCATGCCATTGTCCTCACTTGGTCTGTGGAGGCATTTTTAAGCTTGCCTCGCTAGCTGTCTTGGACTTTCCTTTCGGGTGGGTTGATGGTCTACTATATGGACTGACTTTTGCTTTTCCTTTAGATTTTTTTTCCTTGCCTAGTGGACCTGACTGTAATTCCAGAAGAGCAAGCCATTGAAGTTTCATCTGAGTGTTGCTTTGGAAGCTTATTTTTAGTTGGATCTGTATGCTCCACTTTGATAAGACGCTGTGACTTTCTTTTTGGAGCTTCAGAAAATTCAACTTGCTGCTGTCTTTTGGAAGGAAGGTTGACTTGGGAATGACGTTGAACTTTTGTAATACATACAACTAAGTTCTCACTGAGGACAATTTCTTTATAATTGGGATCATCAGATAAGCTTACTGTCTGTTCAATATGCATGGGACTCTTTTCAAAGTGAAGACTTAAATCTTCTAGTAGTTGGGAATTCACTTGAGTAGGAAATAATTCCATAGCCTTTTCAGACCCAAGGCGAGATGGAATGTGAGTGGAGAAACTGTATGGATCAGTTGGAGTGGAAGAGCTATGTACTGGACTAACATCTGTTGAAGAATTGAAGAGAAGTTCGGGCTTACTTGCGTAGAAGAAATGTTGAGGCCTATTAAAGGGTATATCCTGTGGGCCCACGAATAAAGGCCTTGATTCTTTTGGTGGATCGGAAATAATTCCTGACCCCTTTCCCAGCCCGAGCCCAATACCAAGACCCGTATATTCCTTCGGCATGTTATAGTGCTGTAACGCCGTGTATATCTGCTGCCAATGTGCTCTCCATGTCGGTTGGTACTGTGTTGATCCTGTGGCTGTGATAGATGGAGCCGAAGCTGATTCTTGTACCCGAGAGCTAGTTTCCTCTGCCATCTGCGCCTCCAAGCTTGAAGACAAAAGAGATATTTTGCTTTGCTTTGAGGTAAGGTTACTAGATTCGGCAGGTGTCTGAACAGTGAAGAAGTTAATGGTTCTTGGTGAGGAAATTAATGAGCATTGATCACTGTAGCTGTAAGGACTAACTGCATCTTTTTCCATGGATATTCCGCTCGGTTGAAGAGATTTCGAAGAAGAAATCAATGGTTGCAAACTCGAACTATTGGCTGGAATTTCGTGGATTTGATCTCTAGTAAGTCCATCTTGTTCTTTGAAAATAATCCCCTGTTGTTTGCTTGCATTGAGGATTTTTTTTCCTTTGTTAAACTTGCCAACTGTAGAAACCGAAGTTGAGAATTTGTGCAAAGCTTCTGTTTCTTCGAATTGCCCATCACCCGTTTGATGTAATGCTTGAGTGTTATCAAGAGTGGTTTGAAATTCTGCTCTTATCCATGGACCATACACAAGTGAACTTAAGAATCCACAGAAGATTTGTGAGTGACCAAGCCTCCCGCATGCATAACAAAAGTCTGACAGTTTCTCATATTTTATACCAATCCATATTTCACGATTATCAGGCCTTGACATCATGAATCCTTGCTGAAGTGGTTTGGTGATATCTAGCTCAACTTTAATTCTAATAAACTTTCTGAAGGCTAGACCATAAAGAGGATCTTCCTCCACTTTGATTAAATTACCGAGAACTTTTCCTATTTCCATGGCATTGTTGAGAATGATATGGTCAAGTGGTAAACCATGAACTTGTACATTAAAAGTGGCATGGTTTAAACTGTTTTCATTGAGTGTAGCTCCCGAAAACCATGGTTTTAGAATTAGCAAATGCCCTTTAATATTCCATGGGGCTTGATTAAGCACTCTTAGTTTATCATGGGAAGTTCTAAAGGTGAATATAAACTTGTTTATATCCATTTCTTCAATAAGGAAATTTTGGATGAAGTTCCAAGAGTCTTTAATGCCGGAATAGATTGCATATTTATTCAGTGGTCTATCGGCAACTAACCTTCCTATCAGGATTTTATCTGATGTAGCTTGTGCTGTATCTGGAAATGGTTGTAGCTTGAGATCATGCCATGACAAAGCTTTTGTCTGTAGGATCAGAGAGTCGATATCCATTTGATGAAGGAGGTGTAGCAGCAAAGGCAAAATCTTGGTTAGAATCTGTAGAGAGATTGGTATTCTGATTGTTGTTGTAAGAACTTCTCTTGTGTGTAAGCTGATTGCATGAAAAGGAGCAACACTAAGTGCAGAAAAATGATACCACCTCCTAGATAGAGAAGCTTTGACTTCCCTCTAGCCGGTTTTTTTATTCCGTTGTTCTTGTCTTCTCATTGAGCTATAGTTACTCCAAAGGGTTGTAAATTTAAACTGGAAAACCGGTTCGGACCGGACCGATTGGTCCGGTTTTGAACCGGTCCGGTCCGGAATCGGTTCCTATTTTATGAAAACCGGTCGGATCCGGTCCGGTTTTGGTTTCGTAGTTTCTGGGACCGAACCGGACCGGTTGGAAAAAATATAAATATAAAAATTAATTTTATATATTATACAAAATATTTATATATATAATATATAATTATATATTATAATTATAATTATATATCATATATGAAATAATTTCATATTATAATTTATAAATTATAACATAAAATGTTAATCGTAAACATGAACATTTGTAATTTGTTTGATTATATGTTATTAATATAATTATATATAAGATAATGTTGTTATAATTTATAAAATAAAAGTTTAATCTTAAAGATGAAAATTTAATTGATCATATGCTTTAAACATAATATATATTTTAAATTATTAATAACATTTTATCATAAAAAGTAATATTTTATTATATATTTTTTACATTTTAAAAAAATCGAAAAACCGAACCGGACCAGGAACCGGTAAAACCGGAGGTACCAGTTTAGGAGGGTAATTGGAGCGCAATCGGTTTTGAAAAATGCAAAACCAGTACATACCGATTCGGTTCTAAATTTTGTCTAAAACCGGACCCGTTACACCTCTACTCCCAACAACCAATCAAACGAGAGAGCTCATTGAATATAAAAGATTGAACCATGAAAAATGCAACAAAATTCACGAGTAGCAGTCATGATTTATTTTAGTATTATAGACAATTATATTAAAATAAAATTTTTAAATTTTTAAATAATTCTGCTAATCCATCCGATCATCCTTAATCCTCATTGGTTATATAAACAAATTTAGAAATCATGTTAGACTATAAATCCCTCTTGCAACTTTCTTACATCTCTAGATTAATCTAAATGAAGAGTAATTTTGAAGAATTGAAAGCCATTTTTTAATAGAAAAATTCTACTCAATAACCATATTGGAGGGGACATCCCAACCGGTTAGCCCCTAAGGTGGACCTGGACCCTTACTAGTGACTAAAGCCTGTATCATAACCGAAAGGCTCAGCCTAGTACAAAGGGAACCTAGCCCATGACCAATACTGACTGGATAATTATTTAGTCAGTGGCAAAAGATAAATGAGGTTATTATTCAAATTTGTTAAGAGATTAATCATCATCTCTAAATTTGAATTCAAATAAAGGATAACCACTAGCCGATAAGGGAATAAAGATAACTCATGGAATTCTATATAAAGAAAAAACCCAGGTAAGAAACTCTCGTACTCTCTACATTTTGGTTGCAGGTGATCGTGAGGTGGTGGTAGTGAAACACGTCCATAACACATATATTACAAATCTATTTTTATTTTTTATTTTTCCTATTTTTCTTCCTTCAATAAGTCCATGGTGTAAGGTTGGTGGATAAAATAACTCTTTTTAATAAAGTGGCATGCTTTGCTTTGGTTGATTTGGGTTGTAATAAAGTTATAACATCTCTCGAAGATAATGGTACATAATCTTCATTGAGAACGCAGTCGGGTTATCTTTTGCGATTTCGGTAGTCCTTTTAGTCCAAGCTTTTATTTTGTCGAGGTTTCATCTTGGGCTCCAGGTGGGCTACCCACTCTCAATAAGGACTGCAGTCTGTGTAAGGCCTTTGTGCTTGGTGCGAGCTTTTTAGCTCAACCCAGGATGCCTCCCTATTTAACCCAGTTACTTAATTTTCCCCTTGCCCCTCGAATTCTCTCGCTGCATAGTTATTAAAAGTAAAAGAGTTCTAATTGAAAAACATATCAGCAACGCTTTAGATTTCTTGATAGTTGTTATTGTTAAAAAGGAAAATGATAGTATGTCTAATGGATTTGTCCTCTTATTTTGATAGCTCATATTTTTTTTTTAATTCTTTTTACTTAATGATTAAGGAAGTGATTATTAGTGTATTGTTTTATGAGTAATGCTACTTATTATCTCAATTCTCATCATCCTCCCATCATCCTATGATGTGGTATTATATTTAACTTGTAAACATATCATCTAGGAAAAATCTAATTGTAAGCGATTATGCGCACTAATATGAGCATCCATTCAGTATGATTGGTCAGAAAGTAGATTTTATTGAAAACAATGCTAATTTGAATTTAGAATATGAAGGCAACAATATTAGTACGCAGATTAGCACGCAAACTTGTTTGTACATAATAAAACTCATCATCTAATATTACATCATAGGATGATGAGATGACGAATATTTTTTTTTCATATTCTAAGCAGCATGATCCATAAATGATTATACAATCTGTCTACGTGATGGTGTCGTATAATATGAAAGAGAAATTACACATGTACAGTGCACAACTTGTCAATGAAATATTATTATTTTAAATTTTGTAAAATAAATATATTTCTTTAATAATTCCTATAAATTTGGAACTTTGATCAACAACAATTATATACCATACCCAGTTGATGTCATAACCTCCTACAAAATAATGTTGTTGTATTTGAGCAAGAGTCTCTAAATTGAAAGTTCGAGTAGATCTCGAAGTATTGGTTAATGGTTAGAGAAATATTGTTTTTCTACTAAGATTTTATCATATTTTAATCACGCCCGCTAACTATATATTTAAAAAAGAGCAATACTACATACAATCTTAAAATATACTAGCCAGTCATTTTATTCGGAAAAAAAAAAGTTAAGTCATCTATTAAAATATAATTTTTTTATGTGGATTATAGATTTAACCATTTTTTTTTTTAAAGAAAGTGCATAGGCTTACACAGGGTTTGCACATTTTTTTTTTTTTAAGAGTAAAAGTAGTTAAATTGGGAGATGAAAAGGCCTATCTTAGACATTGATCTCTCAATCAATTTTCTAGTCAACTTGTAAGGATCCAGAATGTAATACAAGTTCTGAAATTGTGATTACTTACCACTAAGAAAGCTAGAAAAAGCCTTCCTGACTAATGTGTTCAAGAAAATATTTTAGGAGGCCATACACATCCCACTCTGTTTTCCAATTCTCTCCTCCAAAAACTAATCATAATTGCAGGTAATTTGTTCAGAGATCGACTCAAGCTAGTTAGTAATTCACACATTTACAATAGGAACACTGACAAGATATTGTGTGCGTGGGGGTGGAGGAAAAGACCATCAGGATTCCTTTCAATCCTCCTCCTTTTCACCTCCACTCTTCTTTGAAGCTGCTGTTACCTGAAATACAAGAACGTCCTAAATATGGCAATGGCGGATCCAAGTGCATTCATAGGCCTAACCGGATTCCTGAACACCAAAACAGTAGATACAATCACCACCACCCGTTTCATTGTGTTCCCAACAGAGAATGTCAAGGGGCTGATTTCATCTAATGCTTGGTAAGAAGATCGGTTATAGAGATGGTAAAAGACACCAGACAGCAAAACCCATATGTAAAATATAGATGGTTTGCCTATGGCTTGAATTGCTTGATGGTACCCTTGTACCCATTGAGACCCTTCAACAAAGATTGCCACTGGAAATAGATACAGCAACGAAATAATAGTTATCCAACCATACAAATTCAGCCCATTAACCTCCTTGAAGCTTTGCAAGCTGCGTTTAGAATAGATGTTCCTCAATACAAACCCAACGTTGCTAATCAAAGCACCCCACAAGCCTTGGAAATTGAAAGACACTTCGGTAATGGCAGCTAAGGCGCAACCAAGAACAATAGGGAGGATTGAGAGCCAGACCTGGAAAGGGTACGTATTGCCAAGGAAAGACGAGAACACGACCGAGAATACAGGCTCCGAGGATTTGATGACATGGGTGAAAGAAACAGCTACCTTAGAGAATGAAACACAGGCTGAGATGTGGCCTATGGTGTGGAAAAGTGCAGGTCCGAGTGGGCAATGAGGAATGGCTTTGAAATCTTTGGGCGAGGTTGGAGCTTTAAAGACCAGAGCATGAACATACAGACAGACCCGACAAAGAGTTGAAACGAGGCAAGAAGCCATGGGAATGGAAAAAGATTCAGTACTTTCTTATTGTAGATGTTGAAGACAATGTTCTGAAAATACCATAGACCAAACACAAGTCCTAGCCGCAGGGTCTTGTTATTGGTCTCGGGCTCGGAGGCAGCACTTTCACCTCCAGAATTGGCTTCTGATGCTGCTCTGGAGACTTGGGATCTGGGTTTTGAAGAAAGCTCACAAGGTTTTGCAGAGAGACTGCTCGAATGGCCAATCTTGGTGGTTGAACTTTGAATCTGAAAAGAAAGGCCAACCGGGTAGCCGTGGATTTTGCTAAACTTGGAAACTTTGGTTCCCAGACGGGCGAACGGAGTGGTGAGGGAAGCCGATACGTGGGATAGGCTTCTTTGATGTGGAGTTCTGTTGAGAAGATTTGGATTGAGAAGTAGAGAGGCATTTATAGGGTATTGATGGTCGGATTGGGAGAAAGTGACAGTGGAGACGGAGGATGAATACGTGAGATTGGGAGTGAACATTGAGAGAGATTCTATAAAAGCAAGAATCTGAAGATCGAGGACGAGATTTCTCTAGTATCGAGCAAGCTTATGAATGCCTTTCGTTTTGGATATCTGATGATTCTTTCTTCCTTTACAAATTTGCAATTCTAAAAAAATAAAAAATAAAAAAACCTATTTGCTAGCCATTTTGCTTTTAAGATTAAAACTCAAAAAAGAAGGAAAATCAAAATAATTAATTTAAGTTGAGATCTAAAGTAATTGTCTCGCCCATTCTTTATAATCTTGATCTTTTGTTGAAAAATTGAATTTACCTGAAAAATATTATGTAAATAAAATACACATATCCTAGCTAAAATACACAGATCCTAGCTAAAACCTTGACCCTTATCCAAATCGTTTTGGTCGGGATAGATTCTTGGAGGAAGGAGAGGTTGGCAAGGGAGGGTAGGGGTCCGGAGAAGGAGTTCTGTTGGAGAGAGAGATGTGAGCTGGGTGAGAGAGCCGAGATCGGAGGGAAGAGTGCCGGAGATGGACTTAGAAGCCAAGTTGATGGAGGTTACACGGTTGCTGGAATCGCATTTAACGTTCTTCCAGTCGCAGCAGCTAGTGGTGGCGGACCAGCCGGACGGGGCGGGCTTGAGGGCGGCGATGAGCTTGGACATGACAGCAGCATCATCGGCGGTGGCGAAGGATGAAAGAGTGATCAGAACGTAGAACATAAAGGCAGTGAGACGAGGCAGGGATCTCAGCGGACCCATTTTGAGAGAGAAAGATGAGGGGGATGTTTGTGGAGACGACGGAAGAGAAGCGCAGCAAGCGAACCTAGTGTTGTCTCGGAGAATGTGTTTTTAAGTTTTGGGCAAGAGGGTTGGGGCAGGACTGAAAGAGAAAATATAAATCAGATTTTACTGTACATATCAGCCCATATATTAAGTGTATTGGATGAAAATTAAAAAAAAAATCACAACACGGTATGCTGCGGCAAAGGATTGATGTCCAGAACTTCTCAGACTGAAATGGCTCTACAGTGACGTGGAGGTGGGGTATAAGGGTCACGGCTTCATGAATCACTGGTCAGTTTTCTTAGGAGACTACTGCGGGAGATGCTTTTGTTAATGAGAAATGATATTACTCTTTGTTAATGCCAGTAGCGAGACCATGAAAAACAAAATTAAAAAAAGGTTCCTTTGCTACCGTAGCATTATTATTCGGGAAGAATAATTATTTTAATAATTACAAGTATTTAGTATTGGAAAATTAGTTTGGGGAGAGAAAACCATGGAACCGGCCGAAACCGTGGGTTTGGAGAAAGAAAACTAATCATATATCAATCTCGATGTGTGCCGGTACGGTCTTCGGTCCACCATCGACGTCTTTTGTGAAAGGAAAGAAACTGAGAAAGAAGGAAGAAGTCTCATGCCAACACTACTATAGAAGAAGAAGAGAGTTGCAAAGATGAAAAAGATAATGCGGGAAAGAAGAAGAGGGGTGGGAGGGTGTTATTAAGTCATTTTGAAACGTCGTCGTTTAGCTTTTAAACCAAACGACGCTATTCTATTATTTTTTTTTTTTTAACTTTCAGCCTCTAAAATGATGTCGTTTCACTAATTTAAGTGAAACAGTGCCATTTTATATATACATATATTTAAAATAAATAAATAAATAGACTGGATCGGACGGTATAGCAGTTTCCCAAGAGTTCAAATTGGAACTGCTAATATCAGTTTTTCCTAAATTACTCTTGACCACAGACCGGTTCTTTGCCGGTTCCGTGCTCCGGCAGTCGGTATGCTCCGTTGACGGCCGGTTCAGACGGTTCCTGTACACCTCTAATATTTTGTGACATTGAACTTATTAATAAGTTACCAAGAAAATTATTGAATTTATTAATAAGGAAATTACTAAGGAAGTTACTAAGTAGTCTGGCGCGGTTCAATTCCAAAGGAAATTACTAAACTTATTAGTAAGTTATAGAAGGAAATTGCTAAACTTATTAATAAGTTTTAATGCAAAATATCGGTGTCTTTGTTCTCATGATTATCATATTTCATTAGGCAAAATCATACATTAGTTTTTTAAATGGTTGAAGACTTTGTATATGAAGTAAAAGAATATTAAGTATTATTTAAACATCGTTACACTACACATTATTCAATGGCATAATTTAATTTATAAGATTTAAAATTTAAAATTTATTTTTTAAATCAATTATATTACGTATATGGTGTGATTTCAAAATTTCCCTCGCGAGAAGGAAAAGAAAAGTGAGATGATGGAGAGCTAAAGAGAAAGTAAATGATACTAGGATGTTTTTTTCTGTTTTTAAATAAAAAACAAAAGTTGGGAATAGGGTGGACTGGTGGAGGGCGTGCCAGCATAAGAGACGGCTAGACAATAGCTTTTGCCGAAACTGCGTTTAATCGGCGCTGACCACTGCATACTCCCTCCTGTCGGTGCGTTTAATTTATTTCCTTCTAATGAAAATGAAGTGCAAAAGGTTTCTCTGTTTTCCTGTTGGCTGCTTTCCCTCCCTCCTTCCTGTTGGCGGCCCTTCTAATAATTATAAAAATAAAATTTATAAATTAATCTATTTTATAATAATAATAAAAAATATGTCTAGTAGCTATATAAATTTATATATAGTTTCGTGTATTTGCAATTCCATTTGTATCGTTTCTCTTCCTTCTTTTCTCTGACGCATCGTGTCCCATGTGATATGCCATGTCAGCATAATTAACGTTTTACTAATGGAGTTTTAATGAAAAAATTAATTTGTTCGATCCTCAATTCACAATGAATCAGAAGTTTAATTAAAAAAATACAATAAGTAATTTGATTTTGAGGAAGTTAACTATTTTTTTTTTTTTTTGAGTTCGGGAGAGGGGAACTAATTTTGTATTTAACTTTACAATACATTATCAAATATATACATTATGTGTTTATCTCTTTTTTATTTAAAATCGTCAAATTTGAATAAAAACTTTAAAGAGTCTTCATCCTATACCAAAAGAGAATTATTAAATATATAAAGAATTTATATAAAAATAAATTAATAAACTGACATAATTTCATATAATTTGTTAGAGCTACTTTACGATAAAAATAATTTTATAATCTGAGATACTATATCAATTCATAATTTTCTTCGTATAATCTTTTTATAACTAAAATATTTTTCATACAAGAGATAATGTCTTCTTCTAACCACGGTACGACAAATACAAAGAATTGAACCTTTAAAAATAAGCAGTAGCATGATATTTGAAACGGCCCAACAAATTAGAGTACGAGAATTGAGACATTTGTAACAGACCATCACATGACAAGCTGATCCCGCCATGTTTTGTTTTAACATACTGTATTTATTAATAACAGATATTATAATTAATAATGGATAAGAATGTGATGACGAGTGAGAGCCACGCGTCATCTTGGAAGTATGATAATCAGTCAGGTCTAAAGTAACCAGTGGTCCTAGACTAGAAAAGCTGCGCGTGGCGACAAAAGAGCACCCTTAACGGTGGCACGTAAATTTCAAGCGCCCACTTTGAGTCGCACTTGTGGCTCACGCACAACGTCGTTCGGCAAAATTCTTCACTTGTCTGAACAATCGGCACCTTGGGACACCTGTGGTAGGGTGTGTGGTGGTCGTCGGATGCTAGAAAGCAACAGATCGACCTTTCGTCATACTTAGTCTTAAAAAAAAAATAAAAAAAAAGAATAATAAGAAAACTAGAGAGGAGATGAAGGAGGGATGAAAGAGAGAGGATCTACACAAGTTTTGATTTAGTGATAGTTTCTAAAGAGAATTAGGAGTCTCTCTCTAAACTAGGGCCGGCTGCTAATAAAGATTCTTCCTGATCCCACCATGTTCTGTTCAGCAATATAACAGCATGAATGCAAATATTACCAGAAAAATACAAAAGTAAATTAGAGAGCACTTTCTTTTGCATGAAAAAATATGGGTGTTTGGGGGGACTCTCTTTCCTCTTATGTGCAGAAAGTACTTGATCGATTGAGGATCCAATAGCTAAAGCTTTAGAAATACAAAAGATGAGAAGAAGTACGATATTTCTTATGTCCCAATCGATTAATTTTAATAATATTTTATTTAATTTTTAATTTTTATATAAAATCATCTCATCTCATCTTATTATCCAAATTGTACCTTTGAGAGCACTTCCGATCCTATTTGATTTTCTTTAAAGTATTTGACCCGGAGATTTGAATCAATATTTTGAATAGCGTACCAGACGTTGTACCGGTCAAGGTATTAGAATAAAATATTTTGATACGGATACCGTTTTGTGTAACGTTTCGGGATAGTCGATATATGAATAAATTATATATAAATATATATAAATTATAAATAATCTATTCTGAATTAGAGGTCAAAATATGAACTTATAGTTTGAAAAAATAAAAGAAAAAAAATTAAAGGCCGAAATATTGACCGGTATGGTATGGCACGGTATTTAAAACAGTGATTTGAATTGAATTCATATACGGGTGCATTTGAATATTGAACTGAGTTGAATTGAGTTGAGTTGAGTTGATAAAATATTATTAGAATATTATTTTTTAATATTATTATTATTTTGAAATTTAAAAAAGTTGAATTGTTTATTATATTTTATATTAAAATTTAAAAAAATTATAATAATAAATTGAGATGAGTTGAGATGAATTTAAAATCCAGACTAGCTTAGTGCTTAAAGCATGTTGAATTCAATAAAAAGTGCATTCAGTCTGCTTTGGTTGAATTCGATATTGACCAAAATCAAATCCAAGAAAGTTAAAAAGAAAATGAAAACCAATTGAGATAACTATCACGAAAATTGAGCATTTATGATGTGTTATTTGTGATAAAAAAATTATTTATAATAAGAATAGATCAAAGTTTTGAATACCGTTTCGATAGTTGTTTCGGTTGATACACAAAAATGAAAAAGTTTAATATCGATATTGTTTCAGGTACTATTTTGAAATAGTCTATATATAATAAATTAATTATATATGTATAAATTATATTTCAAAATAACATCAATGCAAGTTTCAAAAAGTTAAAACATATATTTATAAAACTCAATAATATTTCTAAGTTTTCAATCTAATACATACCTTTTATGTATTGGTCACTATCTCAATACTTACCGTACTAACTGGTACGATACGAAATTTAAAACATTAGAATAGACTCAATTTGCCCATATATAATTATTTTTATAAAAAATAACTCACGATAAATAAGTAATTTTTTTAGTAGTGCATGTGTATCATTTTCAGTTCCGACTCCCAACTGTACTTCATTACTTTACTCGTTGAAACTTAGAAACCGTTTTCTTTGACGGTTCCTCCATGGGTAAAAGACTTTTATTATGTAAATATTTTTATTTTAAAATATAATCGTATAAAAAATTTATAAATAAAATCATTATTCTTTCTTTATTCTATTTATATACTAAATTGATTATAATAGGGTTAATGTATATGACACCCTACTCTTCTCTTATATTTGAGTAAGTGTCAATAATTATTTAAAAAAAAAAAAAGGATGAAAAAGAATATCAACTTCAACCCAAATAATTTGTAAAATTAGATCCACATTATTTATTGACAAGACTGATTATTGTGAGGTTTATATATTGTGGAAACTATAAAATATAGGACTTATGGCAGGTTTGGAACACAAGACAAAACATAAAATTTTCATCTCATCTTATCTCATCATTACACATTTTTCAAATCTCCATACAAAATATAATAAACAATTTAATTTTTGTAAATCTCAATACACTTTTTTCAAATATCAAAACAATAATAATATTAAAACATAATATTTTAAATTTTCACATAAAATATAAAAAATAATTCAACTTTTATTTTACGAATTAAAAACCATCCCAACCCACCTACATTCCCGTTCACATCGTGGAAGTGCCTTCATTCGCTTGCCATGTTTGCAATTGCTTGAGGGCTCATGTCTATGCCATAGCTCTCATCCGCTTCTTGAGGGGTTTCCACTTCTCTACAAGAGGAGTTAAGATGTGGACTGCGCGGCCCATGTCTGGTCTTTGATCTGGGTCGTCAGCAGTGCAATGTCCTGCCAGCCTAGCAACTTCGTATATGCTATTCATGGTCTCTTCGTTAGGCGTCTCTTCGTTAGGCTTGAGAGTTTGATCAATGGCCTTCCGGATGTTCTCCATGTTGATTGGGTCCATTAGGACGCTGCTACGGAACCACGTGACCAGATGAGAACTCTTATCCGGCGAAGTATCATCTACTTCTACGGCTCTTCTACCAGTAATCAGCTGCATCAAGACCACTCCAAATGCATATACATCCACTTTGGCTGTCACTCTTCCAGTAGCTGTTGGGAAACAAAGAAAATATAAGAAGGGGATCAAATGTATGATATCATTTTGAAGACTCACTTTAATCTTTTGTAACAATTTAATCTGAGCCAACTTAAACTAGTGGAGTTCATCAAAGCAGACAAGGATGATTCACAACAAAAATTAGTTAACTCAAAACCATCGAGAAGTAAGGGTTACAGGTAATGATTAGCAAACAAAAAGAAAAGCTTAGCCCTACAGTTGGAAATACCATCATTGAGAATTAAGGTTTCAAAGAAAATATAATGCCATCATTGGAAGCTAATATTTCCAATCATTCTGATTATACAAATACTATTTGCGTTCCTTCCCACTTGGGAATTTTGGGGGTTGCCGAGAAGAAGGTAGCACTTTTAAATAACATCTTTCTTACCTAATGTAAACAATTGGTTAATAAAATGGAAACAAACTGATTACAATTCTACCTGTTGAGAAGCATCAAACAGAAATTCAACAAGAGTGAAATAGCTACACATACCAGAAAATGTTGGTAAATATGAATTTTTTTCGGTAACTAAACTAAAACAAAAACATAAAAGTCTCCATCTTTTCTTACCTGCAATCTCAGGTGCGAAATAACCAAATGTCCCTTTCCACTGTGTCTCGACAGAGTGCTTGCCATCAGGCACCTTCCTAACCAAACCAAAATCCGCAACCTTGGCTCTCATATCATCCCCTAGAAGTATGTTAGAGGGCTTTAGATCTCTATGAATGAAACGTTGTTGAGCTAAGCCGTGGAGATACTCCACTCCACGCGCCACATCCAATGCTATTGTAACCCTCTGCTTCCAAGTAAGAGGAGACCACCCGTTCTTATGCCAATCGAACAAATGCTGCGTCAAAGTCCCCTGAGGCATGTACTCGTACACCAGAAGCCTCTCTTTGCCATTAACGCAGCATCCGAAAAGAGCAACCAGATGCCTATGCGTAACTTTGGTAAGGACAGCAATCTCTGCCTGAAACCCATTCATTTCTTTGTTACCCCTTGCCCTAGATTTCATCTTCTTGACAGCGATCTTAGTACGATCATGCAATTCTCCCTTGTAGACAACTCCACATCCTCCCCTACCCAAAATGTTTTCTTTACTAAAATTGTTAGTTGCTTGTCTAAGATCTTCGATCGAAAAATGACGAACACTACGATCACCACTGCTCTGACTATGCAATTCACTAGGCACTCCTCCATTCCCCTTCACACCACCCATTATGCCATTCCTAACAACTTCCACCCCATTTTCATGATTCTCCACCCTCCCAAATTTCCTATGCTGCTTACCAAGATAACACTTAATCGAAACAAACAATACAGCCACAACGAAAATCACCACAGTAATAACGATAATACCGGGTGAGACCGGAGTACCGCCAGGTGCCGTTCCAGCCGGAGAACCACTCGGCGTTGTGCTATTCGAGTCCGTAGAAGGAGTTCCGGCTCCACTTCCAGAGCTCGGGGTAGTCGTTCCAAGCAACGGATTACCTGTCCGAGTAAACTTCACCGTCGATGCGAACTTCGGAATAGACCCATTTAGGTTATTATTTGAAACGTCAAGAACCTGAAGGTCCGGTAAGGTGGCCAAGTTATCCGGTATCGAACCGGTCAAATCGTTATTTGCCAGAGCCAATGTCCTCAACGATGTCAGATTCCCAAAGGCCGGTGAGATCGTCCCAGAAAAACACTGCTTCGCGAAATTTACAACAGTAATCTTCCCCTGCGAATCGCAGGTAATGAAACTCCAACCGTCGCATGCGTTGTTACCTTGCCAAGCAATCGCTAGCTTGATCGGATACCTCAACGCCGCTGCAACCTCGAGCAATGTCGTCACTTGCGAATCACAAAGCCCTGGAGTATTCTTACAGAAGCTATTGGTACTGTCAATAGTGCTCGTCACAGTTTTCGGAAACTCTGGGAGAGGACCTTGGAGCTCATTGTTAGACAAAGAAATGTTCTTTAGGCTGGAGATCGACATCAATGAAGCTGGGATGACGCCGGTGAACTGGTTGTCGCGGAGCTGAAGATCAAACAAGCTTGTGCATTTCGACAAGTCCGGGATCGGACCCGTGAACTGGTTTTTCTGCAACCATACCTGGCTCAATTGGGTCATTGAAGACAAAACGTCGATGGTACCCGACATCCCGTTTTGCTGGTTGTTGAGCCAGAGGTTCTGAATCCGGGACCCTCCAAAAGATTTGGGCAGAGGGCCAGTAATATTGTTGTAAGAAAGCCGTAGATCCCTCAAACTAGGGAATGAGGCAAAGATATCCGGCAAGGACCCATAGACACTGGCATTGCTGGCGTAAAACGTAACCAGGCTAGTCGCCTGAGTCAACTCGGTGGGGATGGTCCAGGTTGGAAGATTCGAGTTGTCGTCCAAGCTGAACGTGTGCAGGCTGGTGAGTCCTTGGAAGAAGTCGGGCGGGATGGAGGTGAAATCGTTTTTGTGGAGGTAGACTTCTTGGAGAAAGGAGAGGTTGGCAAGGGAGGGTAGGGGTCCGGAGAAGGAGTTATGTTGGAGAGAGAGAGATGTGAGCTGGGTGAGAGAACCGAGATCGGAGGGAAGAGTGCCGGAGATAGACTTAGAAGCCAAGTTGATGGAGGTTACACGGTTGCTGGAATCGCATTTAACGTTCTTCCAGTTGCAGCAGCTAGTGGTGGCGGACCAGCGGGACGGGGCGGGCTTGAGGGCGGCGAGGAGCTTGGACATGACAGCAGCATCATCGGCGATGGCGAAGGATGAAAGAGTGATCAGAACGGAGAACATGAAGGCAGTGAGACGAGGCAGGGATCTCAGCGGACCCATTTTGAGAGAGAAAGATGAGGGGATGTTTGTGGAGACGACGGAAGAGAAGCGCAGGCGACCGAGTGTTGTGTCGGAGAATGTGTTTTAACAGTGTGTGTGTCAGAAATGAAGCAAGCAGACTTTTTTTATAGGGTTAGGAGCAAAGCGGGAGAGGAAGAAGTGTAGCCGATGATACCGATCGAGCTGAAACATGTAAAATGACAGTTATGTCCTGGGCTTGCCTGTCAACACCTACTACGACACCAACCCAATTTTGCATTTTCTTTAAGCTCCCTTAATATTCAAATGAAAATTTATAAAGATTCTTGGAATAATTCTAAAAGTACATTGACAAATCATCATCCATATCTATTATAAAAATTCTTCGAATAATTCAAAAGTACATTGACAAATCATCATCCATATCTATGCGTAACTGTTAGATTTATTGTGTTTTTTCACTTTTTAGTGGCTGTTCAGCCACATATTTTGGAATGTGAGTCACATATGGGCTGTCACTGTAAAATCTAATTTTATTTTTTTAAAATGATTAATTGTATTTTAAAAAGGTTAACTTTTGAGCTGATTGTATTTTGGATTGATTGTGACTTGATTTTGGAAATGTAATTGAATTGTAACTTGATGTGAACTGAATTAGAAGTGGGCTTGAAATAGAATTTCACACTTGATATGAATGTCACTTGATGTAAATTGAATTGTGACTGGAAGAGAAACTTTTGTGTGTTGATTGTAAATGCTTGTTATTTATTTTGTGTAATAACGATCAATTGAGTTAGATTAATACGAATATTATGTGACAACAAGTTGAAAGAGTTACAATTTTTAATTTGATTGTAGGAATTAATCTGAATGTTGGAATTTAATCTGATTGTAGATGCTTGTTAAATATTTTGTGTGATAACAGCAAGTTCAAAGAATTACATTAATTTGACTCAAATGGGTTGTAGATGCTTAATATTTCAATATGATGATTGATTAGTAGATGCCGTGTGGTTTAATATTCCAAATTATGATTTAATTAATTTTTCTTTTTAAACTAAAAATTTGAATTAAATTATTTAAGTATCAAATTAAATTATTTACTTAACATATTATTAGTGTAATTGCAAGATATGAAAAAAAAAATTAAAAATATTTTTTTTAAAAAAATATTATTATATTATTATTTTGATGAATCCAATAACTAATCCAATATAGAATTATGAATAAGAAGGTTTTACATTTATAAAAAATATGTACTTTTTATCAAATTTTAAAGATAAATTTGATGAATCCAATACCAATACTCTTATCCCTCTCTATTGTAGCCTTGTAGGGTGTGCTACGTGTTATCTATCAATTTGTATGTCGGTCAAACTTCAAATTGGACAACTTCTTCCCAAACGTAAAAATACGCAGCCATATTTGAATACACCGCCATCAGTCAACACGCAACATCAAATTATCATTCTTGTGGGATTCTCAACGTGTGTCTGGAAGCATCGAAAGGTCAGGTATAGATATGTAATGCCCTGATTACCCTATTCTTGGACATGACCCGATACCAATTACCATCTGTGTGTATCATATTATAATAAGCATATAAGTAAAAGAGAAGAACTTCATCTGAAAGATCGATTCAAGTCAAAAGAGAAATACCCGTTTGCCAACACTCGACTGGGGACCCAACCCAATGTCATGGGTGCAAGTTAGTACCGTGTGACTTATGTAGGTTCGACTTTAATTTAAGAGTAATTTAATGACCACACCCAATATCACTTGCTAAAACATGTCATGAGAACCTATGCCTTCACACACACGCTGGAAAAGGAGTCCATTCCTGCATTCACACTAAAACAATAGTGACCAGACACGTATTATTCCAAATTTCATGCACCATGAGTTACTAATTGGCTTTTGCCAAACATTTTCAGATTACATAAAATTACTTTTAATCTAAAATAGATCTAATACATTTAATAAAATCAAATCAATTTATAAATTTAAGTCATGCTAGTTAAGATGATAAATAGATATTTTCTGTAAATTTACTTCAGGTAATCAATTCTCTTAGTTAAAAGATGCAAAATACAGGTTTGTGCAAAAATACACAACTGCCCGAAGGGCATTATTGTCACTTGACTGAAACCTTACTGGGGTCATCAAAGAAATGAAGGTCTGACAAGGATTGTCTGATAATTTGGTAGTAAGAGCATAAGAGCACTAGCCATTGCCAACTCCAAGTGTAAATTTTACCTTTTTTTATCACAAAATTCCTACATTGAACTAGCTATAGCCATATTTTTTAGTTTTGAGCTACAATAATTTTTCCCACCTAACTATATTTGGAGATACACTATTGAAGGACCAAATGAGTTTTTTATTATTTTTTCTCAATTTCCCTCCCTTTCCCTCCCTTTTTGGTAATTTTTCTTGCCAAATTACTTTTCTTTTATGATAAAGTTTCTGAGGGTACATTTATTTTCTATCATTATTAGCTTAATACACAATATAAAAATATAAATAGCAAAATATACTTATTTTCTATCATAGTTTTTCTTAATTTTTTTTTTTTGTTAATACTAAGTAATTGGTTTGTGAATCTCACAATGCTATGAATGTATGTAGCAATCTAGATGCGTAAAGTTAATGTGCATCCGAGTGACTTGCCGTACTACAACTTAAAGTTAATGACTCTACTTGTTGGCAAAAAAAAAAAAGTTAGCAAAATTTAGTTTGTTAGTTTCAAGAATTGTTGTATAATTTTTTTTTATCAAATATTATTAAAATATATGAAGTATATTTACAAAATATGAAAAAAAAAATGTCAAATATTATTAAAATATATAATATAATAATATTATTTTGACTTTAAAATGGCTAGTCCAATGTGGACTCAAATAGTCAAAAGTTAATACAATAGCCAAAATGTAAGATTCTAGCCAAATTTTAGACTTGGCAATGGCTAGTCCATTGCCAATGCTCTAAGCGGTTAGGGAGTCCTCTGTCAGGCTCTCACTGGCTTCTGTTCCAACTTCCCTTGTTTGCAAAGAAGCGTTGAGAGAGAGAGAGAGAGAGGAGACGGGGAGACACAGAACAAAGCAAAGCATAAAGAGAAAAAACAAACCGAGTTATAAAACAGCCAAAAGTTAGTACCGTGTGACTTATGTAGGGTAGACCGTGCATGTATGCCTGCCTGCAGCCCGATCCCCGTCTTGACGTCCAAATTTGTGGGTTTATGGTCAATTGGTGATGCAACTAATTACACAGGAGCTGGTGCTGTGACCCTTTTTTTTTTTTTTTTCCTCTTTTCAAATAAAATATTTAAGTATTCTTCATCTAAAGTTTGTCTAGTTATGAGTAGTCTTGTCAATTTGGTCTTTCATTTCCCAATTCCGATAAATTCGACTCCAATTGGTGTGGATTCATTGGAAGCAGTTGATTCAGGTTGGTTAATTCATGTGGGCATGCCAATTAGCATGTGACCATCCATATGACCCCACCAGTCAACAGTCTCAGATTCTTATAATAATCACTTTCAATAACCCGACAGTACTGCAGACTGCAGTAGCCAGCAGGGTTTATGTTTTGGATGGAGCAGCTGGGAGATAGGCCCTCCAGCATCGCCAGGCGGTGGGATTTTATTTTTATCAGCCTATTTGGTTGCCAAGAAAACGAGGAAAAGAAAATAAGATTTACAAAAATTACGACAAAACTAAAATTTTGATTGGAAGTATTTGAAGGGAAAGTTTAAGGTTTTTTTTTAATTATTATTATTATTATTATTATAACTTAAATGGCATGAATAGACCGGCAAAAGTAAAAAGATAAAATGAAATATAATTAATTATATATATATTGATAATTCATGCGTGGGTTTAGGTCATATTTATATTATGCCTAATCATTTAATTTTTTTTAAAAGGTATTTTTCTTAAGACAAATATCCTAACATTATGCTCAAATTTATCATGTAATGTTAAAATTCATATGAAGCGACTTTATAAATTGACACCATTGCAAATGCATGTGCTTTTCTTCTGGAGATCATTGAAGTTCACAAGCGTGTGCCAAATTGTAATAAGTAAAAATTGCTACTTTTTTTTTTTTCAAAAATAAAACCTCATCATTTCATTAAAAATAAGTCTAGAAATACAAATTCTATCTCTTTCCAGTTCTTCAACAATAAAATTTGACATCTCTTCTATCCAAACAATTTTTTCTTTAAAACTCAAAGCTTTCCCAGCTAAACTGTGTGCTATAATGTTTTTCTCTCTAAAAACAAAAAGTAATTGCCAATCAGGCATCCTATGAAAAGAAAATTTAATATCTTCTACTATAGATCCCACCAAAGAGAGGTCCTCAGCTTCCCTATGAACTACCGTAATGACTGATTTTGCATCCCCTTCAAATATTGCCCTTTGAATGTTAAGTTCACCACACACATCTAGAGCCACTCTCAACGCATAACCCTCTGCCACCATTGGATTGTCAACATGTTCTTTTTTATCACAAACAGCCACTAGAGCTTCCCCTTCCTCATCCCTAATAATAATTCCTACTCCCATTCTTCTATCCTTCACATCCAAGGAAGCATCCCAATTTATCTTCACTAAACCAGCAACCGGTTTTTCCCATTTCAGTTCACCCCTTCCTCTTACTTTACTTGGCTTTGCTTTGTCTGTTGTAGAAGAGCTTGGGCAGCCTTATATTCTACTAAGGATTCACTGGCCTTCTGCAGTACTGTTTTGGGGCATACGATCTTCCTTTCAAACACAAACATATTTCTTCTTAGCCATTGTCTTCTGAACATCACTGCCACCAATTCTAATTGCTCCTTGCTCAGCTTATTGATCAACTTCAACCATAGTAGCATAAAGTCTGTTTCTGCTCTATTCAATTTTTGAACTCCAAAACTTACATCTGCCCAAACGTCATTAGCTGCTGGGCATTCCCAAATAGCATGCATAATAGTTTCAGACTCTGCAAAACAGATTGGGCATGATTTTTCAGTCACTATCTTTCTTTTGAACAAATTCTCCTTTGTTGGCAATAAGTTGTTTCCCACCTTCGACAGAAATTTTTTTACTGAACTAGGCACCGTGAGGTTCCAAATGATACTCCATTTCTCATCCTTGGATCCTTCTCTTGAACTTTCTCCTTGAAGACTTTTTAATCTATCTAACTGCAGGAAATAAGCGCTTCCCACAGAGAACTCACCTATTTTGGATGGACTCCAAAACAATTTGTCTTGAACCAATCCTCTACTCAAAGGGATACTCAAAATCTGCTCAGCTTCATTGAAAGAAAACATTGTTCGAACCAAACCTTCTCTCCATTCTCCCTTTTGTTTATCAATTAATTCTTCCACTTTTGCCTCTGCCTGCAAAACAGAAATGGGTGATTGTATAGAGAAAGAGGAGGGAGAAGGTAACCACTTCTCTCCCCATATTTTAATCTTGCTATCCCCCACTCTCCATCTCACACCATCCTTCACTAAGTCCCTTGCCTGCCAAATGCTTCGCCAGATCAAAGATGGTTGAGAGTTTAACTTTGCATCCATAAAATTTGATTGTCTAAAGTATTTCTCTTTAAAAACTCTTGCTGCTAAAGACATAGGATTCTTTATCAATTTCCAACCTTGTTTGGCTAAGAGAGCCATGTTAAATGATTTCACATCCCTGAAACCTAAACCTCCCTTACTCTTCTGCTTCTCCATCTTTTCCCATTTCCTCCAACAAATACTACTTTCCCCCTGCTGATTACCCCACCAGAATCTTGAAAGCAACAAATTAATATCACGACATAGCCTTTTAGGGAGTTTAAAAACTGACATAGTATAGGTTGGGATTGCCTGGAGAACTGCTTTAATAAGGATTTCTTTTCCAGCCTGAGATAGAAAGTGGTTTTTCCAATTTGAAATTTTCTGCCAAATTCTCTCCTTAATAAATCTGAAAGTATTGTATTTTGATCTTCCCACAAGGGTAGGCAGACCTAGGTATTTCTTATAGCTGCCATAGGCTATGGAATTTCCAGCATCCACTATCACCCTTCTATCCCCTTCCCTTGTGTTGCTACTAAATAATAAAGAAGTCTTTTCCTTATTAAGAAATTGCCCCGAGGCTTTCTCATACTTTTTTAACACCTCTTGGATCCTATGCCACTCTTCTAGCTTTGCTCTTCCAAAAAGGATGCAGTCATCTGCAAATAGCAAGTGGTTAATGCTACTGCCCCCTCTAGTCACTTGCACTCCCCTCGTAAGCTTCTGATTTTCATAAAAATTCAGAATGTTGCTCAGACCTTCGACACAGATAATGAAAAGATAGGGTGACAAGGGATCCCCTTGTCTCAACCCCCTTTTTGGCCAGAATTTAAGTCCATGAAAACCGTTAATGAGCATTGAGAAGGAGACAGATTTCACACAACCCATAATCAACTCCACCCATTTCTCATTGAAACCCAATCTCTTCATCACAGCCTCTAGAAAGACCCATTCTACTCTATCATACGCTTTTGACATGTCTAACTTAATGGCCATGTTACCCACCTTCCCCTTTTTTCTGGATTTCATAGAATGTAACAATTCATAAGCCACCATAATGTTATCATTTATCAATCTTCCTGGCAGAAAAGCACTTTGGGTAGGAGAAATTATTGACAGCACCTTTTTAAGCCTATTGGAAATAGTTTTAGAAACTATTTTATACATAACGTTGCAAAGGCTTATAGGTCTATACTCACTAACTTTCTTAGGGTCTTTGCACTTAGGAATTAAAGCTATATGGGTAAAGTTTAAAGAGGGATCCATGGGATTACCATTCAGAATTGATAGTGTTGCACTACACACTTCCTCAGAGACTATTTCCCAATGATTTTGATAAAAACATGGTCCAAAACCATCAGGACCAGGAGCTTTTAAAGGAGCCATTTGCATTAAAGCCTCTTCCACTTCTACTCTAGAGAACCTTTTCATCAAAGAGTCATTCATTTCAGCCGTAACCTTTGCTTCCATCCCTACCAAACATTCATCTATGTCTTCCTTACTAGGTGCTGAGGACTGAAACAGCTTTTCAAAATAACCTCTAAAAGTTGCTTCCACATCTAAAAAACCCTCCATTCTTCTGTTATTTTCATCATACACTAAACTAATGAGGTTCTTTTTCCTTCTTTGATTGGCACAAGTATGGAAATATTTCGTATTCTTATCCCCATACTTACACCAATTGCATTTAGCCCTTTGTTTCCATCTAAGGTCTTCCATTTCCAAGAGTAAATTCAACTTTTCTTTAACCCTTCTTATCTCCTCTATGTTACTGCCAGTTTCCTCCTTTTGTAATTCCTGTAACAGCTTAGTATTAGCTTCTATCTCCTTGTCACCTCCCAGCCTATTTTTTTTTCTTCCAACTCTGAAGAGCTATACTACTTTTATGTAATAAACTCATCACTAAGCTTTCTTGAGGTTCTGCGGTTACTTTCTTCTCCCACACTTTCTTTATGATCCTCTCACATTCTTTTTCTAATGCCCAGCCAGCCTCATACTTAAATCCCCTCTTCCTTTCCCCTCTCTTGCCTTTCATCTTCAAGATATGCATTAGTAAAGGTTTATGATCAGATGTTCTTGCTGCATCACCTCCACCCATGTATCTTTATAAAGATTGGACCAAACTGAATTGGCCATTGCCCTGTCCAATCTTTCCTTAGTAAAAGAATCATCCCTATGAGAATTACTCCAAGTGAACTTTTCCCCTTTCCAACCCAAATCGAAAAGATTACCTTCATGCATGACTGATCTGAATAGCTCAATTTGATTTTCTGGCCTTTCTCTTCCCCCCCATTTCTCATCACTAGTAAGGATCTCGTTGAAATCCCCCATTATACACCACCCTCCATCACCAACTGGTTTGAATGACTTTAGTAGCTGCCAAGAATCCTTTCTTTTTGTAGTTTCGGGATGCCCATAGAAACAGGTTAATAACCATTCCTTCTCCCATTCATCCTCTATCCTCACATTAATGTGCCTTTGGGAATAATTTTCTAATTCCACCCTCACTTTTAAATCCCAAAACAGAACCAATCCTCCACTTTTCCCCATTGCTTCAACCACAAAACAGCCCTCCATGTGTAACCTTCTTTTTATAGATTCCACTCTATTTTTCAAAGACTTAGTTTCCATTATAAAAACTAAGTTGGGTTTATTTTTCTCTGCCATATTGCAGAGATCTTGAACTGTTCGAGAGTTCCCAAACCCTCGACAGTTCTAGCTAAAAATTTTCATAATGATTGGCGGGGCTGAAAACCAGCCACCGCCACTACATCCAAAACTTCTTCCCTGACCCATCTCCCTTTTTTCCTCAAGCATTCCATCTCCTCTTCCACCTGACCATCACCTTCTCTTTTCTACTGAACAGAATCTTGGGAATGAGACTCCGTCTGTTTTCCTTTTGCTCTAGCCTTTATTTTCCACTCCCCTCTCTTTTTTGTCGGTTCCACCCTCATCCCTTCCTTTTTATCACTCTCCATCCCCTTCTTCTCAATATTAACTTCTACCCTCATCTCACACACCTGCCCCTCCTCTGAAAGTGATCTTCCCAGCCCTCTTCCCTCCACATTTTTATATTTTACCCCTTCATCCTTCCTATTTTCCTTCCTCACCTCCTTCCCTCTATTCTCCACCATCATCCCACTCCCTATTATTCACCTCTCCCATTTTTTCTGCTAAGACATTTCTCTCAAGATTACCTTCACTGACACTATTCTCCTCTTCATTTTGATTTTTCTTCTCTTCCTTCCTTCCCCCATTATCACCCTCCTCTTTCCTCCACGTACCACCATTATAAGCCTTTGGTTTTTGCATCTGTTTTGCCCTCATCCAAGAACCATACTGTTCTTCAGACCCCTCCCCACTAATCCTATCACTACTGCAACCCTCCTCTCCATGCACTATGCTACCACATGAGAAACATATCCTTGGCATCTTCTCGTAAGTAAAAGGAACCCAGAGACTACACCCTTTCAATTTCACAGTTCTCCCTCTAGCTAGAGGCTTGGTCAGGTTCAGATGAACCTGGACTCTAAGAAAACTTCCCCACCCACTCCCATCTTCTTGAACTTCTACATCCTCCACCTCCCCCACCGAACCTCCTATTTGTTCAGCTATGGTTTTTGTCATACAAGAAAGGGGCAACTCATGGATACGCAACCAAAAACTCTCTGTATTAAAATTCATCCTATGAAGAGGGGTATAGCCCTCAAACTCTTTAAGAACCAGCACCTGATTGTCAAGAACCAAGGCCTTCCAGACCACACTCTCATTTTATCATCTATTGTTTAAAAAATAATGGCAAAAACATTCGGTCTTACCTCAGTAAACTTCGCAGCCTTACTGATTCGCCAAACTTTTGCAAATATCAAACCAAGCACCTCTTTGCTGATTGATCTTAAGGAACACAGCTTCCCGAGCAAACTTCTCTGTTCTTTGCTCACCAGCTCCGCCGATGGGTCCGCCTCAAGTTCAATGTCGACCTGCTCTTCCTCCCTCAACCTAAAACCCTTCCATTTCTCCTCCAAACCCTCCATGCGAGACACCGTACAAAATTTTTTCTCTCAAAACCTCCCAAACAACCCTAGAAAAAAATTTCTACCTCCGTAACCACCTCCGTGCACCACCACTGTCCTTTCCCTTTTGTCTCTGTTTCCACTCAAAAACCTCTCTTCGTTGTCCCCCCAAAGCCCAAGTTTGTTATAACCGTCCTTACGTGCCACTCGCGCACCCTTCGCACTTCACCTCTTCTCTAGAGAGAAAAGAGAGAAGAATATTACCAGCCCGACCCCGGCAGGAAACTAGTACTAGTTTGTCAATCCTCAAGTACACATAATACATATACAATGTGCCAGTAAAAATTGCTACTTGAATTTAAAAGAACTCGCAATTAGGTATTTGCATAAATCTCCCATTAAGGAGGATTGCCATGTAACGTCGGCCTAACGCTACGTGTTAGTCTTTGATTGGTTTAAATCTAACATCAATATGCCATGCCACATCAGCCAATGTGTCTGGGAGCATCGAAAGGTCAGGTATAGATATGTAAAGATGCCCTCCTGATTACCCTATTCTTGGACATGACCCGATACTAATTACCATTTGTGTGTATCATATTATAATAAGCATATAAGTAAAAGAGAAGAGCTTCATCTGAAAGATCGATCCAAGTCAAAAGATAAATACCCTTTTGCCGACACTCGACTGGGGACCCAACCCAATGTCATGGGTGCAAGTTAGTACTGTGTGACTTGCAACATTTTGGCTGGATATAATATATAAAAAATTATATATAACATAACAAATCATATAAAAAAATATTCTATACAATAAAAAATTAAAAAATATATATATGAACCTGTCAGTTCCGGTTCGGTCTAGTGTTAAAAAAAGAAAAATTGAAACCAGACTAATTTCGATCAGTTTTGAGAAAAATATAACCGATACCGGACCAGACCAAATTTGGTACCGAACCAAACCCATCGATTCGGTCCATTCCGGTCAACTTACTGGTTCATTGTTTTTTTTTCACCCCTAAAAATGGTGTATATTAAAAGAGGTAAATAATAAATATTTTGCTTGCTAGTTACAGGAAAGGGAGGTTTGGATACAAAAAAATCTCATCATTATAATTTTTCAAAATTCATACCCAAAATACAATAAATATTTTAACTTTTTCAAATCCTAAAATAATAATAATATTAAAAAATAATATTCTAATAATATTTTATTCCACTTTCATCTCATCTCATTTTGTTTTTACATAATAGTTGCACCACTAATTATTATTTATATATATTTATATAGTTGTTTGGGTTCATACAATTTATAATAGATTTGAATTGTAAAATAGGAAAAAAATAAATTAGATAAAAAATATTAAATTAATAATATTTTATTATTATTTTAAGTAATAGATAAATGATCTAACGTGAAACTCTCTTTGATGAAATAGATAAAAGACAAAAGCAAAACGTGTGAAGAAGTTTAGCCGATGACACTGATGGAGCTGAAACATGAAACTAACAGTTATGCGTGGACCCGTTTTTCGTCCCGTTGGGGTGAGTTGTTTCTCGAATGTTGCATTTTTCTGATGTAGAAATCTTATCCCTCTTTATTGTAGAGTGTGCTACGTGTTATCTATCAATTTGTGTTCTTCTACGTAACCACCTCTTATTCCGCAACCTCCACACACTGACTGATGTGTCATTTATTTATTTTTTTAATCAAACTTCCGTTTTGAATTTGGGATACAAAATCTCCCACCCCGCGTTCTCCTCCCCCCCCCCTTTCTCCCCTTGCGTTCTCTCTCCCCCTCCCCCTCCTAGCTCGTTGTCATTCTCCACGGCTTTGCCCCTTCACCCAATTGGTTGTGCTTTCGACATCATTACTTGTCGTCTTCTACTTCTACTGGCCGAAGTGTACTATTTTCTCTTTCACTTTTTCTCTCATTCTTTTGATTTCTAGAGTTCCAGTTGATTGAGAATCAAGAATCTCTACCACTTTCTTAAATCTGTTGTGTTGTTGGTGGTAGTGCTCCTTTTATTTTTCTTTCGCTTTATCTGTTGATTTGTTGGGTTTGTTTAAAAGTCGATCAAGTCTAAGATCTGTCATATTTTGAGGGAGTGGGTTTGTTTTACATGTATTTATCTTCTTTATCTTTTCTATTGCTGTTTTTTTTATTGGAGATCATCATTTGATGCTTTCCTAAGCGAATGGGAATGGAAAACACTTTTTCGTCTCATCTATAGTATACTTTGCAATAGATTTGTTGAAGAACTGTCATATTCTTCCACAGACATGTAAAACTCATGTCCTATGAGTTTTATCTTTTATTTTAGTTTTGCAAACATCAAAATAGTAACAAGAATTTTGATCCAATTGTGTTTCTAGTAACTAAATTCAAGATGTATAAGAAAGTTTAGAATGTGGGTGACTTCTGGATTGTAAAATCTGCATGAAAATTCTTTAGACTGTTTGATGGGCAATAGGCAAATTCTGGACAAGTTCAGATGTAAGGGATCCATGCCATGGGAAACAAAATAGTGTTTTTAGTAACTAAGCTCAGATGTAATGAATCTAGATCATCATGATGAAAAGTTATCAAAACAAGATTGGACCTACTTTGGAAACAAAGCTAATCATCTTTGAATATTTATCTGTGGACTGTTTGAGAAGAGTGTAGCTGAAGTGAAGTTTTCAACTCCAAAGGAGCTGAATGATAGTACTAGTTAATTTCCAAATCATCAGTTGGACTAGTTTCTGGTTTTTTTTAATTCATTTTTTTATACACTATGATTGAGATCTAATTTGAGCCTTTTGTTGAATGTGACATTAATTGTGCACTGTTGCACGTATGAGTAGGTTTGTTGCTGATATTAATTGTTGTTCTCAAAGAAATGATTAGTTAGTTTTATGTATAAAATGGTTCAAGTATTAAAGCAATGTGCATTTACATAGCTGACAGAGTTAGTTTGACTTATGTTCAGTTAGCATTTTATTTTTAATTTGTTTGTACAGTTATAAATACCAACATTTTATTTGATTTTCACAAGCTGTTAATTAGTGTTATGTTTAGTTATTTGAAGTCTGAATTGTTGGTATAGGTATAAACCACGTAATGGGCGTGCATTTTGTGCATGTGTTTGTCAAATTAGATATGGTCATGCAGAGGATTGATGCTTTCAACATACAAAAAGGAAGATTGGGCGCGCATTATATGTATATGCATTTGTAAAATCAGCTGAATTGGTGTTCCTGTGACTTGTGTTTGTTTTTATAATATAATTTTAGTATTGGGTTTGTAAAGGGGATAAACGAGAATGGATGTATAATATTTTCTTCAAGTGTAATATATTCAAGAAGTGTAATATGATATGTAAATGGGTTAATATTTTTTTGAAGTGTAAATGGGATAAACCAAATATTGTCACGCAAGGTTTATTTTCTTCAAATGTAATATTTTCTTGAAATGTAAAGGGGGTAAATCAGATATGTAATATGATTGTAAATATGGTTTAGTTGATCATTTATGCAAGTTGACCAATCTTACTGGTTATGGTTATGAAGGAGCCCTGAAGTGTGTTAATTTTTTGTCCACTAAGATTATAGGGTACATTTTTTTAGTTGAGGAATTTATGCTTTTTCATATATAGGAGCCCTTCAACTTAATGGATCCTGTTGGGGTGCTTATGGATATTTCAAAGGACATGGTTGGTCAAGTCCAACTTGTTCAATACAGTCAGAATGGTTCAACTTGGGGGGTGGGATCATCTCATCATTATACCTTTTTCAAATTCTCATTCAAAATATAATAAACAATTCAACTTTTTCAAATCTCAATTCAACCTTTTCAAATTCTAATACAATAATAATACTATAACATAACATTTTAAACACTAAAACAAAACACAAAATTCTCATTTCACCCCCCAAACCTGCCCTAACTTCAAGATTGCATTAAATAGCTTAAAGAAAGATATATTCTGCGATTTGGGATATGGAAACTCTGATTGAGGATCTAAAATCCAAGGTTGCAGAAGCTGAAATATCCGTAAGCACCTCAGCTTGATGGCATTCTTGCGCTTTTAAGTCATTTTCAATTAAGAGTTATTGGCAAACACAGCTAAAAGACTTCCTATGTGCAAACATAGCTGAAGAAACCTACTTGTCACGAAGCAGAGGAGAGCTATGGCATTGACCTAGACATGAGCCCTTCTCAAGCAATTGCAAAACATGGCAAGCGATGAAAGTACTTCCACGATGTTTAAGCGAATGTCGTGTCACAAAAAAGCAGAATGCTGTGATGGGGCATTTTTTTTTCCATGTGGATCTCATGTTTTATTCACTTTTTTCAAAGCGATTACGCGGCGGTTGCACAATTCATGGTTGTAAATATATTTTTTCGGCAATTTTTTTTGCTTTATAGATTACTTTCGGCATACTACGCATGCGGTGGGGCATTTTTCCTCTGAACCTTTTTTTTAAATGTTTTTATTGTGAGTTTGAGTTAAATGAGATTTGTGGTCACCTTGTAGATTTTTAAAAACTGCAGTTGGACTTGCTGACTAGAATCTAAAATTTATATTGTGAGTTTAAGCTAAATAAGATTCACAATGAGTTGTCGCTGACTTCATGGTTATGCAAATGATTTTTATATGTAAATACAGAGTCTCTTGATAGGAGTATGTTTTGGAAAGTTACTACATATTAGAATGCGCATAGAGAGAAATGGTCATTAAACACCACTTGAGAATCGTGGTTTAATAATTTATAGTTGACCATGTGATTTCTCTCTATCTTATGGTTTTGCTCGTTCTGCAAATGATACTAGTATGTTCTATGATAATGTGACATGATTGGAAGCATTTTTTATAAGCACACACATTCACCATGAATTTAGGAGTTATAGTAAAAAATGTATATCGACAGGCTTAGATCGGCTCACTCACACAAGCAATCGCCTTTGACGTTACAAAGGGATAGCAAGCGAAAATGAGATAATGTATTACTCCATACTTATCTAGAGAGGATTAAGTCGTAAGAAAGCTTATAAAAAATAATGAGATATGGAAACCACCATGGCAAGGGCCACCAGCCGCATTGGATAGAACGTTTTGTTTCGTATCTCTTTTTATAATTTATATAAATATAATTATAGAAACGAGAACGATAATGGCCGGAGAGCCTTGTAAGAAATGGGACAACATTACTTTTTATGCATGATTAATTATTTTAATTTATTTTTCCAGCTTATATATCTCATAATAATTTCGCCATGCATGCATCATTGCATCCCACCTTGTATTTTGTTTTTTTAAAAAAAAAAAAAAATAGCAAAATGTAATGAAAATAAAATGGGTGGTGCTCGCGAGCTGCCATTACTTACCACTGGCGTACCATTAGCATAAATGTGTAGTTAATTTGAAACATGATTGTTATTTATTCTCTTAGTTAGATTTTCATTTAATTTTTTTATAGTTAGATCTAGTAAATTGTAATTTAAAAGAATAATTTGATAACTTGAATCATTTCTTTTTTTATCATCATCTCATCATTTTATACTCATCATTTTATAATGTGACATTAGATAATTTATTATGTTTTATTTATAAATCTATTATTTAATATTATATCATGAAACGATGAAAAAATGGTGATAAAAATGATCGTAGAATATATTTTTTCTTTTATGAAATTTGAGGGACTAGAAAATTTATTTTTACGCTTGGGAAGAAGTTGTCCAAATTGAAGTTTGACCCACAAAGATATACAAATTGATACGACCACGGCACTCAACATCAGTTGTTGCCATAAACGCGTTTTTAACGTCCTTAAGTGTCGTCTCCTAGTTGGAAGTGGGACCATTTCTTTACTAAAAGAAATAAATAAATAGTAGATGACCCTCATTGAGCTGTAGTTACTCCAAACAACCAATCAAGCGAGAGAGCCCCTTGAACATCTCTAGATTACTCTAAGAATGCATTTGGACATTGAAATGAGTTGAGTTGAAATAATAAAATATTATCCATGGTGTAAGGGTGGTGAATAAAATAACTCTTTTTAATAAAGTGGCATGCTTTGCTTTTGATTGATTTGGGTTGTAACAAAGTTAATAAAGAATTGTAAGTGTATTATTATTCTTTCGAAATTAATCATAATTTGTACAAAATCAAATTCATTCAACGTGTTTAACTGTCAATTAAGGACTCCAATTTCACGTGTAGACCAAGTGAGAGAGAGATTAAAAGAAAAAAAAAAGAGCAATATTAGATACAAGTCCCATATAACAAGTCTTGTACAAGTTTTTTTTTATAAAAAAGTGAATCTCACTAATAAATAATTATTATTGTTTACACTTTTTTAACAAAATCTCGTGCAAGAGTTGTGTATTTGAGATTTATACAAACCATTTATCTTTTGGGTAATCCATAGCAGTATCATAACGTAACTGTTGGGTATTGAAGGATTATAGGGTGTGTCTTAGGTTATGTTTAGTTAGTAAGGTGATCTCAAATCACCCCAGACTACTTCATTACTATTTATTATTTTTTTATTACTTTTTCAATATTTTTTAATTACTATTTACAGATCATCTGATATCACTTCAACATCCGAATGTAATCTAAGACTCGTGCATTACCTTTAAAAAAAAGTAGAATCTATCATTAATTTTTTTTTATATATAAATTTTAAGTTTGACCACTTTTTTTAAATAGACATCTTAAAATTATAAATATATCTTCTCTCGAAGATAATGGTACATAATTTTCATGGAGTACGCAGTGGGGTTATCTTTTCCGATTTCCCTCCGGTAGTCCTTTTTGTCCAAGCTTTTATTTTGTCGCTGCATGGTTATTAAAAGAGTTCTACTTGAAAAACATATCAGCAACGCTTTAGATTTCTTGATAGTTGTTATTGTTAAAAAGGAAAATGATAGTATGTCTAATGGATTTGTTTTTCCATTTTTGTCGCTAATATATATATATATATATTTTATTTAATAATTAAGTAAATGATTATTAATGTATTATTTTATTTTTTAAACTATTTAAAGATATTTATAAATATAAAAAATTATAATTTACACTAGATGGCACAACGAGCAATTAGAGCTGGTGGCATGCTAGCAGCGTCCTTATTAAAAAATGGTTGTTAAATTATAATCTAAGCAGCATGATCCATAAATGATTACACAATCTGTCTACGTGATAGTGTCGTATAATATGAAAGATAAATTAGACATGTACACTAGTGCACAACTTGTCAATGAAATATTATTATTTTAAATTTTGTAAAATAAATATATTTCTTTAATAATTCCTATAAATTTGGAACTTTGATCAACAACAATTATATACCATACCCAGTTGATGTCATAACCTCCTACAAAATAATGTTGTTGTTTATAATTTGAACAAAATAATGTTGTTGTTTATAATTTGAGCCAGAGTCTCTAAAATGAAAGTTCGAGTAGATCTCGAAGTATTGGTTAATAGTTAGAGAAATATTATTTTTCAACTAAGATTTTATCATATTTTAATCACGCCTGCTGACAATACATTTTAAATATTCCATCTATTGCATCAAGGCTTGTTCATTTAAAAGTGTAATGCTACATATAATTTTAAGATATGTTAGCCTGCACTCCATTCAAAATAAAATTGGGTCGACTATTAAAATATAAATTTTTTATATGGATCTTAGATTTAATTATTTTTTTAAAGGAAGTACATGCAATTTGTATATTTTTTAAGACAGTAAATATTATTTTTCTTTTAAAAAGAGTAAAAGAGTAAAGTAGTTAAATTGGGACTCAAACATAAACCAAAGAGAAATTTTTCGATCACCATAATATTAAACTGAAACACATGAAAAGTCCTTGATGTTACAACAAGAAACAAAAACTCCACTTCAATGTACTAAAAATCTGTTCCCAAATCGCGTTTTAACCAACAACTAAGAAACATGAAAAGGCCTATATTAGACATTGATCTCTCAATCAATTTTCTAGTCAACTTGTAAGGATCCAGAATGTAATACAAGTTCTGAAATTGTGATTACTTACCACTAAGAAAGCTAGAAAAAGCCTTCCTAACTATTGTGTTCAAGAAAATATTTTAGGAGCGGCCACACATCCCACTCTGTTTTCCAATTCTCTCCTCCAAAAACTAATCATAATTGCAGGTAATTTGTTCAGGGATCGACTCAAGCTAGTTAGTAATTCACACATTTACAGTAGGAACACTGACAAGATATTGTGTGCGTCGGGTGGAGGAAAAGACCATCAGGATTGCTTTCCATCCTCCTTTTCACCTCCACTCTTCTTTGAAGCTGCTGTTACCTGAGAATACAAGAACGTCCCAAATATGGCAATGGCGGATCCAAGTGCATTCATAGGCCTAACCGGATTCCTGAACACCAAAACAGTAGATACAATCACCACCACCCGTTTCATTGTGTTCCCAACAGAGAATGTCAAGGGGCTGATTTCATCTAATGCTTGGTAAGAAGATTGGTTATAGAGATGGTAAAAGACACCAGACAGCAAAACCCATATGTAAAATATAGATGGTTTGCCTATGGCTTGAATTGCTTGATGGTACCCTTGTACCCATTGAGACCCTTCAACAAAGATTGCCACTGGAAATAGATACAGCAACGAAATAATAGTTATCCAACCATACAAATTCAGCCCATTAACCTCCTTGAAGCTTTGCAAGCTGCGTTTAGAATAGATGTTCCTCAATACAAACCCAACGTTGCTAATCAAAGCACCCCACAAGCCTTGGAAATTGAAAGACACTTCGGTAATGGCAGCTAAGGCGCAACCAAGAACAATAGGGAGGATTGAGAGCCAGACCTGGAAAGGGTACGTATTGCCAAGGAAAGACGAGAACACGACCGAGAATACAGGCTCCGAGGATTTGATGACATGGGTGAAAGAAACAGCTACCTTAGAGAATGAAACACAGGCTGAGATGTGACCTATGGTGTGGAAAAGTGCAGGTCCGAGTAGGGCAATGAGGAATGGCTTTGAAATCTTTGGGCGAGGTTGGAGCTTTAAAGACCAGAGCATGAACATACAGACAGACCCGACAAAGAGTTGAAACGAGGCAAGAAGCCATGGGAATGGAAAAAGATTCAGTACTTTCTTGTTGTAGATGTTGAAGACAATGTTCTGAAAGTACCATAGACCAAACACAAGTCCTAGCCGCAGGGTCTTGTTATTGGTCTCGGGCTCGGAGGCAGCACTTTCACCTCCAGAATTGGCTTCTGATGCTGCTCTGGAGACTTGGGATCTGGGTTTTGAAGAAAGCTCACAAGGTTTTGCAGAGAGACTGCTCGAATGGCCAATCTTGGTGGTTGAACTTTGAATCTGAAAAGAAAGGCCAACCGGGTAGCCGTGGATTTTGCTAAACTTGGAAACTTTGGTTCCCAGACGGGCGAACGGAGTGGTGAGGGAAGCCGATACGTGGGATAGACTTCTTTGATGTGGAGTTCTGTTGAGAAGATTTGGATTGAGAAGTAGAGAGGCATATATAGGGTATTGATGGTCGGATTGGGAGAAAGTGACAGTGGAGACGGAGGATGAATACGTGAGATTGGGAGTGAACATTGAGAGAGATTCTGTGAAAGCAAGAATCTGAAGATCGAGGACGAGATTTCTCAAGTGATCGAGCAAGCTTATGAATGCCTTTCGTTTTGGATATCTGATGATTCTTTCTTCCTTCACAAATTTGCAATTCCAAAAAAATAAAAAATAAAAAAATAAAAAAAGAAAGAAAAAAACGTATTTGTTTCGACTAAAGCCTAGTTTGCTTTCAAGACTAAAACTCAAAAATAAAGAAGGAAAATCAAAATAATTAATTTGAGTTGAGATCTAAAATAATTGTCTCACCCATTCTCCATAATCTTGATCTTCTGCTAAAAAATTGAAATTATCTGAAAAATATTATGGAGATAAAGTACACATATCCTAGCTAAAATACACAGATCCTAGCTAAAACCTTGACCCATATCCAAAATCTTTTCTTAACGCCGTAAAATTCTAAAACCTTAGATCTCTTGATGTCTCCTAAACATCAAATCTGAAAATTATTTCCTAAAATCCTCAAAATCTAAAACCCCAATATTGATGTTTGCAGAATCTCAAACTTAAATATTAATAGAATTATCTCTTGATGTATGATGAATTCTAAACAACAAATCTGAAATTATTTAATAAAGTCTTCAGAAATCCAAAACCTCATCTATTAAAGCGTATAGAGCCTTAAACCCGGCTTCCGATTATGCTTATACACTTTCAAAATCTAAACCTTAAGTCTTATAAAAAATCATTTTCTACAGTCCACAATGTAAGCCTACAAGATCTAAAACTCCAAATGTCATGAAAATTATTTCTTAAAATCTACAAAATTTAAGACCTCAGATCCCATCAAAATCATCTTTCAAGTATGCAAAATTCCTAAACCTCAGATTTCCAAAACTCAACCAATAAAGTCTATAAAATCTCAAACCTGACTCTGATACCAACTGTAACGCCCCAGTCCCGCAGGTAGGGGTGGGCAGTGGTGGCCCGCCCCCCGCCTGCATGGTAGACCACTAGCGGGGGCGGGGGGCAGACTGACCCCAGCCGGGCCTCTCCCCGCACCCCGCTCTACATCCATCCCATAACAGTAAGTCTCACATTGCTTAAGTTTGATTATTGTATTACCTTGACCTTCTATATAAAAGTAGGCGTAGGAGGTCAAGACAATCTAGAATACAACTCTAATAAGTTTCTATTTTTTTTAATTATAAATTTTAATTTATAATTTTAATTATATTATAATTTGGGTCACTACAAAAAAAATGGGCTTTTGCGACCAATTTATTGCGACTAAAAGACTTTTCGCAACTAATTTTAATTACAAATAGTCATTTCGCTGGAATTAACTGGTCGCAAATAAGCAGTTTTCTTGTAGTGAATATAAAATAAATTTTAGACCCAAATATTTTTTATAGACCCAATGAGTCATTGGGTTGAGCGGGGGGCGGGGCGAGGGGCGAAGAGTTAATTCCCGTTACTTAAACTCACATTCCAACAATATATTTATGACTCCATATTCTCGATGCCATATAAAAATTATTGTTTCAAACTAGCTACCTCAATATAATTAACCTCCCAAAATATCAAGTCATTAGAACACGATAAAACCTTGATCATCTCACCCATGCTCTATAATCTTGATCATCAGCTGAAAAATTTAAATTATCTGAAAAATATTGTGGAGATAAAGGGGTGAGTTATCAACAACTCAGTAAATAGAGAACATATGCTAGTATGTAAATATGAATATTTACAGAGTTTAGAATGTAGAACAAAACATTTTTTCAAAATGCAGAATGAGAACATTTGTCAAAATATCGAAGTGAAAGTTTCAGAAACATTCTTATTAAAAAATATTTGGCATAGCATAATCTGAGACATTATCTTCATATCGTATCAGAGCATCACATCGAGACAGATACCATGTTTAACCCCTATGCTAGGATTATAAATCACCATTACACCTATGACGGGGTCGTATATTATTATTATACATGTGGCAGGGCCATATACCACTATTATTGTAACACTCGGATCCAATCAAGCTCAAATTTTATTTATTTTATTTTATTTTTTCACACATTAACTTCCCCGCACGTTTTATTTTTTTTTTTTCCGTCCATTTTCTTTTTCATCCTTAAGTCTTCCTTTCATCCACGGCATGCATGGTCTTGCACGTCTCTAGTGTATTTTTATCTGCTCCATGCACACACACGACCCTATTTCCGTCCGCACGCACGTCTCCCTCATATCTCTAGGGTTTTCACATCATATATTTACACACACATTAGCCATGCTTAGAGAAACTGCTCGGTTATGTTCGCTGCCGCCAACCATATTTTTTTCCTCAGTCTCTTGTCGCACGAATCAGCCTCTCCTAGTCCAACACCCATCTCTCCACCATACACGACTAGCAACCAGGACCCAAAGCCTCCACCTTGCACCACCCAGAACTCTCATTGCCCCTATACGAAACTGACACAACCCACGCATAACTCCCTCTCATTCACTGCCTCTCCGCATTCCCGACTCTATGCTCATCAACTTTACCACCATAAACCTCCACCGCAAACCACCAACACCGTAAGATAGCCACTACAGAACATTCCTCCGCCTTGGTCACGTAAACCCACCCCAAGCCGTGTAGCACCTCAACCGTTGGCCAAGCCGTAACGCAACACGGTTTGTTTCTCCGTGATGCCGCTGCATTGCCACACGAACTCACAGATAGCAACTCCTCCTTACAAACAATGCACCACCCTCCAGGCCGTCCTCACCGCCACGGAAAGTCAACCACCGTCGCCTAGCCGTTGAAGGAGGAACACACACGGCATACTTTGTTTTCCCACTCCCGAAACAGAGTAGTCCTTGCTCAAGCCGTTCCACTAAGCTCCTCCACCAGCCTCTCCCTCTCCTTGTACCCCTCGATTTTTTAGCCACGTTACACGACGGAAGCACCGCACGTAGCTCCCGACCAGTCGCATGCCTTCTCGCTGTTCGACGGTGAGCTCTCTCCCCTTCTGCACGCCATACTCTCTCCGTCTATCACTCATACTTTCACCGTGTTTCTCTCTCTCACTCTCTCCCGCTTCCAGTGCTCCGCCGAGATCACCACCGCTAAGTTGCTAAGCTTCTAGCCTCTCGCTGCGTCTCACGCTGCCGCATGATTCCTCCGTGAGTAAGCCCCTGCCATGCAAGTTATCTGTTTACGAAGGTTTTTGTTGGTTTTCAAAGAATTGAAGGAAATTACATTAGTGCCCTTTTACTACATGTTATATTAATGTGCTTTTAAAGTTTTATTATGTTTTAGTACACTCTTATATAATTATGATTACAAAAATCACTTAAGTATTTTAACATGTTATTAAGTAAAGATTTATTTTAAGAGTAAACAATATTGGAGTGATGTTATTTTTACACTTTAGATATGATTTAATCTATTTAAAAATAGTTATGGTTTATTTTAAAATATTTTAGGATGATTATATTATCTAGTATTAAACTTTATAGTTTGTTTTCAATAATAAATAGGTCAAACTTTTAAATGTTTTAGTCATAGTTATTAAATCAACATTAATGATTTTAGAAGGTGATGATTTGTAATTTTAGGTTTTGAGGAATTAAATAGGTTATTTTAGAAGCTTAGGATTAAATATCAAAATACGTGATTAATTGAAAATTTACAAGAATTACGTGATTATTTTATAGGTGACGAATAATTATTGTTCGACATTTTTGAGAAAATTTTTGAAAAAGCTAAGAAGTTCAGGTAAGCGAGGTTCCTATGCTAGATTTTGTATTAAAATAAATTGAGTTGAGGTTATTTTTGAAAAATATACATATGTGATTATGAAAATAAATTTGAACTAACTCAGTTATTTGTTCTGTATTACTCATGAGATTCTGTTTAAGAATAATTTATTTTCTGTCATGACTGGTATAGACATGAGCTTATTTTTGACATTTTGTTTCTGAACCTTGAAATGAGAGCGAATATGAAATTTGTGCATAAATTATGCTATGATATGATTTTGTTCTGTTCTGAAGATTTTCTGTACTTTGATATGATCTGATGTGATTTCTGAAAACCTCTGGCATAACATTCTGTTTTTGTTTCTGTTCCATTTTGACCTTACCACGGGTGTAAACTGTGGCCTCTGTTTGGGCTGGTACCAACTTTTCTGTTTCTGGTGCACCTACTTTGGAAACAAAGTATTTTTCTGCGTGGTCTTTCCTATGTACACACTCGGGACTCTGAGAATGAATAAGGGGAAGATTCACATTTTGTTTATGCTCGGTTCGCTACCGGGGTTTGCACAACCCTACCACGGGGGTTAAATATAGTATTTGTTCTGATATGATAAGATAAGACGTGATGTTTCAGTTTATGCTTTGCCAAAGGGATTTTGATTATGAATATTTTTGAACTTTTGTTCTGATATTTTTGATAACATGTTCTGACGCTGCATTTTTAAAACATTATTCTGATTCTGCATTCTGAAAGAAAATATTTTGTTCTGCATTCTGAACTATGTATATGCTTATGTTTACACACTAGTATATGTCCTCTGCTTACTGAGTTGTTGATAACTCATCCCTTATCTCCAATTATTTTTCAGATAATTTTAATGGTTCAGCTGGAGAACAATAGTAGGAAGTTTTAGCATGGTGTGACGTCCGTAGTGGAATAAGTGCCCGAGGGTACAAGTGCTTATTTGAGAGTCGTAGTTAGTAAACTGATTTATTTTTTGTTATTTTGATTTGATGAGTTAAGGATAATTTCAAGTTTTGGAGAGTTTTTAATTTATATTATTGAGAATTGTTTTTGTTGTCTCCATGAAGGAACATAGATATTTGGGTTGATTAAATGGATTAACATTTTATGGAGTTTTCTAGATTTTATAGTTGTGTTTTTTAAGTTGATATTAGGTATTAAGAACTAACTCTCCGGACTTCCGGGAATAGGGCGTTACAATTATACCCGTGGCAGGGCCGTATAATACTATTATCACCCGTGGTAGGGCCGTATACAACTATTATACCCGTGACTGGGCTGTATACCACTATTATCACCTGTGGCAGGGTCATGTACCACTGTTATCACCCGTGAAAAGGTCATATACCACTATTATCACCCATGACAGGGTCGTATACCACTATTATACTCGTGGCAGAGCCTTAATGGAACATATAAGAAACATAAAAGAATCAGATACAGATACAGAATCAGAATCAGAAAGTCATGCCAAAAGTTTTCAAATGTCACATCATATCAAAACAGAGTACTAAACAGATTTAGATCATTTCACATATTCCAAAAATAAATTCAGAGCATTTTTACATCACATGCACAATTTTTCAGATTTCATATTCACTATTTTTGCACAGTTCAGGAACAAAATACTAAAAATTTGCTCATGTCTACACCAGTCATGACAAAAATACTCTTTTCTTTCATACATATTTCATGAGTAGTGCAGAACAAATACGTGAGGTTGTTTGAAATTTCTTTTCAAAACATATCATGTACATTTTCATAAGATCAGTCTCAATCATTTCTTTTATGCAAAGTTTAGTATAGGAACCTCACTTACCTGGACTCTTCAACTTTTCTAAATTTTCTTACAACAATGCCGCATGAATTTCAACTGTTACTTATAAAATAGACACGTAACCTACTTAACTCTCTAATTAAAAGCATATTTTGATATTTTAGTATAAAATACTAAAATAACCTATTTTTCCTAAAAATCTAAAATTCTTGAAACCCTAAAAATATCTTCACTCCAAAATAAACGATATCTATTAAAATATCTCCGACTAATACATAAAATCTGAATTGTTTTCCACCTTCGAACACCTAATTTATCTTATTTTCATCACAATCACATCATAAAATATTAATCCTACGGTCAACACTTATTAGAGGGGTATTTACATAATTTGCTATCTATGGGATTAAATCACAGACGTGCCAACAGGTTCACAGGATAGGCCACATCGGGCCGAGTGAGGGAGAGGTATTGGAGAGCCCCAATGATTTGTCGATAGACTTTACCATCCTCCGCAGGGATGCCGTTGTGGAGCCGGAGAGACTCGGAAGTGGAAAGCGGCGTCTGCACCTCTTTAGCTCCATCAAGATGATGCTTGGTTAAGAGATCCCGAATGTATTTTTGTTGAGTGAGAAAAAGGCCATTTGCATGGGGAATGACTTTGACACCAAGAAAATAATGTTGGGAGCCAAGATACTTTAGTGAAAATTTTTAACCCAATTGATGTGTAACCTGCTGATCAAAAATAAAAGAATTGCTTGTTAATATGAGATCATCAACATAGACCAAGAAGTAGGCGTGGACCGAGTCTTTCTGGTTGACAAAAAGAGAGGGATCGGCTTTGGATTGAGAGAAACCCATCTGAAGTAAAAAAATTACTGTGTGTCGTGTACCATGCATGTGGGGCTTGTTTCAACCCATATAAGGATTGACGGAGCTTGCAAATATATGTTGGAAACTGAGAATCAACAAATCCAACATGTTGTTTCATGTAAACATCTTCCGTAAGAGTGCCACGAAGAAAGGCATTATTGACATCAAGTTATCGTAGAGACCCCCCTTAGTTAAAGCAGGTGAAAGAACCACCTGTATTGTGGCAGGTTTGACCACTGGAGAGAAAGTCTCTTTGTAGTCAAGCCCATACTGTTGATGAAAACCTTTAGCCACCAAGCGAGCTTTGTAATGATCAATACTGCCATCAGGTTTACGCTTGACTCGAAAGACCCATTTACATCCACCAGACTTAATATGAGTGGAAGGTGGGACCAACTCCCACGTGCCATGACGAAGCAAGGCTATGAATTCATCACTCATGGCCCATCGCTAATGAGGATCTTTGAGAGCCTGGGTGACATTGTGGGGCTCTATAGATTTTGGAAAACCATATGAAACTACTTAGGCTTGTGAATGTTATTCATGGCTCGAGTGATCATGTTATGAGTCCTGCTAGAAAATGGAATAACGAAAATATTTGTGGGCTCACGAGCAGGAACCGGATTAGGTGCGAGAGTGCCTTCTTGAGAATGATGCGATGCGGGGCCTAGGGCAAGGTCGGTGGATTAGGTGCTGGGTGGAATTGGAGTAGGCGGGTTTGGTAGTTCCTGAGACAAGGTTGGGCGATTGATGTTGGGTAGCAATTGGAGTGAAGGCCATGACTCGAGGGGGGGGGGGGGGGGGGGAGAAATGGATGGAAGAGCAAGATGAGTTTGAAAAGGGAATTGGCTCTCATTGAATGTAACATGTCGGGACACATGTTTTGTTAGTGTCAAGATTTAGGCACTTATAAGCAGATTGAGATGTGGAGTACCCAATAAAAACACAAGGTAAGGATTTGGGTTCGAGTTTGTGAGAAGTGTATGGTTTTAGCCACGAAAAACATAAACAACAAAAAATCCGTAATTTGAGATAATTTGGTGATGTGCCAAATAGACGCTCAAAAGGGGATTTATTTCGTAGAATGGGAGTGGGAAGACAATTCATAAGGTAAACAGTGGTTTGAAAAGCAAGATGCCAATATTGAGTGGGCATATGTTATTGAGTTAGGTCATGCCTGTTTCAACTATTTGACGGTGGCGTCTTTCAGAAATGCCATTTAATTGTGGGGTGTGAGGTGGAGTGGTGAGGTGGTTGATTCCATTGGAGGTGAGATATGACCGAAGTTTAATATATTCACCTCCATTATCAGTGTAGATATTTTTAATTGGACAACCAAATTGTTTTTCTATGAGAGTGCGAAGTTGGGAAAATATGAGAGATGCATCAGATTTATTATGCATAGGAAAGAACCAACAATATCTTTTGAAATGATCTATAAAAATGACATAATAACGATGACCTTCAATTGAGAAGATTTGTTTGGGACCCCAAACATCGGAATAAAGATACTCAAGCGGGGAATTGCTGTTAATAGTGCTAGTACCAAAAGGAAGTTTATGGCTTTTATTAGTATGACAAGAAGAACAAACCGAAAGAGTACTTGGGGTGGAAACAGGCAAATGAAATTTAGAGACAACATGTGAAACAGTTTTACTGCTAGGATGATTGAGACGACTGTGCCAAATGGATCCGGTTGTATGCTCACCAACGTTGGCAACAATGGGTTGGGAAGTAGTGGATGGTGCAGGAAGTGGATAGACCTCGTTCCCACATCGGCCGCGAAGAAGTATCGTCCCCGTTCTTTGATCCTTCACAAGATAAAAATCTGGGTGAAATTCAAGTAATACATTATTTTGCTTTGTAAAATGATGCACAAATACCAGATTTTTATGTATGGCAGGAACACATAGTGTATGATGCAGTCTAAAAATGTGATGAGGCGATTGAAAAGTTAATGAACCAATGTGAGTAACCGGTAAGCCTGTATCATCGCCAATGACAACTTCATAAGTACCATCATACTTAGAGTTGATGTTTAAATTGGAAAAATCTGAGGTGAGGTGATGTGATGAGAAGCCCCAGAGTCAACGAGTCATTTGGACGACTAAGTTTGGTTCGTACTAACACAATTGGCACTAGCAGTTTTCGGTTGCATAGAGTGTTTGGGATAGAAACGGGCTGAGTGGCCAACTTCACTACACAACTGGCATTTTCCCTTGTATTTGGAGCGAGAACCAATGAGTTTTGTTTTATTGCGTAGGGTGGGAGGAATCAGAATGATGGCCAATGGAGGAGGGCCTATTCCAAGCTCAATGATTTGTAGGATTGGCATGAGTTGCAACAAGTTGGTGAGTTGCATGGTTGAGCCGCTGAAGGTAGGCTTCATGGGAAGTCAAGAGATCATGCAATTCCTCAAATGTGAGAGGAGTTTCACGAGTGCGGATAGGGGCAACCAGCTCATGGTAGTCAAGACCAAGGCCGTGAAGAACATGAAGGGTGATGTCATCTGAGGACAGGGGAGTATCGATGATGGCTAGTTCATCAATGGTACTCTTGACATCTTGGAGATAGGCAGCAATCGGCTTGTCACCTCGTTGAAGGAGGGTCAAATGCTCCTTGAGTTGCATCACGTGAGAGCGGGACTTGTTTGCATACAAGCGATTGAGTCAAAGCCAGGCATCGCGGGAAGTTTTGGCTGAGGCAATGAGAGGCGTGATGGAGTCAACAATAGCAGTAAGAATGCCATTGACAAGGAGCTGGTCCTGCTTGAACCAATTGGAGTATGCAGCGATGTCGGCAGCATCAACAGGGTACGTAGGCCCGAGGGGCACAAGGATGAGTTCCATCCAAGAATCCCATGAGGTCATAGCCAAGCAGTAAAGATGAAAGGGTTGCATTCCATGAAGGAAAGTTGGGGCCAATTAATTTTTGAAGAAGCTGTCCTATGGCTTTGATGGAAATTAGGTTTTGAATTTTTGCAGGGGAAGCCATAGGAGCAGAATGTCTCCTTGGAGAAAAAAAAAGGCTCTCTGATACCATATAAGGGTTACACACTTGCGTGAAGGTATAAAAGAATTCACTATATTGCATTACAGTTGCTGTACAATATATAAACAAGTCAGAGACTAAGATCAAGGAGATGATCATGCTATACAACTAGCTGATTTATATTACATTCCATACAAGTAAAGGAACTGAAATCACGAAGAGTATCTTAGGAGATTTGTATTCCCCATTACAGTTGGTTCATCTCTGAAAGCCACAGGTTCTCGTGATGATTGCCGAGCAGAGGTTGCCGGTGGTTTCGTTGGCTGTCCTCTACGGTTCAAGAGAGGTGTGCGGCTTCCTTACGCGAGGAGGCAATAGTGCAACCATGGTCTGTGTTGGACGTGGGAGGCAGTTAGCGCATACAAGTCTGCTGCCGTGACTATGAGAAAGAGCCTTTGGGGGTATGTTGGGTGCTTCCTAGACGTGGAGATGTGGAGGAGGGAATGTCTGGCAGCCCTAGCTTGAGGAGAGGTGGAACGTGAGGTTTTACCTACTGTAATGAAGACACACACACACAGCTATGCTGAAACCCTAACAATATAAAGAAGGTAGAATTTTTGTGTGGTGCCGTGAGTCTAATGGAAGGAGATGTGCATGGTGGGGAGTTTGTAACTTAACAGAATCTTGGGTTTCACGGTTTGGGTTTAGGGCGTACGAGGTTTGGACTTTTTTCGAGAGTTAAGGGCCTTGACTCAATCTCTAAAAATAATACAACTTGTCCTATAAATTTTTCGGGTCAATATTGACTTGGCCCGTTAAAAGATTTTATCTTAATTATCAAGTCCAAATAAGTCCATATCCTGTCAACATAATTTTAGACTCATAGTCTATTCTAAAATTACTCGTTAAATCTCAAATGGGCATTTCATACATATTAACAAAAAAAAAAAAAAAATGAACGTGGATTTCGTGCTGGGTCGGGTGTTACAACAACTGTATGCGATATCATATGACCAATAGTTTGTATTGGAAAGATAAAACCATAAGGAGCATAGCAGAAAATAAGAGCATACAAGTAAAATCTTTACGTGCTCAAACATTCTTCCAAGTTGAAATCTGTCAACTAGTTTGACAAGTCTCAAAGAGGCCATTTAAAAAAAAAAAAAAAAAAGTATCAAAGAGGCCAAAGTATAAAAGAAAAATAAGCTCTACCTCCTTTTTCTTACTTGCATTAATGTTTCTTGATTTGTTTAGACTTAGAATTTTACTGGACTATTATCATCAGCTGATCATATTGTCCTGACAATTGTATCCTCAAAACTTGTGGTGGAAATTGACATTTGCATCCACTTGGGCGCCCAGCCAATTGCGGTGACAGCAACTCAATTCAATGTTTTGGACTATTTCGTTTGAGTAATTAAAATAAGATATTTTGATATTGATATCGTTTTAGATACAGATTTGAAATAATCTATATAAAAATAAATTATATATATAAATTATATATTAAAATAATAGTCTATATATGAATAAATTATATATAAATATATATAAATTATAAATAGTCTAGTCTAAATTGAGAGTAAAAAAATAAACTTGCAGTTTGAAGAAATGAAAAAAGAAGAAGTAAATGCCGAAATATCGACCGGTAAGGACCGAAACGACCGAAATTCTGACTAGTATGAAATTCAAAACTTTGACTCAACTTCAATTCAAGTTTTTTTTTTTTTTTTAAAAAAAAAGAAATTTCGTTCAACATCTTCAAATTAATGAAATGATATTTGTAGTGTTATAATGTGTAAGTTTTGTGTGTGTGTATTTTTTTTTAAAGAAGGTAAATAATCCACATAAAATTTAAATTTTTTAGCAGTGAATCATACTTTTTTTCAAAAGATTGTGCGGGCTTCCATACTCAAACGTACATAAATACATTTCAATTCAAATTTTTAACATTTTCATCTTATAATTACTTAGCCATTGCAATTTTCCTAATAATACAAACAAAACACAAAAAATACAACTTTTACAAATTCTAAAATAAAAAAATATTAAAAAATTATATTCAAGTAATATTTAAATTTTATAATATATTTTTTTCAATATTTTCTCACTCTTTTCCCAAAATCCAAAAAAACATTTTTACTTAAATTATTTCACTAGTATTCACAAATCATTTTACTACTATTTACATAATTTTCATCTTATTTGCTTTCCCAAACATCTCCAAATCTATTAGGCCAACGGGGCCAAGATTTTAATTAAAGAGAAATGATATTTGTCATTTTAGAATGTGCAAGTCCTACACATTTCTTTTGAAAAAAGTATGTAAACCTGTGATCTACATAAAAAGATTATTCTTTTAATTGTGGCCCATATTATTTTAGAAGAAGTGTGCATGACTTGCACACTCTAAGATTGTATTTAACATGAGCCTTACAAGGTACAAACGGTTTGGCGCATCAAACTGCGTACCGATGATGACATGAATTTTTTTTATTGGAAAAAACAAAAGAAAGAAAATTTTGTGAGAAGAAAAAAATCCTCTATCTCATGAAAATCATTAATTTCCATCTCAATTCGCAGTTTTAATAAATGAATGTCTTATATGGCAGCATCGATGAGTGAACTCGCTTGCAAAAAGACTTTTTCATTCAACATTACTCTTATTTAAAACTCCCTTTCCTGATTTCCTAAAATCGACTCTTGAGAATTAATTGAGGCCCCCTCTTGATTAGGGGTAGGATTAAAATACAGCTCCCTTGTGTATTTTTGTCGTCTTATTATTTTGAGGAATCACAATTCATCCCCAAATAATAATTTCTTGCAATATGATCTCTAAAATGTAAATTTTATTTAATTTTCAACAGCTAAAGTTGCAACCATACTCTCATTTAATTCAATCCTGAAGAAGTATTAAAACAATCATAATTAATAGAGAAATGCTAAACTCACACATGGGGCTCTCGATAGTACTTTTTTTACTTAGTAATTAAAGAAGTATTTTTTAATGATGTTGTGATTTTTTTTAAATATTTAAAAGTGTTAAAACAATACATGAAAAAAAAGCAAAAAAAAAAACAAAAAAACAAAATTTGCACTGTAGGGATCCCGGTCGGATTCCTCATGTGTGGTTGTAGAGCCACTCTAATTAATATTAAGTGCATAGTAAAGGAAAATAAAATATATTTTTACCATCCAATTAACAATAAATGTTCTTATATATATATATATATATATATCTTCCCATTGAAGAAAAAAAAGCATCAATATATGCTCATGAGCTTACAAACTCTTGATGTCTTCAGATAATTAATCATTTGAGCTTATAACACATGGTAAGATAAACTTGTGAGTGTAGAACTCTCCCTCTACATTTTGAGTAGTGTTTTTTTTTTTTTTCAATTACTAATTTGGAACATACTCAAAAGTGCTTATAAAAAGGAATTGCTGAAGAAATTGCTCTGGAAAACGTGATACTGAAAAATTAGAATCTTCAATAAAGAGCCTAAATTAGCAAATGTCTTCATCAGCAAACATACGTAATCTTTTTAACAACATCCTCCAATCTCCTCCACAAAAGCTTTAAGATTTTTGTACGAAGACCCACCTTCCTTGGCAGCTTCCCTAGCCAACTCCTTCCATTTCTTAGCATTCCTTCTCATTTCTTCCCCTCGCTCCCCACCTCCAGCTACCAATTCCAAGCACCTCTTGATCTCATCACTTTCTACAATGCCATCCTTGTTTGCTGTCACCCTCAAGCCTGTTTTCCACACATCTTCAATCAGTTTTGCGTTTGTTCCTTGATCTGTCCATTGTGGGAAAGCAACCACTGGCACCCCGGAGACCAAACTCTCCAAACTCGAATTCCAGCCACAATGTGTCACAAAGCATGCCAATGAAGGATGTGACAGAACCTCCACTTGAGAACACCATGGCACTATCATTCCCTTTTGCTCCAATTCCTTTCTGCAACTCAATCTCTCTTCTTCTTTCTCTTCTTCTCCATTTTCCTTGGCTCTTATGACCCACAAGAAGGGACGGCCGCAATCCAACAATCCGCGTGCCATTTCCTCCATCTGCTGCTTTGCTAGCACCGATATGCTCCCGAACGAGACGTAAACAACAGATGAGTTAGGCTTGGAGTTCAGCCATTCGATGTAGTACTCCTTGGAGCCTTGGAAAAGATCTCCGCCAAAAGCTTTATCGGATGTATCCTTTCCGTCCAAAAAGGCCGATGGAATCAGCGGTCCAACCGCAGTTAGATTAAATTTTTCGATCACTCTCAAGGCTTCGGGCTCTAATGCATCAAAGGTATTGACAAGCACTGTCGGGTTGCTTTCTTTTTCGAGTGCTTCGATTTGCTCTTGAAATGACGGGAGTGCAAAAGTATACGTATTTGAATCAAGCAAAAAGGAGGGAAGGTCACGACCATAGAGCAGTGGCAGTCCCGGTAATTGTAACGAGTATGAGGGATCAGTGCCCTTTTTCCTGATGTCGTCTCCATGGCCATTGAAGTAGTAGTAGTATATGTCCAAAACCGTGGCAGGTTGAATCCAGAGAAGTGCTGACGGGAGGTGAAGTTCGCGGGCCACGTTCCCCGCCCAAGGCAGGAGAAGTGTGTACACTAAGTACTGAAAGGGGCGGCCCTCGTTTGTGCTGGACACGATGAGATCGGTGAGAGTTTTGGAGCCACTGCGCTTGATCGCGGACATGTAGTGCTCTACATCATCAGTACCAGGCTTAAACCCATCGTCGTAGCCATCGGAGTAGGTGGCGAAGGACAAACCTTGAGGAGTAGGGGTTTTGGTCATGCGACGGTAGGCGGAGACGCTGGTGGCGAGGGTGACATGCGCCCCCAAGCGAATGAGGCGCTTAGCAAACTGGAGGCCAGGGTTGATATGGCCCTGCGCAGGGAATGTTACGAGGAGTACGTGGCGGTACTTCTCCATGGTGGTGGTGGTGATGGTGGTGGGCAGTGGAGCTTGAGGGTGAGGTGTTTGTGTTTGAGAGTACTGCAGTCTGGTGGCTAGATAGGCCAGGTCTGTGAAGTTGTGGGACATGCAATTTAGTAGTCATGTGGGCAAGCTTTAATAGAAGATTGGGATAAAGGGTTGTGACGTTTGTAGTGACGATTTGGGGAAAGCTAGGGGATTGTGCTTTGCAATTTGGAGTTGGGGAAAACGACAGGCTCATTGATGTTAAGTGTTAACTTCTGCATATAATTATATAATAAAATAATATTTATATATACAATTTGCTCTCTCCGATTATGTATAATTATATCCGAAAATAATTGAATAAAATAATAATTATGATAATTCAATTATACTTGCACCAGTTCGATCCACTACAACACAATTACTTTTTAGTGACAGTTAGAAAATTGTGACATACCTAAATCGTCACTAAAAGATATTTTCTGTGACAGTTTCTTGAAACCGTCACTAAAGATATATGAGATTTTTTTTACTTTCCAACGTATGGGAAATATACGTTCGGACGTCACATATACGTTCGAACGTTATGTCTGTTTACGTTCGAACGTAAAATGTTTTGGTGCAACCGTTTGAACGTAAAATGTTTGCGCCAATGTTCGAACGTTAATTAATAACGTTCGAACGTTCATTGTAAATTTAAATTAAATGACTTTAATTTAAAAATTATGTGGTTTTTATTGTGCATAATTTGTGAACAAGTCTAAAAAATTGAATTGTATATATTTATATATACATAATTTGTAATATATAAATATATATTTATGTTTATATATATTTGAAATGCAGTGATTTAGTATTAAAGTTGAAAAATATAACATTAAAGAAGATTAAAAATTGAAATTAAAAAACGATAGAAATATTCAATAATATTTTTCTTTACAACTATTAAAAATAAAATACAAAATTTGATAGAATGTAGTAAACAACAGTCAGATGATAACATTATCCGCAAAATTCGAACTCCGTACCTCCTCAGTCAAGGTATCAACCTTGTCGTTGAGGATAGTTACACGATGGGTGAGTTCGGCAACAGACGCCGATATAGCCTCGAGCGATCGATCGATCTTATGATCGATATGCGCAGTCAACCGTGAGATGACCGCATCAACCCAAGCAGGCCGCACATCTCCTGCAGGTGTACTCGGCGTATGCTGACTACTACTCTCGACATGACCTGGCTTAGGTTGCGTCAGAGGAACTAGATCCTCTACAGGGGGTGGCTGACGTCCCCTCGCCTATCCAATGCTACGTCGATGCGTGGTCATGTCAAGGGGGCTCATCTGATCTTTAACCCGCTCATCTGGCTGGGTCGGCACTCCCCGTGCAAGTAATAGTCGGCTGATTAGGACACCGTATGGTAGATTATCCGTGGAGACGATGCTCGCCTCGTAACGAATCCTCTCAAAGATGTGCAGTGGCAAATCTATAGGATCTCCACGTGCCACTCGTATAAAAAATTGTGCCCGAAGCTGACTAAATGTGGTTTTATGTGCCACGGGATCAACATTTGTTGCAACAATAAGGTGCAACATGCGGAAGAAATGCAGCAGATGATTCTGGTTGAAGGCATTCTTCCGCTCGATCTGCATGCGATCCCTCTTGGTGAGGATGTAGAATTCCTCATCTCGGTCATCATCCCGAGCCTCGACGCCAGTATCCTCAACCTCTAACTGGCCTGCATCTCTAACTGATGCTGACTCAAATGGGCAGCTAGTAGATGATGTAGAAGTGCCTACATCCTCACGGGGTGTTGAGTGTGCAAATGTCTCAAATGTCTCAACTCCTCGATGAATCCCGAGGTGCTCGCCGATGACATCTAGTGATACCTCAATGGAAACACCACGTACAGTCATGGTGTGAAAGGATGCATCCTGAGGCATGTCACACATCCCCATATAGAATTCATGAACCATTGAGGGGTATACATTCTCCCTCAATGTGCAGATATTTCCCTAGCCTCTACCGACGAAAACATCTTTCAGGTTCGTCTGTTGCCAACAGAGTTCGTCAAACTCATTAATCAAGACCTCTCGCTCTACCATAACAGTACGAGCTCTGATACGAGCAGTGTCCGACGTGGCTCCTTCCCTCCCTCGTTTCCTAGTATGCAGTGGAAGAGCCATATCCAGAAAATAGAAAAGGAAAAAAAATTATTTACATTAATGCATTTTTTTGTATTAATTTTAAGCTGCTCTGCATTAACGTTCGAACATAGCAAAATAAACGTTCGAACGTTAAAGATAAAACGTTCGGACGTTTATTTATACGTTCGCACGTAAAATAATGTAAATAAATTTACGTTCGAACGTAAAACATATACGTTCGAACGTATTTGTTTTACGTGTGAACGTCGCTGGCTCTATCATGTGTTTTTCTATGTGATTTTTTTACAATTATTTTTATATAGATGTTTTTAATAATTTTAAATATTAAAAAATAAATAAATAAAAATTATAATATTATTAAAAAATACTCCCTTAATTATGAAGTAAAAAAAATTATTTTTTATTTTATTTCGTGATTAAGGAAGTATTTTTTAATAATTTTTTTACTTCATGATTAAGGAAGTGTTTTTTTAATAATATTATAAATTTATTTTATTTTTTTAAAATTTTTAAAATTTTTAAAAGCATCTATATAAAAATAATTGTAAAAAACACATAGAAAAACATATGCTAAAGCCAGAAGTGGCTTCCAGCGAGAGCCACCAGCGGTGGCTCTAGCATCACTCTTTCCAAAATATTATCTATAATATATTATATTATAAATGTTTATGTTATATATTAGGATGTTATATAATATTATTGACAATTCGATTAATTGGTTTTTTTGAATTTGTGAGTGCTTGTTATATTTCTAAAGTTTAGCAATATGTTTATACATATTGTTGTGATTTTATGCTTACTCTTGAAATAATTGTGATTATTGTTTGTGAATTTTGTGAATAGTTTATAAGTTTATGGTGTTCATTGATGAATTAATATGTGTATAAATATTGTTGTGAGAATATTGTGAATATTCTGTGATATGGATTTAAAATATTGTGATTATTGTTTTTGAATTTTTATTGAATATGTTTAACAAGAAAATTATAAGTTTATGATCTTAATTTTAAGTAAAGATTAAAAACATTTAATATATAGATAATATGAAGTTTAATATATAACATAGAGTAAGTATATATAATATATTCATACTAATTTAGTTAGAATATGATTATTATTCAAATTATAAGTATAATATAAATTATGTCTTAAGAAAAATAAAAAATACAGGACCGACTAGCTAGCTAGCTTGGTGATCACGTTGTAGTTGCGTACCTTTATTTGTTGCGTTTGTGGCTACGAAGTGGGCCATACGTATCTTCAGACATCAAGATAGGTGTCCAAAATACACATTCTGATTGTCTATATATATATACAATGTAGTATATAGTTATAGATATATAAAATGTAGTATATATATTATATTATAAGTTAGTATATAATAAAGAATTTAATAAGTAATAATTTAATATATATTATTGATTTATATCTATGGTATAGTTTATATACTATATTATTATGTTCTTATTTAAAGTATTATGCTATCATACTATACAATGTAGTATATAGTTATAGATATATAAAATGTAGTATATATATTATATTATAAGTTAGTATATAATAAAGAATTTAATAAGTAACAATTTAATATATATTATTGATTTATATATATGGTATAGTTTATATACTATATTATTATGTTTTCATTTAAAGTATTATGCTATCATACTATACAATATAGTATATAGTTATAGATATAAAATGTGGTATATATATATTATATTATAAGTTAGTATATAATAAAGAATTTAATAAGTAACAATTTAATATATATTATTGATTTATATATATGGTATAGTTTATATACTATATTATTATATTCTCATTTAAAGTATTATGCTATCATACTATAAAATGTAGTATATAGTTATAGATATATAAAATGTAGTATATATATTATATTATAAGTTAGTATATTAGGAATCGTACGTTCGAACGTTTCAAGTTAACGTTCAAACGTTAAATTAAGAGGCGGGAATTTTTCCGCTCGATTAAAGTATCTGTGTGATTATTCAGACGTTCGGACGTTATTTGATGAAAATCACTAGAAAATTATGAATGTCCGAACGCCAAATCTGTTAACGTCCGAACGAGCGGAAAATTAGTGCGGGAAATTTCCCGCTCAAATATGGTAACACTTTGATGAAATGTACGTTCGGACGTTTAAGTTAAATTTTTGAACGTTAATCTGTAAATCTACGAACGTTCGAATGAAAAATTATGATACGTTCGAACATATATGAGGAAAGTGAGGGAACTTTCCCGCTAGATTTTATGTTATATCATAAGAAGGGTACATTCGAATGTGTATTGAAAACGTCCGAACGTTCTGGGCGGGAATAATTTTTGTTTTTCATTACGTTCGAACGTTAACTTAAAATATAACATTCGGACGTACAACTTAAACGTTCAAACGTTTAAACTAATAATTTTAGAACTTAATCAGTACGTGCATGGGAGGAAGCGCATCATTTCTTCTTCTCCCGTGCTCGCAACAGAGAGAGAGAGAGAGAGTTGAGAGTTGTTTCGGCCTGAGGCTCCTGCAAGAGAGAGAGAGAGAGGGTTAGAGTGAGAGAGAGTTGAGTTAGAGAGTGATGTGAGTTAGGTAATACAAGATTTAGAGTGAGAGAGAGTTGAGTTTTGGTAAGAAAAATTTTTGATTTCTTGTCTTTTTTTTAAATTTTATGATATTTATATTGTGTTTTTGTTATAGAATATTTCTAATAAATTAGTATTGTATTTTTTTTAAGGATTGATTGTTTTAGAAAATTGGAAGATTTTGATTTGTAAGAGGATATTGTAAGTGCTAGGTATATTTCTAAACTTTATCAATATGTTGTTGTGATTTTATGCTTACTCTTGAAATATTGTGATTATTGTTTGTATAGTTTATAAATAGTTTGTGAGTTATTGTAAATATGTTGTTATATGGATTTGAAATATTGTGTTTATTATTTGTGAATGACGTTTTGAAGAAACATTATTAGAAATATATTGTCATTAGGCTTTATTAATACATGTTTATTGCTTACTCAAGTTTAGGAATATGTTAATACATGTGGCATATTATTTTGTTAATATATTGTGATATGGACTTGAAATATTTAAATTATTATTTGTGAATGACATTTGAATATGTTTACATTGTTACAAATATATTGTCCTTAAGCTTTGTGAATACATGTTTATTTCTTACTCAAGTTATAGAATATATTAATACATGTGGCATATTATTTTATGCTTACAATTGAAATATTGTGATTATTGTTTGTATAGTTTGTAAATAGTTTGTGAGTTATTGTGAATATGTTGTGATATGGATTTGAAATATTGTGATAATAATATTTGAAATTAAGTAATAACAAATAAAAGTAACTCTTTAAGAATTATAATAATTAAAATTATATTATAACTTTTGAAATTTAAGTATGATAATTAAAATTCAACTTTAAAAATAGTAATAATTAAATATTGATAATAATATTTGAAATTAAGTAATAACAAATAAAAGTAACTCTTTAAGAATTATAATAATTAAAATTATATTATAACTTTTGAAATTTAAGTATGATAATTAAAATTCAATTTTAAGAATAGTAATAATTAAATATTGATAATAATATTTGAAATTAAGAAATAAGAAATAAAAGTAACTCATTAAGAATTATAATATTTAAAATTATATTATAACCTTTGAGCATAAGTATGATAATTAAAATTCAACTCTACGAACAGTAATAATTAAAATGTGATAATAATATTTGAAATTAAGTATAACAATTAAAATAACTCTTTACGAATTATAATAATTATAATTATAATATAACCTTTGAAATTAAGTATAACAATTAAAATTATACTTTAAGAATGATGATTTTGTACACAACGAGAGAATATGATCTTGAAGAAATGTTGAAATTTCAATTTAATTGCTTGACTGTCATAGTCTCTTCGGCCTTGAGAGTTGTTAAGGTTAGACAGTTTGTGACGGTTAAGTAATTATACTAAAATTTAAACATTTCTTCATGATCATTCTCCATCGTTGTATACAAGACACGAAACTTAGGGTCACATAATCTTCCATCTCTCTTTAGTTTAACAATATAACACTACTTGAAGGTGACATTGTTAATTTAAACAATATGGAGATATTGTTTGTATGATTTTTTGATAGATGCGTGTGACATTGCATAAATACCCTTAGACCCGTTTGGGAATCAGTGTACATTTAATATATTTTGTAGCACTTGAGTTCTACAAATGCACAGAATAGATCCGCTCTGATTGTCTACCATCGTGCCGGTTCAAGGTCATTCCATCGTCTTGCTGAAAAAATGGTAATTAAAAATTTATAGAATTCATTTATTTTCCTGATATTCTTTCTGATAAGTACTAAAATTATCTTTTTAAAATTGCTAATGTTGCTTTGTTAGAAACATGATGATCCTGAAACTTTTCCCTCATTCATGTCTATACTGCTGCTCACACTAATGAGCATAGTGAGTGGATGGATTCTGTCGCTGTAGATAATTATGTAAACAATGTTAATTTTGTTAAATAAATTATTTATATAACATTTGAATAGTTTATTTCTTATTTTTATTTCTTTTAATACGTTACTAATTATTTACGATCATTACCTTTTAAATTGCAGAGAAAAATGATGGAGATGCAGTCGGCTTCTGAGGAATCCTCTCCTAGTGACATAGACATATTCACGCAAGTGCTCGGGCTGTAGTCTAGTATGGCAAGAGGTTTGGGATGATCTATCAAGCATAGATGTTCATCCTCCTCAACCTCATCAGCTTCACAAATTAATAATCTTACGGCAGATTTAGAAGCTGCACGGCGTGAGAATGAATATATGAGGTCGAGACAGCAAGAGTTAGAGTCTCTCTTAGAATGACAGTCTCATTTAGAGACGCGTTTGCAGGACCAACAGAGAGACCAGGAGGAAAGAATACGCAGTGAAGTGCAAGAGCAAGTGCAACGGGAGATGATGGTGCAAATGGAACGTGTGATGTCGTTGCAACAGAATCGCGGTGGGCGAAGCAAAAAGAAGAAATAAATTTTATCAGTATTTCTGGCTAGTTTTAATATCTGATTTTGTGCTTTTATAAGACATTGTTACTTGTTAATTGATGGTATGTAATATGATACAATTGGTATGATGTTTTTAAATTTTATGAAATTAGTATTTCTGATCTGTATGTTCGAATGTAAATAAAAATAGTTTGAACGTTGGTTCACATTCTAACAAACGTTCGAACATAAATACAATTGGATCGTTTGAACGTCAAACTCTACGTTCGAACGTCCTCACGCTAAAATGAACAAACCGTTCGAACGATAAAGCGATTAACGTTCGAACAAAGAACTTGCATTCGAACGCTCCTTCGTTTACATTCGAAATAACGTCTGAACTTTAAAAGCATTACGTTTGAACATTTACGTTTACGTTCGAACAAATATTCGAACGTAAATATGATACGTTCGAACGATAATCAACGAACGTCAAATTCTCTCATTCGAACGCCAATCGGTTGGGTTACCGTCCCAACGTAAATATGATACGTTCGAACGATAATCAACGAACATCAAATTCTCTCATTCAAACGCCAATCGATCGAGTTAACGTCCGAACGTGATTTTCTATGACAATTCTCAACCGTCACAAAAAAAGGAACGTTCGAACGTTGTACCGAACGGAACACTTCCAACCGTCACTAAAAATATTTTTTGTGACGGTTAAACAGTAAACTGTCAGCAAATGTTTTCTCTGACACACTTTAGGTGACGGTAATGGTGACGGTTTCAAACTGTCACCAAATATGTTTAGTGACGGTCATTTTTTTATGACAATTTCTTCTATCACAAAAGACACATTCTGTTGTAGTGATCGGTACCGATTCCAAAATCCAAATCAAGCATGCACTAGACTATTCGATTTGTAATTTCTAATTTTTATGCAAGTGATAGCTGCTTTTTCGGGACGTACTACAAAATTTCTCCACGTGTTGATCTTTAAAATTATTATTATTATTTTTTATCATTCACTATTTATTATCATACACCTCATATTTTATAAAACACACACTCACACTCAATAAAAAATACTTTCACACCGTATAAAAAAAATAAAAACTATAAATATAAAGTATAAAAATAAATAATGATTGATTTAAAGAATTCTCCTTAAAATTATTCTACTGACATTGTTATTAGTAATTTTAGACTAACAATCGATGAGAATTGATTTAGATTCTATTTAGATAGTGAAAGTATTTCATCTCATCTCATCTCATCTTATCATTACAATTTTTTTAAATTCTTATATATTATATAATAAACAATTCAAATTTTTCAATTATTAAAATAATAATAATATTAAAAACTAATATTCTCACAATATTATATTTAATTTTTAACTTTTATCTCATCTCAACTTATTATTCAAACTGAACCTTACTCTTACATCAAACCTTAGAATTGAGAACTTATGACATCTTACGTTATTTTACTATATATTATTATTTATAAACAGTCTTTTATTATTAAAAAATTATTTATTATTATTTATAAATTATCTCATTATTATTTATAAATAAATTCTTAATATCTAGACGTTGCCTAAATCTTCATAGTCACCCCCACACGCTACACCATCGGAATCTATCGCATTGGATCTTTCAAATCCATCCATCCAAGCCTCACCTCTTCCTCACAGACTTACGCCATGCGTCATTATTGAGCAACCAATAATGCTCAATATTAACGCTTCCTGCTTAATTTTATCCTCTCGTTTGATTATTTATATTTTTAATATTTTTTATTTATTAATTAAAAATGTGACTATAAATGTATTAATATATTTTTTTATATTTTTTAAAAATATTAAAAAAATATAAATTAAATAAATCAAAAATTAAAAAAGTGAATTTTTCCTTTGGGCACGCCCACTCTTGACTTTTTTAGTTTTTGAACTTTTTTAGACTTTTCTTATAGTTTCATATTTAGTCTATTTTAAAAAAAAAATTGTGGGCTTTCAAATTTTAGTTTTTCCAAAAATTAAAAATTAAAACTAAATCATTCACAACTAATTTACTTTTATACTAATTATCTAACTTATTTTTATACTAGATTTATACTATAGTGTTTAATTAAATTTAATTACATGTTATTATACTATAGTATGCATGTTATTATATTATACTAGTGTGTAATTTATTTATAACTTATTTCTACACTAAACTTATTTCTAGTATCTAATTACATGTTATTATACTTTAGTAAATTAGTATTATGTGTTATTAATTTATTATACAAGACTTATTAGTTATTTCTATACTAGTGTCTAATTTATTTCTATACATGACTTATACTATAGTGTCTAATTACATGTTATTATTATAATGTCTAACTTATTTCTAACTTAATCATATACTAGAACTTTTAGTGTCTAATTACATGTTATTATACTTTAGTAAATTAGTATTTTGTTTTATTAACTTATTATATTAGCTGGGCTTATTTCAATATTAGTATCTAACTTATCTCTATACTTATTAATTATGTATGGTAGTAATATTATGATGTTTACATATATTAAACTATTATTAGTTTATTTACACTACAGTATAAGTATATTATTTTATAATAATTAGTTCATATTAGTATATTATTGAATTTAGCAATAAAAGTTGTAGTTATATAACTATATAAATATACTAGCATATATGATAAATATATAAATAAAAACATATTTTATAACATATGTACAATATTGGAGTCGGATTCGGAGGATAAAGTCGGATCGGATCGGAGTTGGTCCAGCGACACCTCCGACTCTAAGTGAAAAATTAAAAGAAAATCTGACTACAATTCTGATTTTTTGGAATCGAAATGAAGTCAAAATGGAATTAGAATTGAGCCGGATACTCAGTTTTTTGCTCAGCCTAGCATCAAAATAAGCTTACCACATGAATATCTATATATGGTAGGTTGCGACTCGATTCCATAGCTGCTTTGTCACTTGATCATGGACATCCTCAAACCATTTATTATGACCTTCTATCTCATGCATGCATGCTGAACTAAGGAACATATATAGAACCCAACTTGAACTATTATCATTTTCAACTTTCAGTTCATGCATTGTTAGGGGATTGGCCCCCCACTAAGCCCAAGAAGCCTGTGGATGAAGGAAAATCAAGATCAAAAGCCCATCTCAGGGTAAATAGTCCCTAACCCGGCCCACGGGAAAGCTCCTCTGAACACAACCTGCAGGAAGAGTGGTGCTGCAGCAGATATGACTCATCGGTCTGAAGACCCCTCGAGTAGTGTCAAGTCCTCAAGTACCTGCCCTCACAGCAGACGTGATATACCCGAGCCATTGATCTACTAACAAAGAAGGCATGAACGGACCAGATGTGAGACAGACTAAGAGAAGGAGATCGGAGAACCACGCTGCATTAATGACTCCACCACCCAGGCAACACACCACATTAATGACGACATCGTAGAGCCGTACCGCATTTAAGACCGGGGCCTTTTATCATGACTTCTGCTCGTTGCATACCTTGATCCATTACTGTCCGAATAGCATTTCCTGCTGCCGTTTGTGCGGCAAATGTTGTCCCTCTTCTTGTACCCTTGAATCCACAAGTACCAGCATCTGTAACAGTCACAATGGTATTGTTGAAACTTGCTTGAACATTAATAACTCCTTTTGGTATTCTACACGCACTCTTATGTAAACCAATACGCCCATTCCTACGTGAACCAATTCTCATAAATATAAGTCAGAGATATATGAATATATCCATTTCATGTCAAAATAGATCCTTTCTTCTTTTTTTTATTTGTATATCCAGTCCCTTAGAAAGTCTCTTTTATTTTAGAAAGAAAGGTTCTAACACAGGGAACAGTGCGGGGAACGCGGACTTCATGGGAGCATGCATGGTCTGCTCCCCAAACATATAGTATAAATAGCAGATCCCAGGTACGAGAATATCTCTCTGATCCCTAGACTCCTTCACTTGTTTACAAACTTCTAAGAATCTTTACTGACTTTGGCGGAGGTTACCCGGCCCCTAGGCTGCCCTTTCCAAGTTGCACTTCTCTCCATCTTTTACAGGCCCATTATCGAAGACATGAGCTTTCAGAGCTTGGCCTAAAGGTGTACGAAACACGACGTTAGCAATGGCGCCATATGTAGGATTCGTAATAGGTCGTAATAGATCTTGTGTGTCCTTTTCATGCCTGCGACAACCTGTTCCAAACAATTCAGGAGAGGCATGGGAGATGCTATGGAAGTAAGGTTGAGGATTATGGAGGAATGGGTAACAAAGCTAACTGGTGAAGTACAAACACTCTGCAAGGAGAACGAGGAGCTTAGAAAACCCCAACAGGAGCAGGATGGCAGGGCAGGATACAGTGACACTGAGCATGTGGGATCTCAAAACACGCAAGCAGGACTTAATAAGGAAGAGGAGCAGAAGAATATGCAGGACGAGCTCCGTAGCCTCAAAGGAAAATATGAGGAGATAGCAAGGAAGGTAGGTCCGTCGTCTACGGTAGACCAGTTGTTCACAAGCACGGGTCTACCCTCTACAAAAGAAGTAATGGTGGCACCTTTACCACTAAAGTTTCGAGTCTGCACTATGGAGATATCTGATGGAGGAAGGGACCCCTTTGATCACCTGGAACTTTTAGAGCTCACATGATGTTGCATGGTTTCCCTGGGGAAGTAGCTTGTAGGGCATTTCCATTGATCCTGAAAGGGTCGGCACATGCATGGTTTGGGTCACTAGCATTTGGATCGGTGGATAGCTTTGGCGAACTAGCCAGACTGTTCCTAACCTAGTTCATTTTCAATCGAAGGAGGCGGCGCCTGGTTGTGTATCTCCTCACCATCAAACAAATAGAGGATGAAAGCCTGAAGTTATATCTATCTCAGTTCAACAAAGAGCGCATGATCACCGATGACCAAGATGAGAAGATAACTTTGGCGGCGCTCCTGGGAGGGGTGTGGCCACAAACCCAGTATATAGCGGAATTGGCCAGAAGGACTCCCATGGCATTGCTAGAGTTCATGGACCAGGCCGAAAACTTCATCAACGTGAAGGACTCCATGAAAAAGGGGGCGAAGGTCCCAACAAGGTAGAGCCCCACGAAAAATTGGGAAGGACTCCCAAGAAAAGTGGCAGGAAAAAGTCTTGACAAAGGGACCCGGACCACGATATGACCGGCCCACATTCCCCATTCAAAAGGAAGATGACCGGGGGACAAATAAACACAGAAAACGAAAAATAAAGGCAGAAAAGGAAACAAAAACTCAACCATGATCAACAAAACTAAAGGTATATTCATATACATATTTTTCAAATTACACTAAAAGCCCATGCAGGCTTGAAAAAAAAAATGGGAACTAAAATTATGGAGGAGCATCGCGGAAGGCTAGAGGCATATCGTCTTTGCCTAAAGTCTGCATATGGCAATAAGACTGGTGGTTTGGATGGAGCGTTTGAAGGTCGAAGGTGTGAAGGTAAGTCTCGGGGTTATCCTTCAGTTGATCTCACAGACGCTCAAGACCTTCCCTGTACCCATAGATCCAAGCATCGTCAAGGAGGGCAGGAGCCAATTTGAGTTGAGACTCGATGAGATCCGCCCGCTGCTGAGCATCATCTAGAGAAAACTCCAAATGGGTAGGTTCAAATTGGAGCCGCTGAGCATAAGTCCTTAATTTCTCTCCCGACATGGTAATCCCGATATACTTGTGAAGCATTCGAGAACGAGCCTCGACGCCGTGCCTCTTATCCCTCGCTGACATCTCGACTGCCTTTATATGTCTGTTCAGCCCTTCTTGGACAGATTCTAGCTCGCACTCCAACCTCACAACTTCTGCCAGGGCATTTCCATTCTCGGTAAGAAGAAGATCGAACCCCTGTTGAAGGTTGTCGAGCTCCTTCCTAGTGGATTGCAACTCCTTGGCCTTTGACACGATCTCAAGATCATTCTCCTTGATCTCCAGATCCCTCAACTGGATCTCTTTGCCCTTCAGCGTGATCTCTAGGTCCTTCATTTGAATGTTATGATTCTTCAGCCTGATCTCCCAATCCTTCACCTCGATCTCCTTCCTCTGAGCCCGTATCTTCTGACTACAGAATTCATTATCCTTCAGCAGAGAGTCACACTACACGGATAGGTCATGGAGGTCGTCGCTCATATTCTTTGCCTTCAGGTGCATGAGGCTGTTCAATGCCCTTTGAGCCCTAAGCTCTTCTTCAAGAACTTCCCGGTCCTTAGCAACCATCTAAGTAACAGAAGAAGTATACACTTACGTTGGCAAAGAGAGGCCTGAGCTTCTAAGCTTGAACTGCGATTGACTCTGTCCAAGCCTTCCTCAAAACCTGGCCCCATCTCCTGCTCCTTAGCTCCCCCAGAATGGGAACAAAATCCTACACCCACCAAAGCCAGACCAATTTTGGGAAGTATAGACGGCGAGACAGGCTCCTCCCTACCTTGAGTACGAGTTTCATCCTTGGGGACCTCAGCACGGCTGGAACCATTCTCAGTCAGAGGAGAGGGAGGCGGGCAAAGGCTCTGATACCAAAGACGTAACTCCCAAGTAATAAATAGATATTAATAATAGTTTTGGCGTAAATCATAATTTGTTAATTCCAAATCGAACAGGTCTTGAGAATTCATAAGATGTACTGGATGGTAGAGTGAGTAATCTTGAGAATGAGATGTGACTGAGTTACCTCGAGAATGTGAGGCCTGTTGAGGAGGAGAGGCTTGATGGACTGGTGATAATGCAGGTTGCTGTAATGGAGATAATATGGCGAGATGTTGTGCTTCTTCTTCATCATCTCTATCTGAAACTTGTGACATTGCTTCGGCTAATTTTTTCAAATATTTCTTGTTGGTAATAGATGCTAATTGTACCTAAAATCTGCTTTGTTGGACTAGAACTTCTGGAATTTTTTATAACTTTTGAAAACATTTTTAAGACATGATTATAATTGTATTTTTCCCAACATTTGACAGAAACTTGGCAGGCTAGAAACATAATGATTTTGAGATAGGGATGAGGTTGACTTAGAGTGAGAGATTTGGATGAGAGAAGGGGTTTCAGATGAGAGTTTTAGAATGCCCTTCTTTCTTTACTGACTACTTTATATAGACACTAGAACAGTACAAAACAATAATTCTAATAATACATGAACAGTATCAGCCAACACTAAAAACAAACTATCAGCCAGCCGACACTAAAAACAAACCGACATTAGAACAGTACAGAACAGTAATTACACGAACAATATAACAAGTGAATTGGAATAGTATGTACAAAGTCATTTGTCGTTTTACTCAACAATAATCTGTCATGAATAGTATAATAATCTTCTGGGGAGATAATATTCCTGACGACTTTCATCTGTCATGTTGACTAATTGAGAAAGTAGTAATTCTTCTGGATTAGATAATCTGAGGGTCATCCTGCACCTTGTCTTTCTGCAACTCCAAGGTCATATACGGTATTGGGGTCATTACCACAAAACATTAGACCGTCTTATAATTTATTCTCACAATTAGCTTCTCCAAAATTACCAACATACTCCAAAACTGTTTCCTCTTCTCCTTCTCAAGTATTAATCCCTCATTACTATCTCAACCTTCTACATCTCCTATTATCACTGAAACTCATTGGCACTCTGTCTTCCCCATCGAATATGAAATTCAACACCTGTCTGACCCTCAAAAATTAGTTGATGACTTTCTTTTACCAAATTGGCATTATGTTTCACAAAATATTAAGAAAACCCAAAATTTTTATAAATTCATATTAGTAGACACCGACTCAATTATTTTCTCTGAATTCCTTATTCTCTTCAAACTCAACCTTCTCCACTTGCATCCCCAATTACTGTTTTTCATAAAGTTAATATTAAACGAGTTTTCACTTTGGAACAATGGGGAAAAAATTCCTATTTAACAAAAAAGTTTTCTTATCCTTATGATCTGTCGTATTATGATTATTATGATTATCAGCAGACATTTACAAAAATGTTCCTAAAATAAAATAAAAAATTTGCGTCATTTGTGGTTCCTTCATTTTGACAAATTACACTAGATCAACACACTCCCAAAATGGTTTTCACTATGGTGGGAATATTATGGACCCGAACCTCTTCTCATTTCTCTTCCCTTCCAGGAGAGTCTTCGAATTTTTACTTCACAAGACGACATCCACCAGCATTAAGCCATTGTTTACTACTTCTTATTTTCTTCCTCAAAACAAAATTAAATTGGATTATGAAATGAGAATACGTTATCAAAACTCATCTCTCCTATAACATATAATATTAAACAAATATTATACTTTTTTTTTTTTTTTATAAAATATCAAACTTCATTCAAACAACTACATTTTGGCTAGCAGCCATTACATCGTTAAGTTCAGTAGCAGCCACTACATAACTACGGCTTACAACATTTACATAAGGTTGATCAACATCTACTTCACTAGAACAAGAACTAGTGGTATGTCCTTCAGCCATAACTTGAGCACTTATGCCTTGGTTGATAAAATCAATATCAATAATTTCACAACTTTGGTAAAGTGCTTGTTGTGCTAACATGTGAGCCACCTGATTTGCACTCCTATTTACATGTGTTATCTCCCATGTTGTATCTGCCAAGAGAGAGTGAACATCATGTATAAGACATTGAAGCATCCATTTGTCCTTCCCATTTTGTTTAACTGCATTTACCACCTGTAGAGAGTCACCTTCAAAAACGACATTCTGCAAATTGAGTTCTTTACCAAGCTGTACAGAAGATATTAAGGCTCTTGCTTCAGCAATAAGAGGTTGTGAACAAAATTGAAGAGGTTGCATGCATGAGGCCAGTAAAGTCCCCTCCGAGTCTCTAGCAGCTATCCCAACTCCAATTCTATGCCCATTATCTTTAGTTGCTACATCCCAATTTATTTTAATCCAATTTGGCTCGGGGGGATGCCAACTTGTATAACTGATTTGATTCAATTTGCCCTGACTTCCAGAGTTGAGTTGTTGATGTTGCACCTGTTGAAAGTCCTAGTATGCCTGTGTTGTTCTCTTCATTAGAATCGAAGGGGCAAGAAAACTGTCTTCAAACAACATCTTGTTTCTTCTCATCCACAGCATTCTTTCAATTTCTGCAAACAAACATATATCAGTGGCACCTATTATCTGTAGCATAGCATAAAAATCTCTCCAAACTCTTCATTACTTATAGCTGCTTTCTGTAATTCCATGTTGCCTAACATCCAAACATCCTGTGCAGATGAACAGGTCCACACAACATGACTTGGAGTTTCTTCTTCCTGTTGACAGATTGGACATAAAGGTTCCTCCACAATCTTCCTCTTGTAAAGATTTTGCTTTGTTGGTAAAGCATTGTTGCAAGCACGCCACATAAACACCTTGACAGCATTTGTAGTTTGCATCTTCCATATGTGCTTCCATAATTCTTTATGCATCCCCTCTCTTGAAGTTTCTCATTTTTTCTGATCTTGCCTCTGTTTGCATAGATGATAGGCGCTTTTGACTGTAAAATTTCCATTGTTTGTGTATTTCCACATAATGTTGTCCCTGGAATTGTTGGTCTGAGCTATAGGAATTCTTGCAATCTATTGTCTATCTGCTTCCCAGAAAATCTCTATAAGCATTTGCAGATTCCACCACCTAGTAGTAGGATCAATGAGCTCAGCAACCTTTGCATCTGATGATAGAGTGTTTACAGGAGACATAATCTTGCTAGATTCTGTAGTTGGAATCCATTTATCTTGCCATATCTTAACCTCTTCACCATTAGCAATTCTCCATATCATACCCTCTTTAACAGTGTTAATAGCTGAATGGATGCTTTTCCATGTATAAGAATGTCTTAAACCAACTTTTGCATTCAAAATAGAGCTATTTGGGAAGTAAACAACCTTGAGAATTTTTGCTGCTAAGGTTGAAGGATTATTGAGAATTCTTCATACCTGTTTTGCTAATAGAGCATAATTGAAAGTTACTAGATCTCTGAAACCAAGTCCTCCAACTGCTTTGTTTTTACACATGCTTTCCCATCCTTTCCAATGTATCTTTGCAACTTTGTCTTGGGTGCCCCACCAGAAATTCGAAATCAGTGAGTTCAGTTTATTGCATAAATTCTTAGGAAGAAGAAACACATTCATGCTATAAGTGGGTATAGTCTGAACCACGGCCTTAATGAGGATATCTTTGCCAGCTTTTGAGAGAAACTTCACCTTCCAATTTTCAATTTTTTTCTTCACTCTTTCAACAATTCCTTGAAAAGCTATGAGATTTGACTTTCCAATAACTGATGGCAACCCCAAATATTTCTCCATGTTTGATAAAGTTCTCAATCCAGCAACTTGCCAAATATAATTCTTGGTTGCTTGCCTTGTGTTCTGACTAAAGTATAAAGAGGTCTTGTTTCTGTTTAGTCTTTGCCCAGAGGCCTGCTCATAGCTATATAGAATCTGATTTAGATTGACCCACTCTTGCATTGAGGCTCGACAAAAAAGCATGCTATCATCAGCAAAAAACAAGTGACTTAGTTTTAACTGACCCCTAGCTATAGGAACCCCTAAGATTTACCCTTGCTGTTTAGCTTCCTTTAACTGGTCAGTGAGCACCTCAGCACAAATAATAAACAGAAAATGAGATAAACGACATCCTTGTCGAAGTCCCCTAGTAGGTTTAAAACAATCTTGAAGGACACCATTTAATAACACAAAAAAAGTTGAAGAAGAAATACATCTCAACATGAGATTAATCCATTTAACATCAAACCCCATCTTCAACATAGCTTCTTGCAGAAATTTCCACTCAATTCTATCATAAGCTTTACTCATATCCAATTTCAAAGCCATGTAACCCTTTTGTCCTTTCATTTTTGTTCTCATAGTATGCAAAATTTCATAAGCGGTCAATATGTTGTCAGATATAAGCCTACCAGGTACAAAAGTACATTGATTTGGAGAGATTATGGAAGGAAGAATCTGCTTGAGTCTATTTGCCAACAGTTTAGTGATTATTTTGTATAGAACATTACAAAGACTAATTGGTCTATAGTCTGCAATATTCTCAGGATTATTGCACTTTGGAATCATCACTATATAGGTGAAATTAATATCTTCCATGTCATTCTCTGAATTTAGAAAGTTGACAATAGCCTCACTTACCTCCTCCCCTTTCACAGACCAGAATTTTTGATAAAAACAAGCCCCATACCCATCTGGTCCTAGTGCTTTATGAGGTCCAATTTGAAAAACAGCTTCCTCCACTTCCTCTTTTCTAAAAGGTGCCAAGAGAGCTTCATTCATTTGTGGGGTGACCTTTCTTTTAACAATTTTTATCGAGTCATCTATGTTGTGTGGATTAGAAGTTGCAAATAGCCCTTGGAGAAACTGAGTAAATGCCTCTCCAATTTGCTTGGGGTCTGAAATTGTTCTGCCATTATCATCAATTATCTTGGATATATTATTCCTCTTTTTTTTCTGAGTTGAACACGTGAAAAAATCTTGTATTTCTATCTCCTTTTTGTAGCCAATTCTCTTTTGCCCTTTGTTTCCATTTCACATGCTCTCTTTCTAGCTGGTTATCAATGTCATTTTGTAAATTTCTAAGTTGCTGCACAGAAGTTGCTATAACAGTTTGTTGTAATTCTTGAAGAGATCTCCTTTTCTGCTTGATATTAACTCTAGATTCCCACTCTTTTTGAAAACTCCACTGTCTCAACACCTGCAAACAGCCCTCAAGTTTATTATTGATCTTGGTGAGGCCTTCTTTGTTTCTGCCATGCATGTGCCAAGCATTCTTAATAACCTCCTCACAGTCTGAGATAAGAGACCAGTTGTCTTCATATCTGCAGATGTGATTTGATTTGGTATTCCAATCATGTTGTTGCCCCACATTCATCAAAATTGGACAATGGTCTGAAGTAGAAGATGCTAGAACCTGTACTTCTCCCCCACCAAACATTGCACACCACTCTGAATTGGCTATGGCTCGATCAAGCCTTTCTTTAGTGAAATTATGATCCTATCTAAAGTTAGACCAGGTATACTTACCTTGAGTAAAACCCAAATCCCACAATTGGCAGTCCTGAAAAATATTTCTGAAATCATCAATCTGTTTATCAGCCCTTCTAGCCCCTCCATACTTCTCACTATGATGTAAAATCTCATTAAAGTCTCCTATGCATAACCACCTTTTAGGCTTGAGAAGTTTCAGATGCCTTAGAATACCCCACCCTTCCTGTCTCTTATCTGTTTTAGGGTTGCCATAAAACAGGTTAGCATCCACTCTACCTCTGTTTGTGTAACCCACATATTTATGTGTCGTTGTGAATAAGTGCTGATGTTAATTTGCACTTCTTCATCCCATAACAAAGCCATACCTCCACTTCTACCCACACCTTCAACAGAAAACAAGCATTTGAAACCCAATTTCATTTTTATAAATTCTAAGTTCTTCTTTTGCATTTTTGTTTCCATAAGAAACAAAATGCTAGGCTTATGAACCTTAACCAAAAGGCTAAGATCTCTAACTGTCCGAGGGTTGCCAAGCCCTCGGCAGTTCCAACTTAGTAGCCTCATTTCTCCCGGCAGGGCTGATTAACAGCCTCCACCTTTATATCAAAATCAACAGGTAAAACCTGTTTCTTGCCCCCACCTTCATGTTTAGTTTCCATGTCCAACATAACAGATTCTTCAGCATTCTTCCTCTTTCTTGTAACAAACTGAGAAGGTTGTATCATATCACTGGACTGCTGTCCCCTCGCCCTTTTCTTCCATCAGGTTGCACATATCTCACGAATCTGCTTACAATCACCCAGATGTTCCTCATCCTGCATAACTCCTAACTGAGCTGACTGACTAGTCAACATCATTGCTAAAGAGGGGATTGCTTCAGGTGCTTCAGGCTGCTCCATGAACTCCTTAGTTTTATCAAGCACTTTTTCTTCTGATTCAGCCTCTCTATTAAGCATAGGAAGTTCAATAACTTGAAGATTGCCGACAATACTTTCTTCTTGATCCTCTTCTGTAATAATCTACTGCACCATTTCTCTATTAGGATCCACTTCAACAGACTCAATTTCTTTTTGAACCATTGTCTCCAACTTATTGGAATTATCTAACTTTGGTATAGTTGGAAATATTGGACCCGATGTGCTGCCATAACTTGAAACTGCAGTTGAACTTGAAGCTCTAAGCCATGATCCATACTGTTGCATAGTATAATCTTTGTTGTCTTCTTGCCGTTTAGACATCCCCAAACATCCTTGGTCTCCATGCTTGATAACTCCACATTTGAAACAGAATCTTGGTAGACGTTCATACTTGAATTGAATAAAACTTTTCTGACCAAGTAGTTCCACAATTTTTCCTCTTATTAAAGGCTTCCTTAAATCCATTTCAATCTGCACTCTAAGCCACTTTCCCCAACAATTCCCATCATACTCAGCCTCTACCTCAATTACTCGACCTATTGAGGATCCAATCCTACCTCCAATCTCCTTAGTCATACATCCAAGAGGTAAATTATGTAATTGAACCCACAACGTAGTCATATTAAAATTCATATCAGAAGGTGGAGTAACCTCATCAAACTTTTTAAAACAAAACAAGTTTGTGTCAAACAACCAGGGTTGTCGTCCCCATATCTTGTTCAAATCTGTCTCAGACTGAACAAGACATAACTTCCCTCGCTCCATATTGGTCTTTATATCATGGTCAGTTATGACTATTTCATACATTTCCTCTGTAGTTAAGGAAAACTTGTTTCATAGTTCAGAAAGTTCCTCATCCATTACAAACCAGAATCCAATCTTGTCTTGAAACAAAATTTGAAAATATTGTCGACAAAAGTGTTACGGGAGCGTGTACTACCAAAGCTTCAAAAGGAAGTAAAGATTATTATGAACTTGCCCTAGGCAAAAGACCCTTCCACCGAAGGTGAAGGACAAAATTCCTCTTCACCAGAAAGTTCTAGAGCTGAGAGGAAACTTGACAAGCGGTCGCTACCTTGGACCCTTCAACAAAACAAAAAGCTTAACAAATATTATTCTAATATATTATACGGTATAATGTTATAATATATAACATAATATATTAAGTATTATATATATATATATTATAGTCTAATATAATAATAACTAATAAATTTGTATGTTACTATATACTTATTATACACTAACACTATATATTTATATACTATACTATATATACTAATACTATATATACTAATATGTATACTAATTAGTACTTATCCTAATACTATTAGATATATACTAATACTATACACTAATACTATATATATAATGGAAAAACAATTCACAGTATAATTAAATTCATGTATGCATTTTTAACAAGACATATAATCATTTTTATAATCTTTTCGTAGACCATGTTTTATTAACTATAAGTAATAATATTAGTAACAACATTAACATTTTTAGTAATTTCAACTTTGTTAAAATTGTAAAAATTAATTCCCAATAATTGATATTATATTTTCAGAATATATTATGTTCTTAATAAGTTGTCTAAAATAACATTATATCAAACACATCAACTGATTTAGCATAAATATGTGATATTATTATTATATTCATAAAATTATTATTGCTATTTTTATTAATTATGCCGTTTTGGCCATTAGCAAATCCTAATTCTCGGTTAGCAGTATGATATTAATATTAATATTACTAAATATTATATAATAGTAATATTAATATAGTAATTACATAATATATAGTACTAATATACTAATATATAGTATTACTATATAGTATAGTAATTATATAGTAAATGCTATTAGTATATAACATATAATATTAAACGAATACTATACTAATATATTATACGGTATAATGTTATAATAATAACATAATATATTAAGTATTATATATATTATAGTCTAATATAATAATAACTAGTATATTTGTATATTACTATATACTTACTATACACTAATACTATATATTTATATACTAATACTATATAAGTACAAAACCGTTCGAATGTTATTGGGGATGTTCAAATATAATATATATATATATTAGTTACAATATAGTGTATATAATATATTATATAATAAAATATTATATATATAATTATGTGGTGTTATATAATATATATATATATATATAACTAGTAGATTAGTAAATACTAACTATTGAATAATGTCCTCCCTTCACGTTTGAATGTACAATTTTTACATTCAAACGTGAAAAAAATGCGAGAAATTTCCCGCTCGCTTTTCTCAGCTTTGTGATGAGCTTTCCACGTTCGAACATTCCAATTTAACGTTCGAACGTGAATTGATGAAACTTGAGAGGAAATTTATAAATGTTCGAACTTTAAATGTTTATACGTTCGAACACAAGAAAAAAAATGTGAAAATTTTTTCGCTCGATTTCCTCAACTCTGTGATGAGCTGAAATTAACGTTCGAACGTGAATCGATGAAATTTGAGAGGAAATTTACAAACGTTTGAACGTTAAATTTTTGTATGTTCAAACACACACGAGAAAATTTCTGCTTGATTTTGAGCTCTGTCATTATAAGTAATGTTCGAACGTTACAATTTAACATCCAAATGTTTCAGTAGAAAGTTCAGCTTAAATTTCTTTACGTTAGAATGCTTCATCTGAAAATTGGGCAGGATATGTTAACGTTCAAACGTACAACTTAAACGTTCGAACGTACCATCAAATGAAATAGTTTTTGCATGATTACACGCATGGGAGGAAATAGAGTCATTTCTGCTGCTTCTCTCGTGCGCGAAAATAACCAAGAGAGAGAGGGTGTGGGTTAAAGAGAGAGAGCGTTAGAGAGAAGGGTTAGAGTGAGAGAGAGAGTAGAGTGAGAAAGGGTTAATATTTTGTGAACTCTCCATTGATTTTGGTATGGAAAAACTCTTTTTGTTTTTTTTATCTTTTTGCAATTGTATGACATTTGTCTTATATATATATATATATATATATGCCTCTAGCAAGCTAGTCTTGTATTTTTTTAAGGATTGATTGTTTTGGCAAGTTGAAAGCTTTTGATTTGTAAGAGGATATTGTGAGTGCTACGTATATTTCTAAACTTTAGAGTTAATATGTTTATACATTTTGTTGTATTTTATTGTGGATAATGGTGAATATGAGATGTGTATAATGTGAGTTGATTGTGGACTTTGATGAATTGGATATGGGTAGAATTTTGTGAGTTCAGTAGTGAATTTTGATTGAATATATATAGTGAATATGTATCAATTGGGTATTGATGAATTAGAAGGAATTAAATTGTTTATATTGATGAATTAGAAGGAAATCTTTGTGATATGGATTGTGTAATATGATGAATTAAAATGGAATATTGTGTTGTGTTTATGCTTACTCTTAAAATGGAGAATTGTGTTGTGTTTATGCTTAGTCTTGAAATATTGTGATTATTGTTTGTGAATCTTTATTGAATATGTTTATATGGTTAGAAATATTTTGTATTTAGTTTGTGGATTTATGTGAATTTTTTTATATAATCTTTTCTGATTTTTTTGAATTTGTTCTTTCTTAAGAAAATTATAAGTTTAGGATCTTAATTTAAGTTGAAATTAAAAACATTTACTATGAGAATTAATATTTAATAAGTATATATAATATATTCATACTAGTTTAATTAGAATATGATTATTATGTAAATTATAAGTAAATAACTTAACTATATATAAAGCATAATATAAATATAATAACTATAATTAATAATAGGTTATGCTCCATATTCCTACCATTGTGAGGTTCCAAATCATTATATTATTAATAAATAAAGTAAAATACTATTCAAGAAAGAAATGTTGAACCCATCAAACAAGTAAAGAGTTGGAATAAATAAATATACTTATTTAAAATAAAATAGAGAGTAAATAAATAAGGATCAACTCAATGCTTAATTAGAAATTATATACTTATTGTCTATATAAATAAATCACTCACTCAATTAAGCATGACAATTAAAATTATATAATAACAATTATAATAACAATTATATAATAACAATTAAAATTACATAGTTATCAATTAATAAGTAACTAAGATATTTAATAACAATTAAAATTATAATTTAGCAATTATAATCCGATAATAGTTAAGGTATTGCGATATTTTCCCTTGAAACCTAGTTTGCAAAGACTATATGTGTGTAAGAAAACAGCTCACGATATTTTGCATGTTAGATTTTGAAACTTTTAACTTTGGGTAACTTTTAATAAATATATACTATTTCAATTGTTAGATTTTGGAACAATGTGCTCATGATCCCGGATCAGTTTCTCCTGAATTGTATGCATTGGCCCGTGGTCCCGAAAATAGAGCACTTCGATACACTGCATGCACAGTTATAGGTTATAGATTCCATACTCTGAACCATGAACGTAATAGAAAGACTTAATACTGTGGTGTGTTAGTCGAGGGGAGTCATGGAACAGATGATATTGATTATTATGGTGTCATACATGATATTATCGGATTGAAATATCTGAGTGGGTTTGTATCATGTCTTTAAATGTGATTGGTGGGATCTAGACGATGGTCAGGTTTTGATACATAGGGATAATCACTTTACGAGTGTCAATACTGCATCTAAATGGTACGAAGATGATTCATTCGTATTGGCTTGTCAAGCTACCCAAGTCTATTACTTGATTGATCAAATGAAAAGCCTTGATGAAGATAGTGGAGAGATAACTTGGCTAGTCATACAAAAATTTATCCCTCAAAATATATATGAAGCATGAATGAGTGTAGATTACGAGAATAGTGGAGATGAAGATGATACTCTGATTGTAAAGGCCTACCAGGAAGATGGAAAGGGTATTAACTTGTTTGTTGACCTCGATGCACTCGAGTTGCTCCCCATATGTAGAGATGACGTCCCACCCTTCCATCTCAACCCATCCGTATTAAATGATCGTTCAATTCAAGTAAGTGAGGAGGAAGAAGAAGACGAATTAGAATCCAGGGAGGCAGTGGATAAGGAGGACAAAGAAGAGGTTGATGATGATGACGAATATGTTATTGAGAGAGATTCTAAAACAAGCATGGAAAATACATCCGAATATGAAGAATTAAAGTACTAAATATTTTATTCATATAGGTAACTATAGAATATTATACTTTTCATAATTTCTTCTAATTAATTTTCTTTGATATAATTAATCTTTTTCAAGGATGCCGCCAAAACGACAACGAAAAAATGTGCCTCATCTCCCAAGTCCAAGTCCTGACCCATTGAGGACTCTCCACCCGAGGAATCCGCTCCTAAAGATCAAGTTAACACGCAAGAGAACGACAACCAGTTGACTCCTACCAGAAAGGAAATGTCGTTGATAATTAATTATATAATTAATACTTTTGTTTCAATAACTATATAACTATAATTATACTATTATCTATTAGTTGATGCATTCGCTTGTCGCAGTCATGGCTATACATGTGACATATCTCTTGAGAAAAATAGAAGGTACGGAAAACTCAAACTCACCATTCCTGATAATTCCACTGGAGGAGTGAATGATAGTGCAACAGTGCTTTCCTCCAATATTGGCACAGTAATCCGAACTTATACTCCATTTTATGTGCGCTCATGGCGAGATGTTCCAAATGAGATTAATGAGCACATTTGGAGTCGTGTGTTGGTGAGTTTACTTTGAGAGTACATTTTTTTCACCTAGATTAGTGTATCATTTTTTTTACCTAATTCACTTATTAGGATAAATTCGACATCGACTTTGGCCGTAACGAGGACTGTGAATGAGTTGATGGCTACATTATTCCGTGTCACAATGGACGATGTCATAACCACTTCAAGAAGTTTGAGAAGTTGGAAGAGGTTGCACAGTCCCCTTTCCAGCAGATGAAGTTAGACGATTGAAGAAAGTGTTGTGATATTTTCGCATCTCCAGATTATCAGGTATTCTAGATTTATATCTTTTAATTATTTACATTTATATTCATTCTATATATTATATGTATATGTATATATATTACAATTTACATTCTTAATTAATTTTGTAGCATTTAAGTTCTACAATTACACAGAACAGATCTGCTCTGACTGTCTACCATCGTGCTGGTTCAAGGTCATTCCACCGTCTTGCTGAAAAAATGGTAACTAAAAATTATAGAATTCATTTATTTAAGTACTAACATTATCTTTTTAAAATTGTTAATGTCACTTTGTTAGAAACGTGATGATCCTGAAAACATTTCTCTCATTTATGTCTATGATGCTGCTCACACTAATGAGCGCAGTGAGTGGATGGATCCTGCCGCTGCAGATAATTATGTAATCGGTGTTAATCTTGTTAAATAAATTATGCAACATGTGAATAATTAATTTTTTATTTGTATTTATCTTAATACGTTACTTATTGTGTGTTTTCTTTCAAATTGCAGGAAAAAATGACGGATATATGCAGTCAGCTTCTGGGGAATCCTCTCCTAGTGACTTAGCCATATTCACACAAGTGCTCGAGCTGCAGTCTAGTATGGCAAGAGGTTTGGGACGACCTTTCAAGCATAGATGTTCATCCTCCTCAACCTCATCGACCTCATAAATTAATAATTTTACCAAAAAATTAGAAGTTGCATAACGCGAGAATGAGTATATGAGATCGAGACAGCAAGAGCTAGAGTCTCTCTTAAAGCGACAGTCTCATTTAGAGACTCGTTTGCAGGACCAACAGAGAGACCAAGAGGAAAGAATATGCAATGAAGTCCAAGAGCAAGTACAGCGGGAGATGATGGTGCAAATGGAGTATGTTATGTCGTTGCAACATAATCACGGTGGGCGAGGAAAGAATAAGAAATGAATTTAATCAATTTTATCAGTATATTAAACTAGTTTTAATATCTAATTTTAAAACTTTATAAGACATTGTTAGTTGTTAATTGATGGTGTGTAATATAATACAATTGATATGTTTTTTAATTTTATGAAATTAGTATTTTAGATCTGTATGTTCGAATGTAAATAAAAAACGTTTGAATAATGGTTCACATTTGAACGTAATTACATAGAATTGTAACATAATGTTCGAACGTTCGACTCAACATTCGAACGTACTCACCCTCAAACGAACAAAACGTTCGAATATCTAAACGATTAACGTTCGAACAAACCTCCGAACGTACCACTTGGGTTCGAACGCTTCTTCGTTAACATTCGAACTAAAGTCCGAACATTTTACCTATTACATTCGAACATTAGTCCGTTAACGTTCGAACGAATATTTGAACATTTGTTGCAGTTAACGTTCGAATGTATAAATGTTCGAATGTAAATATGATACATTTGAACTATAATCAACGAACATCAACTTCTGTCATTCGATTCACAATTGGTCGGGTTGACATTCGAAAGTTTGATTAGACGTCCAAACGTTACTTTCTATGAAAAATCTCAACTGCAACAAAAAAAATGGAACGTTCGAACATTACACCAAACGGAACAACTCCAACCGTTTGGTGTTACTTTCTATGCCAAATAGTGACGGTTCAACAATAAATCGTCACCAATTGTTTTTTGTGACGCACATTAAGTGACGGTTTCAAATCGTCACAAAATATCTTTAGTGACGTTTTGGTTATTTTTCGTGATGGTTTCATCTATCACAAAAGATAAATTGTGTTGTAGTGTATATATCTTCTCATTGAAAAAAAAAAAAAAAAAGCATCCATGCTCATGAGCTTACAAACTCTTGATGTCTTCAGATAATTAATCATTTGAGCTTATAACACATGATAAAATAAACTTGTGAGTGTAGAACTCTCCCTCTACATTTTGAGTAGTGTTTTTTTTTTTCAATTACTAATTTGTAACATACTCAAAAGTGCTTATAAAAAGGAATTGCTGAAGAAATTGCTCTGGAAAACGTGATCCTGAAAAATTAGAATCTTCAATAAAGAGCCTAAATTAGCAAATGTCTTCATAAGCAAACATACGTAATCTTTTTAACAACAACATCCTCCAATCTCCTCCACAAAAGCTTTAAGATTTTTGAACGAAGACCCACCTTCCTTGGCAGCTTCCCTAGCCAACTCCTTCCATTTCTTAGCATTCCTTCTCATTTCTTCCCCTCGATCCCCACCTCCAGCTACCAATTCCAAGCACCTCTTGATCTCATCACCTTCTACAATGCCATGCTTGTTTGCTGTCACCCTCAAGCCTGTTTTCCACACATCTTCAATCAGTTTTGCGTTTGTTCCTTGATCCGCCCACTGTGGGAAAGCAACCACTGGCACCCCAGAGACCAAACTCTCCAAACTCGAATTCCATCCACAATGTGTCAAAAAGCATGCCAATGAAGGATGTGACAGAACCTCCACTTGAGAACACCATGGCACTATCATTCCCTTTTGCTCCAATTCCTCTCTGCAACTCAATCTCTCTTCTTCTTTCTCTTCTTCTCCATTTTCCTTGGCTCTTATGACCCACAAGAAGGGACGGCCGCAATCCAACAATCCGCGTGCCATTTCCTCCATCTGCTGCTTTGCTAGCACCGACATGCTCCCGAACGAGACGTAAATGACAGATGAGTTAGGCTTGGAGTTCAGCCATTCGAAGTAGTACTCCTTGGAGCCTTCGAAAAGATCTCCGCCAAAAGCTTTATCGGATGGATCCTTTCCGTCCAAAAAGGCCGATGGAATCAGCGGTCCAACCGCAGTAAGATTAAGTTTTTCGATCAGTCTCAAGGCTTCGGGCTCTAATGCATCAAAGGTATTGACAAGCACTCTCGGGTTGCTTTCTTTTTCGAGTGCTTCGAATTGCTCTTCACATGATGGGAGTATAAAAGTATACGTATTTGAATCAAGCAAAAAGGAGGGAAGGTCACGACCATAGAGCAACGGCAGTCCCGGAAATTGAAACGAGTACGAGGGATCAGTGCCGTTTTTCCTGATGTCGTCTCCATAGCCATTGAAGTAGTAGTAGTATATGTCCAAAACCGTGGCAGGTTGAATCCAGAGAAGTGCTGACGGGAGGTGAAGTTCGCGGGCCACGTTCCCCGCCCAAGGCAGGAGAAGTGTGTACACTAAGTACTGAAAGGGGCGGCCCTCGTTTGTGCTGGACACGATGAGATCGGTGAGAGTTTTGGAGCCACTGCGCTTGATCGCGGACATGTAGTGCTCTACATCATCAGTACCAGGCTTAAACCCATCGTCGTAGCCATCGGAGTAGGTGGCGAAGGACAAACCTTGAGGAGTAGGGGTTTTGGTCATGCGACGGTAGGCGGAGACGCTGGTGGCGAGGGTGACATGCGCCCCCAAGCGAATGAGGCGCTTAGCAAACTGGAGGCCAGGGTTGATATGGCCCTGCGCAGGGAATGTTACGAGGAGTACGTGGCGGTACTTCTCCATGGTGGTGGTGGTGGTGGAAGGTGGAGCTTGAGGGTGAGGTGTTTGTGTTTGACAATACTGCAGTCTGGTGGCTAGATTGGCCAGGTCTGTGAAGTTGTGGGACATGCAATCTGCAGCCATGTGGGCAAGCTTTAATAGAAGATTGGGATAGGGGTTGTGACGTTTGTAGTGACGATTTGGAGAAAGCTAGGGGATTGTGCTTTGCAATTTGCTGTCTTCGCCTTCGGAGGTGGGGAAAACGACAGGCTCATTGGGCAATTGGCGAGTTGGCGTGACTTGTATGGAAGTGAGAATGATTAGATAAACTAGACTGTCATTTCCTTCCTCTTTCTCAAAGATCTAAGTTTTTCTTCTTCCCCTTTAGACCATAATTGGTTTAATTGATTGCTTGCAGCTTTAATTGATTACTTACTCCATAATTTCTCCACGTTATCTTTAAAATTATTCGACTGACATTGTTGTTAATATATAATTCTTTCTTATCATTAACTATTTATCACTCCACATTTTATATTTTATCAAAAACACACACTATATAAAAAATACTATATACTCTATAAAAAAAATTATAAATATCCGATACAAGAATGAATAGTAATTAATATAGCATTACTGTATTAATAATAAAAATATAGGAACCGGTTTTGAACCGGTCCGGTCCTATTTTATGAAAATCGGCCGGTTCCGCTTCTGTAGTTTTCGGAACCGGACCGGACCGAACCGGACCGATTGAAAAAAATATATATAAAAATTAATTTTATATATTATACAAAATATTTATATATATAATATATAATTATATGTTAAATTTTATATATAATACATAATTATATATCATATATGAAAAAATTTCATATTATAATTTATAAATAATAACATAAAATGTTAATCTTAAATATGAACATTTGTAATTTATTTGATCATATGTTATTAATATAATTATATATAAGATAATGTTGTTATAATTTATAAAATAAAAGTTTAATCTTAAAGATGAAAATTTAATTGAACATATGCTTTAAGCATAATATATATATTAAATTATTAATAACATTTTATAATAAGAATTAACACTTTATTATATGTTTTTTACATTTAAAAAAAATCGAGAAACCGGACCGGACCGGAAACCGGTAAAATCGGAGGTATCGGTTTAGGAGGGTAATCAGGACGTAATCAGTTTTGAAAAATACAAAATCGGTACATACCGGTTCGGTCCTAAATTTTGTTCAAAACCGGACCAGATCGGACCGGTTACACCCCTACATGCAGGGATAACTGACTTGCCTAATGAAATTGCAACACGTGTAAAGTAATAACAGAATGTAAAATAATAATAAACGAAGAACACTTAAACGAAATAAGTAGTAAACGACATACACAATAAACGACAACACTTATTTAAGTCTTCCGCCTCAATACAACGTTGTGCTTGCTTGACCCATGAAACGGTGAGTTTCATCCTCTCCCAAACACAATGTTGCGAGTTCATTGACTTAAATCCCTAACCCTTCACTTCACTTCCACTTCTGCACTTCCTCGATTCTTCTCATCTCTCTATATCCCCCATCGCCACCCCTCTGCCTCCATCTCTATATAAGGCCCTAATATTCTGACGACTATGTTACCACTTTTATCGAATTTAGGGTTGTGAGGTAACTAGTGTAACCGGAGAATCTCATCAATAGCTTCAAAATAAGGGTGAAAATCGATGTAGTTAAGAGTTGAATTTTTCTGTGTATAGATTCTGATTCGATTTTGACTTCGTCTTTTTTTAAACTTTTCTTTTAATTTCATATTTAACCTATTTTTAAAAATATTTATTTTGAACTTTCAAATTTTAGTTTTTCAAAAATTAAAAACTAAAACTAAATCATTCCGTACTAATTTACTTTTATACTAATTATCTAAATTGATTTAGACTTTGAATTTTTTTAGACTTTTCTTTTAATTTCATATTTAGCCTATTTTAAAAAAAATATTTATTTTGTGCTTTCAAATTTTAGATTTTTCAAAAATTAAAAACTAAAACTAAATCATTCCCTACTAATTTACTTTTATACTATAATGTCTAATTACATTTTATCATACTATTGTAATACATATTATTTCTAGTATCTAATTACATGTTATTATTAATTATATAGTATACAAGTTATTATATTATACTAGTGTGTAATTTATTTATAACATTTCTACACTAAACTTATTTCTAGTATCTAATTACATATTATTATACTTTAGTAAATTAGTATTATGTGTTATTAATTTATTATACAAGACTTATTAATTATTTGTATGCTAGTGTCTAATTTATTTCTAACTTAATCATATACTAGAATTTTTATTGTCTAATTACATGTTATTATACTTTGGTAAATCAGTATTTTATGTTATTAACTTATTATATTAGCTAGGCTTATTTCAATATTAGTATCTAACATATTTCTATACTTATTGATTATATATGGTAGTAATACTATGATGTTTATTGTTTACATATACTAAACTATTATTAGCTTATTTACATTACAATATAAGTATATTATTTTATAATAATTAGCTTATATTAGTATATTATTAAATTTAAATATAAAAGTTCTAGTTATATAACTATATAAATATACTAGTATATATGATAAATATATATACTAATATTAAAAAAAGGTTGGATCCGGAGGACAAAGTCTGATCGGATCAGAATCGATCCAGCAACACCTCCAACTCAGACTGAAAAATTAAAAAAAAAAAATTCACTCTAACTCCAATTTATCAGAGTCCGAATAAAGTCAAAATGAAATCGAAATGGAGTCGAATTTTCAGATTTTTTATAGGCTAGCATCAAAATAAGCTTACCACATGAATAATCTATATATTTACTGCATGTTGCGGCTCGATTCCATCTGTAACTGCTTTGTCACATCCTCAAACCATTTATTATGATGTTCTGTCCCATGCATGAATGCTGACCTAAGGAACATACATAGAACCCAACTTGATTTATTATCATTTTCAACTTTCAGTTCATGCAGTCTGTAACACATATAGTCCCACCTACCTAGTACCTAGCTACAACAGAGCCCATTGATCATGCCATAATCATCCACAAAAGTGCTCCCATAAATTACCAATGGGTAATGATACCCTTCCGTAATACTCTATTACTATCTTGTTACTACCCAAACTTATGAGATTTTATTTTTTGAAAAATTATAGCTATAGTCTCATAAAAGCGCTGTGTAATCATTTTAAAAAAATAAATAAATACGAGATTTATATGAAAAAAAAAATAATTTTTTAATAGTAAACCCTATTTTTTTTCAAAACGACTATACGACACTTCTACACTCCAAGACTGCATGTAGCATTACTCTTATTTTTTTTCTTCAGCTCTACCTTTTGCCCTTCAATGATGGAGAGGAGGCTCCACCTAGTTCACGATGGAGATGAGAGGTGTGAAATTGTTAGGGTTTGAAATTATAGTTTTTAATTTTAAAAGGAAAAAGAAACTGACAGAAAGATTTGAATCTCAGAGGGGTTGGAAGGACTGAGAGACATGTTCCTAAAACTAAGATATTTGAATATCCGATAGTCAAACATAAAACTTATGATAGAAGATAAAGCAGAATGGCAGAAGATAGAACAAAAGAAAAAAAAATCACGTAAGCTTAGGTTGCAAATAAGTAGTAGTAGAATAGTAAAAATATCATTACTCTTTATCAATTGGCCGCAAAAAAGATACGTACGTATAGTCATGTTCATGTTATCTAAGAATGGTAGGTAATATCTATTTTGGTGAAAGATTATTTCAAGATATATATATATATATATAGACTATAGACCGTGAAGACATTCATAAAGCATTCAAATTCTCATAATTTCCACAACTAGGCCCCAAGTTATGTTGGTTGTTGTACTCTTAAATTTTCAAGATATATTAATCACCCTACAAGTTTCTTCTCCATGCATGGCTAATCCATAATACAAGTTAATTAATTTGCAATAGGGTAGTAATATGGTTGCTACTATTTTATTATTTATAGTGTATTTATTTTTTTATTATTTTTTTAAGTATTTTTTTAACATCCTTAATCAATAAGAAAAAATTTAAAAAAATATATAATTTTACTAATATTTACTTTCTTAACTATTAAGTAAAATAAAAATTGAAAAAATAAATAATAAATAATAATAAATAGATAGTAAGAAGAAAGTAACACTACGATAATTTTCCTTTCAATATTCAATGACAATTACCATGGTTGAAGCTTTTGGAAGACCAGCTCTCTCCCACAGACTTGCCCTTCCTCACTCTTCCTTAATTACATGCCCTTTCACAGCTTCTGCAAGAAAGTAGTTGAAGAACCATACAAATGAACATGAGCATAATAGTAGATTAAAGGTGAAATGGGTCTACAACAAAGAGCCATGATTTCACTAGTTGTGACCCACCGATGTGAATTTTTCTGAGTAGTTTCAATATGGTCGATCGTATGATGCATCATTTCTCTCTTAGTAAGTCAATATTGTAAGAGGGCTGGGAACATGGAAAAGCAAGAAGAAGAAGAAGAGGGAGAAAATACAAAGAGACTTTGCACGTAGTTGTTGGGTTCAAACCTAGAAAACTTTTCAACTTCCTTGACTAATGCATGATGGGTACGTGTACTGACTTCATCAGTGTATAGTCAAAGGAAAGCAAATGCTAGGAAGGAACCCCAGATGTTCCATCTTCCCGATCATTTATTTATTTATTGGATAATGCTACAGCCCCGCTGGGGGCTCCCGCTGGGGGCTGTAGCAGAAATTATATGTGTTTTTTTTTAAGTTGTTTTTTATATAATTTTTTTTTTATGTTTTAAAAATAAAATAAATTTAAAATATCATTAAAAACACTTTCTTAATCAAGAAGTAAAAAAAAATTATTTAAAAATACTTCCTTAATCATGAAGTAAAATAAAAAATCATAAAAAAATATTTTATATTTTACTTCGTGATTAAGCAAGTATTATTTAATAATATTATAAATTTTTTATTTTTTTAAAATATTTAAAATCATCAAAAACATCTATATAAAAAAAGAATTAAAAAATACACATCATAAAATACACTGAAGCTCCAGCGGGAGCTCCAGCATTTTCCTTATTTATTATTGTTTGTTGGTATTCCATTTTCCCATGAAGAAGAAATAGTTCGGAAGTCGGAATTAACATTAAATTTGGAGGCATGGGATGAGATATAAAATTCTCATCTTATATTATAATTACAAATTTTTTAAATTTTCACATAAAATATAATAAACAATTCATTTTTTTCAAATACCAATTCAACTTTTTCAAATCTTAAAACAATAATTATTTAAAAATAATATTTTAAACTTTCATATAAAATCGAAAATTCACATCTCATTCTCCAAACCCTGCATTCCTGAGCACTGGGTGGATGGCCTGGAATTACTTCTTAGCTTCTTCTACTTTGACGAACTATTTCCCTAAGCCAAACAACGATCTGGGTGCCATCTCAGTGCAAGTTTCTTATATGCATTCCTGAACTCTGAAGTAAAAACACACGAAGTCAAAGCACAATGTAAACATGCTCTGAATCTTTTTTTGAAGAACAAGCCTCAAACCACACGAATGCAAGATGGGTTTAGCATATTTCGTCAGCTTGAAAAACAAGCCAAAATCCATATAAAAATAAATTTCTTTTCAGAATTTTCTTTCTTGCATTTATTCTCTTTTTATTTTTTTAAATGTAATGATTGACGTGGCATAGCCGACTGCCCACCGTTTGCGTGGTCTGATTGTATATAGAATAACTAATAAACTAATTACTTACATAAGGCATGACTTCACGCAAAAATAAAAAAATAAAATAAAATACAAATGAATCTCTTGTTTCTTGAAATAATGGTGTTCGTGTTTAGTTTGGCAATACAGATTGACATGAAGTTAAAGAAGTTGGTTCAGTACATTGTTTTGTATAGTAGTCTGTGTGAACCAAAATCGTCATGCATAACGTGTCATCCACTCTCAGGACTTTTATTCTTTTTTAATGTTTGGTTCTGTGAATTGGAAATGGATGTATACCTTGTGCTTGAATGGTCCAACCTGTCTTCCAATCACCTTGTGCTTGAATGCTTGCTGTGACGTACACAGTACTCTGACGGCTATTTTATCTTTGTTAATCGAGTAAAGAGAGTTACAAGTATATAAATATTGTATAATTATTTTTAAAAAAAATAAATCAATACGGAATATATATAAAAAATTAATTTTTTAATAATAAATCATATTCATTTTTTAAAATAATTGATGTTACATACATTTTACGATTATGTGTAGTATTACTCTTATTACTTAATTCGTGTGATTTGGTCCCGATTCTGACTTATCTGAGATGATGACCGGCATCTTACTCGTTTGATTTTGGCCCAAAGATGGATTGAAAATAAAAAGAAAAATGATAGTTATAGTGGAGTATGCAATTAGTGTAATCATTAAAAATACATAAATAAATATGAGATTCATATAAAAAGAAAATTAATTTTTTAATAATATATTCTACTTTTTTTTAAAATGATTGTAGAACACTTATACACTCTATAACTATACCTAGCATTACTCTTTTATCTTTGTTAAGTAGTTCGCATTTGCATCGATCTACATTTTGGTCCAGATCTGAATTTTGTGAGATGATCAGCATCCTACTCATTTGTAGCTGATTTTGGCCAACAGATGGATATAAAATATATATAAAAAATAAATAAGTTTAATTTTGATACTTATTCAATGAATAAAAGTGATTAATTTAATGAATATCTCAAAGAATAATATATAAAACTAATATACTTAACAATAGCACAAAAATGAAAAACGTCAAACCTGATTATATATATATATATATAAAAGGCAATTTAATCTTAAGAAAAGAGTCATTTTGCAGTATTTATAATTTAATTACAAGTATCCAAATTGAAGTTTTTTTTAATTAACAATTACATAAAATCCATGCAAATACATACTATAACAAAAACATTATTTTTATTCATATAAAACTAAGGTTATAAATTATTCCTTCTTTATCATTTTTATTTTTAATTTATAGAAACCTAAAACGTAGATAACGAATATAAATAAAATTTTCCTCTTCATATTTTATTTTTCAAATAAAATCCTAAAATACAGAAACAAAAAGGTTTCAAGACTAGTGCTTTACCCTCTGGCCATTGTGTAAGGGTGCCATATCAACAAAGTTAAAGGGGATAAAAATAGAAGGCCTAGATGTACTAGGTCTAGCCCATTAGTGGGTCATCATCAAGAGGCAAGTGGGAAAACGAATGAAGGGGACAAGACAAAAAGGAAAAATAGGGTGTCAGAAAAAGAGAGAGAAAAAGAAAATAAAAGGAAAACAAGTTAGACACACAAGAGTAGACATAAAACTGCCATCCATCACCACTCCCCAGGGTCAGAATAAAAGGGATGAGATTGGATGAAAAAGGCGATTCGAGACTTCTGAATGACGATTACGAGAACATAGAGGTCATCTTAAACCTCACGACGATAACTCCAACGAGATTATCTTCTCTAGGAAAAAGTTGTCTCCGACTTCCATTCTACTTAAAGGAATAAGAGATCATAAGAGACTATAAAATGCTTATATGATAGTGAGTTTGCCCTCCAAACGATCCGAGGACCTAGCCCTGTGTCAAACCATGTAAATATGTTTATCTTCATCTTTATTTACATTTCCAGTATTATTTTTCTATTTATTATTATGGATGTACATACGGGCACCGTATCAACGCCCCGAACTGCCACCATGGGTTTCAGATGACACTGATCGAAGCCCAGGTCACCATCGTGACTCTTTCTCCCGTTTCAGTCTGTTGTCGAATCTTTGACATTAACAGCTGGTGCCGTTTGTGGGATCATCTTATCCTCCACACCATAAGAGGAAGAATATTGATTTCTCGGCTTACAAAAAAAAAAAAGCAATCATATCTGAACGAGCAGATAAATATACTCTCGTATAAGTGTTCTCAATTTTAAATCTCTTATTTTTTAATATTGCTGCTAAGAAAAGAAGAAGTGAGAACCGAGTTCACGCTTGACACTATTCGTGGAAGGCAAGCACCCACTTTGCACGAGGTGAGAACCAAGTACATGGGCTGGCTACCCGCCACCCCTTCTCAGGTGGTGGACAGCCTATCATGGCGGACGGGAGTTCCCCGTTTCGGCCTTGATGCCAAACACCCTCACAGTGAGAAAAGCCACATCTAGCACCCTTTCTCTCACGGCAAGCCACCACAACCACCGTCGACATTTTTTGTCACGGGCAACGGAGCTCTAGCCGCAGAGGCCTTTCCCAACAGATTCTCACTGCCAGGTTCCTACACCCCGTGATGGCTAGGAGCTTGAGAAACTGTCTACGATTGCTTAAACAACCATTTCCAGAATCTCCTGCACCTGTTGGCACCTTCCGCTACCATCGGAGGCCTTGCTTGGCGCAGAATTCCCCGCCACAGTCACCAAAGCTAGCCACCTGAGCTGCCCACGCCCCAATGTACCTATAGAATCGGCCTAGCACAAAGTGCCTTTGAAGGCGGACAATGGGCATTGGATCTTGACTAACGGCATTTTTTGCCGCCGAAAAATGTGGTCCAAGACCATGAGGGCTCCTCCATTGCAAAGATTCTTGCCACTACCACCGAAGCAAGCCACATGAAACCAATGCAATCAACAGTGAAGCTCCGCCCAACCGTGAGCTCGTGGAGCCACTAGCAACCACTAACTAACCTGCCTGCATCTTCTGTCACAAGTGTGGTAGGCCTCGACCACTGAGCCTTACTCAACCACAAAGCTCCTCAGTCACACCGAGTTGCTCAGCCAAGAGTTCCTCAGCCACAAGCTTTCCTCAGCCTCAGTGGTTTCCTCGACCACCTTCCTCAGCCATGAGTTCCTTAGATACCATTTCCTTGGCCATGAGTTCCTCGGATACCACTTCCACAGCGTAAGCGGTTTGCTCAACCACAGTGACTTCCTCAACCACGAGTTCCTTGGACACAAAACATTGCTCGGCAACAATACTTTGCACAGTCACAAGTAGTTCCTCGACAACACCTTCCTCAAACACAATGACTTCCTCGGACATGAGTTCCTCGAACACCACTTCCTCGGCCTTACTGGTTTGCTCAACCACCTTCCTCGGCCATAGTCTCTTCCTCAGCCATGAGTTCCTCAGACATAAAAATTTGCTTGGCCAGAGGTGAGTCCCTCGGCCACAAAGCTTTCTTGAACCGTAGTACTTTACTCGGCCATAGGTTGCATCTCCACAAATTGCATGGCCACAAGTGAGTTCCCCGTCCATGGCGTGTCACTCGCCCACTGCCGGTGCTCACCCACAGTACGTTGCTCACCACGATTAGTCACCCACCACGGTGCCGCCAGTATTGACCAGTAGTCATGGCCCACGGACCTACCGATCCCACCTAAAAAATAAAGCTTGTCAGCCGTATTTAGCAAAACACCAAGGAAATTAAAGTTATGTGAACAATATATTTCTCCCGGCGATATGGTTCAAAAAAGAAAAAAAAAATAGAGGAAGAGAAAGACCATGCGAAGATCCTTCACCAGCGAATTAGTTGGGAAAAATAAAAGAACTAGCAACGGACGATCTCAACCAAGTAGAAATTGGAAACAACAGCTTGATGGCTCTGGTTGGCCTATCTCATAAATATTATTTAAATTTCATTTACACTAACAAATTTGATTTTTGTGGGAACCCCTTAGAGTGGTTGAGGTTTGTCTCCCACTGCAACAGTGCAAACGAGCTCTGACTCCCTCAAAAGCAGCACGGTTGAGCCTTGACTCCCGCAACAGCAGTTTGGATAAGCTCATTCTCCAGTCGCAACAGTGTGGTCGAGCCCTAACTCTCGCAACAGCAGTCTGGACAAGCTCCTTCTCCAGTTGCAGCAGTGTGGACGAGCCCTAAACTTGCAACAGCTACGCGGTCGGGCACTGTCTACATTTGCAGTAGTGCAGTTAAGCCCTGCCTCCGGCAGCAGCTACGTAGTCGAGCTCTGTCTCCCATCTCCCATCACAGCAATGCGGTTGAGCTCTGTCTCCCATCGCAGCAATGCAGTCGAGCTCCATCTCCAGTCACAACAATGCAATCGAGCTCTCTCTCTCATTCCTGTAGTGCGGTCAAGCTCTATCTCCAGCCATAGCAGCAAGGTCAAGCATCTCTTTCAACAAAGTTGAGTCCCTTGACTCGCTCGAACATCGAACAGTAACAGTCCCTTAACTTTTCGGCCTTCGTTCAAGTGAAAAACCCAAGTCTCTTGACTCATGACAAACAACGGTGATGATAGTTCCTTGACTGCTTTGACCCTTGCACATGAAGTTGAGTCCCTTGACTTGCCACGAACTATGGGCGATGAAAGTTCCTTGACTGTTTGGCCCTCGCGCAAGAAGTCAAGTCCCTTAACTGCCTAGCCCTCACGTAGAAAGCCAAGTCCATCTCTTGCCTAGCATTTTCTCCTGCAAATGCCGAGTGTTGACACTTGTGCCACAACCACTACCAGCGGGTTACTTTCTTGAACAAGCTTTTGAGCTCTATAGTCGCCTCGTGTGGGTTACCTTTAGAAGCAAGGCGATGGGCTCAACAACTACCTAAGATGGACCCAATGGGTCGACAGGCTCCCTAATCATTTAGTACAGGTTACAACAAATGAGCTCCAACACTAATACCAAAATGGAAACAACAACAGAAAATTACATCAAGGGCCAACGCCATAAAAAACAAAAGCGTTGGGAAGAATATACAATCTTTGCTAATGATAAATAGTCTCATCCAATAAATCAGACAAACGTTCATGCAAACAAACTTCAAGCTAAGCTCCGCGCTCGCAACTAGCATAGTGGAGCACATCTCCCACCTTCCTCACCAAGCCGAGCTTCGCGCTTGCAACTAGCGTGGTCAAGCACATCTCTCGCCTACCTCTCCAAGCCGAGCTCCGCGCAAGCAACAAGAGATCAACAACATTTCCCCTACCTATCCAAGCCGAGGTCCGTGCTAACAAATAGCACAGTCGAGCATATCTCATGCCTACCTCTACACTCGCAACTAGCGCAGTCGAGCACATATTGTGCCCAGCTCTCTAAGCCAAACTCTAAGCTTAGAGGTCTTCATTGCTAAGCACGAACAAACAGAAAACAAGGGACCAGTTCCTAGAATTGATTTTTCTACAGCTTTCTACAGAGTATCTCTATCACGATTGACTTGAAAATTCTCAAACCCTTCTTGTTGGGAAAAGTGACTTTAATAATCGTGGGCAACTAAATGTGATAAAAATAACAAGTGCAAATATACCAGGCCAAGCCCATCAAAGGGCCATCATAAGGAGGCAAGTGAGAAAATGAAGGAAGATGACAATAGGACTATACCAAAACTGAAGGCACCGGCCGCCACTGACGTAAACCGACCAGCCGCGTCAGGAACCGGCCGGAACCAGTGGAGAACCGGTCGGCGTGCGGTGGCAATGTCAAGAAACCGACATTCAGCGGTTCGGTCTCGGTTTGAAGTTGGACCGGACCACTGAACCGACTGATATAATAAAATATTTTCTTTTTTTTAATATACCCTTATCGAAACGATGCCGTTTCACTTAAGTTTAAGTGGTACGGCGTCGTTTTAGTTAATAAGTATTACAATAGGTACGGGAAACGACGCCATTTGGCAAATGCCAAATGGCGTCGTTTCATTAAGCATGTAAGAAAAAAATAATAAGTTTGAAACGACGCCGTTCCACTTAAGTTTAAGTGGAACGGCGTCGTTTCGATAAGGGTCTTCTTCTTCCCCAATCCCCTTCTTCCCGAATTCGATTATGCAACTCTCTCTCTCTCTATCTCTCTTTTGTAACTCTTTCTCTCTCCTATGCATCTCTCTCTCTCTCTCATTATTCTCTCAGTAGAACAGCCGAGAATCGACACCGACCGAGAACTGCTAGAGAACCGCCTCGATAGGAGTCCTCCTCCCCATCGACCGGTTACGGTCGGCGCCTCCCTCATTTTTCCAGACATCGGTCGGCATTGCTTTTGCTCAAAAATCGTGCCGACAACGTCGGTTTTCACCCCTAGATGACAAGACAAAAAGGAAAATCAGTGTGTTAGAGAAAAAGGAGAAAGGAGAGGAAAGCAAGTCAGACACACAAGGGAAGACATAAAACTGCCATTCCTCACCACTCCCAAGGGCCAGAATAAAAGGGATGAGATCGGACGAAAAAAGTTGTACGAGACTTCTGTGAGACAATTACGAGAACACAGATGTCATCTTCAACCTCATGATGATAGCTCTAGAAAGATTATCTTCTCCAGAAAAAAAGGCGCCTCTAACCTCTATTGTACAAAGAGGAATGAGGGACCATGAGAGACTATAAAAAACTCATATGATAGTGGATTTGCCCTCCAAATGACCTATGCATGTAGGTCCTGTGCCGAATTACGTAAATATGTGTCTCCATCTCTATTTACATTTTCAGTATTATTTTTTTTATTTACTATTATAGATGTACGTACAGACACCATATCAACACCACGAACTACCACCATGGGCTTTAGAGGATACCGATCGAGGCCTGAGTCACCACTGTGAGCTGAGAATGCCTTTCTACGGTTTAGAATTGTTATGCAATTTTTGGCACTAGCAAAAACCATAGTGATCATCGATTGTCCAGCTCTGACCTAATGGGTTTCCAGTTTTTCGTCACATATGAATGTAGTAGAGAATCTAATTCCAACGCCAAATTAATGTTCATGCCCGAGAACACCGCATGAAGTTCAACGACCAATTGATTGAACAATCTTCAATACACACTGTCTTTCTCCATGTATAATTGTACTTCGAATACTCTTTTCAATTGTATAAAGGAAAAATTAAACAATTTTGATATTGTTAAAAAACTTGTTACCCTAAAGATCCTTATCCACTATTTTGTAGAGTACTGTAGCAATCTTTTATTTGTAGAACTTTTATTTAAGAAATCGTGAGTAAGCTTAGGGCGTACAAGCCTCATACAACATTATCGAGAAAAGTAACTCTAGTCCTACCCAAATCATTTTTCAAAGATGATTAACTAAAGTCCAAGGTATAGATACAAATCATGGGTTGCAACTTTGAGACATGTGCCCCTTTTCAATGGCTTCTAGCTGCCAAATTACCCTCTACTACTACCCTATGGAAAAAGGTAGATGACACTTCCATATTATAATATAACAACATTAATTTGAATAAAATTTATAATAAAATGAGAAAAAGAGAATATTTCATTGTATTTTCTTTGTTACCACAATAAACCTTTCATTGTATTGTCTTTGTTTCCACAATAAATTGACTTAATGTTTTTCACATTAAGATTTAGGGATACTTGGCCAATAACCATTTGTGCTATGTCTTGACCTGCCGGTTATGATTGTTAATTCAATAGAAAGGAAATAAATACTTTTCATCTTATAATGGTTATTGATTTCTCATTGCTCATCACTTTGGCTTTCCCACCACTTAACCCTTCTACCATAGAAAGATTATTCATTTTATTATAGCTATTGTGTGAGGACAATGCCCTTCAAATGAAGGAGCTCACCTAGATGGGCTAGGTAAGACTGCATAAAAGATTCGCAAATCACGAGAGCAAAGGAAAGGACTTGACGAACAATAAAGACAACAAAAACCTATGGCAAGTAATCTTGAGGTAATCACGACCTTGGGCAAGCAAAGGTTCAAGTTAAGGAAAGACAGTGTAAGGAAAGGCTTAGGCATGAGTGAAATGGTTAATGCATCATCTAGGTGAGTAAGGGTGTAAGTGAGCAATGGTAGATAAGCAAGATGGTGCTTCGTGTGAACAAAGAGGCGGCCAAGCAAAGAATAGGAAAGTGAAAAAATGTACGAACAAAAACGAATATAACTGGCGAGCAACGTGTAGCACGTACACATGATAGGCCAAACAAAAAACAACACGGTGCGTGGTTAGTCGAGCGCCCAGAGAACTAGAGTTCCCAAAAACAGCATGGGAGTGCTTAGAAATGATGTCTCAAACCACAAAATGCCATCTAAATGAAATCGCAATGGCAACGAAAGAAGGATTCACTATTCGCTGACCTTGAGCAATGACATTATCGTCATGTGGACAACATTCAAGTGCCGTAGTCTAAGAAGCCAACCCGTGGCTCTGTCACTCACCAACAAAGCTTTTGAACTCCGGAAAAGCTAATCACTTCAGAAGTCTTCCACCGTCCCAATCCGGCATACACCAAGACCCTTGAGGAACCACCGACCAACAGACCAACCCCACTAAAAGCTACAGAGAACCCATGAAAAAATTTCCTCCCATTTTTATTCTCCCCACCGGAAGTCACCTTCACAAACTAAGAACTCTCTCTCTCTCTCTCTCTCCCCCCTATTTTCATGAACCCTAAATTACTAGAGATTCAAACACATGCATGCACTTGGAAGATAAAAGGGTACCAATAGGATTCCGACATCTCAACAATGACTAGACTCATGAGGGGTTTATGCTAAACTAGCAAGTATCCGCCATACCGATACATACAAAATGGAAGCACAGAGTAGTATTGAAGCTAGGGGTGGCAATTGACAATATGTGATACAAGCCGTTAACCCAAGACAAGCACAACCCAAAACTAGCGGGTTTGGGTTTAATGTTAACGGGTTCGGGTTAAAATAGGTTGACTCATTAAGACACGATTCATTAACAGGTCAACCTGCATAACTCGTTAGTGCTCAGTTGAGGTAATTCTCACGAGTCACGATTGCCTCCCACACTTCCTTTGGATTGTAATTTTGGTGTTTTTATTGTTTGAATTGTAATTTTAAACTTATGTAGTTAGTTTTATATTTTTAAGAGATATTGTGATTTTAAATTTTATGTGAAATTATGTTAATCAGGTCAAATGGATTATTTGAGTAAATTCAACCCATTTACATAAACAGATCAAAACGGGTCATGTCGTGTCGATATATTTTTATTAATTCATAACAGGTCGTATCCTATCAACCCGTTATTTTAATAGGTCGTGTTAGGGTTTGGAAATCTATCCTGTTAAGTTTAACGGGTCATATTCGAGTTTACCCATATCGTATAATATACACGACTTAACTCAACACGAACACGACCTATTAACATGATTTGTCATTCCTAATGTAAGCCCTATGTGTATGTGAAGAAGAGTCCTCATTACCCCCCCCCCCCCCAAACAAAAAAAAAGACATACAACCCTACTCATGGGCCGTTCATATAGAGATTTGTTTATGTGTTTTCATAATTTTCTATGAGAAAGCTTTTTATTTGAATTTCCTCCAAAATGTTATATTTGAGATTTATTAATTATCTACAAGAAGGAAGTAGATTGCTTTGTTAGTTAAAGGTACTTGTGAGTGCGAGGTCAATAATTAAGAAAATATTTAAATAAAAAAATATAAATAAAAATTTTACAACTAATAAGTAGAACGTTTATTAAAAAGTTGTAAAATTTATAAATAAGTAATATGTAACTAGTTGATGTTTATCCATAATAATAATATTTTATATGGCTATATAAATTACTAATACATACACATAATATAATAGTATATATCAATATTTCATATAGCTAAGAAGTGTATTCAAAATATAGGCACAAGTGACTAGGCATAAGTAATTTGGTTACATGCTATATATACACACATATTCCCGCTGGTGGTCCTTGCAAAAACTGAGATTCCTTCTAATTGGACTCTTGTTTTTTAGTAACTTTCATGTGGTGAAATTTACTGTTCACTGTTGTTAATTTTAATTGTATTTACTATTCACTACTGTTAGCTACTGTCGAAATAATTGTAAAGGTGTCTCCTTGATCTATAAAATGAGAACCTGACAATATGCATATGTTTATCAGTATATGTATGAATGAGTTTTAATCAATTCGAGTTAAGAATTCGACTTGGGAATAAACGAGCAGGCCTTAAGGAGGTTTAGCCGAGTCGAGTCAAGTTTAGTAAGGTATATGTCATTTACTAATCGAGCTAGTATATGCTTTCAGGCGAGTTTTTTTTTTCACAAATTGAGTTCGATTCGAGTTTAATTAGACGAGTATCGAGCATGCAATCGAATAGATTGATTCATTTACAACCCTACTCGAAGTGTGACATAGAGAGCTAGAGTGTGTTAGTATAGGGGAAACTGTGGCACATACATTAAAAATGCGTCTTTAAATGATGGATGAGTAAGAGGACCTTAGTCATCAGTGATATTTGTGGCTAAATGGAGGACCTGACGTTATCAGATTTATGAAATTTTGGAAATATGTTTCAAGATGGGAATATTCAGATGGCTTACTTCGTTGAAACAATATTATTACTTACGATTGCTTGAAAAGTTTTTGATGATATTAAATCCAATGCTTGCCTTTTCAGATTTTTAGAACTTATGAGTTAAGGGTAGTATTGCTTGGTTTCCTAGACTTATTGGAACTTCACGTATGGGTGAACATTCTCAACGGTAATAGCTTGCTGTTGTGGCTGAGGTCATGAAGGGGTCTTGTCGCGTGGGGTTGCTGCGTGGAGAAACTAGGTGGCAAGCGTGGAAGAGCTTGGCAGTGGTTGCTTTCCCATGGTTGTGAGGTTAAGGGGATGAGCAGTGCCTCGTTGGTTCATCTGTGAAAGCCACAGATTGTCTTGATGGTTGCCGAGCAGAGGTTGCTGGTGATTTCATTGGTTGTCCGCTGCGGTTCAAGAGAGGTGTGCGACTTACTTACACGAGGAGGCAGCTGCTCAACCATGGTCTGTGTTGGACATGAGAGGCGGTTAGCGCATACAAGTCTGCTGTCATGACTATGAGAAAGAGCCTTTGGGGGTATCTTGTCATGCAGCTTGTTGGGTGCTTCCTGGACATGGAAGAGAGAACGTGCGGCAGCCCAAGCTTCTGAATAGGTGGAACATGTGGTTTTACCTACCATAATGAATATACATACATACATATATATATATATACAAATATATATATACATATGCATGCAGATATATATATATATATATATATATAGCTTTGCTGAAACCCTAGCAATATAAAGAAGGTAGAATTTTTCTAACGCCTCGGTCTCTCAGGGGTCGGAGAGTTACTTCCTATCACTTAAACTTACATTTCAACAGTATAATTATAGACTCAAAATTCTCAATATTATATGGAAATTTTGATTCAATCTAATTTCCTCAATATAATCAATTTTCCAAAATGCAAAGTCATCAGAACACAATAAGATTTCTTAATAAAAATCGCTAATACTCATCGAAAACTTTCTATACTTAATCCACTATTCTGAAATCGCCAATGCTTCATAATCTTGAACATCAGTTGAAATATCCAAAGTCATATGAAAAATATTGTAGATATAAAGGGTGAGTTATCAACAACTTAGTAAGTAGAGAACATATAGTAGTATGTAAACATGAGCATTTTCAGAATTTCAGAATGTAGTCCAAAATATTTACTCTCAGAATGCAAAATCAGAAACATTTACTTTCAGAATGCAAAATCAAAACATGTTATCAAAACTATCAGAGCGAAACTTTCAGAAAACATTTTTATTCAAAAATCATTTGACATATCAAAATCTGAGACATCATCTTCATCAATCAGAGCATCACATCAGGACATACACCATGTTTAACCTCCGTGGTAGGGTTATAAACCACAATTATAACCCGGGAATGGCCGTATACCATGTTTAACCCTCATGGTACGGTTATAAACCTCAATTCCAACCCGTGGTTGGGCACTATCCACTATTATAATCCGTGGTTGGGTCGTATCCACTATTATCACTATTATAACCCGTGGTTGGATCGTATCCACTATTATCACTATTATAACCTGTGGTTGGGTCGTTTCCACTATTATTACCCTTGGTTGGGCTGTATGCCACTATTATCACCCGTGGCTGGGCCGTAACGAAAACTGAACAGAATATCATAATCAAACTTAATCAGAATACAGAATTAGAATCTCATGCCAAGGTTTTCAGATGCCACAATATGTCCAAATAGAGTACTGAACAAATTCATATCTTTTCACATATTCAAAAACAGTTTCAGAACATTTTCGCATCCCATGCACAAATTTTTAGAATTTCATATTCACTCTTTTTGCATAGTTCAGAAATAAAATGCATAAAATTAGCTCGTGTCTACATTAGTCATGACATAAAATATTTTCTCTTATACAGCTTTCATGCACATGCAGAACACATATTTGAGATTTTCTTCATATTTATTTTCAAAATAAATATGCACATTTTCAAAATCAACTTCATTTCATATTCTTTTTATGCAAAATTTAGTATAGAGACTCCGCTTATTTGAACTTCTTAGCCTTTCAGAAATTTTCCTCAACCATGCTGAACAATTATTAATCGTCACATATAAAACAGTCACGTAACTCCCATAGATTTTCAATCGAACACGTATTTTCAATATGGAAAAGTCTTATTGCAAGCGAGTTCGCTCACCAAACCACGCACCGATTCTGACATGTAAGACATCCGTTTAATGAAACGGTACTAATTGAGACGGAAATCATTTTTGTGAGACATATGACCTTCTTCTTCTCTGAAAATTTTCCTTCTTTTATTTTTCTTTTCGATAAAAAAACGATGTCAGCGTCGGTATGCGGTTTGGTGCATCACTTCCCACAATTCATCAATATCCACTTAATTTCTCCGAATGAGACATTAAATTCTAATTTATTTACCATTGAAGTGTGACTATAAAATCTAATACTAGATAATATAATTATAATAAAATCTATTAAGGAAAACAACCAACAATTCTGATTCATAAACTTAATCAAATTTAAGTACTAAAAATAAAATAAAAATAAATTTGTGGGGGGTGCAAGTAGGCTAGGAGAAGGCTGCGGCAGCTTGGGTTTCTTCATGCATGGATTAACATATCTATATATAGGGAATTGAAAACCAACAACAAAAACCTAGACAGATGAAGGAAAGAAGAGACTTATGTGCAATTGAAACCAACTAGGGTTTAAAAAAAACAAGAATAGATCCCCACAAACACGGGGCTGCATAATTCATATATGTAGATATATATATATATATATATATATATATATATATATATGTAGCATGGGTTCTAGAATTTTAATGGGAAAAGAGTCCGTTTGAAATAGATAACAAACATTTTTTTTTTAAAAACAAATCATAGGTTGGATCCACAAAAATAATTTGGGCCCGTAATCTATAAAAAAAATAGTACTCGAAAATTCAACTAGACTTTTCATGTCTAACCCAAAAATATTTAGAAAGCGGGCTTAGTGCTGGGCCTGGGTGTAACAATTTTTGTGTGGTGTCGTGATTTTGGTGGAAGGAGACGAGCATGGTGGGGAGTTTGTAACTAAACAGAATCTTGGTTCTCACGATTTGGGTTAAGGGCGTACAAGGTTTTGGCTCTTTTCGTGAGTTATGGGCCTTGACTCAATTTTTAAAAATAATACAACTTGTCCTATAAATTTTTCAGGCCAATTTTCACTTGGCCCATTAACATATTTTAACCTAATTATCAAGCTCAAAATAAATCCATATCCTACTAACATAATTTTGGACTCATAGCCTATTCTAAAATTACTCGTTAAATTTCAAGTGGTCATTTCATACATATTAACCCAAAAAAAAATCCGGCAATTTGTAGAGTTATAATGTGTGTTCAAAATAATAAGATGACAATCATGATATTTGTAGTGTTATAACGTGTACTCAAAATAATAAGACGACAATCATAATATTTGTAGTGTTATAATGTGTAAATGTTTTGTGTTTTTTTTTTTATAAAAAAGAAGGTAAATAATCCACATAAAACTTAAATTTTTTAATAGTGAATCTACTTTTTTTCAAAAGAGTGTTTGGGCTTACAAATTCAAAAATAAATATTTTTCAATTTCAAATCTTCAACTTTTTCATCTAATAATTATTAGTCATTGCAATTTTCCTAAACACAGAAAAAAAATACGACTTTTACAAATTATTTTCAAGTAATATTTTAATTTTATAATATTTTTTTCAACGTTTTCTCCCTCATTTCCCAAAATAAAAAAAATAAAAAAAAATCTTAACTCAAACTATTTCAATAATATTCACAAATCATTTTACTACTCTTTACAGAATATTTACCATATTTCCTTCCCCAAACATCTCCAAATCTATTAGGCCAACGCGGCCAAGATTTTGTTAAAGAGAAATGATATTTGTCCTTGTAGAGTATGCAAACCTCACGCATTTGTTTTGAAAAAAAAGTAGGTAAACCTATGATCTACATAAAAAGATTATTCTTTTAATGGTGGCCCATATTTTTTTAAAAGAAGTGTGCAGGACTTGCACACTCTAAGACTGTATTTAATATTACTCTTCTTTAAAACTCCCTTCCCAGCGTTCCTAAAATAGGTCATTATTTGCTGCGATTTCTAAGCCGCTGTAGAATTCCATCACAAAATTGGGAAAGGCTGAGGTAGATTTACTGTTCACTTTTTTAGGGCAACTTTTATACCTATTGCGGCGATTTTTTTCGTCACAACAAAATATTGTAACTATAGTGAATTCTTATTTCTGTCGAGCTTTAGAATCGCCGCAATATATGCTTTTGCAGCAAATATTATTGTTGTAAAAGTCATATTTGGCCAATTTATACTTATTAGCGGCGAATCAAAAGCGCCGGAAAAATAAATTAACCCCTGCGTTTTCCAGCATTTTCCCTTTGTTCCCTTAATTCCCTCCAGCCGTCTCCTCCCCCGATCCCCACTTTCCAAGCCTCCTCGTAGCAGCCACTTCGCGCCGCCGTTGACCCACCGTCACCCTCCACCTCCACAGTCGCCGGCCAACCCAGCCAAGCCCCTCCCTCGCGGCTTCTCTCTCTCCCGCAGATCTCCCTCTCTCTTCTCTCTCGGATTCTCAATGTCGCAGCGTCCGCAGCAGCCACACCACCTCCAGCTACTGGTGTAGCTAGCCCCCAACAGCCCCCAGCCCCTCCACTGAAGCTCTCCCTCTCTCTCACCGTCGATTAGCTCTCCCCCTCACGGATCTCGCTCAAGCTCCTCTACCCACCGTGCACTGCCTTCCTCCATGGCACAGCTCCGCAGAAACCGCAACCCATTGTATTTCAGAATCTAGAGATTTCCAAAACAGAGGCTTGCGGTGCCTAAAACTTCTATCTTTTTCGCAGTTTGATTCTGTCGTAAAAAAGGTATTGTCTTTGTTTGGTTTCTAAGAAAATTAAATTTAAAAAATTGGCACTCTTGCAAGATTTTACTTTTGATTCCTCAAGCGTTGTTTGGTAATGAAAATAAGATGAAGAAAGACTCGAATTTGGTTTGGATTAAGTGTTGCATATAACTAAGTTTGGGTTTAAGTAAGTTTAGTTTTGTTGCTATTGTTGCGAAATAGAGAACTTTGAAATATGGAAATAGAAGGTTTTGTTCATATATGCTTTTGGGTTGTAGTAATAATTGCTAAAAACAGACCCAACTGGGAGGGATTGCTCAAATGGAGAGGGAGCTCATGCTTAAGTGTACGAGGGAAAGTAAGTTTAAAGCTTTTCTTGAATTGGATTCTTCGTAGTTATTTGGTCTGTAGAATTTGACCTCTGGGAAATGCCTTTCCTCAGGCTTGGCCACTTTGTTCTTCTTTCATAGACATATAATTTAGATCTGCAAAATACTTGCATAGGTTTTGTGAAATGAATCATTTCTCTCTTATTTTCGCCGTTTACTGCATATGCACCTTTAGGTAATTAGTGGATTTTAAGTAATCACAATATAGATTTTTATTATCTTGGTAATGTTTAGAAGGTGCTGTTAATAGTTCTATTATCTGTGTCGTCAGTCGTCAGATTCTCTCTCCGTACACATGCGAAAGCAGAACCTTACGGAGAAAGCAGAAATCCTAAAAGCCCAGACACGCCGCCACCCCTCCTCCACCCTAGCTGGCGAGTGGTATACCACCACTGTCACAGACAGGGTCGACGGACCCCGGCATCCTCGCCGAGGACCGTCCGATGTCGGGCCTCCATCCGGCGACCGGATTTTTTGCAAGATTATCCCTATATTTCCCAGACAAGCTGCCACCCATCTAGCCGGCGAGAGGCTTCTCACCATCGTCTCAGACGAGGTCGACGGACCCCAATGACCTCGTTGAGGGTCGTCTGGCGTCGATTCTCCCTCCAACGACCGGATTTTTTGTAAGTTTTAAGTTCTAGTCATCTATTGTTCACGGCATAGCCACGCCCACCGTACGGTCACACCAGATATTCACCCTCAAGGTAGGGTGTGGGCACAGTTTCAGATCTTGTTCTTTTCAGTGGGCACAGAGCTACGTTTTTACCTTGAGAATGAAGTGGGAGCAATAGGGAGTAGTGGGATTTCACAATGAAGATGAAGCACGATGTGGATTCCTCTCAGTTGGAAGGTGAGAGGTTGTTGAAAATGGAATAAAATCTTTCTTTTTTACAAAAGAGGGAAGAAATAGCTTTCATATTTCTGAACGTAGCAATAGGATAGCAAAGTTCATGTGTCTAGGGGGGACGACAGCTTTGTGGGTGGCTAAGGGGATTGAGGATTGTTTAGAACTTAATTGTTATGAAGGTTTCTTCAGAGAGCTAAGGATGGGTAATAGAGTTTTTTAGCATTCAACATCATGTTAATGCAAGGGGCAGTTTTTTGTAGCTCTCAGAATTCCGAAATGGAAGGAGGAAGAGTTTGTTGGTGATTCCGGAGGGCACAAATGGCATTGGATGGAAAGGCTTTTTGCAGTCCATTCTGAGTGTCACTGAATCTAAAGCCACTACTCGAAGTGGGGAGTTTGTTGATGGAAAAACAGTGAGAAGGCCTTCCTCAGTCAAAGGTGCTTCGTACGCTGAGGTATTGAGGTCACTAGCGGGTAGTCCGACCGAGATAAGCTTAGCGGCAGAAAGAAAGGGCAAGGCACTTGGAGAAGACAAAATACGTCAGGTGACATTGGGTGAGTTGGAGGGGGTCTTATGGGATGTCAAATCTCAATTGAAGGGAGTTATGGAATATGTAAGAGATCTAATGATTAAAGTGGATAAGGCGCTGGACCTAGTCGTGGGTACAAGTGTGCCTGCAAGTGTGACAGAAAGTGTGTAGGCAAAGGGTGTGTCAATGATAGGGTCGTTGGACGCTGGCATCTTTGTTCATGCCAGTGTCACTATGCCTTCTGAGGGGGTTGTAAGGTCTCAGGCACCAATTGCAGATGAAGTTGGTACTTCTGTCCAGGGTTCTTTTTTAGTTGAAGGCGGGGGTCCTCCCATGGTCTCGAGTACTTTGAAAGAAACAGTTGAGCCTCTTATAGAAGATGCAAACGGGGTAACAGAAGATAGTGCTTCCCCTCTTGAGGAAGCAGACACGGCAAACGGGCAAGATTGTCTAGGGGTGGAGCAAATACAAGCAATGTTGATGGAGGGGAGGAACCTGTATTGGTAACAGATGGAGGGCACAACAACCATATAGTTGTCGAACAACCATTTGGTGTGAAGGAAATTCTCGATTTGTCATTGGTGCCTCGTGTGGAGGAAGGTTTAGGGTCGGGAGTGCAGTCGGGTGCTATGGCTGGGGATAATGTCGTTCCCCTGGTTTCTCTTCCTCCGATTAACGATATAGCTGGTTCAACAACGGATTGGATTCTGAATAAAGATAAGGGGTTTCTACAAACCCTGGGACTTTCATATGGAGAACATGGAGAATATGAATTCCTTATTTTGAAGGGAGTGGTTACACTTGCATTGAATTGTGCTTTAGTAATCACTCAGAAATCAATAAATTGCAAGTGTGTATGGTTAAGCGGCAAGTATCTGCTCACTATCTAGATATTGGTTATTGGGTTCTCTTCTGATGCAAAAACCAGACTGTTGCTATCAAATGATTCATAAAGGATAAACTCCAAAGGAGATTGCCAAGAGAGAAGCACAATTTGCAAAATTCCTAGGCTGTTATGTTGTTGCAGAATGATAATTTCATTAAAATTGCTTCCTTTTATGGCAAAGTTATAATGAAGGATTGTGAAGTATCTTGAACAAGTATAAGGAAACTCATATGTTCGCTTATGGATATATAGATTTTTAATGGTGAAAGTGCTCTTGATTTTACCTACTTTAACTACCTGAACTATCATAAGAAATTTTTACTGTACTATCATTTGCCTCTGTTTTTTAGAATTTTAGAATATTTGCCATGTAAATTCTTATCAAACATGGATTTCATGGAACTTTAGCATTCCCTAGTTTTCGTAGTTGTTGCCTACTACAGGGCTTTGCTTGTGTGGACACAAGATTGCTGCCACGTGTCCCTCAATTCTCTTTGTAAAAGCAAGAAGATGAAACATAAGGGCATGTCAGCAGATATTTATTTTTATTCCCATATACCGGCCTTTTTGGCTTGCTAGCTTCTTCTTTTTCTATGGAAACGTACATGCATTTTTTATAGTTATCGAAAGGAAAAATACCTCGGCCGTTTACATCTCATTTGTCTATCTCTCCCCCCCTCATGAGTACATCGCTTGTAGGTGATATAGTCTTTAAGTAGAACACATCCTGGCACTATAGTTCACGAAACAGAGTTACCTGAGAATCTTTTGTAAAGTGAACACTTCGACATGTATGATCTGCTACATTTGCATAAAAGTAGATTAAATTGTTTTCTAAGTTTACATCCACTAATTAAATTATTGTGGGAAAAATTGCCAAGTCCTTGAAAAACATGTTTGCCAAAAGAAAAACATGTTTGCCATGTTTAAACATGGAATGTTAGCCTACTGAATGTTTGCCATATTTGCCATGATTATGCTTATATTTGTATTTATGATTATGCTCTGACTCCATTTTCTGGTTAGCAGAAACAGATAGGTCCGCATTGAATATAGATCAAAAGGATATAGAAAGTGAATTTCAGCATACGCTCAATTTTCATTTTCTGATAAGCATGTAACTCCATTCCCTCATATGCAATCCAACGTATTATTGATTCTATAAGATCTCCATCAAGTGTGTTTTAGCTACAATATGCTTCGTGCCAAAAGTGGATAATATCAAACATTTCCCTGAATTAGCTAATTAGTTATATTAGCTACAATAGTGCATGACCTACTTCAGAGTCTTCACCTTTAGATTTTAATTTTTTGTGTAGATGGTTGCTAATAGAGATCAGACACAGTCAGATTCTTCTTAGAATTTACAATAACTAATAAATATATAGCCTTTACTCGTAGTAAACTTCTTTCATTATACAAATATACAAATAACCAAGAGATGCATCCGTAGCTCATACTTTGGATCTTTTTTTAGTATGTACAAAGAATATTAGTGTAATATATAGTGTAAGGTAAAATTGTGAAACCTGCAAAATTTGGATGTGTATAATATTTTTCTGTATTTTGTTTTGTGTTTTTTGTTATTTTCTGAAACACCTTTTCCGGCAACCAAAATTTGCCAGAAATAATTTTTTCATAGCATAAACATATTTGCGCCGACAAATACCTCCACACCGTATAAAAAAATAAAAGCTATAAATATAGAGTGTGAAAATAAATAGTGATTAATGTAGAGAATTTTCCTTAAAATTATTCTACTGACATTGTTGTTCATAAACTTGCACATTACTATAAGAGCAGTGCTACGAGATGGCTCCCGATAAGAGTAATTTTTTATTTCATTTATTTTTTTATATACTTAGATATTTTTTTTAAAAAAAATCACGACATTATTAAAAAAATATTTTTTTAATCACTAAATAAATAAAAAATTAAAAAAAATATCGGGACCCAATCAGACCCAACAATCGGTGAGAATAGATTTAAGTTCTGTTTGGATGGTGAAAATGTTTCATCTCATCTCATCTCATCATTACAATTTTTTCAAATTTTTACATAATATATAATAAAAAATTCAAAATTTTCAATTTTTAAAACAATAATAATATTAAAAAATAATATTTTATTTAACTTTCAACTTTCATTTCATCTTAACTCATTATCCAAACGACACCTTACTCTTACCGCAAACCTTAGGCTATACGTGATTGGGAACTTATGACATCTTACGTTATTTTACTACAACCCGAAGACTTTGGGACTGCAGATTGTGGAGCTAACTCCTCTGGAAATTGTGGAGCCGACCTTTCCAGAAGTTGTGGAGCCGACCCCTCTAGAGGTTATGGAGCCAATCTTCCAAGAGATCCCGACCTCTTCAGTGATCATGGAGCCAACCCCTCCCCAAGTTTTTGAGCTGGGAACGCTAGCTGTCGCGGAGGTGACTCCTTGTTTAGTCTCCAAACTGATCCTTCCGGCTGCCCCGTATGTGGTCTATCCTCCTTCGATCTCTCAGGTAGTTGTTCTTGTATCCTTCACTCAAACTCCTTCTTTTGCTAATGTTTATCTCAACTCTTGACTATTCATCTCAGGAATCTGCTGCTCCTCAAGTTGAGGCACATTCTCCTAGCAGGATAGACGTTATCTTAGTGGAGGAAAGCCTTTCACCAGCCTCTCTCTGATCGAGAATGGTTCTAGCCTTGCTGAGGTCCCCAAGGATGAAACTCCTGCTCAAGGTAGGGAGGAGCCTGTCTCACCGTCTATACTTCCCCAAATTGGTCTGGCTTTGGTGGGTGTAGGATCCTCTTCCCATTTTGGGGGATCTAAGGAGTAGGAGACGGGGCCAGGTTTTGAGAAGGCCTGGACAGAGTCAATCGCAGTACAAGCTTGGAAGTTTAGGCCTTTCTTTGCCAACGTAAGTGTATTCTTATTCTGTTACTTAGATGGTTGCTAAGGATTGGGAAGTTCTTGAAGAAGAGCTTAGGGCTCAAAGGACATGGAACAACCTTATGCACCTAAAGGCAAAAAAGATGGGTGACGACCTCCATGACATGAACGTTCAATGTGACTCTCTAGTGAAGGATAATGAATTTTGTCATCAGAAGATACAGGCTCAGAGGAAGGAGATCGAGGTGAAGGATTGGGAAATCAGGTCGAAGAATCATGAGATTCAAATGAAGGACCTAGAGATCACGCTAAAGGGAAAAGAGATCCAGTTGAGGGATCTGGAGATCTCGACCTCTTCATAGATCATGGAGCCAAACCCTCCCCCGAGCTTCTCTGCAATCCCAGAGCCGACGGGTCTTGGCACCATTCCCGTGGAGGCCACCTGGGCACATAGAGGAGTTAGCTCCACGGCACGTGATTGGGAACTTATGACATCTTACGTTATTTTCCATCGGCTCTGGGACTGTAGAGAAGCTCGGGGGAGTAAGACTCGAAGACTTTGGGGGAGATACAGGACGCGTCGTCAAGCATTCGCCAAAGGCAACCTCCACCTGGGCCAGCCTTTCCTCGAAGGGAGTTGGCCCACCATCTGGCGGCTCACGCCGGGGTACCTCTACTTGGTTAAGCGTATATTCGAACGAAGGAAAAACCCCCCTATCGGACCGGACTCACGAGTGATCGGATTACTAAAAGTTATGGAGAAGAGGAAGGCAATGGCAATGTCATCCTCCTTGTCTTCCCCTACAGAACCTAAAAGAGAAAGAAAATTGACTTACAGAGCGTAACAAGGAGGGAAGAATGTCATAGTTTACTAAATCCCAACTACGTTACCCATCGGTGGGTCCATCGGTGGAACTTGGCGGGTAGGAAGAGAACTCGTCTGGAGTAGCTCGATGAGAACTACTCTCCCCTTTACAAGGGGCGCCAGATGAAGATGAACGCGTGGAACTCTTTGAGGCCCTTTGGGCAGGAACCTGGGAACCCGAGCGAAAGCCCCTAGGGGCCCTATGACCTTGTGCTTTAGATGCCAAGCGAAGAGCACCGCCGTACTCGCTGAAAGGAGACCCTACTAGTGGGCGAAGTGATGAACAAGAAGGCTAGTCACGACTCCGGGCTTGTGGAGCAGTTTGGAGTGGACTGGACAGACGAGAGTGAGGGCCCCCAACCCAAGGGTGAGTAGACCTAGAGGAGCCTTCGTCCGTTCTTGGCCGCTTCTCCCAAACACCTTTTGGCGGAGAGGTGGCCTGACGTTTTTCCTAAGGGAAAAGGAGGAACCAACAAGAACTCCGAACCGAGCACATGCAAACAGTAAGGAAGCATTATATAACACTGAATATTGATAACTGTCAGCAACATATCAGACTTAGAGAGGGTGGAGTGAGCCGCCGCCCAATACATCACGGTAGCAATCTTAAGTTTTTCTCTTTCCGACAGTTTGATGGAGAGAGATTTGGAACTTGGCACTTTGGCCCAGACCGCTCGGACTGGGAACTCCCAACCTTCCAACTCCTCTTTCGGGAACTCACAACCCAGAGCCAAAACAAAAAAGAAATTCCGTTGCCAATCTTTTATCGAAGAATAACGCTTCTCTAGGGAGATGAAGTGTTTCTCCGAAGATTGGGATTGGAAAATGCAGAGATTCCCATCAAGCTAAGTGATGCGGTATACCGACAAAAATTCTCGAGCTGTCAAATCAAGATAGTCCTCCGATGAACCACCAAGAACTATCCAAAAGGCAAAGCAACTAGCCATCATCAAGTGCCAGGCATTGGGACTGAGTTGCACTGGGGCCAATCTCAGGAGGTCTAGAATGTCCCTGACAGGGCAGCAGAACAGCAACTGCAATCCATTAGAGAACATAAGGAGATAAAGAGAAACTCGTGTCGCCAGTCCATTGGCATCCACCACAGTGGTGTGAGGACCAAGAACCTCCAGAACGGTCTCCGAAGGGATGTTGTATAACCTACGGTACGCACGAAGGTCATCACTGATAATGGTGGACAACCACCATTTCCCAGCGAAGTAGTTGAAACGGGCTTCAGTATCACCTCGGTTAGCCATAGCAGAAGGAAAGAGAGGTTTGAATTTTGAAGTTTTGAAAATGGAAGGGAAGAGGATGAAAGTTCAAGGAAGAAGACGAAAGAGAGGTCTGAAATGAAAAGGTGGCAGAGAGACGAAAAAGAAGGAAGTAATGGGCTTAAATATGGTGAGAGGACGGCTGGACTTCTGAAATGGCAGCATGAAATTTGAAGGGATGTGTCAGTTATAGGAAATCAAATCAACTCTCACCAACAGGGCACGTACCTTACACGGGCCAACTCCGAACGACACGTGCTAGCACGGGAGTCCATCCAAAGGAACAACTTCAATTAATGAGAGTAAGGACAATCATTAGCACTATACATGGGGAAGGTGACGCGTCCAGGGATTGTTTCATATCCCAATAACTTGGAGAAGTTGAATGGGTGAATATGCACATGCATATATCACTGTCCTCCATCATTCCAACATATGGTGAAGATTTCCATAAAAGCCCCTCGGTTTGAATTCGGAGGAGCACAAAATTATTTTCTTCATAATTTTCAATCCTCAAAGGGTGCTAAAAATTCGCGGAGTACTGTGAGGGGAGTTATCCCCTGAGTCATACCTAGGCCTTAGCCCAAATATGGGGTCTAGGCCGGGCCGTGTAAACTTCTAAGGCCCAACTAAAGAAGATGGGTAGATAGGAAACCATGACAAACATATGGCAATGGAGACAGTCTGGAAACCCACTAGCCAACAGACAAGTACACTCATCGACTCTAAATATCGCCACCCAAACATGACAGACAAAGATAGAAAGTTGAGGAAGGCACACCACATTAATGGAGGATATGAAACTTAGAGAGGAAAGCATGACACATTAATGAGATAAGAGAAACTTAGGGAAGAAGCCATCCCGCATTCAATGCGACCCGAAAACTTGGTACGCTCAACAAAAGATCCTATGCCATGAACAGTCGCCATCAGACCTGAATGCCCTATAACATGGCTAGTGGGTAGCACGAATATCCAATCTCGTACAGAGTGACACACCACTACCATGGAGACTAGACCAACAGGTATAAATAGACGTCTCCTGCAATCAACAAGAAGGTTCACATCTACATACATTTCTACTACTACTTTCTCTCTTCATCTCCAGCATTGAAACTAACTTAAACATCAGAAGTACCACAGACTCCAAGGTCCCCTTCTCCTCCTTGCAGAGAGGAGTCCGAGTTCTACCAGCGTGGAATTACTAAGGCCTGCGAAATACGGACATCAATAGGTAGGATTAAAATACTGCTCCCATGTGCATTTTTGTTACTTATTATTTTGAGGAATCACAATTCATCCCCAAAGAATAATTTCTTGCAATATGAACTCTAAAATGTAAAATTTATTTAATTTTCAATAGCTAAAGTTGCAACCATATTGTCATTTTATTTCAATCCTGAATAAGTACTAAAACAATCATAATTAATAGAGAAATGCTAAATTTCACACAGGGACTCTGACGGTAGTTTTTTTTTTTTTAATAATGTAGTAATTTTTTTTTAAATATTTAAAAGTATTAAAACAATACATAAAAAAAAAGTAAAATAATAATAATAATAATAATAATTGTACTGTCGAGACCCAAATCATGATCCCTCATGTGTGGTCAATTTGGTACATACTCAAAAGTGCTTATAAAAGGAATTGCCGAAGAAATTGCTCTGGAAAACGTGATACTAAAAATTAGAATCTTCAATACGGAGCCTAAATTAGAATCTTCAAAGAGCCTAAGAGTAGGACTGTTCAACTGGGCCGGGTTTTTTCCCGGCCCGGTTCGAAACCCGGAAAACCGGGATCCGGTTCCGGGTTTCGGCCCGGATTAAATCCGGGCCGAAATCCGGGTTGAAAAACCCGAATCTATCCGGTCTGGATACGGTTACAAATCCGGGTACCGTGTTTTAAACCTGGTACCCGGGTCTAAACGAAAACACCCCCCCGAGTCCGTCTCTCTCGCAGTCTCGCTATCTCTCTCTCTCTCTCGTTACGAAAACCCTAATCCGTGCCTCCTCCCCGCGACCCCATTGCCGCCACCGCATCTTCGTCACCACATCTTCGTTGCCGCATCTCCGTCGCCGCATCTCCGTCGCCGTGACCCCGTGAGTCTGTCTCTCTCTCACTCTCTCTCTCTCTTATATTGTGGGAATACAGTACTGTTTTAGTAAAGGCATCGTATTACGAAAAATGAAATTCAGAGCTAAGCATTGCTCCATTTCTGGTGTAGCAACTAGTGGAGGTGAAATTTGAAAAGGGTGGATGGGTTTTGTTCTTATTTTCTAGTTCAGTCCGTAAATATAAAATATTATTGCGAACTCTTGGTAGTTTCAAGGGAGAGGGAATACGATGTGAATGAATGGGATTCTAGGAACATTTTGAGCTCACTAAACATTTTCACACTTCGGAGAGAGCCCGATTCTAGGACTCGGCTTGATCTGGGTTTGGGTTCACCTATTCCTTAGATTGATTGGTTCACCAGTGCACATGGAGGTGTAAATTTTTCTTGAAAGACCTAGGCATTTCATCTTTTCCATATCTGTTAAGCTATTAGTGCAATCTGTTCAGCCTTTATTACGTGTTGTATCTTGGAGGTGTATGCATGTGGTGTGTTGTTCATACTTCATATTCAGGCTTACTGCTGTGGTGAAGTGACTGTCCCCATTTGGATATTATGCTGTTAGGTACATGCTGTTGGAATCTGGCTATTTTAGTTTTTGTTTGTTTATAGTTTGTTCTGCTGATGTGTTTTTCAAGTTATGTACTGTTACAGTATGCTGGTTTTGCTACACATTGAGACATTTTGTAAGTTTTAAAGTGAAGAAAATACAGAAAATTAATCGCATGATGTTTACCAAACATTCAAAGGCCATTCGAGAGATCTAGCTGGCAGCAATAAATATTGTGACAAACCCCATCCATAGAGTCCAAGTTATATTGGGCAGTGTTAAGTTGTGTTGATGTACATATGACAATTCTTGTTTTATTTACCTAAAAAAAATAAACAGTCTCAGCTTGAAAAGGACTTAAAATTCATTGAAAGATGGAAGATTTGGCCTGTTCAATATAACCTTCCCTAGCTCAGCTCTCACCAGGAATGCCCTGTCTGGATATGAAACACGTGCTGTGGGTTGTGTAGCACTCACCCTAAGAGAAGGAAAAATGGGCATGTCCAATAAAACCTTCCCCTAGCTTAGCACTCACAACTGGTGCCCCCCACATATCTATGGATACCATAGACATTGTCATCAGTTGCAGAGTGCAGGGCACTTCAAGCAACCATAGTCTTATTCAATGAATTTGTTCATTTAAAAAAGAAAAAAAATAGAAATAGCTTTTTCTTTTTTCAATTTTTGAGTACTGAAATTGGCCGTGTAACACCAATAGCTGTTAGTGCAATCTGTTCAGACCATTTTATTGGTTTCTCTCACAAATGTTATGCTTCATTGTGACTTGCTATGAATTTGCTATGGAAACAGACCATGAGTTATGCTTTGCATTTGTTTATTGTGCATTTATAACTATTGGAGAGTGATCACGATTAAAGTTTTTGTTTAACTGAATCTTCATAGTTTTTGTTTGATATGGCGTTGGGATAATCTAAATCTATTTTACCTTGGCCTGGAGATCATATCTAGGAGGCGGCAAAAGACAGTGGAAAAGAACCGAACTTAAATAATTGGTTTTCTACAGAGAAAAAAAACTAATGAATAATGATGTTGTTGTTGTTGTTAGGTTTAGCTTTATTGACAAGGTGCTTAAGACTCCCCACTATAATATTGGTCTCAGTGGTTCCATCATTTTAGTAAAACTACTACTTAATTTAATTGGAAAAGAAAATCAATGATTATTATCAATAATCCATGGTTCATGAACGTAATGATGGCGCCCGACCCAACAGGCCTTAGAAAAAGATCGATTGAGAGAATCTAGTGATCAATGATCATCATATAATATAGCTAGCCTGATATTTATTTAGAGCTAAGTTTGTTCAACTTCATCATTTTGTACTTGATTTTGTGGTTTAATTGCTTTATTAATTGGCTCATCATGACTAGCTAGCTAGCTACTATTCTTGTCCACTTTCTTTTATACATATATATATGGGGGTTTTGGACTTCTTGTTGAGAGATGATTATGTTGATCACTGAAAGGCCCTAATTTTTGGAGAGGCTATGACCAAAAAAATATAAAAATGTTTATAGGATGATGATCAGTTAATGTAATTATTAACTACTATTAATTAATTGCTTGTAGTAATTACATATATATATATATATAGCTGTAAAAATATGATTGTAAAATAGTTGTAAAAATATTATAAGTTCACCATTTTCCTTCTATTTAATGCGTCTATCTCATTTAATGTTTTGGAAGGTTAATGGGTTGAAAAAAAAAAAAAAAAACCTGGTCGAAGCTGAAACCCGGATTTCCGGGTTATAGAAACCCGGGTTCATCCGGGTTTCTGCCCGGGTCATAACCCGGGTGTACCCAGGCCGAAACCCGGTCCGGGTTTGGAGCCCGGGTTCCGGGCTGGGTATACCCGAAAATCCGGTCTGGAATCCGGATGAACAGTCTTACCTAAGAGTTTGTTTGTTTTCGGAAATTAGATGAGATAAGTTGAGATTAAAATTAAAAAGTTGAATAAAATATTATTAAAATATATTTTTTAATATTATTTTTATTTTAAAATTTGAAAAAATTAAATTTTTTATTTTATTTTTTATTAAAAGTTAAGAAAGTTATAATAATTAAATAAAATGAAATGTTTTTCCAAAAAGCCTAAATTAGCAAATGTCTTCGTTAGCAAACATACGTATCTTTTTAACAACATCCTCCAATCTCCTCCACAAAAGCTTTAAGATTTTTGTATGAAGACCCACCTTCCTTGGCAGCTTCCCTAGCCAACTCCTTCCATTTCTTAGCATTCCTTCTCATTTCTTCCCCTCGATCCCCACCTCCAGCTACCAATTCCAAGCACCTCTTGATCTCATCACCTTCTACAATGCCATCCTTGTTTGCTGTCACCCTCAAGCCTGTTTTCCACACATCTTCAATCAGTTTTGCGTTTGTCGCTTGATCCACGCACTGTGGGAAAGCAACCACTGGCACCCCAGAGACCAAACTCTCCAAACTCGAATTCCATCCACAATGTGTCAAAAAGCATGCCAATGAAGGATGTGACAGAACCTCCACTTGAGAACACCATGGCACTATCATTCCCTTTTGCTCCAATTCCTTTCTGCAACTCAATCTTTCTTCTTCTTTCTCTTCTCCATTTTCCTTGGCTCTTATGACCCACAAGAAGGGACGGCCGCAATCCAACAATCCGCGTGCCATTTCCTCCATCTGCTGCTTTGCTAGCACCGATATGCTCCCGAACGAGACGTAAATGACAGATGAGTTAGGCTTGGAGTTCAGCCATTCGATGTAGTACTCCTTGGAGCCTTGGAAAAGATCTCCGCCAAAAGCTTTGTCGGATGGATCCTTTCCGTCCAAAAAGGCCGATGGAATCAGCGGTCCAACCGCAGCAAGATTAAATTTTTCGATCAGTCTCAAGGCTTCGGGCTCTAATGCATCAAAGGTATTGACAAGCACTCTCGGGTCGCTTTCTTTTTCGAGTGCTTCGAATTGCTCTTGAAATGATGGGAGTATAAAATTATACGTATTCGACTCAAGCAAAAAGGAGGGAAGGTCACGTCCATAGAGCAACGGCAGTCCCGGAAATTGTAACGAGTACGAGGGATCAGTGCCGTTTTTCCTGATGTCGTCTCCATAGCCATTGAAGTAGTAGTAGTATATGTCCAAAACCGTGGCAGGTTGAGTCCAGAGAAGTGCTGACGGGAGGTGAAGTTCGCGGGCCACGTTCCCCGCCCAAGGCTGGAGAAGTGTGTACACTAAGTACTGAAAGGGGCGGCCCTCGTTTCCGCTGGACACGATGAGATCGGTGAGAGTTTTGGAGCCACTGCGCTTGATCGCGGACATGTAGTGCTCGAAATCATCAGTACCAGGCTTAACCCCATCGTCGTAGCCGTCGGAGAAGGTGGCGAAGGACAAACCTTGAGGAGCAGGTGTTTTGGTCATGCGACGGTAGGCGGAGACGCTGGTGGCGAGGGTGACATGCGCCCCCAAGCGAACGAGGCGCTTGGCAAACTGGAGAGCAGGGTTTATATGGCCCTGCGCAGGGAACGTTACGAGGAGTACGTGGCGGTACTTCTCCATGGTGGTGGTGGTGGTGGTGGGCGGTGGAGCTTGAGGGTGAGGTGTTTGTGTTTGAGAGTACTGCAGTCTGGTGGCAAGATAGGCCAGGTCTGTAAAGTTGTGGGACATGCAATTTCGCAGCCATGTGGGTAGGCTTTAATGGAAGATTGGGAGAGGGGTTGTGACGTTTGTAGTGACGATTTGGAGAAAGCATCAATTTGGTGACAAGATAGGCCAGGTCTGTGACGTTTGTAGGCTCACTTTGCTGTCTTCGGTCAATTACCTGACTATTACTGTTAATAAAGCATCGATGTTACTTTCTGCATATAATTATATAATAAACTAATATTTATATACACGTAATCCAATTATCTTCTCCACGACTTTTAGCTAGTCGATAGGTACGGAGTCCAAAATCAAATCAAGCATGCACTTGACATCTCTTTCAACCCATAAAAAAAATAGAAATAAGACTATCATTTCCTTCCTCTTTCTCAAAGATCTATGTTTTTCTTCTCCATTAGACCGTAATTGGTTTGATTGATTGCTAGAAGCTTTTCGGGGACGTACTACAAAATTTCTCCACGAGATCTTTAAAATTATTCGACTGTCATTATTGAAAAAATTACACCATTTTACATTTCATATTTTATAAAAAATACACTAACACTATGAAAAATATTATATATTCTATAAAAAAAATTATAAATATAATTATGATAATAAATAATAACTGATACATAACATTACTCTATTAATAATAAATTTGCACGTTACCACAAACCCTAGGTAGTGCGTGATTGGGAACTTCTGACATCTTACGTTATTTTATTATTATTTATAAATAATTTATTAGTATTTTTAATCAATTCCTTATTAGTAATAATTTATTTATTATTAATTTATTATTATTTTACTATTATTAATATCTAAACGTTTGTTAAATCTTCATCAATCACCACAAGTGCCATGTAATCACTTTAAAACAATGAATAAATACGAGATTTATAAGAAAAAAATTAAATTTTTAATAGTGGACTCCATTTTTTTTTAAAATGACTGCACGATACTTCCGCACTCCACGACTGCATGTAGCATTACTCTTATTTTTTTTCTTCAGCTCTACCTTCTGCCCTTCAGTGATGGAGAGGAGGCTCCACCTAGTTCACGATGGAGATGAGAGGTGTGAAAATGTTAGGGTTTGAGATTATAATTTTGAGTTTTAAAAGGAAATCGAAACTGACAAAGAAATTTGAGTCTCAGAGTAGATGGAAGGACTGAGAGGCATGTTCCTAAAACTAAGATATTTGAATCTCTGATAGTCAAACATAAAACTTATGATAGAAGACAGAACAGAAGGGTCGAAGATAGAACAAAAGAAAAAAAAAACCACATAAGCTTAGGTTGCAAATAAGTAGTAATAGAGTAGTAAAAATATCATTACCCTTTACCAATTGGCCGCAAAAAAGACAAGTACGTATAGTCATGTTCATGTTATCTAAGAATGGTAGGTAATATCTATTTTGGTGAAAGATTATTTCAAGATATATATAGACCGTGAAGACATAATTCATAAAGCATTCAAATTCTCATAATTTCCACAACTAGGCCCCAAGTTATGTTGGTTGTTGTACTCTTAAATTTTCAAGATATATTAATCACCCTACAAGTTTCTTCAACATGCATGGCTAATCCATAATACAAGTTAATTAATTTGCAATAGGGTAGTAATATGGTTGCTACTATTTTACTATCTATTTACTATTTATAATGTATTTATGTGTTTTTTTTGTGGTTATTTTTTATAAATTTTTTTAATATTTTTAAATATTTTTTAAAAATAAAATAAATTTATAATATTATTAAAAAATACTTTATTAATCACGAAGTAATTTATTTCATGATTAAGAAAGTATTTTTTAATAATATTATGAATTTTTTTATTTTTTTAATATTTAAAATTATTAACAAAATCTATATAAAAAATAATTAAAAAAAACACATAAAACAATATACACTAATGCAAGGTTAGGGAGCGGGACGCTTAGCATTTTCATAAATATATGAGTCTACAACAAGGAGCCATGATTTCACTAGTTGTGACCCACCGATGTGAATTTTTCTGAGTAGTTTCAATTTAGGGTGAGTTTGGATCACAAACTCATCTCAACTCATCATTACAATTTTTTCAAATCTCAACACAAAATATAATAAATAATTCAATTTTTTCAAATCTTAAAATAATAATAATATTAAAAAATAATATTCTAACAATATTTTATCATCTCAACTTAACTCAATTCAATTCAATTCAACTCAATTCAACATCTAAATACACCCAAAATAAATATTTGCTAGTCGTATGATGCATCATTTCTCTCTTAGTAAGTCAATATTGTAAGAGGGCTGGAACACAAAAAAGCTAGAAAGCAACACTGTAAAAGCAAGAAGAGGGAGAAGATACAAAGAGACTTTGCACGTAGTTGTTGGGTTCAAACCTCGAAAACTTTTCAACTTCCTTGGAGTTTGCAAGCGTAATTGTTGGGTTCAAACCTCCAAAACTTTTCAACTTCCTTTGGACTTTGCACGTAATTGTTGTGTTTAAACCTCCAAAACTTTTCAACTTCCTTTGGACTTTGCACGTAATTGTTGACTAATGCATGATGGGTACGTGAACTGACTCAATCAGTGTAAAGTCAAAGGAAAGCAAATGCTAGGAGGATCCCAAGACGTTCCATCTTCCCGATTATGTATTTATTTATTATTGTTTGTTGGTATTCCATTTTCCCCATGACGAAGAAATAGCTTGGAAGTCGGAATTAATATTAAATTTGAGACATGGGATTAGATATAAACTTTTCATATCATTTCATTATTATAATTTTTTTAAATTTTTACATAAAATATAATAAATAATTCAATTTTTTCAAATCTTAAAACAATAATTACTTAAAAATAATATTTTAAACTTTCATTTAAAATAAAAAATTCTCACATCATTCTCCAAAACCTGCATTCCTGAGCTCTGGGTGGATGGCTTGGAATTTCTTCTTAGCTTCTTCTACTTTGACGAACTATTTCCATAAGTTGAACAACGATCTTGGTGCCATCTCAGTACAAGTTTCTTATAAGCATTCTTGAACTCTGAAGCAAAAACACACGAAGTCAAAACACAATGTGAACATGCTCTGATGGGTTTAGCATATTTCGTCTGCTTGAAGAACAAGCCAAAATCCATGTAAAAATCTCTTTTCAGAATTTTCTTGCCTGCATTTATTCTTTTTTTTTTTTATTATTTTTTTAAAATGTAATGATTGACGTGGCATAGCCGACTGCCTACCGTTTGCGTGGCCTAATTGTACATAGAAGAACTGATAAACTAATTGCTTACATAAGGCATGACTTGTGCACTCTACGACTATACGTATCATTACTCTTTTATCTTTGTTAAGTAGTTCGCATTTGCATCGATCTACATTTTGGTCCAGATCTGAATTTTGTGAGATGATCAGCATCTTACTCATGTGTAGCTGATTTTGGCCCACAGATGGATAGAAAATAAATATAAAAAATAAATAAGTTTAATTTTGATACTTATTCAATGAATAAAAGTTTTTAATTTAATGAATATCTCAAAGAAAAATATATAAAACTAATATACTTAACAATTGCACAAAAATGAAAAACGTCAAACCTGATTATATATATAAAATAGGTAATTTAATCTTAAGAAAAGAGTCATTTTGCAGTATTTATAATTTAATTACAAGAATCCAAATTGAAGTTTTTTTTAATTAACAATTACATAAAATCCATGCAAATACATACTATAACAAAAACATTATTTTTATTCATATAAAACTAAGGTTATAAATTCCTCCTTCTTTATCATTTTTATTTTTAATTTATAGAAACCTAAAACGTAGATAACGAATATAAATAAAATTTTCCTCTTCATATTTTATTTTTCAAATAAAAACCTAAAATATAGAAACAAAAAGGTTTCAAGATTAGTGCTTTACCCTCTGGCCATTGTGTAAGAGCATTAGTTATGGCCTCAACAAACTTTAGCCAAAATTTGACTAAAAAATTCACTTTTACAAATTTAGCTAGCCACTTTTCATCATCATCAAATAATAGGCTCAACAAATCTTTCACTATTCTAATAAAATATTGATTTTAAACTTTTCATTTATTTTAGTTATAATTGTAATTTAAATATTTATTCATTATTAAAAAACTACCTATTAATTTTCTAACGTTCATATTATTCCAATGGCTACATTTCTTTAACGGATATATTTTTTAACTTATATTTCTCTAACAGATATATTTCTCCAACGGATATATTTCTTCAACGGCTATATTATTCCACTATAAAACATAACATTTCCTCAATAATTTTATTCACTTCAACTCAAGTGAATATTTTAGTCTAAAAAAATTATTTGGCTAGCTCCTTTGGCTCAACAAATTTGGCTAGTGATTTAACTTGAAGTTAAAATCACTGTTGATTTGTTGAGCCAATTGTAGCACATTATCTTGCACTTTAACTATTCTTTGAATATAATTTAGCTTTGTTGAGCCCATAACTGGTGCTCTAAGGGTGCCATATCAACAAAGTTAAAGGGGATAAAAATAGAAGGCCTAGATATACTAGGTCTAGCCCATTAGTGGGTCATCATCAAGAGGCAAGTGGGAAAACGAATGAAGGGGACAAGACAAAAAGGAAAAACAGGGTGTCAGAGAAAGAGAGAGAAAAAGGAAATGAGAGGAAAGTAAGTTAGATATGCAAAAGTAGACATAAAGCTGCCATCCATCACCACTCCCCAAGCGCAGAATAAAAGGGATGAGATCGGATGAAAAATGCAATTCAAGACTTATGAACGACGATTACGAGAACACATAGATCATCTTAAACCTCACAACGATAGCTCCAAAGAGATTATCTTCTCTAGGAAAAAGTTGTCTCCGACATCCATTCTACATAGAAAAATAAGAGATCATGAGAGACTATAAAATGCTCATATGATAGTGAGTTTGCACTCCAAACGACTCGTGGACATAGCCATGTGCCGAACCATGTAAATATGTTTATCTTCAATTCTATTTACATTTCCAGTATTATTTTTCTATTTATTATTATGGATGTACATACGGGCACCGTATCAATGCCCCGAATTGCCACCATGGGCTTCAGATGACACTGATCGAGGCCCAGGTCACCACCGTGACTCTTTCTCTCGTTTCAGTTTGTTGTCGAATTTTTTACATTAACAGTTGGTGCCGTTTGTGGGATCATCTTATCCTCTACACCAGAAGTGGAAGAATATTGATTTCTCGGCTTACAAAAAACAAAAGCAATCATATCTGAACGAGCAGATAAATCTACTCTCATATAAGTGTTCTCAATTTTAAATCTCTTATTTTTTAATATTGCTGCTAAAAAAAGAAGAACTGAGAACCGAGTTCACGCTTGACACTATTCGTGGAAGACAAGCACCCACTTTGCACGAGGTGAGAACCAAGTACATGGGCTGGCTGCCCGCCACCCTTCTCAGGTGGTGGATAGCCTATCATAGCGAACGGAAGTTCCCCGTTCCGGCCTTGCTGCTGAACACCCTCAGAGTGAGAAGAGCCACATCTAGCACCCTTTCTCTCACGGTGAGCCACCACAACCACCGTCGGCATTTTTTGTCACGGGCAAGGGAGCTCTAGCCGCAGAAGCCTTTCCCAACAGATTCTCACCACCAGGTTCCTACACCCCGTGATGGCTGGGTGCTTGAGAAACTGTCTACGATTGCTTAAACAACCATTGCCAGAATCTCCTGCACTTGTTGGCACCTTCTGCTACCATCGGAGGCCTTGCTTGGCGCAGAACTCCCCACCACAGCCACCAAAGCTCGCCACCTGAGCTGCCCATGCCCCAATGTGCCTATAGAATCGGCCTAGCACAAAGTGTCTTTGAAGGTGGACGATGGGCATTGCGTCTCGACTAACGGCATTTTCTGCCGTCGAAAAACGTGGTCCAAGACCGCGAGGGCTCCTCCATCACAAAGATTCTTGCCACTACCACCGAAGCAAGCCACATGAAACCAATGCAATCAACAGTGAAGCTCCGCCCAACCGTGAGCTCGTGGAGCCATTGGTAACCACTAACTAACCCGCCTGCATCTTCTGTCACAAGCGTGGTAGGCCTCGACCACCTAGCCTTACTCAGCGACAAAGCTCCTCGGTCACACCGAGTTGCTCAGCCAGGAGTTCCTCAGCCACAAGCTTTCCTCGGCCTAAGTGGTTTCCTCAACCACCTTCCTTAGCCATGAGTTCCTTAGATACCACTTCCTTGGCCATGAGTTCCTCGGATACCACTTCCACGGCGTAAGCGGTTTGCTCAACCACCTTCCTCGGCCACAATGACTTCCTCGACCACGAGTTCCTTGGACACAATACTTTGCTTGGCAACAATACTTTGCACAGTCACAAGGAGTTCCTCGACAACACCTTCCTCGAACACAAGGACTTCCTCGGACATGAGTTTCTCGAATACGACTTCCTCGGCCTTACTGGTTTGCTCAACCACATTCCTCGGCCACAATCTCTTCCTTGGCCATGAGTTCCTCAGACATAAAAATTTGCTTGGCCAAAGGTGAGTCCCTCGGCCACAAAGCTTTCCTAAACCGTAGTACTTTGCTCGGCCACAGGTTGCATGTCCACAAATTGCATGGCCACAACTGAGTTCCCCATCCATGGCTTGTCACTCGCCCACTACCGGTGCTCATCCATAGTACGTTGCTCACCACGGTCAGTCACCCACCGCGGTGCCGCCAGTATTGACCAGTAGTCATGGCCCACGGACCTACCGATCCAACCTCAAAAATAAAGCTTGTCAACCGTATTTAGCAAAACACCAAGGAAATGAAAGTAATGTGAACAATGTATTTCTCCCGGCGATATGGTTCAAAAAAAAAAAAGAGGAAGAGAAACACCATGCGCAGATCCTTCAGCAGCAAACAATCTCAGTTGGGAAAAATAAAAAACCAGCAACGGACGATCTCAACCAAGCAGAAATTGGAAACAACCGCTTGATGGCTCTGGTTGGCCTATCTCATAAATATTATTTAAATTTCATTCACACTAACAAATTTGATTTTTGTGGGAACCCCTTAGAGTGGTTGAGGTTTGTCTCCTGCTGCAACAGTGCGAACGAGCTCTAACTCCCTCAAAAGCAGCACGGTCGAGCCCTGACTCCCGCAACAACAGTCTGGACAAGCTCCTTCTCTAATCGCAGTAGTGTGGTCTAGCCCTAACTCTTGCAACAGCCAAGCGGTCGGGCATTGTCTACCGTTGCAGTAGTGCAGTTGAGCCCTGCCTCCAACAACAGCTGCGCGGTCGAGCTCTATCTCCCATCTACCATCATAGCAACGTGGTTGAGCTCTGTCTTCCATCGCAGCAATGAAGTCGAGCTCTATCTCCAGTCACAACAACGCAATCGGGCTCTCTCTCTCATTCTCGTAGTGTGGTCAAGCTCTATCTCCAGCCAGAGCAGCGAGGTCAAGCATCTCTTTCAACAAAGTCGAGTCCCTTGACTCATTCGAACATCGGACAGTGACAGTCCCTTAATTGCCCGGCCTTCGTGTAAGTGAAAAACCCAAGTCTCTTGACTCACGACAAACAACGGTGATGATAATTCCTTGACTGCTTTGACCCTAGCGCATGAAGTTGAGTCCCCTGACTTACCACGAACTATGGGCGATGAAAGTCCCTTGACTGTTTGGCCCTCGCACACGAAGTCAAGTCCCTTGATTGCCTAGCATTTTCTCCTGCAAATGCCGAGTGTTGACACTTGTGCCACAACTACTGCCAGCGGGTTACTTTCGTGAACAAGCTTTTGAGCTCTATAGCCGCCTCGTGTGGGTTACCTTTAGAAGCAAGGTGATGGGCTCAACAACTACCTAAGATGGACCTAGTGGGTCGACAGGCTCCCTGATCATTTAGCACAAGTTACAACAAATGAGCTCTAACACCAATACCAAAATGGAAACAACAACAGAAAATTACATCAAGGGCCAACACCATAAAAACCAGAAGTGTTGGGAAGAATATACAATCATTGCTAATGATAAATAGTCTCATTCAACCAATCAGACAAACGTTCATGCAAACAAACTTCAAGCTGAGCTCAGCGCTCGCAACTAGTGTAGCGGAGCACATCTCCTGTCTTCCTCACCAAGTTGAGCTTCGCGCTTGCAACTAGTGTGGTCGAGCACATCTCTCACCACTCCCAAGAGCCAGAATAAAAGGGATGAGATCGAACGAAAAAGGTTGTTCGAGACTTCAGAACGACAATTACAAGAACACAGATGTCATCTTCAACCTCATGATGATAGATGTAGAAAGATTATCTTCTCCAGAAAAAAGGCGTCTCTGACCTCCATTGTACAAAGAGGAATGAGGGACCATGAGAGACTGTAAAAAAATTCATATGATAGTGGATTTTCCCTCCAAATGACCTATGCTTGTAGGTCCTATGCCGAATCATGTAGATATGTGTGTTTCCATCACTATTTACAGTTTCAGTATTATTTTTTCTATTTATTGTTATAGATGTACGTACGGACACCATATCAACACCACGAACTACCACCATGGGCTTTAGACGATACCGATCGAGACCCGAGTCACCACTGTGAGCTGAGAATGACTTTATATGGTTTAGACTTGTTATGCAATTTTTGGCACTAACAAAAACCATATTGATCATCGATTGTCCAGCTTTGACCTAGTGGGTTTCCAGTTTTCCATCACATATGAATGTAGTAGAGAATCTAATTCCAACGCCAAATTAATGTTCATGCCCGAGAACACCACATGAAGTTCAACAACCAATTGATTGAACAGTCTTCAATACACAGTCTTTCTCCATGTATAATTGTACTTCGAATACTCTTTTCAATTGTAAAAAGGAAAAATTAAACAATTTTGATATTGTTGAAAAACTTGTTACCCTAAACAGCCTTATCCACTATTTTGTAGAGTACTGCAACAATCTTTTATTTGTAGAACTTTTATTTAAGAAATCGTGAGTAAGCTTAGGGCGTACAAGTCTCATACAACATTATCGAGAAAAGTAACTCTAGTCCTACCCAAATCATTTTTCAAAGGTGATTAACTAAAGTCAAGGTATAGATACAAATCATGGGTTGCAACTTTGAGACATGTGCCCCTTTTCAATGGCTTCTAGCTACCAAATTACCCTCCACTGCTACCCTATGGCAAAAGGTAGATGACACTTCCATATTATAATATAGTAACATTAATTTGAATAAAATTTGTAATAAAATGAGAAAAAGAGAATATTTCATTGTATTGTCTTTGTTATTACAATAAACCTTTCATTGTATTGTCTTTGTTTCCACAATAAATTGACTTAATGTTTTTCACATTAAGATTTAGGGATACTTGGCCAATAACCATTTGTGCTATGTCTTGACCTGCCAGTTATGATTGTTAATTCAATAGAAAGGAAATAAATACTTTTTATCTTATAATGGTTATTGATTTCTCATTGCTCATCAATTTGGCTTTCCAACCACTTAACCCTTCTACCATAGAAAGATTATTCATCTTATTATAGCTATTGTGTGAGGACCATGCCCTTCAAATGAAGGAGCTCACCTGGATGGGCTAGGTAATACTGCGTAAAAGATTCGCAAATCACGAGAGCAAAGGAAAGGACCTGACGAACAATAAAGACAACAAAAACCTATGGCAAGTAATCTTGAGGTAATCACGACCTTGGGCAAGCAAAGGTTCAAGTGAAGGAAAGATAGTGTAAGGAAAGGCTTAGGCATGAGTGAAATGGTTAATGCATCATCTAGGATAGTAAGGGTGTAAGTGAGCAATGGTAGATAAGCAAGATGGTGTTTCGTGTGAACAAAGAGGCGGCCAAGCAAAGAAAAGGAAAGTGAAAAAATGTACGAGCAAAAACGAATGTAACTGGCGAGCAACGTGTAGCACGTACACATGATAGGGCAAACAAAAAACAACACGGTGCGAGGTTAGTCGGGCACCCAGAGAACTAGAGTGCCCAGAAACAGCATGGGAGTGCTTAGAAATGATGTCTCAAACCACAAAATGCCATCTAAATGAAATCGCAACGAAAGAATGATTCACTATTCGCTGACCTTGAGCAATGACATTATCGTCATGTGGACAACATTCAAGTGCCGCAGTCTAGGAAGCCAACCCATGGCTCTGTCACTCACCAACAAAGCTTCTGAACTTCGGCAAAGCTAATCACTTCAGAAGTCTTCCACCGTCCCAATCCGGCATACACCAAGACCCCTGAGGAACCACCAACCAACAGACCAACCCCACTAAAAGCTACAGAGAACCCATGAAAAAATTTCCTCCCATTTTTATTCTCCCCACCAGAAGTCACCTTCACAAACTAAGAACTCTCTCTCTCTCTCTCTCTCTCTCTCTCTCTCTCTCTCTCTCTCTCTCTCTCTCTCTCTCTCTCCCTCCCTATTTTCATGAACCCTAAATTACTAGAGATTCAAACGCATGCACGCACTTGGAAGATAAAAGGGTACCACTAGGGTTCCGACATCTCAATGATGACTAGACTCATGAGGTGTTTATGCTAAACTAGCAAGTATCCACCATACCGATACATACAAAATGGATGGATAGAGTAGTATGGAAGCTAAGGGTGGCATTATGTGACATGAGCCGTTAACCCAACATAAACACAACCCAAAACTAGCGGGTTCGGGTTAAAACGGGTTGACTCATTAAGACATGATTCATTAACAGGTCAACCCACATAACCCGTTAGTGACCCATTTAGACCCGTTAAATTTTTTACTAAACATGACAATTATATCATTTTTAACCCAAAAACAAAAATAACCTAACCCTATTTCGTATTTCCTATCTCTCTCTCTCAGTGCTTAGTTGAGGTAGTTCTCACGAGTCACGACTGCCTCCCACACTTCCTCTGGATAGTAATTTTGGTGTTTTTATTGTTTGAATTGTAATTTTAGACTTATGTAGTTAGTTTTGTATTTTTGAGAGATACTGTAATTTTCAATTTTATGTGAAATTATGTTAATCAAGTCAAATGAATTATTTGGGTGAATTCAACCCATTTACATAAACAGATCAAAACGGGTCGTGTCGTGTCGATATATTTTTAATTAACTCATAATGGGTCATATCCTGTCAACCCGTTATTTTAATGGATCGTGTTAGGGTTTGGAAATCTAACCTGTTAAGTTTAATGTGTCATGTTCAGGTTTATCCATATCGTATAATATATACGACTTAACACGACACGAACACGACCTATTAACACGATTTGTCAATCCTAATGTAAGCCCTATGTGTATGTGTATGTAAGCCCTATGTGTATTTTGGATTTCCTCCAAAATGTTATATTTGAGATATATTAATTCTCTACAAGAAGGAAGTAGATTGCTTTGCTAGTTAAAGGTGCTTGTGAGTGCGAGGTCAATAATTAAGAAAATATTTAAATAAAAAAAATATAAATATAAATCTAATAAAAATTTTACAACTAATAAGTAAAACGTTTATTGAATTAGAAAGTTGTAAAATTTATAAATAAGTAATATGTAACTAGTTGATGTTTATCCATAATAATAATATTTTATATGCCTATATAAATTATTAATACATACACATAATATAATAATATAGATCAATATTTCATATAGCTAAGAAGTGTATTCAAAATATAGGCACAAGTGACTAGGCATAAGTAATTTGGTTACATAATATATATACATATTCCCGCTGGTGGTCCTTGCAAAAACTGAGATTCCTTCTGATTGGACTCTTGTTTCTTAGTAACTTTCCTGTGGTCAAATTTACTGTTCACTACTGTTAATTGTAATTGTATTTACTATTCACTACTGTTAACTAGTGTCGAAATAATTGTAAAGGTGTCTCCTGGATCTATAAAATGAGAACCTGACAATATGCATATATTTATCAATGTATGAATGAGTTTTAATCGATTTGAGCTAAGAGTTCAACTTGGGAATAAACGAGCAGGTCTTAACGAGGCTTAGCCGAGTTGAGTGATATTTAGTCAGGTATGTGTCATTTACAAATCGAGCAAGTATCTGCTTTCATGGGCGAGTTTTGTTTTTTCCACGAGTCGAGTTCGATTCGAGTTTAACCAGATAAGTAGGCCTCTTTGCCCAGTGATTATCATTTTCCTGCATCTTTTATTGCCTAGTGATTGAGATTTTCCGAAATCTCGTTGTGTAGTCCCACCACAGTTTTGTTGCTCAAAATTGTAAACTTTGTTGTAGATTTAGACGATTAGGACAAGTATGAGCATGGAGAACCAACCCCACCCAACGAGTAGCATGGGTAAAGCTCTAAAATTTCAAACTAAGCTTTGAGCTACATCTTAGAGCTACCTTAAGTTGAAATTTGTTGATACAAGTGGTATCGACCAAATTAAAGCTCTCTAACTTTAGTAAGAGCATTAGCATTGGCTAATTGTCCATCCCAGTAGCTAAAGTTCGCCTAATAACATATATTTTGCTATGACCTATCTCACTCAAAACCTAATCTTCTATTGGATTGTATATCTAAATTCTATATAATAGTAAAATATTATTAATTTTAGACTTTTTAAATGAAAAATCCTATTCATCATCTCCACACGCCACACATCACACAACACACTTTTTATTTTTATTTTTTCTCTTACCAAATATGTGATGTATGGATGATGAATAGAATAATTCAATTAGTTTAAGAAGAATAAAACCAAAAAAATTTAAAATAAATAAAAATAAGTGTGATGTGTGGGGATGATGAGTAGCAAAACTCTAAAATATATTTTGTATTAAGTTTCATAATTTATAACGTGCACATTTTTTTATGGTGTTATATTTGATAACAAACGGTTATTTCGTTCATTCTAATTAAATTAATATCTACATTTTCCATCTAACTATTTTTTTTTACCAACCTTTCTTCTATCTAACAATCATATCTATAATTGCATTTTCACTTCTTCTTATGCCAAACTTTCTTTTAACTAGCTACATATATTTTTTGTCTTGGCAAGTTGTCTCATTGGAAGTTTATAAATAGATCAGGCGCTCTAAAAACAACTTATTAATTGGAAAACCCAACAAAAATATCCATAACAACAACCAATGTTTATACCATAACATCATGATCGAAAAAACATAAAATCGAAACCATAACAACAATACCCGAATCAAATCTTGTTTAATTTACACTGAACCAAAACCAAATGAACAACAGGACAAGAGGAAATCATTTACAATACACAATATTTATGCATCATTTAGAAATTAAATTCTCCCAACCTTGTTACATGTTTATAACCAAAACCAACATAAACTGTACTTGGGAAACCCTCAAACCATTCAGGCATAACCAATCTATTTTTACTATTTGGATTGGAAACCACAGTTTGAGATTAGTAAAACAAAGACATTTTGTACATTACCTAGCTTGAACATGATTGGAATCGGTACCCAAGTTAATGTGTTTGCCTCGGCACACAAAGAAAGAGAGAGAGAGAGAGGGAGAAACAAAATAGTGCGATGCTAATCAGAACTATCGTGTGCTTAATAATTAGCGTGGCAAAGCTGCTACTGGGTCGCAATGACAAAAAAGGATGTTGGCAAAGGAAGGAGGGAGGGAGGGAGGGAGAGAGAGAGAGAGAGAGAGAGAGAGAGAGTAGCTGACTCACCAGCAGTGGCGGTGTGAAGCTCTGTGCAGTGATGTAACGTGTATTAATCGTGCACAAATGGTCTCTATTTGTAGACCATGAGGAACTGGTTCTCATCTTCTTCAAATTCTGAAGATTGGGATTACCAATCCAATGCCAATGCTCTAATAAATTGAGCCAGAGTCTCTAAAATGAAAGTTCTAGTAGATCTCGAAGTATTGGTTAATGGTTAGAGAAATATTATTTTTCTACTAAGATTTTATCATATTTTAATCATGCCCATTGACTATACATTTAAAAAAGAGCAATGCTACATACAATCTTAGAATATGCTAGCCAGTCACTCCCTTCAAATAAAAAAGTTAAGTCAACTATTAAAATATAATTTTTTTATGTTGATCTTAGATTTAACCATTTTTCTCAAAGGAAGTGTATAGGCTTACACGGGGCTTGCACATTTTTTTTTAAGAGTAAAGTAGTTAAATTGGGAGATGAAAAGGCCTATCTTAGACATTGATCTCTCAATCTATTTTCTAGTCAACATTTAAGGATCCAGAATGTAATACAAGTTCTGAAATTGTGATTACTTACCACTAAGAAAGCAAGAAAAAGCATTCCTAACTATTGTATTCAAGAAAATATTTTAGGAGGCCACACACATCACACTCTGTTTTCCAATTCTCTCCTCCAGAAACTAATCATAGTTGCAGGTAATTTGTTCAGAGATCAACTCAAGCTAGTTAGTAATTCACACATTTACAATAGGAACACTGACAAGATATTGTGTGCGTGGGAGTGGAGGAAAAGACCATCATGATTCCTTTTAATCCTCCTTCTTTTCACCTCCACTCTTCTTTGAAGCTGTTGTTACCTGAGAATACAAGAACCTCCCAAATATGGCAATGGCGGATCCAAGTGCATTCATAGGCCTAACCGGATTCCTGAACACCAAAACAGTAGATACAATCACCACCACCCGTTTCATTGTGTTCCCAACAGTCATTGTGTTCGAATGGATATTTTTCCGTTCGAATGAATTTAGTAGCTCAGGCATTTTTGGAGACGAAAGGTAAATTTCATCTCCAAAAATGACTTTTAGGGATAAAATTTATTTCGTCTTTAACAAATTTCATGCAACGTGGTTTCTCACTACAGTTTTCCGTGAGGACTAGCGACTGCTTTCCAAGACTGTAGAACACGAAGAGAGAGAGAGAGAGAGAGAGAGAGAGAGAGACTAACTGAGGGACAGAAGGACTTATAGTGCAGCGGTTTACGAGCTACCGACGCCATACACACGGTGGTCTATTTTTGGGGGATCTGGGCGGTGTTAGCCTCAGTAGTGGTGTTTTCCATGAGGGTTGGTGGACTGTGGGGGAAGTGTTGGGTTTGAGGGGCACCAAATTCCTATGTTCTTGTTAAGGAAAATAGGCCATGTCGTTGGCGTTGATGCTTGGAGGAACTGGGCTTTGGTGGTTGGCGGTTACAACTGGGGCTGGGCAGCGTCGGTTCTTCATGCAGGCAGAGGCTCACGGTGGGATTCCCGGCAGCCATGGGTGGTTTTCCTGCGTGGTTGACTTGCGGTGTAGGGTGGCAATGGGAGGGAGTACACGGGTTGGGTGGTTTCCAAAACTAGGGGCTTGCCTACGGTGGCTAAGCAGATAGTTTTGGTGAAGCTGGCAAATGTTGATGGCTAGGCGATGGTGGCCAAACGTGGTGCAATGGCTGCGCGTGGTTGTTGAACTTCACGTATGGGCGAACGTTCTCAACGGTAACAACTTGCTGTTGTGGCTGAGGTTGTGAAGGGGGCTTGTCGCGTGGGGTTGCTGCATGGAGAAACTAGGTGGCTCGCGTGGAAGAGCTTGGCAATGGTTGCTTTCCCGTGGTTGTGAGGTTGAGGGGATGAGCAGTGCCTCGTTGGTTCATCTGTGAAAGCCACAGATTGTTGTGATGGTTGTCGAGTAGAGGTTGTCGGTGATTTCATTGGTTGTCCGCTGTGGTTCAAGAGAGGTGTGCGGCTTCCTTACACGAGGAGGCAGCTACGCAACCATGGTCTATGTTGGACATGAGAGGCGGTTAGCACATACAAGTCTACTGTCGTGACTATGAGAAAGAGCCTTTGGGGGTATCTAGTCGTGTAGCTTGTTGGGTGCTTCCTAGACATGGAAGAGAGAACGTGCGGCAGCCCTAGCTTGGGAATAGGTGGAACATGAGGTTTTACCTATCGTAATGAATATACATACATATATATATATATACACGTATATATAGCTATGCTGAAACCCTAGCAATATAAAGAAGGTAGAATTTTTGTAACGCCGCGGTCTCGCAGGGGTCGGAGAGTTACTTCCTATCACTTAAACTCATATTTCCACAATATAATTATAGACTCCAAATTCCCAATATCATATTGAAATTTTGATTCAATCTAATATCCTCAATATAATCAATTTTCCAAAATGCAAAGTCTTCAGAACACCATAAGATTTCTTAATAAAAATCGCCAATACTCATCGAAAACATTCTATACTTAATCTACTATTTTTAAATCATCTCACCCAATGCTTCAAAATCTTGATCCTCAGCTAAAATATTCAAAGTTAAATGAAAAATATTGTGGGTATAAGTGGTGAGTTATCAACAACTCAATAAGTAGAGAACATATAGTAGTATGTAAACATGAGCATTTTCAGAATTTCAGAATGCAGACCAAAATATTTACTCTCAAAATGCAAAATCAGAAACATTTACTTTCAAAATGCAAAATCAAAACATGTTATCAAAACTAATCAGAGTGAAACTTTCAGAAAACATTCTTATTCAAAAATTATTTGGCATATCAAAATCTGAGACATCATCTTCATCAATCAGAGTATCACATCGGGACATATACCATGTTTAACCTTTGTGGTAGGGTTATAAACCACAATGATAACCCGTGGAATGGCCGTATACTATGTTTAACCCTCATGGTACTGTTATAAACCACAATTCCAACCCGTGGTTGGGCAGTATCCACTATTATAATCCGTGGTTGAGTCGTATCCACTATTATCACTATTATAACATGTGGTTGGTTCGTATCTACTATTATCACTATTATAACCCTTGGTTGGGTCGTATCCACTATTATTACCCTTGGTTGGGCTATATGCCACTATTATCCCCCGTGGCTGGGCCGTAACGAAAACTGAACATAATATTATAATCAAACTTAATTAGAATGCAAAATCAGAATCTCATGCCAAGGTTTTCAGATGCGACAATATGTCCAAATAGAGTACTGAACAAATTCAGATCTTTTCACATATTCAAAAACAGTTTCAGAACATTTTCGCATCACATGCACAAATTTTCAGAATTTCATATTCGCTCTTTTTGCATAGTTTAGAAACAAAATGCACTAAATTAACTCGTGTCTACACCAATCATGACATAAAATATTTTCACTTATACAGCTTTCACGCATCTGCAGAACACATATTTGAGGTTGTTTTCATATTTCTTTTCAAAATAAACATGCATATTTTCACAATCAACCTCGTTTCATGTTCTTTTTATGCAAAGTCTAGTATAGAGACTCCGTTTACTTGGACTTCTTAGCCTTTGAGAAATTTTCCTCAACTATGACGAACAATTATTAATCGTCACATATAAAATAGTCACGTAACTCCCGTAGATTTTCAATCGAACACGTATTTTCAATATGGAAAAGTCTTATTGCAAGCGAGTTCGTGCACTAAACCACGTACCAATTTTGATATGTAAGACATCCGTTTAATGAAACGGTACGAATTGAGACGGAAATGATTTTCGTGAGACAGATGACCTTCTTCTTCTCTGAAAATTTTCCTTCTTTTATTTTTCTTTTCAATAAAAAAAATGATGTCAGTGTCGGTATGCGGTTTGGTGCATCACTTCCCACAATTCATCAATATCCACTTAATTTCTCCGACTGAGACATTAAATTCTAATTTATCTACCATTGAAGTGTGACTATAAAATCTAATACTAGATAATATAATTATAATAAAATCTATTAAGGAAAACAACCAAAAATTTTGATTAATAAACTTAATCAAATTTAAGTATTAAAAATAAAATAAAAATAAATTTGTTGGGAGTGCAAGTTGGCTAGGAGAAGGTTGCGGCAGCTTGGGTTTCTTCATGCATGGATTAACATATCTATATATAGGGGATTGAAAACCAAAAAACAAAACCTAGAAAGATGAAGGAAAGAACAGACGTATGTGCAATTGAAACCAACTAGGGTTTAAAAAAAACAAGAATAAATCCCCACAAACACGGGGCTGCATAATACATATATGTAGATATATCTATATATAGATATATAAACATGGGTTCTAGAATTTTAATGGGAAAAGAGTCCATTTGAAATAGATAACAAACATTTTTTTAAAAAACAAATCATAGGTTGTATCCTCGAAAATAATTTGGACCCGTAATCTATAAAAACAATAGTACTCAAAAATTCAACTAGACTTTTCATATGTCTAACCCAAAAATATTTAGAAAGTGGGCTTAGTGCTGGGCCTGGGAGTAACAATTTTTGTGTGGTGTCGTGATTTTAGTGGAAGGAGACGTGCATGGTGGGGAGTTTGTAACTAAACAGAATCTTGGGTCTCACGGTTTGGGTTTAGGGCGTACAAGGTTTTGGCTTTTTTCGTAAGTTATGGGCCTTTACTTAATTTCTAAAAATAATACAACTTATCCTATAAATTTTTCGGGCCGATTTTCACTTGGCCCATTAAAAGATTTTAACCTAATTATCAAACTCAAATAAATCCATATCCTGCCAACATAATTTTGGACTCATAGCCTATTCTAAAATTACTCGCTAAATTTCAAGTGGTCATTTCATACATATTAACCCAAAAAAAAAAAAAGTTGAACTTGGGTCTCTTGCTGGATACGGCAATTTGTAGAGTTATAATGTGTCTTCAAAATAATAAGATGACAATCATGATATTTGTAGTGTTATAACGTGTACTCAAAATAATAAGACGACAATCATGATATTTGTAGTGTTATAACGTGTACTCAAAATAATACGAAGACAATCATGATATTTGTAGTGTTATAACGTGTAAATTTTTTCTTTTTTTTTTTGTTTTTTTTTTTTGTTTATAAAAAAGAAGGTAAATAATCCACATAAAACTTAAATTTTTTAATAGTGAATCTACTTTTTTTCAAAAGTGTGCTTGGGCTTGCAAATTCAAAAATAAACATTTTTTAATTTCAAATCTTCAACTTTTTTTCTTCAAAAAAAAAAAAAAATCTTCAACTTTTTCATCTAATAATTACTTAGTCATTGCAATTTTCCTAAACATACAAAAAAAAAAAAATTCCAACTTTTCCAAATTCTTTTCAAGTAATATTTTAATTTTATAATATTTTTTTTCAACATTTTCTCCCTCATTTCCCAAAATAAAATAAAAAAATCTTAATTTAAACTATTTCAATAATATTCATAAATCATTTTACTATTATTTACAGAATTTTCATCATATTCCCTTCCCCAAACATCTCCAAATCTATTAGGCCAACGGGGCTAAGATTTTAATTAAAGATAAATTATATTTATCGTTCTAGAGTATGCAAATCTCACGCATTTGTTTTGAAAAAAAAAGTAGGTAAACCAATGATCTACATAAAAGATTATTCTTTTAATGGTGGCCCATATTTTTTTAAAAGAAGTGTGCAGGACTTGCACACTCTAATATTGTATTTTATATTACTATTCTTTAAAACTCCCTTCCCTGCTTTCCTAAAATAGGTCATTATTTGCGGCGATTTCTAAGCCGCTGCAGAATTCCATTGCAAAAGTGGGAAAGGTTGAGGGAGATTTACTGTTCACTTTTTTTAGGCGACTTTTATACCTATTGCGGCGATTTGTTTGTCAGAACAAAATATTGTAACTGTAGTGGATTCTTATTTCTGTCGAGTTTTAGAATCGCCGCAATATATGCTTTTGCAGTGAATATTATTGCGGTAAAATTCATATTTGGCCAATTTATACTTATTAGCGGCGAATCAAAAGCGCTGAAAACATAAATAAAATTTATAACCCCCGCATTTTCTAGCATTTTCCCTTCGTTCCTTTAATTCCCTCCAGCCGTCTCCTTCCCCCCTCTCGTCTCTCCCCAGTCCCTCTTCTCCCCCGATCCCCACTCTTCATGCCTCCACGCAGCAGTCACTTCACGCAGCCGTCAACCCACCGTCACCATCCACCTCCACCGCCGCCGGCCAACCCAGCCAAGCCCCTCCCTCGCGGCTTCTCTCTCTCCCGCAGATCTCCCTCTCTCTTCTCTCTCGGATTCTCAGTGTCACGGTGTCTGCAGCCGCCGCACCACCTCCAGCTACTAGCATAGCTACCCTCCAACGGTCCCCAGCCCCTCTACTGAAGCTCTCCCTCTCTCTCACTATCGATTAGCTCTCCCCCTCACATATCTCGCTCAAGCTCCTATACCCACCATGCGCCGCCTTCCTCCACGGCACAGCTCCGCAGAAACCGCAACCCATTGTATTTCAGGATCTAGAGATTTCCAAAACAGACGCTTGCGGTGCCTAAAACTTCTATCTTTTTTGCAATTTGATTCTGTCGTAAAAAAGGTATTGTCTTTGTTTGGTTTCGGAGAAAATTAAATTTAAAAAATTGGCACTCTTGTAAGATTTTACTTTTGATTCCTCAAGCATTGTTTGGTAACGAAAATAAGACGATGAAAGACTCGGATTTGGTTTGGATTAAGTGTTGCATATAACTAAGTTTGGGTTTAAGTAAGTTTAGTTTTGTTGCTGTTGCTGCGAAATAGAGAATTTTGAAATATGGAAATAGAAGGTTTTGTTCATATATGCTTTTGGGTTGTAGTAATAATGGCTAAAGACAAACCCAACTGGGAGGGATTGCTCAAATGGAGAGGGATCTTATGTTTAAGTGTATGAGGGAAAGTAAGTTTAAAGCTTTTCTTGAATTGGATTCTTCGTAGTTATTTGGTCTGGAGAATTTGACCTCTGGGCAATGCCTTTCCTCAGGCTTGGCAACTTTGTTCTTCTTTCAGAGACATATAATTTAGATTTGCAAAATACTTGCATAGGTTTTTTGAAATGAATCATTTCTCTTTTATTTTTGTTGTTTACTGCATATGCACCTTTAGGTAATCAGTGGATTTTAAGTAATCACAATATAGATTTCTATTATCTTGGTAATGTTTAGAAGGTGCTGTTGATAGTTCAATCTGTTTTGGAATTTTGAATTCCTTATTTTGATGGGAGTGGTTACACTTGCATTGAATTGTGCTTTAGTAATCACTCAGAAATCAATAAATTGCAAGTGTGTATGGTTAAGCGGCAAGTACCTGCTCACTATCTAGTTATTGGTTATTGGGTTCTCTTCAGATGCAAAAACGAGACTGTTGCTATCAAAATGATTCATAAAGGATAAACTCCAAAGGAGATTGCCAAGAGAGAAGCACAATTTGCAAAATTCCTAGGCTGTTATGTTGTTGCAGAATGATAATTTCATTGAAATTGCTTCCTTTTATGGCAAGTTATAATGAAGGATTGTGAAGTATCTTGAACAAGTATAAGGAAACTCATATGTTCGATTATGGATATATAGATTTTTAATGGTGAAAGTGCTCTTGATAATCATATTGTTATCATATTTATTTATTCTTTTAATTTTTTCTGAGTGATGCTATTTATTCTAAGAGCATCTAGGGTCAAATCTTTAAATCATGAGATATTAAATTTCAGTTTGGTTTAGGTTAATGTGGAAGAGCTTCTGCTAGATATATTCCTCTCTCACTCATTTGTTTCATTGGTCTGATTTGCTTGTTTCCTTGTTGCGATTATAGTGTTTATTGTAGTGATTATAGTGTTTGTTCATTATCCAATGTTAATGCTCTAAGTGTGTATTAATTTACAAAAAAAGATAAATGATTTTCATTATCTTGTATGGGCTTGAACTTTGTTGGAGGCTGCAGTAGTTGGAAGTTTTGACACTACAATCTGATTTGTAGGTAGTGTTCTTTGTGTGTGGAAATTGAGGAGTTGATTGGGTTGATAGAGAGTTTTGGCAGTAAATAGTGCTTATATTTGTATCTATGATTACGCTTTACAAGAAAAACATGTTTGCCATGTTTAAACATGGAATGTTAGCCTACTGAATGTTTGCCATATTTGCCATGATTATGCTTATATTTGTATTTATGATTATGCTCTGACTCCATTTTTTGGTTAGCTGAAACAGATAGGTCCGCATAGAATATAGATCAAAAGGATATAGAAAGTAAATTTCAGCATATACTCAATTTTCATTTTCTGATAAGCATGTAACTCCATTCCCTCGTATACAATCCAACGTACTATTGATACTATAAGATCTCCATCAAGTGTGTTTTAGCTCCAATATGCTTCGTGCCAAAAGTGGATAATATCAAACATTTCCCTGAATTAGCTAATTAGTTATATTAGCTACAATAGTGCATGACCTGCTTCAGAGTCTTCACCTTTAGATTTTAATTTTTCGTGTAGATGGTTGCTAATAGAGATCAGACACAGTCAGATTCTTCCAAGAATTTACAATAACTAATAAATATATAGTCTTTACTCGTAGTAAACTTCTTTCATTATACAAATATACAAATAACCAAGAGATGCATTCGTTGCTCATACTTTGGATCCTTTTTTAGTATGTACAAAGAATATTAGTGCAATCTATAGTGTAAAGTAAAATTGTGAAGCCTGCAAAACTTGGATGTGTATAATATTTTTTCTGTATTTTGTTTTGTGCTTTTTATTTTTATTTTCTGAAACACCTATTCCGGCTACCAAAATTCCCCCGAAATAATTTTTTCATAGCATAAACATATTTGCGGCGACAAATACCTCCACACGGTATAAAAAAATAAAAAACTATAAATACAGAGTGTGAAAATAAATAGTGATTCATGTAGAGAATTTCCCTTAAAATTATTCTACTGACATTGTTGTTAATAAACTTGCACATTACCTTAAGAGGAGTGCTACGAGATGGCTCCCGACTAGAGTAGTTTTTTATTTCATTTATTTTTTTTATATACTTAGATAATTTTTTTAAAAAAAATCACAACATTATAAAAAAAATATTTTTTTAATCACTAAATAAAAATAAATAAAAAAACATATCGGGACCCAATCAGACCCAACAATCGGTGAGAATTATAGATTTAAGTTCTGTTTGGATGGTGAAAATGTCTCATCTCATCTCATCTCATCATTTCAATTTTTTTAAATTCTTACATAATATATAATAAACAATTCAATTTTTAAAATAATAATAATATTAAAAAATAATATTTTAATAATATTTTATTTAACTTTTAACTTTCATCTCATCTTAATTCATTATCCAAAAGACACCTTACTCTTACCACAAACCTTAGGCTATACGTGAATGGGAACTTATGACATCTTCCGTTATTTTACTATATATTATTATTTATTATTATTTATAAATAAATTCTTAATATCTAAACGTTGCCTAAATCTTCATAGTCACCCCCACACGCTACACCATCGGAATCTACCGCGTTTGATCTTTCAAATCCATAAGCCTCACTTCTTCCTCATAGACTTACGCCATGCGTCATTATTGAGAAACCAATTACTATATATCCAACCCCCTACAATCCTAACTTTCAGACAGAATAATGCTTCCCGCTTAATTTTATACTATATTGTCTAATGTATGGGCTTCCAAATTTTAATTTTTTCAAAAATTAAAACTAAATCATCTAATTTACTTTTATACTAATTATCTAACTTATTTTTATACTAGATTTATACTATATTGTCTAATTACATTTTATCATGCTATAGTAATACATATTAATTCTAGTGTCTAATTACATGTTATTATACTATAGTATGCATGTTATTATATTATACAAGTATGTAATTTATTTATAACTTATTTCTATACTAAACTTATTTCTAGTATCTAATTACATGTTATTATACTTTAGTAAATTAATATTATGTGTTATTAATTTATTATACAAGACTTATTAGTTATTTTTATACTAGTGTCTAATTTATTTCTATACATGACTTATACTATAGTGTCTAATTACATCTTATTATTATAATGTCTAACTTATTTCTAACTTAATCATAAACTAGAATTTTTAGTGTCTAATTACATGTTATTATACTTTAGTAAATTAGTATTTTGTTTTATTAACTTATTATATTAGCTGGGCTTATTTCAATATTAGTATCTAACTTATCTCTATACTTATTTATTATGTATGGTAGTAATACTATGATGGTTACATATACTAAACTATTATTAGTTTATTTCCATTATAGTATAAATATATTATTTTATAATAATTAGCTCATATTAGTATATTATTGAATTTATCTATAAAAGTTCTAGTTATATAACTATATAAATATACTAGTATATATGATAAATATATAAATAAATACATATTTTTATAACATATGTACAATATTGGAGTCAGATTTGGAGGATAAAGGCAGATCGGATCGTAGTCGGTCCAGTGACACCTCCGACAACAAGTGTAAAATTAAAAGAAAATCTTACTAAGACTCTGATTTTTCAGAATGGGAATGAAGTCGAAACAAAATCAGAATTGAGTCGAATACTCAGATTTTTGCTCAGCCTAGCATCAAAATAAGCTTACCACATGAATATCTATATATTTATTGTGGGTTGCGGCTCAATCCCGTTGCTGGTTTGTCACTTGATCATGGAGATCCTCAAACCATTTATTATGACGTTCTATCCCATGCATGCTGAACTAAGGAACATATATAGAACCCAGCTTGATCTATTATCATTTTCAACTTTCAGTTCATGCATTGTAAGGGGATTTGCCCCCCACTAAGCCCAAGAAGCTTGTGGATGAAGGAAAAGCAAACTCAAAAGCCCAACTTAGGGTAAATAGTCTCTAACCCGGCCCACGGGAAAGCTCCTCTGAATACAATCTACAGGAAGAGTGGTGTTGCAAGGGATAGGACTCGTCGGTCTTAGGATCCCTTGAGTAGTGTCCAATCCTCAAGTACCTGCCCGCACAGCAAGCGTGATATATGGGGAGCAATTGATCTATGGACAGAGAAGGCATCAACGGACCAAATGTGAGACAGACTGAGAGAATGAGATCAGAGAACCACGCCGCACTAATGACTCCACCACCCAGGCAACACACCACATTAATGACATCGTAGCAGAGCTGACAACATTTAAAGGTTCTAACATATGGAACAATGCGGGGAACACAGACTTCATGGGAGCAGGCATGGTCTGCTCCCCAGACATATAGTATAAATAGCATATTCCAGGTACAAGAATATATCTCTGATCCCTAAACTCCTTCACATATTTACTGACTTTGGCATCGGTGGTTACCGAACCCCTAGGTTGCCCTCTCCAAGTTGCAATTCTCTCCATCTTTTGCAGGCCCATTATCGAAGACCTGAGCTGTCAGAGTTTGGCCTAAAGATGTGCGAAACACCACGTTAACAGTGACACTATCTGTGGGATTCGTAATAGATTGTAATAGATCTTGCGTGTCATTTTCATGCCTGTGACAACCCGTTCTGAACAACTCATGAGAGACATGGGAGACGCTATGGAAGTAAGGTTGAAGACTATAGAGGAATGGGTAACAAAGCTAACTGGCGAAGTACAAACACTCCGCAAGGAGAACGAGGAGCTCAGAATATCCCAACAAGAGCAAGATGGCAGGGCAGACTCCAGTGACACTGAGCACGTGGGATCTCGAAACACGCAAGTGGGACTTAATAAGGAAGAGGAGCAGAAGAATGTGCAGGATGAGCTTCGCAACCTCAAGGAAAATACGAGGAGATAACAAGGAAGGTAGGTACGTCATCGACGGTAGAACAGTTGCTCACATGCACAGGTCTGCCCAATTCTAAAGAAGTATGAGAATAACTTCACATAGGTGTATCCGTTGTTCTCCAAACAACGGCAACCAATGGTAGCCGACCACGTAGGATACACATCTTTGCGTTGGTGGAGTGCGTTGTTGAGGAAAAAAAAAATCCCAATAGTCACTTATCGAAACCCACCCCCATCTCCTTCCAAACATTCACGAACCCAATATTCTGAAGCTTTTTTCAAAAGATGCTAAGCAGGGGCCTACTTCATTGGTAATGGCTTTTAATTTTCATTGTCCCTCAAATAACTAGGCAAAGAGTGGTACTCAACCATCTGGTACTTCACCTTCTTCCACAATCTCTTCCCTTTCCCTTCCATTGAAGAACGTGTCTAATGATTCTCCAATGCTTTAGAATATAACTTTAAATCTTCACCGCTTTGATGAGCGTCATCCACCCTTTGATCAACCTAGCAGACAATACTAAATAAAACAACCAAAGAACGGAACAATGCTCTGTTTGATTGCCAAGAAAATGGTGGGAAATAAAAGGAGAGAAAGAGAACCCAATATTCTAAAGCTTTTAATGGTCAATAATTCTTGGTGATTGGAAATACCCACGAGATTTATGAAAAGAAGAGATTCTTCAATAAGATGCATAGATGCCAAGGCATGATTCTTCTATAAATCATGCATGGGTATTTGCATTTGAAGGGAAGGGATGAAGTTCATCGAAACAAATATGTAAAGGGAAACCCATTTCTGGTGTGGTCAGGTTTAGCCTTAGATTATGTACTCAGCAGACGTGTCATTTTATTATTGGTTTTCGATAAAGTCCCCTTATAGGATTTATCGGTCTAAAGAGGTACTCAAGAAGTAATGGTGGTGCCTTTACCACCAAAGTTTCGAGTCCCCACTATGGAGATATATGATGGAGGAAAGAACCCCCTTGAGCACCTAGAAACTTTTAGAGCTCACATGACGCTGCATGGTTTCCCCGGGGAAGTAGCTTGTAGGACATTTACGTTGACCCTGAAAGGGTCGACACGTGCATGATTCGGGTCACTAGCACCTGGATCAATGGATAGCTTCAACGAACTGGCCAGACTGTTCCTAACCCAGTTCATGTCCAATCGAAGGAGGCGGCACCCGTCTGTGTATCTCCTCAACATCAAGCAAATAAAGGATGAAAGCCTGAAGTTATACCTATCTCGATTCAACAAAGAGCGCATGATCACCGACGATGAAGATGAGAAGATAACTTTGGGGGCGCTCCTAGGAGGGGTCTGGTCACGATCCCAATTTATGGCAGAGCTAGCCAGAAGGACTCCCGCGACATTTCTAGAGTTCATGGACCGGGCCAACAACTTCATCAATCGAAGGACACTCTCTGAGCATTGACGGAGCCACAAAGGAAGGAAGTGGAGCTTGCAGAGAAGAGGGTGAAGGTCCCAGCCAAGGCCAAGGCCAAGCCCCACGAAAAAGGGGGGAAGGACTCCCAAGAAAAGCGGTAGGAATAAGTCCCGACAAAGGGACCCAGACCACAATATGACCTGCCCACATTCCCCATTCAAAAGGAAGATGACCGGGGGACAAATAAACATGGAAAGCATAAAAGAAAGGTGGAAAAGGAAATAAAAACTCAACCATGATCAACAAAATTGAAGGTATATTCATATACATATTTTTCAAATTACACTAAAAGCCCATGTAGGCCTAAAAAAAAAATGGGAGCTAAAATTATGGAGGAGCATCACGGAAGGCTAGACGTATCTCTTCTTTGCCTAAAGTCTGCATATGGCAATAAGACTGGTTGTTTGGACGGAGCGTTTGAAGGTCGAAAGTGTGAAGGTCAGTCTCGGGGTTCTCCTTCAATTGATCTCGCAGACGCTCAAGACCATCCTTGTACCCATAGATCCAAGCATCATCAAGGAGGGCAGGAGCCAATCTGAGTTAAGACTCAATGAGATCTGCCCGCTGCCGAGTAGCATCTAGAGAAGACTCCAAACAGGCAGCTTCAAATTGGAGCTGCCGAGCACAAGTCCTTAATTTCTCCCCCGACATGGTAATCCCGATATACTTGTGAAGCATTCGAGAACGAGTCTCGACGCCGTGCCTCTTCTCCCTCGCTGACGTCTCAACCACCTCTCTTTGTCTATTCAGCCCTTCTTGGACGGATTCTAGCTCGCACTCCAACCTCACAACTTCCACCCAAGCATTTCCATTCTCGATAAGAAGAAGATCGAACCCCTGCAGAAGGTCGTTGAGCTCATTCTTAGTGGATTGCAACTCCTGGGCCTTGGACGCGATCTCAAGATCCTTCTCCTTGATCTCCAGATCCCTCAACTGGATCTCTTTGCCCTTCAACGTGATCTCTAGGTCCTTCATCTGAATCTCATGATTCTTCGACCTGATCTCCCAATCCTTCACCTCGATCTCCTTCCTCTGAGCCTGTATCTTCTGATGACAAAATTCATTATCCTTCACCAGAGAGTCACACTGCATGAACATGTCATGGAGGTCGTCGCCCATCTGTTTTGCCTTTAGGTGCATAAGGTTGTTCAAAGCCCTAAGCTCTTCTTCAAGAACTTCCTAGTCCTTAGCAACCATCTAAGTAACAGAATAAGAATACACTTACGTTGGCAAAGAGAAGCCTAAACTTCCGAGCTTGTACCACAATTGACTCTGTCCAGGCCTTCTCAAAACCTGGCCCCGTCTCCTACTCCTTAGATCCCCCAAAATGGGAAGAGGATCCTACACCCACCAAAGCCAGACCAATTTGGGGAAGTATGGACAGTGAGACAGCCTCCTCCCTACCTTGAGTAGGAGTTTCATCCTTGGGGACCTCAGCAAGGCCGGAACCATTCTCGGTCAGAGGGAAGCTGGCAAAGGGCTATCCTTCACTAAGATAACGTCTATCTTGCTCAGAGAATGTGCCTCGACTTGAGGAGCAGCGGATTCCTAAGATAAATGGTCAAGAGTTGAGATAAACATTAGCAAAAGAAGAAGTCTGAGCGAAGGATACAAGAACAACTACCTGAGAGATCAAAGGAGGAGGGACCACATCTGGGGCAGCCAGAAGGATCAGCTCAGAGACTAAACAAGGAGTCACCTCCGTGACAGCCAGCGTTCCCAGCTCAGAAACTTAGGGAGGGGTTGGCTCCATGATCTCTAAAGAGGTCGGGATCTCTCGGAAGATTGGCTCCATAACCTCCTGAGGGGTCGACTCCACAACTTCTGGAAAGGTCGGCTCCACAATTTCTTGAGGAGTTAGCTCCATGGCACTTAGAGGGGTGGCCTCCATAACTATTGCAGAAGATGGATCGGGAATGGTGCCAAGACCCATCTGCTCTGGGACTGCAGAGAAGCTCTGGGAAGTAAGACCTGATGACTTTGGGGGAGATACAGGTGGCGTCTTCAAGCATTTGCCAAAGGAAACCTCCACTTGGGCCAGCCATTCCTCGAAGGGAGTTGGCCCACCATCTGGCAGGTCACGTCTGGGTACCTCCACTTGGTTAAGCGTATATTCAAACGAAGGAAAAACCTCATCGTCGGACCGAACTCACGAGCGATCGGATTACTAAAAGTTATGGAGAAGAGGAAAACAATGGCAATGTCATGCTCCTTGTATTCCCCTACAGAACCTAAAAGAGAAAGAAAATTAACTTACAGAGCGTAACAAGGAGGGAAGAATGTCATAGTTTACCAAATCTCAACTAGGTTACCCATCGATGGGTTCGCCGGTGGAACTTGGTGGGCAAGAAGAGAACTCGTCGTTGGACGCGTGGAACTCTTAGAGGCCCTTTGGGCAGGAACCAGGGAACCTGAGCGAAAGCCCCCAAGGGCCCTATGACCTTGTGCTTTAGATGCTAAGCGAGGAGCACCATCGTACTCGCTGAAAGGAGACCCCACTGGTGGGCAAAGTGATGAACCAGATGGCTAGTCACGACTTCGAGCTTGTGGAGCAGTTTGAAGTGGCCTGGACGAACGAGAGTGAGCGCCCCCAGCCCCAGGGTGATTAGACCTAGAGGAGCCTTCGTCCGTTCTTGGCTGCTTCTCCCAAACACCTTTTGGCGGAGAGGTGGCCTGACATTTTTCCCTAGGGGAAAATGAGGAACCATCAAGAACTCCGGACTGAGCACATGCAAACAATAAGGAAGCATTATATAAAGCTAAATATTGATGTCCGTCAGCAACATATCAGACTCAGAGAGGGTGGAGTGAGCCATCGCCTAAGACATCACGGTAGCAACCCTAAGTTTTTCTCTTTCCGACAGTTTGATGGAGAGAGATTTGGAACTTGGCACTTTGGCCCAGACCGCTCGAATTGGGAACTCCCGACCTTCCAACTCATCTTCCGGGAACTCACAACCCAGAGCCAAAACAAAAAAGAAACTCAGTTGCCAATCTTTTATCAAAGAATATCGCTTCTCCAGGGAGATGAAGTGTTTCTCCGAAGATTGGGATTGGAAACGGCAGAGATTCCCATCAAGCTGAGTGATGCAGTATACTGACAAAAACTCTCGAGTTGTCAAATCAGGATAGTCCTCTGAGGAACCACCAAGAACTATCCAAAAGGCAAAGCAACTAGCCATCATCAAGCGCCATGCATTGGGACTATGTTGCACTGGGGCCAATCTCAGGAGGTCCAGAATGTCCCTGACAGGGCGTCAGAAAGGCAACCGCAGTCTGTTAGAGAACATAAGAAGTTATAGAGAAACTCATGTTGCCAATCCATTGGCATCCACCGCAGTGGTGTGAGGACCAGGAACCCCCAGAACGGTCTCCGTAGGGATGTTGTATAACCTATGGTACGCACGAAGGTCATCACTAGTAACGGTGGACAACCATTGTTTCCCAGCGAAGTAGTTGAAACGGGCTTCAATATCACCTCGGTTAGCCATAACAGAAGGAAAGAGAGGTTTGAATTTTGAAGTTTTGAAAATGGAAGGGAAGAGGATGAAGGTTCAAGGAAGAAGATGAAAGAGAGGTCTCAAATGAAAAGGTGGCAAAAGGACGAAAAAGAAGGAAGTAATGGGCTTAAATATGGTGAGAGGACGGCTGGACTTCTGAAATGGTAGCATGAAATCCGAAGGGATGTGTCAGTTATGGAAAATAAAATAAAGTGTCACCAACAGGGCGCGTACCTTACACGGGCCAACTCCGGACGACACGTGCTAGCACGGGAGTCCATCCAAGGGAACAACTTCAATTAATGAGGGTAAGGACAATCATTAGCTCTACACATGGGGAAGGTGATGCGTCCAAGGATCGTTTCATATCCCAATAACCTGGAGAAGTTGAATGGGTGAATATGCACGTGCATATATCACTGTCCTCCATCATTCCAACACGTGGTGAACATATCCATAAAAGCCCCTCGGTTTGAATTTGGAGGAGCACAAAATTATTTTCTTCATAATTTTCAACTCCCAAAGGATGCTAAAAATTCACGGAGTACTGTGAGCGGAGTTATCCCTTGAGTCAGACCCAGGTCCTAGCCGAAATATGGGGTCTGGGCCGGGCCGTGTAAACTTCTAAGGCCCAACTAAAGAAGATGGGTAGATAGGAAACCATGACAAACATATGGCAATGGAGACAGTCTGGAAACCCACTAGCCGACTGACAAGTACACTCACCGACTCTAAATATAGCCACCCAGACATGACAGACAAAGACAGAAAGCTGACGAAGGCACACCACATTAATGAAGGATATGAAACTTAGAGAGGAAAGCACGGCGCATTAATGAGATGGGAGAAACTTAGGGAAGAAGCCATGACGCATTCAATGCGACCCGAAACTCGGTACACTTAACAAAAGATCCTGTACCAGGAACAGTCTCCATCAGACCTGAATGCCCTATAACATGGCGAGTGGGTAGCACGAATATCCAATCTCCTATAGAGCGACACACCACTACCATGGAGACTAGACCAACATGTATAAATAGACGTCTCCTGCAATCAACAAGAAGGTTCACATCTACATACATTTCTACTACTACTTTCTCTCATCATCTCCAGCATTGAAACTAACTTAAACATCGGAGGTATCACAGACCTTGAGGTTCCCTTCTCCTCCTTGTAGGGAGGAGTGCGAGTTCTACCAGCGCGGAGTTGCCCATGCCTGCGAAACACAGACATCAATAGGTAGGATTAAAATACTGCTCCCATGTGCATTTTTGTCGTCTTATTATTTTGAGAAATCACAATTCATCCCCAAAGAATAATTTCTTGCAATATGATCTCTAAAATGTAAAATGTATTTAATTTTCAACGGCTAAAGTTGCAACCATACTGTCATTTTATTTCAATCCTGAAGAAGTACTAAGACGATCATAATTAATAGAGAAATGCTAAATCCACACATGGGGGCTCACGACAGTAGTTTTTTTTTTTAACTTAGTAATTAATGAAGTATTTTTTAATGATATATTGATTTTTTTTAAATATTTCAAAGTGTTAAAACAATACATGAAAAAAAGCAAAAAAAAAAAATAATAATTGCACTGTCGGGATCCCTAGTCGTGATCCCACAACAAAAAAAATAGATTTTTGTGATTAATTTATTGTGACCAAAAGACTTTTCGCAATCAATTTTAGTCGCAAATAAATAATTTTCTTGTAGTGTCCCTCATGTGTGGTTGATTTGGAACATACTCAAAAGTGCTTATAAAAAGGAATTGCCGAAGAAATTGCTCTGGAAAACGTGATACTGAAAAATTAGAATCTTCAATACGGAGCCTAAATTAGAATCTTCAAAGAGCCAATTAGCAAATGTCTTCATCAGCAAACATACGTATATAATTTTTAACAAAAACATCCTCCAATCTCCTCCACAAAAGCTTTAAGATTTTTGTATGAAGACCCACCTTCCCTGGCAGCTTCCCTAGCCAACTCCTTCCATTTCTTAGCATTCCTTCTCATTTCTTCCCCTCGATCCCCACCTCCAGCTACCAATTCCAAGCACCTCTTGATCTCATCACCTTCTACAATGCCATCCTTGTTTGCTGTCACCCTCAAGCCTGTTTTCCACACATCTTCAATCAGTTTTGCGTTTGTTCCTTGATCAGTCCACTGTGGGAAAGCAACCACTGGCACCCCAGAGACCAAACTCTCCAAACTCGAATTCCATCCGCAATGAGTCACAAAGCATGCCAATGAAGGATGTGACAGAACCTCCACTTGAGAACACCATGGCACTATCATTCCCTTTTGCTCCAATTCCTTTCTGCAACTCAATCTCTCTTCTTCTCTCTCTTCTTCTCCATTTTCCTTGGCTCTTATGACCCACAAGAAGGGACGGCCGCAATCCAACAATCCGCGTGCCATTTCCTCCATCTGCTGCTTTGCTAGCACCGATATGCTCCCGAACGAGACGTAAATGACAGATGAGTTAGGCTTGGAGTTCAGCCATTCGATGTAGTACTCCTTGGAGCCTTGGAAAAGATCTCCGCCAAAAGCTTTATCGGATGGATCCTTTCCGTCCAAAAAGGCCGATGGAATCAGCGGTCCAACCGCAGCAAGATTAAATTTTTCGATCACTCTCAAGGCTTCGGGCTCTAATCCATCAAATGTATTGACAAGCACTCTCGGGTTGCTTTCTTTTTCGAGTGCTTCGAATTGCTCTTGAAATGATGGGAGTGCAAAAGTATACGTATTTGAATCAAGCAAAAAGGAGGGAAGGTCACGACCATAGAGCAACGGCAGTCCCGGTAATTGTAACGAGTACGAGGGATCAGTGCCGTTTTTCCTGATGTCGTCTCCATAGCCATTGAAGTAGTAGTAGTATATGTCCAAAACCGTGGCAGGTTGAATCCAGAGAAGTGCCGACGGGAGGTGAAGTTCGCGGGCCACGTTCCCCGCCCAAGGCAGGAGAGTAGTGTACACTAAGTACTGAAAGGGGCGGCCCTCGTTTGCGCTGGACACGATGAGATCGGTGAGAGTTTTGGAGCCACTGCGCTTGATCGCGGACATGTAGAGCTCTAAATCATCAGTACCAGGCTTAAACCCATCGTCGTAGCCATCGGAGTAGGTGGCGAAGGACAAACCTTGAGGAGCAGGTGTTTTGGTCATGCGACGGTAGGCGGAGACGCTGGTAGCGAGGGTGACATGCGCCCCCAAGCGAACGAGGCGCTTGGCAAACTGGAGAGCAGGGTTTATATGGCCCTGCGCAGGGAACGTTACGAGGAGTACGTGGCGGTACTTCTCCATGGTGGTGGTGGGCGGTGGAGCTTGAGGGTGAGGTGTTTGTGTTTGAGAGTACTGCAGTCTGGTGGCAAGATAGGCCAGGTCTGTGAAGTTGTGGGACATGCAATTTAGCAGCCATGTGGGTAGGCTTTAAAAGAAGATTGGGATGGGGGTTGTGACGTTTGTAGTGACGATTTGGAGTCCAAAATCCAAATCAAGCATGCACTAGACGATTCGACTTTGTATGGAAGTGAGAATGATTAGATAAACTTGCCATCTCTTCCAACCCATAAAAAAGAAATAAGACTCTCATTTCCTTTCTCTTTCTCAAAGATCTACGTTTTTCTTCTTCCCCTTTAGACCGTAATTGGTTTGATTGATTGCTAGATGCTTTTCGGGGACGTACTGCAAAATTTCTCCACGTGTCTTTAAAATTATTCGACTGTCATTATTGAAAAAATTACACCATTTTACATTTTATATTTTATAAAAAATACACTAACACTATGAAAAATATTATATACTCTATAAAAAAAATTATAAATATCGATTGTGATAATAAATAGTAACTTATACATAACATTACTCTATTAATAATAAACTTGCACATCACCGCAAACTTTAGGTAGTGCGTGATTGGAAACTTAAGACATCTTACGTTATTTTATTATTATTTATAAATAATTTATTATTATTATTAATTAATTCTTTATTAGTAATAAATTACTTATTATTAATTTATTATTATTTTACTATTATTAATATCTAAACGTTTGCTAAATCTTCATCAGTCACCACAGGCGCACACGCTACACCGTTGGAATCTGTCCCATGCATGAATACTGACCTAGGTACATAGAACCCAACTTGATTTATTATCATTTTCAACTTTCAGTTCATGCAGTCTGTAACACATATAGTCCCACCTACCTAGTACCTAGCTACAACAGAGCCCATTGATCATGCCATAATCATCCACAAAAGTGTCCACATATATTACCAATGGGTAATGATACCTAATTTACGTACTGCTCTATTACTATGATCAGCTGGTTACTACCCAAACCTATGTGATTTTATTTTTCTAAAAATGATAGTTGTAACTATGAGGTAGTAAAGTACTACATAATTATTTTAAAAAAATAAATAAATATAGCATTACTCCACTCTTTATCAAAATGACATATAGCATTACTCTTATTTTTTTTCTTCAACTTTGCCTTCTACCCTTCTATGATGGAGAGGAGGTCCACCTGCTAGTTCATGATGGAGAGAAGAGGTGTGACAATGTTAGTGTTTAAGATTATAGTTTTGAATTTTAAAAGGAAAATGAAACTGACAGAGATATTTGAGTCTCAGAAAGGGTGGAAGGATTAAGAGGCTGCATGTTCTTAAAACTAAGAGATTTGAATTTCTGATAGTCGAACGTAAAACTTATGACAGAAGACAGAGCAGAAGGGTAGAAAACAGAACAAAATAAAAAATAAAAAATAAAATCACTTAAACTTAGGTAGCAAACAAGTAGTAGTAGTAGTCACTACAACACAATTGGTTTTTAGTGACGGTTGAGAAATTGTGACAGTCCCTAGACCGTCACTAAAAGGTATTTTCTGTGACAGTTTTTGAAAACCATCACTAAAGATAGAATGAGATTTTTTTACATTCGAACGTATAAGACATATGCGTTCGAACGTCACATATACGTTCGAACGTTATGTCTGTTTACGTTGGAACGTAAAGTGTTTTGGTGCAACCGTTCGAATGTTATTAATTTTACGTTCGAACGTAAAATGTTTGCACCAATGTTCGAACGTTAAGTAATAGCATTCGAACGTTTATTGTAAATTTAAATTAAATGACTTTAATTTAAAAATTATGTGATTTTTATTGTGCATAATTTGTGAACAAGTCTAAAAAATTGAATTATATATATTTATATATACACACTTTGTAATATATAAATATATATTATTGATTTATATATATTTGAAATGCAGTGATTTAATATTAAAGTTGGAAATTATAACATCAAAGAAGATTAAAAATTGAAATTAAAAAACGATAAAAATATTCAATAATATTTTTCGTTACAAATATTAAAAATAAAATACAAAAAATGATAGAACGTAGTAAACAACAGTCAGATGATAACGTTATCTGCAAAAGTCGAACTCCGTACTTCCTCCGTCAAGGTATCAACCTTGTCATTGAGGATAGTTACACGATGGGTGAGTTCGGCAACAGTCGCCGATATAGCCTCGAGCGATCGATCGATCTTATGATCAATATGCGCAGTCAGCTGTGATATGACCGCATCAACCCAAGCAGGCCGCACATCTCCTGCAGATGTACTCGGCGTATGCTGACTAGTACTCCCGACATGACCTGGCTCAGGCTGCGTCGGAGGAACTAGATCCTCTACAGGGGTGGCTGACGTCCCCTCGCCTGTCCAATGCTACGCCGATACGTGATCATGTCGAGGGGGCTCATCTGATCTTTGACCCGCTCCTCTGGCTGGGTCGGCACTCCCCGTGCAAGTAATAGTCGGCTGATGAGGACACCATATGGGAGATTATCCGTGGAGACGATGCTCGCCTCGTAACGAATCCTCTCAAAAATGTGCAGTGGCAAATCTATAGGATCTCCACGTGCCACTCGTATCAAAAATTGTGCCCGAAGCCGACTAAATGTGGTTTTATGAGCCACAGAATCGACATTTGTTGCAACAATCAGGTGCAACATGCGGAAGAAATGCAGCAGATGGATCTGGTTGAAGGCGTTCTTCCGCTCGATCTGCATGCGATCCCTCCCGGTGAGGATGTAGAAATCCTCGTCTCGGTCATCATCCCGAGCCTCGACGCCAGTATCCTCAGCCTCTGACTTGCCTGCATCTCTGGCTGATGCTGGCTCACATCCCCGGCCAGTAGATGATGTAGAAGTGCCTACATCCTCACGAGGTGTTGAGTGTGTAGTCTGAGCACCTCGATGAATCCCGAGGTGCTCGCCGATGACATCTGCCGATACCTCAATAGAAACACCGCGTACAGTCACGGTGTGAGAGGATGCATCTGGAGGCATGTCACACATCCCCATATAGAATTCTTGAACCATTGAGGGGTATACCTTCACCCTCAATGTGCAGATATTTCCCCAGCCTCTACTGAGGAAAACATCTCTTAGGTTCGTCTGCTGCCAACAGAGTTCGTCGAACTCATTAATTAAGACATCTCTCTCTACCATAACAGTACGAGCTCCGATACGGGCAGTGTCCGACGTGGCTCCTTCCCTCCCTCGTTTTCGTGTATGCAGTGGAAGAGCCATATCCTGAAAATAGAAAAGGAAAAAAAAATTATTTACAATAATGCATTTTTTTGTATTAATTTTAAGATGCTCTGCATTAACGTTCGAACGTTTTATCGTTAACGTTCGAACGTTAAAGATAACGTTCGGACGTTAATTTATACGTTCGCACGTAAAATAATGTAAATAAATTTACGTTCAAACGTAAAACAAATACGTTCGAATGTACAGATGTACGTTCGAACATAAGCAGCAAACAAATACGTTCGAATTTAAGTTCGAACGTATTTGTTTTACGTGTGAACGTAAATATGAACGTCCGAACGTCGAAGCATGAATAATGTAGAAAATCACTACGTTCGGATGTTATAATTAAACGTCCGACCGTATGTGATTTACGTGCGAAAGTAAATATTCACGTTCGAACGTATGTCGTATAATAATATTAACGTCTGAATGTAAGACGATTAACGTTCGAACGTGGAAGCCGTAACGGCTCTGTAATTTAAACATCGTACGTTCGAATGTCACGATGAAACGTTCGAACGTTTCGACGCAGAATGGCTGAGTCGACTCAGCCATTATTGAAATCTCGAAAATTTCTCTACAAGAGTCTAAATGCCGAAATGTCACCATGTAAATGAAGTATACACTTCAAGAAACATTTCTACGGTGACTATTCGGCCAATGACTGGCCGTGGTGGCCGGAAAATGAAGTTGAACATCCGGTAATATTTATCCGGTTTTAAACAAAACTCAATCCAAGTCTCAATCTAAATCTCAATAAAATACATGTTATTTGCATAAAAGATGAATGCCTACCTTTTAGTGACGGTTATGGCGGAGTTGACGGCGGCGGTGACGGAGGCGTGGTGGCAAATAACGGAGAAGACGATGTAACGGGCACCGAAATGTCGTTTCGACGTTCGGTTTTGGCCTTATATACACAGAACGTTCGAACGTACTTATTATTACGTTCGAACGTTTTTCAATTTAATTTCCAAAATTTTATCTATAATATATTATATTATAAATGTTTAAGTTATATATTAAGATGTTATATAATATTATTGACAATTAGATTATTGGTTTTTTTGTGAGTGCTTGTTATATTTATAAAGTTTAGCAATATGTTTATATATACATGTTGTTGTGATTTTATGCTTACTCTTGAAATAATTGTGATTATTGTTTATGAATTTTGTGAATAGTTTATGAGTTTATGGTGTTTATTGATGAATTTAATAAGTAACAATTTAATATATATTATTGATTTATATATATGGTATAGTTTATCATTTAAATTATATTATGCTATCATACTATACAATGTAGTATATAGTTATAGATATATAAAATGTAGTATAGTTATTATACTATAACTTAGTATATAATAAAGAATTTAATAAGTAACAATTTAATATATATTATTGATTTATATATATGGTATAGTTTATCATTTAAATTATATTATGCTATCATACTATACAATGTAGTATATAGTTATAGATATATAAAATGTAGTATAGTTATTATACTATAACTTAGTATATAATTGATGAATTTAATAAGTAACAATTTAATATATATTATTGATTTATATATATGGTATAGTTTATCATTTAAATTATATTATGCTATCATACTATACAATGTAGTATATAGTTATAGATATATAAAATGTAGTATAGTTATTATACTATAATTTAGTATATAATAAAGAATTTAATAAGTAACAATTTAATATATATTATTGATTTATATATATGGTATAGTTTATCATTTAAATTATATTATGCTATCATACTATACAATGTAGTATATAGTTATAGATATTTAAAATGTAGTATAGTTATTATACTATAACTTAGTATATAATAAAGAATTTAATAAGTAACAATTTAATATATATTATTGATTTATAGATATGGTATAGTTTATCATTTAAATTATATTATGCTATCATACTATACAATGTAGTATATAGTTATAGATATATAAAATGTAGTATAGTTATTATACTATAACTTAGTATATAATAAAGAATTTAATAAGTAACAATTTAATATATATTATTGATTTATATATATGGTATAGTTTATCATTTAAATTATATTATGCTATCATACTATACAATGTAGTATATAGTTATAGATATTTAAAATGTAGTATAGTTATTATACTATAACTTAGTATATAATAAAGAATTTAATAAGTAACAATTTAATATATATTATTGATTTATATATTTGGTATAGTTTATCATTTAAATTATATTATGCTATCATACTATACAATGTAGTATATAGTTATAGATATATAAAATGTAGTATAGTTATTATACTATAACTTAGTATATAATAAAGAATTTAATAAGTAACAATTTAATATATATTATTGATTTATATATATGGTATAGTTTATCATTTAAATTATATTATGCTATCATACTATACAATGTAGTATATAGTTATAGATATATAAAATGTAGTATAGTTATTATACTATAACTTAGTATATAATAAAGAATTTACTAAGTAACAATTTAATATATATTATTGATTTATATATATGGTATAGTTTATCATTTAACTTATATTATGCTATCATACTATACAATGTAGTATATAGTTATAGATATATAAAATGTAGTATAGTTATTATACTATAACTTAGTATATAATAAAGAATTTAATAAGTAACAATTTAATATATATTATTGATTTATATATATGGTATAGTTTATCATTTAAATTATATTATGCTATCATACTATACAATGTAGTATATAATTATAGATATTTAAAATGTAGTATAGTTATTATATTTTAACTTAGTATATAATAAAGAATTTAAAAAGTAACAATTTAATATTTATTATTGATTTATATATATGGTATAGTTTATCATTTAAATTATATTATGCTATCATACTATACAATGTAGTATATAGTTATAGATATTTAAAATGTAGTATAGTTATTATACTATAACTTAGTATATAATAAAGAATTTAATAAGTAACAATTTAATATATATTATTGATTTATATATATGGTATAGTTTATCATTTAAATTATATTATGCTATCATACTATACAATGTAGTATATAGTTATAGATATTTAAAATGTAGTATAGTTATTATACTATAAGTAAAGTATAGTAGGAATCGTACGTTCGAACGTTTCAAGTTAACGTTCGAACGTTAAACTAATTGGCGGGAATTTTCCCGCTCGATTAAGGTATCTGTGTGATTATTCAGAGGTTCGGACGTTTATATTATACGTTCGAACATCAAATCTGTCAACGTTCGAACGTTAGTTAAATTAGTGCGGGAGATTTCCCGCTCAAATATGGTAACACTTTCATGAAATGTACGTTCGGACGTTTAAGTTAAATGTTCGAACGTTTATCTATAAATCTACGAACGTTCGAACGAAAAATTGTGATACATTCGAACATATATGAGGAAAGTGCGGGAACTTTCCCGCTAGATTTTATGTTATATCATAAGAAGGGTACGTTCGAACGTGTATTGTAAACGTCCGAACGTTCTGGGCTGGAATAATTTTAGAATATAACGTTCGGACGTAAAAATTAAGCGTTCGAACGTTTAAAGTAATAATTTTAGAACTTAATCAGTAAGCGCACGGGAGGAAGCGCATTATTTCTTCTTCTCCCGTGCGCGCAACAGAAAGAGAGAGAGAGAGAGAGAGAGAGAGAGAGAGAGAGAGAGAGAGAGAGAGAGAGAGAGAGAGAGTTAGAGTGAGAGAGAGTTGAGTTAGAGAGAGTTGAGTTTTGGTGTGAGAGAGAGGTGAGTTTTGGTAAGATAATATTTTTATTTCTTGTCTTTATTTAAATTTTATGATATTTATAGAATGTGTTTTTGTTATAGAATATTTCTAATAAGTTAGTGTTGTATTTTTTTGAAGGATTGCTTGTTTTTGGAAGTTTGAAGATTTTGATTTGTAAGAGGATATTGTGAGTGCTAGGTATATTTCTAAACTTTATCAATATGTTGTTGTGATTTGATGCTTACTCTTTATCATATTGTGATTATTGTTTGTAAATAGTTTGTGAGTTATTTTAAATATGTTGTGATATAAATTTGAAATATTGTGTTTATTATTAGAAATATATTGTCATTACGCTTTGTAAATACATGTTTATTGCTTACTAAAGTTTAGAAATTTGTTAATACATGTGGCATGTTATTTTGTGAATATATTGTGAGTTATTGTGATATAGACTTGAAATATTTAAATTATTATTTGTGAATGACGTTTGAATATGTTTACATTGTTACAAATATATTGTCCTTAAGTTTTGTTAATACTTGTGGCATGTTATTTTATGCTTACTTTTTATGATATTGTGATTATTGTTGATATAGTTTCTATATTGTTTGTGAGTTATAATAATATGTTGTGATATAAATTTGAAATATCGTGTTTATTATTAGAAATATATTGTCATTAGGCTTTGTTAATACATGTGGCATGTTATTTTGTGAATATATTGTGAGTTATTGTGAATATGTTGTGATATGGATTTGAAAAATTGTGATAATAATATTTGAAATTAAGTAATAACAAGCATAAAAGTAACTCTTTAAGAATTATAATAATTAAAATTATAGTATAACCATTGAAATTTAAGTATGATAATTAAATATTTATAATAATATTTGAAATTAAGTAATAACAAGCATAAAAGTAACTCTTTAAGAATTATAATAATTAAAATTATAGTATAACCATTGAAATTTAAGTATGATAATTAAATATTTATAATAATATTTGAAATTAAGTAATAACAAGCATAAAAGTAACTCTTTAAGAATTATAATAATTAAAGAGTACTAACTAATATTTTCCTGATATTCTTTCTGATAAGTACTAACTAATTCTTTTTAAAATTGCTAATATTGTCGCGTTGTTAGAAACGTGATGATCCTGAAAACTTTTCCCTCATTCATGTCTATGCTGCTGCTCACACTAATGAGCATAGTGAGTGGATGGATCCTGTCGCTGCAGATAATTACGTAAGCAGTTTTAATTTTGTTAAATAAATTTTTTATAGAACATTTTAATAGTTTATTTCTTATTTATATTTCTTTTAATACGTTACTAGATATTTACGATCATTACCTTTTAAATTGCAGAGCAAAATGTTGGAGATGCAGTCGACTTCTGTGGAATCTTCTCCTAGTGACATAGACATATTCACCCAAGTGCTCGGGCCGCAGTCTAGTATGGCAAGAGGTTTGGGACGATCTATCAAGCATAAATGTTCATCCTCCTCAACCTCATCGGCTTCACAAATTAATAATCTTACAGCAGATTTAGAAGTTGCACGGCGTGAGAATGAGTATATGAGGTCGAGACAGCAAGAGTTAGAGTCTCTCTTAGAACGACAGTCTCATTTAGAGACGCGTTTGCAGGACCAACAGAGAGACCAAGAGGAAAGAATACGCAGTGAAGTGCAAGAGCAAGTGCAACGAGAGATGATGGTGCAAATGGAGCGTGTTATGTCGTTGCAACAGAATCCCCGTGGGCGAGGGAAAAAGAAGAAATAAATTTTATCAATATTTCTGACTAGTTTTAATATCTAATTTTGTACTTTTATAAGACATTGTTACTTGTTAATTGGGTATGTAATATGATACCATTGGTATTTTGTTTTTAAATTTTATGAAATTAGTATTTCTGATCTGTACGTTCGAATATAAATAAAAATCGTTCGAACGTTGGTTCACACTGTAACAAACGTTCGAACGTAAATACAATTGAATCGTTCGAACGTTAAACCGACTAACGTTCGAACAAAAAACTTGCATTCGGACGCTCCTTCGTTTACATTCGAAATAACGTCCGAACATTAAACGCGCTACGTTTGAACATTTACGTTTACGTTCGAACAAATGTTCGAACGTTTATTGTAATTAACGTTCGGCCGCATTAACATTCGAACGTAAATATGATACGTTCGAACGATATACAACAAACGTCAACTTCTCTCATTCGAACGCCAATCGGTCGGGTATAACGTCCGAACATTATTTTCTGTGACAGTTCATAACCGTCACAAAAAAAGGAACGTTCGAACGTTGTACAGAACGGAACACTTCCAACCGTTACTAAAAATATTTTTTGTGACGGTTGAACAGTAAACCGTCACCAAATGTTTTCTGTGACGCACTTTAGGTGACGGTCATGGTGACGGTTTCAAACCGTCACCAAATATGTTTAGTGACGGTTTACCATTTTTTTGTGACAATTTCCTCTGTCACAAAACACACATTCTGTTATAGTGAGTAGAGTAGTAAAAATATCATTATCTTTTACCAATTGGCCGCAAAAAGATACGTACGTATAGTCATGTTCATGTTATCTAAGAATGGTAGGTAATATCTATTTTGGTGAAAGATTATTTCAAGATATATATAGACCGTGAAGACATTCATAAAGCATTCAAATTCTCGTAATTTCCACAGGTAGGCCCCAAGTTATGTTGGTTGTTGTACTCTTAAATTATGTATTTATAAATAATTATAAATAATTTTTTAATCTTTTAAAGTACTATAAAATAATAATTAATGATTAAGGGAAGGAAATCTCCAAATACGTATCATCCATCCGTATATGAGCATTAATGATACTTATACAATATATTTTATAATATATTTTAAAATAAAAATATTTTTATAAAATGATATTATTTTTATAAAATATTTTATTAAAATATATTTTATATTAAAATATAATTATATAATATATCGTGAAAGTGACGTATATTAATATATATACACATCGAAAGACCAAGCAGGTGTCCATTTTGTTACCGCAATGGTTTGCTATTTATCGAAAAAGAAGGAAAATAGAAAATATTATTTGCTTCAAATTGTGGTCTGCTGCACCTAAAAAAGAAGAAAATTTTGTGTTAACTTATTGTCACTGTGGTCTGCTACACCACTAAAGAAGAAAGAAAAACAGAAAATCTTCAAAGTGTGAACGGCTACGGAAGAAGAAAAAATAGAATTTTATCCTTTTCTTTTGCTTTTGCCATTTTGCCATTTTGCCTTTTAACTTTTTGTTTTTTATTTTTTATTTTTTTTTTCTTTTACATAAGTTTTACCACGTATAATCGGTTGCATCCGTTTACGCATGCCGGACGTAGCAAAACTGTTGCATTAATAACCCCACGAAGTTCTGCATGCATGCGTACGTGGCATCATTCGCCATGCAGGGATATTGATTGATCGATCGATCTGCGCATGATAGCTCCATATCATTAGCCTCCAAGACATGAAATCGATTATATATTCCGTAGCATTCGTTGGCCCGTAGCAACCTCAAAACTATTATTATTATTATTATTATTATTATTATGAGAAATAATATTACAGTCGTGAGTGTGCAACTGCCGTGCAGTCGTTTTAAAAAAATTGAATAAATACGAGACCCACATAAAAATAAATAAATTTTTTAATTATGGACCCCACTCCTTTTCAAAGCGACTATACAGCGCTTGCACACTCCACGACTGTACGTAGCATTACTCTATTATTATTACATTTTTTTAGGTAGCAGTGTTATATCTCCCGAGAGATGTAGTCCGAAAGTCTACCGAATAGGTAAAAAGTTTTTTTTTTTTTAATTTTTTTTAATCATCATAAATATTTATTATGACACCCCTGACCCCATGTAAGGAAACACAAGAATCGAAACGCCAGAATGATGACAACACGGTCACGCATCCTAACGAAAGTGTCAAGTGTGTGTACATGCAATAGTGTACAATAAAAACGCAACGGATAATTAAGTCTACTAAGTACCAGAATTTAAAATACAATTTAAATATCAGTAAAAGGTTTAAAAAATTATACAGCCATGCAAACTAAATATATTACAAGTCTCAATAAAACGAGTGATACCAAATCACTCCTCAGGCGGAGCCGAACCCTCAGGCTCACCCTCAAATTCATCTGCATCAAAATTTGTGTTACCACAAAACGGTACCGCAGGTAAGTATAACCCAAATAACCACGTAATGAAAATGCATTAATGCAACGAACATGCATGCATATGATGAAATATGCATTTTCCTCAAAACATCATTTTTTTCGAAAATGATGATTTTCCAACACACGCCAAAATCTCATTTGGCCCAAAATATCCGTAAACCATTTTCCCAGAAAATGATTTACACAGAAATCTAACACACACTATTTTCTCATAAAATAGTTCATTAATCTATTATTACCATATGCACCATGGCCTCCCATAAGGACCATCCGCACGTCCTAGCTTCGTAGCGATGCTCAGTCCCGCGCCCAGCGCGTTCGTGGCCAAGCACCCACTACGCAACGAGCGATGCCCAGTTCCGCGCCCAGCGCGTACGTGGCTAGACATCCTCTAGTCCCCGCCAGCAGAAGTACCATGGAGTCGGCACGAGACCATCTCATCCGATCCCATTGTCGCCCAGCGATAATCCAGGTGACGTTACTCAGTATATTCCGCTCCCGAGTAACCAGAGGAGCTCCACCGAGATAATGCCCCATCTCGGTTTGGGGTTGTGATACACACGCACCCAAAAATCATTACACATGAAAACCCAGCTTTTATTAAACACATGAACATGAATGCAATAGACGAAAACCCAGTTTTCCTTTACAAACATGATCATACGTGCAAAATGCCATGTACATGAACAACACAATATTCAAACCAACAATTACCAACCCAATCAATCACACAAACAACTCCAATCACCAATCCATCCGACCTCCGTACTCCTCGGACTCAGTCCGGCATGTTCAACAAAATATAATGAAATGCGTTAGTACAAAAATACATTTAAATCACAAAAATTCTTTGGAGAAATACTTACAGTGCTATATAATAATTTCTGGAGGATCACAGAAGTGCAAGAAGTGACGTCTGAGCAACGTAACAGTGCAAAATGCACTGTGGTCGTGGGTCTCAAATACCCACTTTTAAACGGAGACAAACGAAGACCCAAGAATAATAGGGTAGGGCCTAGGGAGGTCGGTGAATCTAGTGGTGGTGAAGGTTGGCGGCGGGTGGCGGCGTGGGCGGCGGTAGAAGACCAAATAGTCCAAAACGGAAATGGAGTTGGAAGTGCTTCACCGGTGACGGATCGGAGGTGGGGTTGGGTCCAATGGGTTACTATGAGGTCGATGATGAAATGGTGAGAAGATGGTGGCCGGAAGTGGCGCGATGGCGGCGCGCGAGCACATGAGGTGTCACGGCATGAATGGGCTCGTGGTGGCTAATGGCGGCGCGGCTGGGGCTAAAAACGGAGGGGTGGTGCCGCCGGCGGCTGGGGAAGCTGGGGGGCTGGGCAATGTCGACCATCGCCGGCGCATGACGGCGCTGGGGGCGAAGGAAGATCGGACAAAGAGAGAGGGAGGGGCTGGGCGTCGCGCAGGAGAGCCTGGGGAAAGAAAGAAAAAAGAAAGAAAAGAAAGAAGAAAAAGAAAAAGGAAGAAAAAGAAAAGAGGAAAGAGAAAATGTAGGAAAAGAAATGAAGTCCAATCCTTATATCTTAGGTCACAAAAATGATCCAACGGAAACGATTTCAAAACCACAAGTTAAATAAAATAATTTAAACGTAATGGTAAAGTGAAATTAAAATAATTAAATCCAACAGTAATTGATTTAGAACAAAGAGATTTTAAACGTATAACAATAATTAATAATAAGAAAACACTTCAAAATAGTTTTTACAAAATTCAAAAATCATAAAATAAACCCACTAAAAAAAATCCAACAATTTTACAATAAGAGAATAAATTTTTGAACAATTAAAAATAATCTTTCAGTAAAAATACACTAAAATACGGGGTGTTACATTTATAAAAAAATTAAAAAATTCACAATATCATTAAAACATATTTTCTTAATCATTAAGTATAAAAAAAAATAAAAAAATTCGAAACACATCTTCGAGACATGCATTTTGTTTTTCAGCTCCATTACTGTGAGTCCAACATATCACTCTTTTAGGTGTCCCTTTTGACTTTATTGTCATATCAATTTTATTAGACAAATTCTCCAATTATAAAAGATTCTTTCAAAATTAAAATCTAAAATTTTAAAAATTTTAAAAACTTCTCATCTTAATATTATAGATTTCTCAAATTTTCACACAATATAAAATAAATAATTCAATTTTTTTAATTTTAAAACAAAAATAATATTAATAAATATATTCTAATAATATTTTATTCAATTTTTTAACTTTAATCTCAACTCATCTTATCTCTAAAAATAAAAGAGATAAAAGTAATTATACAAACTAATATAATTTAATATAATTTATTAGATTATAAAATTATTTTTATTATAAAATAATTTTAAAAAATCACATAAAACAAAGTCAATTTATATGTTTTTTTTATATAATCATTTTGTAGTTAGAGCACTCTTCATATTATTATATATTGACATAGACGAATAGGGGTGTAACGGGTTTGGTATTAGATAAAATTTGGAACCTAACAGGCATGCACCGATTTTTTATTTTCAAGAACCGATTTCGCACTAGTTATCTCCCTAAACTGGTACTTCCGGTTTGATCGGTTTCGATCCGGTTCGGTTTGATTTTTCGATTTTAGTATATTATATTATATATTATATAATATATATATATATATATAATAGTATATTATAGTATATAATACTATTGTGATAATATATTGTAGTATATTATAATATATATTATAATTGTATTATAGATTATAATGATATATTACAATATATAATATAGTGATATATTATAGTATATTATAATATATAGTGATATAGTATTAGTATAACTAGTAATACGCACTATATAGTATTAGTATAACAATTAATACAATAGATTATAGTGATATAAGATTTTAAAATTTAAAATTATATTAATTAATAATTTATCATATAATACAAAACTATTTTATATATAATTATATATTATATATAAAAATTATATACAATAAAAAATTATAATATATATAAATAGGTCAAGTTTGTTTTGATCCAATTTTAAAAAAAGAAAAGTCGAAACCGGACCGATTTTGATCGGTTTTAAGAAAAATAAAACAGGTATCGGACTGAACCAAACTCAGTACTGGACCAAACCCCCCGGTCTGGTTTATCAGTTCACCGGTTTTTTTTTACACTCCTAAGAACGATTTTGAGTACCAGATCATGGGTTCCCGATTATTACCCGAAAATATTTCTAGTTTTTTTTTTAGCTAGGAGAAGTATAATACAAACGAAAGTTATCTAGCAAAAAATTTATTTTGGGTTTGAGTTTTAATTGTTTTTGCTGATTTCTCCATTTATCGTAATTATTTATGAGTTTTTAAACTTCACTGAATTTGTATTTCCGTCAATATGGTGTAAATATTCATCGACAGCGTCCCTCTATGTCGATAAGTTAATATAAATAAAATAAATAAAGAAACAAAAATTGCTAACTCTGAAGTTCTGAATTCTAAGGATTAATATATGATTTATATATATATATATATATATATATATATATATATATATATATATATATCCAGTACCCGGTTTTTCGGATTCTGGACCAATCCGGAATATTATAAGTTGGTCCGGATGAACATTCTTAAGTACTGATCTTCGCGATGAGATTGGATAAGTGAATTTTTGTTTTATTTTCATTTTATTTATTATTATTATTTAATTTCTTTCACGACGTAGTGGACACTTTAATTTGTTTGTCAAATTAGAAGTAAAACAAAACACCTTTCTTTCTGATGCCTTTATTGAATAAATTTTGTTTGATTGGGATACTAACTTTGGAAAATATTGTAAACAGATCAATGGTTTAATAAAATTTGTCTTACCTGCTGGTTCTTAGTACACGTGGCCGCTGGTAATGCTATGTATAGTTGTAGAGTGTGTAAGTATCATGTAGTCGTTTTGAAAAAAAATTAAAAAATATGATATATTATTAAAAAATTAATTTTTTTCATGTGGGTTTCATATTATTTACTTTTAATTTTTTTTTTTCATATAGGTTTCATATTTATTTATTTTTTTTAAAGTGATTATACGATTATTACATACAACTACAACTATCATTGCACGTGATTTTATATATAAGTATGCATGCAATTAATCCTACTCCATTTATTAAACTTTTGTAGCAAATTTATATACATTTGACTTGGCGTATCTAAATTTGTTACAAAAATGTATCAAATCAACTAATATGATTAAAATTAAATGACAGAATTTAAGATGAAGAATATTATAATTACTCAATACTAATAAACTAATTGCTTACATAAGGCATGACTTCACGCAACAAAAAGAAAAAAAGAAAAGGAAAGAAGAAATACAAATTAATGAATCTCTTGTTTCTAGAAATAATGGTGTTCGTGTTTAATTTGGCAATATTAGAGATTGACATGAAGTTAAAGAAGTTGGTTAAGTACTTTGTTTCATATAGTAAGTCTGTGTGAACAAAATCGTCATGCATAACGTACGTGTCATCCACTCTCAGGACTTTTCTTCTTTTTTAATGTTTGGTTCTGTGAATCGGAAATGGATGTTTACTAAAGAAGTCGGAAACCTGTCTCTTCCAATTACCTTGTGCTTGAATGCTTGCTGTGACTTACACGGTACTCTGACGGCTATTTTGTCTTTGTTAATTAGAGCATTTACATTCACTTCTTCAAATAACATTTTATCTTTAAATTTAACTAATTTTATCAATTGTTGGCCCACGTTCAATTAGTCAAACATTTTTCATTCTAAATATTATATACAGTAATTTCATCCTTTTCTTCAAAGATGAAAAGAACAGTTGATCCTCCAAATACATTGTTTATTAATTTCGACTCTCTCTCGCGATTTCTTTCCCTTTCTTCTTTCCTCTTTCTCTCCCGCGTTTCTTCTTCTTTTCTTCCTGCTCTTCTTCTCTCTTCCTCTCTCGCATCTCTTTCTCCATTCTCTTCTATTTTTTTTCTCTTATTTCTCTTCTTCCCTCTCCCGCGTCTCTTCCTTCTTTCTTTTCTTCTAGTTTTTTTTTTCTCTTCTTCTGCAACCATTCTCTCCTGCGACGGCACTCTCCAGAACGGCACAACAGCAGCTTTTCTCCAGCACGACAAGCACACGGTAAGATTCGAAACCCTAGCCTTGATTTTACTCTTGATTTTTATTGTTTGGGTTTGATTTTATTGATGTTGTTTGGGTTTGATTCGAAACCCTAGCCTTGATTCCACATTAGCTTATTGTTTGAGTTTGATTTAGTTTATGTTTGGGTTTGATTTTGCTGATGTTTGGGTTTGATTTTGATGTTGTTTGAGTTCCCCGAACTATCGATTGAATTATTTGGAGTGTGGGCTGAGTTTCATTTCCTGTTGCTGAATGTCATTCTGTTTCACGTTAACCAGAATCCTCAAGATCTTAACTCTATTGCAGCGGAACATTCACTTTTTAATCAACGCTATCTTCGAAACAGTAAGAGTGCTCTAGAACTTTCGATCTACTTTCTGTTTCTTTGTTTATGATGTCCTCGATTCATTTATGTAGTGTTTGATGGTATGTAGTTTCCCTGAATCGAAGAAACTCGAAAAGGCAAATCTTTGTTTCTTGAATGGGGTAATCGAGATTTGATCCTTGGCCAAGGATTTAAAGAAAAAAGAAAAAAAGCGCAAGTCTTTTGGTTGTTTAATCCTTCATCTTCCACTTTGTCTTTCTCTCTGTAAAGGGCAAAACTTATGCTTGTAATGAAACGAAACTGTCTAGCTCAAAATGGTGAACCTGGCCTCTTCTTTCTCTGTCGACTATATTATATTCATAACATTTTTCTCTGTTGGCAACCAATCTTCTTTACATTGCGTGATGATGTTTGTGAGAATGGGCTTGGTTGCATTGGAGATCGATGGAATTGTTTTGATAATATTGATATCGTGTGATGAAATTTTGTTTATTTGATTGTGAAAATGAAAATAAATATGATTGTTAGAAATTATAGGTGATTATAGGAGGTTATGAAAATAAAATTAATTAAAAAATAAAAATTAATTATAAAAATATAAAAATAATAAATAATAATATTTTATTATTATAGAGAGTGTGATGACTAATCCAATATAGACTTTAAGTTTTGAATGATTAGCTAAAAGTGAAAAAGTTACATATTAGTCAAAATGTGAAGAGTAAAATAGCCAATCCAATGCCAATGCTCTTAGTTCGCGTGATTTGCATCCATCTACAATATTTTGGTCCAGACTCTGAATTATCTCAGGAGTAGTGCATGTATTTATAATTTTTATTTTTAAATTTTAAATTTTAAATTTCATAATTTACAGTATATCAATAACTGACATGTAGATAAATAAGTTTTTTGTAATTATAAATAACATTTTTCTTATCTGAAATCATGACAAGCATCTTAGTACTGATCTTATTTTGGCCCAAAGATGGATAGAAAATAAATAAATAAGTCAATTTTGATTCTTAGTCAATTAATGAATAACTCAAAGAATAATATCTAAAACTAATATACTTAACATGAAGTGCACAAAAATGACAAACGTCAAACCTGATTATATATATAAAAAAGGCAATTTAATCTTAACAAAAAGAGTCATTTTGCAGTATTTATAATTTAATTACAAGTATCCAAATTGAAGTTTTTTTTAAATAACAATTACATAAAATCCATGCAAATACATACTATAACAAAAACATTATTTTTATTCATATAAAACTAAGGTTATAAATTCTTCCTTCTTTATCATTTTTATTTTTAATTTATAGAAACCTAAAACGTAGATAACGAATATAAATAAAATTTTCCTCTTCATATTTTACTTTTTAAATAAAAACCTAAAATATAGAAACAAAAAGGTTTCAAGACTAGTGCTTTACCCTCTAGCCATTGTGTAAGGGTGCCATATCAACAAAGTTAAAAGGGGATAAAAATAGCAAGCCTAGATATACTAGGTATGGCCCATTAGTGGGTCATCATCAAGAGGCAAGAGGGAAAACGAATGAAGGGGACAAGACAAAAAGGAAAAACATTATGTTAGAGAAAGAAAGAGAAAAAGGAAATGAAAGGAAAGCAAGTTAGACACGCAAGAGTAGACATAAAGCTGCCATCCATCACCACTCCCCAGGGCCAGAATAAAAGGGATGAGATCGGATGAAAAAGGCAATTCGAGACTTCTGAACCACAATTACGAGAACACATAGGTCATCTTAAACCTCACAACGATAGCTCCAAAGAGATTATCTTCTCTAAGAAAAAGTTGTCTCTGACATCCATTCTATAGAAAAGAACAAGAGACCATGAGAGACTATAAAATGCTCATGTGATAGTGAGTTTGCCCTCCAAACAACCCGTGGACATAGCCTTGTGCCGAACAATGTAAATATGTTTATCTTCATCTCTATTTACATTTCCAGTATTATTTTTCTATTTACTATTATGGATGTACATACAGGCATTGTATCAATGCCTCAAACCACCACCATGGGCTTCAGATGACACTGATCGCGGCCCAAGCCACCACCATGACTCTTTCTCCATTTTCAGTCTGTTTTCCAATTTTTGACATTAATAGTTGGTGCCGTCTGTGGGATCATCTTATCCTCTACACCCAAAGTGGGAGAATAATGATTTCTTGGCTTACAAAAAACAAAAGTAATCATATCTGAACGAGCAAATAAATCTACTTTCATATAAGTGTTCTCAAATTTAAATCTCTTATTTTTTAATATTGTTGCTAAAAATAAAGAGTGAGAACCGAGCGCACGCTTGACACTATTCGTGAAAGACAAGCAACCACTGTGCATGAGGCGAGAACCAAGAACATGGGTTGGCTGCCCGCCACCCCTTCTTAGGTGCCGCAGAAAAACGTGGTCCATGACCGCGAGGGCTCCTCCAACGCAAAGATTCTTGACACTACCACCGAAGAAAGCCACATGAAACCAATGCAATCAATAGTGAAGCTCCACCCAATCGTGAGCTCGTGGAGCCACTGGCAGCCACTAACTCGCCTGCATCTTCTGTCGCAGGCATGGTAGGCCTCGACCTCCGAGCCTCACTCAGCCACAAAGCTCCTCGATCACACTGGGTTGCTTAGCCAGGAGTTGCTCAGCCATAAGCTTTCCTCAGCCTCAGTGGTTTCCTCAACCACCTTCCTTGTCCATGAGTTCCTTAGATACCACTTCCTTTGGCCATTAGTTCCTCGGATACCACTTCCACGGCGTGAGCAATTTGCTCAACCACCTTCCTTGGCCACAGTGACTTCCTCGACCATGAGTTCCTAGGACACAAGAATTTGCTCGGCAATAGTACTTTGCACAGTCATAAGGAGTTCCTTGACAACACCTTCCTCGAACATAAGTTCCTCGAACACCACTTCCTCGCCCTTAGTGGTTTGCTCAACCACCTTCCTCAGCCACAGTATCTTCCTCGGACATTAAAAATTTGCTTGGCCAGAGGTGAGTCCCTCAGCCACAAAGCTTTCCTCGACCGTACTACTTTGCTTGGCCACAGGTTGCACATCCACAGATTGCTTGGCCACAAGTGAGTTCCCCATCCATGGCATGTCACTCACCCACTGCAGGTGCTCACCCATAGTACATTGCTCACCACGGGGCCACCAATATTGACCCGTAGTCATGGCCCATGGACCTACCGATCTCGCATAAAAAATAAAGCTTGTCGGCCGTATTTAGCAAAACACCAAGGGTGGACAACTTCCATCATGCGAAGATCCTTCAGCAGTGAACAATCTCAGTTGGAAAAAATAAAAAGCCAGCAACAGACGATCTCAGCCAAGCAGAAATTGGAAACAACTGCTTGATGGCTTTGGTTGGCCTATCTCATAAATATTATTTAAAGTTCATTTACACTAATAAATTTGATTTTTGTGGAAACCCACTAGCGCAGTCGAGGTTTGTCTCCTGCAGCATAGTGCGAATGAGTTCTGACTCCCTCAAAAGTAGCATGATTGAGCCTTGCCTCCCTCAACAGCAATCTGGACAAGCTCCTTCTCCTATCGCAGCAGTGTGGTCGAGCCTTAACTCTTGCAACAACTACGTGGTTGAGCACTATCTACCGTCACAATTGTGCGGTTGAGCCCTGCCTCCGGCAACAGCTGCATGGTCGAGCTCTGTCTCCCATATCCCATCACAGTAACGCGGTCAAGCTGTATCTCCCATCACAGCAATGCAATCGAGCTCCATCTCCAGCCGCAATAGAGCAATCGAGCTTTGTCTCCCATTTCTAGCAGTGCGGTCGAGCTCTATCTCTAGATAGAGCAACGAGGTCAAGCATCTCTTTCAACAAAGTCAAGTCCCTTGACTCACTCGAACAACGCACAATGAAATTCCCCTGACTTGCCACAAACAACGGTGATGACTGCTTTGACCCTCGTGCTAGAAGTTGAGTCCCTTGATTTGCCACAAACTATGGGCGATGACAGTCCCTTGACTATTTGGCCCTCGTGCAAAAAACCAAGTCCATCTCCTACCTAGCATCTTCTCCTACAAATGCCGAGTGTTTATACTTGTGCCACAACTACTGCCAGCGGGTTACTTTCGGGAACAACAAGCTTTTGAGCTCCGTAGTTGCTTCGTGTGGGTTACCTTTGGAAGCAAGGCGATGGGCTCAACAACTATCTAAGATGGACCAAGTGGATTGACAGGCTCCCTGACCATTTAGCGCAGGTTACAACAATTGAGCTCTAACACCAATACCAAAATGGAAACACCAACATAAAATTACATCAAGGGGCAAAAAATCTGCCAATGCCATAAAAAACAGAAGTGTTGGGAAGAATATAAAATCTTTGCTAACGATAAATAGTCTCATGCAACCAATCAGGCAAACGTTCATGCAAAAAACTTTCAAGTCGAGCTCTGCGCTTGCAACTAGCATCGAGGAGCACATCTCCCGCCCTCCGAGCCGAGCCGAGCTGAGCTCCGCGCTTGCAACTAGCGCGGTCGAGCACAACTCTCGCCTACCTCTCCAAGCCGAGTTCCCTCTAGCAACAAGCGATAGAGGACATATCCCCTACCTTTCCAAGCCGAGCTTCGCGCTAGCAAATAGCACAGTCGAGCACATCTCACGCCTACCTCTCCAAGTCTAGCTCTGCACTCACAACTAGCGCAGTTTAGCACATATCTTGCCCAACTTTCTAAGCCAAACTCTGAGCTTAGAGATCTTCATTGCTAAGCATGAACAAATAGAAAACAAGGGACCAGTTCCTAGAATTGATTTTTCTACAGTTTTCTACAGATTATTTCTATCACGGTTGACTTGAAAATTCTCAAGACCTTCTTGTTGGGAAAAGCGACTTTAATAATCGCAGGCAACTAAATAGGATAAAAATAGCAGGTCCAAATATACCAGGCTCAATCCATCAACGAGCCATCATCAGGAGGCAAGTGGGAAAATGAAGTAAGAGGACAAGACAAAAAAGGAAAAGCAGTGTGTTTGAGAAAACGGAGAAAGGAGAAGAAAGCAAGTCAATCACACAAGGGAATACATAAAACTGCCATTCCTTACCACTCCTAAAGGCCTGAATAAAAGGGATGAGATCGAATGAAAAAGGTTGTTTGAGACTTCTGAGCGACAATTACGAGAACACACAGGTCATCTTTAACCTCATGATGAAAACTTTAGAGAGATTATATTCTCCAGGAAAAAGGCGTCTCCGAACTCCATTGTACAAAGAGGAATAAGAGACCATGAGAAACTGTAAAAAACTCATATAATAGTGGATTTACCCTCCAAATGACCTATGCATGTAGGTCCTGTGTTGAATCACGTAAATATGTGTGTTTCCATATCTATTTACAGTTTCAGGATTATTTTTTTCTATTTACTATTATAGATGTACATACGAACACCATATCAACGCTCCAAACTACCACTATGGGCTTCAGACAATACTAATCGAGGATCGAGTCACCACCGTGAGTTGAGAATGAGTTTCGGTTTGTTATGCGATTTTTTACATTAACAAAAACCATATTGATCATCGATAATCCAGCTCTGACCAAGTGGATTTCCAATTTTCCATCACATATAATGTTCATGCCCGGAAACATCACATGAAATTCGACGACCAATTGATGGAACAATCTTCAATACACACACTGTCTTTCTCCATGTAATTGTACCTCAAATACTCTTTCCAATTGTAAAATGGAAAAATTAAACAATTCCAATATTGTTGAATAAACTTGTTACCCTAAACAGCCTCATCCACTATTTTGTGGAGTACTATAGCAGTCTCTTATTTGTAAAACTTTTATTTAAGAAATCGTGAGTAAGCTTAGGGCGTACAAACCTCATACAACATTATCGAGAAAAGTAACTCTAGTCCTACCCAAATCATTTTTCAAAGATGATTAACTAAAGTCCACGGTATATATACAAATCATGGGTTGCAACTTTGAGACATGTGCCCCCTTTCAATGGCTTCTAGCTACCAAATTACCCTCAACTACTACCCTTTGGCAAAAGGTAGATGACACTTCCATATTATAATATAGCAACATTAATTTGAATAAAATTTGTAATAAAATGAGAAAAAGAGAATATTTCATTGTATTGTCTTTGTTACCACAATAAACCTTTCATTGTATTGTCTTTGTTTCCACAATAAACTGACTTAATGTTTTTCACATTAAGATTTAGGGATACTTGGCCAATAACCATTTGTGCTATGTCTTGACCTGCCAGTTATGATTGTTAATTCAATAGAAAGGAAATAAATACTTTTCATCTTATAATGGTTACTGATTTCTCATTACTCATCACTTTGGCTTTCCCACCACTTAACCCTTCTACCATAGAAAGATTATTCATCTTATTATAGCTATTGTGTGAGGACCATGCCCTTCAAATGAAGGAGCTCACCTGGATGGGCTAGGTAAGACTGCGGAAAAGATTCGCAAATCACGGGAGCAAAGGGAAGGACTTGACGAACAATCAAGACAACAAAAACCTATGGCAAGTAATTTTTAGGTAAGCACGACCTTGGGCAAGCAAAGGCTCAAGTTAAGGAAAGATAGTGTAAGGAAAGGCCTAGGCATGAGTGAAATGGTTAACGCATCATTTGGGTGAGTAAGGCTGTAAGTGAGTAATGGTAGATAGACAAGATGGCGTTTTGTGTGAACAAAGAGGCGGTCGAGCAAAGAATAGGAAAGTGAAATAAGGTACGAGCAAAAAGGACTATAACTGGCAAGCAACGTGTAGCACATACACATGATAGGGCAAACAAAAAACAACACGGTGTGAGGTTAGTCGGGCGCCCAGAGAACTGGAGTGCCCAGAAACGGCATGGGAGTGCTTAGAAATCATGTCTCAAACCCACACAATGCCATCTAAATGAAATCGAAACGAAAGAAGGATCCACTATTCGTTGACCATGAGCAATGATGTTATCATCATGTGGACAACATTCAACTGCCGCAATCTAGGAAGCCAACTCATGGCTTTGTCACTCATCGACAAAGCTTCTGAACTCCGACAAAGCTAATCACTTCAGAAGTCATCCACCGTCCCAATCCGGCATACACCTAGACCTTTAAGGAACCACCGACCAACAAACCAACCCCACGAAAAGCTATAGAGAACCCATGAGAAAATTTCCTCCCTTTTTATTCTCCCCACCAGAAGTCACCTTCACAAACTACAAACTCTCTCTCTCTCTCTCTCTCTCTCTCTCTCTCTCTCTCTCTCTCTCTCTCTCTCCCTCCCTCTCCCTATTTTCGTGAACCCTAAATTTATAGAGATTTAAACCCATGCACGCACTTGGAAGATAAAAGGGTACCACTGGGATTCCGATATCTCAACGATGACTAGACTCAAGAGAGGTTTATGCTAAACTAGCAAGTATCCGCCATACCGATACATACAAAATGGATGGATAGAGTAGTATGCAAGTTAGGGGTGGCAATATGTGACACGAGTCGTTAACCCAACACAAACACAACCCAAAATTAGCAGGTTTGGGTTTGATGTTAATGGGTTCGGGTTAAAACGGGTTGACCCATTAAGACAAGATTTATTAATGGGTTAACCCGCTTAATCTGTTAGTCACTCATTTAAACCCGATAATTTTCTTACGAAAGATCACAATTATATCATTTTTAACCTAAAAACAAAAATAACCTAACCCTATTTCGTATTTCCTCTCTCTCTCTCTCTCACAGTTCTCAATTGAGGTAGTTCTCACGAGTCATGATTACCTCTCACACTTCCTCTGGATTGTGATTTTGGTGTTTTTATTGTTTGAATTGTAATTTTAGACTTATGTAGTTAGTTTTGTATTTTTTGGAGATATTGAAATTATGTTAATCAAGTCAAATGGATTATTTGAGTGAATTCAACCCATTTACAAAAACGGGTCAAAACGGGTCTTGTCGATATATTTTTGATTAATTCATAACGGGTCGTGTCCTATCAACCCGTTATTTTAACGGGTCGTATTAGGGTTTGGAAATCTGACCTGTTAAGATTAATGGGTCATGTTCAGGTTGACCCATATCGTATAATATACATGATTTGATACAACATAAATACGACCCGTTAACATGATTTGTTATCCGTAATGCAAGCCATATGTGTATGTGAAGAAGAGTCCCCATTACCAAAACACCCCCCCCCCCCCCCCCCCCCCCCCCCAAACAATACAACCCTACTCTGGGCCTTTCATGTAGAGATTTGTTTATGTATTTTCATAATTTTCAATGAGAAAGCTTTTTATTTGGATTTCCTCCAAAATGTTATATTTGAGATTTATTAATTCTCTACTAAGTAGATTGTTTTTTTGGTTAAAGGTGCTTGTGAGTGCATGGTCAATAATTAAGAAATTATTTAAATAAAAAAATATAAATATAAATTTAATAAAAATTTTACAACTAATAAGTAGAACGTTTATTAAATTAGAAAGTTGTAAAATTTATAAATAAGTAATATGTAACTAGTTGATATTTATCTATAATAATAATATTTTATATGCCTATATAAATTACTAATACATACACATAAAATAATAGTATATATCAACATTTCATATAGCTAAGAAGTGTATTCAAAATATAGGCACAAGTGACTAGGCATAAGTAATTTGGTTATATATATACATATTCCCGCTGGTGATCCTTGCAAAGACAAAGATTCCTTTTGATTGGACTCTTGTTTTTTAGTAAATTTCCTGTGGTCAAATTTAATGTTCGCTACTGTTCATTGTACTTTTATTTACTATTCATTATTATAAACTACTATTGAAATAATTGTAAAGGCACCTCCTTGATTTATAAAAAGAGAACTTGGCAATATGCATTTATTTATCAATGTATGAATGAGTTTTAATCGATTCGAGCTAAAAAGTTGACTTGGGAATAAACGAGCAGGCCTTAACGAGGCTTAGCCGAGTCGAGTCAAGTTTAGTCAGGTATATGTCATTTACTAATCGAGCAAGTATCGGCTTTCAGGTGAGTTTTTTTTTTCACGAATCGAGTTCGACTCGAGTTTAACTAGACGAGTATCGAGCATGCAATCAAATAGACTGATTCATTTACAGCCCTACTCGAGGTGTGACGTAGAGGGCTAGAGTGTCTTAGTATAGGGGAGACTGTGGCACATACATTAAAAATGCGTCTTTAAATGATGGATGAGTAAGAGGACCTTAGCCATCAGTGATATTTGTGGCTAAATAGTGGACTTGGCGTTATCAGATTTATGAAATTTTGGAAATATGTTTGAAGATGAGAATATTCAGATGGCTTACTTCGTTGAAACAATATTTATGACTTCCAATTGCTCGAAAATTTTTTGATGATATTAAATCCAATGCTTGCCATTTCAGATTTTTGGAACTTATGAGTTATGGGTAGTATTGCTTGGTTTCCTAGACTTATTGGAATTTAAAAGTATACATGTGAAATTTCTTTATACTACTCGCGATGTTGTTTTCCCCAACATAAAGTACTGGATACTTGTTTCAGTTTCTCGATAAGTAGGCCTCTTCGCCCAGTGATTGAGATTTTTTGAAATCTCGCTGTGTAGTCCCACCACAGTTTCACTTCTCAAAATCGTAAACTTTGTTGCAAATTTAGACGATTAGGAGAAGTATGAGCAAGGAGAACCAACCCCACCCAATGAGTAGCATGGGGGCCTGTCCTCGTACAAGAATTTGATTTCCTAGAGTATTATGGTAGTATTTCAAGTGGACGATGAATAAGAATATTTTTGCATTTTCTACTATTTATGACAGAAATTTTAGATAATACATGATAGATTGCACATGTTAACAACTAGTTTATTATAAGTAGTTATTAAAAAAAATTGGTTAAAAAAATTAAAAACTCCCAATACATCACATGGGGGCACGAACAGTTCAACTAAAATTTCAAACTAAGCTTTAAGCTACCTTAAGTTGAAATTTGTTGATACAAGTGGTATCGACCAAATTAAAGCTCTCTGACTTTAGCAAGAGCATTAGCATCGGCTAATTGTCAATCCCTGTAGCTAAAGTTCGCCTAATAACATATATTTTGCCTTTGACCTATCTTACTCAAAACCTAATCTTCTATTGGATTGTCTATCTAAATTCTATATAATAGTAAAATATTTTTAAGTTTAGACTTTTTAAATGAAAAATCCTATTCATCATTCCTACTCACCACACGCGACACTTTTTTTTTTCTCTTATCAAATATGTAATGTATATATAGATGATGAGCAGAAGAATTCAATTAGTTTAAGAAGAATAAAATTAAATAAATAAAAATAAGTATGATGTATGGTGTGTGGAGATAATGAGTAGTAAAGCTCTAACATATATTTTGTATTAAGTTTCATAATTTATAACGTGCACATTTTTTTATGGTCTTATATTTGATAACAAACGGTTATTTCGTTCATTCTAATTAAATTAATATCTACATTTTCCATCAAACTATCTTTTTTTACCAACATTTCTTCTATCCAACAATCAAATATATAATTCCATTTTCACTTCTTATGCCAAACTTTCTTTTAACTAGCTACATATATTTTTTGTTTAGCAAACTGTCTCATTGGAAGTTTATAAATAGATCAGGTGCTCTAAAAACAACTTATGAATTGGAAAACCCAACAAAAATATCCATAACAACAACCAATGTTTTTACCATAACATAATGATCGAAAAAACATAAAATTGAAACCATAACAACAATATCCGAATCAAATCTTGTTTAATTTACACTGAACCGAAACCAAATGCACAACATGAAAGGAAATCATTTACATTACACAATATTTATGTATCATTTGGAAATTAAATTCTCCCAACCTTGTTAAATGTTTATAACCGAAACCAATAAACACTGTACTTGGGAAACCCTCAGACCATTCAGGCATAACCAATCTATTTTTACCATTTTGATTGGAAAGCACAGTTTGAGATTAGTAAAACAAAATCATTTTGTGCATTACCTAGCTTGAACATTATTGGAATCGGTACCCAAGTTAATGTGTTTACCTCAGGAGAGAGAGAGAGAGAGAGAGAGAGAGAGAGAGAGAGAGAGAGAGAGAGAGAATAGCTTACTCACCAACAATGGCGGTGTGAAGCTCTATGCAGTGATGCAACGTATATTAATCGAGCACAAATGGTCTCTATTTATAGACCATGAGGTACTGGTTGACTAGGGGCATAACTATTGGTAAGTGACAACATTTTGATTAAATCAAAAGGTTCTATCTCTTGACACTTCCTCAACCATTACCCCCATGGGAACTATCACCATGGAGAGGTGTCATTCCAAAGGGTATACCGTTTGGTGATTACACCTCTTAGAATTACATCTCCCACTTGATCACACAAAATGGTGATGATCTAATTGAGTATTTTACCTTGGTACCAATAATAAGATTTAAGCTACTTAACATTCATCTGTAGACTCCTGCAGATTAACGTCAGAGCATGACAAACCTCTACGTGCGCATGCTTTTTTCATTACCTTATCTAACCACACTCTCCACCATATGTACTCCCACTGACCACATATAAAGTGTGACTTCATTTCACTAAAATTTTTTAATGAATGACATCAATTTTTCATGACTGGATCAATAATCAAAACCCTGAAACATTTGACGACTTCACCTGAATACCTAATACTTGTATCGACCTGCCCTGAACTTTTGTTAAGTACTTCCTCTAGAGGCTCTTCTTGTGACTTTCCCTAATCATCTTATCAGCTGCTTTACAAATGATCAACAAATTATTTGGTTAATCAACCTACGCTAAAATCTTATCAAGTGCTCACCCTAAAGCTATTCTATAGGTATTTCTTAATCACCTTATCAGTGACTTTACAAATGATAAAAATTTTTATTTGGGTAAATCACCATAATTCCATTGATCTAGGCGTCCATAGAATTTCCTGAGTTGCATGTTGACCATGATGTTGCTTCACCTTGGTCTCTCTCAACCCCATTCTAGTCACATATTCTCTGAATTTCTCTAGAGACAATTCATTGGTCATTGGATCTACTACCATCTCGGTTGAGGAAATAAAATTAACCTTGACTTTAGCTCTTTCCACTATATCCAAAATATAGTTATAATGCACATCAATGTGTTTTCACTTGTAACTCTATGTTCCATTTTTTATTAATGAGATGACAAACTGATTATCACAAAACACATTGATTGGTTATGTAGATGTATCCAGATTTAATCTTTCAACAAAGCATTTCATTCACACTGCATTACTCACTGCAGTACTACAAGCAATATATTATGCTTTCATAGTAGACATAGCAACACAACCCTGTTTCTTACTTAACCAAGAGACTGTTGTTCCACCAAATTGAAATATATATAGCCACTTGTACATTTTCTATCATTTACATCACTCCCAAAATTAGCATCATTATAGCCGATTAACTCTAAATCACTGATTTCAAAACACAATCTCATATAGTTGGTACCTTGTATATACCTTATTATATGTTTCACTAATTGCCAATGTTCTTTACCTGAATTTGATTGATATCTGTTTACCAATCCTACTACATGACAAATTTTTGGTCTTATACTTGTCATTGCATACATGAGACTTCCCACTACTTGAGCATAGGGAAATTTAAGCATTTCGCTTATTTCCTCATCATCTTTTAGGCACATACTTTTACTTAAAACATAACTTTTGCAAACATGTGTACTTAAGGATTTACAATTCTCCATACCAGATCTTTTAAGTACATTTCTAGATATATATATATATATATATATATATTTTATTATCTAAATATAACATTTTTGAATTTCTATCTCTCAAAACTCTTATACAAAGAACATAGGCAGCTTTACCCATCTGTTTCATTTCAAATTTAGGTTTCAAGAATTCTTTTATTTTATTCATCATATAATTACTTGCCAATAATATATCATCAACATATAATGATAAAAATGTTACTTTATTATCATTTTTCTATATATATATATATACACACACACACACAGAGGAATCTAGTGAACTCATCTGATATCTCAATTCTAAAATGGCTTGGTGAAACTTCAAGTACCATTGTCTTGAAGATTGCTTAAGCCTATACATTGATTTCTTCAACTTTTAGACTTTTCCTTCACGTCATTTAATTTCGAATCATTCTGACTGGATCGTAAAGATATTATATTTTAACTCACCATTAAGAAAAGTTGTCTTTGCATCTAATTAATGGAAGTTCAAATTCATACTGACAACAATAGAACTGATAATCCTTACGGATGTGAACTTCGATATAGGCAAATACGTGTCCACAAAGTCTATACCTAAATGTTTGGTATATCCCTTGGTCACTAATCTTGTTTTAGACATTTCCAAACTATCATCAATTTTAAGTTTTCTTCTGAAAACCCACTTGCAACCAATAGCTTTTCTATCTTTTGGAAGATTTGTTAACTCCCAAATATTGTTTTTATTTATCGATTATATTTCATCTTTTATGACCTCTAGCTATTTATTTGAATCGACACTATTGATTGCTTCAGAAAGCTTTCCAGGATCATTATCTAAATTTTTGAAATTGGTATTTAGAGCATAATGATCTTGAAATAATACTGATGGTCGTCTGGTTCTTTTACTCCCACTGTCTTCAACATCAATACTTGAAAATTAATTTTTATCTCACTTTCTTTTATTTCATTACTCTATGTCTGAGTGATGTCAAGATTTTCATTTTCAAGTTCTAAAGAGATTCGTTGATTTTCAAGATCATTTAATGCATCTATTTGATCAACTGGAGTAATAAACTCAGTATTTTCTAAGAAAACGACATCTCTACTTTCTATCAATCCTCTATTAGAATAATAAAATCTGTAGCCACTTATGTTTTCTACATACCCAATAAACTCGCATTGCTAGGTTTTATTTTTTATTTTTTCCCTTACTGGCCATGGGATGAGCACTTGTGCCTTACAACCTCACATTTTGAGTTTACTTAAATCAGGTTTTTGTCTTGCCCATATCTCATAAGGTGTTAGAGGTTTCTCTTTGGTTTCAACTCTATTTAATATATATAACGCAATCGATATTGTTTCTCTCCAAAAATGTGTTGGTAGATTAGCATACGTCATTATTGATCTCATCATATCCACTAGAGTTCTATTTCTTTTTTCTACAATGCCATTTTGTTGAGACTTATATGGCATAGTATAAATATATATTATACCATTCAATTTGCAGAAATTATCCAAAGTTTCAAATTCATCTCCTCTATTACTTTTCAAACCTTTAATGGGCTTACCCAACTGGGTTTCTACTTCTGCTTTATATTTTTTAAATTTCTCAATTTTCTCAGATTTATGTTTGAGTAAGTAAATATGTTCATATCTTGAATAGTCATCAATGAAAATTAATAAAGTACTCTATTCATTTATGGGTTTTTTTTAAAAGGTCCACAAACATCATAATGTAGCGAACCACTATTACTATTAAAGGGATTTGTGTCACTATGCACAATTTCAATTAAATCTATGAGTTTTCAACTTTTAAAAAAAGATTTACTACTCATTTTTTTCTTAGATATATGGTTCACATATATTAAAATTATTTAAGTTTATTTGTGGGATTAATTTAAATTTATACGTTATGATAATCTTATTTTGATTTATATGGCTTAATCTTAAATGCCATAAATATGCACAATCAGTAGACGCATTCAAATAATCAGAAAAATATACTTTATTGATATCAACATTCAGTACATACATATCATGATTTCTCATGCCTTTCACTGATACATCACCCATACTTATAACAACGGTTTCAGATTTAAACTCAATTGTGTAGACTTTCTAATCTAGTACAGATACTGATACTAAATTTCTATGAATACTCGATACATATAAACATCACTAAGTAAAATAACTGAACCATTACCCTTAAATTTACATGTACCTTGCCCCAAGACATCGTAGTATATGTTGTTGCCCATATACACTCAATGATCACCTGTTTGCTTCTCTTCAAGTTTGACAAACACCTTTTTGTTCATGCATATATGTCTTGTTGCTGCAGAGTCAACCCACCATGAATCTGATGCTGGTTTTGTTTTCTTGTCATTTTCCTTTATTAGGACATTGTGATTTGTAATGTCCATTATTCCCACATTTGAAACAGTTTCCAGTAAATGGTTTACTTTGTTTATTTTTCAACAATTTCTTCTTTTAAACTATTTTGGCTTCATTTTGTTATGTGTAGCATTTTTATCCTGAGCCATCAACAAATTAGATGCATCACTATCTCTATTCCTCATCTTCATCCATTTTCCCTCAAGTACTAAAAGTATTAAAAGCGATGTCATTGTTATTTCATTTTCAATTTGCGTTAAAAAAGTAACAATATGATCCCAAGATGAAGGAAGACTATTCAGTATGATTGTAACTTGCATTTTATCAATCAGAGGATGATCAATATCGTATAATGCTTTTGCAATCAATTCTATTTAGAGCATATGATCGCTTATGTCATCATTATCTTTCATACAAGTTCGGTTATGCTTATCCAATGATAGCTGTATATAATTATCCAACCTTAAACCATACTTTTCCTCAACTGCATCTATAACCTCTTTGGTAGCTTCATAGACTTAAAAGAGAAGAATGCCATGATCATTCATACAATACAAAATTAAAATTTCTGCCCATGCATTGTGTTCTTCGCACTTGTTTCTAGTTTGTACATTGCTTCCACTTCCATTCGACCCATTTTTCTACAATTTTTAATGGCTTTGGTGTTGTTAATGTGTATAAGATCTTTTCATGGGTTAAAAGAAAAGTCATATACCTTTTCAAGGCCTAGAATTTCTTTCATTCAATTTTTCTATCCCTGATAGATCAATACTATTCGTCGATATCATAAATAATAAACCTTAAAAATCAACAACAAAAATGTAAAAATAATAATAGTGTTCTATTGTAAATAAATTAAATACAATAGTTTTAACTGTGAGTAAATAAAATTATTACAAACTAAAAAATAATAATAATCCTTAAATTTAATCCAAGGTGGTAGCCTAGATTATATTTTAAATAAGAATAATAATGGAAGAGACTCCTCGATCGAGTATTCCTATGAACTTGCCTTGATATTTCTCCCCTTTCAAGGAATTTATAGCGATAATTTCGACCAACTAATGCCCTATAATGATTTGGCACGAAATTTGAAGTACAACAGGTTTTGAAAGGACCAAATCGGTCTTTAAATGATCTAGAATGGCCCAAAATAGCAAGTCAGAAACCAAGTCAGCCGGTTCAAATCAAGTCCAGGAGAAAAAAACTGGTAGTCAACGACATGGTCAACGACTCGACATGAGTTTGCAATGGTGGGTCGGCTTGTGGGCTGATATAACTTGGGCTTGAGTGCAATCCCTTATAAGCCCACAGGCTTCAGAGAAGTTGCCTAGTGGCTTAGCCCAAATTCTTGTCGTTAGAAGTAAGTCTCTAATGCTTTTGAATCCTGGTGATGGTGAGTGACTCTAGCGATCGGCCGGAACAATGTTTGAGAAATTGCTCGAATTTTCTATTTCAGGAAGTGCACTATTTTTTCTGTGTAAAAATATGCCAATAGCTTTCTACAAAATAATAAATTCTTACCAGATTTTGAAGATTCTCAGTATACTCAAGGTCTCCCACTGTAATTTGAAAAGTTTTTCCCATGGATCCGAGAGTCTCCAAAGATAATGGTAATACAAGTGTGGTTGCCAAACCAAGCACTTGCTTATTGATAATCTTCTGAATGCGGGAAAATAACCCCTTTGTCATGACTAGGCTCTTGATACCACTATAAAATTTTATAAAATGAAGAGTTTCGGCAATATGGTGATACTCCCGTAAGGGTATTTATCCTACAAGTTGGTGATGGACAAAAAGAAATTCAAGTATGTTAATTGTAGAAAAATGGTTCCTATCTATAGACCATGAGGCACTGGTTGGCAAGATGCATAACCATTAGTAAGTGACAAAACAATTTGACTAAATAAAAAAGGTTGTCTCTTGATACTTCCTCCACCATCACCCCCTAGGAGCCATCACCATGAAGAGGCTGTCATTCCAAGAGCTATGCCGTTTGGTGATCACATCCCTTAGAATTATAGGTGTATTGTCTATTCAAAATGACCGGTACAAATTAGAGGGAGATAGAATGAGAGAGAAAATTGAGAGAAGGGAAAGAAATTGAGAGGGAAGCTCACTTGCATTGGTGTGGTGTGGCTATAGAGCTAGTGATGCAGGGGCTTGGGCAACACACAACAGAGACAATAGCGCTGGTAAACAAAATAGAGTGAGATGCAGAGGGAGAGGGGTTTGAGAGTCTCAATGGTAATGATTTATGAGTTGAAGGTTTAACGAGTCAAAGCTTGGCGCTTGGGCAACACACAACAAAGACGATAACAAGGTTAAACAGAATAGAATTGGATGCAGAGGGATAGGGGTTTGAGAGTCTCGGTGGTAATAATTTAGGTGCCGTTTGGATAGTGAGTTGAGATGAGATGAATTGAGATGAAAATTGAAAGTTGAATAAAATATTTTTAGAATATTATTTTTTAATATTATTATTGTTTTGGGATTTGAAGAAATTGAATTGTTTATTATTTTGTGTGAGAATTTGAAAAAGTTTTAAGGATGAGATAAGATGATATGAAACATTTTCACTATCTAAATGTGATGTCTTCGTGGAGGAGCTTTGCTTTTGAAACTGAAGGAAATCGAAGGAGGCATAGGGAAGGCTTCAGCTAGGTGAGAGGAAAAGGAAAAGGGAAAGGGAAATGAAGAAACATGTGGGAAAGGGAAATTAATCGTGGGAAATGTACTATTCAGTTGATCAAAATTCAATTATATCTAGCTGACTTTGCTACAATGAAGAGCAAATATGTCGAACCATCCTTAGATATATTAGCCAAGGACGAAGCCAGGATTTATGCAGGGGTCTGTAGGATATATAAAAGTTTGCATATAACAAAAATTAAAAGATTACTTAAAAGCGCGCATAAATATATTGGAAGTTTCAAGTTTGAATGTAAAATAAAAAATAAAAACATTTAACATGCCAATTGATCTTAATATTCTTTCAACAAATAAAGACTATTAATTATCACATTCCTTATGATCAATATAGACTAGCAAATAATTTATAAGAGAGTCGACATTTATTTATTTATTTTAATCCTTAATCTTAACAATATTAAAAACTAAAAGACTTCGTTTAATTTATTTTTATTTTGAAACGTAATCTTAACAATGTTTATGATTTAAAGTATTTGACTTGTCCATATTGTTCAATTTAAGCTTTCAAAATAAAATGTAAATAAAATGATCCATGAAAATTCATATATATTATGATATTGAAAACTAATTTAAACATACATCCATACAACATAATAAATCAAATATTTACATGATGAATCAGTGGGCATATATATGATTTATAGAGAATAAACGTATTTTGGGTTAAAAAAAGTACTTGACAACACTCCTGTACGGTAGTGTCTGAGAGATGCGGTGCATTAGGGGTGTAACCGGTCCAGTCCGGTCCGGTTTTGGACAAAATTTAGGACCGAACCGATATGTACCGGTTTTGTATTTTTCAAAACCGATTACGCCCCAATTACCCTCCTAAACCGGTGCCTCCGGTTTTATCGGTTTCCGGTCCGGTCCGGTTTCCCGATTTTTTTTAAATGTAAAAAATATATAATAAAATGTTAATTCTTATTATAAAATGTTATTAATAATTTAATATATATATTATGCTTAAAGCATATGATCAATTAAATTTTCATCTTTAAGATTAAACTTTTATTTTATAAATTATAACAACATTATCTTATATATAATTATATTAATAACATATAATCAAATAATTTACAAATGTTCATATTTAAGATTAACATTTTATGATATTATTTATAAATTATAATATGAAATTTTTTCATATATGATATATAATTATATATATTATATATAAAAATTTAACATATAATTATATATTATATATAAATATTTTGTATAATATATAAAATTAATTTTTATTTTTTTTTTCCAACCGGTCCGGTTCGGTCCGGTTCCGGTTCCGTAGTTTCCGGGACCGGACCGGACCGGAACCGGCCGGTTTTCATAAAATAGGAACCGGTTCCGGACCGGACCGGTTCAAAACCGGACCAACCGGTTCGGTCCGGTCCGGTCCGGTTTTCCGGTTTTCCAGTTTAAATTTACACCCCTACGGTGCATATCTAACTTCCTGTGTACTTTCAAAAAACCAAGAAAAATAAAGGAAAAAAAACAGTAAAAATTGTAACCAAAGGTGACGGGAGTGAAGAAAAATTATTTATCTATGAAATTTCTGATGGGACACCTCCCATGCGCGTCCTATTTGGTCACCTGGATTTAGAATCTAACGTATTTCTTTAATTATAACTTTTGGTTTGAAGTTTTTAATGAGTAAAATAATATTTACAATTTTGAAATATATAGTCTCTGCGTGTTTTTTTTTTGAGTAATGTTAAACGTAATCGTAGAGTGTGTAAGTGTTATCCAGTCGCTTTGAAAAATAGTAAGGTCTATTATTAAAAAATTATTATTTTTTCATGTGGGTCTCGTATTTATTTACTTTTTTCAAAGTAATTGCACGGTGCTTACACACTCACGACTGCAATTATCATTTCTCTTTTTGAAAACTTGAAAAAATTGAAAACCCAGGCAGAGGTTAGCCACCCGTGGTTGATGTGACAACATAGTGGTTTTCCTTTTTTTTCTTAAATTTTTTAAAGTTTTCAAAATAATATAAATTAGTTTTTATTAAAAAAAATGTATTATTCTTAAAAAATGTTTAATTAATTTCAAATCATAACTTTTGACGACATGTTTCCTATACCGATCATTGGGCTCAATCTCCTGCCACACAAGGAAACTGAGGGCTCAGGGTTGGTGAAAAACCACAGATGCCTAAGTCAGTTTTGATCCTTAAAGAGAATTTTTTAGTATATGAGAGAACGTAAGAAAACATTCTAACCTGGGATTTGGTTTTTATACCTCCCACCAAGGTGGTCCCCCGTATCCCATGTCAGAGACACCTCCTCCGTACTGGGTACCATGTCGTCTCCTTTAATGCGGTGTGGCTCCTCAGGTCGTATCCTATGTGGCAGGTTGGTGAGTGCGGCCAACATCGCGTATTCTGTCAGGGACATGGGTCCTCGTCAGGATCTCTGCCCACGTTTCGTATCTAGCCCTTTAATGCGGCATGACTCTGCTATGATGTGCGTGTGTAGGGTCGTGTCAGAGAGGACACCATCCCATCGTTCCACTTCGACCTTGTTCCCGTTTTGGCCTTGGGCTCCTTTTTCTTATTTTGCCTTGTGGGCCAATTACGTTTTGGTTGTTGGGCCTCCTAGGAATGAGTCAGGCCCTTCCCCCATCTAGTCGAATTCCTACCACACGTGTGCAGTGAGAATTTTCTCTTTTTTTCTCCCTTTTCTCTCATACTTTTTTTTAAACCCTTGATGTTCTAGCGGTTTATAGCGCCCAATGGATGGGTTGCCGTTGTGTGCGCTCGTCCATTTCCCCACGTCTAGAGTTGCATTTGATAGCACGCTCTCACCCTCTCCTGTGCAGCAGTAATCGCAAGATTTGTCCTCTATCGTTCCACCTTTAGTGACACATGTCACTCTCCTTGTTGGGGTAATCTAGTCGATGCAGGCGCCTATTTAAACCCGAGTCCCATCCTCTTTCGTCTTCCTTCTTTCAAATTTCTCTCATTCCTGTTGCTATCTTCAATAGCTCCAAGCTTTCTAACTCCCTTATTTCATTCACCCTTCGACCATCTCCAATCTGCATTCTTCCTTTCTTTAATGGCACCCAAGAACACTTCCCCTTGCGCATCCTGGGGCTCACGCTTGCCCCGTCTGGATGGCCCTCTAGGGTTCCTAGGGCCCTGGATCCTCCTGAGGTTTGGGGTGGCTCTTAGTATTTCGAGGGGTACCATTAGGCCTCAGCCATTTCTTCTGTCGAACTAAGGTTGATGAAGTCTTCTTTTGGAGATCCTAGAGGCTCGTCAGGGGACCATTGACTGGAAAGGTTTCACTGTAAAGGTGGCATTATACCCTTCGATGTTCTCTAAAGGACTACGGCTTCCTTTCTACAGCCCAGTCTGAGACGTCTTGGACTTCCTTCGATTGGCTCTGGCCCAGCTTCACCCCAATGTCTGGAGGATCTTGAAGTCCTGTTGCATTGTGCAGCTTTCGTTCCAGTCCAGGATACAGGGTTGCCCACCTGGAAACCCACTTTTCTCGTGTTAAGGACTGGTTCAAACAGTTCTTGTTTGTGTCAGGTTAAGGTTGGGAGTTTCCCGCTGGAGAGGCTATCCTTCATGAATTTCCCGTCTATGCCATTTGGGGAATCGTGCCGAAGGACAAGGAGATTTACATGGCTATGACCGAGTAAGAGCAAGCTCGATTGGCGGTGGTCTATGCTTGAGTGGAGACACATCAGGAGGAAGTCGATACTGACACCTTGCTAACCGTAGCCAACATCGATTGATTCCTACTGTCTCCAAATCGGTCCTGTATCAGTAGTTGTTGTATCCTCAAGGGGCTGCCTATTTCTCAGGACCGGAATAGACCTCATATCCCTACACTGGAGGGGAAGATGAAAAAGCCTCATACCAAGGACAAGGTGGCTCGTGAGCCGTCGGAGTCAAGTAGTGGCAGCTAGGAATCTACTAGAATGCCTCCCCCTGGCCAGTCTTCACGAGCCCCATCCTCATTGAGGGTTGCAGAGACATCCCATGTCCAGTGACCTACCTCGAGTCGTGCAGACTCCCCCCGATCCAACAAACTTACTACTTCATCGCGGCCAGTGTTCCCATCTTCTACCCCTCTGGGCAATGTGGGACCGATGGGATCCTTAGTCGGGAAAAGGAAGAGCTCGAGATGGCCTTCTTCTCAGCCTTCCTTGCCTTGGGAATCTTATGTTCATGTCATGCCAGTCGAGGATATCTCGGAGATGGCTCCCTCCCTAAGCACTGATGCTAATGTGTGTGTCGTTGCTCCCAAGACAACGGTCGATGCCGAGGTGTTGGGGTCCCCAGGCGACGGTGGGAATGCCCATTCTCCACACTTGGACAGTTCCACGGGGTCGTCCCCGGGCCATCCCTTGGTTGTCGATCTTAGTGAGGAAAGGATCTCCATACCAGACTCTCTCTTCAGCCCATCTCTTGAACCTGAGGTAGTTTCATCGCGAGCCAAAGGAGCTTCTGAGACGACCCCTCTACTGGTTGATAAAAATGCGTTCGGTGAAAGGAGCTTCCGAATCGGTGGACGATACGAACACCCTAGTGAGTACTGGGAAGGTGTTGGTGGCCATTTCAGTTGTGACTAAACAGAAGGCTTCAACCTGTGGGAATGCTAGGGTGACACTAGAGTCGAGGCTCGTAGCTGATGTAGATGCCTCGAAGGCATCCGGGCTGGTGGCAACGTGTGGTGATGGTGCCTTGGCGATGCCCAAGCTGGAGATTGTGGCTGGCAATGAGACCAAGGGGAGGACTGAAACGTAGTTGGTTGGCAGTGCAGATGCCCTGCAGACATTCTGGCAGGCATCGAGAGATGGTGTCATAGGTGTCACCGAAACCCTACCCGAGTTGGCGCTTGACAAGGGTGAAGGTTCTCCTTCTTGGGTTCCTCCTTTGCTGCTATGGCAACTGGGATACATGGGGCACACCTCCTGAGCCGATGGGAGTGGGGCTTCAAGGAATGGTCCAGGCTTTGATAGAGCTCGGGCTAAGGCCATTAGTCGAAAAGCAGACAAATTGTTCTCATCGGTAAGGAATTTTAGTCATTTATTGCTATAGTTTTCCATATTCCTTCTTCCCTGCTTACATTTTGCTTTATCTGAAACTGTTTGGCCCACCAAGGAGTAGACCAATTAACCGCCTTGTAGGCTTGCAACCCGATGTTCCCAAGCCGGGTTTGAACCTGATCCGACTCGAAGTTTGTATTAAAAGGTGCCAACCCGACCCGGTTTGACCCGATCGCTTCGGGGTCGGGCCATACCCGTCATCTCCTTCTGCAAACTCTGCCCAAACTCCCGCAATCCTTCTCCAAGGTGTCAGGATTATTCAGCCTTTCCTCCTCGACTCAACAATTGATTTGAAGTCATCTTCTTTGAGATTACGAAAAAGAAAAAAAATAATACAATTTTAACATCATTGTCATCAAGCTTTCCTCCATTTCCCCAATAAACAAACACAGATAAAACCAACATAAATCAGAAAACATAAAAATATTTCCTAAATGCCAAAAAGATAAAAACTTACAGGATCTGATGAAATAGAAGTGCGACCTGAAGCAATTCCATTTTTGATTTTTCACAACACAAAATACATAGCCCAAAAACCCAAACAGATACCAAAAAAATCTCCAACCCAAAATCAGAAATTTGTACTCAGTTCTCAGTTATTGCTTTTTCACTCCACTACGATGCAGAATCGTAAAAACCTTGAGTCCGAAGGGAAAAGCGAATGAAAATCTCAAAAATTAATATAAAACAAACATAAGTATATAATACACCGAATTTTTTTTTTTTTGATAAGTAAAACATCGATTTTTTTTAAGAGGGCCAAAGGATTGGATCGTTGGTTTACAATATGGTAGGAATCTGTCAGCTTGCTGTGGCGAGCGTCGCATTTTGCCATCATGGATGACAGCTCAAAGGCGCTAGATCTGACTCCAAGAACCATAGCATACCTCCCATCAAGACTGCACAAAAGAAGCAACAAGGGTTCAATCTCTACGAGAGGAGGAACAACCTCAAGAACAGCCTCATGATCAACACCTTGATGCCTAACTTTTCTCACAATCCAGACCCAACAGAGATTAACGGAGAGGGGCTTCGCTTTTTCACTACAATGGATTTTGAGTCAGTTTCTGTCCGATATTAGTCGGATTGGATGGATGTTGAAACCGACATTTACTCAACCCGACTTTAGCGGGTTCGACCCATTCGGATTGTGTGGGTTGTGTGGCCCAACGGGTATTTTGCACAGGCCTACCGCTTTGATCATGGATGAAAGGGGGGAGTTGGAAGAGGAGGTACGAGCAGTGCGATCCCTCGTCATTCTTGCCTACAAGGAGTATTGCAAGGCAAACAGGGAGAAGGACGAGGTTGAGGAGGCCTTCATCCTATTGCACTCCAACAGTAAGCGCAAGAAAAGAAAGATCGCCAGGCTTCCCCAAGAGAAGGTGTGGCGCCCTTGACCCCCACGTGTTATTTTTGTGGAGTTCGTAATACCGGGATGATGCCCACACGGATCACGCACCCCAATGACCAATGCTCAAAGTGTGTACAACATGCAACAAGTGTAAAATATAAAATTCGCAGTGGAGAAATAAAAATATCTTTCTTTGAAAAGTACCAAAATGTTCAAAAACAGTAAAATATGTTTACAAGAATTATATAGTCATCTGACAGATAATTTAAAGAAAACAAATAACATAAGGGAAACAAATCCCAAACCCTTAACAACATATCAGCAACTCAAGCTTCTAGCGGAGTCGGGTTCATACTCGAGCTCTGCGTCAGAATCTACGGTACCATAAGATGGAACCGTAGGGTAATACACCACAATGCGATTATGATATCTCAACAAGTAATTAACCAAAACAACAACCAAGAGATTTAAAACACATTAATACAATCATACGTCCACATACAGTCAAATATGAAGGAAACAAAACCACATTTCCTTTTTTCAAAAAATACACTTTTAATCACTCACATCAAAAATCCCATTTGACCCAGTCATGACCATTGTTTTATTATGCATGCACCACGGTCTCCCTTATGGACCGTCCGCACAAGTTGGCTCTCATCGTCACACCACGGATAACGTCCGTGCAAGGGACTTCGTAACGAGGGATGCCCAGTTCCGCGCACAGCGTGTACATGGCCAAGCATCCTCTAACCTCACCAGCCAAAAGGTAACGAAATCGGTACGAGAGTATTACCGTCTCGTCCGTTCTCGTTGTCGCCTTGCGACAACTCAAGGGACGTCACGTCAGTCTGTTACGCTCCCAAGTGACCGGAGGAGCTCCACCAGAATAATGCCTCATCTTGGCTTGGGGTCGTGATACACACGCACCTACATAATCAATCTCATCAGTCTCAATTTCCAAAACAGATAACATGACTTCATAGCACAATTTACTTAAGACGATAAATATGCATTACAACATATATTGGATGACATATTAAATTGCTCATTTATAAATTTACAACAATTACAAATACATAGTTTACAACCAACTACACGCGTAATCCTGTCCTCCAATCTGGCCCAAGGCCCAACACTAACATCAACTGCAATAATTCCCATCACTTCAACGTCCCAAGGCCCAATTCCAACAAACCAACAGTTTATAATTAAACACCAATTATAATTTCAATTTAAATCTCACGGTCGCGATGGAAAATTACTCAAACGAAGATGGAAAATTCTGGAAGATCGCTCGAGAGGGGGTGTTGCTCAAGGTGGCAGCACAACGGCGGCACACGGCATAAGAGTAAAACAGTGACAGTTTTTGGGGAATTTTTCACAAGGAAAATTCGGTCTAGGGTTAGCTAAAAGGAAGAGAGGGTTCTGATGTGGTGGGTCGTGGTGGTGCACACGGTGGCGCAGGATGGATCTCACGGTGGTGCAAGGCAAAATTGTTCTAATGCTTTCGGATTTGCAACCAAAAATTACAAAACAAAAATTGAAAACAAGAAAGAGAGATGTGAATGCTTAAACAAGAGAGGGAGGAAGATTCAAGGAGGAGTTAAAATGAGGGAATCCGTGGCCTATTTATAGGCTGAGCACGGCGGTTTGTGAGGCTGCGTGTCTCACAGGTAGAAGAAGAGAAACGGCAGGGCAAGTCGTGGAGGAGAGAAAGGATGAGGCGCGGACACTTGGCGCAGTAGCTGGACAGCAACTCTTCGGAGTTCATTACCGAACGACATGAAGAAACAATGGAAGTAGGAAGTGGAAGGTGGTGGTGGCCGTGTGGAGCCACGGCTTGACAGCAAGCTTTTCGGTGTCCATTTTCGGACGAAGGTGGTGGAAGTGAAGGTGGTGGCCTGATGTGGGTGAAATGCGTGGCTTGTGGTCCGATTGGAGGAGGGGTTGGCATTGGCAGCAAGTGGAAGGAGAAGAAATTTGAAGGAAAAAGAAGAAGATAGAAGAAGATAGAAGAAAGAAGAAGAAGAAAGAAGATGAGCTATGCGGCGCCTAAGAGAAAGAGATGAAACCCTAGAGGTCAATCTCCAAAACGGCGCCGTTTGACAATATGGAGTTAGGTTGCTAACTTCCGCACGGGCTGGGCCCTCTAATCACAAGGCTGGGCTACAGTGCACACGGGTTGGGTCACAACATAACACACACACACAGTCGACCCAAACAAAAATAAAAAACACTACAATTCAAAAGCCCAAACCGGAAATACACCAAAACAATTAAAATAATACATTTAATTAAATAAAAGGAATTAAAAACACATGAAAATCTAGGGATCTCACATCCTTCCCCCCTTAAAAGAAATTTTGTCCTCGAAATTGGCAGATTCCTTCATTGATTCCAAAACAAGATACATTACAATGCTCAACACAAGCTTGAGAAAGAAAACAAACATTCAAAACTACCCAAACAAGTAAGGGTAAAACTTCCTCATGTCTGACTCTCTCTCCCACGAGAAATTCTGAGCCAAAGGATCTCCCCATGATACCATAACTACATGTATAGTCTTGGATCTCAATTGTTGTTCCTTTCTGTCCAAGATCTGAGTTGGCACAACTTCGTAAGTGAGGTCAGGCTGAAGTTGAATGCTTCCTGGGTCAACGAAACGTGGCTCTTGCTGTCCAAAGCTCTTCTTTAGAGATGACACGTGGAAAACATCATGAATTCCTCCAAAGTATTCTAGCAAGGCAATACAGTAAGCAACATGTCCAACCTTCTCCAAAATCTGAAAAGGGCTAACAAACCTCGGGCTAAGTTTCCCTTTCTTACCAAAACGTTTAACGCCTTTTATTGGTGAAACTTTGAGGTATACCCAATCACCTTCCTCAAATAACAAATCTTTTCTCCTCGTGTCCGAATAGCTTTTCCAATGACTCTGCGCTGCTGCCATCCTGTCTCTTATAACTTGAACCTGATTTCTCAACTCCTGAACAATTTCTAGCCCAAGTAGGTTCCCTTCACCAACTTCGTCCCAAAACAAAAGAGATTTGCACTTCCTCCCATAAATAGCTTCATAAAGGGCTATTTGAATAGAAACTTGAAAGCTGTTATTATAAGCAAACTCTATAAGCAACAGGTGATTTTTCCAACTTCCCTTAAAATCCAAGACACAAGCTCACAACATATCCTCTAGGTTCTGAGTAGTGCGTTCTGATTGGCCGTTAGTTTGAGGATAATAAGCACTGCTAAATTTCAACTTGGTGCCCAAAGCTATCTACAAAATCTTCCAGAATTGAGACGTGAATCGTGGGTCCCTATCTAACACTACAATCGAGTCAAAATTCCCAAAGTATCAGTGTTAGAAATAGGTAAGAAATGAGCACTCTTAGTCAACTGATCAATAATCACCCAGATTGAATTCTTCCCACTAGGCATCCTTGGTAGCCCTATTACAAAGTCCATTGCAATGTCGTCCCATTTCCACTCAGGAATAGGGAGGGGTTGAAGATAGCCAGCAGGCCTCTGATGCTCTGCTTTAACCTACCGACAAGTTAAACATTTTGTAATAAACAAAGCGATGTCTTTCTTCATTCCTTTCCACCAAAAACTTTTCTTCAAGTCTCGGTACATCTTTGTACTTCCAGGATGAACTGAATAAAGGGCTGCGTGGGTCTCAGCCAAGATTCGTTCTTTAAATTCTGAATCTGTAGGAATCACCCTACGATTTCGAAATAAAAGAATGTCATCTTTGTCTAGACAGAAATATGCAGGTCCTTGTGACTTCTTGACTCTTTCTCTAATATCTAACAACTTTGAGTCATTTACCTGCAGAGTCTTTAGTTCCTCAAAATCAAGAATTATAATATCAAGTATTGAAGTTAACATCTCTTGCTGCTGTGAACTCTCAGCAAGAAGGCTTCTCATTCCATAAAGGAGAGAGTCTAATCCTGATGACTCAGCCTCATCAATCGAATAAGACTTCCGACTTAAAGCATCTGTAACCTGATTTGCTTTTCCTGGATGGTACTTAATCTCACACTGATAATCACTGATTAACTCTACCCATCTCCTCTGTCTCATATTCATATTTTTTTGCGAGAAGAGATGCTTTAGACTCTTATGATCAGTGTAGACTTCACAAGTCTCCCTATATAAATAGTACCGCCAAATCTTAAGAGCAAAAACCACAGCTGCTAACTCCAAGTCATGCGTGTGGTAATTTTTCTCATGATCTTTCAATTGGCGGGATGCATATGCCACAACTCTTCCCCCTGCATAAGAACACATCCCAGACCAAATTTGGAAGCATCACTAAAGACCACAAACGGCTTGTGTGGTTCAGGAAGCGCTAAAACAGGTGTTGTAGTTAACCGCTTTTTCAACTCTTGAAAAATGTTCTCGCATTTGTTGGACCAAACAAACTCAACATTCTTCCTAGTAAGATTAGTGAGAGGTCCAGACAATTGAGCAAAGCCTTCCACAAACCTGCGATAGTATTCGGTGAGTCCCAAGAAACTCCAAATTTCGTGCACCGTTGAAGGACGTGGCTATGCTAAAATAACTTCGATTTTACTTGGATCAACTGCTACTCCATCTCGAGACATAACATGACCAAGAAATTTAATTTCCTCCAACCAAAACTCACACTTATTCAGATTTGCATAGAGTTGATGTTCTCTCAACTTTCCCAGAACCAATCGAAGGTGACTGGCGTGCTCTTCCGGTTCTCGAGAATAGACCAATATGTCATTAATAAAAACTATCACAAAAGAATCCAAATAAGATCGGAATACTTTATTCATCATATCCATAAATGTTGCAGGGGCATTAGCTAGTCCAAAAGGCATCACTTTAAACTCATAATGCCCATACCTAGACCTAAAGGTAGTTTTGGGTATATCCTGATCCTTTTTCCTCAATTGATTGTATCACGACTTCAAGTCAATCTTTGAGAAAGTAGTTGCGCCTTGAAGTTGATCGAATAAATCATTAATTCGATGTAGGGTATACTTATTCTTGATGGTTACCTTATTTAGCTCTCGGTAATCAATACACATTCTAAAGGTACCAACCTTCTTTTTAACAAATAGCACTGGTGCTCCCCAGGGTGAATAACTAGGTTGAATAAATCCCTTATCTATCAGTTCCTGCAATTGACATTTCAGCTCTTTTAACTTCGCTGGCGCCATTCGGCAAGGAGCCTTATGAACCGGTACCGCTCCAGATTCTAAATCGATAGCGAACTCCAAATCACGAACAGGTGGCAGGCTGGGCAAATCATCCACAAACACATCAGAGAACTCCTTCACAATCAGAATATCTGCTAGAGCATTCTTCTCCGAAAGTGCAGAAACCACTTGAACCAAAAAGGCATCTGCCCCATTTGCTAAGTCTCTGCTTGCTTGAATGGCAGATATAACTGCAGGTAGTTGGAAACTAAATATCTAACTACGACAATTAATGTTGGCAAAATGCTAATATAACCAGTCCATTCCTAAAATAATGTCAAATTCAAGTAATTTAAACATTATTAAATCTGCCTTAAAAGTCATTCCACTAATAATCAAAGGACATCCTAGGGTAACCATTGAACACCACACAGTCTTTTCATTTGGTATTTTCACTATCAAAGACTGCGATAAACGTTTAAAGACTAGGTTGCACATCTGTGCAAAAGTGGTAGATATGAACGACTGAGATGCTCCCGAATCAAACAAGGTGCAAGCATAAAATTCATATAGTCGAACTCTACCTGTGATGACTCCAGCATTCTGGGTTTCTGGAGCTTCATCATCAACCTCGCCAGGGGTCACTGCGTACACCCTAGCCTAGACAGTTGGTCTTGGGGTAGTCCTACCACCGCGATAACCGCCTCGATTCGCTTGGATCATAGTAGGGCAATTGTGAGCAAGATGTCCCATTTGTACGCATCTGAAACTGAATCCCAGACAGACGGCACTCGCCTTCATGTGACCTATTGCATTTGCCACATATTGGAGCTCGTCCTCCCATATGTACCCCGGTGGCCATCTGTGATCAGGCCCCAGTCCTGGTAGTAAACTTAGGTGCAGACCCGAAACTACTTTCTTCCCCAAAACCTCTTCTCTTTTGGCCAATTGGAGCGGCAATAGGGTCAATAAACTCCCGCTCTGCAATCATAGTGACCTCCACTAGCTGCTGGAAGGTCAAGATTTGCAAACAAGCGACCTGTCTACTGATCTCACGCCGTAGACCCTCTTGAAATCGCTCAATCCGCATTTCTTCTGTAGCAATTAAATGCGTTGCAAATTTCCCGATTTCTATAAACTTCCGGGCATACTGCTCTACCATCATCTCCCCTTGCACTAGATTGTTGAATTTTCGGGCCTTTTGTTTCCTCATAGTGTTCGAGAAGAAACGATCATTGAATTCCTTTTTAAAACGCGGCCAAGATACCGTTGCAATTGATCCTAACTCCATTTCAAGAAGCTCCCGCTTGGTCCCTCACCAAGCAGTTGCATCACCTTGCAGCAGGTAGCTTGCGTATAGCACTTTCTGGGTTTCAGTACACCCACAGATCTCGAATGTCTTTTCGAGATCACTAATCCACCTCCTAGTATGAAGTGGATCCTCTTGTCCGAAAAATGCAGGGGTTCTATGAACTAAAAAGCGCTCATAAGAACAACCATTCTGCTGCTCCCTTTGCGGAGGAAAATTTTGTTGAAGAAATTCTGTCATACAAGTTAAGGCTCTAGCCATGGCGAGATTCCCATCAATACGAGATAAGTCGTCCTCAGGTTCAGGATGTGGCATTCTTGGTCGGTCCATCTTTTTGCTAAAACGTGTCTTTTAAATACTAATTTTTAATTTAAATAAACAAGTTAAAATACAATAACATTTTTATGGTACTGCACCCAGGTATTTTTACGGTTTTACCTAGTGCCAGATCGCTCTGATACCACCAATGGCGCCCTCGACCCCCACGTGTTATTTTTGTGGAGTTCGTGACATTGGGATGATGACCACACGGGTCACGCACCCCAATGACCAGTGTTCAAAGTATGTACAACCTGCAATAAGTGTACAATATAAAATTCGCAGCTTCGAAATAAAAAAGTCTTTCTTTAATAAGTACCAGAGTGTTCGAAAACAATAAAATATCTTTATAATAATTATACAGTCATCCGACAGATAATTTAAAGAAAACAAATAACATAAATGAAACAAATCCCAAAACGCTGAACAACATATCATCAACTCAAGCCTCTGGCAGAGTTGGCCCCTAGGTCCATACTATGTCTCAACGTCAGAATCTACGGTACCATAAGATAGAACCGTAGGGTAATACACCACAATGAGATTATGACATCTCAGTAAGTAATTAACCAAAACAATATCTAAGAGATTTAAAACACATTAATACAATCACACGTCCACATACGATCAAATATGAAGGAAACAAAACCACATTTCCTTTTTCCCAAAAATATTCTTTTAATCACTCATGCCAAAAATTCCATTTGACCTAGTCATGACCATTATTTTATTATGAATGCACCACGGTCTCCCCTATGGACTGTCCGCACACCCTGGCTCTCATCGTCACACCACAGGTAACGTCCATGCATGAGATTCGTAACGAGCGATGCTCAGTTCCGCACCCAACGCGTACATGGCCAAGCATCCTCTAACCTTGCCAGCCAAAAGATCACGGAATCGGTACAAGAGCGTTGTCGTCTCATCCGTTCCCGTCGTGACTTCATCAATCTCATCAGTCCCAATTTCCAAAACAGATAACGTGACTTCATAGCACAATTTACTTAAGACAATAAATATGCATTACAACATATATTGGATGACATATTAAATTGCTCATTTATAAATTTACAACAATTACAAATACACAGTTTACAACCAACTACACGCGTAATCCCGTCCTCCAATCCGGCCCAAGGCCCAATCTCAACATCAACTGCAATAATTCCAAACACTTCAACGGCCCAAGGCCAAATTCCAACAAACCAACAGTTTATAATAAAACAGCAATTATAATGTCAGTTTAAATCTCACAGTCATGATGGAAAATTACTCACACGATGATGGGAAATTCTGGAAGATCGCGCGAGAGGGGGTGTTGCTCAAGGTGGCGGCACAACGGCAGCACACGGCAGTTCAAGAGTAAAACAGTGACAGTTTTTGGGGAATTTTTCACAAGGAAAATCCGGTCTAGGGTTAGCTAAAAGGAAGAGAGGTTTCTGATGTGGTGGGTCGTGGTGGTGCACACGGCGGTGCAGGGTGGATCTCACAGTGGTGCACGGCAAAATTGTTCTAAAGCTTTCGGATTTGCAACCAAAAATTATAGAACAAAAATTGAACACAAGAAAGCGAGATGTGAATGCTTAAACAAGAGAGGGAGGAAGAATCAAGGAGGACTTATAATGAGGGATCCCGTGGCCTATTTATAGGCTGAGCACGGCGGTTTGTGAGGCTGCATGTCTCAAGGGTAGAAGAAGAGAAAAACGGCAGGGCAAGCCGTGGAGGAGAGAAAGGATGAGGCGCGGACACGTGGCGCGGCAGCTGGACAGCAACTCTTCGGAGTTCATTGCCGAACGACACAGAGAAACAATGGAAGAATGAGGTGGAAGGTGGTGGTGGCCGTGTGGAGCGACGTCTTAACAACAAGATTTTCGGTGCCATTTCCTAACGACACGGAGCTGCTCACGCAAGAAGGTGGTGGAAGAGGTGGTGGCTTGATGAGGGTGAAATGCGTGGCTTGTGGTCCGATTGGAGGAGGGGTTGGCGTCAGCAGCAAGTGGAAGGAGAAGAAAGAAGAAGGAAAAATAAGAAGATAGAAGAAAGAAGAAGAAGAGCTATGCGGCGCCTAAGAGAAAGAGATGAAACCCTATAGGTCAATCTCCAAAATGGCGCCGTTTGATAATAAGGAGTTGGTTGCTAACTTACGCACAGGCTGGGCCCTCTAATCACAAGGCTGGGCTCAGTGCACACGGGTTGGGCTCACTTCACACGGGTTGGATCACAACACAACACACACACATGACCCAAACAAAAATAAAAACACTACAATTCAAAAGCCCAAACCGAAAATACACCGAAATAATTAAAATAACATAAATAAAATAACACATTTAATTAAATAAAAGGAATTAAAAACACATGAAAATCTAGGGATCTCACAGAAGGCCTCCAAGATGACCTGGCTAAATCTCAAGAGGAGGTTGCCCGACACCTCCTCAAGACCAAGCTTCTAGAGGAGGAGGATTGAGACAACTTGTGAGGCCGTGTGGGACCTTCTGGAGGTGGAGTTCGAAGGGCTCTAGAAATCATGTCATGACCTCCAGGGTGAGAAGGACAAGCAGGTCAAACAACATAACTCGGACGTGAGGTCACACAACTAGCTGCAAAGACCTACTTTGACCTCACCAAAACCTGGAAGCATTAGACAGACCTCCTCGGATCTTAGGACAAGCAGGACAAGACCTTGGAGTCTGAACTGGCTTTGACCAGGGGCGAGTTGCTGTCTCGAGAAGAGCTGGTCTCCCAGAACTTGGACGTCGAAGCACTACAATCCGAGTTTGATGACACCAAGGGGGCCTTGGCCCGTCCTTCGGCACAGATGTCGGTGGCAAAGACAGTCTACAACCTGGCTTGGGGTTACGACTACAAAGAGAGACTGGACAGGCTGAGGGACCCTTGTTGGAGAACCCCAGACCGACTTAAGGACTTTGAATCTGATGTCTCTCTAGTAGGACCATCTGGCGCTACCATTTGCCAACTCCTTGGCCAAGGACTTGAGGTCCGACGCTCTCCTAGACACAACTCCAGGCTCTTAATTGTATACTTGTTTGTCTGTATTTTATTTTCGAATGTAAACAAGATGTACTTTCTCAATGCACAAAGATGTTTTTACCTAACTTATTTGCTTCCTTTCTTTTCATTGTTTTCTTTCTTCTTCTTTCTTTCTTTCTTTATTTTTCTTTTTTTTTTCCCGTTCTGTTGAGTTCCTTTCCTTTTGCTTTCGTTCGTGTGAGGGTCGGTAGTCAAGAGAATTGCACCGTCCATTGGCTCAGCCTGCTAGTTAGGAGCTAGTCCAGAGACCAGACTTGACATGCTAGGGCTGGACAGTCAAAAGATTATCACTGCCCATGGTTTGTGGCGAGTTAAGGGACTCGGCTTGGTACGCGAGGGGCGGGCAGTGAAAGGACTATCTCCGCCCAAAGTTCACGGTGAGTCAAGGGACTCAGCTGGGTACACGAGGGTCTGGCAGTCAAGAGACTATCACCGCCCATAGTTCACAGCGAGTCTAGGGACTCAGCTTGGTATGCGATGGTCGAACAGTCAAGGGACTATCTCAGCCCATAGTTCACGGCGAGTTAGGGGACTCGACTTAGGACTCAAGGTTCGGGCAGTCAAGGGACTTGCACTGCCTATAGTTTACGGTGAGTCTAGGGACTCAGCTTGGTACGCGAGGGTCGGGCTATCAAAGGCTGTCACCGTCCATAGTTCACGACGAGTCAAGCGACTCGAGTTGGTACGTGAGGGTCGGGCAGTCTAGGAATTTTCACCGCCTGTTGTCGGCACCATACACTTTCATAGTTCAATCAAGCAAAATACTTCCGCAAGTGGTCTGTGTTCCATGGGAGCGGTAGTTCATTTCCCTGGGCATCCTTAAGCCGATAGGAGCCCGTCCTGTTGTTGGCGGTGATTACATATGGTCCATCCTATCGTGGCCCCAGCTTCCCCTCCTCTTGCGTGGTCATTCTCGTCTACCTCAAGACCAAATCGTCCATTTTAAAGGACCTAGGTCTGACCCTTTTGCAATTTCTCGTTGTTGGAGTTTGTTGTTGAAGTGCTAGACCCTATAGGTTGGCATCCCAACTTCCACCAATACCATTGCTTCGCTTCCATAAGTGAGGGCGAAAGGGTTTCCTTATGTTCATGTTTTGAGTAGCCCGGTACACCCATAGGACTCCCAAGAGCTCCTCTGCCCAATTTCTCCCTTTTGTCTTCAGTTCTTGCACGTAGCACTCTCGCGCTAGTACCTGCTCACCTCGGACTTCTCCTACACCCTTCTCCATCGGAAACTTCATCTTCAAGTAATAGGTCAATGTCATCGTTCGCAGGCTATTTAGCATCGGTCGCCCTAAAATGGCATCATAGGATGACGTAGCCTTTACAACTAGGAAGTTGGTCATGGTCGTGGCAGTGTGGGGCGCATCGCTAACCTAGACCGTCAAAGTTTTGACGCCTACGGGCTGGGCTACATTCCTCGAGAACCCCTTCAGAGATGTGGGGCTGGGCGTAGGCAATTTGGGTTGATTTCCATTTATGTAAAAGCATCCCAGACGAGGATGTCAACCGAGCTATCGTTGTCTATCAGGATCCTCCAATTCGTATAATTGGCCACTAGCATGGTCACTACTAGTGCAAAGGGTAGAGTACCCCTCTGTTGTCTTCCTCATCCTACCCAACACCTTACCCACTTTGCCAGGTGCCTCTCCGTGGAGATCACTAGCTCGTACTTGGCTTTACAGGCATATGCCTTTTTGATAGAGGAGATAGGGCCGCCATCGGCAAAATTGCCAACTATGGTGCAAATCTCCCCAAAGGGGCTATTGGCCGTTGCTGTGTGTCGGGGCCCGATGGGGTGCCTTTCGATCATCCCCCCGGTCCATTCTGCGCCGCTTGGGAATCTCACTCCCACGCTGCTTTCGCGACCGTCTCATTTGCTATTCGGATGGTTGTCCCTGGTTCATCAAATGTTGGGCAACCAGTCATTCCAGCTCTCTACTCCTTTCATTTCCTTTATCTTCTTTTTGATAGAGTAGTAGTCCTCGATCCTGTGACTTTCTGTTTGGTGGTAGGTGCAAAAGCGGTGACCTTTCCGTTGGCAGTAGTTAGCATCACAATTGGTCTGCTTGCTCTCTTCTTTCACGTTCAAGCTGGCATATACGTCACAAGCGCTCTGCCCTCTTGTGAATGTCTTCTCTTCTTGCCTTCGGTCAGGATGCCTTTTTTTGGACTTCTCCAGGGCCTTTGTGCGGCTCAGCCTACTAGACCCCTTCTCCGCTCGCTCTAACTCGGCTTTCCTTTGGGCTATTAAGGCCTTGAATGTGTATTTCGTGTTGATGAAACTGTCTGCTCGGTCCATGAGCTCTTGCAACGTCATAGGGGTCTTTCTTGCCAACTCGGCCATGAACAGGTTCTAAGGCCAGATGCCCCCAAGAGTGCCACCAGTGTGATTTTCTCATCCCGGTCATCTATCTTCATGCGTTCTTTATTGAACCGTGTCAGATATGCCTTGAGGGACTCGTCGTCCCGCAGGCTTCCTTCTTCTCCTGCTTGCCATAAACTAAGTCAAAAACAGCGGAGCGAGTTCTCCGAAGCTATCGATAGAGCCCTACAATAGAAATACGAACCATCCTCTTGCCGTGCCTTTGAGTGTCAGTGAGAAAGCTCGACATGACATTTCTTCGTTGAACCCTTGAAGAGTTATATGCGCCTTAAAGGTCTCCAGGTACTCAAGGGGACTTTGGACCTGTCCTAAATTTCTATCTGCGGGAGTCTGAACTTTGGTGGGAGTGGTTCTGCTATCATCTTCTCATTATAGGGCAAGTCCATGCTGTTGAGCAACCTGGTCAACCGATGACAACATGCCCATTCTCTTGACCATCTCCTCATACTTGTCCACAAAGCTACGTAGCTCGTGGTGCATCTTCCTCCTCTTTTCTTCACTGGTGTTCATTCTTTCATGACTTTGCGACTTGGCACTCTCGTTCTGGCTTCATGTTGCGTCTTCTTGAGTCTCCACGCCCCTTCTCCTTAGTGTTTAATTTTCCTATTGGAGGTTTTCCATCTCCGTTGTCATTCTCTTCTTGCGCACTTCCTTCTATGTAAATCTTCCTTCCATACTTCTTGAGGTTGCTTCCTAATCGCAGGTAGTTTGGGAGTGTGTTGCAGCCGGCATGCGAAGGATACGTTAAGTTACAAAGGATCTCACAAACGACACCACTATTGACGATGTGCTTCGTACACCAGTCACCGGGATCAGTCTCTTACCACATAAGGAAAGTGAGGGCTCGAGATTAGTGAAACACCTCTGATGTCTAAGTAAATTTTGATCCTTAGAGAGAGTTTTTTGGTATATTAGAGAACGTAACAAAACATTCTAACATGTGATTTGGTTTTTATATCTCCGATCGAGATGGTCCCCCATATCCCATGTCAGAGATGTCTATCCTCTGTACTAGGTACCATGTCTTCGCCTTTAATGCGGTGTAGCTCCTCAAGTCGTGTCCTATGTCACAGGCTAGTGAGTGCGGCCAACTTTGCACATTCTGTTAGGGACAAGGGTCCTCGTCGGGATCTCTACCCACGTTTTGTATCTAGCCTTCTAATGCAGCGTGACTCTACTACGACGTGCGTGTACATGGTAGTGTCAGAGAGGAGATCGTCTCATCATTCCTGCTCAACTCTCTTCCCGTGTTGGCCCTAGGCCTCCTTATTCTTATTCTACCTCGTGAGCCAATTACGCTTTGGCTGTTGGGCCTCATGTGAATGAGTCAAGCCCGTTCGGTGGGGGGTGGGAACATCACGCCCAATAGCGAAGTGATTATTGAAAGAAATACATGCTCCTAAATCCAAATCAGACTTTACATATCGGATGGCCAGAAAATTTTCTTTATTAATCTGTCAATTATCTGACATCACGGCCCACGGGTGAAAAAAAAATACGAATTTTCTATATAATATATTTTTCTATATAAAATATTGCCAACTCATAATTCCCGCCAAATGACCACACTCTTCCCGCCATAGAAAAAGCTTGGTGAACTTATTCTTCAACTTTACCCGCCATCTTCCACTCCCCCCCCCCCCCCCCCCCCCCATCTCTCTCTTTCTCTCTCTCTCTCTCTCTCTCTGTGACTGTCTCTGCAACACAACCATCAGGATGGACGCAAATCAAAGCTCCAAGAAGCGAAAGCTTCCGCCTACCCCATCCCATCCCTTGGTAGGCATCTCGACCCGCAGGAAATCTCAGATCCAGCTCCACCGCACATTGCACAACAACGATTCCTCTTATCCCCTCAAAAGCGATCTCCGTGTCCTGATCAAGGATCTCCGCACTAGACGGGTCTTTTCGCCCAAATCAATTGACTCGTATGGTCCGAATCTCCCCGAAAATGTAAATAGTATTCAGAAATTAGGCGTCGCTGTTGAGAATTTAGATCAAGGGATTTCTTGCGGAGGCGGTGAGAATATGTTGAAAAAAAACTTGGTGTTGTCTTCTGCTGTGGAGGAGTTCCGATTGGATGAACATAATGGGGTTTATCCATATAATGATGAAAGTGAAGAAGTTCAGAAATTTGATTTTGGGATTTCTTGTAAAACCCAGGATTTGGTTGGTGTGAATCCTAGTTCGTTGGCGACCAAAGGAAATGGACTAAAGGGTGATTCGGAAGATAATGGTGTAGATGATGGTGAAAATGATGGGCTTCCGAAGGGAACTGGTGATTTGAATGAATGCGATTTTCAGACGACGCCGCCTGATTCTGAGGCATTTGGTAATGGGCATGCTAATGAAAAAGGAGGGAAGCCTCCAATTGGAAGTACTCAAAGAATTGATACGTGCGTTGGACGGGCTTTTGGTAACGACTATAATGAGAAGAAGAATGACTCAATTTCTTCCTTCAAGTCGGTAAGAATGACACTTTTTATGCACTTTTTTATTTCATTCCAATATAGAAGGATAAGAAAATGGTCTTGTGTTTGTGTACTGTTATTTTTCCCTGTAATTTATTGTGCTTCGTGTTCATGATAATCAGTACTGCTATGCATTGGGAACTTTCCAATGATAGAACTTAAAATATTGAGGTGCTACTTCATTTGATGACTATAAAAGCATTAGTATTCTCTTAAGGTTTGTGCTAATGTGATATGGTCTGGGATTCTGGAATAGGTGCTCAAACCATGTTCTAGACGGAAGCTATTCAAAACTCCTGGTTCATTTAGCTATAAAAGAATGCTTCCTTTTCTGATGGACATCGACAAAGACAATTCTTGTAAGTTGCAACTCCTTTTTGTCTACCCTTTTAATAAAATTTAAGTTCTCAAGCTGATTGTCGGAAAGGAGAAGCATGTACGTGGAGCTGACAAATCTACTAATTAATTTCTATAGATATTCCAGAAAGTGCTGAGTGCCCAAAACTGGTGAAGTGTTTGGGACAAAAGTTGCTCCAACCAAAATTGGGTTCTAATGGTCAAGAAGCTGCCATGCATAAATGTATTACAAACAGCTGTTCAATGGAGTGTTACACTGCTGACTCTGGCAATTCTGCCAATGAGTCATCAGACGGTAACATGGCGGATTTAACATCGTCTAAACACTTTACTGAATCATTAATACCAATTGATTCAAAGAAATTGGTTGATGATCGCCATGAAAAGCTCTTTGGGAATGGAAAAATTCAGAAATTTGAGTTGGGGTTTACTACTAAAGATCATGAAATTGACTCAAAACCTGTTCTATCTTCGGGTTTGGAGGATAATACAAAGGGTCAGAGTGACAATGTAGAAACTGAGAAAAAGACTACCAGGATTCCTAGCGAAGCTCAAGATGACGATGTAAACACCCAGTTGTCTTGGATTAAATACGAGTGTCATCCAGGAAGAGATTATGGAGTTGCTCAGCGCTCTGATGATGTAAAGCAGTCTGAGACTGGAGGAATGAATAAACCTAGTAATTTTCCTTGTAAAGCTCAGAGTTTGAATCCTATTTTTTCTGAATTAGATAACAACAAATCATCTAATTTAGAGCTGAGATATGTTGATGATGGTATGGTTCAAAGTCAAATCGATGATTCAAATGAAGAGCATGTCCAGATGACACCAGATGCCGAGGTCTTTACTAAAGCAGACACGGAAGAAAATGGAAGTGCTAGAGTGGATTTAATTGAGAAGAGTACAGATCATGGCCTTGGGAAGCCACTTCTTGGAAGTAATACAAGAAGTGCTAGCCGTGCTAGTGATAGGAGAAACTCCAATTCTGAAAGCAAACTGGTAAGAAACTTTCAATTTTTTAAATTCTCAGATGTTGGAAATTTATTGTGAAATTCTTCTCACATAAGATGGGCTCTGTATTCCAAAACAGGTCTTAAATCCATGCTCAAGACTTAAGTTATACAGAAGTTATGGCTCATTCAGCTATAGAAGATTGCTTCCATTTCTTGTTGAGCTCGCAAAAGATAATTCTAGTAAGTCCTGTTTTGCCTTCTCTATGATAATTCTAGTAAGCTCGCAAAAGATTGCTTCCAATTCCTCGAGCAGATATTAGTGTTCACTAATAATAGAAAGATAACATCTGCTAGCCTGGATTTTTAGGTGCTCCAGGGAATGGTTATTGCTCAAATTTTGAGAAGGATAAGGAAGAAATGCGGCTTCCACCATGTGTTGCTTCCAACTGTCAAGAAAATCCAGTTGTATCAAATGGCCACAGCTTTCATGCAGAGCATCAAGCTAGCCATTCTGGTACTCTGCCAATGATTGGGTTGAATTCTGCTCAATATTCATCAAGCGTTGATGAACCGAAGCTAAAATCTCCTCAGGATGATCCTGAACCCACAATTTCGCTTGATTCACTGAAGGAACATCAGTCGCAAGTTGAACAGGTCAAATCAGATAGATACAGTCAATTGGAAACTTCCCCTAACCAAGTGATTTCTGTATATGAAATTGATCCACCAGTTACCTCACCGTCTCCTGTCAGTTGTGGAACTTTGTCCAGGGAAGAAGGTACAACGACAGTGTCACAAATGTCTTTTGACACTGAAGCAGACAGCATTAGTTCATTCAGAAACAATTCTTCCAGTTCAAAGCCAGTTGAAGCAGATGGCTTGTCCGGGAACATATCTCAACACGGAGCCTCAGTTCCTCCGGCAATTGTTGGTACTGGACTCCTAAAGGGGATTCTTAAGAGAAATCCACGAGGATGCAGAGGGCTCTGCACTTGTTTGAACTGTGCTTCTTTCCGTCTTCATGCAGAGAGAGCATTTGAGTTTTCCCGAAATCAGATGCAAGATGCTGAAGAGGTGGCCTTGGATTTGATTAAGGAACTATCATACCTACGAAATATGTTGCAAAAATCTGGTGATGGTCTCAATGATCATCCGACTGTTCATGTCAATCAGGTGAGCACTGCAAGAACATAAAATGCACCTATCTGATTTCTGTGTTATGTGCATTTGATTGACCTAGTGGATGCTAGTTTGACGTACACCATACTTGACTAGGGCCACTTCTGAATGCTCGCTTCGAAAGTCTATAAAAGGCAGCTTTAATGTTTAAGAATCGTAAAATTTGAAATTTTAACATCCAATTTTCATCATGACAATACTAGAAAGTTAAATGGATCTTAGGCTTGCATAAAAGCATGTCTCCACTTAATATGTATATGTATAAGAGTTGTGTTGCAGCACTGAGTTATTCTCAGATGGAAGGAAGATGGGGCCAATATATGTTCATCACAGCTTGAAAAGTCCTGTGAGCTCAGAGAAGTATGAAAAAATGGTATGAATATGTGGATGAGTCTATAGGAGTTCATGCAAGCTTCATTGATTGACTTAAACCAATGCTCTTCCTGCAAGTTTTTCGGTCTTTCTCATTGCTTAGTCAATGGAGACAAGTTCGGAATTGTATTTTGAATTATTGTTAGTATTTATTTTCTTGGAGAATCTAACTTAAAATACAGTTTAGTCTTGCATTTGGGAAGTATCTATCATATATGACCTTTTTTACGCAACTCGATAAAACATGTCCATATCACATTGAAAAAAATATTGTGCTATTTTATTAGAATACTGACCTTAATAATCCTTTCAATTGCTCATCTGGTTGATTGTCCTCGTTAAACTGAACCATTTCTTATATTGTTGTCTTGAGTTCACTGGTCAGTCCTGTTATCAGAAAACAGGCAGGAATCCGTTGCATGTTTTCAAGGATTTTTAGCACTGTCATTACAACAACTCATTACTTTTAAATTGACGCAGATGCAAGAAGCGTGCAGGAAAGCATCTGAAGCTGAAGAATTAGCAAAACACCGCCTAGGCCAGATGAACTATGAGCTCAATATCCACGGCAGAATCACAGTAAGCGGCCTTTACTCCGAATCAAAGTGCTTGTAGCAATTTAGTAACTTCTCTTTTTGTTCTAAATTTTCCCCAATACGCTACTGAATATTATACGTTACCTAAGCAGTCAATAAACAATTTTCAACTTATTTTTAAACAGTGCTTGCAACCACCAAGAGTTAGATTTGCCAATTACGTTGAAGAAAGAGTCACTCCAGAGACAGACATGCACATCAAATAGTGTTGACCATATGTAAGATAATGCCAGCGGATTTCGCCTGTAGGCACATCCCTTCATAACGAGGGAATTTGGCTATATTGACTGTCACATTGCTCGATTCTAGCTGGAATGGTTGAAATGCTAGCAGCAGTGAAGCAACTTGGTTAGATATTTGGAGAATGGGATTCTATTTCAGATCTTACTTGGATCCTGAGATCATTTCTATATGCAGTGTGGACCTATTCTTCAAGTTGGAGAGTTGTGAAGCTTCAATTTACTTTCAGCAGTCTTCTCTGCTTCACGATTTTTAAAGTCTCATTCTTTTTATTTTTATTTTTATTTTTTTGTTAGAGTTCATGGAAATATTCAGAGCGGAAGGAAATACCTCAATTTGTGTAGTTCCACTAATGAATTCAATGTTCAAATCTCCGTTAGTTCTGAGTTTGTCTCTACTCGGTGTGTGATTTTGCTATGTAAATTAACTAGAGACACCCAAGATGCCTATAGCCTTCAAGCTTTTACAGAGAACAAATATTTGAGAGAGGGTATTCCAAGACCAAATTTCGTGGCTATTATAGGGTCCTTGTATAATAACACTCGATTGGCCTTAAGGCTAGCCTTTAGCCCCCATTACTCCAGGCATAACGCCTTGAGTAATGCCCAGCATCCCAATATGGGAAGCACGAGGGGTATGCCCACCATGGGCGCCCATCTGTCTTATTACATCTCTCATTTGCACAGTGGGCATGTCCCAGACACGTATTTCTGAACGTGATCTCTATCTTTTTTTAAAAAAATTCTTATCTCGTTCATACAAGTAAATAAGTTGTCCAATGTAGCAACATCCCTAAATTGTCCTGTTTACCCTAAACGCATTTGATCACATCTGATCAAGTATATTCAATTCCTTTCGAGTTCTAAAAAAAAAAACTCAACTATATTTGATCACTTCTAAGTTATCGCGATGTGTTCACGAATTTTGTCACTACCACATTGTAGGCCCAAAATTTGACGTCAGCAAACTCAAATCAAGGATGCGTTGTCGAATAGCCTTCCATTTGCCCTCATGTCACTCAACTTTAATCTGACCGCTTTTCCAACAATGTTTTTTTAAATCGTATCTATCATGGTTATAGACCACATACTAGAGTAGCACATATTAGAACCTTTATCTTATGACAAACTCAGTGTCAAGAAGGACACTTAAAAAGAACATGACTCACATAGTAAAAAAATAAGGAACCATTCATTCAATTTCATATCTAGTCGTATAAGCACATGTATTATGAAATACGTGCTACAATAATTATCTCTTTCTCAAAGAGCATATGTTATGTTCATATCAAACACCATATAGATCTTAGTCCAGATGACATTTCCACGTCAAACTCGAGTCTTTCCATTTGCTCGCCTCTAAGGCGTCAAAGAGGATCTTGCATTTGGCCAACTACAGGCTACATGATTGTGAGGTGTCCATGCACGGTTCTCTTACAAATGATGGACCTCATCTTAGCTCCAACTAAGGCGACATATCTTTTGTGTCTTGCAAAATATCCTCCTTTGAACAAGTACCAAGTGACAAAATATCTTATCTCTGCTTGCTACCTCTTTGTGGTGACAAAATGAGCCGATCTAAACCTATTGACATACTTTATGTGTGTGTACAAGTCATGCCATATGATAAAGATAAACTGAAAAAATATCATACTGCATCAATATCTCAAAGGAAAGTTTATATTACTTTGTCAACAATAAAATAAATTATAATCACAATCTATGCAGTCATAAACTCCTAACATTAGCTATAAAAGCGTCTTTAGCTTTAGGCATTGTCAGGGGATCAACAACCATGCAACTCATAGAAAAATACTTCAGAACGACTTCCTTTTGTAGCACCATGTCTCTAATATAGTGGTATCGGATATCAATTTGTTTGGTTCTTCCATGATACTTTGGGTCCTTAGCATATGCGAGAGCAGCTATGCTGTCACAAGAAATCGTCAATGGATCAGAAGTATCTACGCCGATATCTAGCTACAAAGAGAACCTCCTCAACCAAATAACCTCCTAAACCATTGCTAAACAAGCTACGTACTCTGCCTCCATGGTAGATAAGGCTATATAGTATTGTTTCTTGCTACTCTATGTAATGACACCATTGTTCAGTAAGAAAACATACCCAGTTGTCGGCTTGCGCTCATCTAGATCACTATCCCAATAAGCATCATTGTAACCTTTCAATTGCAAATCTGAACCTTAATAGTACAATACATAGTCTGCAGTTTCTTGAGATATCTCAAAATTCTCTTAACTGCGTTCCAATGGGTCAGTTCAGGGTTAGATTAAAATCTACTGACCAAGCCAACTACATATGTCTACCCGAGTACACATTATTGCATACATTAGGCTACTAGTAGCACTAGCATATGGAACATGGACCATCTTCTCTATCTTGCTTGGAGACTTTGGACACATTTCTTGTCATAAGCTCTCACCTTTAGCAATATGGGTATCAATGGGCTTACAATTACTCATCTGAAAGTGCTCAAGGATCTTCTTTATGTAAGTATGTTGAGATAAATACAGAAATCACTTTGAACAATCTTTATAGATCTTAACCCCAAAATTTATTTTGCTTCATCCATGTTCATCATCTCAAAGTTGAGGGACAACCACTCCTTAGTGGTGACAATCATCCCCTTATCATTTCTAGCAAATAGAATGTCGTGAATGTATATGCCAAATATATGCAGTGGTCCGTTTTGGACCATTTTATACCAGGACCATTTTACATATATGCAGTAATTTTCTACTATCATCATAAACTCATTCAAGATAATGGATCAATGGAATCAGAGATACCACTGTCAAGATGATTGTTTTAAGTCATATATAGATCGCTTGAGCATGCCACTTTGCACTCTTTACCTTTGACCATAAAACATATGGGTTAATCCATATAGGTCTCTTCATCTAGTTCTCCATTGAGAAAACCAGTCTTAACATCTATCTGATAGAGTTCCAAATCCAAATATGCTACTATGACTAGAATAAGGTAAATTTAGGTAAACCTTACCACGAGAGAAAAAGTTTTCTCATAGTCTACACCCTCTTGTTGGGTATATCATTTCACCACGAGTCCAGTTTTGTGCCACTCTATTGACCCATCTGCTTTGCGTTTGAGCTTTAGAACCCATTTGTTCTCAATGGCATTCCGCCCTAGCGGTAGGAGTCTACCAGATCTCATACCTAATTAGTGCTCATAGACTTTATTTCATTATTTAATACTTTCATCCACTCATCTTTAGTGGAAGATGAGAGAGCCTCTTGGATGGTCATAGGCTCATCATCATCTTGCAAACCTACCATGAAATTTTTCCCTTCAATCTTAGGTTGACAATCGGGAACATTTCCACTTGAGCTCCTGCGCGGTTGGGGCTATTGTGGATTACCAAAAAATGGTATGTTTCCACTTGTAGGTTCCTATGAGTTTAAGGAATTCCCTCACTCTAAACTAGGATGCTTGGAGTGGCTTACTCTTGATCCAAAACTTCTTGGAGTTCCAAACTCCTATCAACCTCACCTCTAATCAGAAATTCATCATCAATGAAAATCACATTTCTTGACTCAATTTTAGATACCGTTCCACTGTGTTATTCACCAATCAATACATATCCCTTAGAGTGGTAAGGGTACATTATAAAGATGCACTTCTTCCCTCTAGGTCCCAACTTCCCATATTTATGAGAAGAATCGTGAACAAAGCCCGTTGAAATCCATTGCTGCAAGTTACTCAAGTTGGGTTTTTTTTTTATCCAAAGTTCATACAGAGTGAACCGAAGGCACTCGGTTAAGGATGTAAGTTGCAGTCAAAAGTGCATTCTCCCAATATGATAATGGTAGGTTTGTTTGCATCATCATCAACCTAACCATCTCAAGTATGTCCAATTTCTCATTTCTGCCACACTATTTTGTTGTGGTATATACGGCATTCTCAACTGCAATTTGATTCATTTTTCATCACAAAAACTTTTAAAATGTTTATAATTCACGTCCATAGTCAATTCTTAGAGCCTCTATCTTGTCTAATTGATTTTCAATCAAGCTCACATATTGTCTGAAGTGACTTGTGGGAGATTAAATAAAAATGACTATATCACAAAAAAAACATCTATAAATATGATGACATAGACAGCCCCATGTCTTGCCCTCACATTCATTGGGCCACACATATCTTAGTACTGATTGCAAGATGCCCTTGTTGCTTTTCCAAATGGTTTTCTCTTTACTTTAGTGACTTTTGTGAGATTGTCTATTTGGCCTTCCCTAGCTAACCTAATCATCATTTCTTATCCGATATGACCAAGCTTAGCATACCACTTATATGAATCTAAATAATCATATCTAGTAAGAAAAAAAAGTGAATTTATTCAGATTTGAATAATCCAAATCCATTATCATAAAACCGTTTGAAAGAAAAGTACAATCATAAAAAGCATTGCCAGAAAATAAGGAAACACCATTATTTTCAAATAAAATACATAAACGAAGTCTAACCAAAGTAACTACAGAAATCAAGTTTCGTCGTATTTTTGGAGCATATAACACATCGTGGAGTGATAGAGTGCAACTGCCTTGCAAGTCTAACTTGTAAGTCCCAATTTCCAGCACCTCCATGTTAATTCCATTCCCAATCTTGATATCACGGCTCTTAATTGGAATTCAACGACACTCCAGAAATTGGGCTCTATCTCTTAATATGTGCTCAATCGCTCCTCAATCAACAGTCTATATACGATAGGAGTGAATAACTATCACATGGCTTGTTACATAAACAGAAAGAGAATAGTTAGATTGTATCTTCTTTGGCTCAGTACAGTAAACAAAGAAGTGACCTTTCTTTACACAGCTAAAATAATCTAACTTAGACTTGTTCTTCCTACAATTACCTCTCTTGATGCGCTTCATTGTTTCTAACTCATTCTGCATACATCCAAAGGCTACCCCCTAACTTGTAAGTCCCAATTTCCAACACCTCCATGTTAATTCCATTCACAACCTTGATATCACGGCTCTTAATTGGAATTCAACGACACTCCAGAAATCGGGCTCTATCTCTTAATATGTGCTCAGTCGCTCCTCAATCAACAGTCTATATACGATAGGAGTAAATAACCATCACATGGCTTGTTACATAAACAGAAAGAGAATAGTTAGATTGTATCTTCTTTGGCTCAATACAATAAACTAAGAAGTGACCTTTCTTTACACAGCTAAAATAATCTAACTTAGACTTGTTCTTCCTACAATTACCTCTCTTGATGCGCTTCATTGTTTCTAACTCATTCTGCATACATCCAAAGGCTACCCCAATCTTGTTGATCTTGTGCTTGTGCCTTAATGCCTTGTGTGAGCCAGATTCAGTCATATAGGATGAATATTTGGGCTTGGTAGCCTTTAAGCGCTTGACCTCAAGTTTCAAGTGACGCGACACATCATCAAAGGTTTTGATGTTCTTATTATGCATCAAATTCTAGTTCATTCATGTTAAGCAGCATCTTAGAGCGATTTCATTCATAATCTGCAAACTCAAGGTAGCCGAAAACAATCTAACTAATGAGGAACAAGTCCAGGTAGTGATACACACGCTACCCAACAATTGGAAAACGATGAGCCAAAATTTGACGCACAATGAGAACATCAAAATCTTTAATGATGTGTCGCGTCACTTGAAACTTAAGATTGAGCGCCTAGAGGTTGCCAAGCCTAAATATTCATCCTATATGGCTAAGTCTAACTCATGCAAAGCATTAAGGCACAAACGCAAGATCACCAAGATTGGGGTAGCCACTAGACATGTGCAAAATGAGTCAGGACCATCTAGATTGTTTCAATTGTGGAAAAACAATGTTGCTTCACTCGTGACTGCACTGAACCGAAGAAGGTACAGTTTAACTATTCTCTTTCTGTTTATGTAATAAGTCATGCGATGGTTGACAAGCTGCTCACTCCTATCCTATGTGGAATATTGATTCATGAGTGATTGAGCACATAGCAAGAGATAGGTCGAACTTGTGGAGTGTCGTCGAATTCCAGTTGAGAACCATAATATCAAGGTGAATGGAGACAACATGGAGATGTTAGGAGTTAGTACCTACAAGTTAGATTTGCGAGGCAGTCGCTCTCTATTACTCCACAATATGTTATACGCATCTGAAATATGAAGAAACTTACTTTCCGTAGTTACTTTAGTTAGACTTGGTTTTCGCATTTTATTTTAAAACAATGGTGTTTCCATATTTTTGGACAATACTTTTTATATTGTGCTCTTCTTTCAGACGATTTTATGATAATTGATTTGGATTACTCAAATGTAAATGAATCTACTGTTTTTCTCACTGCATCTGATAATTTAGATTCGTATAAATGGCTTGCTAGACTTGGCCATATCAGGCAAGATATGATGACTAGGTTAGGTAGAGAATGCCTGATAGGCAATATCTGTAACACCCGGACCCAATCAAGCTCAATTTTATTTATTTTTTTTTATTTTTTTTTGTTTTAGTTTATTCTGTTTTATTTTATTATTCTGCACACGTTTATTTTTTCCCGCATGTTTTATTTTGTTTTCTTCTCTTTCGGTCTTTATTTCTTAATTCCTGTAAGTTCTTCCTTCCAGTCCATGCACACACACAACACAAACTTGCATCCGCACACGTCTCCTCCTCTAGGGTTTTCTTTTCATGTTCAACCACCTATATATATATATATATATATATATATATATTTGTATATGAAGAAAGCTCACGCCGCAGCCCTCCCACGCGAAACCATAGCCCAGCAATTCCTCCTCTTTGCAAACATCGCACCACCCTCTAGCTCGGTTTCGACCCACCCAGTCACGGCTCACCCAGCTGCCGCACAAACCAACCTCCACAAGCCACGACCCACACCGTCCCAGCATCACCGCAGCTTGTCCTCACCCATTCGGAAAGCACCACGCCAACTTAACAGGAAGCCTCCGCCATCTTACTCCGTGTAACGTGCACTGAGTTGCATGCCGCGTGAAGCCATCGCAGCCGCCTTCCCGACGAACCTGGTCTACACCTCCATAAGCCACCGTGAACCTACACGGAACCACTCTGGCTATCACAAAAAAAAAATAGGAGAGCCCCTGCTTCTCCTCTCGAAAACAGAGCATCACCACAATTTTGGTTAGTCACCATCGTACGTCGGGAAAATTATCGGGCTAGCCACAGAATCCGCCGGTTGTCACCTTTCCCTCAGCCTCGAGCCGCATCAGTTCTGCCTTGTCCCTCACGGTGAGCTTTTGCCAAACGCTTGCACTGCTTCTCCGTCTTTCTTTGTTTCTTTCTCACCGTGTTTGTCCTTCTCACTCTCTCTCTCTTCCAGTGCACCACCACAGTACCCACCATCAGTAGCGCACCCACCCAACTCCGTCACAGCTCTCTCGGTAGGTCCTCCGTTACTCTCCAAGCACAACGACGCTGCTTAGTATAAGTGTTTCACTTACGTAAACTTCCGTAGGTTTAGTCAATATCTTGAGTTATAATTACGGTTCTACCCTTTTAGCCAATTGTTTCATGAGCAAGTGTTTTCGGTAGGACGTCTTTCCTTGAGACTACGTCGTTTTCAATAAATATTTTGGTATTCTATACGGGTTTTTGTCTCACGTTATAGTACATAATTTTATTAGTTAATATAGTTATTAAGTAAAGTTTTATTTTTAAGAGTAAACAATATTGGTGTAATGTTATTTTTACATTTTAGATATGTTTTAGTCTATTCAAAAATAGTTATGGGTTATTTTTTGAAATATTTTGGGATAATTATATTATCCAATATTAAACTTTATAGTTGGTTTTCAATAATAAATAGGTCTGACTTTTAAATGTTTTAGTCATAGTTATTAAATTAGCATTGACGATTTTAGAAAGTGATGAGTTGTAATTTTAGGTTTTGAGGAATTTAATAGGTTATTTTAGAAGCGTAGGATTGAATATCAAAATATGAGATTAATTGGAAATTTACGAGAATTATGTGATTATTTATAGGTGACGATTAATTATTGTTCGACATTTTGAGGAAAATTCTGAAAAAAAACTAAGAAGTCCAGGTAAGCGGGGTTCCTATGTTAGATTTTGCATTAAAATAAAATGAGCTGAGGTTATTTTTGGAAAATATACATATTTTTGAAAAGAAGTTTGAACTACCTCAGTTATTTGTTCTACATTACTCATGAGATTCTGTTTAAGAATAAATTATTTTCTATCATGACTGGTGTAGACATGAGCTTATTTTTAACATTATGTTTCTGAACTTTGAAAAAGAGAGCGAATATGAAATTTGTGCATAAATTATGTCGTGATATGATTTTTGTTCTGTTCTGAAGATTTTTTATACTCTGATATGATTTGATGTGATTTCAGAAAACCTCTGGCATAACATTTTGTTTTTGTTTCTGTTCCGTTCTGACCTCACCACGGGTGTAAAATTGTGGCCTCTGTTCGGGTTGGTACAAACTTTTCTGTTTCTGGTGCACCCACTTTGGAAACAAAGTGGTTTTCTGTGTGATCTTTCCTATTGCACACTCGGGGCTCCGAGAATGAATAAGGGGAAGATTCACATTCTGTTTCTGCTCGGTTAGCTACCGGGGTTTGCACAACCCTACCAAGGGGGTTAAACATGGTAATTGTTCTGATATGGTAAGATAAGATGTGATATTTCAGTTTATGCTATGCCAAAGAGATTTTGATTATGAATATTTTTGAACTTTCACTCTGATATTTTTGATAACATGTTCTGACGCTGCATTTTGAAAACATTATTATGATTCTGCATTCTGAAAGAAAATATTTTTATTCTGCATTCTGAACTCTGTAAATGCTCATGTTTATACACTAGTATATGTCATCAGCTTATTGAATTGTTGATAACTCACCCCTTATCTCCAATTATTTTTCAGATAATTTTAATGGTTCAGCTAGAGAACAAGAGTAAAAAGTTTAGCAAGGTGTGATGATCGTAGTGGAATAAGTGCCTGATGGTACAAATGCTTATTTGAGAGTCGTAATTAGTAAACTGTTTTATTTTTTGGGGATTTGATTTGATGAGTTGAGGATGTTTTCGAGTTTTTGGAGAATGTCTAATTTATGTTATTGGGAATTTCTTTATTATTGCCATGGAGGAATTTAGATTTTTGGATTGATTAAATGGATTAATATTTTATGGAATTTATAGTTGTGTTATTTAAGTTAATTTTAAGTATTAAGAGCTAACTCTCCGGACCTCTGGGAACGGGGCGTTACAATCTAGCTAAAGTCACATTGTCCACATGTGAACATTTTTTTATGGGAAAAGTAAAGAGAATATCATTTGGAAAAGCAACAAGGGAATCTTCTCCATTGATATCAGTCTGCTCAGACATTTGTGGCCCAATGAGTGTAAGGAGAAGACACATGTATGTCTATTTCATCACATTTATAGATGATTTTTTGTTATATGATCATGTTTATTTGATCTCCCACAAGTCTAAAGCATTGGAATACTTCAGACAATTACTAAGCTTGGTTGAAAATCAATTAGACAAGAGTATAAAGTCTCTAAGAACTGACCGTGAACCTGAATATCTGTCGAAGTAGTTTAAAAACCTTCGTGATGAAAAATGAATCAAATGGCAGTTGACAATGCCATACACGCCACAACAAAACATCGTGGCGGAAATAAGAAATTAGACACTGCTTGAGATGGTTAGATTGATGATGGTGCAAACAAATCTACCAATATTATATTGGGGGGTTGCACTTTTGGCTGCAAGTTACATCCTTAACTGAATGCCCTCCGAATTAGTATAGTCCATTCCGTATGAACATTGGACTAATGAGAAACCCAACTTGGCTAACTTGTGGTCGTGGGATTCAGCAAGTTTCATTCACAATTCTTCTAATAAAAATGAGAAGTTGGGCCCTAAGTGGAAGAATTGTATCTTTATAAGGCAACTAGACCACTTTAAGGGATATGTATTGCTCAGTAAAAAACTTGATGGAACTGTATTTGAAATTGAGTCACAAGATGTGACTTTTATCGATGATGAGTTTTCAATTAAAGGTGAGGTTGATAGGAATTTGGAACTTCAAGAATCGTGAATCAAGAGAAAGCCACTTCAGGCATCCTAGTTGAGAATGAGAAAATTCTTCAAACTCCTAAGAACCTCCAATTGGCAACATAGCACTTGTTCGTCATCCAAAATAGCCTCAACCACACAAGAGCTTATGTGGAAATGTTCCCCGCCGTCGATTTAAAATTGAAGAGAAACTCTCATGGTAAGTTTGCAAGATGATGATGAGCCTAGGACAGTCAAAGAGGCTCTCTCATCTTTTACTAAAAATGGGTGAATGAAAGCACTAAATTATGAAATTGAGTCTATACTTATCAGGTCTGGAGTCTGGTAGACCTACCGCACGGACGGAATACCATTGGAAAAAAATGGGGTTTAAAGCTCAAACTCAAAGCGGATGAGTTAATAGAGAGGTATAATTCTCACCTTGTGGCAAAATGTAATAACCAATGCACCCCCCCCCCCCCCCCCCCCCCCAAAAAAACAAAAAGAAAAAAAGTTTGGAAAAAAAATATATATATATATATTAGTTTTTTATGATTTAATAGGATGATATTAATTCATCTTGCATTGGCCCCTCTCTAAAAAATTATCTTGACCCCTCTTTTATAAAATTATTTTGTTCTTATAGATTAATTACTTATAAGTCTAATTTAAAAAAATTTAATCTGATTTAAAATTATTATAAATAATATATATTTCACATAAAATAAAATGATCTAATAATATGATGACACGTTTTTAATATAAATAAATAATAATAATAATAAAAATAATAAAAAGGTTTGATGGTTTATAGCCTACAATTCTACAGACTCTAGCCTCTCCTTTCCATTTTCTAAAGCATTGGAAGTCTACATACTTACACCACTGCAGTTTGCCATTACAAGTCTCCATTTTCCAAAGCCTCTTTTTGACTCTTTTCATTGTCCATTGCATTGATTGCAAGTCCGTGAAGTCCCAAGTTGAAGTTCATACTAAGAATTATCTTACTCATTTCCTTTCAGTTTTCATCCATTGCTGAGTGCTTCTCCGACGGTGACACCTTGTCCTACTCTCCCACTCCCTCTCTAGTCTCCTTCAGGCTTCAAGGCTTTAAGGTATTCTTCTCTATTGACTACTCTACTCCGACTCAATCTCAATTCAAAGTGTTTAAGTGATATATGATTTATGATTATATCCCTTGTTTCTAACTTATATTTCACGATTTTAAACCAATGCCATATTTCATTTTTGTTTATGGTTCTATTTAGTTTTTGCACTCTTCGATAGTCTCTGTGTTCAAGTATATTGTATATTATACACGGTTTGATTTTTGCTGATTTCTCATGTTTTACTTTTGATAAATTATGTGTACTGATTTAAATTAATGCTTGATTTTAAATTCAGGTTAATGAATGATGTCTAAATTAAAAACTATCAACTCATTCTTCAAAAGAAAAAAAGTTTATATTTCAAAAAACTCTTCAAAAATTCCCAAGGATTTAACTTGAGAAAAATCCTGATCTTAACTCTCAAATTTTGGAATCTGAAAATATTCATTTTACATCGTCAACACTTGATTCTAAAGAGATTGATATATTTTCTCTACAATGAGATACAAGATTACATCCTCCTATGTGGGACTATTCTGTCAATCAACGTGATGAAATAAGAAGAGATTACTTGAAAATGGGTCATATCAAATACATCTCTCAAAATATCCATTTTTTGGTTCTAAAAAGCATCCTCATCCCTTTCAAGCATCTTGGTTTGTACAATTTTCATTTTGGCTAGAGTATTCTCCATCAAAGGATGTTGTATATTTTTACCTTGTTATCTTTTTAAAATGAAAGCATCTCAACGTTATAGATGAGATGTATTTACTATCATAGGATTAAGAAATTGGAAGAAAATTAATGATGGAAAATATTGTGCATTTTTTAATCATCTTGGAGATGATCATTTCTCTTGTCATAATAATGCTTTGAAATCTTGTAAGGATTTATTAAAACAATCACAGCATATTGATAAAGTAATGAATGTACAAAGCTCCGAACAAATTCTCAACTAAAACATCTATTGATGTTGTTCGATGGCTTGCATTTCAAGGATGTGCCTTTAGAGGTCATGATGAGACCCTTGAGTCAAAAAATTGAGGTAATTTCCTTGAGATGCTTAAACTCTTGGTTTCGTATAATAACAAGGTTGGAAGATTTATTCTGGAAAATGCTCCTAAATCTTCAAAGTATACTTCAACGAAAATTCAAAAAGAGATTTTGGAAGTTTTTGCAAATAAAGTGCGAAATAAAATTCGTGAAAATGTTGGAAATTCAAAATTTTACATCATTGTTGATGAGGCACGAGATGAGTCTAAGAGGGAGCAAATGACTATAATCTTGAGATTTGTTGATGATTATGGTTTTATTCAAGAATGATTTTTTGATCTTGTACATGTTAAAGATACATCGGCATTGACTCTAAAAATTGAAATATCTGCATTTCTCATCATTATCTTGATATTCAAAATATTTGTTGGCAAGGATATGATGGTGCTAGTTCTTCCCTAATGTTAGTTATTCAAAACATTTGGGAATAAGTCGAGAAAGGCCTAATCTTTAGTACTTAGATCAACCTAATTTAGTTAAGTACTCAAAAGTGTATGCCAAATGATTCACCTACATTAGTTTTATGCGGGAAAATAAATCTATTAGAAATACTAGATCAGAATGTACAGCAGAAGCGATATTACCTCACAGGAAATATCTCGGATCTAGTGCGGTTGTTCTACGGATTCTCTAGTGTCGTTGTTCATCCACAATCTTCGATGGTGGAGTGTGCTACGTGGTAATACCAAAGCAACACTCACACGTTCCACAGCCTAGATGTCGTGACTAGAGAAAACCATTTGAGAGAGAGATTTCTTGTCTGTGATGTGTTTAATCCAAAGGAGAGAGGGGCTATTTACATAGCCTCTCTAAGTGTAACCCCCGGTTGGCCCTTAATGGCCAGTCATCAAGTCTCATGAAGTGGTTTAAGAACTACTTCATAACCACCAAGAGAAGGTGAACGGGTGCCCACTATGGGTGCCCCTTTCTTACATCTCCCACTCACACATAGTGGGCAAGACCCCAGGTCTGCATCCCTCAATATGTTCTTAATATTGTTCATACTGGCAAATAGGCTGTGCGACCATCGAGCACAGCTGTAAAAGAAAAATGGGAGCACTATACCAAATCTCTCCTAGAGAAGACCAGCATAACAACATCCCTAAAAGTGTCTCCTTATGCCCCGACTCATTTGGTCACATCAGACTAAGCATCCATAATCCCTCTCGAGTCCAAATGACTCAAAGCAATGCTCAATCTCTATTAAACATGATGTACTCACAGCTATATTGCAACTCCCAAGAAGCAACATAACTTGCCGGCAATGAGTACACACCATTATCGATGTGTTACCAAATAGTCTTCCCTTCGCGCTCATGTCATTTAGTTTCAGTCTAGTAGCTTTCCCAGCAATGCCTCTTTATAACGCATCATTCATGGCCATAGATAACATGCCAAAAGTAGCAGACACTAAAACATCAACCTCGTGACATAGTCAAAGGTCTTTTAAGGGCATAAATAAATTAAGGTCATCAATTATAACCTACAGGACTCACACGGTGAGGAAGTAAGGAACCATTCACTCACCTCTACTGTTGGTCGCAAAAGCACATGTAGTATGAAATACATGCTACGGTGGAGTTCTATTTCCAAAGAAAGAGCGTATATCTATTCTCAATTTACCATACAGATCTTAGTGTAGTCGCGATCGCAGCGCCTAATCTGAATCCCTTCATTTGCTCGCTATCCAAAGCGCCAAAGAGGATCTCGCATCTGGCTAAACCAAAGGCTACATTGATTGTAGGTAACCATGCACGGTCCTTAGACCTCATCTTAGCTCCCACTAAGGTGACATATCTTTTATGTCTTACAACTTATCCCTCTCTGGACAAGTACCGAGTGACACATTGTCTCATCTTTGCTCGCTACCTCTTTGTAGCGCCAAAGGCAATCGCTCGTGTGAGTGAGCCGATCTAAGCCTGTCAATATATCTTTTTCACCATAACTCCTAAATTTATGGTGAATGTGTGTGCTTACCAAAGAATGCTTCCAATCACGCCACATGATCATAGAACACATCAGTATCATATGCATGACGAGCAATACTGTGAGGTACAGAGAAATCACATGGTCAACAACAATTTATTAAACCACAACTCTCAAGTGTTGTTTAATGACCATTTCTCTCCATGCGCATTTTAATGTGTAGTAACTTTCCTAAACATGCTCCTACCAAGAGACTTAGCTTTTACATATAAAAGTCCTTTGCATAACCATGAAGTTAGCGATGACTCATCGCGAATCTTATTTAGGTCAGACTCACAATATACAAGGTGACCACGACCACAAATGTTATTCAGCAAACTTAATTTGCGACTTCAAGATTTCATTTAAATCTCTTGCACTCAACAAAAGCATGTGAGATAACCATAATTTATTTTTCATTAAAGGTAAAGCGATTAGGGCCTTTGCCCCCAAAGACAATCATAATAGTTTAGTCATTACTTTTAACAACAATCGCATCACAAACTCACTTAACAAAGTAAGCCATATTTACCCTCTAACAAAATCTTAGCCTCTAACTCCCATGAGCAAACCATAATGGAAACACCAAACAGTATAGACAAAATTAGATTCTTTAGTATTTTTCATCTCATTAATTGTCTATGGATTTTGAACAAGAGCTCCTAGAAACTGTTTTTCTTATAAACAGTCTCACAAGACATGAAGCCTGAGCTACTTTCCACAAACTCATTTCCATCACCTCGTAGTATGGAAAACCTCTTATTAGGCAACAATTAATTATCTAAGATAACCAGTTCGCAATATCTCTTATGATGACACCTTTTTAATATTGTCAACAACGTTCAAAGAACCTCATTTTATTCAATAAGTCGTTTAATAAAAAATAACGACTAGGTACATTGGGTATGTTTGAATAGATGGTTTGTTTATGCCGCATGTAAACAGCACCAGCAGCATTGATTCGCTTTCTGTATCAAAATAGTACTAGCAACAATCATGCGCTCATAGTACTTCATGCCTAAACATCACAAAAGCTAACCATCTAATTCTCCTATGAGAATCAGCTATTTAACACCTTTAAGAAAAGTTTCAATAAATATGCGATCAATAGCTATCTAAATGCAACTCAATTAGTGCCAAGAGATGGATCTATACCTCTATCAACTCCACTTTTCCTTTGTCAATTAGATCAACAACCCCAGGTTGGATCATATAAGTGAAGCGAATCTAAAATTCTATGTTGGAATTCCTCCTATGTGAATTCAATACCTTTAGCAGAGCCATATTACAAATATTCTCTTCTAGTCTCTAAACGACAAGAGAATATTGATATAAAACTACCACGCTATTTATGAGAATCTTTATATTCTATAACTTTTGGGAGTCACTATCACTAATGGTACATGTTAACTCAAAGGTATACTCTCACTAGTTGTTGAATTGCTCCCACTATTTTAGGTGATCTTATATAAAAAGAATTTTGAAAATGTTAAGGTAAAGGTAAAGTGGAATGAAATGTGATAAAAACGTTCTTTCCAAAAATAAGTGTTACAAAAATCCACAATTCCCCACTCTCGCCGAAAATACGGGTAATTTTCTTGACTCAACCAAAAAGTGATCAAGCTTAGATCCTCTCGATTTTTAATAGAATTCACATTTACACAAAATAGTCACTCAGCCTTTCTCAAAAGCGAATGAACTCGATCTAAGGACAACTAATTAGAATTAAGGCTGCAACCCATATTACATCAACCCAAGTATGATGTAACAACTGTTTTGCGCCATAATTCATTTATAACATTATTCTCAGCAAGTCAATAAACTGCGAGATAATTGTTCTCATCATATAACTCATACGATTGCGATTTCGAAAAAATTTTAACTGAAAAAATATATTTTCTTAAAAAAAAATTTGAATCGCATTTATATGATGAAACAACATATTTATTATCAAAGTCCTTAGTGTGCATGTATAGGAGCTTTCACATAGAAAATGTTTATATTACCTTTTCTCTTTGACTCCACTAAACCAAGGAGAGGGATCTCATTAGCGAAAAAATTTTCAATTTCTCAAGCTTCACACCCATCATCCTATGCCTCCATGACATATTTTAGTATATCATTTCCCCACCTGAGAAATAATACTACTGAGTCAATGAGTGACCATCCAACTTCTAAACCTCTAGGAATTCTCACTAACACCACTACTTTCAATAAGTCTTAAATCAAATTAGGTATAGACTTCACTAATATCGCATTAAAAAAGCGCTAATAAAAACATCGTTTTATGCAACAAGTGCAGTATGTGACGTTTTAGCTGCTAACTAGCGATATATCCTTATTTCTTGCATACTCAATATTTTTCATATTCTCCAATCCACTATAGGAGAGAAAAGAAGAAAAAAGACTTTGCGAGAAATTATCTTAGCCTAAAACCTATCTTGCATCAGTGCAACCACGAGTAAAATTTTTAATTTAGGTTTAGATAAGTTATACCTAATTATTCAGACTTTTGTCACAGTTGCCATTTATACTTCCAAGGTGCTTGGTATTACTCTCAAGGGGTGCTTCAAAGTTTATATATCTGCAAGAACCTATCTGTTCTCGCTAGAGAGAAATAAAACTTGAGCAAGATTACCAGTGCTAATACCACATAAAGGCGCACTGATAAAATCTTTAAAAAATAAATGTGCCAATCAAGAATGTCCTCAACACGCTTGCACACTCAGATTTTAATGTCCTTACTTGCCAAACATACTAGCAAGTAGAAGGGTATATACTTATCTGTGAGTTAATCTAAGTTGCTTCAAGATTATATGTTCAACCTCAAATATAGGAGCAATTAATCTTTGCGTTTACAAAAACAACACGCAACTTCTGTTATTACCCACAAGATTCAAAGGCAAAATAGTAGTTTAGCTCTATCTGACAGTTGATCCCATCAACTTCTATAAAAATTGTAGTGCATGCGTTCTACGCGCACTTCCAATTTTACTCTAGACCTTTTAGAGGTTTCACAATAATGATGGTCTAAGACAATCTGACACTCATAATAATCTTTATTTGTTTCCAACTACTACTCATGGAGGAGATTAATGCGACAATTAAGTCGTATAAATAATCTCTAGGCGTTCTTCATGGTTATCTCAAAGTTACTAAACTATGCACATCTAATTGCACACACATCTAAGAAATTCGCTAAGCTTCATAATCATCTCTTGCGCCTCAATGTCTAATTATTAATTTCTAACTTAATTTTCATGCAAATTTATATCGTATAGGAGATTAATTCTAAATTAATCTCAACCATACTCCCACTAGGATAAGCAATCTACCGAGTTAGTCACATGAGAAATAATTTCTTCTTTGATTGAAGAAATCAATACGAGCCAATCACAAGCATGTACTAATCAAACTCAGGCTACTTAATCTTCTAGTTTATCACATTCTAAAAAATTGAAGACTATTCTTAAAAAAAATAGTCTAACAATACAAGTGATAAAATAAGCTCATACAATTACATGTAATCACAATACATGTACACAAAAAATTACATCACATTTGATCCAAATAATTATTATTCACAAAAACCTAATAATCTAGGCAATTTATAACTTAAAATAAAATGTCTATCAATGCGATAAAACATGACATCATAATATCATGGCATGCATGTATTCAATAAGCACATGCAAAAAAAAAATATTTCGGAAAAAAAAAATTTTATGCCACAATCACATGGTGAATTACTAAATAAAATCAACATACACACTAACAATAAGCTATAACCCAATGGTTGAGCTTATAGCCCTTGTGTGTGAGGTCTTGGGTTCAAAACACCACCAAAGTATTTTGTAAAAAAAAAAAAAAAAATTACTGTTTTTAGACAGCTAATGGCCGCACCCCCTTGGGCGCCCAACTGTAGAGCGGGCATGTGCTTGCTGGGCTCACTGCCCAAATCTCCCAATGGCCTCTTTTTTTCATTAAAAAAATGAGCTAGACTGCATTTTTTAAAAAATAGTTGGGCTTTTCTTTTTCAACCGAAATAAAACAATAGATTTGCAGCCTACAACCCGTAAATAATTTAAACCAAAATTGTTTTCCTTTAATTAAAACAGATGGGTTTTGCTAAAAAAAAAATATGGGCCGGACCTAGAACTTGATTTTTTTTTTTTTTAAAAAAAGGCCCAACTCCCTTTAAATCCAGCCCAAACTTCATCACAAACTAATGAACATCACTGTTCATCTTCCTCCTTCAGCCGACGGTTACAGTGCTTGTAACGGATGAAAAAATAAAATAGCACTTGTAACCACTGCCGGTTGCTGCATGGCTGGCATCTAACCGAGACACCGAAGTTCCTGGCAGAGACGCTGAGCCATGGCAGCGCTGCCCCACCTTGACAGCGTCACTCAGCGGGGACGATAGCCCCTGCGCCGCTTACTGGTGCGCGCTACACCTGGTGCTCGCAGCACTTGGTGCGCGAGGCTCCTGGTGATCGCCGCACCTGGTGCTCACCGCCACAACCCTTTAGTTCCCAAGGCACTACAACCTGCATCAGTGTTACTTGTTGCAGGGCCCGATGCACTGCTGCTCAGCTTAGTACAGGGTGCACCATTGCACTTGCGCTGTCTGTCTGTGCAACATTATGGGAAACGCAGCACCCAACTGGTGCTTGTTGTGCAGCACCAAAAACAATGGAGGTTCCGTGCTCTGTGCGCGGCAGCACTTGCAGCACCACCATGGTGCGCGTTGCTTTGCACGCAGCAGAGGACAGTGCCTCCGTCAAGGCTTGCGTAGCTCAACATGTAGCAAAGGCGACCATGCATGCCATTTTTTTTTGTTGCACCACCACAGTGGGCACAACACGTTGCGGGCTCATGAGTATGCATCGTCGCAGCGAGGTGTACCAACCCCGTTTGGTCTGCAGCAACATCACATGGTGCCGCAGCATCTCAGATGGACGTTGCTGCCCTCTGGCAAGCGCACAACACCAAAGTGCTCCAATCACCTATGGTTTGCACTGTGTAGGTGGTATCTCACGGCAGCCATGGTTACAGGAAAAAAAAAATTACATCGTGCGGGAAAATATTTCCGTAAGAGAAATCACAATACTCACATCAAATACAAATTGGGAACAACTGATGGGCGGATACCAATGTTAGAAATACTAATTCAAAATATACAGCGGAAGCGATATTACTTTACAGGAAATATCTCAGATCTAGTGCGGTTGTTCCACGAATTCTCCAGTGTCGTTGTTCATCCACAATCTTCGATGGTGGAGTGTGCTGCGTGGTAATACCGGAGCAACACCCACACGTTCCACAACCTAGATGTCGTGACTAAGAGACCATTTGAGAGAGAGATTTTTTGTTTGTGATGTGTTTAATCCAAAGGGGAGAGGGGCTATGTAAATAGCCCCTCTAAGTGTAACCCTTGGCTGGCCCTTAATAGCCAGTCATCAAGTCTCATAAAGTGGTTTAAGAACCACTTCATAACCACCAAGAAAAGGTGAAGGGGTGCCCACTATGGGTACCCCTTTCTTACATGATAGTTCATTATCTGATAAGCCTTCTCTTACATAGTCCTTCTAAGTGTAATCCCCGGCTGGTCTTTATTGACCAGTCATCAAATTTCATGAAATAGTTTAAAAACCACTTCATAACTATCAAGAGAAGGTAAAAAAGTACTCACTATAAATATCCCTTTCTTACGTGGTAGTTCATTATCTGATAAACCTTCTCGTGACTTTGATTTTTCTGAAAAGAAGGTACCTTTCTTTTTTGGTATTTCTTCCCTTGTGCTTTGCTGCACCATTGAATGGGACCAAACTAACTTGGATGAAATTTTGAAATTTTCGAAGAAGCAGAGTAGCCATGTCGTTCTCTGTGCCAGACTTGTGCTTGCTTTTATGACAGCATAGAGTACCGTTATGTTGCATTGACATGGTACAAAACGAGACTATGGCTACTTTTTTGAAAAGTTAAGTTTATCGGAAAATATTCATTCATCATTCAAATATAAGAAATAATTTTTAGAAGTTCTAAATACATAAAACTAATACAAATCTTTCTAAAAAAATAAATCTCACTTTAAAAAAATGTAAAAAAAATTATTATTTATTAATAGAATTCATTATTTTATAAAATATTTGTATGAGACTTATCTATTTAAAACTTGTATCTAACATTACTTTTCAAATATATATATATATATATTTTAATCTATTTATATTTAAATATATTTAAATAATATTTATAAAATATTATTATTCATAAATAAATTCAAATCATCTAAAATTACCTCAACATCTAAACACAGTCTAAATAAATAAAGAAAACTGATTGGTATGCCTGCCTCGTTAAAAAAGTGAGACTTAAATAAATAAATTTTGTATTTTTATAATGGATCTTATATTTAAAATAAAATAAAAAAAGCTCTGCACGAACTTTATATACTTTAAATTTATATTAAGCCTTACATTTCCTAGAAATGTTATGGTATCAGCTTGTAAGAATATTTCTGGCCAACAAGTTTGAATGTTTGCTTTCTGTCAAGATTGCACTTTAGGATGAAAGATTAAGATGAGAAGCCATTTCTAGTTATCTATAGACTATATATAAGGTTAGGGACTTGGCATTAGCATTGAATTGGCTATTATATTCTTTAAATTTTGATTAACGTGTAATTTTTTTATTTTTAACTAATTATTCAAAACTTGAAGTCTACATTGAATTAGTTATCACACTCTCTATAATAATAAAATATTATTATTTTTTATTATTTATATTATTTTATTAATTTTTATTTTATTTTCATAATTTTTAATAACCTCCAACAAATAATATTCATTTTTATTTTTACAATCTAACAATTTATAATGTAATAATCTCATATGTATATAGATAGTAAAATCTTATATGAATAAAAATCTCATATCTATAATATAATAATCTTAAAAAATACTTTTAGACTTGCTATAGTTCTTTTCATATTTGAAAAGAAGAATAGATTTACCGTAGCTGGATGAAAACAATTTAACTAATTCAATGTGGAGTAAATATGGATGATGTTTATTAAATTTGAAGATGAAAATGTATTTGGTTAATCCAATGTCAATGCTAGTAAATTTTACTAATTACACCTCCATTTACTTTTAGAATAATGTTACATTTTATTTTTTTTTATATTTTGATAGTTCATATATTTAAATTTTTTTATATATTTTTTAACTTATTGATTAAAGAAGTGACTATCAATGTATTGATATTTTTTTTATATTTTTTAAAAATATTTTAAAATATTAAAAAACTTTAAAAAAATAAAAAAAAAATAAGAAAATTTTATCTAAAAACAAGCCCAACAGTCCATACTGGATGACAGCTTAGCAGCAGTCTTACTTTTATCCTGCTATTGATGTGGTATAATACTATAATCTATTGACTTTTAAAATTTTTCTTTCAAAAATATAAAAGATGAACGAAGAGCGAAGAAAAACGCCACATTTTACAAAATGCTATCAAAGTTGGATAGTAATGCCACAAGTTTTTTCTACCTAACATTCAATTTGAACTCAATCATGAATAATTTTTTCTTTTATTTTTTTTAAATAAAAAGACATATGAATAATCTCTTTAGTCTACGAAAAATCTTGGAAATTAAAAAAATATTTTTTTTTATTGAGGGTTGTCAAATTAAATACTCCCTATCGCGGATTTTTTTTTTTTAAGATTAATGATACCTATAATAAAAATAAGATAATTTTATAATAATACTTATCGTTTAACACATTATAAATAATACACCTATAGCGGATCTTGTTGCCTAGACGTCTCAGATATTTTGACGTGTGACAATAATAGAAGGCAGAGTCGGGTCAGGTCAGGTCAAGTCAGGTCAGGTCTTCCTCCAAACAAAAGGGCGCCCTTCCATAAAAGTTCCTTTATTAACATGCGTTGTCAATACAATTAAAGTTGTCACTTTTTCTTGTCCTAAATACGAATAATGGATATCATTAATAAAAAATAATTTTTTTACATTTTTTTAAAATAGAATCTATTTTTTTATAAAGATTTATATCAAATCATTTCTCTTTTCTTTTTTTTTTCTCAGTTCGGAGAATAAATCTCAGTTGGTCTCCCCTCGTTAACTGAGACATGATAGTTAAGACACAAAAAAATTAGTTATCTAACATATGATCTTAATACTTGGATTTTAAATGATCCTTAAATTATCAAAAGAGTGTTAATTTACTTTTTTATTATTATTATTTGGTGAATATACATCTAGCAGTTCCAGAAAACAAAGTGTAATGTTTAAATTAAAAAAATTATAAAAGAATGATTTTTCCATAATTAATTATTTTTTGGATCAAGGTGAGACCCGGCAACAATTTGGGGTAATTTTTCCCTATTTTACTTGCTTTCATCCTTCAAATTCTCAAATAAAAAATAAATAAATAAACAGTAGAATAGTAGTAAATTTATTATTTGAAGAAAATATTCAAACGCGATAAAATTTACATGGTGGCTGAACAGAGTAAGGAGTCATCAAGTGAGTCCCCTCTAACAAACAAGACACAAAAGAATTTAACTTATTTGCTGGTTCCAGATCATTCTCAAGCTCAAGTGACAAGTGTAGCTCGATCAAGAGGCCAGAAGTAGTTCATGTAAAGAATCTCCACCCACCAACATGCATGAACTATATATATATATATATATTACAGACTCCATTCAAACTCAACCGATTCTATCAGAGCTTTTTTCTTTTACAGAAACCTCGATCGTGAGCTGCACTCAGGAGGAAGACCCTGCGGAAAGCGTTTTAAGTCAGTGCAGTAGTTGTAAATCATGAAGTATTTCTGCACCCATCTCAGTCTTCTTCGGCCTGGGGCATCAAGCTCGTTCGTCTGCCATCCAGAATCCGATTGAGAGCTTGTACTCTTGAATGCTGTAACCTTAAAGTTCCGGTAGTAAGCTGTGAAGGGAGCCTTCGTCCAGTCAGTCTTCACCAATCCCCCTCGCGTGGCCCAGTCGTCTGCGTTCCAAAGGCTAGAGTAAATCTTCATGGGTTGGCTCTTTGGGAAAGGAACGCCAATCGATTCTGCATTCTTGAATACTCTCAATGGAGTGTTATCGACCAAGAATCTGAAAAGAGAGTAAAAAATATGTTGGGAATTGTTTCATTTCATATGAAGTTATGAAAAATATGGTACGTCATTCATGGAATCCATTTCCCTCATTTGTATGTTGCAGCATGCAGTGCTGTGCAACTTTGAACATAAAGAAGCAAGAAAATGGTAGGTAGGAAAGTGCATGCAGGGATGTTTATATTCTTACATTATATGTTGGGGTTTCCATATAATCGAGTAAGTGTGAAAGTTTCTGGTGGGGTCGAACCAGAGATGGAACTGCTGCTCCCTGTTTCCCTTGCCTTGAGTGAATACATTGGTGTGCACAATATAAGGGTCACCACTAAGATTTCCCAAGAATTCAAAGTCGATTTCATCATGAGTTGGCCCCTGAGAAGACAACTGCAATAGAAAAAAAAAGGGTTAACAGTCGTTTATATATATGTGACTATAAATAGATCAGAAAAGTCGAGGGTGTTTTTGGAAAGCATGCCATGAAAATGAATTTTCATGGTATAATATCTATGCATTAGAGACACCTTTATGGATCATCATCTAGTGTATTTCTTTTGATCTTTAAGAAAAATTGGCAAGGCTCCAATATTTCATCGAGTTAGAAACATCAGAGAATTGACTAAAGTACCCTCTATGTTTTGAGAGAAAAAAAAGCAAGTAAAAAATATTTTTAACACGATATCAGTTGATTGGAGATGGGTAACCACAGGTCCACCTCATGTAAACCAGTATTTGTTGCATCAGCAGAAATGAAATATATCATTTAATCATATAAGTAGCAGTTAAAATCAAACCTCAATCTCATGATGCCACTTGTTACTTTACTAATATCACATGTTTCATTTGGTTCATGGTAAACATCAAGCTAAAATTCTACTAAAGGTGCAAAATCTTGAAAGTTGTTTATGAGTCGTCAAGTTTCACTTTTTTGCAGGTTATGAAGGGGGCATGCAATAGTCATGATCTAATGGCATACAGACATGTGTGTGTTTGTGCGTGTAAGATGAGTAGAAAATGGTGAAAAAGTGCAGAAGAAAGTTTTAAGACATACATAGTATGCAGTAACAGTGCCAGCAGAGTTGCCGGCAACAAGTTTGAGCTGCATATCAATCCTCCCAAAGTGGTATTCATTCTTAGAGCGGAAGCCAGAGCCAGAGACCCTGTCTAGAGAGAGAGACAGAAGCTGTCCTCCCTTGAATACCTTGGCACGGTTATCTCCCCATGTTAAATCAAAGTCTTGGTAGAAGTTACCAGCAGAGGTGGCAACTACTAAAGAACTCATGACCACCACCAGACCAACCAATACACACCCAGAAAACCCAATACTAGAAAAAGCCATTTTTAGAGAGAGAGAGAGAGACTGTGATTGTTATGAGCGAAGGGTACTCTTGAGGGAGAAGGTATATATAGGAGGGAGGAAATGGTTGTAGAGATAATAAAGAAGGGAGGGATTATTACTAATGAGATTATGGAGAAGGGTGGGGGACGCGTGAGCAATAACTGGAAGAGCCAAAGCTGGTGCCAGCTGAGCACTCTATACTCTTATGAAGCTGGAAGCTAATTTTGTCTGGGCATTCGTCGGTTTTTTGGTTTCATTTTTTTAAAATGTATTTTTCTTTGGTGCTTGATCAGGATGCTTTTACAATCATTCTGTTCCCAGGACGATGGGTAGGACCCCCCCTTCTTTGCTATGATTTAAAAAGAGGTGGTGGATGACAACGGGTGTGGTATGGAGAATAAAGTCTTGCAAGTTTCCTTGGGACCACCAATCATGTATTGGAACTTCTCAATTTATCCCCAAAATATCTATGCAAGTTTCATTTATTAATTAATATACAAAATTGTGAAATCATAATTATTTTTTTTTATAATTATAATGAATTTTTCAGTAAGTAATGTGTTAATTAATAGATCAATTTGTAATTAGTGTAACTCTTTATTAAATAGTAAAATAATATCTTTATTACTTTATACGATTTCAAAAAAAAAAGTTTGTATATTTTATTAGAAATGATCATTGTAATCGTGAAGTGTTCAACTGTCGCGTAATTTTTTTAAAAAAAATAAATATATACAATTATGCGATACTTACCCACTATACAATTATATATAGGGTTTTGGATCATCAAGTGGATATATATATATATATATATATGATTAATTTGGAAGTAAGAGAGAGTCACAAGGCAACCAATGTACTGTAATTGAAGAGTTAAAGATATATACCAACCATTTTGGCTGTTGCAATAGGCATAGTTTGTTTTCGAAGAGGACAGAGTCCTACATAATCTAGCTACGATGACTTTACAGACAGATGTCTGCAAAAGGCCAAAACCTTATCACTTTTATTTTTTTCTCCTTGCTCGTGAAAGTGGATTAGAACAAATTCACTAACACGGGATATATATACATATATATATATATATATATATATATTTTTTAATGTAGGACCCTGCTAGCTATTATGCCGCCGGTCGTGCCGACTAATGTAAATTATATTTTTTTTTTATTTTTAAAAAATAAAAAAAATATCAACATTTTAATAGTTACTTTATCAACTACTAAATAAAATAAATAAATAAATACATGATCGATCAAAATACGAGGACAAAACTATAGGGCATATTATCATTTTCTTTTAATTAGGATATATAAATTTCATGCATTCCGACGTGAAAAAAAATATATTTTTAAATTATAAATCTCAATTTTTTTAAAGAGAGTACACTATATATATGTATATATGACAGATATTGGATTTTATGACACCAAAATCAAGATGCACTCTTTGTGAGTGATCAGGCAATGCAATCTATAGGAAAAGATATTACTATTTTCCTTAAACTGCAGAGCTATTTTTGAATAAATTTGTAGAATATTAGGCATGGAAAATCTAAAGTGGGCCCATCTAGTGGGGACTTTGAACTCTCGCCACAATATTCTAGAATTTATATTACATATTCAACGTACGTACGTTCAGCTAATTCCTCATTTCCATTTCCTGTAAATACGAGCTCAGGCTCTCCGATCCCGCAAAAAATTATATTGTCGGTTATCCATTCGAAAGTCTCCCATATATAACCCGTGATACTTCTGGAGATCATGTCTTCGATCGTGAATTTCAATGCACATATATATGAGACTCATCCACGTCTTTCAGCTCAAAATCTCGTGCCCCAGCTGGTCCAGATCACTGCCAACAAGCAGTACTACCACGCGTACACCTACTTGTCTACATATATACATATACATATATATATATATAGGATTTTACCAAGAGATATATGGAGACGTGCTCATCACACTGAACTAATTAGCTGGGTGACATCGATCATGAGTATCTTTCATGTTCAGGAATAATGATCATGTTTTGCTTAAATTTGCAGTTTTAGTTTTGAAGATCAGAAAAAGAAACATCTCTCCATTTAGGGGGAATCTTCCTAATATATGTTTAAGAAGCCAAATTAATGAGAAACGTACGTACCCGCAGTCTTAAGAAAATTAACTAATAAAACATATGGAGATTCTCTTCTCCCAAGAACGTATACTATCCCTAACTTTTTCAGTAAAGTGTTTATCCCACCAAACCCGAAGCATGCCCGAAAATCCATTAGTCAGGATATCAACTATCTCGGTCTGGCCAAGATTTATTAACATAAGCATTAGTGTATATATATATATATTCATATATATAGCCTCCTCAAGCACCTTAGTGGAGATCTAGTGACTTTCCATTATGCGTTCTTTCCTAATTAGAATATTGATTGATCTTGGCCTCATGCTGCGTGCTAAACAATTACACTACTGAAAAATGCAGGGGCGGAACTACTAAGAGGCTTGATTTTCATCAAATTTTCAAAGTTAAGTTTTAAAATGTGTTTTTATAAAGTAGACTATATAAAAATTAGTAATATTTGGCTCCTCCAAATTTTTTTTTTTTTTAACTTGGCCCCTCAAACCAGATTTTCTGGTTCCGCCCCTGTCTAGCTGAATGAGATTAATTTTCCTCAAGATTACATGAGTATAATTTGATTAGCTATATATCAAAGATATATATAATATTTAATGGCTCTTAGTCTTCACAAATCACAGGAACCATCAAAAGTGAAGCTTAGAATATCAAATGATCTGTGCTTTATTCTCAGTTTCCATGATGACTTTCTCACTCTCCTCATTGGTTCTCAAGGAAGAGATGCCCAAAAGAGAAAGTGGGAAGAGGTATATACCGCAACATTAATAATAATAATGGTTGGGATAATAATTGTAGTAACAGCTAGCAATACCACCACTTCATGATAAACAAAAGCAAAACCCTATATACCTAATCGGTGGTATTGAAAATTCTCACGAGGCAAAGTACTACTCGACCCTCGTGAAAAATAAATTGTTCCTCGCGTAATGGGCCTGTGCGGTTTAAACTTTAAACATGCATGATGATCACCACTAAGTACTATTCGGTAGTGCTAATTACAAAGCTGTATCCAGACCGTCTCAAGCCAATTAAAGCCATTTGATCAGGAGAATTTGCATTGGAAAATTAGTGTTGGCTTGGTGGTTTAGCTAGGTTAATTACATTATATGCATGCATGGGACCTGATGCCAACTCGTTTCAAGCCGATTGATGGAGATGTTTAAACCAACCTAGAGCTCTTAACAAAAGTATTTTCTCTGTTTTTGTTTCTCTTTACATGCATGCATACATGATATGATGCGTGTATATATATATATATATATGCATGTACTCTTTTGGCTTCTTCTACAAGAAGTCGCACTCAGTTTCAGCTATGATCGCTTGAGTACAAAACAGGTCACTCTCTAGCAATAACAAGCTTTAAAGAGATCATTTATTGCAGGGAAGATTAATCGATCGAGGAGTCAGATGCCATTGAATCTGGTCGAGATAATAATATAATTCAAAGACATTGTATAAAACTTGAGCTATATAGCAATTTGTTGATCAAGTAATTACGTAATGAACAAATAATAATTATGACTTGAAGTACTTAATTGTATGGCATCGACCAATAGTTCTATTTAGGAACCATCTTTAGTTCAATCATGCACGCTTTGGCCGGTTTCCCTTTTGGCAGGGAACAACTGAAAGTGGAAGAACAAAAAAAGAACAGTAGTAACTTTGCTTTGGCTTTGTTGTTTAAGTTTTGGACGTTTCAATTAATGTGGCCTTGCTAGCCCGGCCATTAGCCAGCTTGGTTGTAATTCCCATGAAGCATCAATATCCCGCGAGCAGAAATGCATGCAAGAAGATCATGATCAGCAAAACCCCACAGAGAATCTGTGGTAGGAGGAGTGCGGGCCAGAGGGCCGGGGTTTTCTTTTCCTTTTGGGTAGGCAAATGGAATATTACATAAATTAATAGGGTTGGTTCTGGGTGAACCGTGAATTAACATTGAAAAGGATGGACAAGTACTGATCAATGAGGCTGCAATTAATATCTAAAATACGACGTACGTGCTTCGAAGGGAATTCATGGACCGATGCCAGTTTCCTAAATTTTTATGAATTTAAATATTTTTATATATAATTCAGAAAAATATTATAAGATATATATATATAGAACTCACTGATCTGGAGTTTATATATTGTCCTAAATGCTATTAGTAGATAATTATATAGACCGGCCTATATATATAACATTCAATATATATAATAAATATTGTATCTACATGATCGATCTTTTCGGATTATAGATCAAAAAATATTTAAGGAATCAATCATCCACGAAGACTTCGTGTTAGCTAATTGGGTTGTGTTATATGAAAGATGATAGGTACACGTACAACATTAATTTTAACAACTTTATATATAAATATATTTTAAATAAAAGATATTTTAATAAAATAACATAATTTTATTAAAATATTCTTATTTTAAAAGATAATTGTATAAAAAAAACTATAAATAAAATTGTAATGATATTAGATGATATCATGTTAAGGCAGCTAAAGGTTCAAATCTTCGAACCCAGCACCGACTACTTCTCTCTCCAACCAACCAACCAATCGATCGAGCTACCGCGGCGGTGATTAATAATATACTGAAGTGGGGCCACGTGTATATATACATTATAATTTATTATATATTTTGCTTTGTTAAAGAAGATTCCTTTATATATATATATATATTCGAATTGTCACAACATTAGACGCGTGATTTCTATGATTTTGAGCAGCTCAAAGAAAGCAACAATTAAAGCAATATCGGTGATTTCTTGTAAAAGGTGGGACATTTTGGGATTTGAGCTATATGACCACTAATTCCAAACTCTCGAAGAAAAACGTCTAATTAATGAGAAGACATGTGCATGGATGTACATGTACAGCTACAGGCTAAATAATGAAAATTAATATCTAATAATCTAATTGGCCAGGGGATTATTTGCATGACAACTCGTTTTAATTGAACTCCTTTTTCATATCTACAAGTAAGAATTAATGGCCGGCCAAAGCATTTTTTTTTTTTTAGTTAACAACACTATCTATTATATACACAAGCAGTTTTCTTCTCAATTAATATGCATGGAGAGTGATCCTTTCCATAATTATTTGGATAAATCTATATAATTTTATAGGTGGATTAGTACTTCAGAGTCAATGGTCGGATTTCATCTATTGATTAGTGAAACTAACAAATTACACCCTATTTTAACGATGTTCATTGAGATATAATGAAAATAAATAACATGATCATGACACAATTTTGGCAATAAATTCTGAATATAAAGAATGCAAATTCTCATTAATTTTAGTGGTTGTATGGTAATGAGAAATGAAAAATCGAAGTAATTTTAGATTGCAAAGTAGACGTTTTTCATTATTAATATAAAGATATTGAGCTAAGGAGAAGAAAACAATTAAAATAAGATAAAAGATATGAGTAATCTACATACAACCGTGAAGTGCGTAACCGCCGTGTAATCGCTTTGAAAAATAGTGGGGTCCACTATTAAATAATTAATTTTTTTCATGTGGGTCCCATGTTTTATTCATTTTTTTCAAAGTGATTACGCGGCGGTTACGCAATTCACGATTGCAAGTATCTTTTCTCAAAAGATATTTATAGTCGTAGAGTAATGTGCAAACGACGCGTAATCTCTTTGAAAAAAGTGAATAAATATGAGATCCATATTAAAAAAAAAAAATTAATTTTTTAATAATAAACCTTACTCTTTTACAAAATAATTATACAATACTTATACATTTCATGGCTATACATAATATTGATGGATTGGTTAAGGCCGATATATATATATATATATATATATTTATGAAACAAAAAATACAAACCCGTGCTTAATTGTGGACTTATAATAAAAAAGCATAATTAAAGAAAGAAATCAGTGGGCAAAACCAACCTTGAAGTCTGCAACTGATAGACAGCAATCTCCATCAAAGACCGTTTTTAAATTTCGGTGAAACATCATACGAATCACAGATTTTGATACCATGAAACAATACTTTACCAAGAGGTATGAATTGCCTGCCCAAATAAAGTTTAAAACATTCCGTGTCAAATGCTTTATAAATCTCCCCGAATGACACACCATTACCAACCCCTCTCTCTCTCTCTCTCTCTCTCTCCACAGAAAAGGAGTCATCCATGATTCACGAAGACCAATTCCATCCTTCCTTGAAAGACTCTTTTTAATTGCGGTGAAGTTACAGCCATCACGTTTTCTTATTCACTGTCTAATCATGTTCCCACCAGCGTAACACTACTCTTTGTCCATTTCCTTATTTCCCCAAGCTCTCTCTCTCTCTCGTGTTTACTGTACTGCATGGGAAATTTTCCTCGACTTTAACGCATAATTTTCACCTGCTCAGGAAAAATATTAAAAAAAAAAAACAAAAGGGTTTTAGCCTCAATTCGTTTTTGGTGTAAAAAAGGTATATACGGATCACACGCTCATGGTGAAAAAGAAAAAGAAAAGGGTCTTTAGTCTTTGCTGATCATCAAAACAAAGATAAATATTACAACTTTCTCTTATTTCTTTTTCTTTTGGGGGTGAGGGATCAGTGGGGTAGGGCAAATCATGAGACATATATACCAATAATCATGTAAAAAAAAAAAAGTAAAGGGTTTATATATAATTAACGAACAGATATAAGTAAAGGGTCTGGTCTGCATGAGGCATTGGATGGACCTAAGTTTTGGATTAATATCATGCAATGAAATGATAAAACCTTTATCAAAAGTAGTCGATCGACTAATAATTATGTCCAAAAACGTTTTTTTTTTATCTCTTGAAAAAAAAAAAAAAAAGTAAACAGGGAATTAATTAAAAAATGATGATGATTCCTAGTATAGGAACTGGTGCCATCGTCAAATAAAAGTGATTCATGATCTTGGGCATGCAATGATTAGGTAGGCAAGCGGCCACCTAAACAAAACATTGAATTATGAATAAGATTAAAAGACAAGTGGTCAGTGGGGACGACGGGACTATATTATATGATCAAAAACTGAACGTTATAAATTAAGATCCAATTCCAGATCTGGAATTGCATGCAAATGCATGCCCTTTCTCATATATGGCCGTTGAAATGGGATCATTTTCTCTCCAAAAAGTAATAAAATTGAAATATTTTATATTAAGCTAGCTAGAGATCATCAGTGAAAACCTAAGGGTACTTGATTTTACATCAATTTCATAATTAATTTTTTTAAAAAAAAAATCTAAAAAATATATATATCATATATGTTTGACTAAAATCATGATGAATAACAACATGAAAGATCATATATAAAGATCATGAGTAGCCATTAGTAAGAACCGATCGAGTCGATCTGCATGCAAATAGCTAGCTAGGTTCAGCTAGTCGATCTAGAACGTCCACCTTATGCCTACCAGCTTTTCTTCCTTGACAGTTGGAAAACCAATGAGCAATAATAAATGTAGGAGGAATTATAAATACATCGATCAAACAACCGCAACGTATAGAAATTCATGGTCTTCAATACTGCTGGTTGCCTATCTAGCTACTTCAAAAACCCATCTCAATACCCATGAATTTTAATAAATACAAGTAGGTCGAGAGGCATTGTTTTTAAACTGTATATTAATAAATAAATAATATAAAAGTCATTTTATCGGTTATCTATCTCTTTTCATTCTAAATCTTAGAATTTATATGTATATATATATATATATACGGAAAATGATTGGGATCCGGTTCATTTTTTTCGTTATAATTTATTTATTTATTTTTTAGTTTTTTTTTTGTAGTGATTAAGAAACTTTTGTTTAATAATACTGTGAATTTTTATTCTTTTTTTTTAAATATTTAAAAGTGTTAAAAAAAATTTTTAAAAAAAGAATAAAATTCACAATATTATTAAACAATATTTTCTTAATCACTACAAAAATAAAATAAAAATTGTAACGGGATCCCTAGCATTGCCCATGTATGTACACATGACACGTACGGTCGGATGGCGTGGCAGGTGAGATGATCAGCATGGCATCAGATTGATCTCTAAAACTTATAGGAATTTATAAGTTTAACTAAAAATGGTGAAAATAGTCCTTCAGGATTAATCCAGAAACTGGATAAATTATAAATAACAACTTTTAGGTACAGTCTCCAACAAATTTGGTGGACATTAATTATCGGTTCTTGACATTAATTATCTGTTCATAACATTATTATCAGCTCATCTGTTCGAGTATACCTAGACCGGAACCCGGGTTTCAAACTTGGACCGAACCCGGATTGAAACCGGTTTTTAAATTAACCCAGAACCCAAGTTTTGGGTTGCACATGATTTTTTTTTTTTTTTTTTTTTTTTATAAAAATCAAAGCCTACATGTTATGAATATTTTTTCATGAAAAAAATGTTGATGCAGCATTCAAACTCTTTTTTTTTTTTAATTTTTTAAATCAAAACCTATATGTTTCTTGACCACCAATAAAAAGTCATGTGGAGAAGAGAGTAAAAAAAAAAACAACCATAAAATTGATGATTCATTAGACATAATAAGCATTTTACTTTTGAGTTTCTATCCATTTAGTTGATAGAAATGAACAAAAAAAAATCAAAACATTCAAATCGAAAAAAAAAAAGGGGCCTTCAGCCAAGCAATTTTTAAGGAAAATGCTACGGAACCTATTTTGGGTTCCTGTTTAGGCTGCCCGCTTGACGTGTAAAGGCCACTTGGCCTTTTTTTTCCCTCTCTCTCACTTGCCATATGTGCTACCCCTCCCCTCCCCTCACCTAGCTCTCTCTCACTTGCCCCACATGAGACCCTCCCCTCCCCTCCCCTCCCCTCACCCAGTTCGTTCTCCATCTCCATCTCCCCTGCCTCGCGTCTTCGTCTCCCCTCCCCTCCCCTCACCCAGTTCGGCTTCTTCAAAGTACTCGAAAAGGATTTTTTCCAAAGTAAATCTACAATTTTTTTGGGTCATTGTTTTCAAAACAATTGTACTTTGTTTGTGGCTGTTTTGGAATTTGTTTGTGGCTGAGACTCATTGTTGAGTTTTGTTGTAGACTAATGAGATTATTTTTTGAGCACTAAGTGCTCGACAGAATGCCACAACAGTTTTGTCTTTGCATATTAAAGGTTTTAATGATCCGATGCCACATCCACACAAATTAATAAATAAATTTTGATTATGGTGCTTTGATTGTGTTATGTAACTATTTGCATATATGTTTGTATGTTGGATGTGAAATCCTGAGATGGGAAATGTTTGAAAGATCTGAAAAAAAAATAAGATTAATGATGTTTTCTAGTTGATAAGGCTCTATGCTTTGGGAAATGCGAGCTCTATGACCATTTTGTTTGAACCCAAGGACTAAACCTTCCACACGTTCATTATTTATAGATTTTTCGTTCATATGGGAAACGTTATATGTTGCACTTTCATTTTACTCATATTCTTATACGCATTAGCTTGATCATGATTTTTTTAGCACCAAGTGCTCGACAAAATGTTGTTTTATCTCTAATATTTCAAGTCTGTGGTTGTTGAGACGGAGGGGTTATGAGAATGAAACATTCGGGAAAAATGAGTGTCGAAACTACATTGACAATACACGACAACTTCGCCTCTGGGTTGGAGGCGGTGTAGCTCTATATAACTATTTCGAAGATATGCAAAAAGAAATCTGGAGTTTTATTATAAGATAGACGCTGACAATGAGATGCGGTTAAAGAATGTGTTTTGGACAGACACTCGGAGTAGAACTGTATATGAATCATTCGGAGATGTGATTACATTTAATACAACATCTATGACTAATGCATATAAAATGCCTTTTGCACTGTTTGTAGGTGTGAGTCACCATAGGCAGTCAATCCTATTCGGATGCAGATTGATATCCAGTGAGGATGCATATACATTCGAGTAGTTATTTGAATCATGGTTACAATGTATGAATAACCAACAGCCAAATGCAATCATCACAGACCAAGATAAGGCCATGAAAATTGCAATCTCGAGGGTGTTTCCAACTTCTAGGTATCGATTTTACTCGTGGCATATAATGAAAAAGTTTCCTTAGAAGTTTGGATCACATTGTCGATATGGGGAAATCAAGAGTATTATACATAGGTGCGTTTATGACTCTTTCCGTGAGCATGGGTTTGAGGAACATTGGTGTCGTATGCTCGATACATATGATTTGCATGAGAATGCATGGTTGGTACCACTGTATAGTGATGGGCATTTTTGGGTGCCGGCCTATGTTAGAGATACATTTTGGGCAGGAATGTCAACTACACAGCGGAGTGAAGGAATGAATGCATTTTTCAACAACAACATTCACTCTTGAACTACTCTGAAACAATTTGTTGACCAGTATGATTCGGCCCTTAGGAGCAAGGTAGAGAATGAAACAATTGCTAACATCAAATCCTTTAACATGGACATTCCTTGCATCAGTTGCTATCCTCTTGAGAAGCAGTTTCAAAGTGTATATACTTTTGCTTAAGTTCAAAGAAGTACAAGAGGAATTGCGAGGATTTCTATATTTGACTACTAAGGAGATGGGGTGTGACGGTGGTAGATATACGTTCTTTGTTGTGGATGAGGTTTAAGTTGGTAATGAATTATTAAAACGTGTAACCTTTAATGTCAAAGTTGATCAAGATCCCCTTAATGTGAAATGCAGTTATAAGTTATTTGAGTTTAGTGGTATTTTGTGTAGGTACGCTCTCCGTATCTTAACTCAGATGGGCTAATCTACAATACCATCAAAATAAATCGTAGATCGGTGGAGAAAGATGTTAAGCGAAAATACACCTTCGTGAAAAAGTAGTTATGATACTAGTAGCATCAACGATGCGCGAAGGTATGATAGGATCCAAAATTGCTTCTATGAAATGTGTTCCAATGCTTCAAAGGCCGAGAGCAGTTGTGTTAAATTGATTAGTCGGATAGAACAGTTTAAGACACAGTACCCTGGTATTGCTAATCATGATACTAGCAACACAATTGATACATCTACTTTCATGGAGGGCACGACATGTAGAGTTCTTAGTCAGTTGGTAGTTTAGAGTAAGGGAAGACCACCGTCTAAGATAAAAGTACACCCCGCTGAGAAGAGTATTAAGAAATTTAGTACGAAAAGGCGATTGCACCACAACGAAGCTGAAGTTCATTTTTATTAATGTTGTATACTAAATTTACGATTCAACATATTATAGACCTGTAGAACTAAATTATTATCTCCTGTTTTGTTGTTTCTTATTTCATTTATTTTTAAATTATACTTTTAACACTAGGATCAACAAAGTCAAGTTTGAACACATTCGCCAGATTTTTTTTCAACTCCTTCGATTGCTCATCACTCACAGATAATGTAAAACTAACTTATTTTGGTAATTTTTTTAGTAAATTGCATTGCCACTTTTAAAATTTTTTTATGCCCCTATAGGACAAAACTGCGGAGGCTTTTTATCAGGACTTCAATACTTTCTAATTGGTAGACACTATGAGACAATTTTGTAATCTTGGTCACAATTTTGTAATTTTGAAATCTTGGAATTTTATTGAACCTGTTTTTGTAACTCTTTGTTGATGTAAGCACTTGTGGTTTTTGTAACTCTTTGTTGATGCAATATCATAATCGTAATCATGCAATTTGGATTACAATAACAATACTGAATTGCAAAATACTACTAAGGTACCCAGTACTACACGAAGTAACAAGATTACATGAAATCAACTTCATAGATTACATAATATCTTAGGATTTTCCAAAAAACATGCCTAAACAAAATACCCATGACATTGAAATTACTAAAACTACAATGACTCATTCAACCTTTCTCTTGCGCCTCTTAATCTTTATTTCTAGTCGATGTCGAGTTGTTTGTACATCTATTGCTAGTTGTATCTTTTGAATCTCGATTTTTAAACGGTTGATTCTCTTCTCACCATATGGTAGTATTTCCGGATCATACTTACAAAAATATCCGCAAGAATGTCCAGCCTGCAAAATCAACAACCACATTAGCAAACAAGGATTACTATTCACTTCTTAGCAAACAAGAGTGAAATAACATACCTCAAAGTTTTGGCAACTGAAAAATCGACGTCTGTCATTATCTTCCATATGCGTAGTTCACCAACATACTTTAATACCACAAAAGCATATTAGGTATTCATTTTGCCAAGAATTCTTTGAGCGTGATATATTACTAGTATTACTACGTGATTCAGACCTTGTGTCAATATTTATAATTATTATGTCACTACATCTAAAATAGATTACCTGAAATGTCATTTTCTCTCATTAATGAAAGCTTGTGACTACTTGTAATAACAAGCGAGAAAGAATAAAGCCATGAATGTAAGCTATGATTCATAGTACCATTACCTAAAAGGAATTTAAAAGTGAATGCTACTTCTTTTTTTTTTTAAAGGAAAAGGGAAATATTACTGAACAAATATGTCGGGTTGCTTAAGCGAACTAAGGTGGCAAGAAGCATTGTATCTTTTGAAACATAGCTCACGGTTACATTGAATCAGTCAGTTTTTTTTTTCTGACTCATGGTTACACTATTTTCATTGACTATCACAAAGATTTTTTGTTCTAGTTGATTTATATGCAAGTTGGAAATCAAAGAAGTATGCACATTCACCTATCCATGTTGAGAAATTATTATTTATGTCTTGATTTGCTTTGCTAGGAGCCTTAGGAACTACAACTTGCAAGGATAAATGCATGAGTTGAGTAGAATACGAAAACCTTAATATGTGGATATAGCGTCGGATCATTAAAACATTTAATATGCAAAGACAAAACTGTTGTGGCATTCCGTCGAGCACTTGGTGCTCAGAAAATCAGCTCATTAGTCTACAACAAAACTCAACAATGAGTCTCAGTCACAAACAAATTCCAAAACAGCCACAAACAAATTCCAGAAACAAAGTACAATTGTTTTGAAAACAATGACCCAAAAAAAATTGTAGATTTAGCTTGAAAAAATCCTTTCCGAGTACTTTGAAGAAGCTGAACTAGGTGAGAGGAGGAGAGGGGAGACGAGACGGAGACACGGGGCAGGGGAGACGAACGGAGATGAACTAGGTGAGGGGAGATGGAGACGCAGGGGAGATGGAGACGCGGGGGAGATGGAGAACGAACTGGGTGAGGGGATGGGAGGGGTCTCACGCGGAGCAAGTGAGAGAGAGAAAAAAAAAAGTGGCTTTTACACATCAAGCGGGCAGCCTAAATGGGTTCCCTAACATTTTTCATTTTTTAATATATAGCAGCTTCGCCTAAACTTCAGTTTGCATACCATCATCATATATATACATGTTATTAGTTTGCTACATTACCTATATATGATTTTAGCTCGCCTCCATACATGTTTGCTGCCAATATACCTTCTTTTTATTATTATTATTTTTTTTAATATATATTTACCTATTTTCTTGTTTGTTTGAATATCTTAACATGATCTTGAGAGACTAAAAACATTTTAGGTTGGGTTTGCTAAAAGTTTAAATAAAGAGCGGTGCTACTCTGTCGCCAAAGTAGCACCGCTCCAACTGACCACTAGGTCAAAATGGTATTTTCATTTTTTTCATTTTTTTATCATTTTAAAACATTTTTAAAAAATATAAAAAAAAAAATCAATACACTAATGGTCACTTCCTTAACTATTAAGTAAAAAAAAAAATTAAAAAACATGAGGTGTCAAAATGAGGGGGCATGTTGAGTGGGTAAAATAACATTTTCCTTAAATAAAACAATTTTAAATAATGCATGAAAATATTATCGTTAGAATAAATGACTGTAAATAAAAAGATATTTAAATAATATAATAAATATGATCTTTAAATTTTAAAAATATAACTTTTGGATATAATAAATAACAAAATAACAAAAAATATTAAAACATTATTTTAATGATTTAACTTATATAAACTTATACAGAATACAATGTATAATACATAGAAAGTCATGTAACTAAGATGATATTACTATAAGTTTTTAAAAAGTAATACATAGTTATAGATTGTGTAAGCCACGCACTCCTTTTAAAAAAGAGTGAGATTCATTGTTAAAAAACTAATTTTTTATATGAGTCTCATATTTACTCTTTTTATAAAAGAATAAAGAATGTGTAATGCTTGCGTTTTCTTTTATTACAAGTATCATATATCATTTAAAATCTAAAAATATAAACCAATGGTCAGAGAACTACAAGTTGGATTCAATAAAATAACATAAAGAATAATGCTATTATGTCTCTTCAATTTGTTCTCTCATTTTGATCGCTCATGCATTTAATTTTTTTTTTATAGTTAAAAAAATGACTATTAATGTATGAGCGGTGCTACTCTGCTGCTCAGAGTAGCTTGCTGCAACTTACTGTTAGGCCAAAATCACCATTTTATTTTTTTCAATTTTTTTTTCATATTTTTTTTATCATTTTAAAACATTTTAAAGAAATATAAAAAAATATCAATACACTAATAGTCACTTTATTAACTATTATGTAAAAAAAATTAAAATATATAAGGTATCAAAATGAGAGCCAAGTTGAGTGGGTAAAGTAATATTTTTCTTAGTGTATTTGTATTTTTTTTAAATGTTTTAGCATATTTAAAAAATATTTAAAATAAAAAATAAAAAAACAAAAGTACAATTTACACTGAAAAAACTACTTTGCTCTCTCAAGCTTACCGCTCCATTTGACTGCTTATCAAATTTTTTTTTTTTACTTAGTGATTAAGAAAATAATTTTAAGTGTATTGAAGTATTTTTGTTATTTTTTTAAAATATTTAAATATATTAAAAAATGTGAAAAAAAAAATCAAAATGTGAAAGATGATACTTTGAACGGTAATTTTGAGCGGACTATTCTATGCGGCAAGTAGCCCGATTCTTTACAAGAGTACCTACATGCAGCGGCACCACTACTACATAAATTGTACTTGTATGGTACACATCGAAATACCCCCAAAAGCTGAGGGGACAAATATAAAAAATAAAAAAATAAAAAATCCCCAAAAAACTGACAAACTTCTGAAGTCACTTTACCATAGTTGTGGAGTCGATGGCAGGTCGTGTGACCTTGCAGATAAGTAGAATGCCCATCATTGTACCCATGCACTCACTCTTCTATTGGCCCAAGAAGATAATGCCATGGGAGGAAGCTTTTCTTAAAAATGGATTAAACTCATACTGACAAGAAGATGGACCAACATCTTATTACAACACTTCAGCCAACCCTAGCTAAGGGTAAACACATTTGTTTACTTTATAGACATCATACCTGCTTTCTTCTGAGGGTAACCTAATGGAATAAGTAGCAAAGAATGCACCCAAGATGATGATGGTATTCAGTCAACTCTAACACAACCTATTTAATTAAACTAATCAGATCCATCGGTGTTAAGTTCACTGAGTAAGCGTCAAAAGCTGTCTATCTCAAATGCTGGACCTTTACATAGAAAGGGTGAAGGGAAAAGGGAGAGGGTTACTTCATATGCCGACCCTCCGTAATTACCTTGGATATACTACATGTTGGGTTTTCATTGGTGGGTGTAAAAGCAAAATACACACCCGACCGATTTGAAGATTTTCCCAATTTTGAAACACCTGGTTTCTAAAGTGAATATTCAAGATCAAGCCATTGATTGATTGATTGTATGTAGTTGTCAAGCCAGTAAGCTATACTTAATTCAGGGAAAGAAAACAAAGATAACCAAATTTGTCTCGCAGTCAATAAAATAGCATACTTCACATTGCTGGGGTGGTACATGATTGTACCCGTTTTGCTTGCTAGTTATATGTCCAGTCCCTCTACATGAACGATGTGAGATGATGCCAAAATCAATCATGAAGACACCGTTCTCATACTATCACTTAATTGATGATCTACATGAAGATGTCACGACGAACTCATTTTGTAATTGCCTATCTCTGGGTGGGAACAGTAGAAATATCGAAACCAGGCGGTATGAAAACAACGTCATCCCAATTTGGAGTAGAACTCTCCTGCAAAATATTAAATGGTTATTTTCCCTTTTAATATTTCATACAGCGCCATTAATTATGCAGGAGACAAGAAACAAACATCCAAGAAAACAAACGAGGCAAATAAGCTTACAATCTTATTTCAAATGAAAACCATCTTCTGGCCAACTGACCAGAGGAAGAAAAGCAAAACTTCCATAAAAAGGCCCCTTACCTTCATTCCCTTGAGAACTTCCTCAAGAACAGCAACCTACAAGATAAAATAAAGTAAGTGAATAGAACAAGCTTCGCGAGGCATAGAAATTAGGAAACCTACCTGAATGTTCCCTCGTTTGTAAGCAGGATTTATTTGATTCTGCTCCTTGGCAGCCCTTAGAAGGGCATTCTCCAAATCCTCCTACAAATAATTAGGAAAAGAATTATAACATGACAGAATTAGAATACTGCATGTTGAAATGGCCATCTTTCTCAACAACCTTTCTGAAGAAAGCTGGACGATAGCTCTTGTTTTCGCTCCTCAGAATCAAGCTCCTTGACTGAAATCCAAAGATTTAAAACAGAAGTGCAAAATCAAGATTGAATATACATATCTGGGGACCAAAGTAAATCTTATAGTTACAACAGAGAGCCACATCTTAAAGCCATAGACTTGTCCATGTGTCTATACTATTTATACGTATGAATATGCAGACATACCAAATCAATCTTAATGAACTTTTTGAAATGAACCATGATCTGAAATAGCAAACCAACTAAGCGAAGTGAGATGGCACCGTCTTGTGCAATGCAACGATAGTTGGCCCTCTATAATCCCACAGAATGAACCAAAACACACCATATTCCCACAACTTCGGGGAGAACAATTCTAACCAAGTGAAGTATTGGGCATCTACAGACATCTGAATCTGAATTGCTTATTTAGCCTGAATGTACAGCAATGTGGAAGATGGCTTCCATCTATTGTAATGTGCCTGGAGGGACAGGAATGGTAGAAATTTTGAGGACCATGAGTCGACAATGGAAGAGCTTAAAACCTTCTTCTGAAATCCCGTTTCTTTGGACAGCTGCTGTAAATTTTCATGGGCTGAAATTCATGATTCTTCTACCTTTTTATATTCCTAATCAGGTGCTTCTCTTGTACACATCCTCTATACTTTTTTAAATGGGTAAAAAATTGGACCATTTCTCGATTTGTGCGTGTCATCCATTTGCAGATGCATCCTCTATACTTGGGCTAAGCCTTTTGTGTTTTTCAGTAAAATTTTCAACTTCATATAAAAAAAGTTTATTCTGCCTGAAACCCGGGCCAGTCAGTTTTTGAGATTATAGTTTACCGAGTTTCTCAGGCCAGAGCTTCCAAAATAGAAACAGCCAGTTTTTTTTTTTTTTTGGACAAGTAAGAAACACCCGGTTGTTCAGTGCCAAAAATCAAATTTGTGTCATAATTTACAATAAACTCATGATCAAGTGCAACACAAAGTGTGTTGCATTGAGAACGGAAGGGCCAATTTCAAATTTGCAAATTCAAAATGGACCCATTTTTGGAATCTTTTTATGACAAGTAAAAGAAAATTTCATTGAATCAAGTACGTAAAGCCCAAGTACACAATAAGTATACAATAGAGCGCACCTAATAACAGATTAGGAACTAGAAAAAATGATGTAGGCCCTATATGGGAACAAGCATGTCAACTCAACTGTACTTGCTCTGCTATTCTGCCTAACCCAACTGAGGAAAAATTACGGGGCGTAAAACAAAAAAATATGCTGATTCGAGTGGACATACTATATTTAATATATCATTTATCCACCATTAAATTAACGATAAATAATATCATTCTCTGCATAGCTTATCCACGCAACACAATTTAAATACTGGTCATTGCTGTCAACCAAATCCCAACTGCATTATAATTTAGATCCTTAACAGCATATTTCTGTGTTATGATAAATTTATTGAAAAAGAAAGGTTTTGGTTTCCAACAGTTAGAATCTTCCTTCCTTAGGAAAAGGCAACCCTTGAGAATCCCAGCCTATAGGAGACCCCATGTATCAACTGCCACTTTCAGTACCTTACCATGGTGCATTACAAACACTGCAGGATTTCTTATTCTTTTCTGACCACAAACCTTTTCAGTTCAATAAAAAGAAAGTTTACAAAACCATAGAGGCTATCAAATCTATCGCATACCATGTTCTCACATTAACTTATAAATTTGACGACTAAGATGACCATAAACATAATAATGTAGACCTTTCAAACATAACTCCATGTATGCATTTGTTTCTAGTACCCTGCCACATATGTGCAGTCTATGAAAAAAGAAATACACAAATTGCCATATCCAAATAAATCCATGTCAGCTATGTATCGGATAAGGCTATGGTAGGTATTTTGAAGTGTTATCTTCCTAGACTTAAACTATGACTTTTTTTAATATAAGTAACAACAACCTCTAGGGGTTGGTTCAAGTGGTAAGAGCCTTGGTGGTATGCTCCCTCCAGATCTAAGATTCAAACCCTTGGGTGCAAACAACTTCTAAGGGTCATCGCACTGGGTGTAAACTATGATTTCTTTTTTCTTTTTTGATAAGTAACTATGATTTCTTACTTGCAGGAAACTCCTTACTGAGGGCCAAGCACCCTTAGAATTAGTTGGGACTTTGTTCCAGGAGCCAATCAGAAAAATAAAAGAAGCAACCATGACTTTCTAAACTTGATTTGGCTCAACTGACATTATTAAGGTCAAAAGTGGCAAATGATTCATTATTTTTTTCCTAAATTATTGTGTGTAGTTATATATTTCATTCAATTATTTTAGTAGTTTTTACATGGCTTGAAACATTCCTTGTTATCTCATTAATCAATATATATAAAAAGATAACTGAAAGAGTGGGAATTGGGTATTGCTAGAAAGGAACCTGGAAAACTGGAACTCCAGAGAAGCCATCGTCAGTAATTCCAACCTCTTCCATCACCTACACAGAAAAAAAAAAAATATATATATATATATATATTCATGTACAATGCAGACACCTCTATATAGTGATTAAAGTAGGTAAAATCAACAAATATTCATGCCTAAAAAAATTATTTTAAAAATCGGAAAAAAAATATACATTTTAGGCTGAGATCAACCATATAATTTTTGAGCTTACGTTTCTGAAGACAATTATCAGTGTAAAATTTATAAGAATCACTATATGAGCTGTTCAAATATTCTTTATATCATTTATTAGAGATCTTTTGAGAATATATTTTAATATATGATCCTGCATATAACGATTAAGATGTGAGCTCAAAAGGAGGCTTCGGTAAATGGATTCTACAAAATTATAAAATTAATCATACAATTTTCAGCTGAGAAAGTGTCTCAGATTTCTGCCAATACTGGCTGAGGTAGATGAATTCATTTTGATGCTCAGTCAACTGCGTACCCGTTAAAGCACATTCAAATAGGCATTGATGAAGTGATCGTATTCCTCCTTCAAGGAGGAGGAGGAGGATGGTGGTAAGGGAACAAACATTTAAAAAAAAAAAAAATACAGTACCTCACCTTATGTCATATACTGAACAGGTAGCACTTTACCAAATGAGTACTTGCTGTGGGGTGTAACGTTTCACCTCAACCATGGGAAAGAGCAGGTTTGGTAGTTCTCTATTGTAAGTTAATTAGGGTCACACCAAGAGAAAGTGTTGCAGTTAATCATGGTTAGCTTCATAGCAACAAGTGTTCTTTAAGGATTTCCTAACCATTTCATGATGATATTTCACGGATAAACATGGATTGTCTATGTTGCTCATGGTTGTACTTATTGACTCATGCCGGGCGTACAGTCGAAACTGAAAAGAAACCTAATTGTTTCATCTGATATCGACTTCACGAAAGATAACATAAATCCCTGTTTGCCAAAATGAACAGCTAAGGGAATCGAACAGTGAGTATCAAGGTTTTGAAAATTCTAGTTTATATTCCCTTGCATAAAGTTTAGTATTCCTATGATTTTATCCAACTTTTGATAAGCCCATGTATTGGCCTAAGAAAAGGAAAAGATGAATCATCTTCTTACTTTTACGAATCTAGCAAGTGAATATCCGTTTTTCTCTAGAGTGATTGCTTGAGTTAAGCCTTCTTGAATAGTTTTGAGTCCTGATTTTCGGTCCATGGATCATCTTTCAGGTCTTAGAATGAAAGTGTTGGTGCTGAGGACAAGTGTCAAATATCGTCATATATTTACATATGTTTTGATTAGCAACGAACAAACCAATTGACGTATTTTTGCCAGGCATTTCCTCAGAAAGTGTTTCCTAAGATTTCTACAGACAACAAAAGCTTCTGTTGGGAGGGAAGGAAAAAAGGTCTCTATTCTACCTTTACTGTCTAGAGATGAAAGTCAGGACTAGAATGAAAGCTCAGAAACATACAATTTTCTAGAATTTTTCGCTGAAGGTAAATAAACCATGACAACTTCAACCTGCTCCGTTGGAGTTTAGGGTGGGTGATTATATTATACATTCAAAGTTCAGCCCTCTCAATATTGGATCAATAGCAGCTTACATTACTACCCCAAAATTATTTAGATCAAAATAACATATTCTTATAGCAATTCTCACGTTAGCACACTTGAAATAAAGAAAAGAAATGGAACTGATGGGAAAATGTATTTTTAATTTAATCGTCAATAGGTACTGTGACGAGCTATAGTTATAGTACATGCAGGAGGCACATACACTAATACAAAACTAGGCAGGTCAGATAGTTATCAGTTTCATGAAACACATGCGTTAGAATGCCTATGGTTTTCGCCTAATACATACAAGCACAAGTAGACTTCCAAAAAAATGTCCAAATTAAGTCAATCACCAAAAGCACAAACGTATATTTTCTCATCAATTTTTGACAACTAAATCACTTACCCTAAGCGCGTTTTCGACTTGCGAAGACTCCGGGATCAACCTGAAGGCCACCCCATTATGCTTCAACTGAAAAACCTATTGAAAAGCATAAAAAGAATTAAGGTCCGTTTGAGTTCACAATTGTTCTCAAGTATTCTCAGATATTTCCTTTCCAAACATCACCTAAACACAAAACATTTTTCAATTTCAAATTATAAGGAATAGAGTTTTGCCATCCACTGGGGGATAAGTACAACCAAAAGTTTTCTCTCCGTACCACCAATAGTCTTCTGAACAAACAAAAACTCCGATGAGGCTTGGTGGGATTAAGCGGTGAGATCACAACTGAGCAGTGAGTTGTAGGGTCGCAGAGTAGGATGGGGTTCAGAAGAACTTTAGTTATAGAATCGAAAACATTTAGTTTGAGGAAGGGAGGAAGGAAGCTCCTTGCTCATTACAGAAAGTAGCTGGAAGATAGTTAAGTAAGTGAGACTTGGGATGGTTATGGTGCAATGGTTTGCAAAAGCATTAGAGGAGTGTGTGAAAGAGAGAGGGGGGGGGGGGGGGGGACAAAGGATTTTTATACCACATCAAGGGAGGGTGCCAGAGTTTGATTGCACAAAGGTGCTCAAATGTCAATGGCCGTTTCATGGCAATAGTAGAATACGGTAGGGGTGGAAGGTGAAATTTTATCTTTGTACCGAAAGACATGGAGGGGACGGGGTGGAGGAGGATGGCAAATGCGTTGAGGGAGGCCATTTCGGGGGAGGGGATTGTGTGTCGTAACTAGGGCAAAGTATCACAGAAACTGTCGGGGATGGGAAGCCAAACACAAAGTCGATCGTAGAAGGAGGCCTTGGTGCAAACGACGGCGCCAATGCAGTCCTGAGTGCAATATTCATGTGGCGAGGCTGGTGGTGGTAGAACTCAATAGCAAACCACGATGAGATGCCTACAAGGGCATGGAACGGAAATTGCCCGACACACTATGGGTTCAGACTGGGTGCACTGGAAGGGAGGCGGTGGCAGGCCCATTGTCGCTCAGGTAGACGATGGCGTGCACAATACTCTAAAGAACATGCAATCCCAACTAATAGATCTACAGGAGAAAGTGGCTGCTCTAATATCTGTGTTGATTAGGATAAGGCGACGGGCTTGGGCTTTGCACCTAGGAATGATATTGAGCCTAACAAACATATGGGTGTAGGCAAGAAAGCTGGGCTTCAACCAGTGGGGAGTAATAAGCAACCAAGGGACCTAGCAAGGTCTAATGGGCCTCGGGTAGCAGGTTCGTCAAACGACCATGAAAAGGCTGGTGGTCCAAAGATACTAAGGGGCCCATGATCTGGGACTGTCCGGAGGGAGGCTCCTAACCTTGCCGGCAAAGGACCCGATAGACGACCATAGCCACAGAACTATCGAAGGTGGCTCAGACGACGGACTTGATAGAGAGAGAAGTGTTGGCAGAATTAGTGTCAGAATTAGAGAGGTTATATTATTGAAGGAGATCTCTTGACGCCAAAAATCCAGAGCATTGTGGTTGAAAGAAGGCAATCGAAATACGAAGTTCTTCCATAGAATGGCCAACTCTCATAGGAGAACTAATACCATTGAAATGCTGAATATAGACGGTGTGGCTTGTATAGAGACTCCTATGATTCGAGAGCATGTTGCTGATTTTTTTGAACACTTACTTACTGAACAAGTGGGATGGCAGCCAAAGCTTGATAGACTAGCCTTTGAGTCCATTGAGCCACAGAGTGTTCCATGGTTGGAGAGACCATTTGAGGAGGTGGAGGTTCATGGGGTGGTGAGGAAAATGATTAAAGATAAAGCACCTAGTTCTGATGGTTTCTCTATGGGATTCTTCCAAACATGTTGCGATGTGATGAAGGAGAATTTAATGAAGGTGTTTTAGGAATTTTTTTCGGTCGGAAAATTTGAAAAACGCTTAAATGCCACTTTTATTGTACTTATTCCTAAGAAGCTTAGGCCAAAGGAAGTGAAAGATTATTGACCCACTAGCTTGTAAATGAGGTGTATAAAATCACATCCAAGGTGCTTGCAAATCGTCTAGGGGAGGTGTTGGGAAAGATTATTTCGAAACCCCAAAATGCTTTTGTAAGGGGTAGGCAAATTCTGGATGTAGTTCTCAATGCCAATGAATGCCTCGATACTCGAAAAAAATCCGACAATAAGGGGATCTTATGTAAATTGGATATGGAGAAAGCTTATGATCATGTGAATTGGGACTTCTTAATTTACTTACTTGGGAGATGTGGTTTTGGGGAGAGGTGGTGTTAGTGGATCAGATGGTGTATCTTAACGGTGAAGTTTTCAGTGTTAGTAAATGGCAGCCCAGTTGGCTTCTTCAACAGCTCGAGAGGCCTAAGACAAGGGGATCCTTTGTTTCCACTTTTATTTGTCATAGTTATGGAGGCGCTTAGCAGAATGATCTAGGCTTTGGTTAACAGTGGTTTTGTGACTGGTTTCTTGGTTGGTGACCCCAATAGGGGTACTCCTAACATTTCTCACCTATTGTTTGCAAATGATAACAAAACCAGATGCGGGTATTGAAGGCTCTCTTACTTTGTTTTGAAGCAATATCTGGTCTGAAAGTGAACTTCGACAAATCAGAGTTGGTGCCAGTTGGTAATGTTTGCAATATATGATAGTTGGCTAACATTCTTAAATGTAAGGTTTCCTCTCTTCCCATGAATTACCTTGGTCTTCCATTGGGGGCAACATCACGGGCTAAATCGATTTGGAATACAGTGATTGAGAAGATTGAACGTAGATTAGCTGGGTGGAAGATATTGTACTTGTCAAAAGATGGTCGGATCACCTTAATCAAGAGCACTCTGTCCAATTTACCAACGTACTTTCTATCTCTATTCCCCATTCCAGTAAGTGCAACTCGGATTGAAAAATTGCATCGTAATTTCCTTTGGAGTGGTATGAGGGATGAATTCAAATTCCACCTGATCAAGTGGGATAAGGTATGCTCTCCAATTTCTTCTGGTGGGTTAGTCATTAGAAATATAAGAATCTTTAATAAGGCTTTACTTGGGAAATGGTTGTGGAGATACACAATGGAACCGGAAACTCTATGGAAGGCAGTGATAGACCTTAAATATGGAGGTGTGTGGGGGGGGAGGGGGGGTGTTGGGGCACTAGAGAGGTGATTGAGGCTTATGGAGTGGGAGTTTGGAAGCATATTAGACGAGGGTAAGGGGTTTTACTCGTCACACTAGACTTATGTTGGGAGATGGTTCTAGGATTAAATTCTGGAGTGACCTATGGTGTGGGGATAACGCCCTTAAGGATGTATTCCCTTCAATTTTCAGGATTGCTTGTGAAAAAGAAGCTTCAGTGGCTAAAGTTATGGTGCTATCTGGGGATCAAGTCCAATGGAACGTGAACTTTAGTAGGGCTGCCTAATATTGGAAAATTGGTAGCTTTAAGGATTTTTTTTTTGTCGTTTATACTCAATGAGACTGAACATTCAAGGAATTGACAGGTTGTGGTGGATACCAACAGCTTCCTTGGGTAACATTTTGAAGATGGACAACTTACGGAAATGGGAGGTGATCATAGTAGACTGGTGCTGCATGTGTAAGAAACGTGGTGAGACTGTGGATCATCTTCTATTGCATTGCGAGGTCGCTAGAGAGCTACGAGATGATGTGTTCTGCAGGTTAGAGCCAGCTTGGGTCATGCCTGTCACAGTGGTTGAGTTCTTGGCCAGCTGGACAAATCTAAGAGGAGCCCCCCAAATCATAGTTGTATGGAAAATGGTGTCTATTTGCATTTTGTGGTGTATATGGAAAGAGGGAAATGACCGGACATTTGAAGCAAAGAACGCTCTATAGAGGAACTTAGATCACTTTTTGTTATAACATTATTTAGCTTTAGATTTTAATGGCCTTGGCATTCATGACTTTCTTGTTTCTTTTTCTTCTTCCTAGATAGGCACTGACTCGTATATACCTTCTTGTGTACTTGGACTAAGTCTATTATTATTAATACAATCGTTTACTTATAAAAAATAAAATTCAAATTTTTAATTTTTTATCTAATTATTACCTAGATATTACAACTTTTTCAAACTTTCAAACAAAATACAAAATCTCATACAACTTTCTCAAGCTTTTAAACAAAAATAATATTAAAAAAATTACTTAAACAATATTTTAACTTTATAATTTTATTCAACTTTTCTCATTCATTTTTCAAAACTTGATAAAATATTTTACCTCAAATTATTTCATTGCTATCTTTAAATCATTTTACTACTTTTGACAGATATTCTTAATGTCAAAACGAGCTCTTAGAGTCCACCAATTTCATTCTCCTCCTACACACAGCAAAGCACTAATTACAAAACCGAGATATAACCGCCAACCTTATTCAGAGCAACAGCCACCACTTTGGACCCACTTTGTGATGATGGGTCCATGCTCTGGATATGCTCACGAAGCGCCTCCGCGTCCTCTTTCTTGAAACAAAACAACCCAAGAGATTTCTTGTTTGAGACGCCCGAAATCAACACGAATTCGTCGTTGGAATTGCTCAGCGCGTAGACAGGCACGCCCGCCAGCCGCTCTTCAATGGCCTCGGTCGACAGGGCCACACCCCCACCATCACGAGACTGGGGAACCGGCGTGCGCTGGGTGTTAGGGGGTCTGGCAACCCGAGCCCAAACCGGGTTCTTCCCAGAACAAGAGCCCGAAATCTTGGGGTCCAGGGCATGTCTTGCGTGTTGTTGGAGGTCTGAGAGAGCAGATTGGAGGTGGATTTTGAAGGAAGAGGGGTTGGGAAGGTGGTGGAGGAGGTTAGAGCAATGGTGTTGGAAGTTAGAGAAGGCTTGTTGGAGGTTAAGCTGTTGAGGTGGTGGGAAAATTTTGGAGGCGTTGGAGTTTTCGGAGCTCATTTTCTCGGGAAAGAAAGGGGGTTTGGAAAAGTTCATTGGAAGTTTGAGTTGGAGCTGAGTCGAGTGACGAAGGAGAGAAGGGTTTTCAAGCGAAGCGAAAAGGGTTTATGGGTGTAGGAAAAGAAAAAATCTTATTCACACTCTACTATTTATCACACACTCCACACACTTAGTGTATTTGAGTTTAAAAAAAAAAATTAATACATGGTGTGTGGAGAGTGTAGGTAGATATGTAGAATTACTCATAGGAAAAATAAATGGTTTTGGCGTTATGGGTCGAGAAGAACGACTAATTATCAGGGGTAGTTTTTTTTTTAGTATTTCTGGGAAAAAAATTTTCTACACACTCTACTATTTATCACACACTTAACACACCTAATGTAATGAGTTAAAAAAAAAATTGAGTGCATGATGTGTGGAGAGTGTGGGCAGATGTGTAGAAATACTCTTTCTGGGGACAGCCAGAAGCCTTACCATCTCTATATAAATTTTTTTTTTATTTTATCTTTTTTTTTTTACCCCAGCACGGGGTTTCTTCTCATAGTGTGAGAAGAAGAATTTTTTTTTTTTTTTAGGGTGCTACCCGCACCACCCCGTCCCGGTCCGTCGGTTGGGTTGAAGCCGCACTCCATCTTGCTTCCATTCAACTCAGTGATTTATTGAGTTTAATTTTTTTTTTAGTTTAAAATTTTTTTAAAACTCAAATTATAATATAATATAATTATAAATTTTATTCAAAAAATATAAACTCACTAGAGTTGTATTTTGAATTTCCTTAGCCTCCTAGGCCAACTTTTATATAGGAGACTAAGGTAATACAATAGTTATTCTTAAGTAATATGAGACTTTACAGGCAATGTCTGACTTAGTCAGTAAGTCTCACATTGCTTAAAAATGACTATTGTATTGTCTTAACCTCCTATATAAAGATTGACCTATAAGATCAAAGCAATCCATTAACTTGAATTCAAGTTTTTATATATTCAATTTGTATCAGAGCCAAGTTTCGACTCTGGTTGGTAATAGATTGTCTTATTTCTCTTCATTTCATTAATTTTGCCGTCCTTCAAACCAAACACTGAATTCTTACTTTATCTTGTTTACTCCCCGTTTTTTATTGGCTACCTAGAACCTCAGTAAGACCCGTTTTGTCAGGAGAGCATTTAGGATAAGTTGGTATAAGGTTGGGACAGGGATGATAGTAAATAGGCACTGAAGTGTGAACTTCTGTTTTGATTGGTGACAAAATGAATATAATGTTTAGATCTAATTCATCTATTAGCTCCAGATCTGTACCCCCTGATATCATTAAGGAGGAAGATTTTTCTATAGAAGAAATTGATTCTATTGATTTCAATCGATGGAGTATTCCAAAGATTGATACTAAGTCTATTTACAAAACCACTTGGGTTCAATCTGTTTTTAAAACTGAATTTAATGTTAAAAATGTTGAACAGACTTGTGCTATTTCAAAAATAATGAAAAATGTTGCTTATTTAATAGAAAATCAATTCAAGATTTTCTAACAAAAGACTACAAGTTTCTACATATTGATTTTGTTCAGGTTGTTGTCAAACCTTTAACAAGGAAATGCATCAACGCTTCTGTTTTACAATGTTTACGCAATGCTAGATTTAAAAATCTTGAAACTAGTATTCTTGGAATGATTCAATCTTCTTTGTTTAATTGTCCAGCCCACTTTGATTGTTTCCCTGATTTAACCTTGGTTTTAGATGATCATCATATTTTAAAAACTCTTACATTGAATATTTTAACTTCTGGTTATGACATGGAAGAAGGCAGTAAGCCTCTTGCTATTGTTTACCGAATTTATTATGAACTTTAAAAAACTAATTTGAATCCAAAAGCTATTTTAAAATCTTCAAGAAATAAAACTTTGTTAATCCAAAGTTATACCCCTGATACAAATATTCAAGTTTCGAAGATGGTTTATTGGAAATATATTTCTCTTCCCAATGAATGGACTTTAGAACATGAAGTTCTACCATCTAAAGCATGTGCTAATGAAATCAATCTTGATTATATTCAACAATATTTAGATGGTACTATTAAAATTAGTTTTGATCCACCTCTAGTGCCCAATGTAAGAAGAAATTCTTTCGCGGGATCTAGATCTTCTTTTGTTGGTTCTGTTTCTGATGATCTAGTAAGACGATACCAAAATCTCAAAAACTTCCTGGAAGATTCGGCCAAAACAGTCTAACCTACTAATCCTAATTTTAAACTGAAAGGTATTTCAACAGCCTCTCAAGTAACCTCTGCTTATTACTCTACCAAGGATGTTGAAACATCCAAGGGTAAATCCATAAAGGACGAAGCTGACAAAGAAGAAGAAGATGCTTCATCTTTATCTCCTACAGCTTCAGATATAGTTGTGCCTATTCATCACAATTAGCTTACTGTGATAAATAGACTTTTTGAATTTGATTATTGCTCTTGATAATAAATATTGTTCACAAGAAAATCGTGATAGAGGAAATCTTATCATGCTATTTTTTCTGCTTCGGAAAAATTACGTGTTAAGAGAAAATGGAAAGAAGAAATGAATGACCTTAAAAAACATATACTTTTCTTTGATTTTGTTGAAAACTATTATGTTCCTAAAAATAGCTTGAATGTTGTTAAAACTAGTTTTGTCAAGGAAGAATGAAAGACAGTTGTTAATACTAGTCACCCTCATTTAGAGACAATACTTATTTCTCACAAGGGATCTGAAGTAGTTGATTCTCCTTTCAAAATTCCTATAACTGAGTCCAAAGATTCTTAAGAAACTATTATTCTGCAAGAAACAAAAAAGATTATTCATCAAAATAATTTTGCCAATCTTGCTCTTCAAACTATTAGACACCAGTTAAACCGGATTGAAGAAAAGGTAGAAAAACCTACTTCTACTTTAAAATCTGTTTCAAAAACTATTGAAAAACCTTTGATTATTTTATCACAGGATCGGCCAAAAATTGATTTTCAAAACACACATGTCAAGACCCTTGATAAAATTAATCAAATACTTGCTGATCTAAAGAAGGAACAACCTTCTACCAGTGCTTTAAACAACAATAAAAAAGTAGTTACTGTCGAAACTACAGACGAATCATCTGAAGATGATTCCTCTACTAACGACATTGACTTAGTTGAAAAGAATTTTCAAGATCTTGATATAAAACTTGAGATAGCCAGATTTTCTTCAAAATGACCCAAGCCCATGAGTCTGAGAAGGAACTGGTATTCCAGACCTACTCTCCCTGATTTACAATTTGAAGAAAAAGTTTTCCAAACTCAATCTTCTTATTCTGCTGACAAAATTTACGAATAGAATATTGATAGATTATCTGAACAATAAATCCTTAATACCATGAGTAAAATGTCTTTGGTTTCAAATGCTTATATTAACAATAATATCAGGCAACCTGATATTGTTATTATCTTAACTAATGGATTTTTCAGTTTTTTTAGAGGGATGTCTCCGGCGATAGCGGAAACGGTTCCCTCTCAATTCTCTATACGAGTTCTTTGAGGTGGAAGTTTGTACCTTCACTTTCGGGTGGAAGGTTTGCTGTAGTTTGATAGTTGAACTATTATGTTTTCTGTTTGTATTGTTTGGAATACAAAATGGAGGATGAAATCACAAAGACGTGGAATGATTTTTGTCTTACTGATGCGGAGAAGGGTGGTGTTGTAGTGGTTGAAGATGATGTTGAGGATACACTTTCTAAAGGAAGATTCTGTCTCGTGGGGAAGATTATGGTTGAAAAAAGGATTAACAAAGAGGTTTTCAAAGTGACTATGCTTAAAGTCTGGAAATTTGCACAAGACATTAAGATATTTGAAGTGGGGGCTAATTTATTCATCTTTGAATTCAGTTCTGAACATGAATTGCTACGTGTATGGGAAGGCCAACCTTGGCTCAATTAATCTGCTTGCAACACTTTGATGGTTTCACTACTCCTACTAATCTGGTATTCAGTCATGCATTTTTATGGGTGCAATTACACAACTTGCCTCTTGGCTGTATGAACTATGTTGTTGGTGCTCAGGTTGGCAAGATAATACGCAAAGTGATTCATGTGGATGTGGATGATAGTGGACATGGCTGGGGGAAGTTTTTACGTATTCTTGTGGAGATTGATTTATGTAAACCACTAGCACGTGAGACTATGGTCTTCCTGAAGGGGCATCAAGTTTTTGTATCCTTCCAATATAAAAGATTGCCACGGTTTTGTTTCACATGTGGAATCATCATGCATGGGGCTTTTGGGTGTATGGCACCATCTATGTCATCTTCATCTTCTTCCATCACCAATAAGCAATATGGATCGTGGCTGAGGGCCAATATTTCTCTTGGTGGAGTGGGAAAATCCATACCTAGAAGGTCAGGACAGTCTCCTAGTGGGCAACATGAGCAGCAGTTATCTTCTTCCAAGTTTTCAAGGAACTGTAATGATAGTTATGTGGCAGTTGACAAGGAGAAAGTGACGTGGCAGCAGTTTATTTCTGAACCAGTGACTGGGATTGGCTGTTCATCTGAGACCATAACTGATCCAACTGCAAAGGAAGTAACTAACGTGTCTGAAATTGTAGTGAACCCTCCTATTCCATATGTTCTAGCAGATGATCCTCCTATTGTTTCTGATCCCATTACTAATGGTGGGATGGCAGGTGACTTGTTGAAGACCTCAATAGATAAAGGTAAACATGCTGGATCTCTTTTCCTAAAGAAGATGAAGAATAAGGTTAGAGTGTCTGTTGAACTTAATGAGAAACAATCTTCTGATTTTAATACTGCCACTCGAAAAAGGAAATTCTTGCTTATGGGTAAATCGACTAGTAATCACAAGATGAAGTTGACTAGGCAACAGAAATCTTTGATTTTATCGGCGGAGACTGGAAGACAGCCCCGCCGGGAGAAATGAGGATTTTAAAACTGTAGAGGGCTTGGCAACCCTCAAACAGTTCATGATCTTAACCTCATGGTTAAGGATTATAAGCCTAGTATTTTATTCCTTATGGAGACTAGATTTCATAAAACAAAGTTGGGAAAGTTGAAGTATGGTTTGGAATTTCATAACTTATTTACTGTGGATGGCTTTGGTCGTGGGGGCAGTCTTGCTATTTTATGGAAGGATGAAATAGAGTTTGAAGTTCATAGCTTCTCACATAGACACATCAACTGCTGGATTGCTGATAATCCCAACCCTAATTGGATGCTCACATGTTTTTATGGCCATCCTATTACTGAAAGAAGAATGGAAGGCTATCGTATCATTGGGCATCTTCATTCCTTACAACCTGGAAAGTAGCTTTGCATTGGTGATTTTAATGAAATATTATTCCATAGTGAAAATGAGGGTGGTGGAAGGAATGACAGGCAAATTAATTTGTTCAGTGATGTTTTAAAGGACTGTGGACTTCATGATTTGGGCTTCTCTTATGGGAACTTTACTTGGTCTAATAATAGGACAGATGCTTACTTTACTAGAGAAAGGCTTGACAGAGCAGTAGCCTCTACCAACTGGTGTGATGAGTTTGGAGAGGGGGATATAAGGGTCTTGCCTACTGTTGCTTCTAATCACTGTCCTATTTTACTATCTGTGGTAGCCCAGCATAGTCACTCAACCCCTAACAAGAAGTTGTGCAGATTTGAAGCTAGTTGGTCTTCTTATGAGGATTGTGGTGAGGTTGTTGCAAATTCCTGGAGGCAAGCAGGGGACTCTTATGGGTGTCTTAGCTCCCTTTTACAGAAGCTTGGCTCATGCATGAGATCGTTAAAAAGATGGGCACGAGGCAAAGGTCCAGTATCTGACAAAGCACTACAAGAGAAGACTCAAAGATTACTGGTTCTGCAGATCTGTTGAGGAGGTACAACAACTACAAAGGGACATAAGCAAGATTCAGGAGAGTCTTCTCTGAAGTGGAAACAGAGGGCTAAGGTCCATTGGTTACAACATGGTGATAGAAACACAAAGTTTTTCCACCTATGTGCAAGTCAAAGAAAAAAGAGAAACAAGATTCTGCAGGTGGAAGATGAACATGGACTATTGCATAATACCTCTTCTGAGATAGGCAGTGCCTTTACACAGTTTTATCAGTCCCTCTTTCAGTCGACACAACCCAACCAGATTGATGTTTGTTTACAATTTTGAGCCAAAGGGTGACTCCAGAAATGAATGCAACTTTGTTGCAACAATTCACTGAGAAGGAAGTCAGAATTGTTGTTTTCCAGATGGGACCTTATAAAGCTCTTGGTCCAGATGGATATGGAGCATGTTTTTATCAAAATCACTGGTCAGTAGTTGGTAGTAAGGTTTGTCATGTTGTTTTATCCTTCTTCAATGCTAATGCTAGTATTGATTCTATTAATTTCACTTATTTGGTTCTTATTCCAAAGTCCAATAACCCAAAGTATGTTTCAGAATATAGACCAATTAGTCTTTGTAATGTTCTATAGAAAATCATTACAAAGATGATCACTAACAGATTCAAACCCATCTTGTATAAACTTATATCACAAAATTAGTGTGCTTTTGTAACTGGTAGACTCATTACAAATAATATTTTGGCTGCTTATGAGACTTTCCACACCATGCATACCCAACTTCATGGTAGGCAAGGTTATATGGCTTTAAAGTTAGACATGAGCAAAGCCTATGATAGGCTAGAATGGCCATTTATAAGGGTTGTGCTGATCAAGATAGGGTTTGCATCACAATGGGTTGAATTGATTATGAACTGTATCACTACTAGTACTCTTTCAATTTTGGTTAATGGATCCCCTCAACAAAAATTCAAGCCACAAAGGGGTTTGAGGCAAGGCTGTCCACTGTCACCATATCTCTTTATTATTTGTGCTGAAGCTCTAAGTTCCCAATTACATGTAGCAAAACAAAAGAAGATCCTAACTGGGGTACCAATTGCTAGACGAAGAATCACAATGAGCCACCTTTGTTTGTTGATGATAGCCTCCTTTTTTATAACACAAACATGCAGGAATGGGCAAGTTTGAAACAAATCCTTGGTATTTATGAAGCTGCTTCTGGACAGCAGCTCAACAGAGACAAGACCTCTTTGTTTTTTAGTAGAAATACAAGGGCAGTAACTAAGGAATATCTAATGGAGGTGACAGGCTTACAAACTTCTTCTAATATAGATAAGTACCTAGGTCTTCCATCACTTATTAGAAAATCTTGTATAAATGCTTTCAGAGGAATCAAGGAAAGAGTGGGAAAAAGGATTGGAAATTGGAGAAATAAGTTTTTATCTCAACCTGGAAAATAGATTCTTATCAAACCTGCTTTGCAAGCAATGCCAACATATAGTATGAGTGTTTTTATGCTACCAAAGTCCTTTTGTAAACAACTTCAATCCCTTTTTGTAAAATTCTGGTGGGGACATCAAGACAATCAATCCAGAGTTCATTGGAGGAAGTGGAAGTCACTAAGTATCAGTAAAAGGAATGGGGGAATTGGATTTCATGAATTAAACAGCTTTAGTCTTGCTCTTCTGGCCAAGCAAGCATGGAGATTCATTATATATCCTGATTCCTTATCCAGCAGGATTTTTAAAGCCAAATATTTCCCACATCAGAATCTATTTCAAACTGACTTAGGCCTCAGGCCCTCATACATTTGGAGGAGCATCTTCTAGTCTATTCTTTTGTTGAGTGAAGGTATTATGTGGAAAGTTGAGAATGGATCACAAATTAGAATTTGGAGAGATAGATGGATTAATAGGGACTTCTCCTGCAAAATTCAGTCTCTTGTATCTGTACTCAATGAGGATTCTATGGTTGTTGAATTAATTGACTCTAACACAAGGTGATGGAACTTGGAACTAGTTCATACTATTTTTAATGAGAGTGATATTAAAGAAATATTGAAGATACCCATTGGGAGCATGCCAGTTGCAGATAAGCTGTTAAGAGTGCTTACCATCTGCGTAGGCAACTCTTAACATGGTCAATTGGTGCATCTTCTAATCAAGGGGTACATGAGAATATCTGAAAGAGGTTGTGGTCTCTGCAAACTTCAAATGGTGTGAGGATGTTCATGTGGCGTGTATGCATTGATGTTCTGCCTACTAGAGTAAACTTACAGAAGAGAAAAGTAATCTCGGAGTCTATTTGCCCTGTCTGTTTAAATGAAGATGAGACACCAAGCCATATCTTATGGACATGCCCTTCAGCAAGGGATGTGTGGTTGTTAGGTCCTAGATCAATACAAAAGGCCTCAATTACAACGACTGACTTCTTTACTATTTTTGAGCGACTGTCAGATCGACTATCAAGACAAGAGTTGGTGTTCTTTGCTGTCTTGGCCAGGTTCATTTGGTTCAGAAGAAATACTCTCATACATGATGGTTCTTTCCAGGCACCAGCTAAGGTTTATCAGCAAGCTGTCATGGCTTATGAGAACTTTCAAACTGCAATGCAACAACAATCAGTGACTAGAATTCTCCCTCACCAGACAGCAGCTCATTGGGAAACTCTTCCACCACATTGGATTAAGATTAATTGGGATGTGACAATTAGAAATGATTGTAATAAGATTGGCATTGGTGTTATCATTAGAGATGATGAGGATTATGCTCTTACCAATTTAATGCAACCAAAGTTTTATTATGTTGATCCATCAATTGCAGAGGCTAAGGGACTAATAAATGCTACCAATTTCTGTAAAGACCTAGGTTTGAATTTTTTACTTTTCAAATGGGACTCATTTCAAGTGGTGCAAGCAATGACTAACCTAGGGGAACAAACTGCAGACAAGCTTCATTGTTTTGTTTCAGATATGCAGCAACTAATGGCTAACACTACATGGCAGATTCGACATGTCAAGAGGGAACTCAATGGTGCAGCTCATCAATTGGCACAACAAGCTGTTAATTAATATGGAGCATGAATTAACTGATGTTGATTGTGTAGCTGATTGTATGAAGACAATTGTAATGGCTGAAGGCCATATTCTATGATTAATGCAAATGTTGCTTTTGATGTAAAAAAATAAAATAAAATAATGGGTTTTCCAGTGTTCTTCACAATTGGTGGGATACGCATCTTACTACTAAAGCAAAGGAAACCATCTAGAATGTTGTCAAGCGTAATACCAAAGGGTTACCTAGTTTTGATGAATCTGCAGGAATGACATTTCCTGATGGTGTCAATACTTTGATTTATAGTATTATCAAACATTTTATTGAAACTCCTTCCAATATCACTAATCGTATTAGTGATTATTTGAATAATTTGCGATGTCGTCAAATGTCTGATTATCGATGGTATCAAGATGTTTAGAGATGATAGTTATAAGCCTTACAGGAAAGAAAAGTTCATTGATGGCCTACCTCATTTATTTGCTCATAAGGATAAATATGAACTTATTGATAATTCGGGATTTCTTAATTATGAAAATTACACTTATGGTGATATTTTCAGTACTATTAAGAAACTTGGTATCAGTATGTTCAATGATCAAAGGATACTTCGTCAACAGATGAAAAATAGCAAGAAAGCCAAATATGAGATGAGAACTTTTTGTGAACAATTTGGCCATCCTCCTATTGCTCCATCTAGACAAAAACAAAAACATTTTACCAATTTTTCTAAACCTCAAGGTGGGACGAGAAAACCCCGTGATGATTTTTATAAAAAAGCTCATAATAAGTCTTTTCCTAAGAAAAAGAATTTTCCAACCTTTTCAAAAGGAAAGTGTTTTAATTGCGGCAAATTTGAACATTTCGTTGATAAGTGTCCTAAGAAGCCCAATAAACTAAAAAACAAGCTTAATCAGTTGAATATTAATGTCAATGACCAAGAAGAACTGTTTAAACTCCTAGAAATAGTCTTCTGCGTCATCTGACATTCATGAGTTTAGTTCTAGTGATTCAGAGTATCACTCAGAAACTGAACCCTCATATTCCCCCAATATTAAGTTTGATTGTAATTACAATGATTCTTGTTGTAAATCTTTAGGTAAAACAATCAATGTTTTAACTAAAGCTGAAGAACAAGAAAATCTTTTATTAACTTTGATTTCTCAAATTACTAATCTGGAGCTTAAGGAAGAATACCTTCACAAGCTCAAGAAAACGATGGTTCGACAAGAACCAAAGGCTTCCAAACAAAAAATCAGTTTTCAAGACACTTTAGAGATGTTTCAAAAGAAAAAACCCAAATATGTTTCTACTAATGATTTACAACATGAAGTTAATAACATTAAAAAAGAAATTATTGAACTCAAATCAAATTTGAAAATGATTTTTTAAAACAAGAATTTTTGTATTTCAAAATTGATAAACAACTTGATCAGGATATCCCTTCTCATAATGAGCAAACAAATGACTCTGGTTCAAGCCAAAAGGAACAGACTATTGATAACCATATATGTTTGATTCGGCATACTATTTCTCCTAATGGTTTTCAAGAGTTACTATTATTGTTTGCCATGAATTTCAATTTTTCGTTGTTGCTATGATTGATTATGGATCTGATATGAACTGTATCCAAGAAGGATTAATACCTAACAAATATTTTGTGAGAAATCCACATAAAGATTATTCACGGCAAATGGATCTCAAATAAAGATCAATTATGAGCTAAATAATGCTTATGTTTGTCAAGATAATGTATGTTTTAAAATTCCTTCTATATTTGTCAGAAATATTTCTGACAAGATTATTTTAGGAATGCACTTTATTTCTTCTTTATATCCATTTCTTTCTGACAGAGATGATATTACTACCGATCATTTTGGATAGGAAGTTAAGTTTAAATTTGTTTCAAGATTTGAAATTGATACAGATAAAAGTTTGAAATCTTTGTTTTCTGCAAAAACAAATATTTAAATTTCTTTCAACAGGAAATCAAATACAAAAAGATTTCAAAACAATTATCTAGTACTTTACTCCAATCAAAGATTGATGATTTCAACAAGCAATTAATTTCACAGATTTGTTCTGATCTTCCAAATGTCTTGTGGCATAGGAAGAAACATGTTACTTTACCATATATTAAAGATTTTTTGTAAAAAAAATATCCCAACTAAATCTCGACCTATTCAAATGAATAGTGAGACTTTAGAGTTTTACAAATAAGAAATCACTGACTTACTTGATAAAACAATTATTATGTATAGTAAGTCTCCTTGGTCTTGTGCAGCCTTTTATGTCTAGAAAAATGCTGAGATTGAGAGAGGAACCCCTCGCCTAGTAATTAACTACAAACCTTTGAACAAAATCATAAAGTGAATTAGGTACCCTATCCCCAATAAAAATGATTTGATTCATAGGTTGTCTAATGCTGTGGTTTTCTCCAAGTTTGATTTAAAGTCAAGATTTTGGCAGATGTAGATTCATGAATCAGATAGGTATAAGACTGCCTTTACTACCCTTTTTGGTCACTACGAGTGGAATGTGATGCCTTTCAGTCTAAAAAATGCTCCTAGTGAATTCTAAAATATTATGAACGTCATTTTCAACTCATTTACCCATTTTACCATAGTTTACATTGATGATGTTCTCATATTTTTCAAATCTATTGATAAACACTGGAAACATTTGCAATCGTTTCTGGATATTATTAGATTAAATGGTCTTGTTGTTTTAGCAAAAAAAATTAAATTATTTCAAACCAAGATTAGATTCATTGGTTATAATATTTCTGAAAGCAAAATTAGACCCATCAATTGGGCCATTGAATTTGCTGAAAAATTTTCTGATGTCATTATTGACAAAACCCAATTGCAAAGATTCATTGGTTCTCTCAACTATGTTGTGGATTTCTACCAAGACATGAGGAAATAGTGTCGCCCTCTATTTGAACGGCTACATGCTAATCCACCGCCTTGGTCAAAAATTCATACTAATCTTGTTAAACAAATCAAGACACATATCAAAACTCTATCCTGCCTTGGTATCTTTACTTTTGATTCTTTCAAAATTGTTGAAACCGATGCCTCAGACATTGGTTATGGTGGCAATTATGGTGGCATTCTGAAACAAATTGTTTCACTAGGCTCTTCTGAACAAATTATTCGATTCCATTCCGGAGTGTGGAATACTACACAGTGTAATTATAATACTATTAAGAAAGAAATTCTATCTATAGTACTATGTATTTCTAAATTTCAAAGTGATTTGCTTAATAAAAAATTCTTATTACGTATTGATTGCAAAAGTGCTAAATATGTATTAGAAAAATATGTTCAAAATAATGCATCCAAACATATTTTTACTTGATGACAAGTTATTTTAAGTGTTTTTTATTTCGATATTGAATATATTAAAAGATCTGACAACTCCATTCCTGATTTTCTTACTCGTGAATTCTTGCAGAAAACAAGAGCAAGAAAAAAGGAAAAGAAAAACAGACCCATGCTCCTCCTAAACTCATAAAAAATGAACCTACTTTACCATTAGAAATTGCCAATAGGTTTACCACCCTCGGCAAAATAATCCAACCTGCTTCTTTTGCTTTAGTTGTTTCAACACCTTATGATCCATATGCCAAACCCATTTCCTCTACAACCACCCAGAAATTCCTCCCTGCTTCAAAAACAGTCTACATTAGAAAACTATTTTCGTGGAATTTGTTTTATATTGAACCAAATCGGTCCATATATACAGATCCTTTCCAAATTGCTTCAAATTATTTTCTCTTAGGGTTCCACTGGATACCTGAAAATTCAGCAAAAACCCTTCAATTTTGTTCCAGCATTATGCTTCAAACAGAATCTATTGTTATCAAACCTATTTACGATAAAACTAACAAATCAAAACTGATTTATCATAGTGCTTATATACTCTGAATCACTACTAAAGAAAATTGGGGTACCCACCCCTTTATTTTCAAAAGACTTTCTAATTCCGAAATTGTTTATAATTACTTCGATTATATTGAAACTTGGTCAAGATTCATGTTATTTCAAGTGGTCGATATGAGCCACTCTTGGTTCCTTAATTTTGATAAAAAGTTCAGAGGAAAATTTCTACTTTGGTTCTTAAAATGGTGGAATCAGTTTGGACCAATTCCCGAGATCTTTCCCATAATGCTTCACAAAGATTCAAATGCTTTGCCAATGCCATTGTTTCTAAATTGGACAAACATACAGCCAAATTCCCTTATTCTCTGCATTTCTGTAAATGATACAAAATCCCTTGGATCATGAAATGGAATTATGAGAGAAATGGTGATTTGTTGGTACGATACTGCTTTGTTAAATGGTATGATAGGTACCCCTATACCCAAGAAATTATTAACCATGTTATCAGATATTTCCTCCAGACTACTCCAGATCTAAAGAACACGGAGGAATTCCCTGCTATCACTCATGGTTCTGGTTCTGCTGGATATCCACTCATCCAGGCCCCTGCTTTAACAACTGCTCCACAGAAAGGAAAAGAAAAAGCAACAACTGATTCTTCTGATAAATCCTCTAAGTCTAAAAGGAAGAGTATTCTTGAAAGACTTAACAAAAATGATTTAATCTATTTATTAAAGAAGTCCCTGGAAAAAGATAATTCTGACGAATTTGATAATAAGTCAGAAGCATCATCAGAGGCTTCAGTTGCTAATCCATACAACAACATATTCAGACATGATTATGAATATACACCAAGATTATCTGAAGATGAATGATCCATGATCCGTCGGCACAAACAGACAAGGAAGACTATCGTCTCACACAGACTGATTAGTCTCCTACTAACAGATTCCCACTACTTTTCAAAAAGCAATGCTCCCGCAAATTTCGCTGAGAAAGTTGCCCGAAGACATGATTATTTTACTTTCACATGAATAAACAGTACAATCTACTGTTCACTCACGATCTTTATTCCTGTTTTAATTATTGTAAACAGGCGACCCCTTCTTCTATAAAAGGGGAACTTGGTGAACTATTGACACAGGCTTTTCTCACAGGCTTCTCCTTCTCTCCCAAATTCACCTTCCTTCTCTTTCCATACATCTGATCTCGTCACCTGTTTCTCTTGTAATATTGTGAGTTGCCTTACTTTTGTTAATCTTATATTTCAATGGAAATTGTTATTTTTAGCCTTATTTATTTTTTGCATTCTGCATACATGCATATGGTCAGTATTACCGCCTACTATTAAATGTGCATACTCTTATTCACTCTTCTTGGCCGTTATTTTCAGCCTTATTTATTTTTTGCATTCTGCATACATGCATATGGTCGGTATTACCACCTGCTATTAAACTATGCATTCTCTTAATCACTCTTATGCTTTTTTTGGGTAATATATATACACAATATATTTAAATAAATTATTTATATAAATATAAAAAATAATATTTTTTATTATAAATATGGGAGAGTGCGGAGTGGGGTGCGGGGCAGGGTAGACGGGGGCTGGGTAGCGGGGGGCAGGCCCCCATTGCCCACCCCTAGTTTTTTTTCTCTAATAAATCATATTATAAATATATAAAATAGTTACAAGATATAAAAGATAACTGGGTGGATACCTCGACATTCATTTCAAACCATCAAATACAATACAAAAAAAAAAATCTGGAGCCAATGACTTGACTCACACCTATTTTTCACACAGGGAAGCCGCCTGAAGCTGTTTTGAAATAGTCCTATAAACGGACTATAATACTACAACCGGAAGCCGCAGTAAATGGATTTGTGCTGCATGTTGCTGGTCTGGACTGACTGAATGAGACTTTCACTACTTTTTTTCACGATTCTTAGTTTGGATGAACAATAACATAGGAAGATAGCAAGCGGAGGAAACGTCAAATCGCCGGCAGGCAATCGCTAAGAACTGTGGGACCATGCACCACACTAGGAGAGTGGAGATTAGTCGGATCTAAAATATTCGAGGCCGCTGACCCCAAAAATGCCACGTGTTGGCGGCAAACTCGCCCTGGTGTGCCGGCACGTGAGATCCACGTGCAGTTTGAGCTACGCGTGACACACACGCACCACTCTTTTTAATGATTTTATTTTTCTATTCGAAAGATTGACGATTGGTGAGTCTTGGGGTGCGGCGCGTGGTGGTCTTGGTTGGCCAAAAAGCAATAGATCGGCACTTCTATGTGGTACTGTAAAAAAAAAAAAAAAAAAAACTAAGGAAGAATTGAAAAAAACTCGTTAGGACAATGTCTATACTATACAGACGGGATGAGGGTGGATGGGACAGAGAATGTAAGATTTTTGGACCTTCTCTGGAGAGCTTTTTAGTTGGAGAGAGAAAACAAAACTGTAGTACTACCTTTATGACATAAAATATTATTAGAAGTTGTTTGAAAGAGTTTTATCTTATTCCACCTCATTTCATCTTATCTCATCTCATTTCTAAATATCACTCAAACACAAATACTTTTCAATTTCAAATATCCAACTTTTTCATCAAATCATTATCTAATCATTACAATTTTTCCAAACTTCCAAACAAAACACAAAAAATAATTCAGCATTTTCAAATCTCAAAACAAATATAATATTAAAAAATTATATTTTAACAATATTTTAACTTTATAATATTTTTATTCAATTTCCTCTTTCTTCTTTCCCAAAACTCAATAAAACATCATAACTTAAATCATTTTACTATTATTTACATATTTCTCATCTCATCTCATTCTTCAAGCATTCCTTTAGTCTTGGAGATCAAATTGTCGGTTTCTCTACCCTTATGTCTTGCATTCGCTCAATTTAATGCAAATTTATTTAAACAACAAATAAATAGTCTTGAATTTTATCCAATGATAAGAGGATATGTTATTAGGAAGAGAACTGCTACATATAGGCAAAAATCGTGCCTGTACGTGCATGACGCTGGCATTTTGCCACGTCAGACCTTATCTTATTAAAGAAATTGATGAAGAAGAGAGAGAGGATGGAGGAAGAAAAAAGCTTATTTTTCCCCTTTTACGATCTCTTCTCCCATTTTGCGATTTCTTCTCAGTAGATCGGTGTAGCTCATTCCAAACAATCGCATGTTTCAACTAAATTCTTCTACAAAAGTAAATATCCTAGAAACCAAAAAATATGAAAAAATAATCACAAACTGATAGAAGGGAAGTGAAAGTAGGTAGAGGAAGTTGCAGAGCCCATAGCAGTTAAAAGGGAGTTGAAAATGGGTGGAGGCAATAGTGGTTACAAAGGGCGACCTTTTGAAGCTCTGTTTTTCCTACACTTACTTTTGCAGCAATCAGCGTTTTCGATGTTGGCGAAGATGGGTTGTACAACTTGTACTAGCAACTGTGTATGTATCTTGAGAGGGAAGCGATTTTGAGTGGGACACGAGATTCATCATAGGGCTTAGGGTTATGTAATCGGTATAGGGAAATGGAGGTTCTTCGCATGGATGGAAGGGAGCTGGAGGTGCAGAGGGCTAGTTTTTTTATTTTTATTGAAACGCACCATTTCATGAGGTTGTATTGGTGAGGAACTCGATTGAGGGATTGATTATGAAACGCTTCGTTTCAATAATACACACTGGACGCTGTGCACGGGGAGGCCCCAAGTATGCCTGACTTAAGCATTTTTCTATTAGGAATTAGTGTTTGAAAATTTCTACTCTGCAGTCCTACACCATACACACGCTGAGAGAAAAAAATAATAAAAAGATAAAAAATAAAAATAAAAATAAAAACTCACATCAACAAGTGAGTGGTTTAGAAATACTAAGTAGAAGAACTCATTTGTGTTTAGGTGACCATTTGTAATTAGATGAGACATTATCCATACTCTTAAATGCCGTATAATTCTTTAAAAAAATATATGCTATTTACATTCTAGATATATGGATCAACCTATTGCTAGATTCTATAACTAAATCAAAATTATATACTCAATTAATAAAAATTACCATAAGAAAGAGAGCCCCTATATTATTTATCAAATATAAAAATCTTGCCTTGTTTGATTGTTGTAGATTACATTAAGGCCAGATTTATTTTCACAAACTATCTCATCTTATCTCATAGAATCATTACAACTTTTCTAAACTCCTAAACAAAATACAATAAATAATTCAACTTTTTCAAATCTTAAAACAAAAATAATATAAAAAATTATATTCTAACAATATTTTATTCAACTTTTATTTTATCTCATCTCATCTGTTTAACCAAACGAGGCAAAGAGATTATGTATAATATATTTCTTCCTTTTTTTTCTTTTTTTTTTGAAAGGAACATTAGAATCTTTATTCATAACAAAGCTCTTATAACAGAGCAGAAATACAATGAGGTATTTCCTCTACATAAAAAATGGAATCAACAATATTTAAAGCATCCCTAGCCAAAGCATGAGCAACCACATTAGAAGTTCTTCTAATGTGAGTAGTTTTCCATTGTTGGAATTGAGCCAAAACAGTCCTTGCATCAGAAATGAATAAACTGGAACTATCCCATCCTTGAGTTCCATTTTTTATACCATTCACAACATTAAGAGCATCTCCTTCCACGATAATCCGTTGAAAACCAAGATGAAGCCCAAATTTAGAAGCATGGAAAGCAGCCAATGATTCACCAAGGAGAGGGTTTGGTAGCAGTGATTGTTTCATCCTCATGGTTGCCAAAATCTGTCCCTCATAGTCCCTTGCTACAACTCCAAGACCAACCAAACATTGTTGAGAATCCACTGATGCATCCCAGTTAATTTTGACTATGCCTCGAGGTGGTGGCACCCAAGGAGATAGAACAACATCTGCTCTAGGAACTTTGATCTGTTGGACTTGATTATTGGTCTTTATATCCATAAGTCTTTGACCTGCTTGATTGAACAATGCTAAGGGAGTAGTGAACTGGTTCTCAAACATCACTGCATTTCTTCTCTTCCACAATTTCCCCATAATAAACGCAATCTCCATAAGCTCCCCTTCCTCCATTTTATCAAACAGATGAAACAACAATTCTTTCAAGTACTGATCTACAATCTTGCTTTGTTGCAATCTCTTGGAGCTGTAAACCCACACATCTCTTGTAGCAACACAGGACCATAAAGCATGCTCAACAGTTTCCTAGACTGGTCACAAATTGGGCACATGGGATTATCAACAACCTTTCTTTGATATGACTTGAGATTTGTAGGTAAACCCTCATGACATGCCTTCCACAAAAAAACCTTCTCAGCATTAGGCAACTTAAGGGACCACAATGCACTCCACTTATCCTGATCAGACCTATTAACAGAACATTGAGCTTTCTTACTCTCCTTGAGGTCAATTTGCATGCGATAAGCTAATCTCACAGTGAAGATCCCATTCTTTGTACATTTCCAAATCAGTTTATCTCCACTTCCACATTGGCTAACAGGTATCCTAGTGATCATATCAGCTTCATATTGGTTGAAAATTTGTCAAATAACCCGATCCTTCCACTGACATGTGGTCTCATCAATGAGGTCTGAGACTAGAGCATCTTCAGGGAGAATTGAACATCTACTTTGAATCTTGAAAGAAGAAGTTTTTGGAAGCCATCTATCAGACCAGATCCTTATGCCCTTGTCATTGCCTACCCTCCAAATTAAACCTTCCTGAAGAATTGGTCTAGCTAGTAGGAAACTTCTCCTTAGATAGGATGGGTTTCTTCCTAGCTTTGCAGTCAAGAAATCACCTATATTGAAATATTTTGAAGCTAATACTTGAGCTGCCAAAGAAGAGGGATTCTACACTAACCTCCAAGCTTGCTTGGTCAACATAGCCATATTGAACTGCTCCAAGTCTCAAAATCTCAAACCTCCCACAGCCTTTCTTTTTCCCAGTTGATGCTTTAGAATCCACTGAATCTTCCTCTCATCTGCTTTATGTCCCCACCAATATGCTACATCACTCTGTTAATCTCATGCAAGATGCCTTTAGGAATTTTGAAAACTCCCATGCTATAAGTAGGTATTGCTTAAATGACAGATTTAATTAAGATTTAATTAATGCCTCTAGAAGGAATGAAATTCTGTTGAGGGCTTCCATTAATAATAAGTGAATATGACACAGTTGATACACACCTCAGAATCCATTCAATCCATCTTCTATCGAAATCCATTTTTATCATAACCACTTCCAAGAATGACCATTCAATTCTATCATAAGCTTTACTCATGTCAAGCTTCAAAGCCAAATATCCACTCTTTCCCTTGATCCTATTCTTCATTGTGTGCAAGAGTTCATAAGCCACTATGAAATTATCTGTAATTAATCACCCATAAATGAAGGCACTTTGAGTTGGGGAGATGATATATGGCAGAATGCATTTAAATCTATTAGCCAACACCTTAGCTATAATCTTGTAATGGACATTACAAAGACTAATAGGCCTAAACTCAGTTACTTTAGAAGGCTTAGAAACTTTTGGAATCAGAGCTATGAAAGTTTTGTTGATTGAACCATCCCAAGAGTTGGATTTGAAAGCCTCCATCACTCATTTACCCACTATGTGCCAATGTTGTTGATAGAAGATGGCTGGAAAACCATCTGGTCTAGGAGAACCAAGACCATTCATCTAAAACACAACATTCTCAATCTCCTTAACACTGATATCTTTAGTTAAAGAAGCATTCATAGTTGCTGTCACGCACTGCTCCATGCTTGATAAACAATGTTCAGACCAGAAAACCTCGAACTCAGCAGTAATTTCAGTAGGAGATTGAAGTACCCTTCCATCCTCACTGACAATGTGAAATTAGTTTTTCTTCTATGACTTGCACATTTATGGAAAAAACTTGTATTTCTATCTCCCTCATTTAGCCACTGTTGTTTAGCCCTTTATTTCCAGTTCTGGTCTTCTTCTTCAAGCAGCTTATTAACATCTTGTTTAAGCACACGAATCTGATCACCATAGGATCCCTAATTTTCATCCTATAGCCTTTTGATCAATTGCAACTTTGAATTAATGAGTTGTTTCTATCCCTTAAAAGTTGTTGAGCTCCACTGAATCAATTGTTCCTTGCACCTTGTAAGACCCCTTGAAGTATCAGAAAGGGTATTGAGAGTAGGTGAATTAAACAACCAAGCCTTCCTCACAACATCAACACAGTCTTCTCTTAAGGCCCATTTAGCTTCATATCTAAAAGGTTTACTCACCCTTTTATCAACCTGGCCCCTAAAGTCAAGCTCGATCAAAATAGGACTATGATAAGAGGTGTTAGCAGCTAGAGTATGCACCTTTGTACCATTAAAAGACAGCAACCAACTAGAATTCCCCAATGCACGATCCAACCTTTCCTTAGTAAAAGCAGGCCCCTCTCTATTATTACACCAAGTGTATTTTCCACCTTGAAAACCCAAATCATTAAGAGCACAAGACAATAGTCCTTCTCTGAAATCTTCCATCTACTGGTATGGTCTTCGAGCTCCCCCAAACTTCTCACTCTGTCTAACAATTTCATTAAAGTCTCCAAAACAAATCCATGGAATATTGTTAAGGGGTTTGAGAGCAGCAAGTAACCTCCAGCTTTCTAATCTTTTTGTTGTAATAGGACTACCATAAAAACCAGTCATGAACCAAATGAAATTGGTTTCCTTATTAGTAACTCTTAAAGAAATATGACTTTGTTTGTAAGTGTCCTGAATCACCTCATACAAATCATTCCAAAAGAATGCTAACCCTCCACTCCTCCCCATGCAATCCACAATAAAGTTGTTCTTAAAACCCAATTAATTCCTAACCAACTCAGCCTTTCTTCTCTTACATTTAGTTTACATCAAAAAAATAAAACTTGGGACCTTAGTCTTCACTAAATGGTGCACCTCATGAACTGTATGAGGGTTCTCAAGCCCTCTATAGTTCCAACTTAGGCAACTCATTGGAGTTGGTGGGGCTGCTGAGCCACCACCAAAGGTTCCTGATTTTGGCTCTTTACAAGATTGAGCATAACCTTCTGTTTCTTGAGGCTTTGGTGGCTTTTAGTAACCATCTCAGACAACACAACACTCCTTTTACTTCTATCCACACTAGTATCCATAGGGGATAAATTGGAACTGGTCCCACCTCTGGTTCTCCTTTCCCAACTCACTAGTTTTTTAAGCTTTGAAGGAGTTGAAATAAGAGAGCTATAATGCATTTCTTCTTCTTCATTTACCATCTTACCCTCCACAGATATTGACGTAATAGCAGTAATTGGTGACGATGGATCCAAAGAGACAGTAGAAAGTAACTTACTTGGTGCATCAATGGCTTGAGTTGCCACGAGGGAAGTTGCATCATCCTGTGATAATGAAGCAGAATATTCCTAAGTAGCTTTATGACAGTTAGGATCTTGAAGATTCTCCCGGCCACTTAAAGAGCCTTGAGTGACCACTGGTACGTTATGTTTCCCCTTTTGTAACTGCTGAATATCTACATTAAATTCCTTAGAATGAGCCTCACGATCCTGCATTCCCTCCTTATCATAAGTGCAGCCGTTACGACCACCACTATCAGCTGTGAAATGAGGTTTTCTCCACCACCACCGAACAATTTCTCAACAGCAAAATAAAACTTAATTGGCTGAGCTTTGAACCATGCACCATACTGGAGTTGTTTAGAACTAGAAGACTGCTTGCCTGATTCAAGTTTATGACAACTTCCACCAAAATGCCTAAGGACACCACAGTTGAAGCAGAAATTTTGTAGTCTCTCATATCAAAAAGAAATCCACTGCAACTTATCTCCAACCTTGAGCCATCGACCATGAGACAGTGGCTTTGTAATATCCAAAAGCACTTGAACACGAAGAAACTTACCCCACCCCATACCTTCCTTATCAACATCCACCTTTAGCACTTTTCCTACACTAGCGCCTAGCTGAAAACCAATATCATTGGCCATCCCTGCTAGAGGCAAGTTATGTAATTGCACCCAGAAAAGTTCAGTTGTGAAATCAATATCATCCCCAGCCTTGCAGCCATCAAAATCTTGTAATAAGACCAACAAAACTTTTATACATGGACGTCCTTCCATAATTCTGTTCTTATCCTCCACATTTTGGAAGTCCACCAGGAAACGATTATCACCAATCTCCCTGAACTTGATCCAACCTTTTGAGTTCCAAACCTGGGACATAGTAGTACGTAAATGTAACGCCCCAATGGAAGACCCAAACCACATGGCCTATACTCCAAAAGGACTAGTCAATGATACAATTGGAGCCCCATTGGAACATTATAAAGAGCAAGAACTTCTCCTTCCCAAGCAATGTGGGATCTCATACACCACCTACCCTTATCCATATTATATGGGCTATTACAATCTATCCCCCTTAAATTCCCGACGTCCTTGTCGAGCCTGTCCATTGTAGGTGGCACGGCTCAAGTCCCACATTTCTGGTTGGGATAGGCTCTGATACCATTTGTAACGCCCCAATGGAAGGCCCAAACCACATGGCCTATACTCCAAAAGGACTAGTCAATGATACAATTGGAGCCCCATTGGAACATTATAAAGAGCAAGAACTTCTCCTTCCCAAGCAATGTGGGATCCCATACACCACCTACCCTTATCCATATCATATTATCACAATAAACCTTCCTTGTTAACTCCTCTTTCAGCCACCACCAACGCCAAAAAACAATGTTGTCCTCTAACCTCAGATACTTGGAGAGTCTTTGAAGAATGGCTAAAAACATGTTCTTCCTCTTCTTCTATTAACTTTAATCCTTCCCACAGGGAAGGAAGATTACTCTCATTCATGCTAGAACTCTATAGGAAAACCTAAGAGACAAACCTTCTTTGCCTAAACAAAGAAAACTTTTACCTTACTCTCGAGAGAGAAGGACTCCCGGCCCCCTCAATATATTTCTTCCTATATATATATATATATAGTTGAGGGTGTAGTATAGTGGTCAAAAAAGACTATGGGGCAAGCCTTATAATTCAAACGTCTTGAATTTGAGTAGCCACTATATCCATTTATATTGTTAGGACCATCATACTAAGAAAATTATTTGTTTATTGAATTACTCAAAGTGTAGTACTAACTAATGAGAAACTCCTAATTACTTGCTACCGAATGCATGTTGATTAGGACTGTTCATCTAGACCGGGTTTTTTTCCGGCCCGATCCGGAACCCGGAAAACCGGGTTCCGATTCCGGGTTTCGGCCCGGATCAAACCAGGGCCAAAACCCGGGTTTGAAAACCCGGACCAACCTGGTCCGGATACGGGTTTGAAACCCGAGTACCGGGTTTTAACCCGGTACCTGGATCTTTATTTTTTTTAATAAAAATCGGTATCAAAACGACGCCGTTTTGATACCGGTTATATTCATCCCCCCCTCCGCATCTCTCTCGCTCGCTCGCTCTCTTGTTAAGCTGCGAAAACCAAATCAGAAACCCTAAGCCCCTGGAGCCCGTGACCCCGTGAGCCGTGACCCCATAACCGTCCGCCGCTCGTCCTCGCCGCATCTCGGTCGCTGCATCTCGGTCACCGTCAGCCTTTCCCTCTAGGGCATTGTTCACTTGTTTGGGTACTCTCTCTCTCTCTCTCTCTGTAGCTATGATTCTGTGCTTTTGCCTAAAATATATCCTCTCATGTTCGGTTTTGGTTATACCCATTTAAAATCATCAACTGTAAAAAATAAAAAAATAAAACAATAAATTCAAGTTTTTAAGCATGTTTATTCCAAAAGATGTTCTCAATGAAAAAGTTTTTGAAATTATATTTTAACTACACACATATATATGACTTAGTATTTCCAGAAATTTAGATCAAATCATGGTTTAAATGCTTGTTTGTCGCTCTTATATAAATATATGATGGTTGTGGTTTACACTTAGCAAGACTTGTAGTTAGAGTTGGTGTTTTCCATAAAAAAATTGTAATATGCGGTTCAATGTGGACAAGAGTTAATTGCAAGATTCAGATATCCAGTTTTCTGATTTTGTGCAGTTCAGAAATGTTCACAGTGTGCATGGCTACCAAACAAGGGCTCTTTTATTTTCATAAAGGCAAATTGATACATGTTGATAAGAATAACATGTTGATAAAAATATTTTATTTTCATGGGAAGATTATTGCATTGCTCTCACATGTAGTTATCATGCAATTAACAAGATCCTTATAATATCAAATACCCTTTTTATGAAATTGAATCAGAAGCACGAATAATCATGACAAATCATGAGGTAATCAGCACTTACACTCAATTTTATGTTGTATAGTAGCTTTAGCATGGGGTTTTCTTCTAATCCTTATAATCAGGCCCTGAAGTTTTCTTCTTGTCTCCTCTTTTGCCTAGATTAGCATGGGGTGAGTCAATGTACAATGATTATGATGGAGTTGTCTTGACCTTTTCACTGATTATTGCAAATCTCCTAAGGGTCTCACCAGTACCCCAATCGAACTCTGATATTGCAGGACGACCAATGTGTGATTTTTTTTTAGGTACTGCTCTAGTTGTTTTTTGTTTTTTTAGAACTCTGATATTCTTGGATCTAATTCTTGCTACATTGACTCGCGATGCATTTTTATGGGAAGATTATTGCATTGTATTACCTCATTATGGGCAAGCCTGAATTCAGATGTTTTGCTGATCAAAGAAGGATGGCTTGACTTTTTTAATATTTCTCTCATTGTAATTCAGATCATGACTTGCAGACCCCGTTCAGAATATTCAGATCTCTATGTGTTTCTACCTCAAGGGTGTTTCCCACTTCAACTTCTGTATTTTGAAAGAAAGCATGTAATATATATTATCCCAGTGAAGCTTTGTTTGAGTGTTGGCACATGATCAAACTATGGTTTTCTATTTTATGTTTTTCCTTCGGTGGGAGTATTGTAAGGTCAGATTTTGTGATTTTGATTTTGTGCTCTGCAAAGTTTGTAAAGCATTGAGCAAACTTGAAAAGTTACATTTGCAAAGGTCAGATTTTGTGCTCTGATTTTATGCAAAGTTTGTATTGTAGCAGAATGGCAATATGAACTTCATGAAGAATTAATAATAAATTGAAAAAATAAAATAAAATCCGGGTTCAACCCGGAATCCGGGTTTTGAAAAACCCGAGTTCCGGCCCGGGTCTGACCCGAACCAACCCGGTCTGGGTTTCGGCCCGAGTTCAAGACCCGGGTCCCGATCCGGGTACACCCGGGTTCCTGGGTTGGAACCCGGATGAACACCCTTAATGTTGATCCTTAAAATTAATCGATGGAGACATTTGCCAAAACATGTAAAAGGAAAAAAGATATATATTGTATTTAGGAAGAATTACTATCTAGGTCCTTAAGATTTTTTATTTATTTATTTTTTGACTTTTTTACAAAATGATACCTTAGGTGCATATTTTTAGTCGGTCCTTCCGTTAGAATTTTATTAATTTAGTGACGAAAAAGTTGACATGGCACATACTTGCCACTTCATAACCACTCATAAGAGCACACTTATCATTTGTATGCAGTCAACTTTAAAAAATGAAAAAACACAGTCAACTTGTTATGTCTTTCGTAACCACGAGGGCTCCCTTGTGGCTGGCTTTGTTATTATTATTATTTTTTATAATTTGAAAGTTTTATTATGTTTGTTTGGTTTTTCAAGTTTATTTTTTAATTTTTAACACATTGTTTTAACTAATTATTTTTTTTCTTAAAACATTAATTTTATGAAATTTAGCCTTTTTCTTATTTTTAAGGTTTTAAATATAAATATAGGTTCCAAAATTAAATAATAAGAACAAAGATTCTAGACGGAGGCCAAGTGCATGCTTGGATCTGATGATAATAAGACTACAAGAAAATAAAAGGGATAAGTATTAATTGATTCGATGGCCAAGAGTAATTTTTAAAATAAATTTAAAAATGATAAAATTCATGGTAATATATAATTTTTTTAAAAAAAATTTAAAAGTGTGGTTAAGATTTTAGATAATCGAGAATATGGTTAAGATCAATTATCCGTGTTTCATAACGTCGAATTGCATGAATAATAATAGAATTATTATTATTATTATTATTATGTCATCAACGTGACATGTTTTGAAATTTATCTTTTAAATAAGTAATGTTATTTGTACGCAAATGCCGTGCACTGCTTTTAAAAGAAATTAGTAAATATAGAATATATATGAAAAAAATTAATTTTTAATAATGAATCTCACTCTTTTTTTTTAAAATATATATATATATATACAGTACTTACACAATATATAATTATATATAATATTATTCTAAATTATAATACGTTAATGGTGTGTAGTGTAAATATATTCATAATAATATTGACCGATTCTCATCAAGTTATTTATGCCATAGAAAAACAAATGAAATAGTTCCTTTGATTTCATCCGACATTTATCATGGTCTAAGGGGTAAGGGTAAGCTTTGATATACAATAATATTTCCTTAAAGATAGAGTCCGTTATTTCCTGATATAATAACAAGAAATAATAAAATAGGATTTCATTGTATGTACTTAATATTCATCGTAATAACCAAAGGCATGTGGTATTATTAATATAATCCCCAGCCTCCAAAATGGAGGCTTGGAGTTCGAAACCCCCCTCCCTCAAATGTATCAAAAAAAATATTCATCCGTAATCACTGTAAAAAAAAATATTATCCGTAACTAATATCTACATTATAATAAGAATTTTCTTTTGGAAATGACTTGTATAGTTTTAAGGAGGCAAGTCTCGTATTTTTTTTCTTTTTACAAAAATAAATAAATATGTGACTCACATAAAAAAAAAAATTATTTTTTAACGGTAGGCCTCATTTCTTTTAAAAAGAATACTTGGGACTTAAACATCCTAGCTATAACTATATCATGTAAAATCATCAATTATTCCAAAAGTTTAAACAAATAGAAACAAGTATATTTAATAATTTGTATTATATTCTTAATATTCTCTTTCGCGTGTGGGTCAGATTCTCCCTCACTCAGTGGACTCGACACGAAAAATATTTAATAAAATGTAGTAGAGTGTAAAGTTAGGGTTCAAATCTAGAACCTCTGCACTAATATAATGTGAAATCACCAATTGTACCAAAAACGTAAACTTATGAAAATAGATAAATTTAATTATTTGTATTATATTCATAACATATATAATATTAATGTTAAAGTGTGTTTTGTAACCACCAGTTCCAAACCACGCTAAGTGCCTGTAAAAGAAGAGAATGGCGTGGTCAGGTGTGTCCATGTAACGCCCCAATGGAAAGTCCAAACCACATGGCCTATACTCCAAAAGGACTAGTCAACGATACAATTGGAGCCCTATTGGAACCTTATAAGGAGCAATAACTTCTCATTCCCAAACAATGTGAGATTTTATACACAACCTACCATTATCCTTATCATATGGAGTATCACAATCTACCCCTCTTAAATTCCCGACATCCTCGACGGGCCTGTCGGTTGTAGGTAGCACAATTCAAGTCCCACATTTCTAGTTGAGATAGACTCTGATATCATTTGTAAAGCCTCAATGGAAGGCCTAAACCACATAACCTATACTCCAAATGGACTAGTCAATGATACAATTGGAGCCCTATTGGAACCTTATAAAAGGCAAGAACTTTTCTTTCCTAAGTAATGTGGGATCTCATTCACCACCTACCATTATCCTTATCATATGAGATTTCACAATCTCCCATTCTTAAATTCTCGATGTCCTCTTCGAGCCCGTCCTTCATTGGTGGCACGACTCAAGTCTCATATTTCTGCTTGGGATAGGCTTTGATACCATTTGTAACGCCCCAATGGAAAGCCCAAGCCACATGACCTATACTCCAAAAGGACAAGTTAATGATACAATTAGAGTCCTATTGGAACCTTATAATCAGTAATAATTTCCCCTTCCCAAGCAATGTGAGATCTTATACATCACCTACCCTTATCCTTATCATATAGGGTATCACAATCTACCTCTCTTAAATTCCCGACGTCCTCGTCGAGCCTGTCCGTTGTAGGTAGCACAGCATAAGTCTAACATTTCTGGTTAGGATAGGCTCTGATACCATTTGTAACGCTCCAATGGAAGACCCAAATCACATGACCTATACTCTAAAAGGATTAGTCAATGATACAATTGAAACCGCATTAGAACCTTATAAAGAGCAATAACTTTTCTTTCCCAAGCAATGTGAGATCTCATTCACCACCTACCTTTATCCTTATCATATGAGATATCACAATCTCTCATTCTTAAATTCCCGACGTCCTCGTTGGGCCTGTCCTCAGTTGGTGGCACAACTCAAATCCCACATTTTTTATTGGGATATGCTCTGATAGCATTTGTAACGCCCCAATGGAAGGCTCAAATCACATGACCTATACTCCAAAAGGACTAATCAATGATATAATTAGAGCCCCATTGGAATCTTATAAGGAGCAAGAACTTCTCCTTCCCAAGCAATATAGGATTCTATACACCACCTACCCTTATCCTTATCATATGCAGTATCACAATCTACCCCCCTTAAATTCTCGATGTCCTCGTTGGGCTTCTCTATTGTAAGTAGCACGACTCAAGTTCCACATTTTTTGTTGGCATAGGCTCTGATATAATTTGTAACGCCTCAATGGAAGACCAAACCACATGACCTATACTCCAAAAGGACTAGTCAATTATACAATTGGAACCCCATTGGAACCTTATAAAGAGAAATAACTTTTATTTCCCAAGAAATGTGGGATCTCATTCACCACCTACCATTATCCTTATCATATGGGATTTCACAATCTGCTCTTCTTAAATTTCAGACGTCCTCGTCAAGCCCGTCCTTTGTAAGTAGCACCACTCAAGTCTCACATTTCTGGTTGGGATAGGCTTTGATACTATTTGTAACGCCCCAATAGAAGACCCAAACCACATGATCTATACTCCAAAAGGACTAGTCAATGATACAATTGGAGCCCCATTGAAACCTCATAATGAGCAATAACTTCTCTTTCCTAAGCAATGTGGGATCATATACACCACCTACCATTATCCTTATTATATAGGATATCACAATCTCCCCTCCTTAAATTCCCGACGTCCTTGTCAGATCTGTCTGTTGTAGGTGGCACGACTCAAGTCTCACATTTCTGGTTGAGATGGCTGTGATACCATTTGTAACGCCCCAATAGAAGACCCAAATCACATAGCCTATACTCCAAAAGGACTAGTCAATAATACGATTGGAGCCCCATCGAAAACTTATAAGAAGCAAGAACTTCTTCTTCCCAAGCAATGTGGGATCCTATAGAATATCTACCATTATCCTTATATATGTGGTACCACAATCATTTGTAAAGCTCCAATGGAAAGCCCAAACCACATGATCTATACAATTCGAGCCCCATTGGAACCTTATAAAGAGATAGAACTTCACATTCCCAAGCAATATTGGATCTCATACACCGCCTACTATTATCCTTATCATATGGAGTATCACAATCTACTCCCCTTAAATTCCCGACATCCTCGTCGGACCTGTCCGTTGTAGGTAGCACGCCTCAAGTCCCACATTTCCAATTGGGATAGGCTCTGATACTATTTGTAACGCCCTAATGGAAGACCTAACTACATGACTTATACTCTAAAATGACTAGTCAAAAATACAATTGGATCCCCATAGGAACCTTATAAAGAGTAAGAATTTTTCTTTCCAAAGCAATGTGGGATCTCATTCACCACCTATCCTTATCCTTCTCATATGGGATATTACAATCTCCCCTCTTTAAATTCACGACGTCCTCGTCGGGCCTGTCCTTCGTGGGAGGCACGGCTCAAGTCCCACATTTATGGTTGAGATATGCTCTGATACCATTTGTAACGCCTTAATGGAAGGCCTAAACCACATCACCTATACTCCACAAGGACTAGCCAATGATATAATTGGAACCCCATTGAAACCTTATAAAGAGCAAGAACTTTTCTTTCCCAATCAATATGAGATCTCATTCACTACCTACATTTATCCTTATCATATGAGATTTCACAATCTCACATTCTTAAATTCTCGACGTCCTCATCGAGCCCGTCTTTTGTAGGTGGCACGGCTCAAGTCTCACATTTCTGGTTAGGATGGGCTTTGATACTATTTGTAATGCCACAATGGAAGACCCAAACAACATGGCCTATATTTCAAAAGAACTAGTCAATGATACAATTGGAGCCCCATTGGAACCTTATAATAAGTAATAACTTCTCATTTCCAAGCAATGTGGGATCATATATACCACCTACCCTTATCCTTATCATATGGGGTATCACAATCTACCTACCTTAAATTCCCGACGTCCTCGACGGACCTGTCCATTGTAGGTAGCATGCCTCAAGTCCTATATTTCTAGTTGAGATATGCTCTAATACTATTTGTAACGACCTAAAAGAATGCCCAAACCACATGGCCTATATTCCAAAAGGACTAGTCAACAATACAAATGGAGTCTCATTGGAACCTTATAAGGAGCAAGAACTTCTCATTCCCAAGCAATTTAGGATCCTATACACCACCTACACTTATCCTTATCATATATGGTACCACAATCATTTGTAATGCCCCAACAAAATGCCCAAACCACATAACCTATACTCCAAAATGACTAGTCAATGATACAATTGGAACCTTATATAGAACAATAATTTTCTTTCCCAAGCAATGTGGGATCTCATTCACCACTTACCCTAATCCTTATCATGTGGGATAACACAATCTTCCCCCCTTAAATTCCCGACGTCCTTTTCGGGCTTGTCCTTTGTAGGTCGCACGTCTCAAACCCCACATTTCTGGTTGGGATAGGCTCTAATACCATTTGTACCACCCCAATGGAAGACCCAAACCACATGACCTATACTCCGAAAGGGCTAGTCAACAATCCAATTAGAGCCCCATTGGAACCTTATTAGGAGCAAGAACTTCTCATTCCTAACCAATGTGGGATCCTATACATCACCTACCATTATCCTTATCATATGGGGTATCACAATCTACCCCCCTTAAATTCCCGACATCCTCGTTGGGCCTATCGGTTGCATGTAGCACAGTTCAAGTCCCACATTTATGGTTGGGATAGGCTCTAATACCATTTGTAACGCCTCAATGGAAGGCCCAAACCACATAACCTATACTCCAAAAGGACTAGTCAATGATACAATTGGAACCTTATTAAGAGAAAGACTTTTCTTTTCCAAATAATGTGGGATCTCATTCACCACCTATCCTTATCCTTATCAATATCGGTTGTCGTGCCCGTCCTTTGTAGGTGGCAAGGCTCAAGTCTCACATTTCTGGTTGGGATATGCTTTGACACTATTTGTAACGCTCCAATGGAAGACCCAAACCACATGGCCTATACTCTAAAGAACTAGACAATGATACAATTGGAGTCTCATTGGAACCTTATAATGAGCAATAACTTCCCCTTCCCAAGCAATGTGGGATCATATACACCACCTACCATTATCTTTCTCATATGGGGTATCATAATTTACCTCCCTTAAATTCCCGACGTTCTCGTCGGGACTATCCGTTGTAGGTAGCACGGCTTAAGTCCCACATTTCTGGTTGGGATAGGCTCTGATACTATATGTAACGCCCCAATGGATGGCCAAACCACATGGCCTATACTCTAAAATGACTATTCAAAGATACAATTGGAGCCATACTGGAACCTTATAAGGAGCAAAAACTTCTCATTCCCAAGCAATGTGGGATCCTATACACCACCTATCATTATCCTTATCATATGGGGTATCATAATCTACCCCCTTAAATTCTTGACATCCTCGTCGGGCCTGTCAGTTGTATGTAGCACAGTCAAAGTCCCACATTTCTGGTTGGTATAGGCTCTGATACCATTTGTAAAGCCTCAATGGAAGGCCCAAACCACATGACCTATACTCCAAATGGACTAGTCAATGATACAATTAGAACCCTGTTGGAACCTTATAAAGAGCAAAAACTTTTATTTTCCAAGTAATGTGGGATCTCATTCACTACCTACTCTTATCCTTACCATATGGGATTTCACAATCTCTCATTCTTAAATTCTCGACGTTCTCGTCGAGCCCGTCCTTCGTTGGTGGCACGACTCAAGTCCCACATTTTTTGTTGGGATAGGTTTTGATACCATTTGTAACGCCCCAATAGATGCCCCAAACCACATGATCTATACTCCAAAAGAACTAGTCAATGATACAATTGGAACCCCATTGGAACCTTATAATGAGTAATAACTTCTCATTCTCAAGCAATGTGAGATCCTATACACCACCTACCCTTATCCTTATTATGTGGGATATCACAATCTACCTCCCTTAAATTCCCGACGTCCTTGTCGGGCCTGTCCGTTGTAGGTTGCACGACTCAAGTCCCACATTTCTGGTTAGGATAGGCTCTGATACCATTTGTAACGCTTCAATGGAAGGCCCAAATCACATTACTTATACTCCAAAAGGACTAGTCAATGATACAATTGGAACTCCATTAGAACATTATAAAAAGCAAAAACTTTTATTTTCTCAACAATGTTGGATCTCATTCACCACATACCCTTATCCTTATCATATGAGATATCACAATCTCTCATTCTTAAATTCTCGACGTCCTCGTCGGGTCCATCCCTCGTTGGTGGCATAGCCCAAGTCCCACATTTCTGGTTGGGATAGGCTCTGATAGCATTTGTAACGCCCCAATGGAAGGTTCAAACCACATGGCCTATACTCTAAAATGACTAGTCAATGATACAATTGGAACCACATTGGAATCTTATAAGGAGCAAGAACTTCTCATTCCCAAGCAAGGTGGGGTCCTATACACCACATACACTTATCATTATCATATGGGGTATCACAGTCCATGACACCTCTAATGCCAAAGTTAGAATATATTTCCACTGAAGAAAAGAGAGAAAGTGCTAAGAGTTTTTTTAAAGTAATTAACTTGTCTTATTTGCTTGTTCCTTCTTGTTTATCCTCATGTACCCTCGTGTTGGAGTCTGGTCTGCTCAAATTACCATATGTAAATGCGGCAGCCCCTTGTTGGCAACAAGATCTTCTGTCAGGATTCCATACTTAAACTCCATGCCGTCAAATTTAATGTGGCATGACTGTTTTGCGCGTTACTCGGGCTGGAATATGCCGGCGCATACTTTGGCTCGAGCCTTCCCAAGATATTGGGCCAAATTAGGTACGCCCTGTCCCCAGGCCCAAAAGCACTGCAGACAAAGGTCTGGTCTTATGAAAGGGACCGGAATACCCTTTCCAATTATCCTGCCAATTCCTACCATGCGAGCAGTGGGAAATATCCTTATTGTCCTCGCGAAAATTCCATGCCCCCATGCCTAGGACAATGTGCAACAATTAATTTTTCACATACAATCGTGCGGTGGGAGTCATGGGCCTCATGCCTGCATTTCACCTTTTTTGACACTTGTCACCTCCCCATTAGAAACTGTCCAATCGATCCAACATACCTACTTATATCCCAGGCTCAAGCCATCAATCTTTCTCCTTTTGCTAGGGCTGTACAAAAAATTGAGAAACTGACCTAGATCGGCCGTCGGAGCTCAGAACCAACCAAAACCAGTGAAGAATCGGTCGATGTGCGGCAGCAAATAGAGAAAACTGATATCGGCCGGCCGACTAAATAAACTATTTTTTTTTATATATTATGTACTTAAAACGACGTCATTCTACTTAACTTTAAGTGTAACGGCGTTGTTTTAAGCCTTAGTTGTGTTTTAAACACAACTTAAATGACGTCGTTTGGTATTAAACCAAACGGCGTCATTTAATTCATAACGATTAAAAAAAAATTAAGTAGAACAACGCCATTTGGTTTAAACCAAACGGCGTCATTTCAAAATAACTTTGTTTTCTTCCTCGCGTTCTTCCCAATTCTCATCCTCTCTATCTCTCCTCTCTGCAACACTCTCTCTTACTACTCTCACAGAGGAAGCTCAGTCTAGGAACCGACCGTGAACCGCCAGAGAAATGAAGCAACAATTTCGACCAGTGTTTCTCCTCCCCGTCGACCGATTTCAGCCGATTTTCTCCTCCACAAATTAACTTTCGGTCGGCGTCAGTTTTGCCCAAAAAGCGAACCGAAAAGGTAGGTTTTCACCCCTATCTTTCGCATTGTATGTTCTCCCCTTCCAATTGGTCCGACGTTCCTCCTTCCCTTTTCTTTCTCACCCGTCTTTAGCATCTCTCAGACCTTAGGAAATGGCCCCCAAAAATGCTTCCCATTTTTCGTCCCGAGATTTGAATCTGCCACGTCTCGAAGCCCCCTTAGGGCCTGGGGTGCATGTCCTGCAATGCCTCCTAGTATTTCGAGGGATACCACTGGTTTGCATCTAACTTTCGCTCAGACCTAAATGTCGTATGCGACTCGTTTGGAATATCAGACTACATTACTATGGAGGTTCCGAGACCCTGTTAGGGGGTCGTGGACTCAAAAGGGTTCACCAAGAAGGTGGACCTATTTCCTATGATGTTCTTAAATGGGTTGTGACTTCCTTTCTGCTGCCCTATTCGACATGTTATGTACTTTGTATGGTTGGCCCCCCCCAATACTTGGCGGATATTGATGTCTTTTTGCGTCATTTGCCACATGGTGCTTGGTTGCGAGGGATGAAGAACATCCTGACCTAATGGCTAGGGGAGTTCTTCTATACCCACAAGATATAGGGTCATGACAGCAACGTGTGTAGTTTTAGGTCCCGACCTAAATTTCAGGTGGCCTGCCTTGAACAATTATTCTCTTGCGTCAAGGATTGGTTCAAGAGGTTTTTTATTTTTTATTTTGTCGGGATGAGGTTGGGAGTTCCCTACCAGAAGGTCCTCCTCCAGGCCTTATGGGGGGTCGTCCCTAACGATAAGGAGGTTGTGATAAATTTTTCTGCTTGTAAGCGAGTTTGCATTGGGAGTATTTATGCCTGGGTACAAGGTCACCAGGAGGAGGTCTGGAGCGAGGCTCTATTGACTACAGTGAACATCGAACAGTTTGTGGTAATGTCAAACCAGTCAAGGGTTTCTAACCTCAACTTCTAGAGAGAGGCCTTCTATTTCTGTGGCAAGAAGAGGCCTTGCAGTCCGGCTGCAGAGGGGAAGGATAAAAGGGGCTGCTTGAGGCCATGTGGGGATCGTCAGACTCCAGTAGCAGTCCCGGGAGGGGGGGCTTATTCTTGACTGAGAAGCTCGAGCCAACCCTCAAGTGCTCTGCTTGTCGTGCAGGTTAGGGTGTTGCCCCGACCAATGCAGTAGGTAGAATATACGAGGAGGAGAATGACACAGCGTGGCCTATCCTTGCCAGATAGCGTTCAAGTACTTATGGAGCAAGTAGAAGCCAATGCAGCGACGATGGGGCTTGACCACCGAACTTCTGGCCTGTGGGCCGCTTGGACACAACATCGGGCTTTGGCTCCTACCCAGTCAGGCGGTCATAATCGGTCCAAGGTGTCCAGCCATACAGAGCGGGAACTTGACATGGCCTTCTTCGCAACCTTCCTAGACCTCATCTCAGAGGGTTCAGTTGACGACGACCTCCCTTTTGAAAGTGTTGAAGGGACACCTTCGACTATAGCTACAATTAAGGCAGCAGGGGAATTTGTCAAGGACAGCTACCCTTCCCATTCCCTCGCCTCCAACACAACTAGTCCTCACTGGTTGTAGACCAGATCGAGGAACTAGCTTCCTCATCTTCCTCCCTTTCGACGTCTTGTCCGAGGTGGGGGCAACGTAAGAGGTGGAAGTAGAGGTTTTGACTGGGCACCCTGCCGACAAACGTGTGACCCCCGTCTGGAGATGTAAACATTGAGGACTTAGCAAAGCCTTTGGTTAACGAGGCGGCTAGCGCGGGGGTGGTGGAATCCTCAATTGTAGAGGAGGCTGGCGTTGGTAGGCATGTGAGTTCTCCTCGGGGGGTGCTCCTTCAACCCCACTGGGCGCGCTGGCGGGACTGGTGTGCATCCCTCAGAGAGGAGAACAAGGTGACGCAAGGGCTTTCAGAGTTGGTCCGAGTAAGGGAGCCACTCGAGTGGAAGCCGTTCACAACATAGCCGGCCAGCTCAGAGGAATCCTGTCTCCTCTAAGTTTCCATGGGCCATTTTGTTTTGCTTGTTTGCTTGTTTCTTTATCTTCTTCTTTTTTTCCGGTTCTGCTGCCTACATGCCCCAGGGAATCGATCATCTAGCAGTTTGGATTGTTGATGGGAGGGTCGACTTAGAATCGGAGGCCTGTGGGCTGCGAGCTTTCACGGTCCAGGCCCACGAAAAGGCACTCCAGGCTCGGGTGGAGAGAGATGGCACAGTGAAGGCCTTCATTGAGGTCAATCGGAGCTAGTGCAAGAAGCAGATGGGGTATTCCCTCCTTCGCGACAAGGTGGCTCGCCGAGAGGGTGAGTTGGTCGAGAGGGGCGAGGAGATAAGTTGTTGTCGTCTTCAGGCAAGCAACTCGGGGAGGAGTGAGATGACAATAAGGACAGGATATCCTGTCAGGACGTCGAGTTGGCAGAGTTAAAAGAGCGTTGCTAGCAGCATGACGAACTCATCCAAGAGATCGAGAAGTCCCTCAAGAACATGGGAAGGTAGCATGCATTGGAGCTCAGAGAGCATAGGCGACTTAAGGATGAGGTCAAATCTCAGGACCGACTAATCGTGGGACTTAACGACTCCCTCCGGCGGAGTCGAGAATAGATCGGATCCCAGGATAGAGAACTCGGGGCCTAAGATCCAAGCTAACCTTGACCAAGGGAGAGATCGTCTCCTGTGACCTTCAAGTTGCCTCCTTGGAGGCCAAGCTAGCCTCCTCCCAAGAAGATCTGATGTGGATCTCCCCTAAGTTAATGGCAATTAGGGTTGTCCACAACAGGGCCTACGACACCGGGACAACCTAGAAAAGATGCGAGACTTCTTCTTGAGAACCCCAAGGCCAACCTCCTTGAACTTGACCTAAAGACCTTGCATCCTGATAGTTCCTCACTCCAGTTCCTCGATTCCTTAGGCCGTGATATGATGCCCGATGCCTTTCTGCCTCTGGCTCTTCATTTCTGATCTGTTAATAACACTTGTATACGTGTGTTTATTATCATTTTATGTCATTATTATGCCTTCCACCTCCCTTTAATGTGGACGCATAATGAACTTTGTACTTTGTAACACTTGAATATATAATGAATGCGACTCCGGACATCCTTTCTTCCTGCCATTACAAATTTACATGTTTGTGTTTTCCTCGCCCATTATTGTTTTTACGATTTCCATGTTCTTCCCCTCGATCTGACTTAGGGTTCGGTTGAGTCTCCTTCACCACAACGCGTCTCTTGCAAGTGTGCATGCTACTCTCTGAGGCTCAGAATGGGTTGTGGTCCTAGAACAAGCCAGTTGCAAACGCTGGACGTATGTTACCATATTCGTACGGGGAGATGGACTCGATCGCGTCGGGTGGTGAGGAGGGATTGAGACACTCGGGAGAGATGTTCCCTCCTATAATCATTGAGGTGCGAGCTCAAAGCATCAACTTAGATAACTAGGTAGAAGACGGACTCGACCGCGTTAGGTGATGATGAGAGACTAGGAAATTTGGGAGAGGTGTTCCCTCCTATAATTACCGTGTTACGAGCGCGGAGTATCGGCTTAGATAACTAGGCGGGAGATGGACTCAACCACGCTTAGTGGTGAGGGAAGACTGGGACACTTAGGAGAGGTGTTCCCTCCTATGATCTTTGGGGTGCGAGCGTGGAGTATCGACTTAGATAACCAGGCGAGAGATGGACTTGACCGCGTTCGGTGGCGGGAAAAGATTGGGACACTTGAGAGAGGTGTTCCCTCCTATCATCGTCGGTGTGTGAGCGCAAAGCGATATAGATAACCAGGCAGGAGATGGACTTGACTGTGCTTGGTGGTGATGAGATTTTAGGACACTTGGGAAATGTGTTCCCTCCTATGATCGTCGGGGTGCGAGCATGAAGCATCGACTTAAATAATCAGGTGGGAGATGGACTCGACCGCCTTGGGTGGCGAGGAGAGATTGAGACACTTGGTAGAGGTGTTCCCTCCTATGATCGTCGGGGTGTGAGTGCAGAGCATCAACTTAGATAACCAGTCAGGAGATGGACTCAATCTCGTTCGGTGGCGAGGAGAGACTGAGACACTTGAGAGCCAAAGATGTTCCCTCTTATGATTGTCGGAGTGCAAGCACGAAGCATCGGCTTAGATAACCAGGCGGGAGATGGACTCAACCACGTTGGGTGGCAAGGAGAGTCTGGGATAGTTGGGAGAGGTGTTCCCTCCTATGATCGCCGAGGTGTGAGCGCGGAACATCGACTTAGATAATTCCTGGGACACGTTAGCAAAAAGGGAATAATAGAGCACTTTTATTGAAAATCTTGGCTTACATGACCCGAGGCGAATCCCCCCTTTTTATGGAGTTTCTAGACAAAATATTTCATAAGGTGTTCCGCGTTCCATGGGCATAACATCTCATTTACCTTTGCATCCCTGAGCTAGTATGTTCCGGGTCGATGGTAGACTGTTACCACGTATAGTCCTTCCCACCTTGGCCCAAGCGTCCCTTTTTTCCTGGGAGGTCACTCTCATTTTCTTTAGCACCAGATCCTCTTCTTTGAAAGATCGGGTTCTGACCCTTCTTCATTCGTTCTTTCGTTGAAATGTTGGACTCCAAAGCTCGACATGCCTACCTCTACTGGAATAACCACCTCGCTGCCATATATTAGCGCAATGGGAGTCTCCTCAGTGGGGGTTTTAACCGTGGTACAATACGCCCACAAGACCCCAGGGAGCTCTTCCGCCCAGGTTTTGTTGGTCGCCTAGACTTGTTCATTGGCTTGAGGGTGTCCCAGGAATGAATAACTGGCCTTTATGCCTAGCTCGTTGCACCAATTTCTGTAATGGTCAGAATCAAGTTGTCTCTTATTGTTCGCAATTGTAGCCTGGGGTATGCCATACCAGCACACCACGGCCTTCCATAGGAATTGAGTTACACCGGCATAAATTATTGTCGTGAAGGACTTAGCCTTCACCCACTTCGTGAAGTAGTCCACCGCTACCAGGATCAATTTTGCGCCACCCTTCCCTGGCGGCATCGGACCTACAATGTCTAGTCCCTACTGCGCGAACGACCAAGACGAAGTGATAGATGTCATCTCCTCAAGTGGGCAATGCAAAATCATTGCATGCATTTGGCATTTCTCACACTTTTGGGCAAATTCCTCCGCATCCTTGAGGACTCGGAGCCAATAATAAATTCAGTGCCTTTCCTGCTAAGGTTCTCCCTCTTAAATGATTTCCACATACCCCTTCAAGTATTTCTGTCATGACGTATTGAGTCTCTTCTAGGGAGATACACTTAAAGACGATCTCGTTTGTACAGCTTCCCGTTCACAAGGACAAATCGGGCAACCCTATTCTTTACTCATCTTACCTTGTCCTTTTGGTTCCACAGCTCTCTAGTGGTTATAAATCAATTTATCTCGCAAGCCCACTCGGGTATAACACCCTGTTTCCAAGATCTCGATTCCCACGGCTGGGACCTCCACTATCCTTGCGACTGCTGCCTACAGTAACTCTGTGTCATCCATGCTCAATGCCGCCCATGCTAGCCGACCGCCTTCCAGTTGTCCTTTTGGGAAATTCGAATGATGGTGAAGCACTGGAAGTGGTCGCGTTCTTCCCACATTCGTTGCAGATAGAGCTGGAGCCTTTCGCTCTTTTCCATGTACTTCCCTTTAACCTAGTTCACCACTACTTCAAAGTCTGCCTTGATTTCATGTTTGCCTCGCCCTGAGCTCTCATGATGATGAGGCCCGCCAGCAAGGCCTCGTATCTGCTTTGTTGTTCATAGTCTTGAACTCAAGCCTTATCGAGTGGTAGGTATCCTCGCCTTCGTCGAAAACTACATATACCTCCATAGCTCCGTCTTCTCGGCATGATGAGCTGTCAATGTAAACATGCCCTTGGTTGCCCTCTGGTAGGGCGAGTGCATCTTCAAGGGGTCCAGTCATCTCAGAAACAAAATCTACGAGGATTTGCCCCTTGATGGTCATTCGGAGGACGTAGTCAATGTCAAACTCGCTCATTTTGATTAACCAATTCACTAGGCACTCGGACGTGTCCGAGCACTGCAAGACCTTTTTTAGTGGCACTTCCGTTAGAACCTTTATCGGATGAGCTTGGAAGTAAGGCCTCAGTCGGCGGGCAGCAACTACTAGCGCGAATGCCAACAGCTCCATTGGTGGGTATCTCGGCTCCGGCTCCTCCCAGACCAACGCCACTGAGACAACGATGGACGTGATAGACAAGCAACAGTACAAGGTTTCGCCTGATACCTTTTAGCTTAGAAGGGGCAGGTTAGTGAGATACTCCTAGAACTGGGTAATTGCCTCTTTGTAGTCGTCATTCCACTCATGAACTTTCTGCAATACTTGGGAGAATGATGAGCACTTATCAGTTGATTTGGAAACAAATCGATTAAGCGCTGCAGTTCTCCCCATGAGTCTCTATACTTCGTTGATGGTCTAAGGGGGTTTCATGTTGATTAGAGCTTGAATCTTCTCCGAATTGGCTTTGATGCCTCTTTTTGAGACCATGAACTCGATGAACTTTCCCAATCTTACCTCGAAAGCGCACTTCACAGGGTTGAGCTTCATCTTGTACTTTTGGAGGACTGCATAAGCCTCATGCAAGTCATCGATATGCACTTCGGGCTCCTTACTTTTGACAAGTAGGTCTTCGACGTATACTTCTACATTGCGGTCGATTTGCTCTTTGAACATCTGGGTAACCATCCTATGGTAGGTGGCCTTGACGTTCTTGCGGTTGAAGGGCATCGCTCAATAGCACTACACGCCTCGGTCCGTAATAAAGGCGGTCTTTTCTTCATCATCAGGACTCATCTATATTTGGTTGTACCCAGCATAGGTGTCCATAAAGCTCAACATTTTGTGCCCAACCATCGAGTTTACGATCAGGTTGATGCGTGGCAAAGGAGAACTATCTTTTGGACATGCCTTGTTCAAGTTGGTAAAATCAACACACATCCTCCACTTGTTGTTTGACTTCCATACTAGGACCACGTTAGAAAGCCATTCCGGCTAATAGGCTTCTCGGATGAACCTCATGGCAAGCAACCGATCTACCTCATATGCTATCGCAGTGTATTTCTCGCTGAAACTTCGCATTTTTTGCCAAACCTTCTTGACATCAGGATTCATGCTCAGGCATTGTTTGATCACGAGCATGTCTGCGTGGCTCTAGGTGAATACGTGTTAATGTTCGACGATGAACCATATTAACTGGGATCTCATCTCACGGCTCATCTTTGTTTCGATTCTCACCCTCCTCTCCAAATGTGTGGTGTCTAGTGATACCAGTTTGAAAGGGTTCGTCGACCTCTATCTGTTCCGAATTCCGCTCGTCCTGAGTCTCCACCTCTGATCGATGAGTTCAGGGGGTGGAGGCAAGACTCCCGAGGCAGCCTAAGATGGTTCTACCAAGCACATCTCCACTCTGGCATTCTTGAGCTTCTCTACTTTCGAAGTTAGCTTTGCCGCTCGCTCCTCTATATCTGCTAGTACACCTCCCTGGTCGGCCGGATGGGTTTCTTGAGTGTGGGCCATTCAGGAGTGGGTCTTAGCTAGCACGATGATGCTGTTAGATCAAAATAACTATCGATCCCGCATGCACCAGTTGTTAAAGCATATTTTGTAACCACCAGCTCCCAACCATGCTGAGTGCCTATAAAAGAAGATAATGGGGTGGTCGAGTGTGTCCGTGACACCTCCGATATCAAAGTTAGAATATATTTCGACCGAAGAAAAGAGAGAAAGAGCTAAGAGTTTTTTTTAGAGTGATTAACCTGGCTCATTTGCCTGCTCCTTCTTGTTTACACTCCTATACTCTCACATTGGGGTCTTATCTACTCAGGTTGCCATACTGCCGCATTTAATACGGTAGACCCTTATCGGCAACAGGATCTTCTGTCGGGATTCCATGCTTGCACTTCATATCGGCGCATTTATTGTGGCGTGACCTTTTTGTGTGTTACTCAGGTTGAAATGCGCCGGTGCATACTTTGACCTGGGCCTTTTCCCTAGAACATTGGGCCAAATTAGGTATGCCCAATCCTCATACCCAAAAGCATTACAGACACAAGCCCGGTTCTACAAGGGAGGGAAATATCCCTTCCAATTACTTATGTCCTTTTGTCAAACCATACAAACCTTGAACCTTCTATGTTTTGGTAGAGTTGGGACTTTTTCTTACTTGCTTATTTTTCTTTTGAAGAATAGCACCACGGGTTAAGACTGATTGACGATAACATTCATTACACCATCTTCCTAAATTAAAAAAAAATAAAAAATTATAACAATACTTAGTATTATCACACAAAAATTTTAAATTTTGTTTAAAAAATAAAAATGAGATTCTAAAAATAAATAACAAATTTAGATCCGTCGTCCGGCAAACCCCACTTTGTGACTCGTCGAGATGGCCATTAGAAAATGATGTTGTGATGCATGGGTTTTGTATGGTTACTATGGAGATTGGATAGAAAATGAACAGGCCTAAGGTCTAAATAGAAAATGAGTATTTCCACAGGACTTATTTTTATGGACCGATTGGAATTGAAGCTCTATTTTTAGGAATAGAATATTTCCTGTACGCAACGGATCAAGAGACCTCTTAGATTTTGTACTTGATTTTCAAATTCTCATACACGTGTAGAGAGAGTATAATAGTGGAGTTTTCAGAGCATATTTGTTTTTATCCTCCAAATATAAAACTTCTACTATTTATAAAAAAATAGACTTCTCACTTCATCATGAAAAGTATAAATTTTATTTTTTTAATATAATTCACATTTTATTAAAGATTTGCACAAAACTTATACCTACCCTTACTTCTTTTTTTTTTTTTTTAATTCATGTCATCCTTCCGTTTATTTTAAAAAAAGGTAAAACTTTTCTTTTGTAGCTGCCAATTATTGGAACTTTTTTCCTCCAAATTGCACCATAAAAAATAAGAATAAATATAGATAGAAGTCACTATTGGGAGCATCCATTTTGTACACATGATGTGGCATCATCTAGACCACACATCTTTCCAAGTAAGTGTTGGGAACAATCAACTAGAAGCAGCCACGCAGTGCAAAGTATGCACTGCTATAGTGACTTCTCTCTAGCATTACCTAAAAAATAATACCCTCAACTTTCACCTTAAAACTATTTGAATAGAATATTTTAATATACATGTAAATATTAATGAAATGATTTGATTGATTATGTTTATTGAGTTTCAGGGTTTAGAAAAAAAATTGAATAAAAATATTATTAAGTTTAAAGAATATAATTTTTTAATATAATATTTTTTTAGAATTTTAAAAAAATATTATTATTTTTTATATTTTATTTGAAAATTTAGAAAAATTGTAATGATTAGATAAAAACTTTAAATATTTGAAATTAAAAAATATTTTATGTTTAAGTGATGTTTGGTAAGAAAATATCTGGTAATTCATAAAAATATTTTAGAACAATTGCATTGCCAATAAAACCTTCATCTATGGTATTTTGTCAATTTGCACTGCCTTCATTAAAAGAGCAACAAGCAATATTATAAATGAATATTTCTTCCCTTTTCAGCTTATATACCCTGGTTTCTAAATAATATTAAATTTGAATCCGACAATCAACTGCTCATGTCAAATAATTCCAAAATAGTTAAGATATTGGAGGTGACGTGTGATGTAAACATGATAAAATGTGAGAGAATAATAAAAATTAAAGGTAAATGGATTTACGTGATTAGACGCTGATACTAGGGTCCGTTGTCCCGCCCGATTTAAGGATGACTATTGTATTGCCTTGGCCTCCTATATAAAGATTGACCTAGGAAGCCAAATCAATCCAAAATCTAACTCTAATGAGTTTAAATTTTTTTATATTTATAAATTTTAATTTATTATTTAAATTATATTATAATTTTGGTCTAAAAAAATATTTTTAGACAAAAAAAATTTTTTTTTAACATAATGGCGGGGGGCGGGGCGGATGGGGGTTTTTTCCCCGCCCCCGGCACCGGGGCGGGGGGCAGAGGAAAAACCCCCAACACCCGCATGGTGCAGGGCGGGGGGCGGGGAAGGGGTGCCCCCGCCCCGAACCATGCAGGTAGCACCCCTAGCCGATACATATATAAGTTAGGCATCTGCATAAAGGTTATGGGCCGATCCATCTGCAAGACTTGATATTGGCCCACCCGACAAAAGTCGGGTTCATCGGATCAAGTTGAATAATGGGTTGGCTACACATAATATTGGTCGAAACCAATCACAAACAACATGTTTGAATCGAGTTCTCTCCTCAAACCCTAGCCAACTCTTCGTTCATCATCTCCATTCTTCGTTGCCTTTTGTGGTCACAGTTCGTTGTTGCCGTTTGTCGTCATAGTTCGTGGTCGTCGTTCACCGCATCTTCCCCTCTGTTGCTTTTCCACAAGGTCTAGATCTGCCCACTCTCAAGTATCATGTACTTCTCCATCTGCCCCAGTCTCTCCAAGACTACCATGGGAGAGCGACGATTACACATCCGGGCCATGAGATCCCACACGGCCTTGTAGTCGTGCATGCAGGCGGTGATGTCGATGGCGAGGTCGAAGGAGGAAGAGGAGTGAGCAAAGGTGGGGGGTGGTGGTGGTCTAGGGTTCTGAAGAAGTGGAGAGCCTTGGGTCTATGGTTCCAGAGGCGCTTGAGGACACTATCGGCGAGCTCCAGGGTTCATTGAATTGTTGGGTCTACTAGTGTTTACGTAAGGGTTCGTGGGTCGGAGTAGAGAATGAGTTTCAAAATGATGGCATCTTGTGGTGGTGGTGACGGCATGGTAAAGAGGGAGTGGTCTGGGAGTAAGTAAGAAGGTTTTGGAGGATGAACTTGGGAGTAATAAAGAGATGACAGTGCTGAAGAATTTCTACCAAGAAGTAGAATGAACATTTTCCCTCTCCCACGTTTTCCCTCCAACCAAACACTATTAACTTCAACGACTGTCATTTAATTGGGCTCTTTTTAGTTCTTTCTCTTGGGAATATCAAACCCTAGCTTCAAGCTCCTGTATAGTATGAGATCTCCCCATCTTCTCATTGCCATTCAAGCTCCTAAGGTTTGCCTGCATCACCAATGCTGCCTGGGCTCAGCCCAACGTCATTTCTCGAGTCCCCTGTGCTTCTCTCATACATGAAGGCCAGATTTGGTTCGATATCGTTTTTTTTTTTTTGCTTCTTTCCTAGAAATGTAGTGCGGCTTTGGTTTAGGTTTTTACTTGTTATTTGGTTTCCAAGAAAATGTAAAAGGGGTAGGAAGCAATCAATAATTTTCCTTGTTCATAATATTTTTCTCTTGTTTATTTTAATCTCAGCATTCTTGTAGAGATCAGTATATGGAGAGGGTAGATAAGATTGGAAGTTGAAGCTTTGATCAGTATGGGTACAATGTCCCTCTGATGATGAAGAAGAAAGAGGGCAGTATTTTCAATTTTTTTTTTTTAAAGACCAGGTCGGGTCATACGGGTTCGACCTCATGGACGGGTTCGGATTGGGTTGGCACCTTAAATGGAGATATTTGGGTCGGGTCGGGCACAAACCCAGTATTGTCAGCTCAGGTTGCAGGCCTAGCATAAGCCTATAAGACTAAGGAGAAAATCCAATATAGCATATATGCATATTACAAGATGAACAAGGAGAAAAGAAGTAGATGAAAGTAAAGAGAGAGTGATAAAAAGCTCTCCAAAGATGTCGACCCCTTAGAAGAATTCATCCTTTTTGCATGTCACGGTCCTTTTTTCTAATTTATTGATAAGACTTTCTTGCTTATAAAACCATCTTATATAGACAGAGAGAGGCTAGCAGTTGGATGGGTGAGTTTGTCTCTACACGAGCACCAGTGTAAAGCCACCTAACTTGCCGAAGTGACCATGGAAAGTCGACAACCCAGTTGACAAGGGTGCAAGAGACACAAAGTTGCCACTATCATTTTGGGTATATATAGTAAAAGAATAATTCTACATATAACTGTGAAGTGCGTAAATGCTGCGTAATCATTTCTATTATTAAAAAATTAATTTTTTTCATGTGAATTTCATATTTTATTTTTTTTTAAAGTAATTACACGGTAGTTACATAATTTACGATTGTAAATATCTTTTCTCATATTAAAATGGGTTGTCGCCATCTGAAGGAAGTGTTTCAATGGTTTGACCTTGATTTTGCTTTCTTTTTCAAACTAGATTTTATTATTTATAATTTAATTTTGCTCTTGATTTCTACATCTAGGTTTCTGCAATTTTTTTCTTTAGTCTTGAATTTGGGGCAACAATATCCAATTTTCCGTCTTCTTGTGGCGTGATAGGATTCAGTGCATCTTGGGTTATTTTTGAAAAAATGAGAGGCTGATGTGCCAGCGTCCTATTAGATAGTATAAATTCAAATTTTACACTTCCGGCTCCTGGCACTCCCATTGAGAGTACTTCTAAGGGTTGTTGTAAAATATATATTTTTTTTAAATATAAAGAAAAATGGTCAAAAGTCATTTTCATTAGAATCATCTATTCTATTTATATTTTACATTTAACTACAGTAAATCCTCTACATATAATATAAAGGTAACTATTCATTCTTCTAAGCAATTTTTTATTATTTCTCTCTCATTTCATTCTTTTTATTTTTTATTTTATTTTTATTTTAACCATTTTATCACTGTTGCACATGCCCCACTCACTTATCTCTTATTTACTTTCTAGCACTCTGTTTATAATCCCTTCGACTTTATGCATGCATAAGTTTTGATAATGTTAATAATAAAACCAGGTATTTTTTTATCGTTTTACTCTTTTTTTAAAGTAATTTAAAATATTACATTATACATAAATAAATATTACAAATATCAAAATATATGATGTATAGAGAAATATTTGAAATATATGATGTGAAGAGAATTTAAAATTTGAAATAAATTAAAAAGTATAATATTTAAATGATATAAAGAAAAAATAGATAAATTGATATTTGACGTATTGTAAAAATCAGTATATAAAATAAAAAAAAATGAATTTTAATGATATATTTTAAAAGGATATGATAAGAAAAAGTCATTGGGAGTGCTCTTATCTACAAGTTATAATAAGATTGGACTCATCACTAGATAATGTCGCTCACCGATATAATAAGAATTAAGAGCACATAAAAAAGAAGGTACTAAGAGGTTTTGACATTAGCAACCAAGATAAAATATGTAGCTAATAAAATGACAAGAGAAATGATATTTATAATTTTAAAGTGTACAAATCGTGCATTTTTTTTAAATTGAGAAATATGAGATTCATATGAAAAAATTAAATTTTTAATAATAGATTTAACTATTTCTTAAAAGAAATGCGTGAAGTTTACATATCTTAATATTGTATCTAGTATTATTCAAATAATAATATTTTTAGTATGTTTCTTAGGAAAAGTAACGATTAAATACCAATTTTTCTTATATATTAAAAATAAAAAATAAAAAATAAAAAAACTTTGAGGAAAAAAATCTTTATAAACTTGGTTTAGTAAAAGTTCTCTATATTTCTATTACTATCATTATGTTGTTAGAGACAAACTGACAAAGGATAAGCATGCACACAAAAATAGGGATAGGATGACCGGTCTCGAACAAGACAGCAAAGCTAAAACAAGGGCAGTGATTGAGCCGTTTATCGGGGGGCATACTTATTTCAAAGTAATATACGATTGGATAAACGACGTCAGGTCTCCTGCACTTCTTATACGGCTTGACTTCGTGGGTCAACTCAATATTTTATTGGCCGTGTTAAACCTTATGTCACAGGCAAATATGAAACGAGTATCCAAAAAGGCCAAAAAAGAGTAAAAAAATGTCGAAATTTCCTTCATGCATATGGAAGCTTGTATCATGCAGCTGAGCCTATTGCAGTGTCAAGGGCCCGCCGCAGTGCTGTTGTACCAGAAAGACCAATTCGCCCTTGCATTAAAACTAGAAGGGTATGCTCTTGAATCTTGATCAGTTCATCTATTACGTATGCCTTAATTTTGATAATTGAAGTAATTAATTCAGTAAAGGAAAGTGATAGTCTTTATAACTATTTATATAATTATGTTTTAAATAAAGAGTATTTTGATGAAATAACTTATAAAAAATACCACCATTTTCAGTAAATTATGTGACTAGTTTTGTTAAGAATTATGTTATATATTGCACCCTAATTTCACTATATTAATGTGATGTTGCACATTAATCCTTGGATAAATTTTATTTTTAAAAATAATAAATCTAGAAATTGATTGATAATGTTATATCAATATAATAAGATTACAACAAGCTTAGTATATAACATTTTATTTTCATTAAACTTCAATTGTTGCTTTCAATTCATCTATGTTTGAGGTATGGGATGAGACATAAAATTCTCATCTAATCTCATTTTATCTTATCTCATCTTATTTTTTAACATAATTTAAATACAAAATTTTCAAACTAATCATTACAATTTTTTTAAAATTTTAAATAAAAAATAAAAAATAAATCTAACTTTTTCAAATCTCAAATAAAAATAATATTATAAAACTATATTATTACAATATTTTAATTTTATAATATTTTTTATTTAACATTTTCTCTTTTATTTTTTAAAATTTAAAAAATATTCAATTCAAATTATTTTATTATTTATAAATTATTTTATTATTATTTATAAAATTTTTATGTCATCTTATTTTCGAATAATTTCAAAGATTTTAATATTTTTATCACGCAGTCCCAAAGGTACAACAGTGAAAAGCGCTGCTGAATTGTTGTATGATTTGTCTAATGCAGAGAATGAAAGCTTTATGGTAGGATGGACATGGGATGCGGGCACGTGGGGATGCTGGTGAAGCTGAATCAGTTGCCATCGCTGTCTGTCACCGTACATACCAGTCTCCGGGGCCCACATGCAAACCACTCTCATTAAGGGTCATCTTTGGTGTTTAGTTCTCTAAACACTCGCGCTCTCTCTCTCTCTTCAGTGGGCTCTTGGTTTACATCGCTCAGAGATGGATCATCAAGATCAGAGTAAGCTTCAAACACCAGGTTTTGTTTGATTCTTCTTGTGGGTCTTCTTCTCATATTTTGCTTCTATATGTATGTTTATAGATCTTGGGTTTTCTGATATCTTTCGCTTTGTCCAGGTTTTCTTTTCTTTTGTTTTTGTGGAGAATTTTCTGGGTTCCTTGTTTTCTCGGTGAAATAAGTTTCGGCTTTGTTTTTCTTGATTTTGCAGAGCATGAAGGCCATGGAGTCCATTGTCACAAATGTGGCTGGCCTTTTCCAAACCCGCACCCAAGTGCCAGGCACAGACGTGCACACAAGAAGATTTGCGGAACTATTGAAGGCTACAAGCTGGTTGATTCGGAGGATAACCCCCATTTGAATATTTCCGATGAAGAGCATTTATCTGATGAAGATCCCGCAGCCCCTAGTGAGAGAACTCTTTGCTTATATTTACATATATATATATATATATAAATATACAAATGACCTCCACTTTCTGTTAAGTGTGTTCTGTTTTGGTTGTTGAGGAAGTATACTGAAAGCAAACGATTGAAATTTGGGTCTTAAAAACAAACTGAACACTTTCTTCTTCCTTAATTTCCTGATAAGAATGAAGTTATATATATCTTGAATTTAATGTGCTATATTTGTTAAATTTGGGTGTTTAAGGTCCTAGAGTCCCGGAGAAAACTAACAATGAGAAGGGTAGCCGTGGCATTGGGGTAAGATCGAACAGATCAGAGGATGATCTGTTTTCGGATGCTGTTGCGGAATTTTCAGATAGTGGAGTTAATGCGGGAAACGAAGATGTGGAAAAAGTTGCCAAGGATGATCCAAAAATTATCCAATCATTTAAGGATGTTGGCGTAGCTGGTAAGCCTGCTGTAGACCCTCATATTAATTGATTAGCTATTATTGTCAATACGTCTTGAATAAAGGTTTCACCGATTAGAGCTCAAGTAGTTGAGATATTTAATTGCAATTGGAAAATATATTTCTAAAAAATAATTTTTTTTAAAGACTCTTATAGAAGAAAACAAAAAGGAAGAGATGCTCATTTATACCGAGGTATCTTCATTTTATTAAAGCGCTAGCTTTAGATTCTTCTAGTGGAATATTGTTCCCAAAAATGAAATCAACGTGTGTATAAATTCTTGATATTTACCTCACTAGAAAGGCTTAAAAGTAGAAAATTAATGGAAATGGCATTTCTTCTGTTACCTATCTCCTAAAGTCAGCTTGCAAGTTCAGCAACATAGGAAACAAATCTTCCTTGAAAGCAAGAAGTTAACAACCAAATTCACACACCTAGTTCAGTGTTACCATGCATGTGGGGGGCTTGGAGGTTAGCTAGATATTAAAAGCCTAACAAATGAACAGGTGAACCTTTCTTAAAGATGCTCAATTGGCACATTTCGGAAAATATTGGTGAGTAATAAATTAAAGTAGTGGTGCTAAATGATTAGAGCTGCCTGTTAACCGTTATAGAATATATGCCATCCAAGTGATGAAGTATAAAGAGTGTGCCAAGTAAATTCAAGAGTGTGACAGTTATGTTGCAATTGCAAGGTTCTCCCTTGGTATATCTCTGTCAGAAGTATTTGGCCATTTTTTGCCAATAAATGTGTCAGCTTAGGGGGCTTGTAAGTTATATGTTAGAAATTCATGTGCCTGAGCCAATTACCAAGAATTTTGCAAAAACTTTAGGAGATAATAGAATACTGGATAAGTGAATTTTAAAATGAAAACAACCTATAGAGTTGGGTCCCCCCACCCCCCCAATTTTCTCCGATTACAAACATTTGTTGCTAAGTTGACCTACTTCGTTTGGGAAATCACCATTAACTTCTCAACTTGTGATGGGATAGACAAATGTTTGTTGTTGACCTACTTCGATTGGGAAATCACCATTAACTTCTCAACTTGTGATGGGATAGTTGCAATCATATACACACTGCATGGTGCAGTAAAACAACTCTTAGCCCTCAATAAAATTCTGGAGTGATCATTTAAAGGGGATCTAATGACTTCAATACGAATAGTTTACCACAATTTTAAGCATCTGTTTATACAGATAGTCTCAGTTCTTCTGAGATAATGGTCAACCTTCGTCAGATCTACTCGATAGATTAGGTCATCATTATCTCTACTACATTAAATTAAGTCAAGGAAATTTCAAGTACCGTTGGAGATGTGAGAAAGAGAATATTTCCCATCTATGCTTCACATATTATCCTTGATTTTCCCTTTTTCCCGTCTGCATTTATCTGTCCATTTTTTTAGTCTGACTGTACATTGTTTTGTTCATGAGCCCTGAGACATATACAAGTGCATTGCTCCATACGGTTTCATGTTTTAAATCTTGATATTCTTTTCCTCAACTGGCAAATTTAATGATTTGATCAATCTTGTAGTAGTCATGTCTTTTAGGATTTGATGCATTATTTTGATTTTAAAATTTCTTTTTCAGTTTTTTAAGTGTTTGTCTATATAAATGTGCAGATATTATTCAACCACCAAGTATTTCTGCAGACAGCAGCCAAGTTGAAAATCCTGAAGTTCCTCAAAGTACAGCTAATCAGTTGGGGAGTAAACTACATTTGGAAGATCATATGTCAAGCTCTACAACCAGTTCAATGGAAAGTTCTATTTCACATTATATAACTGAGGAATCAGTTATGCTTAGTCATGATAGGGCATGTCCACCCGATGACTCAAATATTATCAAGCCTGAGATTCTGACAGATGCATCACAAGGCAATGTGAAGGCCAATGCCAGGGAGGATGTCACAGAATGCTCTTTGCCATGTGTTGTGCAGGAGGCTGATACAAAGGGAACTGAAGAAAGTAATAGAAATTTTACGGACTTTATGGTCTCACCCAGTAGATTTGCTGGCGAATCATTTGAGACTGTGCCAAAGTTGGAAGAAACAGTCGAACAATCTTTGGATCCTTTGACAGCTGATAGGGTTTTTAAGTCAGAGGAAGATCATCATGATGGGTCCAGTTCTAAGAAGAATCAAAATGATCCTCCCCCTGAAGTTTATCCTGCTGATCATGTGAATGCTTCTTTTGATTCTTCCCAAATCGAGGTGGATGCTGCACAGATAGGAAACCATGCCAGTTCTGGCAGTATGGTTGATAGTGGCAATCGAAAGGAAGAGGGAAATTACAATGCAAGTGTCCTTTCTGTGTCAGGTGTTTCTGCTAATCATGTGAATGCTTCTATTGATACTACTCAAATCAAGGTGGATGCTACAGAAGAAATACACCATGCCAATTCTGGCCATATAATTGAGAGTTGCAATAGAAATGGAGAAGAAAATGCAGATGTAAATGTCCTTTCTGTGACTGATGATGCATCAATAGTCAACCATCCTGAGGTGGTTGTGGAACATTTTAAAGACACTAAAGAAGTGAAACTACAGGAATATGCAATCCTCGATTCCTGTGCAACAATCACGGATAAGGAAGACAGTGCTAAGGATTCCGCTTCTGAGGAGAATTCTTCCAGTTTCCAGTCAAGGCAATTGAGTGAAGGAACTGAGCTCCCTTCCGGCCATATAATCGAGAGTTGCAATAGAAATGCAGAAGAAAATGCAGATGTAAATGTCCTTTCTGTGACTGATGATACATCAATAGTCAACCATCCTGAGGTGGTTGTTGAACATTTTAAAGACACTAAAGAAGTGAAACTACAGGAATATGCAATCCTCGATTCATGTGCAACAATCACGGATAAGGAAGACAGTGCTAAAGATTCTGCTTCTGAGGAGAATTCTTCCAGTTTCCAGTCAAGGCAATTGAGTGAAGGAACTGAGCTCCCTTCTGGCCATATGATCGAGAGTTGCAATAGAAATGGAGAAGAAAATGCAGATGTTAATGTCCTTTCTGTGACTGATGATACATCAATAGTTGACCATCCTGAGGTGGTTGTTGAACATCTTAAAGACACTAAAGAAGTGAAACTGCAGGAATATCCAATCCTCGATTCGTGTGCAACAATCAATGATAAGGAAGACAGTGCTAAAGATTCCGCTTCTGAGGAGAATTCTTCCAGTTTCCAGTCAAGGCAATTGAGTGAAGGAATTGAGGTCCCTTCATCAATTTCTGTTTTGGGAGACAGTGTTGAACATGAAGGTGGGAGCATCAAGGTGGGTATTGAAGTGCTTGCTGAAGAAGGAGCTGAAGTTTCTCAGATCAAGGTGGCAGTTAATGAAATAGGATCCCCTGCAGAGGTTGTGATCCCTGACATTGAGGAAAATCACATGGTCCAGTCTCATGAAGAACAAGAAACTAATGATATTCATTGCAATGAATTAATGGTGAATTTTCCACAAAGTGCTACAAAGTACCTATCTGATGCTGGAAGCAACCAAGCGATTAACTTAGTTGGTGTGGATGATGCGGCCAGTCATGAGCAAGCTAGGAATGAAAGACTTGACATAGTTGGAGATGACAATGGAAAAGGTGCTACAGAGGAAAATTGTAACAAAATCACTAGCAAAAATGCTGAATCTACAGGTAATCTCTCTGAATCCTTGGTTGATCCAACAATGGACTTACCTGAAGGTGATGAAGCTGGTGATCATGAAAAGGGAAAAACGGAGAAGTATGATATAGATGGAACTGACAGCAGGGAAGGACCTAAAGAGGATGATCTGTCAATTAAGCCAAAACTGACTTCTGAGTCCGCTAGCAGTCTTCATGAATCACAAGCTGTTGCAGATGATATAAGGGATGGGGCTCTGAAGAAGTTACCAGAACATGAATTCATGCATTTGGATGGAGTTTCACATTCAACCAGAGTTGGCGACGATACTGTTTTAGATGCTAGCTTAAAATATGAACTCAATGGCAGTGAAAAAGTGGAAGTAGAATCTCTCGGAGTAAGTACTGCTAATGAGTCATATCGTGGTGGAAATGTTAATTCATTGCAAAAGACTTCAGAAGACCACATTAGACAAGAGTCAAATCCCTCTGATTTAGTAACTGAATCTTCTGTTCAAAGTTCCACTGCTGTTGAAGATAACCATGTAACAGAGTTTGGTGGGAGTGCATCTGGAATCACTTCCGAGTCTTTGGAAGGTGATAATAACATTGTTAAGCAACAGATTGCTGCATCTGCAATTGATGCTTCAGTTGACTCTTATAGCCAAACTGATAGTTTAGAAGGCCATTGGGGATCTGTTTCAGGTATATTTATTTACCTCTTTGAACTAAGGCAAGAGGAGCTCTTTGTGAGACACTTTTTTTTTTTTTGGCTCAAGGAGATAAGAAAAAAAAAAATTCTACTCCTAATGCCTTGTTGCATATTAATTAGACTTAAAGAATAGTAGATGTTTCATTTGCGTCTACAAATTGGTATGACCAAATGATTCTGTACATGATTTATATGCTAGGATTGACGCATGAAGCAGACATTATATATGTATGTGTGTATGAAAAAGGTAGCTATATAATTTCTGTGTCATACAATAGAAAGTCTCTAACTTGCATGTTTCGTACTCAATTTGACCACTTTTACGTATATTTTGCTCTGATTAATTCAATGGATGATCTCCTTAGGTTATCTTGTGGTGAATCAGTAAACACTCGAGATTCGAGAACGTATCTATTTAGCTTGTTATGAGAACCTCCCCATTTCTTCTATTATGCTACTCATTCTATATGCACATATGCGATATTTTTGTTTTGATGAGAATTATACACAAACACTCAAGTCTCTTTGATTGGTTTTTATGCTTGGAACAGTACTTTCTACCCAATCGGTTACAGCGGCGCTTATTGATACTGAGACATTGCCATCATTAGATTCCCAAGCATTGGCAGAAGCAGAGAAAGCCCTCTTGGAGAAGCCAAAAGCAGCACCAGAGAGACAGCGTTCTGCTAAATCAGATATGTTTGAGGCACCATCTTTCATGACATTAGTTGAACCTAGAGATAGGAGTGACCAAAAAGGTACTGCTTCAGAATTCCAGACAGGACAGAATCCACCACAGCAATCTGCATCTTTGCAGGCTGGGTGGTTTCCTTCTCTTACTCATGTTGTTAATGAATCACAAGGGAGAAAGAAAAATGAAGAGATTATTGCGAAGGTAACAAACTGGAGTACTGGAAAGCAACACACTCCTTTAAAAAGCCTTTTGGGTGAGGCTTCCCTTGAGAGCAAACAAAAGTTAAAGAAAGCAAAAGAAAATCCAGCTCCTGCAACACAAAAAGATGAAACATTTCCAAAAGATAATGGTGCTAGCGTCAGAACAGTAAACTCCATTTTAGGTCCCGAATCGCACACAACTCAGGCTGCTAGGACAGAAACAAAAAAAGAATGGAACTCTCCAGCAAGGTATCCTTCTGAAATTAAGAGAGAAAAGAGGAAAGTCAAGGGGAGACCGTATTGGGTACAATTTGTCTGCTGCTCATCTATGAATTAGAAATCTTAACTACGTGCCTTGACATTATGCGTGGGATGACATCCGTCATCCCACTATTCATGGTAAAAATTTGTGGAGGAAAACCTTTTGTCATTGTAAACTAGTCTGTGTGATAGTAGCTTTAGTTTTATACCTGTGTAGATTTTAAGGTACATATGTTACATATTTTGTCAGTTATATTATATATATATATATTTATACTAGTAAAGGGCAAACACGTGCATTGCACGGGTGCCCAATTGCATAATATAAAAAATATTTTTAAAAACAAGATTTTTTTGTAAAAATATGTAATAATAAAAAACAGATTAATATATATAATTATGAAATGTAATAATTTTATCTATATTTTAAGATTTTCTCTTTGATCATAAAAAATATCACATATATTATCTACAGAATATCCATGACTGTAAATCCAAAAACAACTATTAGAGTTGATGTGCTATCAGCATATTTTTAAATGAATTTTATAATAGTAAATAAATTATTATATATTTATATTAACAATTAATATATTATAATTATAATGTAAAACTTTTGAACTCCAGAATATGAGAAAAAATGTTTACTTTGATTGTGAAGTCTCTATTTTTTTGCAACTATAACATAAAATATTCTCATTTTTTCTATATTCAGTTGTTTTGTTGTAATTTTTACATGGCATATAATAAAATAGTTGATGTAATAAAATTTAAATATATGCACAGTCTAAAATCTAAAACACAAACACTAGATTTATCAAAATATTATTCTTTAAAAAGTAGATACGACAAAATATCTTAAGTTTTGGGCTTCACTCTTTTTTCTAGATTTCAATCTTTATCTCGGTTGTGACGACGTTTGAAATCCTATATATCGTTGAGTATCTTTGTGATACTTTGGGAAATTTATGTTTATATTTTTATGTCAGACAGATTTGAATATGTCACAAAAGGTTTAAGACAATAAACATATGTGTCACAAACAAATAAATATTCACATCTGACACAAAAATAATATTAACATCTCATAATTCAATTTACGATTCAGATTGACTACTTTATAACCATAACATAGAAATTTTTTAACTATAAATGAACAAATTTATGTCTATATTTTTAGAATTTTTTTATTGTTTACAATACATATTATACACATGATCTGTATAATATTTATAACTATAATATAATAACTTACAAAAACTAAATCACAACTTTGAGATGTATACGGCCGACTTTTATAATCGTCGAGCATTCCAACCTAGCTATCAAAGTAGTTGAATGGGTTTTGTTCCTGGTCTTCGTCGTGCCTATTCACACCAGAGTTCGACATGTTGGTTGAATGAATAGCCACATATATTTTAAATGTAAAGTGTATACACTAAAGTTCAACAAGTTGACTGAATGAATAGCTATATAGCCATATCATACACTTCAAAATACATTTTATATCTAAAATGTATGTGCCTATTCATTCGATCAACATGTCAAACTTTGGTATGAATAGGCATGGCAAAAACAGGAGCAAAACCCATTCAGCTGCTTTGATAGCTAGGTTGGAATGCTCGACGATTATAGAAGTCGGCCGCATACATCCTAAAGTTGCGACTTGGTTCTTATAAGTCGTCGTATTATAATTATAAACATTATGCAGATCATGTATATAATATGTACTGTAAACAATAAAAAAAATTCTAAAAATATAGACATAAATATGTCCATTTATAGTTAAAATTTCTATGTTATGGTTATCAAATAGTCAATCTAAATCTTAAGTTGAATTCTATTGTCTTAAATCTAAAATCTTAGATGTTTTAAGTATGAGATGTTAATATGATTTTTTTCTGAGATGTGGAGACTTATTTGTTTGTGACGCATATGTCTATTGTCTTAAACATTTTGAGACATATTCAAGTTTGAATTCTGAAATGTTTGAAGTCTAAAATGTTAATATTATTTCCATATGAGATGTGGAGATTTATTTTTTTGTGACATATATGCTATGATCTTAAATTTGAAATGTTAGAACAATTATCTATATTTAAAGCATAACAATTATATATGCTAGAACAATTATCTATATTTAAAGCATAAAAAAATACCATCCAATCAGTAAGATATGCCTAATATTCTACTTATAAAAAAGAAAAAAAAGATATGCCTAATATTCAAATCAAATAAACTAATATAATAATAAATTATTTACAATTAAAAATCTAAATACATATACAGCAAATAGTGAATAATTCTAATTAATAATCACAATTTTATATATTTGTAATAAGATCTAATGTTCAATTCTTTTTTTTAATCTTTAAACTTTTTTTTCTTCAATTTTTTAACCGAGCTCCTTTTTTTTCTTCTTTCCTTTTTTGCTCTTTTTTTATTTTCCCATAGGACATTTTTAAATTCTATATTTTTATAAACATTATTATTAAATTTGAAATAATTATTACTATATAAATTTACACAAATAAAATTTTAGAAGAATGTAAATTTTTTTTATATATTTTAAATTCTTAATATAATTTTATGTACAATTCATATATCTAAATAAAATATGTGCTAGTACCTAAGTTTACAAACAAATAACAATGAGTTTTTTTTTTTATCATTTGAAACCCAATGAAAAAAAGACCAATAGGCCCAGTTTATCAAGGCCCGAAATCATTCATGAATCCCAACCCACCCACCAGCCATTACAGAAAACAGCACTGTTTTGAGCACAAATTCATCCACCCTACCCCATCCCAGGCTTAGAACGGCGCCGTTTTCATTAAAAAAAAACTCTAATTCTACAAGCAGCCCTATAAATACATCCTTATCAGATTGGCCTCCATTTCGCCTCTTTCCAGATTCTTTTTCCCTCTCTCTCTCTCTCTCGTCTTTTGCCTCTTCTCTCGTTTCTTCTTCTCACTTTTCTTCTTCTCCTTCTCTCGTCTCTTGCCTTTCCGTCTGTACTAACTCTCTTTTCTTATCTTGTTCTTAACAAAGAAACAAGATATCTAGAAAAAAAAATTAATTTCTTCCGTATCTCATTTTGGTTTTTATTTTTTTTCTTTCTTGCATGTCACTGCAATATGTTTCATGGGCCTGTTCCAGATTTCCATCAGAAGGCAAGGTTGCAAGCGAGAAAAGGAATTTGATCACGACATGGTTTGTATGTTTTTTTTTTTTTTTTTGTGAATGGTTTTATTTATTTATGAGATATGTGTTTTTTTGTTTTCCACCTAATGCTTGTTAATTATCTATGTGTGCTCGTTTCTAAAAATTTTTTGGCAATGCACACGAATATGAGATTTATTGTTGATTCATATAGATCTGAGAATGTACTTCTCAGATCTTGATTTATTGTTTTTTTTTTCCTTCTATTTTTGTGCGTTGGGTTGTTGCGATATATTTTTGGTTGAATTTTTTTTTTCAAGTGGCTACAGATCTTGAGTTTAACAAATCTCTGTAGATGTACACATGTATTACATCTTTTATTTTTTTCAATTTTATTTTTTTCTCGCATTTTACTGCAATATTGTTTCATATATGACCATCTTAGTTGTATATTTTTTTTGCAGATACTCTATCGCTAACAGTTACCATCTTCTGAGGTTTGTTCTTCCTAATACGTTTCCTCCTTGTGTCTGTGCTCATATCTAAATTATTTATGGCAACAAATACAGATATAAGATAATATTAATGAGATTCTGATTTATTTCTTTTTTTTCATCATTTTAGTTTAACAATTACCATCTTCTGAGGTTTACTCTTCCTGATTTGTTTCCTCTTTATATTTGTGCTGGTATCTAAACTATTCTTGTCAATACATACAGATCTGACGTTATATGTATGAGATTTTGGTTTCTTTCTTATTTTTTCATATTATTTTATGCGTTGGGCTGTTGTGATGATTATTTGGTTGCAAGTTTTTGTTTTTTGGATGCTTATAAATCTTTATCTCTGTGTTTCGTATCTTCTGATTTATTTTTTATATATGCTTTTATGTTGTTTTAGCATACTTTACTATATTTGATATTTATTTAGATATGATCTGAACATGTGTAATTTGTGGGTTTTTGAGAATTTATTTTTTCAGCCTATATTGAGTTCTAAGTGTCAATTTTCTTTTGAGTTTAATCAATATCTGTAGATGTAAATATGTACTACATGTTTTGAAGTTTTTAGTTCTTATCTTCTAATTTATTTTTTATATATGCTTTTGTGTTGGTTTAACATATACTTTAATATGTTTGATATTTGTTTAGACATGATCTGAAGATGTGTAGTTCGTGGGTTGTTTTTATTTTTCTTTTCTTTTTTCCGACCTATATCAATAGTGTTTTTTTTAGTAGCAGTTTTTCATTTGTGTTTAATGAATATATGTAGATGTACAGATGTAGTACATGTGAAGTTTTTAATTTTATTTATTTCTCTGATTTTATTGCTTGCTTGTATTTTTTTCCAGATGCTATATACGTTAATAACAGAGAATGGAAGGTAAAGGAGTAAAAAAGAACAAGACAATAAGAAATGGAGATTCAGTCATCTTTCTCAAGGCTCAATTAAATTTAGTTTTCAAATTCTTTAGAGTCATGTAACTTTTTTATTTCTTAACTATTGCATATATGTAAATAACTTTAGAAAACAATCAGGAAATAAACATATAAAAACTGACCTGCGAAACTAGAGAGGAGGGAGGTAAATTTAGTACCTAGAGTCAGAAAGAAACAGATTTTGGATAGTTAAAACGAGAGATAGGAAACAATAGAAAATAAAGAAGATGAAAACTACTCTGATACTAAGTGGTTTGCAGTTTAAGCGGTAGAAAAGATAAAAAATAAAATCAGATTCTGATAATTTTAAAAATGAAGGTAATTCTTATACAAAGAAGTAGGCGGTAGAAGCGGTGAAGAAATGTAAAAATTTGAGAATGTGATAAGAGAAAAACGATAAAGGCGGTGGGAAACGGAGAGAAAAATCTAGAATATGATAAGATGAAAAAAAAAAAAAAAAAGAAGAAGAAGAAACCTAGAAGGCGGTGGAAATCGGGAGAAGAAAAATGTAGAATCTGATTAAATGAAAATGCTGGAATTTGAGAAGAACAAAAAAAAAGGACAAAATCATAAATAGACTAAGAGCGGCAAGAGGGACAGAAATGACAAACAAATACCAATTCAAAGACAAATGGAAAAAAAATATAAACAAAAATCGCCCAGAAAGCACAGGAATTCGACACTATATGGAGGGAAAAGAAATATAAAGTAGGGACAAAAATGAAAAAAAAGATGGACGACAGTTTTATATGAAGTGCCAACCGGTGGAAGCGGCAGAAGAGTAGAATAAGAAAAAATTTTAAAATTAATCAATTTTTACAAATCTGATAATACTAAACTGGAATCAGTCGAAGCGGTGCAAGAAAGAACTGGAAAGCACAAACAGTGCTAGAAAGAAGTGGAAAGCAGAAACGTGTAAATTGAATTGAAAAGTAGGGGTATAATCGGCAAAAAAATAGAGTAAGACTACAAATGATGCAAACGGAAAATGATTAAAAAAGTAAGGGCATTTCTGGAAAAAAAAAACACCAGAAAAAGTGAAGGACTGCAATGGAAATAGATAAGAAACGTAAGGGTAAAAATGGAAAAAATAGTATACGACACTGTCTGCTTATTGACGTTTATTATATATAAGATATATATACATATATATATATATATATATATATATATATATATATATATATATATGAGTGCTTGCCTTTTGGACTTTTATTTACGAATGTACGGTTTTAGTTAATCAAAAGCACACTTTCTGGGGAGTGGGAGCTAATTACGTCTTGGTTTAGGGGCAAGTCTCATGGTGGTGGAGGAGAGATTTAGGGATGTTTGACTAAAAAAATGAGATTAGAATTATGTGAGTAGTAGTGAAATGGTTTGAGTTAAAGTTTTTTATGAAGTTTTGGAAAATTAGGAAAAAAAAAAGTTAAAATAATGTTAGAATATAATTTTTTAATATTAGTTTTGTTTTAAAATTTGAAAAAATTATATATATATATATATTTTTTTGTTTAAAAGTTTGAAAAAGTTGTAATGATTAGGTAATGATTAAATAAAAAAGTTGAAGACTTGAAATTGAAAAGTTTTTATCTTTGAGTGATGTTTAGAAAGGAAATTATGAGAAATTATGAGATGAGATAAGATCATCTCAGTTCCTAAACAAGACCATAGGGCATTCTTAGATAATGAGATAAGATAAGATGATCATTATTCTGTGAATAGTAGTGAAATTACTGAAATAGTTAGAGTTAAGATATTTTATTAGATTTTAGGAAATGAGAGTGAAAATGTTGAATAAATTTATTATAAAATTAAAATATTATTTGAATATAATTTTTTGATATTATTATTGTCTTGAAATTTGAAAAAGTTATATTATTTTTGTGTTTTATTTGGAAGTTTTGGAAAGTTATAATAATTAAATAATGATTAGATGAAAAAATTGAAAATTTGAAATTGAGAAGTGTTTTTATGCATAAGTGATGTTTGGAAAGAAAATTATGAAAAGTTTTAATATGAGAAAAGTTTTGAGATGAGATGAAATTAGATCTAAGTGTTCAAACATGGCTTTAAGTTACTAATAATCTTTGTAGTTGTAAGCAGAAAGGATTTGATTTATGATAAAAGTTTTTGGCAAATTGAATCCTATTATATCAGTAGTATAGATGACACGGTATGGAGGGTGTGAGTGGAGGGCACACCCCCTGTACTGATTTTCAAATATAATTTTTCTTATTTATTTTATTTGTCTCTAATTTGGAGGTTTGTGATTTATTATTAAATCATGTATTTATTTGATCTAAAGACCCATAGATACTTGTTTTGTGTCATATGATTCATTATTATTATTTGGTAAAAAGGGTAGGAGGGAACAATAAGAGGTAGTTTCCCTACTTGATGTGACTATAGAAGCATCCTACCTATTGGGAATCGGATAGGAGGGGGACCATAGTAGTATTCTACTTAGTGGGAATGAGACATGAGGGCCTAGAAGGTAGGAAGCCATAAACGTTGATTCAAGTCATGTTTGAGTTATAGCTTAAATTATGGGTGCTACTCGCACCCCCCACGGGTGGTTGCCCCTGTCCAGATCTCGCAGGGCGGATTGGCCCCCACCGCCATTTGCCCTTGGCGAAAAAACCAAAACCAATCCACAAAGAGAGAGAGAGAGAGAGAGAGTGGGCCCTGTCCCCTAGTTTCAAGCATGCGTGCATCTACCATCACACCGTTAGTTTGCAGACGGGGGCCCTCACCCTGGCCAGGTAGGGGCTGGACAAGAGTGGTGGATAGGTCGAATGCAGTGGCCTACCGCCCACCCCTAGCTTAAATCACAACCTCACTAGGAAATTTAGGACCTGCTTGGGGCTGCATTGGGGGTCGTAAAAAGTGCTTTTGGCTTGATTTGGAAAGCAAAAGCCTCACATCTCATCACATCTTATCTCAATATCTAAACACCATAAACACAAATATTTTTCAATTTCAAATTTTTAAATCTTTTATCTAATCATTACCTAATTATTACAACTTTTCTAAACTTTTAAACAAAACACAAAAAATAATTTAACTTTTCAAATTTCAAAACAAAAATAATATTAAAAAAAAATCTTTTAACATGATTTTAACTTTATAATATTTTATTTAACTTTTTCTCTCCTTTCTCAAAACTCCATAAAACATCTCAACTCAAACCATATCACTACTATTCACAAGTCATTTCACTATTATTCACAGATCATTTCATCTCATCTCACTATCCAAACGAGGTCTAAAGCCTTAAATAACCTCAAAAGTTCTTTAATGATTAAATTAGGTTTGGTTATTACATATTAAAGCACTTTTTAATCTTAAAAAAAAACTAAAAAGTACATTTCAGCTGATTTTTCTCCTCAAACGTGCTTTTTGAGATAATGTGAAACGTAATTCCAATTTCAAATAAGACTGTTAATAGGCTAAAAAACTCATACAATTTTTAAAATAATTAAAACTTTGCCCTTTGATCTTATCACATGAGACACTACCTCAAATTACTTTTTATGTCATTTCTACTTCACAAAATATTTTTTTATATTGTTTCCAAATAAATGTAACATGTTTGAAACTGTTTTAGACATATAATTGCCAAATAGTAAATAGTTTTGTATTAGCAGACCTTATTACTTAAGCTTTATAACAAAAAACCCTAAAGGTAAAAACTATTTATAACCCATGCAATTTCAAATATTTACTTAATAAATTCTTATGTGACTAATACCAATAGTCTAAGGTGAATTCATATTCGGATTTAAACTCAAAATCTAGTATATGTGAAACCACTTGGGAATAATTCAAGCATCATCGAGCCACCACCGGCCCTTAATTGGTGGTATCCAATTCATTATTTTATGTTGCATGTGAACTGGAGACAATTACATCTACAACATGAAGATATGCATGCATGTGTCGTTCTCTTAGGACTTAAATTTGCAAGTGAAGAGAAAACAAGAATGAAGACAGAATTGAGAATCTCATCCCTGGAAGGCCATTGTGGCCGGGACGGGAGGAACCAACTGAAGGTGGGGGCGGAGGTTAGTCTAGAGCACTGACCAAAGAGAAATGATATCATATTTCCGTGGGTGAAGGGAGAAAAAAACTACCAAGCCAATTAGCAAGACAACAAAGGGTACGCAGACCGTGGAATGATGCTAGGAAAGGCCACACCATGATTAGATCGTACATTGATTTTCCGATCGAGAAAATATATTTATAACTATAAATTATACAACTGTCATGTAATCATTTTAAAAAAAATGAATAAAATATAAGACTTACATGAAAAAAATTAATTTTTTAATAATAGACCTTACTCTTTTTTAAAGTGATTATGTAATTTTTACACACTTCACCCTTTATTTCTCAACGTTGACTCTACAAGCTTATATCATATATTAATATATCATTTTATTGAATAATATTATATACAAACTTGACAAATCACGTATACAATCTTTTGTAAAAAAGTAAGTTCTATTAAAAATAATAAGTTTTTTTGTTTTTTTTTTACATTTTTTTATATGTGATCTAGTTTTTTACAGATGAATTGTGTAGAACTTATCTATTTTAAGACTTGTATAAAAGATTTCTCCCTTTTAGTTTATTGCATGCAAGTCATAAAAAATCACATTTGGTTAAAAAAAAAAAAACAAATTGAATTCTTGACTCTGTCGTTAAATTTTTATAATTAGATCATGTATATATGCATACACGATCTTGTTAAGAAATCGACAGAGAAAGAGAGCACAAATTAAATATAGTAGTGATAGAAAAAGTGAAAGCCTAGCCTAGCCTAGCCTAGGTTTTAATGGAGATAAAAGGCCAAAGCATGCACGGGGTACGTATTTTCGCAATGATTTTCTTTCTAAAATATAAAAAGAGAGAGAAAGTGATATTGCTGGTGATCAGATCATTATAGCGAGGATTTTTTTTTTAATCTTTATGCTAATTAATTAAGTCGGAATATACATAAAGTAGGGACATTAATTGATGCTTCCTTTAAGAGTTTAAAGGTTATTATATTAACTTACAATATTATAGGAAAGAAATTACGTATTTGAGATTTTAAAAGTGAGTACTAATTTGGGACTATATATATATATATATATATGTAAAATAAATCTTCCCAACCTCCTAATACTCCACATTTTTTAATTTTTATTATTTTTTTCTTTTATCAAATATTTATTATATGAATAATGAATAGAAAATTTGAAATAATTTAAAAATGATAAACTAAAAAAAAAAATTTTAAAAATTATTAAAAAATTAAAAAAATTAAAAAAATGTGGAATGTGGATGAGGTGGAGGTTGTGTAGCAAAACTCATATATATATATATATATATATTATCACCACCCATATATAATTAATACCATTTTATTGGCATAAGTTTGTGTTTTTTTTAAAGAGTAATTGTATGTATCAGTTATTATTTACTTCACATCCCACGTCTATAACTTTTTCATAGGATGTGAGGGTATTTTTCATACAATATGAGGTGTGGAGTAGTGAATAGTGGCTAATGAGATTTTTTTTTCCCCCTAAAATAGAGAAGTCGATCGTGTGTATGTTCTGATCATCATGATCTATTAACTCAATCCATTAACTCCGAAAATTAGAAATCATAGTTGTAAAAAATTAAAAAAAAAAAAGGAAAGAAATTAACCCAAAGAAAAAAGACTTCTCGAGCATAATTCATGGAGTTAATTTTGTTTACTTCCTCAATTCAAGCTCTTGTAATATTCTGTAGAGTAAGCAATTTAATTGCTCATTCCTTTTATGTATACAATTAGCTTTGTATAAATAGGCATCTCTCTTGTAATACAATTGATAAGTTTCAAATAAAACACCAACGTGTTCAATACTCTTATAAGGATCATGGAATGAATGAATCTCCAAGGAAATTGGGACAAATTGAGCCAAACCAGTACCAAAGTTCTGCTGCTGAAATTGAGATTGCTGTTGAGGATGGAACAGATAATTCTAAGAGGATCAGCCTGGAACACCCGGGCCCAGCATGAAATTCGCGTCCGAATTTGTTTTAAGATGGATGAAAAGTCTACTTGAATTTTAACGAATAATTTTGGAAATTGAATAGGTTATGGGCCAAAATTTGTATTGATATAACACTACAAGAAAATCGGATTTTTGTGATCAATTTATTACAACTAAAAGATTATTCGTGATCAATTTTAATTACAAATAGTCATTTCGCTGGAATTAATTGGTCGTAAATAAACAATTTTCTTATAGTGATGGATTTTTATTGGACTTGATAATTAGGTTAAATTCAGTTAATATTTTATGGATTAAGTAGGATTTATTTTATTTGACATTAGGCCTGACAAATTATGAAATGAGTTAGGTTAATTTAGAAGGTGAGTCGAAGCCTAATAATATTTATAATATACTCGATCCATGAGAAGGTTTACGGACAAGTTCAAGATATTTTTAACCGCTTTAACCGGCCTAATTTACGTTCTACAGTATTGGACCAAATATTTTCAAATGGTCCCAAAAAGCCAAGCCGGGAGAAACCCACGCCATGCACGTCCTCTCATGTTCCTCCTCTAGGTTTTTTTTTTTTTTTTTTTTAATCACCTATAAATATGCATGTATTCCTCCCATGCACTTGAGAAACCACCACTGCCGTAAACCACAGACCCACGTTGCCGTGACCCAAAGCCTTCCGCCGCTGCATCTGGACTGACCGAGAGAAAAGGGAGCAAAGCCACGGTTCACTACACGTTCAACGTTGCACCACCATCACCCAAGGGTAGTCCACTGCCCAGCCCCACGAAGGAACTGCAACCACCACATTGTCTCCGTTTCCTCCCCAAAACTGCCAGCCTCCATCTCGCGTAACCACCCTCTCCCCACCGTGAACCACCTCAAACCATATCTTCTCCTCCCACAGTTCCCGTGAACCAAACACTCTCCACGAACGGCCAACAGCTTCCAGCCACCACGTCGCTGCCTACTCCCTCTAATCAGCCACCGTGCAACGTCAACAGCCGCCACAACGCTGCCCTACACCTCCTTGCCCAGCCACCGAAAAGCTTTGGACGGGGTGCTCTGTTTTGCACCACCGGAAACAGAGGAATTTTTTTTTCTCCCCACCGTGAGCCACGTCGCCAGCCCACCCCGACGTCGCCACCTGCACAGACAGCCCCGCCGGGTACCTCATGCCACCCCCAAGCCGCCGCTCCTCTCTCTGTGGCTAAGCTCACGAAGTGGCACGGTCTCCTCTCCGTTACCTCTCTCTCTCATCGCATCCCTCCCTTTTTACAGTGCCCTGCCGCCACTCCCAGCTGCGCCGCTGTAGAAATCCACCCAGTACCACCCCGATCCGCTGTCGCGAGCTTCCCTCTGGTGAGCAAGGCCTCCGTCGCACGTCTTCCCTCTTTGGTGAGTTTCGGCTTTCCCTTCAAACAGATTGGTGCTTCTGTAGTTACGTAAAGTTAGAGGGCGGGGGAGATTATAGATTTATGAGATTAAGCCAAGTAAGATTTGAATGTATATTTCAAATGGGTTTTGAATGGGCCTTGTTTTAAGTTTGGGGTTGGTTCTAACTTCATCTTATCTCATCTCATCTCATCTAGAAAAACCATTATATATAGAATAAATATAAATAGAAGCTACTATTAGGAGCATCTATTTTGCACACATGATGTGTCATCATCTAGACCACACATCTTCCCAAGTGAATGTTGAGAATAATCAACTAGAAGCAGCCAGGCAGTGAGTGCAAAGTGTGCACTGCTATTGTGGCTTCTCTCTAGCATTACTCTTATATATATGTTTTACATGGGTTTGGTTTCTAATTAAATAAATATGGTCGTCCAAAACCTAGTTTTTACCTAAAACAATTAAGTGATTTAAATTATATTATTACGTATAGATCTTTACAATTTAATTTCAGAAATAAATGGTAACTACGTAATTTTATTTTGAACGTTTTAAACCTAATCTAGTTTATTTTCATTAAATATTTGTGGTTTACTTTAATATATTTTGATATAATTATATTATCTGGTATTATATTTTATAGTTAGACTTCAATAATAAATAAGTTAGAATTTAATATCTTAGTCAGAGAAACTAAATGGATATCGACGAATTTTAGAAAGTGACGAGATTTTGGATTTCGAGAATTTTAGGTTTTGAGGAATTAAAATAGGTTAAATTTTGCATTTCAGTTTTAAATATCGAAATACGTTGTTCGAATAGAAATTTATGGAAATTACGTAACTATTTTATAGGTGACGATTAATATTGTTCGGTATTGTGAGAAAATTTTCTGAAAATGTAAAATATCTAGGTAAACAGGATTCCTATTCTAGACTTTGCATAAAAAAAATAAAACAAGATTGATTTTAAAAATATGCATGTTTGTTATGAAAAGAAATCTGAAAACAACCTCAGATATGTATTCTGCATATGCATGAAAGCTGTATAAGAGAAAATATTTTCTGTCATGATTGGTGTAGACATGAGCTAATTTTGTGCATTCTTTTTCTGAACTATGCAAAAAGAGCGAATATGAAATTTATGAAAATTTGTGCATGTGATGCGAAAATGTTCTGAAACTATTTTTGAATATGTGAAAAGATCTGAATTTGTTCGGTACTCCAATTGGATATGTTGTGGCATCTGAAAACCTTGGCATGAGATTCTGAATCTGTATTCTGATTAAGTCTAATTCTGATGTTCTGTTTAGTTTCCATTACGGCCCAGTCACATGTGACAATAGTGGCATACGATCCAATCACGGGTTACAATAGTAGATACGGCCTAACCACAGGTGATAATAGTGGATACGGCCCAACCACAGGTTATAATAGTAGATACGGCCCTTCCACGGGTTAGAATTGTAGTTTATAACCCTACCACAGGGGTTAAACATGGTATACGACCCATCCACAGGTGATAATAGTGGCATACGACCCTTTCACAAGTTATAATTGTGGTTTATAATCCTACCACGAGGGTTAAATATGGTATCTGTCTCGATGTGATGCTCTGATATGATAAAGATGAGGTTTCAGATTTTGATATGACAAAGGCTCTTTTTTTTTTTAATAAGAATGTTTTCTAAAAATTTTACTATATTTTTTGTAAGAAGTTTTATTTCTGCATTCTGAAAGTAAATATTCTAATTCTGCATTCTGAAAAAGTAAATGTTTTGTTTTGTATTCCGAACTTTGTAAATGCTCATGTTTACATAATAGTATATATTTTTTACTTATTGAGTTGTTAATAACTCACCCCTTATCTCCATAATATTTTTCAGATAAGTGATAAGAAGTAACTCTCCGACCCAATGTGGGACCGGGGCATTACACAGCCTGCAAAGATTGGATCAAAATCTTCGGGAAATATAGTAGGAACTAATTCTACTAAAAACCTTCCCCAGACCAAAAATTTTCAGGAAGTAAGAAAGGAAGTTGAATTCGACTACTGTGAGATACAGGAAGAGTGCTCATGTGCTGATGAAAGCGGTGTGGTGGCTAAATTAAGCCGTAGTGGTGATGTTGAGTTATCACAAAATCTCTCTCCAAAACCGACTTTGGAAGAGCTTTTGCGATTTGCAGCGGAAGATGAATCTTCAGCTCAAAATAGTGCAGTGGTCATGAATACGAGAGACTTCGATTCATGGGATCCTTGTGGCAATAGATACGAGTCTTCAGGATATGAAGGTGAGAATAATCTCTTTAAACGGACAATTGCTATTTACACATCGCCACATCCATAGTCCGAAAGACAACTATGTTCCCTTTTTTTTTTTTATTATAGTCAAAGGCAACTGTCTGTTTAATACATGATTTACACCTAAATATGTTGTCTGTTGGAATGTTCATGTGTATTAACAATGCATGCTTGTTCTTTATTTATCGAACAGGTCTCTCCTCCCAAAACAAATGCACAATCTTGAAGAATCCAAATGCTACAGTTGAACAATATCATGAGGACATTTTGGATGATTATGAGCGTAGAACTTGTACACCGTTATTTCAAGTCAAAGATAGGAGCAACATTAACGTAGTTAACAAGCCACAATGGAGAGAGGTTATTGATGGTATTTTTGGCAAGTTTAGCAGCTTGCGTAAGAGGCAACCAAATCCTTTGGGAGGAATTCTGGATGAGGTTGATCTCAAAAGCTTACTGAAAGCTGCAAACTCAAAGAGGTGTGAGGGAAAGAAGATAAGATCAACATTCTGGGGACGATTAGCATGTTGCTCGTCTGCCAGTACTACCGGATCAGTAATTAGAAGCCACAAAAGAAAAAAGCCAAAGGAATGGGAATTACAGTTGCAAAGATATGTTTCAGAATACTCCCCTGCTTGGTAATAATTAACACGAGACTTGGGCCTTTTCTTCTCTGCGTTTGGATGTTGAGCTGAATTGAGCTCTTTATGAATAGTAGTTAGTTGAGTAGGTTGAGTAAGTTATGTGAGACCCATCTAAAATGAGTTTAAATGTGTTTGGATGTTAAGATGAATTTAATATTATTTATAAGAAATTGAAAAACGTTGTGGATCCCACATATAAAGATGTGTTGAGTTAAAAAAAGGTTAGATCCTACGTGTATGGAAGTTTTGAGTTGAGATGAGTTTATTAATTTGAAAGTTGGGTATTTGGATGTTAGATTCAGCTTAAATTAGACTGAACTGAATTGATCTCAACTAAATTTTGCAACCAAACGGAGCTAATTCTTTTCTCATCGGTTTAATGATACGGAAGTCTAGCGTCCATGTACTTACAAAGATCTTATTTGGCAACTATGGGTATTTTTTACTAGAGAATAATTGTGTGAAGAGGCATACTTGCCTTATTTCGGACAATCAATTAGCATTTATTTTACCATTTATTTTACACGTTTCCTTGTATGAAATAAGTTGACTATAAGAATGTAATGATGCTATCAATAAAGCCATTGGAGAATTATTTGCAAACTATTGTTTATAGAGGTGGGTTCCTCCTAAAAAACTCACGTTCATCTCTTACAATTTATCAACACAGGTAACGCACACGATCCGTTTCCCACTTGACCCACCAGTCACACGTTCCGTCACAAGAGCTCGTAACATTTAATTACTAGCTAGGATGTGAGGATCATGAACATGATTAGCTAGCGTCCAGTACTGAAGGTTGCCGGCAACTATGTTAAGAAACTAGCTGATAGATTGAGTAGTTTTGGTACTTACGTACGTTGATCATGAGCATGCATGTGGTAGAAAACCTTTTTTATTTGGATTGTTTACTGCTTTGTGCTTTCCTTCTTAATTAGCATTCGACCAATTTTTTTTAGTACTTAGTTGCCTAATGTTAGCATTCAGTCACATCATCTACTCATCTATAATGATATTAAATGAAAAACTTATAATTTTGAAAGTAAGAAGCGCGCTAATGAATTTTATTGAGCCAATATCATCCAGTACTCCTTCAGCATCCAATTAAAAGAAAATTAAATAATATGTTTAATTAAGTTAAGAGTTATCAAATGAAAAATAATATATCTAATTTATAAGTTATATTAATATTCATAAAGAGTTAACAAAAAATCGATGCAGACTAATTAACATTCAATTTAACATACTCATAATAGGTTACAGTAGCTCTCTCTCCCCATCCGTTTCTAGAAAGAGAAACTCTCACTACTTCTTTTTGGAAAAGCTACTCATCCATTCCCAGTGTTTCCACTAGAGAGGAGCCCATCCTCCTCTCCGTTCCTTTTCCAGTACATATCTGTGTATATATTTTTTTGCTAGTGTTTCTGATCCCTCTTTTCTACTGGCTCGATTTTGGTCAGATCTAATGTACTCAGTGACTGATTGTCTACATACGCCCCACCACGCAACTTCCTAGCCGTCGATCTACCGGGACATAGCGGAATCATGACAAAAAATCTCGGCGTGTGAAACTCACGTGCAGCTTGTTTCGCCCATGGCCATCACGCCCTGCCGCGCCATAATGCATTAGTCGGCTACACGCGCCGTAACAGTAGATTTTTCACTTCAAGATTTTTTAGATTTGCCCCACCACATCTCATGCGCCACCACAGGCGTGCGTGAAGAAACTTGGCTCACTGTAGTCTAGCCCATTCGACGCCGGTCTTTCTGCTATGTTTCATCTTTTCCTAACCAATGATCTTGAAGAATGGAATATTGATCTCTTCAAGAAACATCTCAAGACAACAAGCTACAGTACATCTTCAGCTTCCACCGCATCCAACGGTGGCTTCATAGTTTGCATAGCTAAAAAACTATTATTTAAGACGATACCCTCTTTGCAGGTTATGGATGGAGACAAAATTTTTAATTTTTTTTTTCTCTTTTGCATTATGGTTATTGTAATAGTGTGTTTATTGAAAAACTCCACCCCTCTTCATGTATCTCATTTTCGTATCTGAATATGATATATTTGCTTAGGAAAAAAAACAGTCAATGCGCGCGAACTTTTATTATCATACTCATTTACCTCCATCATGCTCCTGTCCTAGTAGAATTTAATGGGAGCACTGCAAATCTTACAACATTCCAATTTTAGCACCGTCACAATGACTGTAGATCATATCGTATATTAATTTTTTATGTGTATTCTAACTACTTTTACAGATCTGAAATGATGTACGTTGTTATATATGTTAATCAATGATATTTGAGTTTGCCCAAATTTTTTGTTTTTCTCAGACCAGGCCTTTGTATATGTGTACGTTAATCATCAAATTGTATCTTTTTTTCAAAAAAAAAAAAAAAAAGAGAAAAGAAAAGAAAGTCTTCTATCCAAAACATGGATGCATTTCTCCCACTGTCCATACATACATACATACTATCAAGACTAAAATTTAAAATTTTAAAAATCTTTCATCTCATTATTATAATTTTTTTAAATTCTCACATAAAATAAAATAAATAATTCAATTTTTTTAAATTTTAAAATAAAAATAATATTAAAAAATATATTCTAACAATATTTTATGTAACTTTTTAACTTTAATCTCAACTCAATTCAACTCCATTCATTTCATTTTATTTTATCTCATTTCTAAAAACAAATTAGGCTTAAAAATCAATTATTCATGCCAAGTACGTACCATACGTATGTATAACCTCATCATATTTTCAGATTCATTATTCTAGTTTTTTATTAATTTGATTTTTTAATGATTTCCTTCTGTGCTCTGCTTGAGACGGCACTGATATCAATGTGTAGTTATTTAGGCAGCATTTAGATATTGACCTGAGTTGAGATGATAAAATATTATTAAAATATTATTTTAAAATTTGAAAAAGTTGAATTGTTTATTATATTTTATGTTAAAATTTAAAAAAATTATAATGATGAATTGAGATAGGTTAGGAATCAAACGAAGCCTTAAGCAAAAGCATAGCATGAGAGAGAGTTGCAGCAACGAAGTGATAGAGACAACAATGGCGAGTGAGAGAGTTGAGAGAAAGAGGCCGAAAGGAGAGAGAGGGTCTGAGAGGCTGAGAGAGAGAGAGATGATAGAAAGCTAATAGAGATTGAGAGATTCAAGACACGGTCGTTTTATAAGTCTAGAGCGGGCCTGGACTCAGCTTGGGCCTTGTGCCCGACCCTTTACAGCGTGAAGGCAGATGTGGGGGCCCGCCGCCCACCTATACAACATGGAAAATTCTATACACTATACTACCATCCCACTTTCATCCCACTAAGTATGATATGACACATTTATCACTATTAAATAATCATTTATTGCATACTTCTTTATCATCTAATGGTGATGAATGTACCACATACCACTTAGTATGATCAAAATAAGATGATAGTGTGATGTATATCATGCAATAAATGACATTTCCTCTTTAGACATTTCCAATGCCTTTATAAATTCTGTCGTCAAGAGCAACAACAAACATGGAGCTAATTCCAAGTCTCACTCCACTCACTACAATCGTGGGAAAGGGCATGGACATGTTCGTGACATTTCTTAGCGTTCTTCTCCTCAAGGCTTTTTCCTTCGCCCAATTTGCCAACTCTGCTCCAAAGTTGGCCATCTTGCTTTCTCATGTTATTGGCAATTCGACCATTGATTTCAGACTGAGGCTCCCAAGCAAGATCACACTGCAACCTCCACACCAGTTTCCGACGCTCAATGTTACCTAGATACTGACACCACCCACCACCTGATGCCAAAATTTCAAAACCTCAATATTTGTGCAAATGAGTACATAGGACAAGAGCAAATTCTTGTTGGTAATCGTCAAGGTTTGCCTAGATCTCATATAAGTTCTTCTACACTTCCTAACTATCCTCACAATTTTCGTTTACTCATTCTTTTGCATGTTCCACTTATTCAAAAGAACTTAATCTTTGCCTCTAAATTCACTAAGGATGTTGATGTCTACCTTGAATTTTACTCTAGTTGCTTTCTTGTGAAGGAGTACCTCACGGGAACTGTCCGAGTAAAGGTGGTCTTTAGCCATGGCCTTCTCCAATTTCTCAACCTAAACTCACTGAGCTCCTTAGTGAATGGGCCACCATTGGTCGTTGGCATGATCATCTTGGTTACCCAGAACTTCGAATTGTTCGACAAGTCCTTTGCCATTTTCAACTTTCAGTACTTTCTAATAAGGCTTATTCAATCCGTACATCGTGTCAGCAAGTTAAGAGTCATTGTCTTCATTTTCCAGCAACTTCCTCCAACGTGCACTCTCCTCTTGAATTAGTTTTTGCTGATTTTTGGGGACCTTTCCCTATTTTTTTCTAGTAATGGCAACAAGTATTATGTTTCCTTTGTGGATGCTTTTAGTAGACATACTTGGTTTTATCTATTGCAAGCTAAATTTGATATATCTCACATATTTCTTCTTTTTCAAAAACCAATATAACGATATCTTGATGCCAAAATTAAACATGTCCAAAATGATTGGTGAGGAGAGTTTCTCTCTTTACATAAGGTTTTTCTCTTTCAAGGAATTCTTCATCGTGTTAGTTGCCCTCCTACATGTCATCAGGGTGGCACTGTTGTAAACACTACCATCTAGTAGAAACTGGACTCTCTTATATGATAGATGCATCGATTCTAATGGTTTACTGGGATAATGCTTACCAATCTACTTATTATCTAATAACTCGTCTTCCATCACCTGTCATACACAATAAGAGTCATTTTGGAAGGCTATTTCATAAGTCTCATATTACTCTTTGCTTAAGGTCTACGACTCTATTTGCAGGCCATTTTTATGTCCATATAATCACTCTAAACTTGAGCTATGATCCAAACCTTGTGTCTTCATTGGTTACTCTTCCATGTAGGGGTGTATAGGAACCGACGGAACAGACCATCATCGACAAGAATCGACCACCGAAATCAGGAACCGGTAGAGAACCGGTCGGCTGATGGTATGAAATATAAGAAACCGATGTTGGCCAGTTCGGTCCCGGTCTGAACAAGGTTCAAACCACTGAACCGGCCGATATAATATATATATATATATATATATATATATTATATATCATAGGTAAAACGGCGTCGTTTCGCTTAAGTGATTTAAATGACATTGTTTTACACCAAAGGTATAGAAAAATATATAAGTGAAACACCGCCGTTTGGTTTAATACACCAAATGGCGTCGTTTAGCTCTAGGGTTTAAAAACCCCTCCCCTCCCTCCCCTCCCTCTTCTTCATCCTGATAGATCTCTTTTTTTCTTCTCTCTCCCATCTCACCCTGCAGCACAACGCCGCGCCGCGCCGCCCTCCCCTCACCTTCTCCTTCACGCCACTCGAAACTTGGTCTATCCCTCACCTCTCTGAAAAGTCTCTTCGAGGCTGAGCTCTCTGTCATTCAACTTCACGCCAAGCTCTCTGAAATGTCCCTCACCTCTCTCGTTCTCCTCTCAACTCTCTCGTTCACCTATTCTCCTGAGATTTTGTTATGAATTTGTAATTTTGCTGTGAATTTTTGATTTTTTTTTTGTGAATTTTGGTTAATTTGATTTGAACTTGTGATGTGAATTTGAGGATGGGTTAGCAACCGAAGGACTGAATGTGGAACCGATCGATACCTGCCATAAGATTCCGGCCGGTTCTCACTATCCCTGTCGGCTGCTTTCAGTCGGCACCACCCCACTAAAAAACTATCGGTGCGGTTTCGGTCCAAAACCTAAATCACATCGATAGTGTTGGTTTCAGTCCTACTTCCATGAATGTTGGTTACAAGTGCTTGGATCCATGTTTCCTCTAAAGTCATCCAATTTGCCACTTTCAACTCCTCAGTTTCAGCCTCCCATACTACTCATTTAATATCCTCTAATCTCAGGCTTCCACTTATTGTTGATCCTCCATCATTCCTCCCAAGAAACTCTCCTCCTGCCTCACCTCGCAGTACTTCTCCACCTATGTCTTCTTCTTCACAGGTGTCTACCTTTGCTTCTATGTCACCTTCACAAGTTGTGTCTCCCATTCTTTGGCCTTAGCTACATCCTCTCCATTATCTCAAGAATCACCTCCTACTCCTCATACTCACTGTATGGTAACTCGTTCATAGAACATATTGCAAAGCTGAAGTAATTCACTAATGGCTCAATTTGGTTTCCCCTGCTAAAGGCCCTTGCGGTGAGCTTATCACCTTCTGACATTAAGCCGGCAAGTTTTTCTCAAGCTTCTACGAGCCCCACCTGGTGTGAGGCTATGTGCAATAAATTCGATGCTTTCCTTTAGAATGAGACTTGGGACCTCGTTCCTCCAGAACCTACTATGAACATTGTGGGATGCAAAAGGGTGTTCAAACTTAAGAGGAAGTCGGATGGTACTATTGACTGTCACAAGGCTTGCATTTCACACTCGAACGAAGCATATTGAGATTGATTTTCACTTCGTCTGTGATAGAGTTGCTTCCAAACAACTGCTTGTGAAGTACCCGTCCACGAAAGACCAACTTGCAGATGCCCTTACAAAACCTTTACCTTTTCCTCGTTTGGTCTTGCTGCGGTTCAACCTCACTATCGTTGGCATGCCATTGAGTTTGTGGGGGGTGTGTTGACGCATCCTCACAAGAGACCAGTTCAAACTTTGTAGTTGTTCCAGATATCTCTCAATCAAGCACCTTTCAAGATAAAAGTCATCTACAACAAAAAACATAGCTTGGGTTTTGAAATAGTTTCAAATGTATTCATGTTAATTTATCATCTTTTGGATGTATCTACAACACCTGTAAACATTTCTAAAATACAAACACCCATCTCACCTACGTTTGGGTTGAGAATCATCCAAAATATTTATGATCTTTTACCCAAATCTAAGCCCCACATGTTTAGTTCTCAGCCAGTAGGATGTTATTATGGTCATGATCTCTAGATAGAAAAGCTACCTCCGAGTTATTCACGATATTGCTCCAATTTATCATCTAGATGTAATTCATCCCATTGAATATTGAGTTTACAGCTGAAATATTTATCAGCTCTATGGGATTAAATCCCGATCGAGTTATTGTGATTTAACTAAAAATGAAATGCCTTCTATTTTTAAAAAAAGTTTCAATTTCACAGCTGAGTGACCAACCTAAATATTAAACAAGCACATGAACCATTTTGATATTTATTAGTCCAAAATAAAATGGCTAAAAAATATGGGAACCTGATTTCTCAATGTCCCTATAAATAAGTTTTTGAACAAAGTTACTATTTTTCATTTAATAAAAATTTTGGAGAAGTTTTCTCATAAAAATATTAGGCCTCGTTTAGTTATGCAGTTCAGATGAAATGAGATGAGATGTTTTATTAAAAGTTGAATAAAATATTATCATATTTTTATTTTTATTTTGAGATTTAAGAATTTTGAATTATCTATTATATTTTATGTGAAATTTTAGAAAAATTGTAATGATTAAATGAGATGAGATGAGATGAGATAATTTAGTTTTGTGTAGCCAAACCAGCACTAGGAATCATTTGGATAGTGAGATGAGCTGAGATGATTTTAAATTAATTAAATAAACTATTATTAAAATATTATTTTTTAATATTATTATTATTTTAAAATTTTAAAATTTTAAATTATTTATTATATTTTGTATAAAAATTTAAAAAAATTATAACGATAAGACAACGTGAGATGGAACTTATCCAAACAGGGCTTAAGGTAGCCGGACCTAGGGCTTTCCCAGTTTTAAAAAATAGCGCCAAACGTCTCTATCAGTTTCCCTCTCCGATGGGTCATAAAATGATTTCTCTTGGAAACTATGCTAATGGCACTGGCGGTGTCTCAGCTATGGACGTTGATCCGTTTCTCGCGTTCATCGATTATGCGAGGTCTGTGCTCTCTCCCGCAGACGATGATTCGGATCCTAATGGAAACTGCAGTGGCCCCGGGTGGAGCTGGATCGCTTCTCGGATTCTCAAGACTTGCGTTGCCTACTCGAGCGGTGTCACCGCTGCGATTCTGCTCTCTGATCTCTCTCAGGTATCGCTATTTGCAATCTTTTCTCTGCCGCCGAAAAATTATAAAAAAACATATGCATTTATACGGGGGACAAGAAAATCAGGTCAGAAGTATTGAATTTCATCTTTATTGCTTTTTTATCCCATTTTGAAGGCTTGGAACGAGCAATGTAGGGCTGGAGCCCCAAAGAAAAGGCCGGAATGTATAAATCAATTGAAAAAGAACCATAGGAGAACTAAGCTTCCAAACACGGTTTCGATTGACACCATATATGACAGAAACTTCCTTTCCTTGAGTAGCGTCTTGGAAGCTGTTATTGTCGATGCCTTTTCTCTCCCAGGTAGCCTATATTTACGAGTTAATATAATTAGCATTGTCCATGTGGATTATTATGAGGCGGATGCTACAATTTCAAAATTTCATGCATCCTCTTCATGTTTCGTTTCAAGTGTTCAATCAATTTTCTTCTTTGTGATACAGTTATGAAAGTTATGAAACTTGAGCTATGATGTCCTTTTTTCTTCTGTTGACTAATGTTTTTGTTATTATGTACTTTGCTTCAGGTACAAACATCTACATGCTTACTTTGGGGGATTTTCGAAGCTCCAACACCATAGACCTTTATCTCCACCGTAGGTAAGCCACGGACACAAAAGCAATCTACTATGGGTCTTGCAATTATACATCTTTACTAATAAAAGAGGACACCATTTGATTTTCTATCAGAAAAGTAATGCTCGCAAGGCAATACCATGAGTTTTTAGTATTTTGAAATTTAAAATAAGTATCTGTTTTGATAGCCTTGACTCTGAACTTCAGGCCACAGGAACTACGTTTCTCTATTGTTGTTTTCCTGTGGGATTACTCCTCTTGCTTATTCCACATGTACTTGCTGGTATTGCAGTTAAACCATTAGCATTTTGAGCTTTTGATTTTGAAGTTGTTGTTCAGTTCCCTCCTAGTTGGTAATTTATAGTTAAATTAGTCTGGCTAGGCACTGGTGGAGTATCCATGAATTGGAAGAACATTCTCCTTGCCATAATATTTTACTTTCTTTACTTAATGCCCAGCGTGCTTAGGCAAGGAAAAACATGTATTGGATCTTGTTTTCTCTTGTTTTATCAACTATTACATGTGCCTTTGCTTCTTTTATGTTTATTTGCATCCATTTAGGTTGTTTGGACTTAAACGTTCCTATGAAACTTAAAATAGAGTTTGTCTGTAGCAGATACTATGATTTGGTGGATCCTCAGAATGGAATTCTGAAGAAAGGGAGGGAGATTTTACTCACTGGATGTTATCTTCGTACAGCTGCCGAAGGATCTGGGTGTCCAAGACTTTTGCCTACAGAGTATTTGGTGATATTGTTAGATGAGGTAACTGACACGTTTCTATTACCTATCTTTTCACCTTCAGGATCCTTCCTGCAGCTGTTATTACATCTTCAATATCCCATACTACAGGAGGAAGATGACGATGCAATGCTGCTAGGAGCTCAGTTTTGTTCAGATACTTTCTCTTCCATTTCTCCTGATGCGGTAAAAAAAGGGGTTTCCTTTTCATTGCTTGCTAGGTAAAATATGATTAGTTACAACCATGCCTTTTTGCTTCTTACTGGGTCAATCTTATGCTAATTGTTCCAGTTAAAGTTCCCTTACATGATCTCTTACTTGTATTAGATATGTTCACCTGTGTCAGTTTGGGGACTGGTCAATTCACTGGCAGAATTGCTCTGCGCACAACCCCCCCCCTGGTTGCCCAAATTATTATATTTCGTACAGCCTTACTAAAAAAATAGTGAACTAGTAAGTCATAATTATGTTAAATGGAGAAGTAGAGGTAATGGTCAAAACATTAAAATTTATATGGCTGTGCATCAATTGAAAAATACTAAAACAGTTTGTACCATGCTTTCATGTGTTTACTTCCTCTATTCAGAAATTTCATACCTTCGTTTTTTATCTGCAGGATTGAGTCTATTGGGTCATTGGAATTTCAGGGAAGGTTTGGTAGCCTACAGAGGAAACAAATTACACTTGTTGATAATGATGGTGTCAAGTTAAAGTTTGTCTTGTGGGGTGAACAGGTTCTCCTTGCTAACCTTTTCAGGTAAACTCTAGTTCAGGATTGAGCCTTTCTTCCTATCCTTTTCCCATGTATTTATAACTTGTTTCCTTTTCAGTGTCTCAAGTATGCTCGCGCTGGATAGACCTTTTATTTCAAATTCCAGAGAGAGTACAGTTGAAACAAGTGATGATTTTTGCCTTGAATACGGTAGTGCGACACAATTATATTTGGTTCCTTCCATTCAACATGAGGAGCAAGTAAGTTATCGACTATAGTGTGACAAGATGTTACCCTTTAGGATATTCAATTAATTTGTGTGTTACTCAGGTATGTGTAGCATTGACACAAAATCAATATCAAGGACCAAGGCTACTGAATACATTGGATCCTAGTCAGGATCCTAAAGTTTCACAAGTTTCCCTACCCTGTGATTCACGTGGTTCGATTGACTTCAGTAGTTATCCTTTTCGAGTGAGTTTACTGTTACTTGCTCTCCTAGATACTATTTAGATGTAGTTCCGTTTCCTTTTCTTTCTCTTTGATGGCACTGGCATCTGCTTTTAAAATGTTGTATTATTTGAAGGATTGAATATGGTTACATTTTTAAACAATAATACAACCAGAATATCAGCTTATACTTTAGCTTTTTATACAACTTCCAAAATGTCATCAGGCGATTGTCAACTTTATACCTCAGTGATCATGAAATTATATAAACTTTGCTAACTCTATCTAAACTCACCCTTCTAGTTTTATCTATAGAGTCTTTTTCTAATGTGTTAAGGGCTTCATGATAGTCAATGACTCAACATCTGTTGGATTGTTGGATTTACTTTCATTTTTCATTCTTCCATAAAGACTTAACCTAATTTAAATAACAGTGCGTCTCTGGGTCTGCCAAAGTTACATGCCATTGAGATAAATCACCATGGATGTGCCTTATGCAATCATATGGACCCATTCCTAGTTGTACATACTTGTTAAGCGATAATACTATGGCATTTTCTATCTGCATTTTCACCCTTGTATCCTAGTTCGAGTTTGAATCTTTTGCTCACTAACTTGACTTTACACTTTTTGTTATTTATAATTAACATTCTCACCTGTGCAAAGTTTTGCAGTCATTTGTAATAGACCTTCATGACAAGATGACAGGCATCAGCCTCTATGGTGTTGTTACAGATATTACCAAAGAGAAACATGCAGCAGAAGCTCTCTTCTCTCTGAGAATTGAAGATACTACTGGAGCCATTTGGGTGACACTACATTTTGCCAAATTTTGGTAGATTAGTTTTTTTAACTAACATCCATTAATTTAATGAGATTATAGGTATTAAACTTTCATATATTCGTTTCACTCAAATTCTGGTTTTTTAGGTCATTGGGCCGATTAAGTTTTGGTCATACAGTTTATATTTCTGGTTTAACATGCTCTATGACAAAGCAAAACCGGTGAGTCCAACCTTGGTATTCATCGTTTGTAGTTACTGTTTATACATTATGCAATTATTTCCTCAATTCTTGTGGTTTTCTAGTTTGGTTTAGAACTTGTTGAACTTCTAATGGAGTGCTATGAAAACTTCTAATCATGTGTTTATTTAATTTTCTCGACAGCCTGGAAGCATTATGGTTTGAGAATGATATCAGATCTTCTTTCTTCATCCTTAGTTGCTTGCCTGCATTGATAAACTCTTCTTGCCTTCATAAAGTCTCAAACCTTTGTGATCTATCTAGCCAGACTAACAGCACACAAGTATGGGTTTCTCATGAGTTTTGGTTTTGTTTTGTAATTCATTCATAATTGAATGTTGTTTCCATATGCTTATTGTATCCTGTGCCAATGTTAGGTAGTTGATATTATATGTTTTTCTTCTCTCCGGGACAACCAGGGAGAATGATTAGATGCCATGCATAATCTTGTGCTTCAAAAATATTAATTATAATGATAGAACAGATCGCAGGCATGGGTTGTGCCCTACTCAGATTTTTTTTTTATTGGCACCGGGTGTTCGAGAACAAAGTCCCGACTAATCCCGGGGGTGCATAGGCTCTTGGCAAGGAGTTTCCCGCAAGTGCACCTCTGGTAAATTCAAGGGGAAGTTTCCACAATCCGATGGCCCCTAAAAATTGTTTGCACCTAAGAGGATTTGAATCTTAGACCTGGAGGGAGCATACCACCAAGACCAAGGCCTTTACCACTTGAGCTAACCCCTAGGGCTTTACTCAGATTGTACTTCACAATTATCTTACAGAGAGTTTGTGTACAATTATGGCCAGTTCATTTTAGTTTTAGGCAACCTAGATATTAGGAATGGTTTTTAAGATTTCTAGATTGACTTCTTTAGACTTTTACTAGTGATATATGGGGCCCTTCTAGGATAAAAAATGTTACTGGTTCTCGCTGGTTCATTTCATTTATTGATGATCACACTAGACTCACATGGGTATTCCCCATGAAAGAAAAATTTGAGGCAAACCAGATCTTCAAAACCTTCAATACCATGATCCAAACACAATTCCAAGCAAAAATTCAAATTTTGAAAACTGACAATGCCAAAGAGTATTTCAATTCCAGCCTTAATGATTATCTCATGAGTCATGGTATTGTTCACCAAAGTTCTTGTGTTAACACTCCTCAGCAAAATGGTGTTGCTGAAAGAAAAAACCGGCATCTTCTTGATGTGGCTCGGTCTCTTACGTTCTCTACCCATGTACCAAAATATTTCTGGGGTGAAGCCATCCTTACTGCTGCATACCTCATAAATAGGATGCCATCTCGGATTCTTAACTTCCAGACTCCCTGTCAAATTCTCCTTCAGTCCTTTCCTACTACTCGTCTCATCTCCACCATTCCATTCAAAGTTTTCGGGTGTTCAGCTTTTGTCCATGTCCATCAACAACACCGGGACAAACTTGATCCTAGAGCTCATAAATGTATTTTCCTTGGGTACTCTCCAACTCAAAAAGGATATAAATGCTACTCACCGGTCACTAAACAATTCTATCACTCCATGGATGTCACCTTCTTTGAGCAACAACCTTATTTCCCCAAATCTGATATTCAGGGGGAGACTAATTTTATCCTAGAATATCAGCTTTGGGATATTGAAGAATCACCTCATGTCTCTCATAATTCTGACCAAACTTGCCCATCACTAAATCATGAATCACTTCCTCCTCAAAATCTCTCCCTTGAGTCTTCTTACTTCCTAGAACCTCCTACTCAAGATCAAGCCAACAATCCACCTCAAAATCTGGACACACCTCAAAATCTGGACACTATTCAATCAACAAAGAGTGATGAATTGATTACCTACTCAAGGAGGAGAAAGAACCAAAAGTAGATGGAACAACAAGCATCTCTTGAGCAAATCCAAGAGTCTGACTCAAGTCCTAGACCAAGTGAAGATCCACCAGGTAACACTAATCTTGAAACTAATGATGACAGTGGCCTTCCTATTGCTGTGAGAAAAGGGGTAAGATCATGCACAAAACATCCGATATACACATTTGTGTCATATGAAGGATTGTCACTGAAGTTCAAAGCTTTTGTTGCCAACCTCGACAACATCCAAGTTCCTAATAATATACAAGAAGCTCTCGGCTCACCAGAATGGAAATTAGCAGTGTATGAAGAAATTCATGCACTAGAGAAAAATGGAACTTGGGAAATCTTTGACTTACCAATCGGGAAACGCCCAGTAGGCTGCAAATGGATCTTTACAGTAAAATATAATGAATATGGGAGTGTTAATCGGTTCAAGGCACGGCTGGTTGCAAAGGGATTCACCCAATCATATGGAATCGATTATGAGGAGACATTTGCTCCTATAGCCAAGTTAAACACAGTTCGGGTTTTATTATCTTTGGCTGCAAACCTTGACTGGCCTCTCCACCAACTAGATGTCAAGAATGCCTTTCTAAATGGGGACCTAACTGAATAAGTGTACATGGAAATTCCCCCCGGATTTGAGACACAAACTACATGCAACAAGGTTTGTAAACATAGGAGATCTCTATATGGGCTCAAGCAATCTCTAAGAGCTTGGTTTGAAAGATTCACAAAGGTAGTGAAGAAGCATGGCTACTCTCAATGTCAGACGGACCATACACTATTTGTTAAACACTCTTCTGCAGGAAAACTTGCTGTCCTCATAGTGTATGTGGATGACATAATCCTAATAGGAGACTATGAAGAGGAAATCTGCACCATCAAAAGTTTACTAGCTGCAGAATTTGAAATCAAGGACCTTGGGAATCTTAAATATTTCCTAGGTATGGAGATTGCAAGGTCAAGAAAGGGAATCTCTGTCTCACAGAGAAAATATGTCCTAGATCTCTTAAAAGAGATTGGAATGCTCGGGTGTAAGCCGGTAGATACTCCTATGGATCCAACTATCAAACTAGGAGCTAAGGAAAATTGTGCACCCGTGGACAAAGGAAGATACCAAAGATTAGTAGGTAAACTAATATACCTATCTCACACACGACCAGACATTGGATTTGCTGTTAGCATGGTAAGTCAGTTCATGAACAATCCAAATGAAGAACACATGGAAGCTGTGTATAGAATCCTGAGATACCTAAAACTAACACCAGGTAGAGGATTATTTTTTGAGAAGAACCAAAGAAGAGATTGAAGTGTTCAGCGATGCAGATTGGGCAGGATCAGTACAAGACCGAAGATCAACTTCAGGATATTGCACTTTTGTATGGGGAAATTTGGTCACTTGGAGAAGTAAGAAGCAGTCAGTGGTGTCAAGAAGCAGTGCAGGAGCTGAATTCCGGGCAATGGCACACGGTATTTGTGAGGGAATTTGGTTAAAAAGGGTGCTAAAGGAATTAAAAATTTCATATGAAGAACCTATGAAAATGTTCTGTGATAATCAATCAGCAATCAGCATTGCCAAAAATCCAGTTCATCATGATAGAACAAACATGTGGAAATTGATTGACATTTTATAAAGGAGAAGATAGAGGAAGGAATAATCAAGATGTTGTACGTGCCTACATGTCTTCAGACAGCAGACATCCTTACCAAGGCTCTATCGAGAAAGGTGTTTGATGATCTGAGTTCCAAGCTGGGGTTAATTAATATTTACCGCCCAGCTTGAGGGGGAGTGTAGAATTATAGAGAGATTTATGTTTAAGGATCTGTTAGGATACGAATTGCGAATATGTTTAGAGAATTGACAGATCTCACATTGAAATTCATTTGGATTTTTACTATGGAATAATGAAGGAAACAACTTCTCAAGATACAAGAAATTTGGATGACCTAACCTATAGTGCCATAACATAATTGCACTATCATTATTAGACTGACTCACAGACAAAGAAACAGGACTACTGGACACTGAACAATCTGATTGATGAATTGCTCCTTGAGGAGGATCATTAACCTCTAGAAGATAGAGCCCCGAACACATCTTAGCACTGCCAATCGTCTTCCCCGAGTCCAAGACCTGAAATACACACAGATTTGAGCCAAATTTAGTAACACAGTTGAGATCCCGAGTGAGTTTACTAATGGACAATAAATTGCAATTTAATTTTGGTACAAGTAGAATAGAATCAAGAGTGATGTTCTCTGAAATTTGAACCGAGCCTGTACCAGCCACCTTTGAGAGTGAACCATCAGCTATTCGCACAGTTAAATTTTTATAGCATGGGGTGTAAGTTGAAAACAACTTCTCATCTCCAGTCATATGATCAGAAGCTCCTGAGTCTATAATCCATGGACTGAGCCTCTCCTTGTTAGCATTTAGAGCACTTAAAAAATTACCTTTTTGTGCCAGGGATCCGGTACCAACTACAGTGGGAGCTGGTGTAGGCAAGGATTGGTTGAACATTTTCTGCAAGATCTCTATCTGTTCCTTGCTGAAGGGAGTTGGTTCGGGTGGAGGTTGTTCATCCATGGAAGCAAGGTTGCCTCGTCCTTCTTTGTCATTGGCAAACCGGGAAGGCCTCCAATCTGCTAGTTTGCCATGAATCTTCCAACAGTTGTCCTTGGTGTGATCAGGACGTCGACAATGATCACACCATGGTCGCCCTTTCTTTGGTTTGTGATCGTTGTTGTTGTTGGATGGATTCCCTCTCACCACAAGTGCTGAACTCTCAGGATTTGTCACAGAATCTTGAGATCCCATCATGATCTTCTTTTGATTTTCCTCTCTCCGAACTTCTGAAAAAGCTTCTCAGATATTTGGTAGTGGTTTGGATCCTAAAATTCTTCCTCGTACTTCATCAAGGTTCTTATTTAATCCAATAAAAAATTTTGTATATTCTTTTCCGTTCAATTATTTGTCTATACCTGATTCCATCATTCGGACAGCTCCAATTGTGCTCCTCGAATAAGTCTAGCTGCTGCCAATACCGATTGAGAGTGTTGAAGTATTGAGTCACTGTTAATTCTCCTTGGCGGAAGTCATGAAGAACACTTTCCACCTCGAATAATTCCGATGTATTCTCATTGTTAGAATATATTTCCTTGGCAGCATCCCAAATCTCCTTTGTTGTTCCATAGAGAAGAAAGTTTTCTCCAATGTCATTTGTCATGGAATTAATGAGCCATGACATGACCATATTATTCTCGGCATTCCAGACTTTGAACTTTTCATCCGTCTTGTTTGGTTTGGCAGCATCTCCGGTGAGATAATCATCTTTGCCCTTTCCGCATATGAACATCATTACGGAATGGGACCATTGGAGATAGTTGTTCCCATTCAGTTTGTGTCCTGTAATGGGCATGAGGTTACTATCATTGTTGGAAGCCATGGCTTCCTGATTGGAGGTGATTTGGGAAACGGTAGCTCTTGAATCACGTTTCCCGTATTTGGTCATATGAGGGAATTAGGGTTCAGAGATTTCTCTGATACCATCTTGTTTGTGGAAGGAAAGAGTAAGATTCCATTTCTTACATGCAGACGATCATATTTCAATTTCTGACTTTTCATACATATACATTATGGTTATGGATCCCCACTCGAGTTACTCAATCCCACAAGAAACCAAAAAAAAGAGAGAATTAAGAATCTTATCTTAGTCAGGTGTATACCACAGATGAACATCATCTTCCCGCCACTTTCTTGCCATGTTTTATTCTTATAATTTTGATTTTTCACTTTCATTTATACGGTATGGCATTGAATTCATGTTCCCCATTGTATGTAATTTCATGTTCTTGCACTGTTTCTCAAAATGTGGTATTTTTTTGTTACCTAATTATTGTTTATTTTCTTCCCAAACATGTGGACAGATATGTCGAGTGTGGCTTGACCAAATTGCTCATTGTCATGTTAAAATGTCACATTCTCTTTGTGGTCATTTTGTTACCAAGACCCCTAGTGGGATTTTGGAATGCAACTTATGTCGTTACAGTTGTGATACCGAAGTTATGCGCACTTTCCATCTGAAAATCACTCTTGCAGATGAGAGTGCAAAAGTTTTTGCATGGTGTACTGGTCAAACGGCTGCAGAGTTGCTTCAAATTTCAGCTGATGAATTCCATGAACTGCCTGAGGTAATATATGAACTCATGATATGTTTTTTTAGTTCCTACGTCTTAGTATCACCAGCTACATAATAACCGAAATTGGTAATTGTGAAATTCTTTTAGAAGAGTGATAGGTTGCTTCAAAAAGTAATGAATATAATAACAATAGCATCCTAATTTAAGGTGCACAAGGACGTAAACCATGTACATCATTTCCTTTTTGCCTGCTCATCATTAATTATCTGAAAGAATCCTGGGGAATACACTTGGAAAATATACATGCTCTACTAGAGTACTAAATCATGTTTGCATTCCATTTTCAATGATTTTTTTATTTCTTTTTCATAAATCAATAGTTCTTGCGGCCTACCCCATTAATTGATTTAAGAATTATTTGTACTGAATTCAGCTGACAGAGAGTGACAGAAGCGATTAATGTTCTGGTTATGAAAGATGCTGAATTTAGTGATATATTAAATTATTTTTTGAATAATTGTACTTCACATCTCTGATAATATAATACATACATGCATGCATGCTATATCTATATATATATATATATATGCTACTACCAGTCTGTCCAGTGTCAGCTTTTTCTTAATTATTTTGCATCACTAACCAAAGTATTGTCTTTAGACTGACAATATCTTTCTGAGTTAATGAATGATGCTACAATACATAACTTCATATAAAATATATGATATTTGTACTGTGTAAACGAGGTTGTGATCTACAAAGCGTGAATAGCATAGCTTCGTATTGCTCTGATTATGGGTATCTCCTTTTGGGCAGATATTATTTGCAATGTTAAAGAAGTTGATTTTTCTTGAGTAGAAAGTGCTCATTTTTTTGCTCCCAATTTCAATCTATTTTCCAGGAAGAACAAGTGATGTATCCTTCTTCGCTAGAGAATGAGAGGTTTGTAGTTGCACTAGTAAATTGCAAGAGGCAGGGTTATGCAATTGGTGATGGTTGTCGTATCCTTGAAAATGATGGTGTGTCATGGGAGATAACTCGTGCATTTAAGTGTGAATAACGATGTCTTATTCAAAAATGGATGTTTTGACTTAAGTTACTAACCAACTTCACTTGAGAAGGTGGACTGGAACTCTTTGTCTTGATGGAGATGTGGTGATGGTCTTATTGATGTGTGGAGCGCAAAGGTTATGTACGAGATGCAACGTTTCTTTGTAACAAGCTGGATCATGATGCAAGCTTAATCTGAAGCTTCAAAATCAAAAGTTGTAACTCCGAAAAGCAAAATACTCTGTTTTAGAGAGCAAGTTGATAAACGAAATGCACTCATTTTTATTTGTAGGCTTGTCCTTTGCATGTACATATAAGATGTTCTACTTTGAAATTATTAAATAATTAAAGATTAGAAAAAAAAATGATTTCGAAAAATGGCCCCTTATGAATATAAAACCATTTTGATATATTATATATATATATATATATATATATATATATATATATATGTTAACAGCTAATTTCTATATGGACTATGCTAATGTGTTGCCCAACACATACGGCTGGGCGTAGCCGTTGGGTATTTTGCCTTTTTTTATTAAACATTCTTTAAAAAAAATATACAAATTCATTATATTAACTTTTTTAAACATTTTAAAAAAATTAAAAAAAATGCATAAGCGTTCAATCAAAAAACAAACCTATGGGACAAATTAGTATTTTCCTTTCTATATAGAGCTTACTGTTAGGTTAAAAACATTTTTTTTAATTTTTTTTCAATTTTTTTATTCAGATTTTTTTATCATTTTAAAACATTTTTAAAAAATATAAAAAAATGTCAATACATTAATAATGTCTCCCTTAATTATTAAGTAAAAAAAAATTAAAATACATGAGCTGTCAAAATGAGTGGGCAAGTTAAGTGGGCAAAATAATATTTTTTTTCTATATATATTGCATTCATACAATATGATACACAATATGTGATACATGTGGTAGGGGGGAAATCCCCATTGTTCGGGGAATCTAGAACTTGGCGTTCTAATAAGGTTTGTGCAAAAATCCGAAAACACGACTCTGATTCTGCTTTAGCTTCGACAAGTTAGAGTTGAAATCAAAGGTAACGTCGGACCGACTCTGACTCCACTCAGATTCAACTCCAACTGTTTGACTAGCTCTGACTCTACATCCAACTTTGATATTGTACATATGTTATAAAAATATATGTATTATTCTATATATTTTATATAACTATAACTTACATAGTTAGTTAAATTCAATAATATACTAGTATGAGCTAATTATTATAAAATAATATATTTATACTATAATATAAATTGACTAATAATAGTTTAGTATATGTAAACATCATACTATCCCTACCATGTAATACTAATGTATAATAACATGAGATACTAATGTATAAACACTTAAGTATATAACATGTAATATTAATGTATAATAACCAATATATAATAATATGTAATACTAATGTATAATAACATGTATACTAATATATAATAACACTGGTATAATATCATATAATACTAACTCTAGTATATAATTAAGTTAGAAATAAGCTAGAAAACTAATAACATGTAATTAAACACTATGGTACACGTTTACAAGTATTAAAATGCACTCTATTATTAGAGGTATAGTCAATGTCTAAATAAGCTCACATCTGAAAACTTCTGCTTTTGAAAGTGAATTCAGCACATAAATGATTGAGGATAATGCGGATAATGCAAGTGCTAGTTCATTGGTCTCTGAGTGCAAAATAGATGGCTTGATGAAGTCTCTGTTGGACATGTTTTGTGCTGTTGTAGTTGAAACTAGGGTTTACGTGTTTTGGTTCTAGTCTTTACATGCCTATATCTTTGTCGGTGAACAGGGCGACGATGAGAGGAAAAGTTTCCAAGGCCACAACTAAAGTCTGAAGTTTCTAGTTCTGGGTGGTCGGCAACATATATACACTGTTCAACATGCTATGCAATGATGCTTGTAGGCAATAGAAATTAGCAACATAAAATCATCTGCGAACCATATAAGCAACAAATCCTCATCATCCAGTTGTGCAGGTCAGCAGCTCTATTGCTGGAGCCTTTTATTTTCTAATGCAATCAGTCAGTTACACCTTAACTTATCACAAAGATACATTGCTTCATGAGCCAGATGAGAACCTGTTCAATTATGGCGTCATGATTGAATATAGCAACCCCATGAGTTGCAGATTCTTTGCAGTCGCACATCATAGAATATATTGATCAATAAATATCTATCCTACAGCTAAGCTACCCTTTAAATTCTTTCGTTGACTGCTGCATCTTATAACCTCCTTGCATAGAATGGCATGCAGAACAAGCATCACAAGTCTCATCAGCAGACATTTATAAAATGGATCTCGACGGCCAGATCTGACCTTTACAAGAAACAAAGAAAACTCAATCAAAAATTCTCTCCCCTGTTGAAAGCAGTAAAACACCAAACAACTAAAGATGCAGAGCAACCCAGGTGTGTAAAACACCGTTCTCCAGGTTTCTAAACTTGAAAGGCCTGCATTAGCAGTTTTCACAGCTTCAAGAAGCATAAAAGTGATCTTCTAAACAACATCAAAAGCTCTTGCTGAATTTACGACCAGACATCTTCTCAGACTCATATAGTATGTGATTTATAAGTCCCCTTGCCGCACTGGCAAAACAAAAGAAACAAAGATTATAAAACTTTGCTAACACTAGAACAAATAAAAGAAGCAGAATAAGAAATGCGTCTGTGCAACTATTTGAAACATTCAAGGCCAAATCCAACTTTTCGGATTAAACCCACAAAATAGAGCAGAAAAAACAAACAAGGAAGATGTATGCATTGGAGGATCAAGAAAGACTAATATAATGCACCGTGGATATAAGATGGCCATAGACCTCATTGCCACCATATTCCCCACATAACTGTAAAAAAAGCACAAATCCATTCAAGAAACTCACTCATCCTTCAACTTTTGAATCCTTTCTGGATCTGTCTCTTGCATGTTTCTTTTGAACTGCTGCCTCACCATATCAACAAGGAGCTCTGTATTATGTTGCTGCGTAGTAGAAGAGACAAATTACAATGGCCCAAGTTGAGTTTCTTGTATGTTGTCCATACTATTGGAAAAAGTTCGTCAATCAAAAAGAAACATTAACATAGTGAACACTCATTCCCCAAAAACCTACTAGGTTAGACATGCCAGAAGCATGTATATTGCACTTAATATTCCAACCGACTCAGTGGTTGTACTGATAAAAGAACCAATTCAGTGGTTGCAAAAGTTCTAGCTGATAGAGAACTGAGTTGGCAGATATACATAATATTTAATCTGAAATGAAACGTATCTAATATTTGGGCACCTTTTTTGAGAGGTATAGACTGCATAAAAAATATAATATATTATAACATGTAAGGCATCCATGGAAACCAAAACTATTATTATGAATCAACGTGGGGCTTAACCACTCGCACATGCATAATCTGACAACAAGAGAAGAACTTTGCATACCCGATGACCAATATATTTAGCTCTTCGAAGGCATTCACGGTAAAGCTACAACAAGAAGCATCAATTAGGAAACATGCGCAACAGATTCTATAATAATATAATGTGTACATTGTAATTGTTAGACAGGCGCAACAAATTCCAATCAAAATTGTTAAAGTACACAAAGAGAAATGGCAAAACAAATAGATACAAAGAAGAACTTGATACTAACTCTAATCACATTGTTGGCAAGTTCAGGAGGCAGTGCAGTTTGAAGAGACGGCATGTTTCCCCAATTTATTTTGAATTGCTATAACTGAAACAAAGGCAATCACAGCTGTCACCATTGGCTTCAAACCACATAAAACTGGGAACAATGTTTTCAAAAATCTTTTACAATATGCTTTCTATTTTATCGTTACCAATCAATAAGATATATCAAATCAAGGGAAAACAAATGGATAAGTTTTGTTACAAACTTACAACACACCCAAATTTCACAGATACTAATTATCGAACAGTTTGCAGGCGAAAACATAAATTTTGATTCAAATCAGTAGATTAACCACTTAGAATGAAAGGGAACGAACTTGCCTAGTGAAAGTAGAAGAAGAGACAGAGAGTGTGGTGAATTGATCAGAGACAACCAATGGAGATGTATGGAGTCGCAGCTCAAGTGTTGGCAATAGCGACAATAAACACACATGGAGTGACAGATTCACCACCCCATCACCCTCTAAGAGAGAAAAATAATTATATACACCAATCACTGTGAAAATTCATAAATTTATTTTCGATTGTTGAAGTCTTTTTTTTCCTTTTAAAAAAGGGTTTCACGTAGGTTTTTGCCATTTTTGAAAGGGTAATGCTACATGTACGTACAATTTTATATATATTGAATGGTAGCGCCATTTTATCAGTGGTTTTTTTAATTAATTTCAAGTTTCTGCTTTTAAAAGTTTTACCATTTTAATAGCTGATATATAAGATATTTTAAATTTTAAGCATTTAACCTGATACCCGGTCCCAGTTTCTATTTAAAAATTCATTTGAGTACTAAACGACGGCGTTTTAGGGCTCGTTTGGATAGAAATGAGATGAGATGGTTTTAGATGAGTTGAATAAAATATTGTTAGAATATTATTTTTTTAATATTATTATTGTTTTGGGATTTGAAAAAGTTGAATTGTTTATTATATTTTGTGTGGGAATTTGAGAAAGTTGTAATGATGAGATGAGATGAGATTGTTTCTGTATCCAAACGAGCTGACCAAAATGACGTCGTTTCAGTCTGAGTGTTAAAATCACTTAACGCCCCCCCTCCCTCCCGGAGATCTCTCTCCCTCCCTCTCCGAGCCAAAACCCTAGGCTCCTAGCCACTCTTCCTCTACCGATTGAAGCTTTGTTGACTCGTGGCCCTCGTCTTCATCACTCTATGGCGCTCCGCCAGTCGTAAGGACAGCTTCTCCATCGTCAATGTCAAGAGCCCAAGGTTAGTTTCTCTGTTTCACTCTCTCTGTGTGTTGGAACTTCTATAACTGATGGATTCTTGTATCTATCTTAGCTTGTGTTCGAAGAGTCTATCAGATTGGTAGATGTTCTATGTCCTTTTTGATTCTATCTTGTTTTGTTCTTTGCATTTAATTTTGATTTGGGTCTATTTGGTTGCCTGGAATAGAGAGGAGACAAGAGATAAAACACGAGGTTTTCCAAATGGACAATGCTAGGGTGCACACCAAATGTGCACCCCAAATATGCACACCACTCACCAGTGCAAATGGTTTTTTTTTTTTTCCTTTTTCTTTCTATGTATTTTTTAAACATTCTTAACCATTAAGAAAAAATTAAAAAATAAAATAAAATATATGAGTGGGCACATTTGGGAGTCATACTAGCATTTTCCTTTCCAAATCTATTAAGTTGGGCTTGAATATGCTGGATAATACACTAGCAGTAGAGTTCAAAATGAATATCTGCAAAGTAAAATATTGTTAGTTTTGATATATTAGGTTACAGAAAATATAGTTTTGTCTCAAACAGGATGCCTTAAATTGTCCAAAGTTGATTTCATCTTCACTCCAAATGTCAAAATGGTCCCATATTATTATTTTTTTCTTTTAACATTTCAGAGTTTTGTTTGTTATACTTTTCTGGGTTGGGTTGGTCTTGTCTTATGCACTTGTTTTTAATGTTTCCAAGACGGTCTTGTCTTTACATAGAGAATATCACAAACAAGTGTTGAGCCATGCCCAACAACAACAGCCCATGTTGGTCGTACCAACAATTCTAACTAAACATGATGCATTATTAGTGTGGAAAGGAAAAAAACTCAATCGCCCCCATTTTTTTTTTATTGGCACCGGTGTGTTCAGTCCGGTTCCATACCCATCCGGTCCAGTACCGGTTTCTATTTAGCAAAACCAGTTAAAAACTGGTCCAGTTCTGGTTTTGAATTTTAGAACACTAGTTTGAACCGAACCGGACCGGTACATATATATTATTATTTTTATTATATATAAAATATTTTTTATATGATTTATTTATATTATATATTTTTTTATATTATATTAGGAAAATGATAGTATGACTCCCAAATATGCCCACCAAATCTGCCCACTCATTTTTTCTTTTTTCTTAATAGTTAAGGAAGTGACTATTAGTGAATTTATATTTTTTTTATTTTTTCTTAATGGTTAAGGATGTTTAAAAAATACTTAAAGAAAAAAAAAATAAAAACAAACAAACTCATTTGCACTAGTGTGCATATTTGGGGAGCACATTTGGTGTTGCACCCTAGCATTGTCCATTATATTATATATGTTATATGCTAAATTGCTAATTAATATAACATAGAATTTAAAATCTTATTATTCATGTCTATTAATTATATAACATAAAATAAATATATAATTTGGTTATGATATAACATAAATTAATTTTATAATTTTTAATATAACATTTGAATTTTAAGATAACATATAAATTTTTAATTTTATAGCATAAAATTTTAATCTTAAACATGAACATTAATATTAAGTTATTAATATAAACTTACTTTGGGTCAATCACTTGCTAAAACTTTATTGGAGATAATTTTTTTTATTAGTAAAACCAGAAAAACTGGTCCGGACTGAACCGAAACCAGAAAAACCGGTTTCAGTTGTGAATCGGTCCGGTATCGGTTCTTAAATTTTCAAAACTGGTAAATGCCAGCTCAGTTCTAAAAAAAGTCCAAAAACGAACCGGACCGGTTACACTCCTACATGTAGCTCCATCCTCCTAAATATTCTCGCATTGGGTGGTTAAAGCATATAGAAAAAAATGAGTTAAATACTCAATAAGTAGTATTTGTAGATATCAAGTTACGAATACCTCTCTAGCTCCTACCTAAAAACATAAAACCATAAATATTCTCACTTGGTCCTGAAAATATACATTAGCAGTCATATTATAGAGGTATATGTCCCCTAATTTCATGGATTGAAGTTCAAACCAATCAAACGACTCTCTCGTCGGGGGTTCTGGTGAAGGACCTGCCTTTCTTTCTAATCAGTGCCCAATTTTCTCATAAATGTGTTGCGTTAAGACAACCATGTCCCAAATCAGATCTCCTTGGTCCAACTTCTGCGGCAAATCAAGAGTCTTTTAGTCGCATTTCAGTGTCAGATGCCATGGTAAGCGGCATTTCCATTGTCCACTGGCTTTGTGGAAGGCAATCCCCCATTTTTCTTTAGTTGTTTTGTCTTTCTCTTAGAGGACTGATCAAGCTATCATTGTGTGATTCATTCTTAAAAAATTCAGAGTTTCTAAAATGTTTAATAGATGGACCAAATGGTGGAATTCTTTGTGGTAACTGAATCTATACTTGGACTGAACTGCAAATTGAGACTAAATATATAGAATTTATGGTTTTGAAAAATGAGAAATCGGGTTTGAGTTTGGGATTTCTCCAAAAATCCAGGAAAATTGACAGTTAATGCTTCATAATGTATGTGGAAGGGTTAAGTCAATTCATTTATGGGCCAGTGTTTTATGAAGTAGTTAACGCAAGTCAAGAATCGTTAGGATCTGACTAAAGATTTTGTTGGTTAGATATTGAGGTGTTTGCTAGTCCATGGAAATTTTAGATTGCGTATCGGATGCTTTAATGAGAAACTCTTAAGCAGTTTCCTTGTTGTTAGAGATGCCGGTAACGTATGTCGTTCATAACTTTCCCCTTGATTGTGATAATGGTACTTAGTTTTTGGGATACGTTGTGCATAGATATGGTGCTTGAGTTGTTTTTAAAGAAAGCTGAACTGAATCTTGTTTGATGAGGAAGAGAACAGCGAACTAGTTTCCACATGTGGACAAGCTGCTGCCAGGCACCACTCATGAATAGGTTGCCTTTCATGTTGTTGACATTTTTTGCTTTGTTTTTTTTTTTTTTTTTGGGGGGGGGGGGGGGGTTTGAAGAAGCCTGAGGAATGTGAATTTATTGATTTTGAAATTTTCTAATGTTGATCGAGATACATCCCAAAAGTATAATTTTGATTCAGAACCAGATTACATAGAACTTCAAATCATATGAAAGGCATCTACTCATAATTAAACAGATTCACAACCATATGAAAGGCATCTACCAGAATTGCACAGATTCACAACCATATGCACGCATAGGGAGATTACACAGATTCACATATTCACAACCATTACACAGATTCACGACCATTTGCACACAGATTCACAACCATTACACAGATTCACGACCATTTGCACACAGATTCACAACCAATTATACAGATCTACAATAAGAAAACAGTTTCCATTAACCTAACTCTACAATAGATCAATCCATTTTCCAAATGCACTTCGAAATCAAATCAGCAAAAAAATGCATAAGTTAAAAAAAAAAAAAAAAACTCACTCTAATTCCGTGATGTGGCTAACGGATTTTTGCTTCGTTAGCCTCGAGACCCTGGAAAAATTTAAGAGAAAATAAAAAATCAAAAGAAAAGATAGATACACAGAGAGAAGACGAAGGGAGAAGAGAGAGAGAGAGGCTTACCGAGGAGGAGGCCGTGTGGCTAGGGTTAGAAAAGACAGAAGGGAACGGGATTCTGAGAGAGGCGACTTCCGGAGTGGGAGGACGAAACCCTTAAAAGTCAAAACACGTAAAACGGCGCCGTTTTACTAACAACGACGCCGTTTTACTAACAACGACGCCGTTTTAAGTGTAGTGCGGGCTGGGCTGCCGTTTAGGCCCTTTTGGGCTGGGCATTTTTTGGACTCTTTTTCTTTCTAAACCTTAAACTAAACCATAAATCAATTTTAATATTTGTTTTAGCCATAAGTTTTTATTTATAATTTGTATAATTTTTTATAACTAAATTTAATTGTTAGTATTTATTATTAACAATCACTATTTAACTAGTGTCTAATTACATATTATTATACTATAGTATTACATGTTATTAACTCATTATAATATTTTATATTAATATCTAACTTATTCCTATTATAGACTTGTACCATAATGTTTAATTACATGTTATTATATTAAAGTATTACATGTTATTATATAGTTTTTAACTTATTTCAAACTTAAGTATATAATAGATTTAATATTATATGTTATTATACTTGTGTTATTATATATTAGTTATTATACATTAGTATTACATATTGTTATACATTGGTTATTATACATTACGATTACATGTTATTATACTTTAGTTATTATATATTAGTATTACATGTTATTATACATTAGTATTTATACATTAATATTATATATTATTATACATTAGTGTTACATGGTAGTAATAATATAATGTTTACATATACTAAACTATTATTAGTTAATTTAGTTTATTTATTATAAGTTGGAGGGGGCGTCCACTTGGGCAAACCCCTCCTCATGTGCCGTAACAACATGTAACGCATGGCTGATTGAGTTGAATTATTATATATTTTATATATTTAGAATCAATATATTTATTTATTTTATTACGTTATTATTGATTTTAGATGGAAAAATTGTTAAGATGAATAAATCTAAGTTGATTTAAATTGGTTCATAGTATGATTTATATTTAATTTTATAACCTGTCATTTAATTAGACAATGTTCATTTACATGCACAATATATTTTTGATATTCTATTATTCTTTTTTTTTTTATTTCTAATTTCTATTATTTTTATAGATCAAGAAAAAAAAGGCTGAAGAAAAAAAAAAAGAGCAAGAAAAGTCACAACTGGGCAATGGCACAAGCGGAAGATAAAAAAAAAAAAAAAGGCGCACGCACACAACTAAAAGGACGCTAGGGGCATTTTGAAAAGTAGGGAGTTTCCGTAAGGTGAGGAGGGGGATATATTTTTTTTCTTTTCGAGACTTCTTTTTGCATACTAGCGCCGCATATTTGAAGAACTCCTCTAGAATCTAATTGCCGTTCCAGTATTTTCTTTCCTATCACCTCCATCTCCATTCATTTGGCTTGTTATTTTCATTCTCTACTATTTATTTAATTTTAGTTTAAAGTTTGTGATGTATTTTTGAGATATTTGACTTAGACTTTTAGGCATTTTATTTGCTATTTATTTACTTCATGTTATTTATTTTTATCGCTTCTTTAAGCTTTCATTTAACAGTGATTACAATTGCTATGGATTGATTTTGAGAATTTGTGATTTAAATACAAGGATGAACTCTAGAATTTTGATTTTGGAGCTTTTTAATTCTCAATTCGAATTTTGTCAATTACTTTCTAATCTAGTTTAATTCTTAGATTAGTTTTATTAATCTCTTAGTTCCATTGCATATTAGATTAATTAAACCTTAATTGAGACTTAAATAATTTCTGTTTTATTATTTAATTTTTAGATTAATTAAGATTGTTTAGTTTAGTTGATTTTTTTTATTATTAATTTCAATTTGTTAGTTTTTTACATTTCATTTCGACAGTCAAAAATCCAAATATATGAATCTAGTTCATAACTAATACCCTTTTCTTTCTTGTTGCATTTCTCCATTTATTGCACATATCATTATTTTTTTTTCTATTTGTGAATATTTTCACCATTTTAAACGAGTTTGATTTTATGTAACTTTTCCTGAAGAGACGATCTAGGAATTTATTCTTAATTATTACGCGACATCCTCATGTATTTGGGATAGCCTTTGTGCTGCTCATTTTTTAGTGAGTCAATGGCTTAAATGCCATGCTTCAATGCTTAAGAGTTAAAGTGGCAAACGACCACTTTATTAGTTTAAAGGCTGGCTTTTAAGGCCAAGTCGTATGAAATGCATAGGGAGGGCTGTATATAGCCCCCTCAAATGGTTCTCAGATTATTAAAAAAAAAGTACAAAATCTCTATCTTTTTGTTCTCTCTTGTAAAAATATCTAGACTGTGGATTTGTTGCGTATTACTCTAGTTCATTCTACGTAATATACTTCACCATTAAGAGGAGACGCTTGAGGCTAGCTGAATTATTTATTCAGACTTGATAAACTTGTGGAACAACTCAATAAGCTGTGCTTGATGTATTCCGTTGAGTTCTTTAACATTATTAGAGAATATTTTTTAGTTGTTCCCAGTTTACCAAAAATGTTTTTTTTTTTTTTGCATATTTTTTTTTGGATCTGCGATGGTGCCATTTGTTTTTTTTTTTAAAGGTTGAACCGATACTGTGTGCACTCAGGTGCAGCGCACACCGTGGAGGGCGTGCGTGCACCAAAGAGGTGGTGCGGCGCCACCTTGTTTCTGGACAAAGACATGTATTAGCAGCTGAGGGTGTGGATGCGGCTACGGCTGAGGCTACGACTACTTGTGGTGGCGTCAGCTACCTTGCTGCAGTGCCCTAGCTGAAGGAAGAAGATGACTCAGTCATCTGGGCTTGGGCCATTCGGCCCATTCTATATTTTTAAAAAAACTTATCTCAGCTTAGGCCATTCGGCCCATTCTATCTTTTTAAAAAAAGGTGGGCTGGGCTATTTTCGTAGCCCAGCACTAAAGAAGTCCACATTTTTTTAATACAAAATAAGACATCAAAATGGCACACTTGGGTTTTGAACGCAGAATCACCTAATAAAACCAAGGAACTGAGCGCATTACTTGGCTTCGAGTTTCTTTTTGTTTAATTGGGGATTATAAATGTATTTATATACATTTGTTTTATAAATAATGATAATAAAAAAGAAATTGCATGATTTATATGCTTAGATACATGTTTTTTTTTTTTTTTAATTCCATAATGTTATATTACATGTGATCTTTTATTTAATATTTTAGATTAAATGTGATTACATGTATGTGTGAATTAAACATATGGATATATGTTTAGATACATATTGTTTTTTATATTATTTCATAATGTTATTTTACATGTAATCTTTTATTTAATATTTTAGATTAAATGTGATTACATGAACATGTGGATATATGATTATTTTATCAACTATGTATGTTAGGTTTGAATGTTTAGACATTAGCATTCATTTTTTTTAGTGATAAAATAGAAAATGCCCGTTAAGTAGTCTTAGTTAGTATTGTCACTGTGAATGATAGGTTGAAAGAATTGCAGTGACCCCAGTAAGAACTGTAAATGTACTGTACAGCCAAAAAACTATGGTGGCTCCAGTAAGAACTGTAAATGCACTGATGGAACAAGAAAAACGGACTGTAATGGTTTTAAAAGAACCATCTTTGTAGACTGGTCCAAAAGGTTACTGCGGTTATAGTAGGTTCTGTATTTACATGTGACTAGAGCTAGATGACTACTTAATATAGTGGAAGTATGGTTGAAATTCAAGAGGATTTGATCTCCTATATAATTTTTAAAATTTACGCAAAAATTGGATTAGAAATTAATAATTAGACATTGTGGCGCAAGAGATGATTATGAAGCCTAGCGAATTTTCGATCTTGCGACGTGTTTGTATTATTTTTTCTTCTAACTTGGATGGATGCGGTAGATTTTTTAAGTGTGTGTGTAATATCCTTTTTTTGAGCACTTTGTACTAAAATGACATCCAAGAATATAATTGCCAATTTAAACAAGAGGAAGAAATTAGATGGGGAGAATTATGACATTTGACATCACAAGATTCAATATGTCTTAGGTCTTAGATGAGTAGAACTTGCAAGCCTTAACTCACTCCCTTATTGAGCTCGAGCAAAGGGACTTCGTCCAACACCAGAGAGATCATGAAGCCTATATTGAATGGGCTAAGAAGAACCGTTGTGCATGCATTATCATGTTAAGCAGCATGCACAATGATCTCATGTGTGAGTTCGAAATCTATGACACTACCCAGAATATGTGGCAAGCACTGAAGATGAAGTTTGGGGAAACTTTAGCCACGAGGTTGCGCAGATTGACTACAAAGTTTGACTCCTATAAGATGCACTCTGACCACACGATGAAACAGTATCTTAAGGCAATGTCGATCATGATCTGCGAACTCAAGATGGTAGGAAACAACCTGACCGATGAGCAACAAGTCCAAGCAATAATACGCTCACTACCAAGTTCTTGGAGACAATGAGCCAGAATCTGATGCACAATTAGAACATCAAGGACTTTGATGATGTCTCATGTCACTTGGAGCTTGAGGCTGAGTTCCTAGAGGCTGCTAAGTCCAAACATTCGACCTATATGGCTGAGTCTAATTCACGCAAGGCATCTAGCCCTAAGCGCAAGAAGTCCAAGATAGGAGTAACTGCTGGACAAGTGAAGAAAGTGTTAGGAACTTCTCAACACAGCAAGAGAGGCAAGCTCGAGAAGAATTAGTCAAAGATAGAGTGTTTCAACTGCGGAAAGAAATGCCACTTCGCTCATGATTGCACTTAGCTAAAGAAGGTACACTCTGACTATTCAAGTATTGTTTTTGTAACTAGCCATGTGATGGTTGCTTATTCATATCCTATGTGGTTGCTCATTCATATCCTGTGTAGACTGTTAATTCAGAAGAGACCGAGCACATAGCACGAGATCGAGTCGATTTTGTGGAGTATCGTCGGATTTCAGCTGGGAGTCATGATATCAAGGTGGGGAATAGAGCTAGCATGGAGGTGCTAGGACTTGGTACCTACAAACTGGACTTGCAGGGTGGCCGCACTCTATTTCTCCACGATGTGCTATACGCTCATGAGATTTGATGAAACTTACTTTTTGTAATTACTTTATTAAGATTTGATTTTTGGATTGTATTTGAAAACAATGGTATTTCCTTATATTTAGGCAATGTTTTTTATGGTTATGATTTTCTATCAGACGGTTTAATGATAATGGATTTGGATTATTCAAGTTTGAACTAATCTATTATTTTTCTTTCTACATCCGATAATTTGGATTTATATAAATGACGTGCTAGGCTTGGCCATATAGGGTAAGAAAGAATGACTAGGTTAGTTAGAGAAGGCCTAATAAGAAATCTCGCTAAGGTTACGTTGCCTACATGTGAACATTGTCTTATGAGAAAAGTTAAGAGAAAACTGTTTGGAAAAGTCACTAGGACATATTTTCCATTGCAATTAATCCACTAAAACATATGTGGTCCAATGAGTGCGAGGGCAAGACACAGAGGTGTCTACTTCATCACATTTATAGATGATTTTTCATGTATGGTCATGTATACTTAATATATCATAAGTCTGAAGCATTGGAGTACTTTAGGTAATATCTTAGAATGGTTGAGAATCAGTTAGACAAGAGCTTAAAAACTCTGAGGATTAACCGCGGACGTAAATATCTCTTTGAGCAATTTAAAAAGTTCAGTGATGAAAAAGGAATTAAAAGATATTTTTTATAGGAATTAAAGACAGTTGACGATGCCAAGTACGCCACAGCAAAATGACATGGCAAAAATGAGAAATCGAACACTGCTTGAGATTGTTAGATAATTATGGCGCAAGCAAACCTACTAATTTCATTTTGGGGGATGCACTTTTGACTGCTACCTATAGTCTTAATTGAGTGCCCTCTAAATCAGTATCTTCTATTCCATATGAACTATGGACCAGCGAGAAATTCAATTTGAGTAATTTGTGGCCATGGGGTTCAACGATTTTTGTTCACGATGTTTCTCATAAATATGGAAAGTTGGGCCCTAGAGGAAAGAAGTGTATCTTTATAAGGTACTCAGAAAATTTTAAAGGGTGTGTGCTAATAGGTGAACAATCTGATGGAGTTATTATTAAGATTGAGTCACGAGATGTGGATTTCATAGAGTATGAGTTTCCAAGTAGAGGTGAGGTTGATATGAGTTTGGAACTCCATGAGATTATGGGTCAAGAGGAAGGCGCTACAAGAGATTTAAGGGTACGTTTGGGTGTTGAGAAATGTTGAGAATGTTTGTGAATAGTTATGAGTAGAGATTGAAGTGAGTTTGTGGGTCCCATTGAAAGTATTTTAAATTGTTTGGCATGTGAAGTATTTTCAAAAGTACGAAAGTACTTGAAAAGTGTTGAGGATACTCTAATACCCAAACATAGCCTAGTTGAGAACGAAAAAGAAATTCCTCAAGCTCCTACAAATTGTGTGAGCGACTTGTCTCCAAGTGGGAGCACACCACTTATATAAATCAACCACAACAACCTCAACCGCATAGAAGCACGAGTGAAAGTGTTCATCGTCGTCGTTTTGAGATTGAAGGGGAAGCTTTCATGGTAGCTCCACAAAATGATGATGAGTCTCGAAAAATTCATGAGGCTTTCTTGTCTTCTACTAAAGATGAGTGGATGAAAGTACTAAATGATGAGATAGAGTCTATGAGAACTAATTGGGTCTGGGATCTGGTAGATCTACCGTCAAGGCACAAGCCTATTATGAACAAATGAGTTCTAAAGGTGAAGGGCAAGCCAAATGGATTAATAGAAAGGTACAAATATCCCTTAGTGGCGAAATGATATACCCAACAGGAGGGTATAGACTATGAGGAAACTTTTTCACCACTGATGAGGTTTGCCTTAATTCGCCTGATTCTAACCATAGTAGCATACATGGATTTGGAACTCTATTAGATGGACGTTAAGACAACATTTCTTAAAGGAGAACTAGATGAGGAGATCTATATGAGTCAACCCACAAGTTTTGTGGTCAAAAGTCAAGAGTGCAAAATGTGCAAGCTCAAACGATCGATATATGGCCTATAGGAATTATCTAGACAATAGTATCTTAGACTCCATCAAGCCATTTTCTCGAATGAGTTTACGATGATCACGGAGGACCATTGTGTCTATGTCAAAAGGTCCAAAACGAGCTTCATTATGTTGTCATTATATGTTGATGACATACTACTAGCTGAAAATGACAAAGAGTTGATAGTCGCCACAAAAGACTGGTTATCTTTCAATTTTGAGATGAAGGATATGGGTGAGACATAATACATTTTGAGAGTTAAAATCTACATAGATCGATCAAAGAAATTTTTGTGTTTGTCTCAACAGACTTACATCAAGAAATTTCTCGAGCGCTTCCAAATGAGTGAATGTAAACCCATTGACACTCCTATTGCTAGAGGCAAGAGCTTGTCCAAAGATTTGTGTCCTAAGACTCAAAGAGAAATAGAAAAGATGGCTCGTGTCCCTTATGCTAATGATGTGAGCAACTGGATATACGCAATGATATATACTCGGTCAGGCATATGCAATGTAGTTGTCTTGGTGAGTAGATTCCAATCTAACACCGGATTGGCTCACTGAAAAATAACTTAGAAAATTCTGATATATCTCAAGAGAACTGCGGACTATGTGTTATGCTATTAAGGTTTGGATTTGCAGATAAGAAGTTACAGCGATGCTAATTGGGAAAGTGACTTAGATGAGTGTAAATCAACCACTATGTATGTCTTTTTGCTCAACAATGGCGCCATTACATAGAGCAGGAAAAAACAACCTTGTACAGCTTTATCTATCATAGAGGCAGAATACATAGCTTGTTCAGTAGATGTTCAAGAAGTTGACTTGTTATGGAGGTCCCTCAAGCATTTAGACATTGGTACGAATACTTCAAATCCGGTGACAATATTATGTGATAGCATGGCAACTCTTGCATATGCTAAGGACTCAAACTATCATGGAAGAACTAAATACATAGATATCAGATACCACTATATCAAAGACATGATAGCGCAAAAGGAAGTAATCCTAAAACACCTTTCTACAAGTCGTATGGTTGTTGATCCCCTAACAAAGCCTATAGTAAGAAATATTTTTGTGGCTCATGTTAGGAATCTAGGACTACGTAGAATATGAATGAAATTTGTGTTTCAGTTGACATTGAGATGTAAACTTTCCTTTGGGATATTAATGCAATATGATTTTATTCCGTTCTTGTCTTTATCGTATTATTTTCCGGATACACACACAAGTTATGTCAATATGCTTAGATCAACTCACTCACACGAGCGATCGCCTCTGGCGCTTGAGTAGCGAGTGGAGATAAGACATTGTGTCCCTAGATACTTGTCCTAGATGATAAGTTGGTTGATAGAAATATATGTTGCCTTAGTGAGAGCTAAGATGATGTCTACTGTATTGAAAGGACCATGCATGGATAACCCCATAATCCATGTAGCCTATGGTTAGCCAGATGCGAGATCCTCTTTGACGTCTTGGAGGTGAGCAAATGGAAGAACTCGGGTTAGACGCTTAAGGAGTGGCTAAACTAAAATCTGTACGGTGTTGATATAGACATATGCTCTTTTAGGAAGAGAAATCCACTGCAGCATGTATTTCATACTACATGTGCTTATTTGACCAAATGAGTAAGTGAGTAAATGGTTCCCTTCTTTGTCACTCTGTGAGTCAAGTATCCTTTATTTACCTTTGACTATGTCATAAGATATAGGTTGTGACGTCTTCTACTTTGGCATGTTGTTTATGACCATGATTGATACGGTCTAAAGAGGCATTGCTGGGAAAGCAGTTCAACCAAAGTTAAATGACATGAGGGCAAATGGAAGATTATTCGACATCATATCTTGGATAGTGTTTGCCAACGTCGAACTATGACGCTACACATTGGTAGCAACTAAGGTTGTGAACACATTGAAATGATTTGGAGGTAGTCAAACATTGTTCTGAGTTTCTTTTAACTCAAAAGGGTTAAAAATTGTTTGATCTAAAATGTTTCTTTTAGGGATGTTGCTATGCTGGTCTTCTCTGGGAGAGATTTGATATAATGCTCTCACCTTTTTTTTGCAGGTGTGCTTGATGGTTGTACAACCTATTTGCTTGTATGAACAAGATTGAGAACATTAAAGAGATACAGGCCTGGGATTCTGCCCACTGTGTGCAAATGAGAGATGTAAGTTGGAGAGGCACCCACATGGGCAAACCCCTCCTCCTGTGTTGTAAAGGCACGTAGAGGGCTATATATAGGCCCCCTCAAATAGCTCTCAAATTATTCAAAAAAAATACAAAATACAAAATCTTCTTTTTGTTCTCTCTTGTAAAAGTATCTAGGCTGTGGATTTGTTGAGTATTACTCTAATTCATTCTACGTAATATACTTCACCATCAAGAAGAGACGTTTGAGGCTTGTTGAATTATTTGTTCAAGCTGGATAAACTTGTGGAGCAACTTAATAAGCTGTGCTTGAGATATTCCGCTAAGTTCTCTAACATTTATATTATAGCATAAATATATTATTTTATAATAATTAGTTTATACTGATATATTATTGAATTTAACTAACTAAATAAGATATAGTTATATAAAATATATATGATTAATATATAAAATATATATATTTTTTATAATATATATATATATATATATATATATATATATATATATATATTAGAGTTGAAATTAAATGTAGGTTTGGAGTGAGAAGAAAAAGTTGGAGTCGAGTTGTTTAAAAATATATTTTCTCTTTTATCATTTTGATTGCATTGTTTAATTCGATCTCTTTTTTTTTTAATCAAGGTTGCTAGCTGCCTAGTTTAGATATTGAGAATATTTCAAATATTCTCATAATATCTCACTACTAGTTATTATTTTATTATTATTTTTCACTTATTATTCATTATTATTTATTACTATTTAATATTCTATCATTACTTTTTCACTATTATTTATAAAATATCTAAAAGAATAAATATAGATAGAAGCCACTGTTGGGAGTAACCATTTTGCATACATGATGTGACATCATATAGACCACACATCTCCCAAGTCTAAAAAAAAGAAGTAGAGAACTAGAAGCAGCCATGTAGTGAATGCAAAGTTTGCACTGCTACAGTAACTTCTCTCTAGCATTACTCATTATTACTAACCTAATAAATACCATGTGGCACAGAAATTTCTACACCCTAAAGTGATTTTAACGAAGACATCAAGGATCATAGGACGGTGCTACATGCACAGATAATTGGCATCCAAAATTGTATTCAACAGTGTTTTTTTTAAATCTTTTATATTTTTTTATATAAAAAAAATACTAAAAAATAAATACACAAATACTTTAAATAAAAAAATATCGGTACACTTTATTGGCATTCTAAGCATTTTCCGGGATCATATTAAGCAGTGCGCCTTACCTACTAAATTATGACGTCATTTCAAATGTTCTATATATAATTTTTTTTTCTTCAAATGTTCCATCATATACAAGTGCATATGTATATAGAGAATAACTTCTAGCCGGTTGGTCTGCTATCCTCCAAATAACAGCCCTTCAATGAATGAGTGTCAAGTAGGCTTCCTAGATTAGCTCTCATGTGTCTACACAGTAGAAGATAAAATAATAAAAAGTCTTCCCCCTCTCCGAAATGCCTTCCCCCTGCCCCTGCCCCCGCCCCCGCCCATGGAAACAAAAGACCCCCCTCTCCCAAGACCAGAACCTCCTCTCTCACTCATGATCCTTCCCCCCCTCTCTCTCCCAGGACCATTGGAGACAGGTTCTTTCTCTTTCTTAGACCACAGCCGCCATGAGAAATGGGTTAAAGAGACTGCATTGAGGAGAAGATGGAGGTCGTGCAAGATATTTCGGGCTAAAAAAGTTTTGAAGGGGTGAGATCTTTTGTGATAAGAGAAAATCAAGTGCAATGAATTTATTGTAAAGTCTCTACAATTGCTGATGTGGCGCAATACTATTAGTGGCTGTTTATCCCTCAATAGCAGTTGGACCGCTCAAAAGCGGAACTCATGTATATATGGATGTGTATGTGTTGATATATGTACACACATATATATACTAGTGAGGAGCTACGTGCAAGGCACGTATGCCCTTGCACACATAGCACCTAAAGCCCCGATATTTTGAGAAAGAAATTAAAAAAAATAAATGAATAGTAAATAGCTTTAAAGATTATTTTAAAAGAATATTAAATAGTAAATATCACTACCTTTTAAAATTTCATCTAAATTTTACCTAACCCTAGCTTTCTTTCTCTTATCTCTCTTTTTCCTTTTTCTCCTTCGACGCCGACCCTCACCATTTTCTCCAACATCTCCCTCCCTCCCTCCCTCTCCTTTCTGGAAGCTTGAAGACCAAAATTATCCCAAACCCTTCCACTGCGTCACTCGGTTCTCGACAAAGAATAATTGAAAGCCTGCAGAAAATCAAAGAAAACAACCTCTGATTTCAACATAGACGACGAAAATGGCAGCAATTGCGTCTAGGTCTAAGGATGTCTTAGATCTACACATATTACCGATGGTTTTTCAATTTGGTTTGTTTTAGTGTACATCGGTATGTCAGTGTAAATGGGTATGATATATGTAGTGAGTTTATACAAATTTGAAGAGATATTTTTTGAATCTGCGTTGTTTTTTTGAGATCTAAACATATCTCTGTCTAGAGTCCTCAAAACGAATTTTTTTCTGATTTCCTTTCATCTCTCCCTCTCTCTGTGTCGGTTTCTTTGTTTGAAATGTTCTTTGTGAATCCTTAGAAATTTGAAGAGATTTGTTTGGTATAAATCCGAGTGATATTTTTTGTAATGGTGTAAGAAAAATCAAACTGGTATTTTTTGTAATGGTTTTTTTGTACAAATCCGACTGGGTATGATATTCACCCACCATGCACGGAAATCTGAAGAATATCTTATTTTGTTGTTTAGATCTACACATATTACCAATAGTTTTTTAATTTAGTTTGTTTTCGTGTACATCGATATAATTTTTTTACCCAACTTGTAGAAATTTCAACATCTCACAGATTATGTTTGGGTTTGTTTTGTGTTTGAATTTTTTTACTCATACCCAACCTCTGTTGGTTGCTGTCGGATCGTGTATATGTGTATGATTTTTTTTTTTTTTTTTGTGAATCTTTAGAAATTTCAACAGATTGTGTTTAGCTTTTGTTTTGTACAAATCCGTGATTTTGTGATTGGCAATGACGGCTGTGATTTTGTGATGATTTACAATGAGATTGTGTTGTGACGAAGATAATTGTTGTGAGGTTGTACAGAGGACATAAGTGGAAGAAGAAGTGTCAAGCAAAACTACTCGGCTTCGGTGTTGGTATTTGGTGGTTTCTCGATAGGGCGCCAACGAAAGCGAAATAGAGAGTGAAGGAGGAGAGCAGAGGAAAGAGAATAGAAACAAAAGAGAAAAGATTGAGAGGGAAAAAGGGACAAAACAGGGCTCGGTTCTCATCTTCTTGTAGTAACAACCGGTGCTTCCACATTCTATCAAGACATTTATATCCTCGCAAAAATTGACACAAAAGAATAAATTAACAGGACAAAAAAGACACAACACAACACACACAGAACAAACACGAAAGGACAAGAAAATTACTGTTCATGCGGGATAGCCTCTTATATAATAGATATATATATATATATATTGACTATATTCGTATATGTATCGAATATCCACTTTTCAACTTTGTATGTCGCTATTAGTATGTATCTCTGTCCATACGGACAATATGTTATGTTTTTTGTTATTTACTTTGATAAAGACAACTACTACCTTAGTTACACAACGGGTGGTATTGCCACAAAATGGATTGATTCCATTAGCTGTCATCTTTCCACTGTCAAGGTCCTAGAAAACAACTCTATCTCTTCTAACAGTTGCTTATTCCCAATCCCAATATGTGATCCCCTAGAATCCATATCTGGAGATGACTCGGATGACATCAAGTAAATGAGAAACTCACAAATTTCTTCCACATCGTTTGGGGTGGTAACCGTCTTCTTCACATGCTCATCTGATTCATCATCTTGAGTAATGTCAGCATACAAATGTTGTCTGCAAGCCTGCAGTGGCAAACCATAAATGGGGAATTTAATACTTGTTTGTTATCTTTTGTCTTATTACACTGCCTTTAATTACAAGCCTTACAATGAAGTTAAAAATGGATACCGGTGAGAAAATAATGGCATTAAAACGCACGAAATGATGATATAATGAAACCATTGTTGTGCATGCAACGCATTAAGAAAAACTAATCCTTCCGTTTTAATGCTAGATTTATTAGTGCACTTTGAACCGACAAGGCAACCAAAAGACAGCAAAGAAATAGAATAAACATGATATAGAACAGGGAATTGTCACCTGGAGCACCCGATTCAGGTTAGCAATATGTGCAGTCTTCAGATACTCGGAATTTAGTAGCTCTCGAAACAAAAACACCATCTCCGTATTCACATTAGTCGCTGAAAGGTTTTCAATTATGCAAGATATGCATGTATCATTGAACACAGATCTCATCCACCCAGGGACCTTCTGGAGTTTTAGAAGTGCCACAGCTACATGAATTGCAGGCTTGTGATGATTAATGAAAGATTTTGACGCTAAACAAGGAGCCGCCAAAGACATTGCTAGCTCTTCTACAATCAACCTACACCAACTGTTCTGTTCAATCAACGTTGTCTTCTGCAAGTCCAGCATTTCCCACCCAAAAATTATGGATAGACAGAGGCCACAGTTCATAGCCACTCTGAGATCGCTGTAAAAAATCAAGCCTTCTAATATACCAATTACAGACATAAGATACCCCACGGTGCATTTCAGTTCGAAGTGATTTTTATCTCTCTGGTCCGATAATCTGGTAAGCAACTGTAACAGACTGTAGGAAGCAACAAGCTTCACCAGAGAGGACCCAAAATGCATCAGTCTGCATAGGTCATGACAATGAATTCCAATGAAGGACAACGGCTGCATCCTATTTGGTAGATCAAAGAAATTTTTCCAATCCACAAACTCAGGTAGGACAGCAGGCAAACTGAGGCAACAAAAGAAAAGTCAGCGCCAACAACTTGAGATCATACTAGTTTTTAATGAGAGACACTGACCTTCTTAAAGAGAAATAATTTAGTAAAAGCACAAATATCAAACTTTCTCCAATGCCGGTCCCCTCATCATGGTCGACCAAAGCAGGCCCCTTTAAGTGGGCAGCGTCGATTATGCTGTTGATTGTAGATACAAGAGAAGTATTAAAAAGAATAGCTTTTGAAGCTTCTAACAGTACTTCATTGGTGGAGTGGCGCAAAACCAGGGAAAGAACCCCAATTACAACTAGACTTTCCTGATTCCACCCATCTGCAGCCTCCGAGGTGTCTAAATTCTCCATCAACTACAAAAGAAAATAAATTGTTCAATTAAATTCCTACAACATCAAGCAAATTAGAATAGGCTAAAGTTGAACAAATCACCTTCATAGTCACTGCAAGCCAATTTTCATCACTAGAAAGAATTTCAAGCTGCACCAACCTTAAAATCTTAAAAATCAAAACTGAGATGGCCTTCAATATCTGTGGGGAAAATGTGTGGCTTGTGTCATAACAAAGAGCGTAGATCACCTTCCCTATGCCACACAAACATAATTGGTTTGAAGCAGCTGGAAAGATGGTAATAATAGTTTCCATGAGAGTAACCACTGAGATTATGTCATGCTCTTGGCCATTATCCTTGGCAAGATCTGTCAACAAGCATACAAAAATTGTTGCTCCATAGTTATCTCCTGCAGCTACTAGCTTCGCAATTGCTTCTTTGCTTAAAACTCGATCATTTCTTCCTTGGACTATGATGTCAGTCCCATTTGAACTAGTGCTTCTGCTGAATTTGAGAATCTGATAAGACAATAGCTTGCTGATTTTCTCTTGTTGAAACAACCATTTTAATGACACCGAGTGAATTCCTGCAGAAGACAAATCCCATTCATTTTCAGTCATCAGCTGAAAAAGTATGCTCTCTGCTTTTGAACTGTAGGGGATTTGGTAGTTCATTTTGGCAAGACCCCTAAAAAGAGCATAAAGGTTCACTAGCCGCATCACTGCAAGGGAATCAGCAGCCCCATATTGCAAATCTCTACCATTGACTAGGAGATACTGATCCAGAGAAGCTAAAACCAACTTCTCATCTGCAAGTCTTGAGAAGATACTAAAGATGTAAGGAAAGGAACGTGACATGCATACTACCAACATAATAATAGGAGGGAGATGAAGAATGATGAGTCAATTACCTTTCATCATACAAAGAGCTGGTGTATAATACCAGCAAAATGGCAGATTGACAAGAAGACAATTCCAAATTATGAGAGCTCTTTTGCCCAAGTAAAAACAATAAATCCACAGGATCAGCTGGCAGATATAGAGCAGCATCTCTAATGGGTTGCCCAGAGCCATTTCCCAAAAGAACATCCACAAGTGAACTAAGCATCAGATATACTCTGCATTTCATTTTTTCTGTAGGATATAAGCCTAGACATCCAAACGAGAAACAAAACCAAGATGATGAAACCAAGGACTTTGCAAGTCTCATGGCTTGGATATCACAATCCTGAAGCAGTAATGAATGAAAAGTTTCCAGTACCCCAAGGACAACTTCCTCCTCCAGTTCATTGATGGCTGTTACAATCCAAGGTAATAATTGTTTTATGCATACTTCCACCACATAACTTCGTAGTTCAATGTTACCGGATTCATTGAAGTTTTCTCCATTACCATACAGATATGTCTCTTTAAGTAGGTACAACGAATGCAAAATTTGTCCAGGATGTTTTTCGGAGAGATCTAGACAGGCTAAAATGGCATGTTTTGATGCTTCTTGAACCGATGTTGCCAGATTTAAAGTCCCATGAGAAGATGAATACTTCAGAAGAGCTACAAAGACTGAGCAAACCGTTATAAATGCCTCGGGAAGCATGCCCATCTCCGCCTCAGTATGCATTTTAAGCATCCTTGTGAGAATAAGAACTAACTCCTCTATTTGAGAAGTGGATAGCATCCCAGGGCAATCAGAAATATAATTCCATATGAGCTTTAGTGTCCGACTTTGGGCAGGATGAAAGGGAACTTCAGATACGTAACGTACTACTGAAATCAGAGTTCCAAACCCAATGGCTAGCCTTTGTTTGAAGGCTTGCTCAGCTGTTGATAAAAGATCAAGTACCCGAATGCAAGAGCTAACAACCGGATCCTTGCATTCTGTTCACCAATAGACAAAATTCATTAGCACAAAACTAGAGTTTGCAATACAAAAACTTTATTTTTCAAAGTTCAAAAAATATATATGAACACTTAATGCATATAGTGGTGTTAAGGCCTACATGCATAAGGCCTTTATCTGCAAGACCTTCAGCAAATAACACAATCAATATCAAACTTTCCAAGAATAACTTTATGATGACAAGAATTGAGGCAAACTAGAATGGACTCCATTGAATTTATTCGAAAGGATTGTGGACCTTAAATCATAGGTAGCATCTCTGATTCCAGAGGCTACTCTAATGTTCATGTTGAATAATGCAGTGTGTACCTTTTTTCTTCGATTAATTACACTGAGCAAGTTTGTTCACCTGACAATCGAAGTACTTCAAACACATAATCCGCAACATTTTCTTCTACCAGGACTTGGATCTGCTTTCCTGAAGCACCATCACAAGACATATAATGAAATAGTAAATCTAATGTGCTCAGTTGGACTTGGCTGTCTGATGAAAGCAATGGGCCTTTGATGGCCTCAGCAAAACTGATATTCAAACGAGGCCCATCTCTCTTATCTTCAGCTGCTTGAATGAAGCTATCTGCTTCATACAAATTCATGCCGCTTGTGTCATTTGCATTCGCACTAGCGAAAAACCCTCTCTGAGTCAACACCATCAAAAGTGCTAGGCAAGTATAATTGAAAATTGTTAGTTGATAGAAAAGGACAGCGATACTGATGAAGATGATGATGAAGACGATGACTCAACAATGATCATGTGATCTAGATGGATGAGTTTTCCATGCTGTGTCAGAGTGACTGCTACATGAAAAATGCTAGTTAGCATAACAATTTATAACATTTTTTCAGAAGCAAAGTTAGTTAATTTTGAATTTTTTTTTCATTTTCTTTTTCCAATTTTTGAAATTATTTGAATATATAAAAATACATCTATACTAACTTTACTTCCGAAAAAAATTGAAATTTTAAAAAGAAAATGAAAAAAAAAATTGGCAAATTCGGTCAAATGGGTAGTCATTTGTTATGCCCCGTAGCATGATCCCTGCTACATATAGCCATACATTATTCGAAGTTAGTTAAGTCCATGATACAGACAATAGGTTTCTACTTCACAATAGTTTTTTAGAGCTAGTACAATATCTTTTGGTATTATAAAAGGAACATTGTTAGAATTACTGTCATATTGTGATCTCAATTAAGTGATCTCTCAGTGATGAACCTCAATACTTGCTCATGAGTCAGTTGACTCAAATTGCTTCATAACTGCTTTAAATATTGATGTTAATAACAAGGGGCTTTACCTCCCCAGACAATATCTCGGTATGTGTGCTAAGGTGTTCTGAAAATGATGATTTAGGGCTCATTTGGACACTTAGTATATCTCAGAATTCTGTGAATAGTAGTAAAATAGTTTTAGTTAAAATGTTTTATTGAATTTTGGGAAATGAAGAGAAAAAGTTGAATAAGATATTATAAAGTTAAAAAATAGTTTGAATATAATTTTTTAATATTATTTTTGTTTTGAAATTTGAAATTTTATGTTTTGTTTGAAAGTTTGAGAAAGTTGTATTGTGTTTCGTGTTTGGATAATAAATAGGTAATGATTACATGAAAAAGTTAAAGATTTGAAATTGAAAAGTGTTTTGTGTTTGAGTGATGTTTGGGAAGGAAATTATGAGGATTTTCTAGAATATCTAAGTGTCCAAACAAGCCCTTAGTTTGTATGGTTCCTTCTCAAATTGTTTTGGAAATTCATTTGTACATACGGATTAAAAGATTAAAAAGCGGAGCCTAGAAGGGAAAATGCTCTTGGCATCTGATCAAGATGTTGGTCACATCGTCTGGCATCTCCAACTAGACTTCCCAAAGGAAATGACTAGACACCATACTTGACTTTCCAAGGAATGAGAAATAAATGACTGGATGACAAACCTAGGCAATTCAAGCGGACATCATCAATCTGGGTCTTCATGAGGGCATCCACTACCAGATGCAAGATCCTAGGACCAAAGGCCAATAAAACATCAGATCCATCACCATCCTCTGATGTATACTGGAGAATAGATACTTTGTACAGAACAAACATGATCTCTCCTCGGATCTCCTCACTGGGTCAAAGGAATTGAGGACATAAAAATAATACCATTAATTTTTTGGTGATGCAGTATAATGTGACAGATATGTGTAGAGACGGAAAAAAATAAAATACAACCCAGGTTACTTTGCTTGTTACCTGGGCAATTGAAGACCCACAACAAGGTTGGACACAAGGCTATTTTTGTCCTTGATGTGTGCATAGAGGTTATTTGTCTGACAGTTTAAGAGAACGCCTAAGCAATGAAGCTGCACTTAAGAATTCAAAAATGAAGGTCAGTTAGATGTTTTAACCCTTCCATTAAATGCAAAGACCCTCATGGTCTGGTTGATGTGTCAATTTTGTTTAATTTCTGTCTACTTTGTTTCCAGTACATCATGCAAAATATTTTATAATGGTCAAAGGAAAATAAATCAATCAAATGAGCAGGTGTCTGTACAAAAGAATAACTGATTGAAGGATGATATCGTTTAAAATGTATTTATTTGGGAGACCCCAGTATGGAACTAAGATTTCAGGTCATCTAACCTATAGGCTATACACAGTTTGCCTTATAGCAGTGAATTCGAAATCAACCCTATGTAGGCTGGTGACTCAGATTCCTCGATTACATAGGCTACCTTCAGTAGTAAAGGCCGGCTACCAGCTATCTCAGGCTAACTCAAACTTCTGGAAAGTCCACTGGGAGTTTGCGTGGGGCGGAGAACCTACTAATCCAAAAGATATGAGAACTTTTTAGGAGATCATTTTGGCCAACCCGATCTCATTCCTTGAATCATCACTATTATGATCATTATCTTGTTTTATATGCTGCCACATGATGGAAGGTAAATCCCGCTCTGTTTGATTTGACTGAGTTATAACTATAAATACAACTATGAAATTTCGCCCAATTTTTTACTATAAGCCATCAAATAATGACTTAAATTTCTTTTGCAAATGTCTAAGGAACCTACTTCTTTGAACTATTTTTATCCCACCCGCTAAGAAGTGAGCAAAGAAAACCAAAATCAAAATGCGCTTCAATTTTAACAAAAAATGAAATGGCTCGGAGAAGGAAAATCCAAATGCAACCACATCGGTTCAAACATGCAGACAAATAATTTCCAATCTCAGTCACCAAGTCTGGTTCTGCATAGAACAAAAACAAAGGTAGATACATCTTTGAGCCACTATCACAAGATCGACCGATATTTAACATGTTATCAAGCTCGTGCAGACTGAGTCCGATCACAGCTTAACCGTAAGAGGTAAGCGTGTCCCAAAGCAACTGGGTTCGGTAACGCCATACAAGACCAAGTCAGGCTGTCGCTAAATGTCAAATAAAAATGATGTTCACCGGACACGACGGTCTTTGCCAACAACGGTTATTATTTATTAATTGCAAATTCGCTCATCTTTTCTTTTTCTTTCAATCTCCCAGCGACAAGACAGAAAAGCAGGAAAAATATCATCCACTATCACAATAACTTCTAATCAAAACCAAAATAAAGACAGAAACCTAACAATTAGGCAAGAGAGAGAGAGAGATCGCATTACCATAAAAACCTGGCGCCGACTCCACGCCAACGCGCCGGAAGCGAGAGAATCCGAAACCCGGGCCACAAACTCACAGCATACCGATCCGTCATCTGAATCACAGATATTGACGATGAGATCAATGACCTGTCGGGCAATGGGCTCGTCGTCGAAGGAGGAGAGAGCTTTGACGAGAGGGGAGACGAGGAGGTGAGAGTGGAAGGAGCGAATGGAGTGGAGAAATTGGGGCTGAGAGAGGGCATGAGAGAGCTGGGAGAGGGCATAGGAGACATGGAGAGTGGGAGAAAGAGGGTTGGAAACGAGGTTGGAGAAGCACAGGAGACAGATGGAGCCGCCCTGCTGAGTTCGGAGGATGAGTGTAGATCGATGGCCTTGGGGGCATGATTGTGATTGATCAAAGTAAGATTCTGCTTCTTCTTCGAGATCGAGGTCCGGTTCCTGTGAATCGTTGAAGAACATTGTGCCCGGAGCTCACTTGTCAGTTCTCAACTTCTCACGTAGAGAGAGAAGGGGGCCTTCGGTTTTGAAGTTTTGGCGCGAGGGGGATTGGTGACTGTGATGTCACGTGGTTAGCCAACTCTTTATCCTAACATAATTTGATTTAAAAATTAAATTTTAAAAATTAGGGTGAGTTTGGATCACAAACTCATCTCAACTCATCATTACAACTTTTTCAAATCCCAACACAAAATATAATAAACAATTCAACTTTTTCAAATCTCAAAATAATAATAATATTAAAAAATAATATTTTAACAATATTTTATTATCATAACTCAACTCAACTCAACTCAACTCAACATCTAAACACATCCTAAATCTCATAAATCAAATCTGAATAGTATACTCTATATATTAGTTTGATAATAGAATAATTCAATTGATTAATTTAGTCATATGTACTATAAAAAAAAAATAATGTAACAATAAAAAAAAATTAGTAAACGTATAATAAAATATGAAAGAGAAGCTGATTTTTTTTCCTTTTTTTTATGATGTTTTTTCCCACACACCTATTAGTTTTTCAAATGAATTTTTGATTTTTTTTTAATTTTGTAATACAGGACGCATATGCGGTCTATGGAAGGACATGGCTCATATAATCATAGGTATTGACATGAATATTCTAACAAGTTTAAGCCCGTTTGGATTAAGATTAGTTGAAATGATCTTCGTCTCACTACTATTTATTATTATTCATAAATTTCAACTCACAAATCTCAATATTATTCATAAATCATCTCAATTCATCTCATTTTATCTATCTCATTTTATCTTAGAATCAAATGGGCTCGCTGATACTATTTGGTCAAACTTAACAGGTCAGAATAAATTTATAAAATGATCGATTTAAGAGTACATAGGTCAATACAATCTACCGAGCAAACCAAAACATTTATTATTGGAGTACTACTTCATCCTATGATTTAAGACTTGCAGTTTGTCGTAGAGTTTTCTCCAACTTTCATGGTACAGACCAAAAGTTTGGGGATGCAAAAAAATGACTTTCAGATATTACTCTTGTAATATTAATTGAGAAATGATTTGTACAAATTTTAAATAGATAAATTTCATACAAATTCTTATAAAAAAAATAGACCACGCTTTTAAAAAAGTGTAAAAAAAAATATTCTTTATTAGTGGGATCTGTTTTTTTACAAAAGGTTTGTATGAGATTTATCTATTTGAAACTTGTATATAGCATTACTCATATTAATTTAAAATATTATATCTGTAAGTTTGTACAACTTGAATTTAATGTGTCTAAAGAGATAGAATGACTTTAGATGGCATCACCTTTTACATGTAAACATGAAAAAATATAATTGTAAGCAATTCTGCGCATTAATATTCGCACTAATTCAATATGATTGGTCAGAAAGTAGATTTTATTGAAAACAGTGCTAATTTAAATTTAAAATATGAAAATAAGAATATTAATACGCAGATTAGTACGCAAACTTGTTTATACATAGCAAAACTCATTAAACATATTATAAATTGCATATATTAATATATAACTACTAATTATATGTATATATTTATAAAGCTCAAAAATATTATATTTATTTAAATAAGATATCAAATAATATTTACTATACGAGACTGACTTTTTTTTTTTATGTTTTTGGATCGGGTCAAAGTAGATGCTCAACTCCATTAAAATGGTAGGGAACTGGAATCCCAAGAGACATCAAAATGTCTCAAAAAGAAGTCATTATTCCAACCTCCGCAGACACGATTTTATTCAAAATGATGCCACGGAAGATACCATTAAAGGGAACATGATGGTTTTGAAAAGAGGAATCTTATATCACACTCTACTGTTTATCACTCTTCAGATAGTTTTTTTTTTTTTTTTTTCACCCCAGCACGTTAAGTGTCCTGGGGCTGCTTCACACAGTACATTTTTTCTTTTGAAAAAGGGTTCTGCTGCAAGGATTACAGCTCTATGAGAAAAAAATAACAGGCCTCGTTTGTTTCACAATTATTCTGTACTCATAGCGTCTCAACTAATCATTAAAACTTTTCTAAATTCTCACACAAAATAAAATAAAAAAATTCAACATTTTTAAATTTTCAAAATAAAAATAATATTAAAAAAATATATTCTAATAATATTTTATTCAATTTTCATCTCATCTCATCTCATCTCATATGCGAAAACAAACGAGGCCAAGTCTCTAATTGACAACACGGAATCACTTACAAATCCACACATCAAATATTAATGTGTCAATTAAGTCCCCCTCCAAAGCATAGAAAGAGAAGATAAAATTATTGAGTTGCCACAATCCGTTAAGGTGCTGCAGAGAAAGAGATTGAAAATGAACAAAAAGTAACCAGAGTTTCATAATTTTCCAACCTAAGAGCATCAATCCCATCTCTAAGTATATAACTTAAAAAATTCAGATACACATGGCATACTTTCTCTGATCTTGGTTTAATACAAAAAGGTGAAGATGGAAAAGAAAATCTTTAGACAATATATCTTCCTGATTGGCTCTGCTACTGAAGGCCTCTAAATTACACTAACATCATACCTTTCTTTCCCTATAAGTCAAAACTCAACCGACATCTGCCTCCCTTCCCTTATTCTTCCAAGGAAGCAGCACCTCCCCCATAAACCCCCCCCAAAGAATAACACATGATTTCTTTATTTTTCAAATAATCCGGGGTCTGATCTCTCATCTTTAAAAAAACAATGGAAAGAAAGGGGAAAAACCGAATGAACAGAAGGATATAGGAATGGGAATCTCCTCAAAACAAAACCCATAGAGCAAGTGTACAACTCTCAACCCTTTTCTGCTGTCAAGATTGCACAGCCAGCCTTTGAAGATGCTCGAAGAAGACTTGAAGGCTCACATCATCTGTAAAGATCACATCTGACCCAGCAGCCATCTCATGAGCATTATTGTATGTGGCTGATGGATTCAATTTTGCCAATAAGAATCTAGCCTGTTCATCATGGGATAACAAACCACATCACGCTTCACATAAGACAAGAGCTAAGGCATCATATCAATCACACTGCTTCAACTAACACATGAAAAATTTTGGGGACCAAGATCAGCCATCAACAAGACCAGTTGAGCGTATTGGACATGTCGTGGATTTGAAGACTGCAGTTCTATGCATACATCAGAAACTGATATTTTACTTTCTGCGAGATCTGAAAATAAGACCTAGTCCTACCCCCACCTCAATCCCCTTTACCACCTAAGCCAAGACCACTTCAAGTGATATGCTAAAATTACTGGTTTTTGTTAGCGCACATATACCCCATAGTAAAGCAAAAGGGTCCAGGTAACAACAGTGAGTGCATCTAGAAAATGAGTTGATTGATATGAACAGTATATATGCTTACACTCATAACTGTAATTATTTTCATGATGGTAGTCCCATGGACATTGCAAGAGACAGTTTAAGTCGTGGAAGATGGAAGACTTACGTAGTGAAAAGAACAGACCCCAAATTAGCTTCTTTTTTTTTTTTTTTTTTGAGTTTGAAGATCAAACAAAGGAATTTATTTTAGAAGAAAGAGGAATGAAAAAAACAATGCATTATTATTGGTATGAATTGAGAAAGGGCATGAGAGCAATTGTTTCTGCATGTTTGTCAAGTCTGAAGGGGATTTCTTGTACTGCCAAAACCAATGTCAGAGTCTTGTTTTGACAAGCATCCACCAGAAGAGCATAAATGAAAACATATAGAGTGTGCCTGACTGAATCAATCAGGTCATGTAGGAATAAGGTTCAAGTTTAGGGACAATATAAGAAGTTAAATGTATAAATACTCATTGTTTAAAAGCCCCGTGTATTTGTTGGGTAGCCCAAGATAGAACTCACAAATTATGGCTAGGAAGGGAGTATTTCATCTTAGTCAACTAAATCTTATTATCAGATGGACAAGATTCAAGCCCCAACTTAACGTGCATATTATAGATCATTTGATTCCTCAATTACAATTACTAAATCAAGGTTCAATTTGTTGAGTGTAATTAGAGGACAAAACAACTACAATGTAGAATGTAAAAAAAAAGGCCAAGGATAGAAAGCCAAAAGGCATAAATAGCATGAGACTCCTTTAAAAGGGTAACGTCAAATGTGCCAGAAAGTGGGCATAAACGAAGTTACGACAATAGAGCAATTACTAGAACTGAATATTCAAGATAGACCAGTAATTAACAACCCCCCCCCCCCCCCCAAAAAAAAAAAAACCAAAAAAAACCTCAACTATCCCAAATTGTAATATCATGGAAAAAATAAGGTAAAGATCTTCGTTGTTAAAATTGTAGAAGATAAAAGTTAATCGTCAACTGAATAACCATGGACCCAACATATGTTACATGTAATATTGAGTTCCTAAATCTACTGTTGAGCAGAATTAACTGCAATGAAATCACCAGCCTTTCAGGAAGAGAGTGGCAGAAGTCAATGGTTAGCTATCATTTCCATTTAAATTGTCATTTGATCAAACCAAATGCAACATAATTCACCATTACATTCAAAGATTTGTCACTATGCAAGTGCAAGACATGAAGCCTTGCCTTGGCCCTTTTTCATGGCCAAGTAAAAGGACAATTCCAGCATTTCATCTCCCTGTGAGAAGCTCCTCTAGCTACATTTGTTATATTGGGGTGGAGAAATGAAACCTTGCCGTGGCCCATTTTAATACCAAAGGTACAAAGGCAGTTGCAGCATTTCATATCCCTTATGAAAACATCCTCTAGCTAAATTCATTCTATTACACATATTGATGTTATGAAGAGAATAAATGTTTTTGATAAGTAAAAAAAAAAATTGCATATCTAGCTTCTACAGACTACAGAATTCAGTTTTCAATCATGCAAACAATTGCACATCTAGCTTCTAGTAACATTCATTGACTAGAGACGATTTAGGAATGTTGAGCATCACTGATTGTTAGATGAAATTTCATTCTGGAAGAAGAATTACGAAGTAACAGTGAAACTTCAAAAAACTGAGATTTGAATAAATGTACTAACCTGGGAGCCATGCTGATCACATACCACCAATCTAGGGACAGGGAAACGTTCCCGAATGATAATCTGGACATCATCATTAGGAGCTTGCAATAGCTGTGCAAATGCCTGAAAGATAAACGCACATATATACAAATATTCAGTTAGATGGAGAAAGCTTATTTCACAAATGCACAACCCAGGTAAGTAATTGCTGAAATTAAACTTACAACTTTTTTATAAGTAATAATGATTTTATTAAAGAGAACAATAGGCATAGCCCACGTACACAGGATATACATACATACATACATACATATATATATATATATATATATATATATATAAGAGACAACCTAAGCATGATCGACAACCAATACAAGAATATTGTGGACAATTAGTCCATTAAAATCTATTGCAATTGACCATTGAAATAAAGTACTAAAGAAAAAGACTCAAAGCTCATCTATTGTCTATTGATCCTTTCCCTCCAAAGGCACCACAAAAGGCAAATCGGGCAACCTTCCATATTGCTGCAATTTGTGGATTGCCATGTAGGCCCCTCCAATTTGCTAGGAAGTAAACTTTCTAGGCATCACCCATGCTAAACCCACCCTTGCAAAGAAGAAAATTAAGCTTACAACTTGTAAAGACTTCCATAATGGATTTGATCAAACAATCCAAAAGAAATGCTCAGAACATTTTAAGAAGCTTGGTAACACAAATATCTGCAGAACATATACTTATGGCAATAAATTCCAAGCCAACTTCTAAAATTGCAACAGTTCCTAGACAAATTATGCATAGATACCCCATGTTCTGGCTGGTTATGGTATCCTGCATTACGCCACTGAGCTATTTGCATTCCATGGAAAATTACAACACTGAAATAGGAATCCAGCAAGAGAATACGGTCAGCTGCGATGGAAGCCACATCCAACAATGCTGGAGCAGGCAGCGAATTGAATGAATATGATATCAAAGACGGTTGAATCATAACAGCAGCATTTGTGATATTTTCCCGGTTTAACAACATGCGGAAATAGGCAGTCTCATCTGGACTGTTGTTAAAAACCTGCCACATCCCCACCAAAACCCCCAAAAAGTATGTTAGATGCAAATGTACACATCAATTACCATATCAGGGAGATCACTCAGAACAATATACATGTGTGTGTGCGCACACGCATGCACGTGTATCAAGAGAGAGGGAAGGAGGGAGGGAGGGAGGGAGAGAGAGAGAGAGAGAGAGAGAGAGAGAGAGAACCTGTACAAATTGTGATCGTCGCAGATTAAACATAAACTGGGGGAACAATGAAAAGGAAGGATTTAATGTAAAAGACGCTGGATCATCCTTCCGGTAGTCACCGAATTTAGAACAAAGACGAATAAGAGACCGATCCAACCACCGTGTAGCATCAAACCCTTCCTGATTAAAACAAAATCCATCATCAGGTGCGATACTTTAAGAGACCAGAATTTAGAAATCCTAATGTGTTTTTCTACCCAAAAACTTCAGGCCCAACATCTTGTAAAAGTTAATAAGAAAATGAATTGATTAAAATGGAATCAGATCATTATAACTCCTATGAACTAAATGCTTGGATGCAGCATTATTCTACAATGAAAAATCAAGTTTCAAATATCTGTTGTTCTCTCTTTTCTCATTAAACTCCCCACTATCATCTATTCCAACAAGAATAGAACTGTGTGTCAAATGAAATATATGAACCTTGAAATAAACACCAGCAAAAAATTAGGCATACAACAGATATCAAAATATACTTGACTAATAAGTGTTAACAACCGAAGGAAAAGAGAAAGGTCAAAGTGAGAGTGTGAGAGACCTGCAACAGTAAAAGCGAGAGAGAGAACCCTAAACACCCAGACCCGCCGCCACCCCTCCCCCACCCTAGCCGGCGTGTGGCATCTCACCACCGCAACAGACTTGGTTGACGGGCACACGCTGCCACTAAGGGCCGGCCGGTGTTGGTCCTCCTTCTGCCGACCGGATTTCGCAGCTTCTGTCTCGATTTCCGTCGTCTGTGTAGTCTTTCTATGCCGTTTGTCGCCATCGTCTGTCCCTGTCTCTGCCTCTGGCGTCCGTCTCTGTCTCTGTCTCTCCATCTTCTACCTCTGTCACCGAAACCAGATTTGTCTCTGTCTCCCTACATAAACGCCGCCACCCTCTCCCACTCTAGAACAGCGAGTGACCCCTCACCGCCGGCACAGATAAGGTCGACGGGCCCCGGCAACTCAGCCGATGGCCGTCCGGCGTTAAACCCCTATCTGGCAACTGGGTTTTTCGCAAAAAATCGACCTGGATGAAGCTCTGTTGCTTTACTTTAAGAAGATGAAGTTGGAGCAGTAGGGAGCAGTGGACACAGAGGGATTTGACGATGACGTCTCAGTTGGAAGAAGAGAGGTGGTTGAAAGTGGAATCAAAAACTTTTGTTTTTACAAAAGAGGGAAGAAATCATTTTCGTATTTCTGAACGTAGCAAAATGATAGCGAAGTTCATGTGTCTAGGGGGGATGACAGCTTCGTGGGTGGCTAAGGGGATTGAGGATTGTTAGAACTTATCTATCATGAAGGTTTCTTCAGAGTTAAGGATGAGTAATGGAGTTTTTATCATTCAACATCATGCTAACGCAAGGGGCAGCTTTCTGCAACTTTGAGAATTCTGGAATGGAAGGAGGAAATGATTGTTGGTGATTCCAGAGAGCGCTAATGGCATTGGATGGAAAGGCTTTCTGCAATCCATTCGAAGTGTTACCGGGGAGTTTGGAAAATTAGTGGGAAGGTCGTCCTCAGTCAAAGGTGCTTCGTATGCTGCGGTGTTGAGATCATTGGCGGTTAGTCCGGTCGAGAACAGCTTAGCGGCAGAAGAAAAGAGTAAGGCACTTGTAGGAGACAAAGGCCGTCAGGTGACATTGGGAGAGGTGGAGGAGGTCTTGTGGGATGTCAAAGCTCAATTGAAGAGAGTTATGGAGTATGTGAGAGATCTGATGATTAAAGTGGATAAGAGGCTGGACTTAGTCGTGGGTTTTGGCGGTGGGCCGAGCATGGATGAGAGAGGGTGGGGGGTAGATCCTTCGGGTTTAAAGGCCACAAGTGTGCTGGCAAAGGGCGTTTCAACGCCGTCACAGATAGGGTCGTAGGACCTCAATCACCATATACAGATGGGGTTGGTACTTCTGTCCAGGGTTCATCCTTAGTTGAAGACGGGGGACCATCCAAGGTCTCGAATATTTTGGAAAAAACAGTCAAACCTCTTTTGGAAGATGCAAACAGGGTTGCAAAAGGTAGTGCTTCCCCTTCCTATGCTACAGAGGGAACAGTAGGGCCAGACAAAGCGACATGACAAGGATCGTTGGGGGGGGGGGGGTTGCAAAGTCAAGCAATGTTGGTGGAGGGGAGCAACCGGTAATGGTGGCAGAAGCAATGGACACTAGCGGTTTGTCGTTGGTGCCTAATGTGCGGGAAGGTTTGGAATCGAGAGTGCAGTTGGGTACGGTGGCTGGAGATAATGTCGTTCCCTTGGTTTCTATCCCTCCGTTAAACGATATAACGGGTTCACCATCAGATTGGGTTCTGAATAAAGTTAACGGACTTCAACAACTCCTGGGGCTTTCATATGGAGAACAGGGAGAATATGAAGATCAATTTAAAGCTCTACTCATTGCAATTGAGGCGAGTCGCGCTTGAAACCAAATCACATTTTAAGAAAAGCAGAGAGTTAAAGCGTCTTCTATGTTCAATCAACTACAATGCTAAAGGAGGTAACTCAAGTCAAGGGAAGAATAAAGGGAGGGCATTGTGAAGACGATCTCGTTGTGGGATGTTCGGGTAGAAGATTAGTTTTATGGAAACAAGGGGTTGGGGTTGGGGAGGTGTGTCCAATTCAGGCTTGGTGTATTTTGGGTAGGTTTCATGGGATTTTTGGGTCATCAGGGGCTCTCATGTATGGGTTAGGTGTTTTCTTGTATACGTCCAGTGTACTTGGTTACTCCTATTGATTTATATATATAATATTTTTACTTATAAAAAAAAAAAAAAAAACAACCGAAGGAAAGCCCAAACCAATTCTATATTTATAACAAGTCAATGTTACAAACCGCATGAAAATGAAATCATTATATACTGCAATAACTTTTCTCTACCATGCAATATGAGATCTCATTGACAACCCTCTCGTATTTAATCCATTGTACCCCAAGTTTTGTAAGAGATCAGTGAATGGGGGGATCTCATTGCTTGGAAGGAGTCTTTGTGGTTTATAATGATTCTAATGGGTTCCAATTAGTACATTGACTAGTTATTTGGAAGTATATATTCAAATGTAGCTTTAGCTTTTCCTTGGGATGTTACAAAAAGAACACATGAAAAATCAACAGCTGATGACAAATCCTGTAAAATACCTCCGTCTCCATTTTCAAGGAAGTCAACCTTGCCATTACAACAGCAGCAGTCTCCTGATCGAATCCTTGTACCAGTTCCTATAAAGGCAATAATCGTCAACATTAACCTCCACTTCATGGATTTCAAACATATTCTTTAATTATACAGTAATAATGGATAAATACCCTCGAACATGGCTCAAAAGAGAGTCCTTTTTTTCTTGAAAACATAGTGATTTCAGTGCATTTATTTAATAGTTCACAGAACCAATTCAATCAGAGCCCATCAAACTGATTCTAACCAGTTTGAGTCGATTCCAACTTATTCAAAATTATGTTTCTTTTTTGGGTTGTTAGATAAAAGAGTCCTTTTTTTCTTTTCTCAAAATATGATAAATCTAATCATATATTGACTTTTTCATCTTTGCGCTTTGTAAGAAGAATACAAAAGTTGAAAGATAAACATAAGAGTTCTTTACTTTAATCAGTTGAATGGAAAAAAATAAGAGAGCAATGAGTATTTTTGTATTAAATTTGTGACTGTTACTTATCAAAAAAAAAAAAAAAAACTGACTCTGCACAAAACACCACCATTGTCATGACCTTATAACTTGAGAGTATTTATCTTTTTCATAGACGAGAATATTTGAGGCAAAAAAAAAAAATGAGAAAATTTTACTTATAAAATAAATGAGAACAGTTGAGGTATACATGAATTGAAGGCCCATCAAACTATTTAGATTCATATTACATTCTTATTGAAGGTGGTCAATAAATTCATATTTCAAACTTTTCTATACATAATTTGAGATACTTGAATTGCATCATAAGTATGTTTTTAACCCTACTAACTGGAAGCAATTCCAACTTAGCCAAATTAACTTTTAAACCAGAGAAGGCTTGTAAGCAGCTCAAGTAACGGAGGTGATCTTCAATTGCCTCACAAAACATTCAAGTATCATCTGTAAACAAAAGATCAGATATTGAGCCCTACTCCATTATACAAGTCTATAAAATGTTTCCATTAGCCCCTAACATACTTTTCACTTCATATTAATTTCTTATTCTTCTAAAAAATCCCAATATGTCACTAGCTCATACCAAGCACATGACAGCCAGAATCAAAACTTAAAATGTGCAACCCGAAATCTAATAAGACATAGCCGTGTTTATAAGCATCCATTATGCTCAAGCTTCCACATTGTTATTGAGTTTTCAAGGCTTCAAAATTCCAATCAAAATGGCGGCACCATGGAACACACACATCAAACACATCTAATATGCACATGCTTTAGAAACATTCATCCTGGCTAGGGTAATGCACATTCCCTCCCATTTTATTTAAAACAACGGTTAAAAGTAATTATAACATTGCACATACATGTCCACACGTGTACAAAATGCATGTGTAGGTGCTACTGTGTGTGCACACCCATGCACAGGAGGTGTGTCCAAAGTGGCAAACACAGCCACAAATAAAACCTTAACTCACCCTATTAGGACAAAAACAAAAATGCCATAAGAGGTATAAAGCTTGTTCATAGTTTCATTCCAACTACAAGACTTTCTTTTAAGTTATGCTCTACTTTTTTTTTTTTTTTGTTATAAGTGCTTAAGTTATGCTCTACTTGAAAAAAAAAAAGTTATGCAACAACACACTCTTTGTCACAAGCTTTACACCATGCTTATCTGTATACACATGCCTAATAGATATCCAGAAGGAACTCCGCCGACAACCAATCTTCCTTACCAAATATTTTCCCAAGCCATATCAAATACAAAGACAAATAACAATGGAATTGACCTCAAAAGCTTCCAAAAATTAGTTTGTTTTATCAGAGTCCACATGAGATATCAAAAAATGCATCCTCCAGCCACAATTAAATAAACTATTATACAACAACCGGAAAAAGGGGGGAGGCATGCCAGCAATCATTTAACTGAAAGACATACCCAGCATTCAATTTTGACACATTGAATCTCACATAAATTGACATTGGTGGTTATCTTAGCCAGTAAACTGAACCCACTGAATCCCACATAAATTTATAGTTTTAGAAGAATCAGGACTTAAAATAAACAAATAAAACATGTAAGTGTAAAAAGGGGACAAAGGGTTAGGTCATCTTTTGAACAGTAGCAGACAAATGACCTTTACATAATAAAAAAGAAGACACGGAAATTGAAGTAGCAAACCTCTGAGCTAACTGCACTATCTATCCATGCTCTACTAATAGTTGTCACTCGAAGCATTAATTGACCTTCAGGGTTTTGATAACTGCAATTACATATAAGACCATCAAAATTTGATTATATTCCATATGAAGGGGAAAAAAAGGCCTGTAAGTGCATGAAAACACATGAACATACACATGGTAGTCCCACATTGATGCAATCCACAGACATACCTTGTGAGAAACTGCAAGTACAACATTGGATTTACAGTTCCCGGAGCATTTGACCGATCACTTGAGGAAAGATCAAAAAACACTGTTAAGCAAGTACTTTTATCAAGACCACACATTTTCCATGCTGTTGTACCCCCTTCCCCAATGACCGTATCAGCGACAGCAGGTCCTTTCTGCAAGATACCGGTGCCAAGACCACCATTTAAAAGTTTGGTTCAGTCTTATTTCAATGGACCTTAAACAAACCCCATATATGAGGCCTCTGAATAAAATCTGGCTTTTAGTACTAAATGGTCCAACCTTTTCCAATGATGTGCAAGGTCCAACTATCCCCTGGATTTTGATGTCCTTTGAACAATTGATCTCAAGTGTACCACTGAAACAAAGTAATCACAAATGAGCTTGACAATTAATTACAGCAAAAATATAGACCATGAATGGTGCAAACAGCAGCATAAGGCCAAAGTAAAAGAATAAAAAAGTTTAAAAGGGTCTGCAACAGTGAACCAATTGGGCAAGGCACAAATGCTAGAACAAGCAAAATCCTCTTCCCCCCCACCCCAACCCGCTTCATCTTTCCCTCCATTCATCCTTCTTCCCTCTTATTATTCTCCTTTCTAGAGAAATGTGCCTCAAAAGTATTTATTTCTTCTCCCACCCATCCCCAGTGTGAAGCCCTTGTCTGGAGGCACTAAATATATGCACATGCATTCAAGAAAAAATGCACCATTTTCCTTAATAGATCATACACCTTCCTGCTCTTAAAGAAAGAGGATACTTGTATCCTCAAATAAGAAAACGAAAGTGTTCGCTCTTTTTCTAGGAGCAGTTAATAGCCATTTCTCCTTGAGGCAACGAATGATGAGAAGCTTCTTTTTTTATTGTAAATGCACTATTACAAGCTTTGGCACAAATGTTTTCTTTGCATTCCTTTCTCTGTTGCATAGAAGTACCTTCTCTCATGTTCTGCATCTCCTTTTTTAAGTTTTCTCTTAAGAGATGCTTCATTCTTCCAATTGAGTTTTTCCTCGTTTAGTTATCTTAACAGTTTCCTACTAAAAAAAAAAAGCCACTAGTTCCAAGCCAGAAAATGGCTCCATTTTTTTCCAATAAGTAATTGAAGATCTTACTTTAAAAATGAAAATGGCAAAGCCCAAGTACAAGAGGCCTATGCAAGAAAACAGCTACATCTACAACCAGTGAAGTCAAAATCAAAGAACCGTATTGTATCTTTAGACACTCATGCATAGGTGTTGCTCTTGTATGTCCCATGTACTTGGCTATGCGTATTTTTAATAAAGCTCTTATTTACTGATAAAAAAAATTCGAAGGACCGTGTTCCTGGTGCTGCAACATCAACAGTATGGAAGTATTTGTAACTAAGCTCGAGTGGTACTAGAGAAAGAAACAAGTGACAAGAAAACAGAAATTCAAAAATGCGTGAACAATTTCACTTTTAAATAAAAGGATATTCAAAGCACAAATTTAAGAAAATAATTAGGTCACAAGACATTGTAGAAGAAGAGGAAACCTCAAGTGTTCCACAATGATGAACTCACTTAAAACAAAGGCCGAGAGACTGCTCCCCTTCTTCAAAGACACGCTTGAAAGAATCTTTAAACACAGAATGACCAAAACTTTCAGCTAGAACAACAAGGCCGCCAGTTTTTTCGACTGCAACTTTCATTTCTGCAACCCCAACCTATAAATTTAAAATGCCAAGAGTCAAAGCATAAGTAAAATCTACAGTGCATGGAAATTGTGATTTGTGATTTATGTATCAAACAAAGAAATTGTCAATTTGCCAAGGGCCTGTGCACTCCTAGGATTAATCGGGACTTTCTTCTCGGACATTCAGTGCCAATCAAGCAAAAAACGAAAGAAAGAAATTGTCATTTATCAAGTAAATATTCATGACTCTAATGTACTAGTTGGTTGTCACCATAAGCATTCTTGATAGAGGCCATAAATATGCCATAGAAACCCCAATAACACCCAACAAAAGAATCAAAGGCAACACAAACACATTGAATTCTCATATAATGCATTAGGTTTTACTTCAAACATTAGGTTTTTGTCTTTGCACCTGAAAAATGAACTATAAAAATCTCTAGCATTAGGGTTTCAATTTTTTATGAGCACTAGAATTAGGCTTTCATACGACGCCAATTATTTCAAATTAATAATAAATATTTTTTTCCTACAAGCATAAAATGACTTCTTTGAAGCCAGAACAGGCCTATTACAATGTTTAAACAGGAACCCCAATCCCCCCCCCCCCTTTTTTCTCTTTCCTGTGTGAGTTTGATTGTAAAATTAAACTCTGCATACAATACCAATAATTCCACATGTAAGCTATTAATACAGCGTTACCCTAATGAAAAGGAGCAAGGACCCAAATTTTGACCTTATAACAAGAACTTAAAAAGGGAGGGTTTTTTAGATTTCTTGACTAAAAGAAAAAAATAAAAAGAAACTGTAAAAGACAAAAACTAAATAAATAATCACTGATTTGTTTGAAAGCGCACATAAAAATTTCTCATAAGTTGTAACAGAAATAAAATATCCCAATGACACAGACCTGATCAAGTGCAGAAGCAAAAAGGTCTAAAACATGACCCTGGCTGACCAGCTGATTTGCGAGATTTTCATAGAATTTAACTGCTTTCTTAAAATAAGGTGCTGCATCCTTGTCTAGATCTTTATGTGATCGTACTGGATCTGAGAGATCTTTTGATACAATCTGCAAGACTTTATACAAATCAATATCTTTACCATTGTGAACTAAACAGAAGATAACGCCTTAGAAATTATCAGTTTAAGAGAAATAAGGAGCTTCTTACCCCCAACTTTTTTCCCTAATATTAATCATGCTGCATAGGTGACTATGCACCATTCACAGAGGTAGTGAACTTGAATTGTGATTTCGTGCAGATTGTGGTGATGCGTGGATTGTGGTGACATGTGGAGACAAAACACAAAGGCAACAGAAAAATTACAAACCCAAACATAAATGCATGGGTCTAGGTTTGGCATGGTATTAGGTTTCAATAAATAGATCAATGGTCACTGAAAATCTGGAAAAATATATGTCAATATATGAACTTAGAAAATAAAGTCAACATGCGGCCAACACAATTGAAAATGGGACTGGAAATAAGAACACAATTAATTATAATGCGAGACCCAACAAACAACACTTCATCTGACGACTTAGCAATCAAGCAAGTAAGTCGCAGATTTATTTTGCCTGAACTATTTGGTCCCATTCTTATGGTATGAGGCATCGCCTAGATAAAACCCTAATAATATCAACTGAATTCAGCCATATGCAAAATAATGTACAGGTCCTTACCAGTTACCACTAGCTACCAAAGACTTGGTTTCATAATATCATGCATTCCTAGTGCTACGCAAAAATATATGAACAAGCGTAACTTTGACAGAATAAGGTAAGGACAAAAAACTATACGAGCCAAAAAACTGCAGATCAATTCAAGTCTAAGATAACATCAAACACAAGTTACAAGCAGTGATAGCAAAATAAACAGGAGTCCAAAATAGCTTCTTTTTTTTTTCCTTTTTACCGTGCCGGGCCCTTCCGTGCAAGGACCACCAACCAGAGCTATAATTCTAGCACCAGTGCCAGTGGAACAAGCTCCAAGCAATCCCGTGGCAACACTTAAAGCCACTCCTGTGCACCGCGATGCCCGACTCCCAGGCGGAACAGGCCATTGATCCGTTTGCAGTTCATCCAACAGCTGAAACGCACGAAAAACTCACAGCTGAACTCAAAAAACAAAATCAAAGACCATCCCTACATAACCAAATCGCACCAAACGGTCCAAAAACCCACCGCGTTAAGAGTGTACTCGCAATCCCCAGCGGGTAATAAAAACCTCGTGACACCTGAATTAGGAAACCCATTCGGCAATCCCTTCTGGTACCCCGGTCCACCAGTTCGCCTGGCCGAAATGCCGAGCCCCAATTGCTCCAAAACCTGCTCCTTGGAAATCTCCTTGTTCCCCCTAAACACGTAAACTTTGGACATGTCGGAGAACCCCAATTCATGGACCTGAACCTGGGTCCCAAACGAAACGAACCCAACCAGCGCGTTCTCCGGCAACAACCCGATGGCGCGCTTTAGCGCCGATTTCACGAACCCCATCTCCTCCTCGATCATGCACGTATCAAGCATGAACAAAAACACGGGCGGGAGGGTAGGAGTGAGATTAGGGTTAGGGTTAGGGTTTTGAAAGAGGGAGTATTGGACCGTGGTGTACTGGGCATAGAGCTCGCCAGGGAGGTTGGTCTCAGAGATCATGGAGTAATGAGGAGGGAAGTGATTCCGCTGGTAGCAGAAGGGGCAGATCCAGATCTTGGCGGCAAAATCCACGCGCGAAAAGGGATTGAGGACGGCGGAGCAGGTCTTGCATCTGAGGGGCGCGTAAGGGAGCGTGATGATGTCCGGGTGCGAGCGGATCGGGGAGAAGGAGGCCGCGAGGGGGATCACGCACTTGCTCGCCTCCACCTTGGTGCGAGGCCAGACGTTCCAACTCATCCGCACTCCATCGAGACCCTCCGGATCTGTGTTGGCCATCTCCGACATCTCTTTTTCTCTAAAGGATTCGAACTCTGCGGAATCTAGAGGAAATTGGAAATAGGATTCGATATTGATTCGAGATTTTTGTGTTCTCTAGGGAGAGAGGCAACCCCTTGAGAGATGAGAGATAAAGGGATCACGACGGAGAGTCGATCGATCCAGAGGGGGGCGTAGAGGGAATTCTCGGGTTTGAACGAGAAATTGTGATTCTATGAGTCTGTGCGGGGAAATGCTAAATTGAGGTTGTGACGATGGCATATGGTATTTTCCATTCGTGTAGAGATGAGCAGCTACTACCTTTCTTCTTGTACTGTAACGCCAACAGAGCCAATGTCGTAGGTGGGTGGGGGCTCTTATTTTTCCTATATATTTAAAAATTATTGGAGGGTTAACTGATTTTATTTATTTAAGCTCTAATATAATTAAAAGAAAATTAGGATTAATTGTATAAAATTAGAATATGAGTGACGTCCTTCCCTCATAGGGTGAGGTTTTTTTCTCTCTAGTTCCTTGGTAGAGGGAGAAGGTAGTGCTAAAGAGATTTTCAAACTATGTGAAGGCCTAACTCTTATTGAGGAGGAAAGTCAAGAAGTGTGTGTACATGAGGAAGACATGGTTCTCTCAGTTGAGAGAGACAGAAGATGTTTAATGGCTCTGGTGGTTTCAGATAGAGAGATCAACATAGGAGCTTTTCATGCAACCATGTCGAAACTATGGCATGCAGAGGGTCGAATAACACTCAAGGAGATTGGTTGGAACAGGTTTTTAGTCAAGTTTCAATCCAAGGAAGAAAAGGTTTCTGTTTTGCAGGGTAGACTGTGGTCCTTTGATAAGTTTTTGATGTGCCTCCAAGAGTGTGTTGGATTGACTCCTCCTAGGGATATCCAGTTTCCAACTAAACCTTTCTGGGTGCAATTTCATGACATCCCTCTTGTAAGCATGACCAAGAAGGTGGGGGAACAACTTGGGGCTACGATAAGTGAGGTTCTAATGGTTGACACAGAAGGTAGTGGTGCTGGTTGGGGTAAATTCCTACGTGTGAAAATCCTTATCGACCTGTGCAAACCTTTGGCTCGGGAGAGATTTCTAAGATCGAGGGAGAAAAAACTGTGGATTCCTCTCAAGTATGAGAGACTTCCTAACTTCTGCTTCCAATGTGGTCTTATCCAACACTTTAACCAAAGATGCCAGAAGAGGGGTGATCAAAGGAGCACGAGCAATGGTTTGCAAGAACAATATGGCTCTTGGTTGAGGGTGAACCCACCATCCAAAAACTCCTTTTTCAAACATTCCATGGGAGGGTCTGGTCCATTTCCAAGCTCGGAGGGTGGAAAGCAGGATGTTGCTCAAATAGATTAAGAAGACATTACCAAAAAAGGAAATGAACCAGTAGCTGGACTAAACATGAATATAGCAAGGCAATCCCCTGGTCCTTTGGAGCATACCAAGTTGATAGATCCTCTTATAGAGAATAAGGAGGCTGGATCAAAAAGCATGCAGGTTGACCTGACACAAGTAGGACATGCCTCTGCAGGGAATGCTGTCACTTTTTTAGCCTCGAAGGAAAAGGAAGGTGGTTCCCTTTCCATTAATATGGATAGGGCAAAAAGGTCTTTTGAGGTTAACAACTCTGTAGGAAAGGTGAAAGCCTATACAGAGTCCTTAGTGGGTGATCCTGCCATGTATCCAATTCCTAACAAATCTAAACCAAGAGGCTGGACCAAAACCACTTCCACTTGGTAGAGAAGAGCCAGGGTTTTAAAGAACCAGGTGAATATTATCCTCCTTTAAAATGTGTTGGGAAACAAGTTAATGATGATATAGAGGTTCATCTGGGATCAAATATAAGCACCAAAATCCAAAAAATTATTGGTAAAGCTAGCAAGAAAGGATTGGCAAAGGTTGTTGTGCAGCCCTGCCATACTCAATGAACATCCTATGGTGGAACTGTCGAAGGCTTAGGAACCCTCGAACAGTTTGTGAACTTCACCTTTTAGTAAAAGATAAGGTACCCAATGTAGTTGTTCTCATTGAAACTAATGTAGAAGACAAAAAATTGAAGTCATTCGTAATAAACTGAGTTTTACTCACAGTTTTGTAGTTGACAGTTTGGGGAGAAGTGGTGGTCTAGCTATTATGTGGACAAATGTCATTACTGCACAACTAGTCAATTACTCCCAAAGCCATATTTCTTTGGAGTTGCAAATGTAGGAGTGGGATCATAGGTGGCTTCTGACTGGTTTTTATGGTAATCCACTGGTTGCTAAGAGGATGGAAAGCTGGAACTTATTGAGGTAGATTTCTCCAGATGATCAAGTTCCCTGGCTTTGCATGGGGAACTTTAATGAAATTACTTCACAGGATGAAAAAGTAGGTGTTGCACTTAAACTTTATAAACATATGGAACTTTTCAGGAAAACTCCCGAAGACTGTGGATTGAATGACTTAGGCTATGAGGGCTCTAAATTCACATGGTGTAATGGTAGAGAAGGTAATGCATTCACTAAGGAAAGATTAGATAGAGTGGTGGGTAACTGAACTTGGATCTCTCTTCATGATAACACTAAGGTCTCTGTCCTCCCAATTCAATGCTCTGACCACAAGCCCTTGCTCACTCAATGCCCCACCCCTTGTAGTGTTCCCAGGCACAAGAAAAGAATTTTCAGATATGTGGCCTCATGGTCCAGGAAGGAAGAGTGTGCCGGAATTATTAAACATATATGGCTTGGCACTCCCAGCCTCCCCTGCAATACTGATTTCATTAAGAAGAGGTTGTCTAGATGCCAACAACACTAACCAATTGGAGCAGATCCCTCATTTGGGATTCTAAAAAGGTTATTGCTGAAAAAAGGGAGAAGATCAAATTATTGCAAGACCTGAACCAAGGGAATCTCTCATAGGAGATTAGAGGCCTGCAGAAGGAAGTTAATGATTTTTTAGAAGAGGAGGATATCAAGAGGCACCAAAGGGCCAAACAAAGATGGCTGAGAGATGGTGATAGGAATACTAAATTCTACCACTTCTGTGCAAACCAAAGGAAGAAATCCAACTATATTCAGAGTGTTTCAAATGAAGAAGGTGTTTCTACATAACATCCAAAAGCAGTTAGTGATATTTTTCAGGCCTTTTATGTGGGACTCTTCACCTCTTCCCAGCCTCAAGGTATCCAAGACAACCTTATCCACATGAAGAAAGTTGTCACAACTGAGATGAATACCCAGTTACTCTCTCTGAGTTTACAACTAAAGATATAAAAGAGGCAGATTTTTAGATGAGTTTACTCTCAGCTCTCCTGGGCCCAAAGGATTCCCAGCTATTTTCTATCAAGACCATTGGGATACAGTTGGCAAAGACCTAGTCTATGCAGTGAAGGATATTCTATCTTCCAAGTCAGGGATTGAAGTACTTAATGAAACCTATATTACCCTCATTCCAAAAAAAAGAACCCAACACTAGTGACTGAATATCGCCCCATTGGTCTTTGTAATGTATCTTATAAGGTCATTACTGAAGTCCTAGCTAACGTGCTTAAAAGACTCCTGCCTGTGATAATTTCACCCACTCAAAGTGCCTTCGTTCCTGGTAGACTTATCTTGGACAATATAATTGTTGCCTATGAAGCCTTACACATAATGAAAACTAGAATGCAAGGGAGGAAGGATGGCTATATGGCACTTAAACTGGACATGGGCAAGGCCTATGATCGAGTAAAATGGGACTTTGTGGAATCTGTCATGCAGTAGATGGGCTTTGATAGCAAATGGGTCTCTCTGATCAGGCAATGTATCTCTTCAGTAAGCTATGCAATACTCAAATGGTGTTCCTCAAAAGAAGTTCCAACCCTTTAGAAGAATTAGACAAGGGGATCCCCTTTCCCCTTACCTTTTTCTCCTATGTGCAGAAGTCCTTAGCTCAATCCTCAATCATGCTAATTCTAATGGTCTCATTTCAGGTATTCCATTGGCTCGTGGCTCACTAAGAATTAACCATTTATTTTTTGCAGATGACAGCCTCCTTTTTTGCAAAACAAACTCATTGGAATGGAGCAGGCTTCACAAAATCCTCGAAACCTATGAGCAGGCCTCGGGTCAGAGATTAAATAGAGACAAAACTTCATCTTCTTTAGCAGCAATACCAGATTTGATATGAAAGAAATTTTGTTGGCTAACACTGGAGTGAGGGCATCTAATTCCTATGAGACATATTTGGGTTTACCCTCATACGTGGGTAGGCACAAGGCCAAGGCTTTTAACACTATATTAGACAAGATTAGAAGGAAGGTGAGCAACTAGAATTTGAAGTTCCTGTCTCAGGCAGGGAAAGAGATCCTCCTTAAATCAGTAATCCAAGCCATACCTACCTATAGTATGGGCCTTTTCAAAGTCCCAAAAACACTGCTTAAAGAGATCACCAGAGTTTTCCAAAATTTCTGGTGTGGCAAAAAAGAAGAGAGATAAAAAATTCACTAGTTCAGATGGCAACAACTAGGAAAGGCCAAGAGTATTGGGGGAATGGGGTTCAAGGACCTTGAAAATTTTAACTTAGCCTTACTTGCCAAGCAAAGGTGGAGACTAATCTAGGACTCCCTCTCTTTGGCAGCAAGAGTATGAAGGCAAAGTACTTCTTCCCTCAGTCTGATTTCCAAAAGCTAAGGTAGGTTATAATGGCTCCTTCCTTTGGAAAAACTTTTTGGCTGCAAAGCAAGTTCAGAGTGAATGTCTGATATGAAAAATAGGCAATGGGGAGACAGTCAAGATTTGGAAGCACAAATGGATACCTAAGGCCTCAACATTCATGATCCAATCTCCTGTGAGATTATTGGATGAGGAAGTGATGGTAAAGGATCTCATAGAGGTCGATTCTCATCAATGGAATATGCCCGTGTTAAAAAAATATTTTCTGAGGGGGAATCTGATATGATTAGCAGGATGCCCCTTAGTCTAATCAATAATTTAGACCAGCTTGCATGGACATGCACTTCATATGGCAAGTTCACAGTTAAGAGTGCTTATCACCTGCAAATAGGTCTCATGGACAGCTCCAAGGTCCAACCCTCAAGCCAATCTCCTTTTGCTGATCTATGGTCCAAACTATGGAAACTTAAGGTCCCAAAAGCAGTCAAGGTCTTCTTGTGGAAAGCTAGTCATGAGACCTTCCCTTCCAATCTAAACTCGTTCAAGAGGAAAGTCATGGAATCCCCTAATTGTCCCATTTGCCATGATGAGCCTGAGTCAGTTGCTCATACCTTTTGGAACTGTAGGGCAGCCCAAGATGTGTGGAGTTTATGCTCAAGGAAACTACAAAAAAGCCCTATAATGGCTCTATCATTCCTAGACCTCCTCATGCATTTCTTCACCACCCTGCCATGTGAGGATCTAGAACTCTTTGCTGTGACAACTCATCATTTTTGGAAGGGAATAAATGATTTTGTCTTTAGAGAAGTATTCACCTTCCCGGATACAATAATATCTCAAACGCTCTTACTTCTATCTGATTTTAAGGCTACCAACCAGGTCACAAGACCTCTACCAAGGAGTGACAATAATTCAGTTTAGCAATGGACAACTCCTCCGCAAGGTTTCCATAAGGTCAATTGGGATGCTATTATTGATAAGGTCAACTGTAAGGTAGGAATTGGAGTTGTGATCAGGGATTTTGAAGGCAGAGTTGTTGTTACTCTAAGATCTACCCATGACCTTTATCCTGACCCCTATATTGGTGAAACCTTTGCTCTACTAAAGGCTTCATTGCTTTTTATAGAAATGAGGCTCACTAATATAGTCCTTGAAGGGGATGCTCAAGTTGTGATCAATGTTGTCAAGAGTCCTCAATGAAATTGGTCTAGGACTGGAATGTTAATTAGGGATATCAAAATTATTCTAGGAAGAGTGTCTTTGTGGTCTATTGTATTTGTTCCTAGATCCTTAAACAATGTGGCTCGTGTTCTAGCCAAAGATGCTCTGATCCTCACTGAGGAAACTATTCTATTGGAGGATTCCCCTCCTTGTATTATCCATTTGAATTCATGATTAATGAGTTCAGTTTTTGTTGATTCAAAAAAAAAAAATATGAGTCTGTGTTTTTGTAACTCTATTAGTTTTCCATTCATGATTAATGACAAGTTTAGCACTAAGATTGCTCATCCAGTTTGTTCCTGACCTAGTATAGTCCAGAACTCAATTATGATTTTTTGTTCGGATCAAATTCAAATCAAAACTCGCATTCCAGAATTTAGATTTATCCGATTTGATCCAAATTCGAACTTCAGGTTTAAAATTCGATAATCGAATTTTTTATTTATAAATAATTAAAAAAAACTTCAACCTTAAGTAAAAAAGTTATTGGATTTTGTTTACACAATGTTCAATTGATTAGTATTGTGGTTTTCAACGTGACTTCTTAAAAAATTTAATAAAATATAGACTTTTATATAATACAAAATTATGCTTTTCAATAATTTTTTTAAAGAAATTGTAATAAAATATAGGCTTTTAGATAAACTTTTCAAGATTATTTTTTTCATGAAACGAAATTAATAATTTATAGGCTTTTGTTAAAAATAAAATCGAGGCACAGCCTGAAATTCGGATTTTCGGATTTCAAAAAATTCAATTTCACCCGAGTTATAGATCGAGTTTGAAACCAAGGTTCCGTATCGGGTATACCTGGATACCCAAGTTGAAACCACCCCAATCCTAATTAGCACAAGGCATGATAGCTTCTGATTGGCTAATATGGATATTGGTGTCACGTCAGCCTATTAAAAATTGACATGTGGGACAACGTTAGTTTTCTAATAAAAATTTGAAATATGTACATAATTGTGAATATTTTGAAATTTATGATCAATTTTGTAAAAATTGAAAACTAAGATATCAAATTGCAAAAACTTGAAAACTCAAATATCAATTTTGCAATTGATCATAAAAGAATGAATTGTCAATCGATTTGGTAGAAATATTTTTTATTGGATTTATTTCAATTGGTATTGTTATTGGTGGTTTTCAACAAATATTTTTTCATTAGTGTTAATGCCTGAAATTTGCACAACAGATTCGAAGGGAGGAAAGAATCATCTCCGACCTACGATGATATCAAGTTTCAATACGGTATTATTCGCGTTCATCTATAAAATAAACAAATAAAAATAGAGACACGGGGATTTACATGGTTCGGCATAATGCCTACATCCACGGGTTGTTTGGGGGTGAAATCTACTATGATTGGTAATTTTACAATCTTTCATGGCTCACTTATCGCTCAATATAATGGAAGAATTTAGTAGAGATCATTTAGAGTCGCTATGTGTGGTGGAGTTAGCGTATGGAGCTTTTGTGGAGAGCCTGTGGGGAGAGCTTGTAAAATTTGTGGGGGACCTGTTTCTTATATAGAGGTCTATTTCTTTAGAGTGATTAAGTCCAACTTACCTTACAAAATATTTTCTTTTTAGAAGTCTGAGTCTCTTTCCTCTTAGGAGTTTGAGTCAACTTGTCTTATCCCTTCTTAGCTTTATCTCAAAACTAAATTATAAGCTGCTAATTTGACCCTTATAGATGCTCGCGATTCTTAAGATCGATTGATTCTTAAGGTCGATTTGCTCAACAAGAAACTCTTGGGAATTTTCAAGTCAATAATCTGTGGAATAAGTTTTGAAAATTGGTCTTTGATTTCCTGTTTGGTCCCTGGTTTTCTGTTTGTTTTGTGCTAAGAGATGAAGAACTCAGTTTGGAGAGATAGGCAGGAGATGTGCTCGACCGCATTAAGTGCGAGCACGAAGCTCTGCTTGGGTGGGAGATGTACTCGACGGCATCGAGGGCGAGCATGAAGCTCAGTTTTGGCAAGAGATATATTCGTCCACGTTTGAGGTGAGAGTGGAGCTTGATTTTGGCGGGAGATGTACTCGACCGCATCAGAGGTAAGCACAGAGCTTGATTTTGAGTTTGTTTATTTCTGTGGATGTTTGCCTGAAAGATTGTTTATTGTCAGCAAAGAGTGCATATTTTCATGATTGATTTTTTGTGTATATTTCTTTAATCATTTTTACTTTTGTTGGTAGTAGTGGATTTTCTGCCTCTTGGTGTAAATTACTGTCGGTGTTCTCATTTTGTCGTTGGTATTTGTTGGTAGTAACCTGCGTTAAAGTAGTCAGGAAGCTCATCGACTTCTTGAATCCACATTAGGTGGTTGCCAAACCCGTCGACTCATTCCAGAAGGAAACCTGTACGAGGCAGTTATTGAGTTCGGTGGCTCGTTCTCGAAGGAACCCGCTGTCGGCAGTTGTGGCATGAGTGTAAACACTCAACGTTTGCTTGAGAATATGTTGTGCTTGTAATGTTGTCTAGGTGAGAGGGGTCGGGCAGTGTAGAGAGATGCCTACCTGTTGGGCACCTGGGAGGTCGGACAGTCCCTGACCTTTTCCTTTTTCATGGGCACTGCAAGTCTTTAGACTCGTCATTAGTGTTTAAGGGTTGTGGTATGTTGACCTTCGCGCCCTTTTTCCTGGGCACCATGAGTTATTTGTACTCGTCATTGGTGTTTAAGGGGTCGCATGGTCTGTTGACCTCCGCGCCCTTTTTTCTTGGCTTCGCGAATCTTTGTACTCGTCATTGGTGTTTAAGAGTCGCATGGTCTGTTGACATCCGCACCTTTTTTCCTTGGTACCGTAAGTCTTTGTACTCATCATTGGTGTTTAAGGGTCGCGTGATCTATTGACCTCCGCGCCCTTTTTCATCGACACCACAAGTTTTTAGACTCGTCATTGGTGTTTAAATGTGGCCTTTTGACCTCCGCGCATTTTTTCCTAGGCACCGCAAGTTTTTGGACTTGTAATTGGTGTATGGAGGGATGCTCGACCGCACTATTGTGGTAAGAGGTTGAGTTCGACCGCCCTAAGGGGTTTTCACCAAAAATCAAACATGTTAGTGTAATACAAATTATAAGCTTGAGATTTGTAAACCTGAGTCATTCCGCTAGATTATAGTGAAAGCTGGTGACACACGAGCAATGCCTGTGGGCAGCCATGCTCTGGCATTGATAAAGGTCCGGGATGCCCGCGATATCGAACAGTCTATTCTGATGACAAAAAATTGAGATACCCAAGTGGTGCCCAAGATGGGCTTTGTAGTTGGTGTTCTGCGCCACGCGAGTGATTTCTAGTGAAGTATATTCCTAGGGCATACAACCACTAGGTTTCTCATGGAATCTCAAGGAGTTTCGATGGATAAAATCTCCAGAAACCAAATATGTTAGTAAAAATTAAAATAGAAAGTTTAAGAGAGACAAACCAAATTTCTTTTACTGTTGTTTTCCATTTTTCCTTACAGGAATTGTTCGCTAGTGAATGATTTTTTCTTAGGGAAGTTGTTCATCTTTTTGTAGCAATAGAGATTGTAAGTTTTCGAATGATTCTCTCTACTCTCTTTTTTTTTCGCCATGCACGATCGGTTGATTGCCATGTCGGTCGCTTTCCATCTTTACTCGCCATGGAGCTAGTGATCTATCCATGTACATGTTTGTACATATGTTGTTGCTTGTCATATTCAGTTGCATGGTCTCTCCCTCTTTGCTCACCATGGAGCTAGTGATATGTCCGTGTATGTGTCTGTACATGTGTTATTGCTCGCCAACTTTGTTCACCATGGAGTTGTTGTTTGGTGAGGTCATTGCTCGCTACAGTGGTGGCAAGGAGCAGTGGGCATGGGCAGTGAACTCACCTATTGTTTCTTGTCTCCGTGGAAGTCCACTAGTGGCAGAAACTACTGCAAGTGGTCTCATGTTTCGGTCTGAGAGTTGGCCAAGCTTCAAAGCCAGAGGGAACTTCCCGCGATGGGGGGGCATTGTCATAGGTACTAGACGTGGCGAGGAGCTTTATGGTGGGCGGAGGATGTCACAGCGGCTGTAGAAAAGTCCGGTGGGTTGTGCTTACCGACTCCCTTGCAACGCGAAGGGGATGTACACACTGGCGTGTTGTCCGCTTGCTGGCCTTCAACGTGCTCTGCTCTGCCCACGCGCATCCTCTGCCCACAATGCTATGCTCAACGTGATTGACTTTAGGCGCCGAGAAACCACCCCACCAACGACAAAAATCGTCGGCGGTGTGGGTAGTGGTTGGTGGTGGCCCTGCCAGCTCACGAACGTCGGTGTGGGGGCCTCCAGTCACTCGTCGATCTTTGCTCGCACTGTGCATGGCGTGCAAAGCGCATTGCTGCAGTGAGCGGCAAGTGGAAGGCTTTGCCGTCGCCGTATCTCTGCCATGCGGGGTTGTTGGCATCAAGCCCTGCTTGCACTATGGGGGTGGTGGCTGCAATTCCTACCTGTTGAAGGAAGTGGGGGCACATCGTGCATCCTTTACATGCACTGTGCATGGCAGTAGTGAATGCTGCATGTGCGATATGCTTCATGTGTTCTTCCTCTATTATTTTTACCATTCGCTGCAATATTAAGAGAATAATTAGAAAATAAGCAAAGTTGAGGAGATCTTATCTGGTTTTTCGAAGACAATCTCGTGAGTCAAAGAATATCTTTTTCCCAATTCCGGTGCAGAAGATTTCGTAGATCCAATAGACTGCGCTAACTGTTAATGCCTAAGATTTGTACAACATACCGGATGGGAGGAAAGAATCATCACTGGCCCACAATGATGATTCAAACTTTGATACGGTGTTTTTCGCGTTCATCCATAAAATAAATAGCAAATAAACAAATAAAAATAGAGACACAAAGATTTATGTGATTCTGCATAATGCATACATCCAATGGTTGTTTGGAGGTGAAATCCACTAAGATTGATAATTTTACAATCTCTTATGCTCAATTATCGCTCAATACAATGGAAAAATTTAGTAGAGATCATTTGAAGTCGCTATATGTAGTGGAGTTGATATAGAGAGATTTTGTGGAGAGCTTGTGGGGACAGCTTGTCAGATTTGTGGGGGACCTTCTTTTTATATAAATGTCTATTTCCTTGAAGTGATTGAGTCTAACTTGCCTTACGAAATCTTTTCCATTTAAAAGTCTGAGTCTTTTTCCTCTCTTATCTTATCTCTTTTTAATTTTATCTCATGCCTAAATTATAAACCGATGATTTGACCCTTACAATTAGTTTCATGGTAGAATATATTTTTAATGTAAATTATGTAATGGTTCAATCACACTATCATTACATGATTCTTAATCAAACATTTGTTCATTTACTTCATCGCTAAGCGTGCATGCCAATAGATATCCCAGATAATAAATATATATTATAGTCAATATAAAGATGCTAATATAATGAATAATAGGCGGTAAAACCGGCCATATGCATGATAGCAGATAGGGCAGGCGGTATAACCGACCATATGCATGACGAAGTAAATAATATAGAAAAGAGATATGAAATAAACTTCTTCATTATAAACATAATACTTACAAAGAGTCTAATTCTCAAAGGAGTTGGAAGCTGAAGACATAAGGGAAGGAAGATTGGAAAATTTGCAAAGTGGGGAGGACTAAAGAGATTTGGGCGAGAGAGGAAGGGATTTCAGATTAAAATTCTGAATGCCCTTCTTCCCTCGTGAACCTCTTTATATAGACATTAGAATAGTACAAAACAGTAAGTCTTATAATACATGAACAGTACCAGCCGACACTAAAAACAAGAATAGTACCAGCCGACACTAAAAACAAGAACAGTACAGGACACGTGGACTTGTATGTACAGAGACATTTGTTGTTTTGCTGAACAATAATCTGTCATGGATAATAATCTTCTGGAGAGATAATATTCCTGACAACTTCGTTTGTCATGCTGACTAATCGAGAGTAGTAATTCTGTTGGAGTTACATATTCTGAGGGTCATAATTTGCTAATTCAAGTTCAAACGGATCTTGAGAATCCATCAGATGTACTGGATAGGGTGAGTAATCTTGGGAAGGAGAGGCGGCTTGGTTACCCTGAAGTTGAGAGGCCTGTTGAGAAGGAGAGGCCTGATGAGCTGGTGATAATGCGGGTTGCTGTAGTGGAGATAATCTGGCTAGATGTTACGCTTCTTCTTCATCATTACTGTCTGATACTTGTAACATTGCTTCGGCTAATTTTTTCAAATCCTTTTTATTGGTAATGGATGCTAATTGTGCTTGAAATCTGCTTCGTTGGACTAAAACTTCTGGAGTTTTGGTAACTTTTGAAAACATCTTTAATACATGATCATAATTGTATTTTTCTCACCATTTGACAGAAACATAATGGTTTTGAGAGAGGGATGAGGTTTAATGACGTATTCTCATTTCATAATCCAATTTAATTTGGTCTTGAGAAAAAAGAGCAGAATTGGTGAACAATGGTTTAATGATGGCGGACTATCATTTTGTGAAATAAAATTTCGGAAACTTTCCTGAAGGGGAAGATGAAGGAGAAGAGGTTCGGATCCGTAATATTCCCAGCATAGTAAGAACCATTTCGGGAGTGTTTTGATTTCTTGTAATCTGTCAAAATGAAGGAACCAAGAGTGACGCAAGTTTTTATTTATTTTAGAAATATTTTTGTCCATGCGTGCTGATAATCATAATAATCATAATAAGGAGGATCATAAGGATGAGAAAAATTTCTTGTTAAATAGGAATTTTTTCCCCATTGTTCCAATGTAAGGACCTGTTTAATGGTGACTTTATGAAAATCAATAATTGGAGATGCAGGTGGAGAAGGTTGAGTTTGAAGGGAATAAGGAATTTCAGAGAGAATAATTGAGTCGATATCTACTAATATGAATTCATAAAAATGCTGAGTTTTATTAATATTTTGCAGAACATAATGCCAGTCTGGTAAAAGAAATGCATCAAGTAATGTCTAGGGGTCAGACAGGTGTTGAATTTCAAATTCAATAGGAAAGACTGGGTGCCAATGGGATTTGATGATAATAGGAGATGAAGAAGGCTGAGATAATAATGGAGGATTGATAATTTGGGAAGGAGAAGAGGAAGAGGGAGAAACTGCTTTGGAATAAGTTGGCAATTTTGGAGAAGCTAATGGTGAAAATGAATTGTAAGAGGGTCTAATGCTTTGCGGTAATGACCCCAATACCGTATATGATCTTGGAGTTGCAGATGGACAAGGTGAAGGATAAGGAGGAGATGGTGGCCGCGCGTATGAAGATTTGGACTTTACTTTTGACTTTTAAGATGACATGATTTTCCCTGTATGAATTCTCGGGATAGAAAATCAGGAAGAGAATTAGACTCTCATTTAATATGTTCAATATCAAAATAAAAAATACTTAATATAGCTTGCCATCTGGCAAATATTTGTTTAGTAGCCAGGTTTTTTACATCTTTAATCAAAACTTCCTTGGCTGATTTACAATCTATTCTAAGTAAAAACTTTTGATTCAACAAATCATCTTGAAATTTGGAAATGCATAATACAATAGCTAGAATTTCTTTTTTAATAGTACTATAATTCTTTTGGGCAGGGTTCCAACATCCTGAATGGAATCGAACAATCTGTCCCAAATCAGTTGATAATTTTTGTTTCATAATTCCTCCATATCCAATATCAGAGGCATCCATTTCAACAATTTTAAAAGTACGAGGAGATAGAAGTCCTAAGTATGGTAATTTCTTAACATCAGTATGTTTTATGATGTTATGATAAAACATACTGATGTTAAGATATTTGTTTTATGATATTAGTATGTTTTTCTGTCCAATGGGGTGGATTCTTTTTTAATCTCTTAAATAATGGTTTACATAATGATCTGAGAGATTGGTAAAAATCTACAACATAGTTGAGACTTCCTAAAAATCTCTGTAATTGATTTTTCTCTTCTATTTTATCTGAAAATTTGTCAGCAAATTCTATTGCTCTACTAATTGGGGTAATAGTTCCATGATAGATTTCATGTCCAAGAAATCTAATTTTTTCCTGAAATAATTTTATTTTTGATGATGAAACAACTAATCCGTTTTGTTTGATAACTTGAACAAAAGTATTTAAATGTTTTCAATGTTGTTCAATAGATGAAGAGAATATTAATACGTCATATATATAAACTATTGAAAAATGAGTAAAATGGGTAAATATCTTGTTCATAATATTTTGAAATTCACTAGGTGCATTTTTTTAATCTAAAAGGCATAACATTCCATTCAAAATGTCCAAAGGGAACTGTAAAGGCTGTTTTATAACGGGCTTTTTCAATAATTTGGATTTGCCAAAAGCCACTTTTCATGTCAAATTTTGAAAATATTATGATATCATATAATTGGGATAATAAATCTTTTTTATTATGAATTGTGTATCTAATCCATTGTAATACCTTATTTAAGGGTTTATAATTTATTACCAGGCGAGGAACTCCTCTTTCTAATTCTGCTTGTTTTTTAACATAAAATGTATCACAACTCCATGGTGATTTACTTTTCCTTATTAATATTTTTTTTCTTAAATCTTTAATTTCTTTTTTGCAGTATTCTAATAATTCATTATTCATTTGGATATGTCTTACTTTGGTTGGAATATTTTTCTCATAAAATTCTTTTTATAGGGTAATTCAACTATATGTTGTTTTCTGTTCCAGAAAGTATTAGGCAAGTTAGAGCATACTTCATTTTCAATTATGATCTTAAAATTATTAATTTTTTTGGGCTAATAATGGGTTTTTTAACTGTTCTTGAATTCTTTTATATTTTAATTCTTGTTTTAAGAAATTTATCTGATTTTCTTTTCTTCTGATTCTATCTTTTGTTAGAAAATTAATTTCTCTGGTTAATGAAATTTCTTTTAAAGAGTTAATTTCTTTTGATACTGGGGGAAATAAGAATTTAAATTGAATTTCCTGTCCAAGTATTTTAGTAAGAATTCATTCTTCTGTTACAGAGAAATGGTAAAGTAGGGCAAGAAGAGGATTTCCTAATATAACTTTAGTGTTAATATTTTTTACTAAAATGAATGTTGTTTTAAAACAAATTCCATTATTACAGATATGTGCAATAGGTAATTTATAATTTATGTTTAATTTTGTTCCATTGGCTTGGGATAATGTTTCTTTTATTTTTTCAAAATATTTAGAAGGTATTAATCCCTCTTGTATATAATTTAAGTATGCTCCTGTGTCCAATAAGGTAATTGTAGTAAAAGAGAATTCTTGATTAATTGAAACTGTTATTTCAGCATACCATTTTTAAAAATTTATCTTATCAAGAATATTAATGAAATTGTCTGTTTCATCTTTTATAGCTAATGTTGAACATTCTCCTTGTTCTATATTATGTTCTTTATCATGAAGATTTTTCCATTTTTCTCTATTTTTAATAATATAATTTCTTGTAATAATTGTTCATTTGAAACTTCTAATTTAAGATTGGATGTCTTTAAGTCTCTAATTTCTTGTTTTATCTCATTGATTTCTTGTTGTATATCTTGAATCGTAATTTTCTGTTTGTCAGTTTTAAATCTTCCTATTATTTCTGAAAAATTGTAGGGTGTTGAGGATGACATTACTGAAGTGTTTTGATTATTAAAAGTATTTTTTAACTTTTCTAAATAATCTTTTCTTTTTTGAGGGTTACTAATTTTATCTATTAATTCTAATATAATGTCTTCTTGTTTTGAAAGTACATTAATGATTTTGTTACAAATACACTTATCCTTATTTAATCAATTACAAATCTGTACTTCATCTTCCTCTGATTCACTATTAGAAGATTGTTCTGAAAAACTTGATTCTTTTAATTGATAAACTTATTCTTCTTCTGAAGAACTATCTTCCTCTTCACTTGAATGTATTATAAAAATATCTAATAATTTATCTTTTAGTGTTTCGGATATATCTAATTCATTAATCTGTTGTTTGACTTTACAATTTGATTTATAATGTCTAACTTTTCCGCATTTGTAACAAACAATCTATTTTTTCTTTGTATTAGTCTTTTTAGGACTTTTTAATGGCTTATTCCATGTTTGTTTATCTTTTATCTTTTTATAGGATTTTTTATATTTTTGTTTTTTATTATAATAATTCTTATAAATTCTTTTTCCTTTTTTGTGTCTTCTTGAGAGGCTAATAATGGAGTATAACCAAATTGTTCACAAAATGTACCTAATTCATTTCTAGCAAATTTCTTTTCTTTCTCCATTTGCTTTTTTAATCTTAAATCGTTGCACATAGTTAATCCAGTTCTATTAATTTTACTTATTATATCCTCATATGTGTGCGGTTATGAAAATCAATAGTACCATCTGATCTTAATAATGATTCTCGTACCTTTTGGGCGAAGTAATATGGAAGTCCGGTTATGAACTTTTCCTTCCAGTATGGCCGTTAGCAATCATTTCTGATCATGACTTTAGTTAGAAATACATCTTTATACCAACGGAAATCAGATAATTGAGGGCATTTTAAATTAATCAATAAATCACTAGTTCTTTCTTTGAATTGAACCGGATCACCAACAAAGTGTTTAGTTAATGTGTATATTAATGTGTTTACTGCATCTTCTAGAGGTAGATCATTTTTTGTTTTAATCACATGCATATTTTCATCATATTTATAAGCAGTTAATATTCGTGACCTTTCTTCATACGAAAGGTAATGATCCCACCAACCTTTTAATTGGCCAATAAATCCTGTGACAATAATGTGTGCTACTTGATGACCAGTTTTTCTATTACTTTTATAGACATGAGCAACCATAATCATTTCTTGGAAATGATTTAATATTTCATATTCAGATAATCCGTCTATATTTCATTCATATAATACATCTTGTGCGAAAGCAGATCTTACTATATGTTCTCTTTTCTGAATTGCATATCAGGTGGAGTAGGTCTAGGATACCAATTATGAGTAATAGAGACATGATGTTTAGAATCTCTGGCTGAAAAACTATTAACATGATCTCCTCTAATCTTGTTTATTTGTAGGTCTAGACTTTTAAATTGGTTTTCAATATTACTAAGTTCAGAATCAGATATTATAAGTGAATCTGTCTTACTTAATACATTAATATGAGGTTGTTTTGAGGTGGTTGCAATATTGTTAATAGTTAGTTTTTCTAATAAACTAGAGATTTGTTCCAATAAATCATTTTTGTTTTTGGAAAAAAATAGTTTTTAAATGAGATGGGATTTCATGAGGAACAAATAAAGGAGTTTCTTCTACTTCTTTAATAGTAGATTTTATATGAGATATTTGGGTTTCAATTCTTTCTAATTGTTTACCCATGGTTCTTAGATATAAATTAGTATAATTGTTTTGTTGAATTATATTATCAAGATTTTTATCAGTGTTTGTAATATTATGTTTTTTTATTGGTGAAGCCAAGATTTGAGTATTTCTCTGATTAAACTTGATGACTTCAAAATGGGGTATTCTTCATAAATAATTTGATTATTCTTTCATTTAATCCATTGGTTAGTAGTTCTGTTTATGGTAGATAATTGATTTGATTTATATATTTCAAACCATGTGAAGAAGGGTATATTAATATGTATTTTCTCTAAATCTTCTTAATATCTTTTTTGAATATAATCTCTTTCTATTTTGTAAAGGTTGAGAAAAATATTATCCTTTTGTGACTATTTTCTTCTTTCATATATTCTTGTTTGAGATATTCCTTGTTAATTTTAAATTCTTCTTTATTTAGGGTATATATTTGGGCATCTCCAACTACCTGTGAATACGTTAAAGAAGAAGCTTCTTTTTCAGAATTCTAAGAGGTGGATGCTTTATTAGGATGGCTAACAGTATATACTGGTGTATCGATAATATTTTCGGAAATAATTCCTCGAATCTGTGTGTCAAGATTCTGAGATCTAGTATCAAAAGATCTGGTGTCAAAATTTTGAGATTTATTTCTAGAGATTGATGTAAGAACAGATCTAGGTGTATGATAACTGGAGGGTGCCGGAGAGGAATAATGTGAAAAAAGATCTTCTAAAAGGTTGAAAAGCTATTTGGACTGTTTCGTCCACTTTTTGATCTATATATTCAAGATCATCCTTAGAATTATTTTCTATTTTAGGTATTGGGGTAATATTTTCTAATTGTCATTCATTTGGAAGTGTAATTTGATTCCAATTAATTTGTTTAGGGATTTGTATACTAGAGTTTTGTATGCTAGATTGTAATAATAATGTATATCCTTTTAGACTGGTAATAAGAGCTTGTGGTTCTAATGTTGTTTTCATTAATTTATAATGAATCCTATATACTATTGTTAAAGGGTGTGACCCTTTCATCAATTGATAACAATTTGTTTTAATATTTAATATTAAAGCGTGTAAAATATTAGTATCAAATAATGATAAGGAATAATTGAGATAACAGTTAAAATAGATTAGTCCTTTAAACATGCTTGATTCTACCATTCCGAGTAATGAATCATGAAAATTATAATGTCTTCCATCCCTTAAACAAAGCAGTACTGATGTGTTTAATCCATTTCTAGTAAGTGGTTTTATAGCTACTTGTACTAGTCCAATATGAATGAAAGAATATTTTTGTTCTTTGTGATGATTAATTGATTCTTTTGTTAATAATTGTAATGATTCATAATCATTAATTAAACTAATAGTTTTCTCTACTGTTTTAATTGTATAATTTGTAAGAAATGATAATTTAGAAAAAGTGGATTGTTTGTATATTTGGTGTTTTGGAACATTAGGAATTGTCCAGTCTTGTAGATTTCTTTCTATATCTAATATGTTATAATCTTCTTAGTTGATGTTATCAGGTTCTATAAGGATACTAATGGTAGATTTGTTAGGTTTGAAGAAATTCATTGAAACATGTTTTAAGCAAATATTTCATATTTCCAAAGAGGAATAAGTAGATTAGGAACTTGAGGGAACACCACCAGGACCACCCTAAAAGCTTTCTGGCATTGACGGGCTGACCATCGGTTTTTCATGGCTTACCATCACAAACTTCCCGATATATATTATTCTTTTTAGTTATAGGTTATCTTTGTAAAAATTCGTATAAATGATTTCTTACCTTTTTTTTTTTTTATATTATACTATAAGATATAATATAAGTAATATAATATGTTTATAAAATCACATTTGTTTATAATTTGTTATATGGCCAAGCTGACTAACTTAAGTGAGTAAGTACTAACATAGCCAGCCACAAAGACCTTTCGCAATATCTCAAAGTAGAAAGGCAAACCATTCCAGTTTTAAACCATTGCAGAATAGTTTCTCATTGATTTAGTGCATGTTTGAAAACTTGGAATCTTTTAGAATTTTGTGAATATTAATGAAATGGTTCAAGTGAAAATATTTTATTGAATTTTAGGAAAAGAGATGGAAAAAGTTGAAAAACAATGTTATAAAGTTAAGAAATTATTTAAATATTACTTTTCAATATTATTTTTGTTTTGAAGTTTATAAAAATTATGTTGCTTTTTTATTATTATTATGAAGTTCGCAAAAATTGTATTGGTTTTTGTATTTGAATAATGATTAAGTAATAATTAGATGAAAAAATTGAAAGTTTGAAATTAAAAAATGTTTTGTGTTTGATTGATATTATGAATGAAATTATGAGAAATTTTTTGAGAATTTCCACAATGACCAAATATGTGCTCAATGAGACATATGGATACAGAGATGAGATATAGAATTCTCAAAATTTTATTTTCAAATATCATTCAAATACAAAAAAATTTTCAATTTCAAATTTTAAACTTCTTCGTCTAATCATTATCCATACACAAAAACCTTCACAACTTTTATAAATTATAAAATAAAACATAAGAATCAATACAACTTTTACAAACTCCAAAACAAAAATTACATTAAACAATTATATTTAAATAATTTTTTAACTTTATATACTATTTCTATTCAATTTCTCTCTCTTATCTCACAAAATCTAATAAAATATTTTCACTCAAACCATCTCACCACTATTCACATAATTAGGAGATGTTCTAAGTATCCAAACAAACCCTAAACCTATGTATACAGAATTTGAACCTATAATGTAACACTCCGCTCCCTAATAAAGTCATTTTTAAGATTTTTGGGGAATCGATATGCTACTAAACTTGAACTTAAAATTTTTTTTCTTCTAATGAAGCGTCAGGTACAAAGATTCCTTATAATACCATCTTTATTAAATACTTAAAATCCAAAAGAAAGTTTGCAAAATCACTTATTTAAATTTAATAAAGTCTCATATGCTTATCAAAATAACATATTAAACTTTAAATAATAAAACTGTGCATGACATAAGCTATCTAGGCCTTTGCCTCGCCTCCCTGGCCAAATCCTGTCATGTAGTCTCATCCTCATAAATATCATCACCTGGGGTAGTTAAAAAAATAAAAACATACAAAAAATAAGTCGAATACTCAATAAGCAACATTTCATATAGTAAACATAATAAACATAAAGTTTCTTAGAAAATATGCATACTTATAAATATATACGTAAATAACATGAACATGAATTTAATTTTCACTTGTCATAAACTGGTACCCACTGTTGACCCCCGTGAGTTAGGATTAACGAATCTAAGTAGATTTCAATTATGCCCATGGCTGCGGGTTATGGAACCCATACATAAGGAAGACACTCTGGGTGCACTACCAGCATGTACAACCTGTCAATGCAATATGCCCATAACATATGGTACCATTTTCATATCATAACATAGGTCGTTACGTATCTTATCATTTATACTTTATCATAATCATACTTGCATGCTTGTCATATTATAAATTTTCAAAGAAATTTCATTCTTTCATAAAATGTCATGATACAAATTTTCTCACATAAAATTATGATTTTTCATAAATATTTCGATACACAACTCATTTCATAAAACTATGATTTTTCATAAATAATTTAATGCATAAATTTTCGCATAAATCATGAATTTTCATAAAATATTTAATGCATGTCTTGCAACTAACACAAAATTTATGCATAAAATTATGATATTTATGACTTGGTTATATAAAAAGGGGCTTCCGATGGAGGGCGTACATGCATAATTTTTTTTATAAAAGATATGCATTTTACCATACATATGTGTAAGGATATGATCATACTACTTGCCTCGCAGCGTTAATCCAATATTTTTGACATTAAATCGATCACGTGAACTAGAATAAGAGAGAAAATGTGAGGGATGGTGGTGAACTAGAGGTGCTCTACGTGATTTTGGGTAAACAGAAACTATACTGGGGCTTGAAGAGGAATGAGATACACGTAAAGTGCATGGAGTTGAACGTATATATAAGGAATCTATTTAAAATTTTTTATCTAAAGATGATTTGTAGAATTGTAATAGAGTTCTATTGGATCATGAATCCTAGTGGAAGGTAGAGATGTGCATAGCTTAGAGTTTGAGAAGACAGTCGGTTAAAGAGTCTTAACGTGAAAATGACTTAAAGAGTTGTATCCCTGTTGGAATAGGATGCTGACGAGTTCAAGTTGGACTCGGTCACGATCATTCAAGAAGAGAGTTTGAATATAAAAACATGATCTAGTAGTTCATTTAATGTAGGATTAGCAGTGACTAAGACTGAGTAGGAGACTTCAATCAATGATGATTTTAAATTAAAATAAATTTCTAATGACTAATTTTTAAATTCTAAAATGAGTCTAACTCGTTCAATAAATAATAAATGAGATTTAACATAGTTATTGAGTCTAAGTAAAACTCCTAATCAATCTCAATAATTTATCGCTCGTGAGTTTATCCAATATTGTCAATTAAATATAATTTAGGCCCAATAAAAATTATCAATATTTCTACCTTAAAATCATTAGGCCGGGTTGTTACATATAATCAGTTAACTAAATAGTCTACTGCTCTACCACCGAGGTATCGAGCAATAATAGGAGAGAAAAGCTCATAGAGTACAATTTATGTTCTCAATCACCACCAATTTATGCTTAAAGTTTCCTTAGTAACTCTAAGAGCCATTTCGGAGTGACTATATTCATGCCTCATTTCATATGAAATCTCAAAGCAACTCGATTTCCTTATATTTTATATTCACATGATGTCATTACTAGTCCATCTATCATAGATCTAAACATGATCATATAATAATCCAAACATTACAATAAAAAGAAAATGAGAAGTTTTTGATGTTTTTTAATTTTTATGTTACTAGGTAATCTAGAGTCTATATATATATATATATATATATATATATATATATATATGAAGAAAATCAATTTGGCCGTTGTGGTTAGACTCTATTATGCGTTTCTAGTCATATTTTCTATGGGCTCTCTTATCTATTTATTCTCTAAACTAAGGTTATACAAGAAAGAGAATAAATCAAGACTAAAATGACGATAATAATTAATTGAGAATATATTCTCATAGGGCCTTCTGATTTCCTTCAAATAATAGTCTTCAATTGTTGCATGCCATATAGACACCCCATATTCGGAAGCCTGGACCGCACTGCAGAGGAAGAAAAAAATTCTTCCTTACTCCCAAGTCGTCCCTCCTCCCTCTCTTTCTCTCTCTCCTTCCTGACAACCTAAGTTCTTGACTTTTTGTATCAGGGCTATTAATGAAAAGTTCAAAATTTGAGGAAAAGAAAGATTTGGATTATGGGTTTTTCGAGTCCAAATCCACGCTCCTAAAGCTCCCACCAACTACACTAGGTGTCGCAACTTTAGCCCTACACTACTCGAATTTGATCATAGTAATGGAGAAGATGATCAAGTCACCACAATTGGTCGGTGTGGATGCGGGGATGATCTTAATGCAATGTTACCAAGTAGTATACGTTCGATGCTGAGGGATAGGTTGAAGGGATCCGTGGGGTTTACGGTGAGCGATTCGATTCTTGCTAGGGAGTGGACGGAGGCCTTGGGAAGGATCTTGGGTTGATTGTCACCATTAGCACATAATATGATAAAATGGCAAAGTGAGAGCTTTGAGCAGCAAACTTTGGTGCCCAAAACAAACGTGATGCTTTTATATATGCTATTTTTGGTGAATAAGGAGAAGATCGAGGCTGCCATTACCGAGCTATTAGTGGGACTGAGCTACATTTGGAAGTTCAAGAGGGATATGACTACTAAGGCCCTGTTCAAATCCACCAACTTCGATAGGATCTTGAATGCCCTAACACGACGGTTTGAAGGGGTGCGCCGATCTAGTCTGAAGTGGGTGTAAAGTGCTAAGGTGTCAAAGTGGGTCTCTCTTCACAGGATGTAAAAACATACACACGAAAAGTGGAAGTTTTGCTTTTACTATGTTGTGATGCAGTGCAGGAGTTTTCTTTGACGAGTCTGATGTGCATAGCATTTGCTGCCATTAAATTTACAACTTCCGCATTACCGTTCTAAAGAAGAGCTATAATGATGTTCATCATGAGTTATCTACTGTTCATATTGATCTATTATACGTCTCTACATATAGTATTGAGTATATATCTCATATAATAACTATAGTCACTCTGCCCTTTTTTATGTTTAATTTATTCAAGAATAACCACATACTTCTTTTTCATTATGGATCTACTATCATAAATTTAATGGGGCACTTAATGGATCTACCATCACAAACTTTATTCGGGTGTGAGTCATCTATCGGTCAAAATTGACTTTACCCGAATAACAAAAATCATGCCAGTCGAGTTTCAGTCATTCAGGTTTGTGTTGACTCATAGATTATCTATCTTCTTTCTAATCAATTTAATTTAATTTAATTTAATTATATAATTATATATGTGTTTTCATTTTTTTTTATACATTTGGGACAACGTCTATTTTTTAAAAGTTGGGATTATGTCAATCAAGACGTGCCTTTAACGTGTTTTCATTAGTCTTTTTCTCGTTTTGTTTTATTGTTGGGTCATGCTACAGCCCCGTTGGGGCTCCATTGCGCTTAGTATGTATTTTTTTATGTGTATTTTTTTAATTTATTTTTTATATAAATTTTTTTATACTTTTAAATATTTTTAAAAAATAAAATAAATTTAAAATATCATTAAAAAATACTTTCTTAATCAGAAAGTAAAAAAAAATTATTAAAAAAATACTTCCTTAATCACGAAGTAGAATAAAAATAATTTTTTATTCTACTTCGGGATTAAGGAAATATTTTTTAATAATATTATAATTTTTATTTTATTTTTTAAAAATATTTAAAATTATTAAAAATATCTATATAAAAAAAACTAAAAAAAAATGCATATAAAAAAACACTAGAGCCCAACAAGAGCCCCCAACAGGGCATCTAGCATTTTCCTTTATTGTTCAACATACATCGATAACATCATTTGGAGTAATAATATATTATATATTTGAACACTTGCAGTTTGGATAATGAGTTGAAATGAAAGTTATGAGTTGAAATGAAAGTTAAAAGTTGAATAAAATATTATTAGAATATTATTTTTTAATATTATTATTATTTTTTAGATTTGAAAAAATTGAATTATTTATTATATTTTATATGAAAATTTAAAAAAGTTATAATGATGAGATGAGACGAGATGAGATGAGATGAGACAGTTCTTGTATCCAGACGGTGCCTGATTCAAATATATATTAGGTACTAAAAATAAGTTAGATATTTTATAAATATGAAATACAAACAACTTTCTACAAAAACTATATATATATATATATATAAACTACAGCTTTTGAGGCTCTTATCATTATAGATAACATGAAGTGAAATGAGATTTGATTACCATCCAGTAATATTCAATAACAGAATGTTGGGATGAATGTTCTATGGTTTTTTAGAATTTTGATTGTTTTGGATTTCATATTCTTAAAATCTTGGTCTAATATTTCTAGCAATGCAAAAGTCAGGCGTTTGAAGAGCGAAAATGTTTCGTCTCATCTCATCTTAATTAATCTTATCATTATAAATTTTTTAAATTTTTACATAAAATATAATAAATAATTTAACTTTTTCAAATCTCAAAATAATAATAATATTTTATTCAACTTTTAACATACATTTAAAACCATCTCATTTTATTTCACTATCCAAACAAGACGTTCTAAAGATTTTCACTTTTCAACCATGGTAAGTCCTAACTCAATCAATTATCATAAAAAATAGATGTGATATTTTTGGCATTTTATCGATATTCAAATAATTCAATGTCAAATGGTAGTCACTAAAAGTTATTTCATGAATTGTTAAGACTTTTAATTCGAAGTCTATATGATGTGTAGCGCTGAATAAAACTTTGAACTATGAAAAATGATGTATTAAATGAGTTAATCAGGTCAACCTATGGGTTATTTGGGTCAATCGGATTTGTGTCAAATTGATTCAAGTCACGTTATGCTTGGTCACATTTTATTTTTGATAATGGCTTAAATTGGTATTAGTATGATATAACAAAATAATTCTATTATATGTATTGTACTATTTAGATCTATTAAGTATCTTGTCTTGTTATATAGAAATTATATATCTTGAATTTTAAGCATTCTCTTGGTTATTAAATATATATATATTTTTTTAAGATTAATAAAATATTTTCCCATAAAATATTGTCGACTCAAAATTCTTTATTGTCTTTAAGAAGGGTAGGGTCTACATAAATTTTTTATAAAATGAAGTTTACAAGTCGAAATGGTTATACGTTAAATCTATTTTATAATAAAAAAATATTTACAATCTAACATATCATATTATATTTTTATCTAAATGAGAAAGATTATGCTATACTATCTTTAAGTGAACTTGGCATTGGCTATTAGGTGCTTTTACTTAGGGCAAGTTTGGGGGGTGAGACGAGACAAGAATTTTGAGATTTTTGTGAATAGTGTGAAGATGAATAGAGTTGAAATTTTGTATTCTTTTAAAGAATTTTTGTGGGTCCCATAGGAAGATGTGTTTGGAAGTAAAGTTAAGATGAGAATTTTCTCTTTTTGGAAGAAGAGAAATTGGTGGGTCCCACTGTCTTTGCATTTATGGCCTGTCCTCGGGGACCTTACCGTTTATGCATCTCCCGAGTCGTCTCTTTGCGTTGAAAGGAAATCAGTTCCTCTCCCATCTCGTCTGTTTCCCCTCAAACCCCAGATCCTCATTACTCCGCGCCCTGCGTTTCAATATTTCGACAACACAAGTTATACCCGCGTTTCAATATTTCTCCAACACAACTGAGACCTGCATTTGAAGATTTCTTCAAGAGCCGTGAGTCCTGCGTTTCAACACCTACGAAGCCTGCGTTTCAAGACCCTCCCTCTCCAGCTCTATCGAAGGGCTTGTGCACGGGCTTCGTCTGAAGATTCTCGATTTTCATCTTTCCGGCACAACTACAAAGTCAACAGCCAGGTAAGTTCCCGTATTTCTTAAAATTCTAAAACGAAGTCCAATCCCTTAACATTAGGGTTTGAGTCTATGGGTTTCGCATCTCAATTTTCAGTAATGATTTGGTTCGATTTACGGTGACAATGGTTGGGATCTGAGTTTGTGTTCAAAGATTTTAAGATGCTGTTGTTGTACATACTTTGTTTCATTGGTCTGTGTTAGGATTTCGGTTGTTATGGTGCGAACTCGGAATGTATATTGGTTTGAACATACCACATCTCGGTGATTCATCTTGCTCTGTGTTAGGGTTTCGGTTGTTATGGTGGATGATAAATTGGTCCTAAAGGTTATCTCCCACCATTTCCCAAATGTATTTCTCACATAATTTCTTTCGGCCATTTGCCACTTGTTCAAATTCCCTTTTACATGGCACGTCATTGCACTCCATCAATGTTTATTTTCTGATGCTTATTTATCTTGGGGGTTTATTGGATTCTGGCCTAGACTCTTCATTGTGCGAATATGCTCTTTTTGTCCAAGCAGACCAGTTTCTTTTAGATGAATAATACTGCTGGATTTATGCTAAATTATGTGTCTCCTGTGTTTGGATCTCATCTTATGCTACTGCTTCAACTTGAGATAACCACATTTTCATGTACTTCTTCCTGCCCATTATATTTGATCCATATATGAAGTGAATTGAGTTGACTTGGCCTTCTATGAATGCATTCTAATATCAGAACTCTCATACCCTTGGGTCAAAACTTTTTTTTTTGCAACGAAAACAGTCATTAAGGGCAGGTTAGTTTCAAAAAATTTCTCTATTGTCTGAGTTACATCTTAGCTATATTGAATCAGTTTCCTAAATCATTAGTATAGTCGACAAACTAAATTGAGTTTAGTTCCATTACACTTTCTGTTTGTTTCCATTACTGACTGTATCTATCTAAATTACTTTGCTGCTATCTAAGACCTTAACTATATATATTTGATCCGAAACCATTTCTATATCACGGACTCTGTTTGTTTCATTTTAGTTCCATTACTGTGTTTGTTTCAATAACTGACCATGTCAATTAGATGGTATTATAAGTTACTCTCTTTCATTTTGTAACCATGTTGTTTTGTTCGAAAATGGGGCAGGGAGGTGTCTCGTAGTAACTATATTGAATTATCAACTGATGAAATAAACCAATCAACTCATCTACCGAAAAACAACTAATATGGGTCAACGGTGGAATTGCTGTAGTGTTTTTTTATTCATGTCACATTCTTATGGTTTGGAATGTTTATGTTGGTATTATAATCTTCTCAACTCCAGTCACTCAAATCAATGTATATCTTTTCATGTTATATTTTCTAATAATGCATTTCCCTTTATAACATCACCTGAATAACTTTGTTGTGGGCAGTGCACACGCCAGTGCTTCTACAAAGTTGTCTGTCCTTATTCTCTTTCGAAGGAATGTCCAATACTTTAACCTAGCAGTTTTTTGACTTTTTTACTTTATGTGCAAGAATTATGGCAACTAGTAGCGGTGTGTCCATAAATTGGCCACATCCAATGAGGCCAGGAGATGAGCTGGTTTTGGGACAAATACCTCAATGTTATTGTGGCGTTCCCTCCAAACTACGGACGTCGGCCAAGCCCAACAGTTTTGGGAGGCATTTTTTTAATTGTCGATATTATAAGGGTCAACACCAGTGTGGATTTTTCCAATGGGTTGATGTTGCAATGTCGCTACCACATTGTTGTGAGCGAACGTTGCAATTAGCTGAACGAAGAAGTGAAAGGATAGCGGCTGAACGTGCAAGAATAGAAGAGGCCAAGTTTCAATCAATGAAGATGAAGTACAAATTTGCCTTGATTACATCTTGGGTTTTATTTATTACCTTATTATGTAGTGTTAAAATTTATAAACTTACTGATAATGTAAGTCGGTTAATGCTACAATGATTTACATGAAATGATTTATTTAAGGTAAACAGAACGGTTGTTATCAGAAGACACAATGACATGATTTATTTTCTTTAAGAAAGATATATACTATTGAAACTCCATCACTCTCTCTCTCTCTCTCTCTCTCTCTCGCTCTCTCATCCTTAGTTTAGAAGTGCGATTCCGGTATAGAGGGCTATTCTGTTCTTGATCAATTTGGAGACGTAGATGTTATGCCATAACTATTTTATTAAAGTTGAGGATTACAGATTCTTGTGCACCTGTTCTTTATTACAGATTCCCTCAATATATAGATGTTATGCTATAACCTGCAAAATGATGTTTATCCCATATAGTTCTTAAGCATCTGTTGCCATTAGCATTCCCTGTATTATTACATATTACCATTAGGTCATATAGAAATTATTTCTGGTAGCATTGAAGAAGTTGGACAAATTGAATGTTTTCTTCATAAATCAAACATAATCAAATACCTCAACTGTATTTTAATATCGAATTGTGTAGGTAGCAAACCTTTATTATTATATTATCCTGTTTTCTAATAATTGAAGATCCTAAATCAAAAGGTAATATGGTTTAAGTAGTTTTTTCTTCAAGAGATTGTTATTTTATTATTTTGTAAATATAATATATATGTAATATATATGATATTGTTATTTTTTTGTAAAAAGGTACGTATATTATTTAGCTTCAATTTATCAAATGACGAAAAAATAGATTTAAAACAATATATATGTTTGTATACATATACCAAATTTAAAGCAATCCAAAACTAGAATTACGAAACAATATTAATTATTTAAATACTACAAAACCATCAAGTGTATTGGAATAAACTTGGTATATGTTCATTCCCCAAACCTATTTTGCCACATAGGAATCGCAATCTCATCTCTCTGTGATGCCATAGTTCCGACTGACTCATGGGACATATCAACCACCTCAGAGGTCTCGCCCGCGTCGTCGTTGCTAGCCATATTTTTTTCACTAAACTGAAGTGCCAATGCAGCCTGAATAAACTCATCATTCGGCGTCACTATTTTAATAAGGTTGTATAGTGTACAACATGCGGTAACAAGCATCCCTTGCCTCGAAGGGCGATATCGAGGCATCACATTCAATATTTGAAACTGATTTTTCAATAACGCGAATGTACGTTTAATAATGTTGCGCATCGATGAATGACGGAAGTTGAAATAATCTTTATAGCCTCGGAATTGACGACCGCTATAATGATCAGATCGATGATACCTCTCTCGTGGATATGGAGGCATAAACTTCTCAATGCATGGAAATGCGGAATCGACAAGGTAATAATATCCTATACAATTGAAAAAATATATTAGAGAACAAATATATAATTACGGCATATAAATTATTATTTAACGGAAAAAATGAAATGAATATGTCATATAAAATAAAAAGTACAAAATTAACCTTGTGGTGGTCATGGAAATTGATTCCGACGTCTACTCAAGGCATCCAGGAATACTCTTGCATCATGTATTGTTCCCTCCCAGCCAGTATATACATACGTGAACTTCATATTGAAGTCACATAAGCACAACATATTTTGTGCGATTTGACCATGATGATTTCTATATGTGTTACTCAACCTAGATGGTGCAGCAGCATCAATCATGGTACCGTCCATCACACCAAGACATTTCTACAAAACCATTATCATATAACATACACAGCAACTTTATAAACCATAAGCTAGATATATGAAAGTCCATACCTCAAACCATGGATAATTGTGGGGGTTCCCCGCAATGTAGGGTGGACCCCATCTGTTTCTGTGCGCCTAATCACAGTCCTCCCAAGGTGATGTAGCGCCTGCATCACCGTCTTCACATGTTGATTAATTGTTTCGCTTGAATGTTGAAATCTGTCCCCAACGATGCGTTGACCTTGTGCATGACCAACAAGAAGGCAAAACATGCCTAATGATTCTTCAACAGACACTTTTTCTGTAGGGTCCATAATTAATGCCCCTCGTAAGATGTCACAAACATAACGGAAGGCCGGCACTTCCATTCGAAACATTGTTTTGCAAGTTATGGGATTCCCATTCAAGACTACTTGAATATATTGATCCCCCCGTAAGCCAATATTGTGTTCAGGCATTCAAACTCGACCTCCAGACAATTGTGATGTCATCCACATCATGTAGACGATGTTCACCTCCTGCGTTGCGGCTTCATCTCCACTCGAATGAGAAGAGCGGATAAGGTCGTCCGACTTGCTCGTCTGAGACCTACTTGAGCATATATCCTCCATCTCGTTGTTCGTCTTCATCGATAGTGTTTCTTCCGAACTACTCTCACTGTCCATTATGAATAACGGAATGCTTGTGCATAAGAAAACATAAAAAAAAAACTTAGCAGATTACTTTTCAATTTTAGAGACTTGATTCTTACTTAAATATGGAGGTGGGAACGTTTTGGGATAAACCCAAAGGCATAATCACAATATGCACGTCAATATCAAAAAATGCATAAGGTAAATAATATCACAAAATCAGTGGAAAGATATAAGAAGTACATTCATGTTAACAGACATGAAAAACTCAAATACAAAGCATGCCGAATATAAGTGGTTGTTCATGAAATGCAAAACAGAAACATCCTGCAATGCCAATAGCTATTTTCGAAAGAAAAAAAAAACTCCAAGCATATAAAATAAACTCATAAAAGGCAAGAGGATGACTATCCCTAATGTGATAACCATTTAATGGACAAACAGACCGGCTGAAGTGCTGGCCCAACAACTACTCATCCCTCCCCATCATAACCAATCAGTGCAAACTCCAAGCCCACTCACTTCTACGAGTATCCGAGATCGACACGAACGACCTCTGCACTTTTGTGCTCAACAATCGGTCAAAGGCCTTATTAAATTGCTCAGGCGGTAGGGGAGGTTCAACTTCTTCAAGCAGCTTCATACAATGCATTTGGAGATCAAACGCCCCTGATGACACCATGCTAGTGTCCCCTTTACTACGCTTCCTCGACCTGATGTACTCCATCGATTCCATCACTACCTTCTCTCTAACTTCGACACTGCGTCTGATAGCATCAAGGGTCTCGCTCATTTGCACTTGAATGGCTGGGTCTTGGATGGGCCCTCTCCCCTTTGTCGTCTGCGAGATCCACTGGCATAAGAGGCAGAGAAGGGTCTCGGTGGCACTTGGGGATCGGTCGAGGGGCTCGCATTTGGATCATTAACTGGTGGGCCACGATTTTGCATCTCCTCATCAAGCAAGCGCTCATCGTCACTATCTGGAGCAGGATCTGTCGAAGCCCGATGCATTGTACCAGTCGCAACTGAACAACCAAATATTGCACAAACTTGTTCATACTTTGGGCATCCCATTGTTTTGAAATGCTTCCATGATGGTCTCACCTAACGACATAAGAGAGTGATTAGAATCATGGAATGTTGATATCATCTCTAGTACTACTAGGATTTTAAAATGATGGAAATCGATTGTAGTACCCGAAGGGCATTCGCCCAGTGTTCCTCACTCGCTACTGGTGCATTCATCGCTGGGTCCCACCCCAAACCAGTTTGCTTCACAAGATCGGTGAATTCCCATTGTCTTCGTTTGAGACGAGCAAGTTTGCCTTTAACTTGGTCAGAATTAAAATTTCTTGGCCCAACTACTGACAACTTTTCAGCAATCCTTACATGATCATCGTTTGTGATCATCCCTCCCCTCAATCTGTCCATAGTTGTATCTTCATACAACATCTCTATAAGCAAATCCTCGAACCCATTTGCCCATAAGCTTCCATCCCGGGTCGAATCGATTGTATCATTGTCCATATGGTACTAATATATGCTCAAATGAAACCAATGATTGCACATGGAGTGAGATTTCAAACGAAATTGGGTTTGATCCAATTCACCATTACATGGTGAACACACAATGACATGATATAGAATAAAGTTTGTAAATAATGACAGAAATTGTGAGTAATATGAAATCTAAAATGTAGTTAATAGGTAAAAATGTTAGATGGAAAAAGGTACAAAATTTGAAAACTGGTAAATTATAAAATCAACTAACTACATTCATACCTTTTGAGATGATGACCTTGATTTTGAGCGTAAGTAGTAACGCTACATCAAGAAATGGTATAAGTTAGGTCTCCATCAAAGCCAAAAAATGGGAATATATATTACACAAATGACGAACGTGGTGAAAACATGTAGATAGTGAAACCAATCTTAGAGAGCCGAAAAGATAATTATAATTTGTATACATTATAAAGCAGGAAAGGAAACTACTGACGTAACTATGGTTTGTGTGGGTGTCGGGTCAATATTGTGAAATTTTTCATGAGTTTATAAGTTTCTGGCCTGATGACCGCAACTTAATTCATTGCTACTGAAGATCAAAATTAAGATGCCATCAAATGTGAAACAACAAGTCTTGTGATTTAATAGAGTTACACGTATCTAGCACAACAATCTCTTTATTGTCATATAAGTAGGATGCTAAAAACCATCAAAGAACAATATATATTATATACGAAGAAAAGAAGCACCATATGAATTACGAAAAATGGCTCCATAATAATAATAAAAAAAATTAAATGGATTACATTGGTAGAAGACCATGAAAATCTCATGAACCTTTATTTTGTTTTATAGTACTGTTTTTAATGATACTCTGCCAACTGATATACAATTCATTTACCACTTAGTTGATATATAATTAAAAAAAATGACAACACAATACTATAAAAATTATTTTATAATTTTAAAATGTATTTTTTATTTGCAAGTAGTAAACTGATGGTAAACCAGTTGTACTGCATCATTATCAAAAATATTTTGAACATTACTTCGTAAAATGGGAAATCATATGAGAGTATCATTCTTGCCTCAAAAACCAAAACTTGCACTAAAATGGTACATGTTTTTGGACAAAATTATAAAACTGAAACTGGAGAAATACACGTTTGCATTTGCACACCATATGTTTAACTTGTGGGGGAAAAACACTTTTTCCGACAATAGTTGATATCACAGAAAGGTTTGCATTCACTTCTTTTTTATAAGTCAAAGTAATTTATTCATTTTCAAAAAGTAGTGCTATCCAAGCACACAACACAATAGATGTCTCTAAACATAAGAAGAAGAAGAAAGAAAGAATAAATCCTGATTTTGGAGATTAGTACCACAAATATGAGTGACCACCCAAAGAAATAGGGTTTTAATGAAGAAAAATTAAAGCTCATCCATTGATCTCTCAGTCCTTGATGCACCAAACTTCGTAAAGCTTGGTCATTTTCTTACAGTAAAGAAGGGATTGTTAAAAAAAGTAAATGCACATATCTAACCATATAGTCAAAAATCCAAAAATCATTAACCCAAGAAGCATCATGCTCGGCGATACCCAGAGCACATCCAACAACTGTGTCTACACCATGGATCTTGGAATATGGTGTGGGATGTTTCCACTTGCTTTCAAATATAAAAATGGAGTAAATACACGGGAAGTAAATATGTTAAACTTAAAGCTTATATTACTACTCAAACTCATGTCCTCTCTACCAAGGCTTGGAGATTTGACAATACAGAAATGCTAGCATCTGTAAATTACCATCCCATCCAGTCCAAGCAAACAAACAATATGATGCAAATTTACCTGGTAGGAGCGTGTCTTAGGACCCGTGGTGGTGGACTTATGAACGACGAAGCATCTATTTTGAGATTTGGGGATGGCGTTGCGAGACTTACACCGCTTCATTGGGGTGCCTTCCGTTGGAGTGGAAACTGGGACTTTATACACCATTTTGTTGTTCCCTCCTAGTCGAAGTGAACAACAAGTACATGCGTGAGGACAAATTCAAATCATAGGATTGCCCACGGGTCTTTGTTCATGTCACTTCTCTTCGTGGAAAGGATGCAGAATAGGGGCTATGGTTTAGGGCCAGAGATTCGACTGGGTTGGGGTACACATTACACTACCAATGCACATGTTAGGGGCAGAGATTCTCCTTACAGGATGATTTGAGGTTTGAAAAGGTTCGAGCACAGTTGAGATGACGGGAATGGAAACACGATTTAACAGAGTCGATACAGAGCTTCACGACATGCATTTGGGAGGTATACTGTGAGATGATTAGGGTAGGTTAGGGCATGAAGGAGAAATCTAATAACGGGTTTGGGCTGCAACTCGAATCGATGCTATTCCGAATACTGCGTGAAGCACAAACTCATCAATGGATTCATAACCAGTTGAAGGGTCGACGCATCCTGGGGGGTGCATTTCATTACAGTCGGAAAGGGTCGTTGAAACAGGGAAAAAGAAGTAATGGCAGTAGAAAAAGTACAAACATGACTAGGGACAACAGGTACTGGTTGTCTGTGTATTGTCATGTCTATGAACAGTTGAAGAAAAACCGAGACAAATATCTTGCTTGTGTTTTTGTCCAAATATACGTTTGGATATTTGATCTCATCTCAAACTTGAAACGGGATGAGAATTTTGGGTTTTGTCCGCGCCTCCAAACCTGCCCTTTAGTCTCATGAGTTTTTCTCCTTAAACTTATCATTAGAGCAAATTGTACCTTTTTTTATTGTTTTTCTTTTTATTTGAAACATCTTTTAAAAATAAAAAAAAAATACACCACTTTATTAATAGTTAATTCTTTAACTATTTAAAAAATAAAAAATAAAATAAAATATCCATAATTTTAAAAGGATAAACTCACGAGACCAAATATAATTTTCCGTGGCAGTTACATCGTTTAATCAAATGCTTCCAAATGAAATGGGATGGGAAGTGAGGAAAGTTAGGGACGTAATCTGTCAGTTTGATTCGGTTTTAGAAAAATTTTGGAACCTAAACACAATTCAAGTCATCATTACAACTTTTTCAAATTCCAATACAAAATATAATAAAAAATTCAATTTTTTCAAATTTCAAAATAATAATAATATTAAAAAATAATATTCTAACAATATTTTATCATTTTAACTCAATTCATTTCAACATCCAAACACACTCTAAAATGCTTCCAAATGAAATGGCATGGAAAGTGAGGAAAGTTAGGGATGTAATCTGTCGGTTTGATTCGGTTTTAGAAAAATTTTGGAATCGAACTAGAATATATCGGTTTTAAAAATTGATACAGACCGGCTCATCACCAAAACTAAAACTTTCGATTCTTTCAGGTCCGGTCCGGTTTTCCGGTTTACCATTTACACATGTGACACTATATATGTTTAATATTATAATTTTTTTAATACTAAACTTAATTGTGAGGATTTAATATTTATTATTAACAAATACTAATTTTTTAATGTTCAATTATAGTAGTATAATATAAGTAGTGTCTAACTTATTAGTGAAATTAATAAACTTGAATAATAAGATTAAAATGGTATAATTAGTATCTAATTATACTAGTATATTAATTTTATATTATAAGATTCGTTTGGAAACTCAACTCATCTTAATTCATCTCAACTCATTATTACAACCTTTTCAAATTCTAACATAAAATATAATAAATAATTCAATTTTTTCAAATATCAAAATAATAATAATAATAAACAATAATATTTTAATAATATTTTATCAACTCAACTCAACTTAATTCAACATCTAAACGCACCCTAATAAAGTTGAATAACAAGATTAGAATTTTATGTTATATTAATTAGAAATATTGTATATAATAGTAATATAAAAAATATATATAATATAAAAAATTAAAAATTATATATACAGGTTGGATTCGGTTTAAATCAATTTTTAAAATATAAAAATCTACAGCACCGGTTTAGAATTAATTTACATTTTTAAGAATTACCGCACTAAATCAGTTAGAAACCGGACCAAACCTACCGTTAGATTCGGTTCATTTTTCAGTTGTTTCTTACGCGCATAGTCAGAAAAGGTACAACATAATTGTATAATAAACTCCCAATTAATTTCAATTTTAATAAAAAATAAAAATTAAGGAGGTTGGGGCCAATACCATGAAAGCACAAAGCATTAAGGAGGTTGTGGCCAGTATCATATTTCTAGGACCTTCGAAAAACACATTACGAATGGCGCCCAAAACGGAAGGAAGAATATTGACTTGTTCAGCTTTTGGAACTCTCTAGACATTTCACGTTACCTCCCTCGTCTCGCTTAAAACCCAGCCTCTCTCAACGCGAGTCATCTTGAAAGCATTAATCAAGCGTTGCTCTCACACATTGATCCTTATCTGATTCATTGCAAAACTGGTTCATAACCTTAGCCATGGATGACGACTTCGAGCTCCCGACCTCCAGCGACGTGAATATGGACGAGGACATGGGCATTCCCGAGGATGATCCAGTTAATCCGATTCTCAAGGAGGGTGAAGAGAAGGAAATTGGGAAGAACGGGCTGAAGAAGAAGCTGGTCAAGGAAGGTGAAGGCTGGGAGACTCCTAGTGCAGGAGATGAAGTTGAAGGTTCGTATGCTGTTTGATCGATTGCATATATGTTTGTTTGAGTTTCTTTGGTTGTGGAAGGTGATTTTGTGGATGGGTTGGCATTGCATTTGCAGTTCATTACACTGGGACGCTACTTGATGGAACGCAGTTCGACTCTAGCCGTGACAGGGGCACATCGTTCAAGTTCAAGCTTGGCCAAGGTAATTAATTTCCTTCTTAATTATAAATGGATTTTTGCCTCGTGTGTTCTGCATTTGTACTTGTCTAGCCTAGCCCTGTTTGTCGGGCTTCGGTTTCGAAGTAATGTATGAAGAAACTTTCTTTTCTTTAGTTTCACGGTTCATTTAACTGGAAGCGTAGGGAATTAAACTATCGAAAAATTTGAACTTTTTTATGAATTGGTTGTTGGAGCTGTTACTTGTTTCATGGACAGTGAGTTATACTGGAGGGTTTTAAGATTTAATTATTACAGATGGAAGCTTCATAATCTTTGCTTACAGTTTCAAGTGAAAAATGTAAATGATTTCATTAAAATTTTTATTGATGTACCTTTCTGGGTGAATGGTATCCATTAAAGCTAAAGTATCTTCTCAATTTGAAGGAAGCCTTCAAGGCATTCACTCTGAAGCGTAAAACTGGGTTAAGTAACTTAAGTTTAAGGTTTTAACTAGTTGATGTCATCCGAATACGAGCAGAGAGGTCAAAATGGATGTTTCCAAACTTCTTACATAAAGAAGTTTGGCAATGTTGATTATCCAGATATATTTAGGATTGCAAAATCTTGATTTTGCTGGTTAGAAGCATCAAGTGATTTCTTATTTGTAACTTTACCAGAAATTTTTGTTTTCAATACAAGCATCCATTCTTTTGGATTAAGGGCGCTTCAAAACATGTAGTGCTTCTGTTAGTCAAGTACATAGGCGGGTTACACTTACGTATTCTCTTTTAATTTTGAAGTTACATCATAACATTCAATAAGATTTCTTGAGCTTGGCCGTTAGTAGATAGAAGAAAGTCTGATCGTTTCTCCGTTCCATTCTCTAGGTGGAGATTCAATAAGATTTGCATCTTGAGGAATATTGGATTAAGAAAAAAATGGTGTTTTTTCATCAGTAATGTATTTTAGAATAATTGAGGACTATTTTTCATGATACAAGATCAAAGATATTTTATGTTGTACTTCCCCCATTGTATATTACATAGATGGGAAGAATTTTAGGTTTGGAAGATTTTATTACCCAGTTATTACACTCAAAAGTCACCTCAGTAGCTGCTTGAGTGTTTCTTTGGTCTTGGCCGTTCTTTCTTGTGTCTGTGCTCTGTGGTTTGCTTTCAAGGTCAAGCTCATAATTATGTTTCTTGATTTAGGACAAGTGATTAAGGGATGGGATGAAGGCATTAAAAGCATGAAGAAGGGCGAGAAAGCCATTTTCACCATTCCTCCTGAGTTGGCTTATGGTGAGTCGGGATCCCCCCCAGCTATTCCACCCAATGCCATCCTTCAGTTTGATGTGGAGTTGCTGTCTTGGACTAGTATTAAGGACATATGCAAAGATGGGGGAATTTTCAAGAAAATACTTACCGAAGGAGAGAAATGGGAGAATCCGAAGGACTTGGATGAAGCCTTTGGTATATCTTCAATCCTGTACTTCTCGACTCATTGATATAACTTTAATGGACCTGTTTTATTGTTCTCTGACCATTTTTTGTTCTCTGCATTGCAGTTAAATATGAAGCTCGGCTTGAAGATGGAACTCTCATTTCAAAATCAGACGGGGTGGAGTTCAATGTTGGAAATGGTTTGCCTCCATAACTATATGTAGACAAGTGCATTTTACATTGTCTTAAGTAATTATTACACCATATAAATTAGCTACTTCAGTAACTGCATTGTGTTGTCTTTTTGTTTGCAGGCTATTTCTGTCCTGCTTTGTCAAAATCTGTGAAAACAATGAAGAAGGGGGAAAAAGTCCTCTTGACAGTGAAGCCACAATGTGAGTTCAGATCTCGTTTGCAAATATAACTTCTATGTTCTATTTTGATAACCATATCGGCAATTATTCATCATATTTATTCTTACTTTTTGCAGATGCATTTGGGGAGTCGGGTCGACCGGCATCTGGTGACGAAGGTGCTGTGCCTCCAAATGCTACCCTCCAGATAACTATTGAGTTGGTCTCTTGGAAGGCTGTTTCTGATATAACCAAAGACAAGAAGGTTCTGAAAAAGATCTTGAAGGAGGGAGAGGGATATGAACGACCCAATGATGGAGCAGTTGTCCAAGGTATTATGGCCGGAAGCAATAAGTAGATCTGTGGCATTTAAGTTCCTCAATTTGTTTGTGCAGTGCCATGTAAATCTTGTTGTTATCCTTGCCAACTTTTCAGTGAAACTAATTGGCAAGCTGGATGATGGGACTATCTTCACAAAGAAGGGTCATGAGGAGGAGCCATTTGAATTCAAAGTAGATGAAGGTACAACAGCTCTTTTGTAATTTGTAACTCAAATTTCTTTGCTTTTGTGATTAGCTTCCTAGATTAAAGTCCACTCTATTTTTTTTTGCACATAATTTTCAAAAGGTATTTACAGATGATACCTGGATTATGATTTGTGTCCAGAACAAGTTGTTGATGGACTTGATAGAGCTGTGAAAAAAATGAAGAAAGGGGAAGTTGCTCTTGTGACTATTCAACCAGAGTATGCTTTCGGGCCATCCGAAACACAGCAAGAATTGGCAATCATTCCTGCAAATGCGACTGTGGATTATGAAGTTGAGCTTCTCTCCTTTGTGAAGGTGGGTGTGAGGTGTTGCTTTCTGTGTGATACACTTTGGATGAAGGTTATCGTCTTTCAAATACTTTGGGGATACGATATGGAGTAATAAATAAATGGAATGCAGGATAAGGAATCTTGGGAGATGAATACGCAGGAGAAGATTGAAGCAGCTGGTAAGAAGAAGGAAGAAGGGAACGCTTTGTTCAAGGCTGCTAAATATGAAAGAGCATCAAAACGATATGAAAAGGTCTACATGAAAATTCATCTGTGATTAGATCTAAGCTTAAGATGTATAAGATATTACGTGCTTGTGATATGGACGTGCTCATATAACCGTTCTCTGTGTTGTGCAGGCTGTAAGGTTCATTGACCATGACTCTTCTTTCAGTGAAGAAGAAAAGAAGCAGGCCAAGGTGCTCAAAATTACCTGCAATCTTAATAATGCAGCTTGCAAGCTGAAACTTAAAGACTACAAGCAGGCTGAGAGGCTGTGCACAAAGGTCTGTCTTTTCTTTGTACTTAGTATGATGGTTCCTGTTATTCTTCTTCCAGCTGTGTATGTGTGGAATTAATTAATGTCCTGATATCTGCAAGATTTGTCTTTATGTAGGTGTTAGAACTTGACAGTAGGAATGTGAAAGCTCTATACAGGAGGGCACAAGCATGTATACAACTTGTTGATTTGGATCTGGCAGAACTGGATATCAAAAAGGCTCTTGAGATAGACCCAGACAACAGGTGAGCTAATATATAAGATAGGCCTATATAAGATGTTGTTTGAACAAATTTTTCTTCTGATCAGTTGTGTTTTGTGGATCTATTCTGGTATTATATAAAATCACCATTTGTCTCAAAAGTTTAAGCTGATGGGAAGAGAGGTAGATTTTGATATTTGTATTTTGTTCTTAACACTCCCTCTCATATATGAGATAGACTCTATTCAATGAGTGGATCCAACACGTTTTATATTTAATTAAATAGAATAAAGTGTGGAGTTTGAGTTTAAACTCAGGACCATACCATGTTAGATCATCACTTGTTCCAAAAGTTTAAATTGATGATAAGAGGTAGATTTTAATATTTGTATTATATTTTTATTTGTCAGGGATGTAAAACTTGAATACAAGATTTTGAAGGAGAAAGTCAGAGAATATAATAAGAAGGATGCCCAGTTTTATGGCACCATCTTTTCGAAGATGAACAAATTAGAGCAAGCGAGATCGTCAGTAAGTTCACTAAACATCTTATTTTATCTGATTGCAATACCATGGTTTGATTTGTTTCTGTGGTCAATCATTAATGATTGCTTTTTCTATCCTGTGTTTACACAGAAAGTAGAAGCAAAGCTGGAGCCAGTGTCTAGTGTCGGTTGAGAACGGCCTCCTTCCTTTCCTCCCTCCCAGCCACTCATCTATCATCTCATCTATTGTAAAACCAACAAGCAGTATGAGAATTGAGGTTATTTGTTGGAGTTTGGTGAAGATTTTTGGAATGTAATCAAATAATAAATGTGTAAACTCTTCCTATGGCTACGAGTAGTAATTGCATGTTTAAAGAGGATGGTGCTATAAACTGGGCATTCCTTTTGCCATATGAGCATCATCAGACTATCAAAGTAGTCATTTTATTTTAGACTAGTATTAATTATCCTTTAAAATTCACCTATTAAAAAAATCACACGATTTCACCTATTTTGTGTCCATTTTGAGGGTCAAATTAACAGTTAATCAGATGAGAAATTGTGTCCATTTCTGCAGATCAAGAGGTCACCGGTTCGAACCCGGTTGGGCCCTCTAGTAAAGGTAAATGTCTTATTAATTTTATCGTTTACTTATCAAAAAAAAAGAAATTGTAATTTATATTTCAGAATAGTAGACAAAGAACCCACCCCCCAAAAAAATTATCACATTACAAAGAAAGAAATTAATTTTTTTTGTAGCTTGTATTTACCAGCCATTTTCATCAGATGATTGACAACGTCACATAATTTATTTTAACCATTTTACATTTATCATTTAATGCGCAATATGAAATATGAAATATTTCTTGAAGTTTGAGATCAATTCGAGGAACGCATTATGGGAGACTGGGAGCAAGGTTTAAGCACCATTTTTTCAACACATTTCAAACTAATTATTAATAGAATCTATTATTTTTTTAACTTTTCATAAAAAAAATTAAATCCATCTCAACTTATTTCATACATTTAAATATATATCTTAATATATTTACGTTCAAATACATCTCAATATCAAGAGCTTGATGCTCTTGATGACATATAACTCGATTTTCCAAGTTCGAAACCCTCCACACTCCTGTAAAAGAAAACATATCACAATATAACTCATAAAATATTACTATTTACAGATTAATTCAGATCACTTGAAATTACTTCAACATCTAAACATCCAAACACAGCCTAAATCCTCCTTAATTTTATTATGTTCTTAAAAACATTCGGTCGATGGTAGTAGCTATTCACTAATCAATCGATAGATGGTTAAAAGGGGAGGTTGTAGATTTTTATTTAAGGGAAAAAAAAAAGCATTATCATTAGCTCATATATGAAAGCAATGTCATGAAGGCTAAATCTCAAATAGCATGAATAGCAAATGTAATACCCTTCCCGTAAGTTAGGGATGTGGCATGTTTTCATAAAAGTTACCTTGCAAGAGATATTATATTTAATAAAATAAACATTTATTTCATAAAAATAATATTTAATAAAAACATGTCTCTAAATATTAAATGAAACAATTTGATAAAAATTATGTCATAAAAATAATTTATTCAAAGAAGTTTGGAATTTAATCAACTGCCTAATCTAATTCTGGCCCACTTGCTCGTGTTCATCATCCTCCTCTGGATAGTTCAAAACATGAAATAAAACTAAAATAAGTTAAAAACTCAATAAGAAACTCATTATAACGTAAACATAATAAACATATGATTTTTCATAAAATATTTCATGCTAAGAATTTAAAATCATGATCATTCATACATATGCTCATGTCATGACTTATCTTAATTTATTTGACTTACTATACTTATCTTATTTAATTTTCTTCATAGCTCATTATCTATACGAAGTATGAATCGTTACTAACGTTTCTAGCAAAACGTGTTGTAATATTCTGCTTACTTAATATATACCATGGATTATAATTTAACAAATATTATGTTTCATACAAAATCATTGAATACTAATATCATATAATAAATTAAATACTAATAACATATTTTACTTTAAATTATAATTTAGTAGAATAATTAGATTTTATACACATTGTTAAAATAAGTCGCAGAAATCTTAATTCATAAAACAACTTAATTTTTTTAACACTAAATAATTGTTTGATTCTATAAGAAATCTAATAAATAATAATATCATTTAAATATTCTTAATATATATTTTTAATTATAACTGTAATAGAAAATTTTTATCAAATCTGACGAAATAAACAACGGCATTTATTTCATAACTAGTCTTAATCACATTTAAAATAAAGATTTAAACTCTTACTATTTTACCATTGAAATCTAGTTATAAAATTTAATACTCAATAATACAATTTAAATTATTATATATTTTATGTAAGAAGCATAAGGTTAATGGAAAATAAAGTTTATGGGCTAATTATCGATTAAAACTGAATTCAACTTAAACGTCAAAATCCATCTGAAAAATCGATCTCCTTAAAATATTATAATATTTCTTGAAATACAATAAACCAAGCCCATGTCAAAATTAAGCCCAGCCCACGTAAATGAGGTAAACTTAAACAAATACCTAAGCGTAAGGTCATAAAAGTAATTATACCTAAAATCAATTCTTCAAGATGCTTCGCAGAACACCAACGACAAAGGATTGAAAAGGGTAAATTTTTGTAAAATCTCATGCACTATATTTATTTTAATTTTATTTTTTTAAAATTAATTGAATTCTTCTATTTATTATATATACACTACATATTTAAAAAAAAAAAATAAATATAACTTGCGGAGATGATGAATAGAATTTTTAACTGAAAAAAAGACTATTCATAATAAAGATAAGTGTAAAATTGTAATGACACTTAAAAAGTTGAAATTTACCTAGCTCTACACGGGTAACATGCTTGCTGAAGAATTGAAAACATCATTTTTTTTTTCCTGTACAGCCGACATTCCCTTCAGAAGAAAAGAGTAGTGCGATGGAGGCTTAACGTGCAATAGAAACAGAGGCTGACAGAATGGTGGCTAGGCTGAGAATCATAGTGGTTTCTAGTCGGCTTCCTTTGTGCATGGTGGTGGGCGTCGAGAGAAGAGAAACGCGACAGTGGATTGCTGCCATGGGTTGATGGCGGCTCACAGAGTGTTAGAAAAGTGACTTGAAGAGGAAGAAGAATGAGAGGAAACCGTGGGCCAATAAAGAAGAGAAATTTTTTGTAATTCTCATCAAGCTCTTCACAAATGAATACAACTTTTTATATGCTAGACACAGCTACAAATGAATAGAAAAGGCCAAAAAGGAAAGTAATTGAATTCTGACATGTGCACAAGCACGTATATGTTAACAAAATGAAAGAATATACTCGCACGTCCACCCTAGTGCTAAGAGCTGACTGCAAACCACTCATTGTCTCAGTGTACTGTCTAGTCTTGTAATTCCTTGTGTAGTGGCTGCATCTTCATCTGTTTTACCAGCAGCAAAGTTGAGTCTTCCCTCTATAGGCCTTAATGTATTTGGCTTTTGTTACTCCCCTCAAGATGAATATAGATGCTTAAGATGTCCATCTTGGACAATAGAAACTGAAAACTTGCAATGCTTAAAGCCTTGGTGAAAATATCTACAAGTTGAAATTTTGACGCAACATGTATAGGGGTAATAACCTTGGCCAACTCTTTCTCTCTAACAAAATGACTATCTAATTCAATATGCTTGGTACTTTCATGGAAAACTGGGGTCCTAGTAATGTGTAGAGCAGATTGGTTATCATAGTACAAGAGGGCAGGCTTAAAGTGCTCTATGTTAAAGTCATTTAGCAAGGAGACTAACCAAATTAGTTCACAACTGGTGTGAGCCAAGGCTCGATATTCTGCCTTTGCAGAGGAACGTGAAATGGTTGCTTGTTTCTTGGATTTCCAACTGACCAGGGAATCACCACTGAACACATTGAAACCTGTTATAGATCTTCATGTTTCTGGGCAAGCTGCCCAATTTGAGTCACTGTAGGCCTTAATGTGCATAATAGATTTGGAAGAGAGGAGTATACCTTGACCTATTGATCCTTTCACATACCTCAAGATTCGATGGACATCTTGCATATGGACTTCATTGACCTATCCATGAACTAACTGAGTATGCTTACTGTATAGGTGATGTTAGGCCGAGTTATGGTGAGGTAGATCAGTCTGCCAATAAGTCTTATGTAGGATCATTTAATAAATATGGGGAGGAATGTGAGAGTTTGTGATTGATCTCAATGGGTGTGCTTGCTGGTTTGCATTTGAGAAGCCTTGCATCTTCTAGAATTTCAAGGCTATACTTTCTTTGGCACAAATGGATACCAGCAGGTGACCTTCCAATCTCTAAACCCAAGAAAAATTTTAGAATGCCAAGGTCTTTAATTCTGAACTGAGAGTGTAAATGGGCTTTCACATTGTTAATCGCCTTGATTTTAGAACTACCTATGACTATGTCATTAACATAGACAAGTAAGGCTATGAAACCATTCTCATCATTTCTGGTAAAGAGGGAATAATTTGATTTTGACTGCTAAAAACCAATGGAAACAAGAGAATCAGAAAACTTTGAGTGCCATTGCCGAGAGGCCTGCTTGAGCCCATAGAGTGATTTGTGAAGTTTGCAAACAAGTTTTCCCTTGGTAGTGGACACCCCCTTACTGTGATAACCTGAAGGTTAATCCATATAGATTTCTTCATCTAACTCCCAATGAAGGAAAACATTGTGCACATCTAGTTGATAGATGTGCCAATTGAACATAGAAGTCAATGCAAGGAAAACTCTAACAGTTTTGAGTTTGGCAACTAGGGCTGTATAGAAAACTGAAAAATCGACCGAGATCGACTCAGATCAGCCGCCGGAACTCGAAACCGGCAGGGAACCGGTCGGTCGTCGGTGGTAAATCATCAAAACCGACATTGGCCGGTTCGGTTGTGGTTTGAACCAACCAAAAACTGAAAAACCAGCCGACGTCAGATATATATATTTTTAAATATATTCATTCATTAAACGACGTCGTTTCACTTAAATTAAGTGAAATGACGTCGTTTGCATCTTAAAGTTAGAAAAAAAAATAAAGGGAACAGTGCCGTTTGGCATAACGCCGTTCCAACTAGGGCATATTGTCCCCGAGCCCAGGCCCCAATTCCACTTCCTTTCCAGTTTCCCCCTCCCTCTCTCATTCGATTTCATTTCTTCGTTTCGAGTTCAACAGCGCCGTGACGTCGTCCACTGACTCCAGCGACTCCAGGCTCGGGCTCCAGCGACTCCAACCACTCACGGCTTACCGACGCCCAGCGGTCCACCGTCCAGCAGCGGCGCAGCCTCCACGCTTCCTCCGGCAAACGGCGCAACCCGAGAGCCTCCATTCTAGTTTTTAGGTATGATTTTGAGATTTATTTATTTTTTTATAAGTATTTTGTGAGATTTATGAGTCTGATAACTGATTAGTTATTAGTGATTTTCGTTGAGACATATTTTTTGATAAGAGACTAAGAGGACCAATCGGTGGATTTGGGTTTCTGTTTTCTGATTTGGTATTCCAATCTAGGGTTAGGGATTGTGTTTTCTGGTTTGAGATAATTGAAATAGTGAATCAATTTGATGAAGAATGAAGATTGATGGTATTCCAATCTAGGGTTAGGGACTGTGCAGTGTGCATTGCCATTCACGGATTGAAGATGTAGTTTTGTTGAAAATAAAATAATTTGTGATGTTTATTGAAAGTAAAATTTATGATGTGTTATAAATAATTTGTGAGATTTATGAGCGATCTAAAATGTAGATTAGAATCTTAGATTTGTGATGTTTGCCACGTTGCAAACTAGCTGCTGTGTAATTGACAATTGTGGTAATTTTTTGTTCTTTCTTGGTTTTACATGTTAGATGGATTCTTCGTCAAGTCCAATTGAGCTTGATTCGAACTCCCAAATACCAAAACCCCCGACTTCAAGTGCCCCTAATAGTAGTAATTGTCCACTTCTAAGAAACGGAAGGGGAAGGATCCGTCAATTGTTTGGGATCATTTTACAAAAGTTGAAGATTGTTCCGTAGATGATCCTAAGACCAAGTGTAATTATTGTGGCAAGATATACGCTTGCCACTCGAAGAGGAACGAAACTTCAACCATGCAAAACCATCTACCTTTATGTTCCAAAAATCCTCATAAGCGTGGGCCTTTAGATAAATACCAAACAACATTGGTAGGTGAGGTATCCTCGGAGGGGTTTGGAGAGAGTGATAATTGTTTAAGAAATCTTGTAACCCATAAATATAGTGAGGAGGCTGTGAGGATGGCGCTTGCGGAGATGGTAATTATCGATGAATTACCATTTAGAATTGTTGAAGGGTAAGGATTTAAGAAGATGGTTTGGTTGCTTGAATCCATATTTAAAGTGCCATGTCGAGTGACGGTTGCAAGAGATTGTATGAAACTATTTGCATATGAAAAAGCCAAACTTAAAAAGTTATTTAAAGATGGGGGAATGAAGATTTCATTAACTACCGATACGTGGACATCGGTACAAAATCTTAATTTCATGTGTCTAACTACCTATTTCATTGATAGTGATTGGAAATTACAGAAGAAAATCATTAATTTTTGTTTAATCCCTAATCATCGAGGGGATACTATTGGAAAATATGTTGAATTGTGCCTCCTTCATTGGGGCATTGATAAGATATTTACTGTTACTGTTGATAATGCTAACTCGAATGATACTGCAATTGCATATTTGAGATATTTTTTGACAGAGAATATGTTGGAAGGGAAGTATATGCACATGAGATGTTGTGCTCATATTCTGAACCTTGTCGTGAATGAGGGTCTTAAGGAGTGTGATGATGCCATTACAATAGTTAGAAATGCGGTTAGATATGTGCGCTTCTCCCCTGCAAGATTAGACAAGTTTAAGAGATGTGTTGAAAAGGAAAAAATTGATTGTAAAAAAATGTTGTGCCTTGATGTGCAAATCCGATGGAATTCAACTTACATGATGTTGGAGGCTGCTAAGAAATTTGAAAAGGCTTTTAGGCGAATGGAGAGTGAGGATTACAATTTTCTTTCTTACTTTAAGGATGGAAACATTGGGCCTCCTAGAGCTGACGAGTGGGAGACAATGTGGGGTTTTGTGAGATTTTTGAAGATGTTTTATGATGCCACTTGTCTATTTTCTGGTTCTTTACGTGTCACGGCAAACACAAGTTTTTTAGAGATTTGTAGGCTACAAAAAAAGTTGGTTAGACTGTGTAAGAGTCAGAATACTTGTTTGATGAGCATGACCATAAGCATGAGAATGAAATTTGATAAGTATTAGGGTTCATTGGATAAGTATTAGGGTTCTTACTTTTCACTTGAAAAAAATTTATGATCACAATTGGGCTGAAGATTTGTTGTCGAGGGTGAGACAATTATTATCAGACATGTATGCGGAGTATAATGCTACGTTCGGTTCTTCCTCGAGTAGCAGAGAACATGTTTCCCCTCCGTCATCTGCACCTCCAGATGATGCTGAAGACAATCATGAGTCACAACTGTTTTATGAGTGGTTGCTAGCATCGACTGCCTCTGGATCTACATTTACCAAAACAGAGATTGACCGGTATTTATCAGATGGTTTGAGACATTCAGTCAATCTATTGATTTGTTGAATTGGTGGAAAGTGAATGAGCCTAACTATCCTATACTTGCGAGAATTGCACGAGACGTGTAAGCCATGCATGTTTCCATGATTGCATCAGAGTCTGCATTTAGTATGGGAGGTCGGGTACTTGTTCATTTTCGGAGTTCCTTGGCTCTAAGAACTGTTGAAGCACTTATTTGTACTCAGAATTGGTTGCAACATCCGTCAACGCCAATTGATATTCGAGACCCTATGGATAATGTTGAGAGCTTTGTAGTAGTATCTGGTAATGTGTTTTTCTCATTCAATTTTCATATTCATTTATTTTTATTATTTAATTTAATTTGTTTTTCATTATCCTAATTTATTAATATTGATTATTTGGTATTTTCTTATAGAGTTAGGAGCATCATACATCACAACTATTGATGATTGAAGAGTCGAAGACTGCAGTTGAATAATGAAGATTTTTTGAGTTTTATTCAAGAACAATTGTTACTTGTTGCTTAAGACAATTTAGTTTTTTTTGTAATGTGTATTAAACATCTAGTGGAGTTTTTTTTATTTATCTAGTAATTAGTAATTTAGTATATAAGATAATAAGACTATAAAATATAAGTAGTATATATGTAGTAGTTATTAGTTACTAATAATATATGCATGACATGATTAAAATTAAAAAGAAATTGATTAAATTAATTAATTTTAAAAATTATGCAAAAAAAGTCTAAATGTAGATGATATTGAATAACAAAATGAGCCCAAAAAGAGGTTGAATTGAGTCTTAAAATGGCCCAAACAGAGTGGCTCAAACCAGCCCAAACAGAGTGGCCCAAATTGGCCCAAAACCGATGAACCGACCGTGAACCGGCCGGTAACCGAACTGGCCAGTTTTCACCTCATGGTCGGTCGGTTTTGGCCGGTTTTGAGAGACAAAAGAAACCGACCTATCGGTTTCGGTTTGGGCCCAAAATCGAACCGATAGGTCGGTTTTTAAGCCCTATTGGTAACTGGACTGAAAGTCTCTTGGCAGTCGAATCCCTCTCTTTGAGTATTTGCCACTAACTTAGCCTTAGGCCATTCTACTGTTCCATCAGATTTGAGCTTGATCTTATAGACATACTTACATCTCACTGCTCTTTTTCCTTGAGGTAAAACAGTGACTGTCCATGTTCTATTATCTTCTAAAACCTTCAATTTAGCATTCATGGCATCTTGTCAATACTTATACTTAATAGTTTTTTGGTAATTTTGAGGTTCACGAAGTAGTGAGAGTGAGAGGGCAAATGATTTTTGATGGGTGGAAAGATTTTATAAGACATATATTGGTGAATAGGGTGAGCAGTGTTGGTAGGAGGTGAATGTGAGGTTGGACTAGCAGGAGCAGTCTGGCGATGGTAGTCATGGAGCTCTATCAGATCTCCAAAGGGTGACAGGAGGTGTGTCAAGGATTGGAGGAGGAGGTGATTCTATAGAAGTGTGTGAAGGTGGGGCACTGTTTTCAGTGGGAGAATAGGGAGGAAGGTTGCTGTGATCAAATGTTTTGTGAGTTGGTTTGAGTGGTAGGAAAATTTTCTTGGGTGTCAAGTGGAGTAGAGGGAGTTAAAGATTAGTATGTGGGAAGGGAAGAGATGGATTCTGATATTGCGATGGGAAGAACCAAATTGTGAGAGTTAATAGAGGACATGACATCAAAATTTAGTTTATGAAAAGGAAAAACTGAATCATAGAAATGACATCTCATGAGACAAAGCAAGAATGATCTTCATGATCATAAACTTTATTCCCTTTCACACCAGCAGGGTAACATATGAAAATACATCTTTGGGATTGGGGACTTAGGTTACTTCTATTACTCTTGAGGGTGGAAGCAAAGCATATGAATCCAAAAACCTTTAAGTGAGAATAGGAAGGGGTGGATGAGAAGAGAACCTCTTGATGAGTGCGTGAAAGTACACTCTAAATACCTTATTATTGGAATAAAATGTTAAAATGTGAATAGAAATAATGATATATAAGTTATATTAGTGAATTTAATATCTATTCACACTGAGATATATTTGAGCATGATTTTATAATATTTAAAATCTAAAATATTGCAGGAATAATTCTCAATTGTTTCGGGCAGCACTTTTCAACCAAGCAGAATTTTCATCTGAGAAGACTTTTCAAGAAGTAGGACTCTTCTATGTTAGGAGACTTTTCAAATATCACAAGATTTGATGGGACAGGTTGGTGAGGTGTAATATACACCGTTTTTAAAATATAGAGATATTGTAAAGGAGAGTTGGTAGGTGGATAGAGTGAAGTAGGAATTTTCAATGGGTGGATAACTTTTGAATTAGAGGAGTTTGAATTGATTTTGACTTCTTTTTGGGCATGAGACGTAAGAGAGTAGGAGATGTTTTGTTTTGGCTTGGCTGGAAGGATGTTCAGACAGATCAAAGAAAGGGAGAATTCCCATGGCCGCCTTTGCTCTATTATTTTTTTTCCCTTGAGATTTTTGTTGTCCATTATATTTATAGGTAACTAAATTCTCAAGTAGGGTTAGGGATGAACTTGCACATTAGATGACATTTTTAATTTATTTTTTATTTGTGTATTTGATTTTCAATTATTAAAACTCTTTTGTTTTATCATTCTCAATTCATTATTGATGTTTTCTTCTCCAAATAATCATAGAATTTATTCTGTTTATAGATTAAGTCATACTTTTTCTATTGAATGGATTAACTCTTTGATTATGTTTGGATAAATTATTTATCTATATTAATTTAATTCTTTGCTGCAATATCGCTTCCTGAGTATATTGTCGTCATTGGATTTTTTCAATAGTGATAATAATTTACGTATTTTAAAAGTGGTGAATGATTTTCAAAGGGTTACATTTGGTTTAATCTTGGTTTATAAATTGATACATTTCGATTGGAAATTTTGGGAATTGAGTTCCCAATTGAGTTATTCAACGAATTAAGAATAATTTAAATACCAGATTTGTGTAAGGGATTCCTGACGCTTTACAGTTTGTCAAATCTGAGTACTTTTCCGTTAGTTACTTTGCTTCACTTTAATTTACATTTAAAATTAATCTTTGTCCTCCATTAATAATTTAATATTTTTCTTTAGTTTCTTTGTTCATTCTACTATTTTTTAATTCGTCTCTCTATGGAATCGACACCCAAAGTTGTGCTACAACTACCGCGTTATTCTTTGAGTATAACCAAATTTTGGCACTGTTGCCGGGGAGACGGTAGAAGAAGTGCTCGATAGTTCTTCTTTTTAGTAGTTTGTAAAATCGGTAACTTCGTTCATTCTTTTTGCTTGCTGCATTATCTTTTTTTCTTCTTTCTTTTTATAGTATTTTTATTCTTTTTGTATTTTGTTACCTTGCATGCATAGATATAGAGACACCTTGGATAGATTTGCTTGTAGGCATGTGGAAGAGTCAAAATCAAATTTTTAAAAATTTTTATTTGACAATTCATCTAATCCCTAAGAAATGGGTGAACACTAATATCAACCCATTAGAACTCTTCATGATTACCTCCACCCTACACGTACAACCACACCATCATGCATCATGTTTCTAGCTAATACTCGCCAACTAGATTTTAAAACAGGGATGATACAGTTACTCCCTACTTTTCATGGCTTGGAAAATGAAAATCCATATGTGTACATTAGAGAGTTTGAGGAAGTAGTTGCGACTTTTTATAGTCAAAATGCAACTACTGACGTTGTGAGACTTGAGTTCTTTCCTTTTTCGTTGAATGATAGAGCTAAGAGTTGGCTCTCGCTGAGACCACGATCTATTGGGTCATGGAATGAGATGACTCAGGTGTTCTTTAATAAATACTTTCCCCAACATAATACCAATGCTTTGAAAAGATAAACATCCACCTTTGCACAAAATGACAATGAGACTTTGTATCAGTTTTGGGAGAGATTTAAGGAGTTGTTGAGTATGTGTCCTCACAATGGGTATGAGAATTGGCGCTTAGTGAGCTATTTTTATGAGAGACTTACGCCGAGAGAGTACCAATTTGTGGAGATGATGTGTAATTGTGAGTTCTTACAGAAAGATCCTGATGAGGCCATAAGATAGCTCAATGAGCTTGCTAAAAAAGCTCACACTTGGACTGAACTTAGTGTTACTGAAAGCACAAATATGTCACGATTTGCAGAAAACCCAAATAGTGGTGTAATTTACCATCTCAGGGAAGAGGATAGCCTAAAGGCTAAGGTTGAGATTCTCACTAGGGAGCTAGATGTGTTAAAGACTAAGGACTTAAAGCCAACACACGTGACTAATCATGCAGAGTCTTTTGGACCATGTTTTGTGTGTGGCGGGGTAGATCACCTCGCCCAAGAATGTCCCACACTTGCTGAGATGAAAGGGATGTATGAGGAACAATGTAATGCTTTAGGTTTGTACAAAAAATATTTTTCACCTTTCTCTGATACCTATAATCCGGGGTGGCGCAATCACCCCAATTTTAACTGGAAGTCTAAAAACCAACCACCTGCACAACCCCTTAGATCATATCCCGCATTATATCATGCACCTTCATCTTCTATGAGTCTTTTAAAAAGCACTTTGCATGCTTTTATTGAGACACATGGTAAGACTAACTAAATATTTGAATCTTTGATTACGTAGGTTGTTGAAGAAAATAAGGAGATAAAGAGCTAAGTGTCCAAATTGATGAGCTCCTTGAGTGTGAATGAGCGAGGTAAGTTCCCTTCTGAAACTCAATCCGCACCCCATGGTTAACACATGGCACACGAGAATTTGAAGGATGTGAATGCCATTGTAACGAGAACTGGTAAGTCATTACACATCCAAACAACGAACAAATCAGAGGATGCGGAAAATGATCAAGATAGTAGTGATGTCGAGCTGACCAAGGAACCTGAGGTGACAAAGAGTCCTGTTAAGGTACCATTCTCTCAAGTTTTAAAATCAAGCAAGCGAACTTTGGATCCTAACAATGAAATCCTAGAGAATCTAAGGCAGGTAAAAATCAATCATCCTCTTTTGCATGTGATTAAACAAATTCCTATTTATGCAAAAGTTCTTAAGAATTTGTATACAGTTAAGAGGAAGCACCATGTGAAGAAGACAACGATCCTGACAGAACAAGTTAGTGCTCTAATTGAGCAGCAGATTCCTCCCAAGTACAAGGATCTTGGTTGTCCAATCATTGCATGCAGCATTGGAAATCATGAGTTTGGGCAAGCTTTGCTAGATTTAGGAGCTAGCGTGAATCTAATATCATATTCTATTTATTTGCAGTTGGGGTTGGGAGAAATCAAACCAACCACTGTGGTATTGCAATTGGCTGACCGTTCAGTCAAAGTACCTCGGGGTGTGGTAGAGGATGTTCTAATTCAAATTGAAAAATTTTATTATCCTGTTGATTTCCTAATCCTTGACATTAGCTCTGTTGTTGATACTACTTTTAATATTCCATTGATTTTAGGTAGGCCTTTCCTTACCATTGCTAATGCTCTTATTAATTGCAGGAATGGGCTCATGAAGCTGTCTTTTGGAAACATGACTCTCAAGGTGAATATCTTCTATATTGCAAAACAGCCAGAAGATAATAATGAGAGCCACCAAACATACATAATTGACTCACTCATGGATAAAGAAGTTTCTATAGCTCATGATTTTGATCCCCTTGAGTATTTTCTTATAATTCTGAGTTTGATTCTATCAGTACCCATCTGATGTAGTTGATATTTGTGCTATTTTTGATATAATGCAGGATTATGACACTTGGGCATGGCAACCAAAGTTTGAGGAGTTGTCTGAGAAAGGTGAAAAACAAATTCTTTCAAGTGTGGAAGCACCCAAAGTTGAATTGAAGTCTCTGCCTAAGGGTTTAAAGTATGCTTTCCTTGGTCCAGGTGATACTTTTCCTGTTATTATCTCATCTGAATTGTCTGAGTCTCAAGGTGAGAAATTAATTCAGACCCTAAGTGAGCATAAGTCAGCCTTAGGTTGGAGCATTGCTGATATAAAAGGTGTTAGTCCCCTGTTCTGTTCTCATAAAATTAATTTGGAGGGAGGAATTAGCCCTCGTAGAGACTCCCAGCGTAGGCTTAATCCCACTATGAAAGAAGTGGTGAAGAATGAAGTGTTGAAACTATTAGATTCAGGAATCATATATCCTATTGTTGATAGTAAATGGATAAATCCTACATAGGTTGTTCCTAAAAAGTCAGGTGTTATTGTGGTGAAGAATGAACTGGGAGAGTTAGTCCCTATAAAACTTGTGATTGGGTGGTGGATGTGCATTAATTACAGAAAATCGAATGTTGCCACTTGGAAAGACAATTTTCCTCTCCTTTTTATTGATCAAATTCTTGAGCATGTAGCTGATCATCATTTCTATTGTTTCTTGTATGGTTATTCTTGTTATTATCAAATTGAAATTGCATTAGAAGATTATAATAAAACCACTTTCACTTGTCCTTTTGGTACTTATGCTTTTCGTAGAATGTCATTTGGATTGTGTAATGCACCTGCTACTTTTCAACGTTGCATGATGATAATTTTTATGGATGACTTGACTATTTTTGGATATTCTTTTGATGCATGCTTATTAAATTTAGAGAGAGTGTTAACTCATTGTGAGAAGAAGGAATTGGTTTTGAATTGGAAAAAATGCCACTTTATGGTACATTCAGGTATTGTCTTAGGGCATATTATTTCTTCTAGGGGGATAGAGGTTGGTCAATCTAAAATTGAATTAATTTCTAAATTGCCTACACCTAGGATAGTAAAGGATGTGAGATCCATTCTTGGTCATGTAGGTTTTTATAGGAGGTTTATACATAAATTTTCCACCATATCTAGACCACTATGTGACCTCCTAGCTAAAGATGCTATATTTGAGTGGACACAAGCTTGTCAAGAGGCCTTTAAAACGTTAATTGGCAAGCTCATCTCAGCACCCATAATGCAGCCACCTGATTAGACTTTACCTTTTGAGATCATGTGTGATGCTAGTGACTTTGTCGTAGGTGCTGTTCTTGGACAACGACGGAATGGGAAGCCTTTTGTCATTTACTATGCTAGTAGAACTCTAAATAGTGCTTAGATGAATTATTCTACCACTGAAAAAGAGTTGCTAGCTGTAATGTTTGATTTGGATAAGTTTCGTGCTTACTTGATTGGTTCTTATATTATTATTTCCATAGATCATGCAGCCTTTAAGTACCTTCTTACAAAGAAGGATGCTAAGGCGCGACTAATACGATGAATTTTACTTTTGCAGGAATTTGACATCACCATTAAACACAATAAAGGAGTGGAGAACGTAGTGGTTGACTATCTCTCGAGGCTCACATTTGAGGACACCTCTGACCACCTACCAATCAGGGATGATTTTCCTAATGAACATTTACTTTCTATTACTTCTCTACCATGATTTGCTCACATTGTGAATTATTTGGCTGCAGGTGAGATACCAGTGGATTGGAGTGCTCAGGACAAGAGGAAGTTCATGACTGAGGTATGTAATTTCTATTGGGATGACCATTTTCTTTTCAAATAATGTCCTGACCAAATTTTAAGGCGTTGCATCCCTGTTAAGGAGATTGCTAGTGTCTTGGAATTTTGTCACTCCCAAACTTGTGGTGGCTAATTTTCAATGAAGAAAACTGCGGCAAAAATTATGCAGTGGGGATTTTATTGGCCCACCTTGTTTAAGGATGCAATCATCTATTGTCACTCATGTGAAAACTGTCAAACATTAGGAGTTATGTCCCGTCGTAATATGATGCCCTTAAACCCAATTTTAGTGATTGAAATTTTTGATTGTTGGGACATTGATTTTATGGGACCCTTTCCTCCTTCTTTTGGATATCAATATATTATTGTGGCAGTAGATTATGTGTAAAAATGGGTAGAGGCAGCAGCTTGCAGGAGCAATGATAATAGGATAGTAATTAAATTTCTCAAAGAGAATGTGTTATCTTGATTTAGTACACCACGTGTTATCATTAGTGAATGGGGTATAGATTTTTGCAACCGTTCTTTTGAGTCTTTGATAAAAAATATGGGGTGGTACAGAAGATCTCTACTGCCTACCACCCTCAAACAAGTGGACGGGTAGAATTTGCAAATAGGGAAATTAAACAAATTTTAGAAAAAATAATTAACCTAGATCGCAAAGATTGGTCTTTGAGACTAGTTTATGCGCTTTGGGCCTACCGTACAACTTTCAAAACTCACTTAGGCATGTTACCTTATAGGCTTGTTTTTGCAAAGTCTTGCCACTTACCTGTGGAGCTCGAGCATCAAGCTTTGGGCTATCAAATATTTCAATTTTGACATGGGAGAAGCAGGTAAGATTAGAAAATTTCAGTTGACCGAATTAGAGGAGTTGAGAAATGATGCTTATGAGAAGTCTAGAATCTATAAGGTTAAAATGAAAGCGTTTCATGATAAAAATATTTTGAAAAAAACGTTTAAACCTAATGATCGAGTGTTCTTATATGATTATAGACTCCATAAGCTCCCAAGAGAACTTAGGTCTAGGTGGACCGGCCTTTTTGTAATGAAGAATGTTTTTGCAAATAGGGCGGTAAAAATAGAGGATCCTAAGGATGGTCGGATCTTTAAAATAAATTATCAACACCTTAAAGTATTAATTGATAGACAAGTTCTGGAAATGGAAGACATTCCACTTGTGGATCTGGTCTATCAACCTTAACCATACTACACGGGTAGGTTTTTCTTTATTTGTTTTGTTTTATTTTTGTTTTCTCTTATTTTATTTCTTTTCCTTTTTGTTTGCTGTTGTTTTCTTTATTTTTGTTTGCAGGTTAGTTTCATTTTGTCATTTCAGGTTACCATCTTTGGTGCTTAGCGAGATACCCACGTCACTAATTAGGTGTATTCTACCCTTTTTAGTTACTCCACATTCAAATTTGATTCTTAAATATTGAGGACAATGTTTCATTTAAATTGAGGGTGGTGGTGCAAATTCAGTATTTAAAATGCTTGTTGAAACTCTATGGCATATTTTTATGTGTCAATTTTTTTTTAATTTTGCATCACACGTGCATCATTTTCACATGTGTACTTATTATCATTCATATCCATGTTTGTGAATTTACCAAACCCACCATAATTATTTTTTGCTGAAGCATTCACAGAATCCCTAATGCACTCATCCAAGTTTTATGGTAAGATGGTGGTTTGACACATGTAACTAGAGAACTCTTTTGCTTAAGTATTCATGTGAGTTTTGGAGAGGATTGAGAGCCTACGAATGCAGTAAATTGTGATAAGCGTTCATTGATCTGTTGAATTGGACACTTCTTTTGAGAATATCATTACATGGTTTGTGATAAGATAGTGGAAATATTTAAGATATGACGAAGGTCAACTTAGGATCAACGTTTAAGCCTTTCAAGCTAACTCTTTCCATCATAGACCCCTAGTAGCCAATTTTGAGCCAATAAACACATGTAACTTTTTCTTTTCATATTCCCACATTATCCATAACTCTTCACATTGGAGTATAACCTATATACTGATTTTTCCTATCCTTGTTACTTTCAAGTGTGTACTAGATGTGGAATTATTTTTTTTTTTTGCAAGGAATAAAAAAAAAAGAGAAAAAAAGGAAGAACATAAATTACATGGTGTTCAAGTGAGTGAGCTTCAAAGGCAAAAATATTAAGGCTGGGTAGAAATAGCAAAATATCAGAGTGACATAATTGTTCACCAAATTATAAAAAACAATAATGAAAAAAAGAAAAAGAAAAAGAAAAAATAATTATTCGATGATTTGAAAGGTTGAAGAGTACATCAAGTGAGAAATGTGGTTTATTGAGATGTTTAACAAGATTCCATTTGTATGTACTTGGAAGTTTTTGAATCATTTTCATCTTTTTTTTTTCATATAGCCCCAAACCTAAGCCACGTTACAACCTTTTGTGCTGACCGTTCTGATTCTAAGTAAGATTTTGGAAAGAGTGGTGGAAGTCTCATTTGTTAGTGTTTCTATCATAAGACTAGTGTTTGCTTGTTACTTGTACATAATTGCCTAATTCCCCATGAGAATGTGTGTACACCTATTGTCAACTCCATAGAGATAATCCTCACACGAAACACTTTATACCCGTGAGTTATGGAGTTGAACCTTTCGCTTGAAATGTTCTTGATGTTGCATGTGTCAGGGTTTCTGGTTAGATAGATATAGTTTGGAACACACACACACTTTGTGGATTGCTATAGGTGGATTGCTTGTGATAGGGTTAATGAATTTCTAAGATTGCTTTGATATGTGAATTTGGAAAGTGTGACTTGGTGGCCTTTGTTTGTGATTTTCTTTGGTCTCTTTCATTGTTTGGCATGAAAATTCATAGGGACTAGCAATGAGTAAGTTGAGGGGTGTGATGAGTGCGCGAAAGTGCACTCTAAATATCCTATTATTGAAATAAAGTGCTAAAATGTGAATAGAAATAATGAGATATAATTTATATTATTGAATTTAATATCTATTCACACAGAGATATATTTGAGAATGATTTTATAATATTTTAAATCTCAAATATTGCAGGAATAATTCCCAATTATATCGGACATCACTTTTCAACTAAGCATGATTTTCATCTGAGAAGACTTTTCAAGGAGTAGGACTTTTCAAGGAGTAGGACTCTTCAATGTTGGGAGACTTTTCCAATATCACAAGATTTGAGGGGACCGGTTGGTGAGGTGTAATATACACCATTTTTTTAAAATATAAAGATATTGTAAAGGAGAGTTGGTAGGTGGATAGAGTGAAGCAGGACTTTTCAATGGGTGGATAACTTTTGAATTAGAGGAGTTTGAATGGATTTTGACTTCTTTTTGGGCTGAGACGTAAGAGAGCAAAAGATGTTTTCTTTTGGCTTAGCTGGAAGGACGTTTAGACGGATCGCAGAAAGGGAGAATTCCCATGGCCGCATTTGCTCTATTATTTTTTTTCCCTTGAGATTTTTGTTGTTCATTATATTTATGGGTAACTAAATTCTCAAGTAGGGATAGAGATGAACTTGCACATTAGATGATATTTTTAATTTATTTTTGATTTTTAATTACTAAAACTCTTTTGCTTTATCATTCTCAATTTATTGTTGATGTTTTCTTCTCCAAATAATCATAGAATTTATTCTGTTTATGGATTCAGTCATACTTTTTCTATTGAATGGATTAGCTCTTTGATTATGTTTGGATCAATTATTTATCTATATTGATTTAATTCTTTGCTGCAATATCGCTTCCTGAGTATATTGTCGTTGTTAGATTTTCTCAATAGTGATAATAATTTACGTATTTTAAAAGTGGTGAATGGTTTTCAAAGGGTTACATTTGGTTTAATCTTGGTTTATAAATTTATAACTTTCGATTGTAAATTTTGGGAATTGAGTTCCCAATTGAGTTATTCAACGAATTAAGAATAATTTAAATACCATATTTGTGCAAGGGATTTTTGACGCTTTAATGTTTGTCAAATTTGAGTACTTTTTCTGTTGGTCACTCTGTTTCACTTTAATTTGTATTTAAAATTAATATTTGTCATCCATTAGTCATTTAATATTTTTCTTTAGTTTCTTTATTCCTTCTACTATTCTTTAATTTGTCTTTCTGTGGAATTGACACCCCAAAGCTGTACTACAACTATCGCATTATTTTTTGGTCGTAATCACCTTATATGAAGACTTATTGTTGAGGACATGAGTTGGAATTATATTGATAATAGGAGCTGCTGTTAGCACAACATCTCCCCAAAATTTTAGTGGAAGGGAGGCTTGGAAAAGAAGGGCTCTAGTAGTGGAAAGGAGATGTTTGTGTTTTCTCTCCACCACCCCATTCTTTTGAAGGGTGTAGATACATGATTTTTTATGTAAGATGCCATGAGAATTATAAAAGTCTGTCATTTGGAACTCAAGGCCATTATCATATTTTATTTGTTTAACTTTAGCATTAAACTGATTTTTGATCATATGAACAAAGTTTTGTAGGATGGTTCTTGCTTCAGACTTGAATTTCATTAAGTAAACCCATGTAACTCGGCTTTTGTCATCCACAATAGTTAGAAAATAGTGATGACCTCGGATGGAAGGATTAGAGTATGATCCCCAAATATCACAGTGAATTAACTCAAAAGGAAGGGAAGTAGAAATGGAATTCAAATGAAATGGTTTCCTCTTTTGTTTAGCCAAGTGACAAACTGTGCATTGCATTTCACTATTACATCTTATATTAAGAACATGAGATTGAATAATATTCATCATCTGATGAGGTACATGTCCTAATCTAAAATGCCATAGATCAAAGCTTTTTGGTTCACTTGAGCTTGAGTCTTGACTGTTGGCAGAGTGTGTGGACTGACTGGAAAGGTTTTTGGTTGATGAAAGACCTTTGATAGCATGGCAGGAGGGGAATCGAGGTCTGAGGAAATAGTGGCCATTGGAAACTTCAGCAAGACCAGGTCCTGTATGAAGCAAAAATTTTCAAGAAATACAAGACAAAGAGAAGAGTCTTGAGTGAGCTTGCTGGCAGATATAAGATTAAAAGTGAAGGTGGGTACACACAAGACATTTGTGAGAGTAAGTTTATCTAAAATCCTAATAGTGCCTATACGTGTCACCTTAGCATGTGTTTTGTTTGGGAGGTGTACCTGGGTTTGTTTTTCACAAGTAATGGTGGTGAGAAGTGAGATGGAACAGACCATATGGTTTGTGGCTCCAGTGTCAAGGATCCATTGGGAAGCATGTGACATATCAGATTTGTGGTTTATGGAGGAATGTGTATTTTGATTATGGTTTGCAGAAAAATAGAAGATGCTGGTAGGATAAAATCAGTAGGAGTTTGAGGAGTTATACCTGTCATATTGGATGAGTGATGGCTGGGAAATTTGGCATCTGTGGCTGTTGAAAGGTGAGCGCTAAGTTGGGTGATTTGCAGGTTTCCCACTTTTGGATTGAGCTGAGAAGATTGAGCATTGACAAGAGCTACTATTTGCTGAATTTTAGCTTCAGTCAGGGGTAGTTGTGAAGGACTCAAGAAGCTCTTTTCCTGGTTTTGAGCAGTGACTTGATTGGCTGAATGGGTATATGATGGTGCACCAATTGAGTACCCAAGCTTAGACTTAGTGAACTTAAAGCTGGGTGGGAATCCAACCAAACGGTGGCTTTTTTCCTTTATTTGTCCCAACTTTCCACAATGATAGCATGTAACATCTGTTTTCTCCTTCTTTTTGGCTTGATTGTGGTACACAATCAAAATAGATGACTTAGTGGCAGGCATAACAAGAGTTCTAGCTTGCCTTTGTCGTTCTTCTTGTAGAACAAGAGAGAAAATCCTGTCCAATGAAAGCATGGGACAGATGATAATGATTTGTCCTCTTATACTGTCATAGGTGTCATTTAGTCCCATTAAGAACTTGAACACTGAGTCTGTTTGTTGAGCTTCTCCTATGGACTTGCAGGTGCATAGACCACAAGAGCAATGAGGTAATAGTCTATAGTTGTGAAGCTCCTCCTACATCGCTTTTAAGCTGGGTGAAGTAATCACTCACGAATTGTTTCCCTTGAATGATGGATCCAAGTTGTTGTTGCAGCTGGTAGATGCGTACATTATCAGGTTGTGCAAAACGAGCTTTGAGTTTCTTTAGCTGAGCTGATATACAGAACATTGGAGGCAATTTCTTTTGAGATTGAGTTGAGGATCCAGGAGAGTATCAAGTTGTTGCAGCGGAGCCAATGGACATAAAGGGTACTGGAAAGCTCAGGTGTTTCAATGGTTCCATCTAGGAATCCAAGCTTGTTCTTGATTGAGATGGCCAGGTTGATTGAACGGTGCCAAGAGAGGTAGTTGGGGCCTGTGAGATGAGGTGTGACAACCACAGTATTGGCATTGGCACTGTGGTGCAAATAGAAAAGACTATTAGGGTCCTCGGATGGAGAAGTGTTCTGGGAAGAGTGATGCTGTGGATTTCCCTCAACCATGGGAACAAAGAGTTAAAGATAAAGTAATGAAAGAGTGAAGGAAGGAGAAGTGGTGACAAAAAGAGAGATGATTGAGAACAGAAAGAGAGGAGCAGGTTTTACCAGACCTGCTTTGATACCATCTTAGAAAGGTGACTTGAAGAGGAAGAAGAATGAGAGGAAACCGAGGGCCAACAAAGAAAATAATTTTTCTGTAATTCTCATTAAGCTCTTCACAAATGAATACAATTTTTATATGCTATACACACAACTACAAATGAGTAGAAAAGACCAAAAAGGAAAGCAACTGAATTTTGACATGTGCACAAGCATGTATACATGTTTACAAAATGAAAGAATATACTGGCACATCCACCCTAGTGCTAAGAGCAGACTGCAGACCACTCATTGTCTCAATGTACAGTCTGGTCTTGTAATTCCCTGTGTAGTGGCTGTATCTTCATCTATTATACCAGCAGCAGAGTTGGGTCTCCCCTCTATAGGCCTTAATGTATTTGGCTTTTATGACGGAGCAACGAAAATGAATGTGGGTGGTGTTCCAACATTGTTTGCAGCAGTGCAAGGTAGTGGGCACATTGGTTACATGACTTGGTAGTGCAAAAATGCTTGCTTGGCATCAGGTGGTGTTTTACCATGCAAATGTAGCAACGTGAAGGGTTGGTGGAGGAAGGTGGTTGTCCGTGACTTCTGCGGTGTGGAGGAGAGAGGACGTGTGACGATGGCATGGGTGAGACGAGGCGAGGCTATGGTGGGGATGTGACTACTGGAGTTCACCGTTCACTATAGTGGGAGTCTGTTCTGTTTTGAGGAGCAAGAACAGGGGCTTGTGTTGGTGTCTCATGGGGCTGCTGGTCTTTGTGTCGAGCAATGAAACCATGGTGGGCTGTGCAAGGGGTGGAGTGGCAGGGGAGGAAATCGTTTGTGGAGAAGGGTGTGGTGCTGTCGTGAGAGGCGCGACGCCATTTTATTGGCAGTAATATTGTCTTTAAAAAAAAATGTTACTTTTGGGAAAAATAGTGTTGTACACTTTTACCTCAGATTTCTCAAATGGTCTTTTTTTCCTGTGTAAAGCCCAAAAGGGAGAAACACAAATCCAGCCCCTCCATTTGATGCGGTGCCGTTTAATGAAGGGTATAAAACCCTAATAATTTTTTTTCTTCTTCTTCCCCCTTCTCTCTCCCTCCCCCTCTCCCCTCCTGCGCCGAAACACAATTTTTTTTCTTCTTCTTTCCCTCTCTCTCTCTTCCCTCCTGCACTGAAACACAAGGCTTACCGTGAGGGTGTAAAGGAAAAAGATCAAGACACAAAGAAAATAGTGAAAAAATTCATTCTTGGTATTATTGAATCACACATAGGATTATTCGATGTAACCCCAACCTTGAAGATAACTGCCACAAGCATTCAAAATGACCCTCCTCTCTTCTCTCTTTGTGTTTTATAGTATCATAATTACAAATGAATCTAAAGAAGAAGAAGCTAACACACCGTTTCAAGTAAAAGCAATTATAAAATGATACGCTTTATTACAACACAAAACCCTATCACACATGCCTCATAAACGACTCGTTTCATTAAAACCCCAAAACTCTTCGTTTCATCCTTGATTCTCCCTACAGCTTCCTTCTATCAACTGCTTCCCGCGCCCATGACAGGGGGAAAGGTACGCCGTGCGAGATGGAGGCTGGAACGACGTGGATGGAGACGAGAAGATCAATGACGGCAAAAGCTTCGGAAGAACATGAGGAAATCTGTGTGCAACGGATCTTAGGCTGGTAGAGCTGCGGTGGAGACTTGTCGGCTTCTCTTGAACGTGGTGGTGCTCAAAACGTGGTGGTCGGCACTTTCTGTGCATGGGGAGTCGACGTGGAGGTGCTAGCCACGTGCGGCGTATTCTTAGGTTCGGTGGCTCCTTACTGAGAAGCAACGAACTAAGGAAGGTAGAGAGGGGCAGTCATGTGCTTACTGGCATGGCGCAAGGTGATAGAGGGTGACTGGTAGTCGGTTTCTTTGGCCTTCGGTATATTCTGTAATAGCTCCCAGTGGTGGCTTCCGGAGAGGGAGAGAAGAGCTAGCGTGCTCTGTTTTGGAATGGGAAAGCATAGGTATTTGTGGTGATGTTAGGTTGTTTTATGCGGTGGAGACCTTGGATGAAGGAGAGCTGACTTTGGACGTGGGTTTGGTGCATCTGTGGCCTATGGGTTATTGCCTTCAGCTTCAATGCACAGTGAGTAAAAAAACCGCTGTGAGCTTAAGGTTGGCAACGTGCAACGGTGGTTTGTTGTGGCGTGCTTGGAGGCTTGCTGTTTTGTTTGCCATGTAGAGCTTGCTAGACATGGAGGATGGGAGTTGGCAGATGTGCAAAATGGGAAGAAAAAACAAACTGAACGACAAAAGTAGGGACAAATGAGACAAATACATGAGTGATAAAACCGTTAGAAAAAGTTGGAATAAAAAATACTATTACTTTTCGGATTGAAGGTTTTATATATGAAAAAGCTACTTTCCCTCTTTATTTTACCACTCCATTTCTGCTGATCAATTTTTTATTTTTTTTTTATTTTAACTTAGTGATTAAAGAAGTGATTTTAAGTATATTAATTTATTTTTTTTATTTTTTAAAAATATTTAAATATATTAAAAAATATAAATAAATAAAAAAACGTTAGGCATACCGCCTAGCGCTAAGAGTGAGGCGGCAGAGTAGCTCCACTCTTTATATATAGAAGATATATATATATATATATATATATATATATATATGCAGTGACCGTGGCGAGGTAGTTCATGGGAGGCCGTGTAATAGAAGAAATATATTTATAATCGTGAATTGTACAACCATCGTATAACTATTGTGAAAAAAGTGAATAAAACATGACTTATGTAGAAAAAATTAATTTTTTAATAGTAGATCTCACTTCTTTTCAAAGTAATTACGTGACGTTTACGTACTGTACGATTATATGTAGAATTACTCTATACACTAATAGGGATTGAACGTGTAGTAGTGGAGAGATTGTGACGTGGGGCTAAACTATCGTGAGACTTGAGTGGCAGTCGTATAGAAGGGAGACGTGCATGGGGTTGTTTCTGGAAGAGAAGGCGAATATGGGAAGTTTAAATACATTTTTAAATAATAATAATAATAATAATAATTAATAACCAACAATTTATGAAAAACATAAAATTTGACAATAGATATTAACAATAAAAATATTTTTGATATTATTTTAAAATATAGTTAAATAAATAAAATTTATTATATGATCTAGTTACAAACCTCAATCTCAATAAATAATAGCCCTCGAACTAATTAAAAATAGACCATTAAACCTAATTTAGGCCAAATAAGATTATCTATCAAACTTTGCTACTTATCATCCCCACACACCACATTTTTTTTTTTTTTGGATTTATTCTTCTTAAACTAATTGAATTCTTTTACTCATTATCTATATACCATATATTTGATAAGAGAAAAAAAATAAAAAAATATGGTGTGTGACGTATGAGGATGATAAATAGAATTTTTTTTATCTATATCCCGACCTTAAAAATATTTAGCCAGGTTGTTAAAGCAAATGATAGCTATTTTTTCAAAAAATTAATAATACCACAAACTAACGATGGATATTGAAGCCAGCACCCAACAAGTGTTATTTTAGCTATATAAACTGACTTGTGGATCAAAACGTGCTCAAAGCATTTAATTTGAAACAACTAGACATGCCAAGCAACATCTTCATCTAGGCAGGCCACAAAAGTGCAACTAAAATAATAAAAAAGAGAATGATATATACACAAAAAAATTATATAAAAATAAATATACGAATTGACGTTTCATGTAATCCATTAGATTTACTTTATAGTAAAAATAACTTTATAATCTGATGTACCATATCAAGTCACAAAAATAATTCAATTTGTGTGTTACTTTTGTGTAATACATTTGTAGCTAAAGTATTTCTCGTAAAAAAAGAAGATAAGACTCCGCATATCGACACACTGCCCAAGTAGCACCAGCACCCTTCCCTTCTCTGGATCTTCTTCATATAGAACTCCAGTTCCTTTTCTTCCAAGATGTATCTTTGAAAACACAAAATGGTGAGAAACAGAATAAGATGACACAGAAAACTGAATACGAAAAAAAAATTGTAAATCTTGTACTTACCCATCAGCTCTACCGCATTGTCCTGGTCGAGAAGCGATGCAAGCCAACAATCTACCACTCCCAAACTGCTCTTCAATATGGAGATCAAGTTTACGACCTTGCTGGCGCTTCTCAAGCTTCCTAAGGACATGGTTACTCTTCTTTGCTTCCTCTGTAGCTGCTTCTACTTCCTGCTGATTGATATGATGAAACTTGTTATTTCAAATTGATAATGTACAAACCAAAAACGAAGATGAACGCTTCTGACAGCAAACAAATGTACAGTTCATCAGAAAATACTATCTAGATTTCCATTGCAGCTTGATAGAAGACATTGAAGAAGGAACCACCGTTTACTTGTGAGAAAAAAAAAAAAAAGAAGAATGAAATGGCATCGGTTCTATCCAGAACAAATACCCGGAGTTGTATTCCTGCATGATAAGTAGATCAACTATTGGAAACAATGAAGACAATGGAAAAGAAGCAACCCCCACATCAATGGCATCTTTAAACAGAATACACAGTATTAAATTAGAGTTCTGGCATTTTGATGCTCAGCAATGATATTCCAGACCTGATACCCTAATGAATCAATTTTGTGATACAGATCAAGTAAATGAGGTGAAATCATCCTAAAAAACTTGTCAATAACATAATCCAACAACTCTGCCCCCACCAAACTTCCTTCATTTAAGCCTTAAGGACTACAAATGATACATAGAAGCGAGCATTTGCCTGTAAAGGCACAACATTCAGTTATATATGTAAAAGCAAATATAAATAATATTCCTTTCTGTCTGATCTAATTGGTAGGAAAATACTGGATTTCAATACAAAAATCACAAAAGATATATTGATCCTAGCTTAGAAGCAGAAGACACACCATACCTACACCAGAATGGTCTAACTCACCCTCTTCCCACCAACCAAAAGGGTACCTAGCAAGTTGCATTATCAAACAGATACAGGAAATGAAGAAAATATTTTTTTTGATAAGTACAACGAAAATTTTATTGATACGGATGAAGTAGGCAAAACCCATGTACACAGGAAGTATACAAAAGAAAGGATAAATATATTCTAGGACCCAGAAATTAAAAATAGAAAATCATGAACACTAGTTCCGTTAAGCACAATGGATGAAAACCAGAGTAATAAGGTGTGAACAAAAAAGTTTCAAAGTTCCTCCATTGTGCACTCCGTATCTTCAAAGCACCGATCATTCCTTTCCATCCAAATACATCATATAATGCACAAAGAAATCATCCTCCAAAATTTTCAAAAGAAAAAAAAAAAATCATCCTCCAAACAGCAGCCGCTTGGGGACAGCCTTGAATATCCTTCAAGCAAGCTAGTAAATCCACCACCCTTAAAGGCATAACCCAAGCCACACCAATTCTTCTAAAGATCTCATCTCACAACTCTCGTCACCTCACAATGCAGTAATAAATGATCCTCTGATTCCCCATTTTTCTTGCATAAATAACACCAATCCATAACAATGAGACCTCGCTTCCTCAAATTGTCCGTGGTCAAAATATTCTCAAGAGAGGCAGTCCATATGCTATCATGCGACTTTGGAAGGCACATAAGACCTCCAAATACTCTTCCATGGAAAAGGAACATTACCATGTGAAGCCAACATCTCACTGCAAACCGTTTGCTCCCATTGGGCCTCCACCGCATCCTATCATGTACCGATAGGCCTCTCATAGAATATATAAGACTGAAAAATTCAGAAACAGTATCTAGGAAATGAAGAAAATATTATCACATGAATGCTAGCCATCATTAAAAAGAACCAAGGAAGAAATTGTTGGGAATTTGGACCTCCCAAATTCACCCCCCAAGATCCACCATTTGCAGGAATATCAAGAAAAATAGAGAAATAATAACAATACAAGAATTTACGTGGAAAACTCCAAAAACAGGAGAAAAACCACCAAATCTAGAGAAGAAAATCCATTATGTGAAAAATTGTTACAATCACACAATTTTTCTCCTCACCCCAAGGACACCCACAAAGCTTCCTCACTAGCAAAACTTTAACTCTCATATCTTCTCCTTTTACAAAAAAAAGGCCAACAAAGGAATTTTACTAAAGTAAAAAATTACTAGTTAAGCTTTAGACTAGTGTCCTTTATCAAGAAGGTTAAGCCTCCTTTTACAAGCCTTGAACCATGCCCCTTTCTCATTTCCTACCAATGTGAGATTAGCAAAGGAGCAAAAAACCCAACAATCTCTACCTTGTGACTTTGGCTGATCCCACAGCCACACTCCACCCCAATGAAGATCTTCATAGCTTCTGTTATCATGCTCCACCATAAAAGCATACCTACCCAGAAAAAACCAATTCCAAGCATTTCACTTTGGCCCATGTCAAAAACAATCTTGCTGAAAATTATGGTGTAACTTCCACGTTTGGCTTTCCTCGAAGTTCATCAGCCATCGACATGAATTTCCACCATACACCCTGGATCAATGCCAAACCAATGCCTGTGTGCAAACTTGTGGACTCGCTAACATTAACACATCCTCTATCATGGCAACTTTGGGAATTAGCGGCATGCCATGAGGATGTACATGTCCCTTTCCAAAGGACATCGTCTTCCATGGAGAGAGACAAAGTTAGCTTCATTTCCACTATCTCCATTTCTGACTTGGAGCCACTTGCCAAACCTGCTCCTTGTACTAGCTGTTTCACCAGTCACTAGTATCACTACTAACTTCATGGGTTGGTCTGCCCTTCAACGCATTGTGTAATTCTGATTGAATCAAAACATTCTTGACTTGAACTCGCCAAAATTGATTCTCCTATCAAATTTCTCTACCACAAATCTGATAGGATTTGAAGCCCTACTTCCTGATATTGCCTTAATGAATTTTACCGTAGAAATGAATAGTACTCGCTAAGTAAGCTCCCAGGAAAGATTGGAGGGTCACAATGGTCTTGCTTAAATTCCAATCTCCTAAACAGAACCTTCTTAGACATTACATATCCACACTACCACACCAAAGCTCCACCCCCACCAAAAGGACCTAGGCTCTGATACCACTTGTTGGGAATTTGGACCTCCCAAATTCACCCCCCAAGATCCACCATTTGCAAGAATATCAAGAAAAACAGAGAAATAATAACAACACAAGAATTTGAGTGGAAAACTCCAAAAACAGGAGAAAAACTATCAGACCTAGAGAAGAAAATCCACTATGTGAAAAATTGTTACAATCATATAATTTTTCTCCTCACCCCAAGGACACCCACAAAGTTTCCCCACTAGCAAAACTTTAACTCTCACCTCTTCACCTTTTACAAAAAAAAAAAAGGTCAACAGAGGAATTTTACTAAAGTAAAAAATTACTAGTTAAGCTTTAGAGACTGGTGTCCTTTATCAAGGAGGTTAAGCCTCCTTTTATAAGCCTTGAACCATGCCCCTTTCTCATTTCCAACCAATGTGGGATTAGCAAAGGAGCAAAAAACCCAACAGAAATCAAACTAGTCGATCAAATTCTACACCTTTGAAACCAACATCACCTAACTGAATTTCATAAATTGTCATCATTACCAGCAAGTGGTTACAACTTATATGTAGCTTTTCACCTTTGAAAGAAAACATAACCTTAGCCCATTAACATAGAACTTTTTGAAAGTGGAAGAAGGGGGCCAGCCACCCAAATTTTCATAAAATGCACCCTTTCTATTAGATCCAGTAATTTCAGGACCTTTTCATTTGCCAGCAGAAAATGAGGGAAAATGCCATAAACGCCAATAAAAAGACCGAACAAGTAGTAAAAAAAAAAAAAGATTTTGAAAACTGTATTTTATATGAAAAATAATCATGTACAATACATTTGCATCTGCAAGCATTTCATGTGCATTAGTAATGCAACACACATTAAGACTAATACAATGAGCAATTTCCTCTTAACTGTCAGGTTATTGTCACATCCGGCTGTACAGAGACTTATAAAAATAAACATCTGGCTGTACAGAAGCTAATAATCAATCTAAATGAAAGCAAACAATTTGGAGAAAATGACCAATGGTACCTCTGGGGTTTCCTTCTTAGCAGCCACCACTGCGTGAATCGGGCAGCATCCACCTGAACAATGGCACTTTTCACTAGAGTTTGTGTTCTCACAAGCTCATTGTTTGAAGCATTGTAGACAACATCCAGTGGTGGCTACCCCATGAGTAGTTTGAAGCATTGTAGACAACATACGTGTTTTGCAGTTGACAACTTCACTACCCCATGAGTAGTTCCCGGTATCCAATCTGTGGGCTCTCCATTTCACATTGCCTCCTCTCACCCGAATTCGCCTCACGGTCTTGTTGCCTGAAAGCTTAGTATTAGCAGGCTGGTGGCCAAGCTCATACCTGCACAAGTCTAAAAGTGATCAGCATTGCATAGAGAGAAAATTAATGATATTACAGGCAAATGCGAACATCAAGCCTCACGTGAAAAAGCCAACTCAAATATATCATCATGACTCAGGAATGTCTGCTTTAATTTTACCAATAATACATATACACGCACATATATATACATATATCGAGAATCACATATTATATAATCTTTTTTTTTTTATAACTAATAAGAATTTTATTACCATGAATAGGCATAGCCCAAGTACAAAGTATATACGAGGAAATACCTACACACAACGACTTATATAATCTAGTATCCTCAGAAATACCGTATACATATATATATTTTTTTGATAAATAGAAATACCGTATACATATTAGGAGGTGAAACAATAACAAGTTTTTATCCTTGGGAAATTTTAGTACAAAATTTGAACTCGTGTTAAAATATTAACCATGCAACACTATATCAAACGACCCGACGATAAATAAAGGTAATCTTCAGTGACACCAAACAACCTGAGATTCCCACCCGTATCCTAAAGTACCAAACTCAATACATCACACTAGATAGAGCCGTTGTACAAAATTCTCACGTGGCTACGCATTAGGACAAGGGAAAGAAGGAAAACAGAAAAATTAGAAAACAAAACAAAAGAGAGTCAAGAAAGGATATTACTCAAATGTGTTTTGTAACTGAAACTCAGTGTAAATATTCAAACGTAAAATTCGAAAACGAGAGTTCAGCTCAGGACAGCAACATATATGTATATTGGGTAAGAAGCACTCATTGAGTTTAACAATCAAACAGCCCTGAATAACCAAAGGTCGAGAATTGATAAAAATGAAGACCACAGCACTAACAGATCCGACAAGAGATAAAAACCCCGATCAGGAAGCCGAGAAAATGCAAGAACAAAGAGTATAGCAGTCGGGAAAGGAAAGAAAACATTGCTTCCATACTCTTTCTGACCAACCAAACAGAGACGGGAGATAATATTATAAATTAATAACACAAACAAATTAATGAGTGAGAAAGGGTGGGTTGCATTACTTTCTCTTCTTCCTCCATGTCTTCTTACTCCAGTGGCATGCCTCTTGTGAATAGAGTCACGCGAGATACCTAAAATTTATCGAGCAGAAGCTTCCATTAGCTCGAGCATGAAAGAAAGGGAGAGAAAAGAGAGAGTGCCTGCTGATTGTCTCATTACCCATGGTTGCGGATTGGAGAGGGAGATCGAAGAGTACGAGTATTTGTTCTTCTTCAGCGCCTCTGGCTTCTTCTTCTCACCAACAGGCAACAGGCAACAGCCAAGGGCCCAAGAGTAAGACCGTTCAACCAGGCCGGGTCTTACCCTGACATAAAACGGATTACCCAACCTGCCCCTACCCGGAATGGGTACGGGTATAGGACCCGGATACCGGGTTTAAACATTAAACCCGATACTCGGTCTGGTTTCTATTTAAAAATTCATTTTTGTAATGAAACGATGACGTTTTTGTCAACTAACACGACGTCGTTTTAATTTGAGGTTTTAATAACCCACCCCGGCGATCTCTCTCTCTCTCTCTCGCGCACGCCGAAACCCTAGGTTCCATGCCACTTTTCCTCTGCCGATCGAAGCTTCGTTGACTCGTGGCCCTCGTCTTCATCCCCCTGTGGCGCTCTGCCAGTCGTAAGGCAGCCTCTCCGTCGTAGATATCAAGAACCCAGGGTTAGTTTCTATCTGTGTCACTCTCTCTCTCTCTCTCTCTCTCTCTCTCTCTATCTCTCTGTGTTGGAACTCTTATAACTGATAGATTCTTGTATCTGTCTTAGCTTGTGTTCGAAGAGTCTGGCGGATTGGTTGATGTTATATGTCCTTTTTAATTCTAGCGTGTTTTGTTCTCTGCATTTTATTTTGATTTGGGTCTGTTTGGTTGCCTGGAAAAAGAGGAGGCAAAAGAAAAAACATGAGGTTTGCCAAATCTATTGAGTTGGGCTTGAATATGCTGGATAATGCACTTGCAGTAGAGTTCAAAATGAACATCATCGAAGTAAAATAGTGTTAGTTTTGATATATTAGGTTACAAAAAATATAGATTTATTTCAAACAGGACCAAATCAAAGCCTTAAATTATCTCTTTATCAATGCTTCTGTCCTGGGATTTGATATTGTTGACTGTAAAGTAGATTTTGTCTCATGTGATCTCAGTGTTGAATGAATTTCTTGTTTGAACATGGTATCGTTGTAACCCTTCCATGCAATATAGGCTACTAATACTCTCAAAGCATGTTCGCCACCAACCGTAACAGCACTGTCTGCTAAAGTTGTCCCTTTTTTATGCGTTTACCTGGCAGAACCTGTGGTTTTTTTATGCATATTCTAGCACTTGCTTCCATTTCATTTCATGCTCTTTTGCATAGTGTTTCTACTAGAGCCCATATTTATAAGGGGATGCCTATATGGCAGTCTTTAACAGGGCAGCTGCATTGTATACACACAGATTGCTGTCTCTCTACCGAGATGCACCAAATCATTTATCCATCTGATGGACCTGGTAATAGCGATTTTTGTCATCAGATACTCGGGATCACATTTTATAAGTTCAAGATCATCAATTAGAATGAGAAGATTCCAGTTTCATTATCAAAGTATCTGCTTCAGAATTTCATTTAGAGCTCCCCTATTGATAAGTGCTGGGTTCCTGCAATTTTTATTTTCCATTTTTCTTGCACAGTAATTATTGCTTTCTTCGAGTAGATTTCTGTCTGTTGTTTTGCAAGTTTCTCATTTTTTTCTATTTTGTTTATATGCTCCGCTCGATATGTATGAGCTATGCTGATTTTTTCATCTTCCAATGTGTGATAGGCATGAAGTTGTTGCCATTTTTTCTGGAACCACTTGGTAGTAGTTTAAAAGCTGTTGATAGACGGGATTGTATAACGACAATTGACTGAGTATATTATCCAGACAAGACTATAGGCAAAGTATGAGAATGATGAAATTCCCAAAGCGTTACTTGATAGTCATTTTAACCTTCATCAGCACATCTGTTTGCTACATAGAACGTGTGGGCTTCTCTATTGCATATACAGTTGCAGCTGATGACGCCAAGGTAAGCCAATCAACTAAAGGAATGATACTTTCTACGTTCTATTGTGGATATGCCTGCTCACAGGTGCCTGGAGGATGGGTAGCTCAGAAAATTGGGGGAAGGAAGGTCCTCCTTATTTCTTTTGTGTTGTGGTCGTCGACTTGTGCATTAGTCCCATTAGACCCTAGTAAAGTTGTGGTGTTAGTGATTGCCCGCTTGCTTGTTGGTGTGGCACAAGGCTTCATCTTCCCCTCCATCCACACGGTTCTAGCACAGTGGGTTCCACCACATGAAAGATCTAGATCTGTTTCTCTAACAATGTCTGGGATGTATCTTGGCGCAGCTGCGGGAATGCTTGTCCTTCCAAGCCTGGTGAAGTATAGAGGGCCCCAATCTGTATTTCTTGTCGAGGCAGCATTAGGTGCCATGTGGTGCTTGCTTTGGTTCAAGTATGCTAGTGACCCTCCTCGGTCTGAACATCCGAAAGCCACCGCTGCTGGTTTTGGTGAGTCTTTGTTGCCGCTCAAAGGAAACCAGAAAATGAAAGTGGAGAATGGTGGATTGTCTGCCAGAACTCCCAGCATCCCATGGAAGAAGATTTTACTCAGCTTGCCAGTTTGGGCCATTGTTGTAAATAATTTCACTTTCCATTATGCCTTGTATGTGTTGATGAACTGGCTGCCAACATACTTTGAGCAAGGCCTGCAGCTTAGCCTTCAGGAGATGGGATCATCTAAAATGATGCCATATTGTAACATGGTTATATTTTCAAATATTGGGGGAGTGGTTGCTGACCACTTAATCACCAAGAGAATTTTGTCTGTGACTAAAATCCGGAAGTTGTTGAACACTGTTGGATTCTTAGTTGCTGCTCTTGCGTTGATGGCAATTCCCATTTTCAGAACCGCTGGTGGAGCCATCTTCTGTTCTTCTGTGGCTCTTGGTTTCTTGGCATTAGGAAGAGCTGGGTTTGCGGTAAACCACATGGATATTGCTCCGAGATATGCAGGGATTTTGATGGGAGTTTCTAATACTGCTGGCACATTCGCTGGCATCATTGGAGTTGATCTCACTGGTAGGCTTCTTGAAGCTGCGAGAAGTGCTAATGCAGACCTTTCAAGTCCAGAAACCTGGAGAACAGTGTTTTACATACCTGGGTTTCTCTGCATCTTTAGTTCTTTGGTGTTTATACTGTTTTCGACAGGGGAGAGAATTTTTGATTGAGTTTTCTTTGTTTCTTGTAAAGGTCAGATCTGGCCGTCGAGATCCATTTTATAAATTTCTGCTGATGAGCCTTCTGATGCTTGTTCAGCATGCCATTCTATCCAAAGAGGTATATGATGCAACTGCCAACGAAAGAATTTGAAGGGTAGCTTAGCTGTAGGATAGCTATTGAATATATTCTTTGATGTGCCACTGTAAAGAATCTGCAACTCATGTACTTGTTATATTCAATCATGACGCCATAATCGAACAGGTTCTCATCTTGGCTCATGAAGCAATGTATCTTTGTGATAAGTTAAAGTTGTAACTGACTGATTGCATAAGAAAATAAAAGGCTCCAGCAATAGAGCTGGATAATGAGGATTTGTTGCTTATATGGTTCGCAGATGATTTTATGTTGCTAATTTCTATTGCCTACAAGCATCATTGCATAGCATGTTGAACAGTCTATATATGTTGCCGACCACTCAGAACTAGAAACTTTAGACTTTAGTTGTGGCCTCGGAAACTTTTCCTCTCATCGTCGCCCTGTTCACCGACGAAGATATAGGCATGCAAAGACTAGAACCAAAACATGTAAACCTTAGTTTCAACTACAACAGCACAAAACATGTCCAACAGAGACTTCATCAAGCCATCTATTTTGCACTCAGAGACCAATGAATTAGCACTTGCATTATCCTCATCATTTATGTGCTGAACTCACTTTCATTCTCAATTATCATCTCAAATTCTGGCCATAGAGTATTGCTTTCAACTGTTTGCGAAAGCAGAACTTTTCAGATGTGAGCTTATTTAGACATTGACTATACCTCTAATAATAGAGTGCATTTTAATACTTGTAAACGTGTACCATAGTGTTTAATTACATGTTATTAGTTTTCTAGCTTATTTCTAACTTAATTATATACAAGATTTAGTATTATATGATATTATACCAGTATTATTATACATTAGTATTACATATTATTATATATTGGTTATTATACATTAATATTACATGTTATTATACTTTGGTGTTTATATATTAGTATCCCATGTTATTATACATTAGTATAACATGTTATTATACATTAGTATTACATGGTAGGGATAGTATGATATTTACATATACTAAACTATTATTAGTCAATTTATATTATAATATAAATATATTATTTTATAATAATTAGCTCATACTAGTACATTATTGAATTTAACTAACTATGTAAGTTATAGTTATATAAAATATATAGAATAATACATATATTTTTGTAACATATGTACAATATCGAAATTGGATGCAGAGTCAGAGTTAGAGTCAAACAGTTGGAGTTGAATCTGAGTGGAGTCAGAGTCGGTCCAACGTTACCTTTGATTTCGACTCCAACTTGTCGAAGCTAAAGCGGAATCGGAGTCGTGTTTTCGAATTTTTGCACAATCCTAGTTAGAACGCCAAGTGGCTCTAGATTCCCCTAACAAGGGGGATTTTCCCCCTACCACTTGTGTATCACATACTGTGTATCATATTGTATGAATGCAATCTATATAGAAGAAAAATACTATTTTGCCCACTCAACTTGTCCACTCATTTTGATACCTCATGTATTTTAATTTTTTTTACTTAATAGTTAAGGAAGACATTATTAGTGTATTGATATTTTTTTATATTTTTTAAAAATGTTTTAAAATGATAAAAAAATCTGAATAAAAAAATTGAAAAAAAACTAAAAAAAAATGTTTTTAACCTAACAGTAAGCTCTATATAGAAAGGAAAATACTAACCTGTCCCATAGGTTTGTTTTTTGGTTTGATTGCTTATGCATCTTTTTAAATTTTTTAAAAATGTTTAAAAAAGTTAATATAATGAATTTGTACTTTTTTTTAAAGAATGTTTAATAAAAAAAGGCAACACATTAGCATAGTCCATATAGAAATCAGCTGTTAACATGTAAATATATATATATATATATATATATATATATATATATATATATATATATATACACACTAAGTAACATGCAAAGCACGTTTGTCTAGTTAGATTAAATAGTTGTTTTATAAAAATAATATATTTTTTTATAAAATTTGTAAAAATAGTTGATGGCATATATAGCTTATAAGACATTGCTTCAATTTTTATACAAGTAATATAATTAATAGAATATTACAAAGGAACTTTAACAAACAAATTAACTGCTACAATCAGTACTTTAACAAGATGATTGAGTTTGCATCATCAAGATGATGGTATTTAATGTCATGTTTTGGGTCAAATGAGATTTATTTCTCTTTTTTCTTATATATTTTGGCTTTGTATTATATTTTGCTGATAACTATATAACCTCGTTGAGGATATTTCACTATTGTGATTCTGTTTATAAAATTTTGATACATATGATTACTAAGTTGTGAAATTTATGTTTTAGATAGTCAGATACTCTAATAATTTTATCTCATTTTATTTTATTGCAGTGATTTAACCAAACGATCTTCAAAATGATATTAAAAACTTTGAAAAGATATAAATATATATTAAAATGTTTAAAAGTTTTAATTAATAGTATTTCATTCTAAATATCCAAAAAAATACATTCTGCATCTTAGGATTATCATTTTTTTTAATAGAGTTATATATATATTTTTTATTTTTTATGCTTTCCATGCAAAGCTATTATGCACACGCACGCACAAGAAGTTGGAGAGCCATTGCACGCACAATATATATTAATGCACAACAAGCCATTAATAGAGTTATATATATTGCCGTTAACTTTAACGAAAAAAAAAAAACGTTAAAACAAGAAATTCCATCTCATATCCGTCTCATACACACTTTATATATATAGATAGATGTATATATAATATATATATATATATATAATATATATCTAAATGGTTTTATATTCATTTTTCGAAATCATTTTTTTTTTCTAATCTTTAATTATTTAATAATTTCAAAGTAGAACATCTTATATGTACATGCAAAGGACAAGCTTATAAATAAAAATGAATGCATTCCGTTTATAACTTGCTCTCTAAAACAGAGTATTTTGCTTTTCGGAGTTACAACTTTTGATTTTGAAGCTTCAGATTGAGCTTGCATCATGATCCAGTTTGTTACAAAGAAACGTTGCATCTCGTACATAACCTTTGCGCTCCACACATCAATAAGACCATCACCATATCTCCATCAAGATAAAGAGTTCCAGTCCACCTTCTCAAGTGAAGTTGGTTAGTAACTTAAGTCAAAACATCCATTTTTGAATAAGACATCATTATTCACACTTAAATGCACGAGTTATCTCCCATAAGACACCATCATTTTCAAGGATACGACAACCATCACCAATTGCATAACCCTGCCTCTTGCAATTTACTAGTGCAACTACAAACCTCTCATTCTCTAGTGAAGAAGGATACATCACTTGTTCTTCCTGGAAAATAGATCGAAATTGGGAGAAAAAAAATGAGCACTTTCTACTCTAGAAAAATCAGTTTCTTTAACATTGCAAATATTATCTGCCCAAAAGGAGATACCCATAATCAGAGCAATACGAAGCTATGCTATTCACGTTTTGTAGATCACAACCTCGTTTACACAGTACAAATATCATATATTTTATGTGAAGTTAACTGGAAGATGTCTGGTCGTAAATTCAGCAAGAGCTTTTGATGTTGTTTAGAAGATCACTTTTATGCTTCTTGAAGCTGTGAAAACTGCTAATGCAGACCTTTCAAGTTTAGAAACCTGGAGAACAGTGTTTTACATATCTGGGTTGCTCTGCATCTTTAGTTCTTTGGTGTTTTACTGTTGTCAACAGGGGAGAGAATTTTTTATTTGAGTTTTCTTTGTTTCTTGTAAAGGTCAGATCTGGCCGTCGAGATCCATTTTATAAATGTCTGCTGATGAGCCTTGTGATGCTTGTTCAGCATGCAATTCTATGCAAGGAGGTTATAAGATGCAGCAGCCAACGAAAGAATTTAAAGGGTAGCTTAGCTGTAGGATAGATACTTATTGATCAATATATTCTATGATGTGCGACTGCAAAGAATCTGCAACTCATGGGGTTGCTATATTCAATCATGACGCCATAATCGAACAGGTTCTCATCTGGCTCATGAAGCAATGTATCTTTGCGATAAGTTAAGGTGTAACTGACTGATTGCATAAGAAAATAAAAGGCTCCAGCAATAGAGCTGGATAATGAGGATTTGTTGCTTATATGGTTCGCAGATGATTTTATGTTGCTAATTTCTATTGCCTACAAGCATCTTTGCATAGCATGTTGAACAGTGTATATATGTTGCCGACCATTCAGAACTAGAAACTTTAGACTTTAGTTGTGGCCCTGGAAACTTTTCCTCTCATCGTCGCCCTGTTCACCGACAAAGACATAATAAGCATGTAAAGACTAGAACCAAAACAAGTGAACATAAGTTTCAACTACAACAGCACAAATAATAAATACCTCAAAACTGTTCAACAGCGACTTCATCGCCCCATCTATTTTGCCCCCAGAGACCAATGAATTATCCTCAAATCATTTTTGTGCTGAATTCACTTTCATTTTCATTCTCAATTATGATCAAATGCATCGATTATTATGATTATTTGCGGCGATTTTGAACGCTGGAAAATGCCTGATTTCTTGTAGTGATTGTTTGCAAAAGCATAACGGAATCTCTTTTAAAGAGAAATACTTTATAGTCACAAAATGATTATATAAAAGTAAATCTACAAACTGACGTGACTTGATGCAATACTTCAGATTGTAAAGTTACTTTTAGTGTAAAGTAGATCTAACAGATCACGTGAAGTTTTGCAAGTGCATTAATGTAACATAGTTACATGTTCACGACCATATCCAATCTTCTTGGTTTTGTAAAGACCAATCTATTCAATATAATTAGTTTTTCCCAAGTCAAAAAAAATCTATTCAATATGATAAACAAGTGGGTGTCATATTGTTTACAAACACAATTGGTTTACTTGCATGCAAAATTCATGCTACCTTTTCTATTTATCATACTACAAATAAAACTTTAAAAAAGAAAAAAATAGATATATTCGTTTACAAAATACACATACCAGACATATATAGGATGCAATTCATGAGAACATGAAAATTATAATGTATATTGAAGATTAATAAATAAATAAATAATCAACCACGATGAGATAATTCTGAGCAATAGCATGTGGTGTCAGAAGTACTGAAGAGCTTCCAAAATATCATATTCAACCAAAATGTTACAGTGTACGTTTCATCATAATCTAAATTATATCATTAACATCTGAAGTCTTCCCAACAATTTTGATTTGGAGCTTTGAACAAAAGTGCAAAATTCACCAAATCCAAACGCAGTCTTATTTAAACATGACAAATCTTGAAACTTAAAATCTGATATTGATGCACACACGAGCAAAAATATTATGTATCCAACTCAAGAAGCCCAGATAAGGACTCTGCATGCGGATGTGAGCATAAAGTCACTTGTAATAAGAACTATCAGCAGACAATGAAAGAAAACTATGAAGGATACCTCTAGTTCCGGAAGGTTTTTCAGTCCCATCATGTCATGGGGGCTTTCTTGAGTAAGAAGGATTAAAGTGATGCAATTGGCAACGGAAAAACGTACAATATTTACACTTCAGAAGCCATTTGAATTAAGAAACAGGATGTAAGTATCAGGAATAAGAAAATTTCATTTTGTTCCCAGTAATGTATTAATTCCGACATGTCATGTTAGAGCACATAGTAATAACATGTATAATAGAGATCGACTACCTTCTGGATGGCTTCACAGGGTGGCGTTTCCATTGCTCATGTTGATCCTGAAGAAGACAGTTCATTGATGAACAAATTAAAACAAATAATGACCGATGAAATGCATAATCTTTCTCAATTAATGGTGCAGAAACCTAGAAACACAACGGTTATTGGTAACTATTATCAACTACTGTTCAACCTATATATAAACCCAACAGAATTGATTGGAAAAAAAATGATTTTCTAAGAAGTAAATACATATATATACACATATCCAGATACCATATTACAATGTCATACTCACATGAATAATGAATCCGAAGTTTATCAAACGTATGATCCTATGAAACCCTAGTTATTCGGGCTATATTAATAAAGAAGAACTTGTAGTTATAGAATTCAAAAAGATCTATATATACCTGAAGCAGGAACTGCAAAGGTTCTTCGCATAAATCATAGACACAAGATTATGATCCTGACGGTAAATTCACCGGATCCAACCAAGCCTAGCTACAATCATAGAAGCAGCCCAAAAACGCTTTCTAGAGTAACCAAAAATAGAAGTTTCTAAATCTTTCCAATAAAATGAAGCATTGATAAGTACTGATACGCCTCCAGCCTTGCCAGGAAACATTTGATGGAGAAGATGGTAGCGATTATTAGGCTTCTCTAGAAAATCTAAAATCATAAAATCTTCATCTTCTTATTTGTCGTCTTCTTCTCCATATGCGGCAAATACTTCTGTGGTAGCAGTTGTTCTTCTTCTCCATCATCGTCGTCTAGCGAGGAGATTCGGAGGCGCTTCTACATTCCCAAAAAAGACACATTTTGCAGTACCATTTAGTTCGTTATCCATTTCAGCTCACTTTTAATGATCATCTTGGAGCTACTACATTTCGGGTACGCTGTTCGTAGTTCTTTCTTCTCAGTGCTGGGTGAAGAGATAAAGGGTTAGGGAGTAGAGTCTAGCTGCTGCTGTATTGGTTGCAGTTGTTCTTCTCCATCATCGTCGTCTAGTGAGGAGATTCGGAGGCCCTTTTGCATTCCCAAAAAGACAAATTTCGCAGTACCATTCGGTTCGTTATCCATTTTAGCTTCACTCTACTGCAATTTGAGTACGCTGTTCGTAGTTCTTTCTTCTCAATGCTAAGTGAAGAGAGAAAGGGTTAGGGATGTAGGGTTTAATTACGAGAAAGATGCTAATTAAAGAATTGCATGCGACATAGATAATTGGTGCATTTTACTTACAGAATGGCATGAATTAAAATTATTAAATATTAATACTTCATGTGGTAAGAGGCATTTTCCTTATCACCTAGCTGGCTTTGTGGAAGGCAAACCCTATTTTTTCTTTTAGTTGTTTTTCTTTCTTTTAGAGGACTGATCGAGCTATCCTTATGTGATTCATTGTAAAATGCTTATTAGATGGACCAAATGACAGAATTCTTTAAAGGATTGAATTGTAGTTGGAGTAATTACTAGGATTTGATATATATTGTTTGCACGGAAATTGACTGATATTGTTTGCAATTGAGATGTTTATGTATTGATGTCTCAATGGCACATAGGCTTGTAATTGAGGTTGGGACTCTTACAAGTCAAGCATGCATATGTTATATATGAGACATATCAATCCAAATATGTCTCAATTGTCTCGTACATATATATGTTTCACTACAACAGAATGGGTCTTTTGGGACAAAAATTTTCGTCCCAAAAGACCCCAATTTCGTCCCAAAAAAAGTTTTGGGACGAAAAAAATTCGTCCCAAAGTCGTTCCAATATCACTGTGCCAAAAGGTATTTTGGGACGAAAATTACCAATTCGTCCCAAAAAATTTCTTTTGGGACGAAATTGAAGGAAATCGTTCGAACACGTTCGAACGAAATTTTTTTTTGTCACGGTTTAAATTCGTCCCAGAAAATAGTTCGAACGGAAAAAATTTTAAGTTCGAACAGTAGTGACATGTTTGAACGATTTCGAAATATGTTCGAACACACATGAATTCGTTCGAACGTTATGAATTGTCTTTGTGTTCGAACGTTAAATGGTCAGGTCGAACGGTATATGGGTTCGAACGGTATAGGCTATTTTCGAACAAGACTGAAATTAGTTACGTTCGAACGTTTTGTGATCGTTCGAACTCTACGAACATAAATTTCGTTCGAACAATACGTTTACGTTCGAACGCTATTGTCGTTACATAGAGTTCGAACGTTTTACGTTCGTTCAAACGATATCTCTTTAGTTTAAATCAATAATAGAAAACCAAATAGACATTCATACTATTTGAAAAAATACATTAGAAACTATTTAACACTCACAAAAGTGTTAAAATAAGCGCAAACTAAATAAATAACAGAACGAGACGAGTATTGTTCGTACATAAATAGATAATCTCAAAATCCATCAGTTGCTTGGAGGCCCGTACTGTTGCATAAGCTGCTGCATTTGGAGTTGCATCTGTCTTCTGAACTCTTCTTGTTGTTCTTCATGTTGTTTGAGGCGCATCTCCATATCTGCTTGTTTTGCCAATTGAGCCTCTAACTCATGCTGTCTTGCAGTCAATTCTTCGATTCTGGAATTCGCATTCTCTAGCGCTATAGAAGTCATAGATGCATTCCCAGAAGAAGAGGAAGAGGGACCAGGCTTTACACAACGACCCAAACCCCTCAAATATCCTGAACGTTGACCCAGGACTTGTGTAAAAATGTCCTTATCACTTGTTGAGGAATTTTGATCTGACGCAGATTCAGCACGTAGGGCAACCATTTTATCCTAGCCATATATAAGATAAAGAATTAATATCGTCATAAATATTCTAATATATTTATTTAAAACAGGTTATAAAACTTACATAATTTTCACGAGCATCAGGATGAGTCCACTCTCCATTACGATCAGTGTGCGATGCAGCATATAATTTTGTCAAATCATAATTAGTATCTGAATCTTGCTACAATAAATGTGTTAAGATATAAAGTCATTATGATTCATCCAAATAATTAACTATATCCAATAAAAAAAATAGCAATACCAATTTCTTAGAAAGGCGATGGAAAGATCTTGAGCCTGCATGATGATTAATCTTCAATTTTGATCTATTTGTTTTGTTTATATAACTTCGCTCCTGCAAAAAAATTGAAAATATTATGAAGCGAAATGATAGATAGGACAAGTAAAATAATTAAATTTCATTATACCTGATATGATGGTTCGTCAAACATGTCACAAAGTTTTTCCCACTCAGAAGGTCGGACATCCTGGAAAGGATGTTGGCGTGCATCTTCCTTCTTCTCAAACTTATTATAATGCTCATGACACCTCGCCTTATATTTGCGAAATGCATTACCCATAAGCTCTTCCACAGTCTTACGCTCCTCTCTCCGACCAAAATTTAATTCGAAATCATCCTTAAAAAAATAGTCACAAACACATTATCATTTATAATTTTCTAAATTTAAGTAAAATATAGAAATTTATTATACTAAATCAATGTTTTAAACATTACCAAACAACGCTTCTTGATAAGCTCTTTAACATCTTGGGGGACTTTCTTCCATGAAGTCGTTGCCAAAGGTGCGTAAGTTCGTGTAAGAGCACCCACATGTGATGCAAGCCAAGCTGCTGGTTGTCCTTCGCCCCCAGTATGTTCGTCAGGAATGTTAACCTTGATCTTACCCACCTTCCGATATTTTTCCAACGTCACCCCTCTAGTGGTGCCTCGACCTTGACGAGATTGTACTGTAGATTCTATAAAATATAACATTGTAATCATTTTCATTTATATCTCCATTATAGGACCTTAATTAATAACTTTTATGAGTATTAGATTTTTACCTTGTTCTGTAGAATCAATCTCTAATGGTGAGTCTGAAGGAGAGCTTGGAACAGGTGGAGATGGGTTGCGAACTTCCTTCCTCTTTGGCGGCATAATTTCAAACTACTGATACATTCAATAAGTAAAATATTTGTCATCAAGTGTAATGTTAACACATAATTGGTCAATCAGAATCTGTATCAGTTTCATTTGACAATTCGCTCTCATCATCTGTAGATACTTCAGATGATTCAACATTTTCCTCAACTGTCGCATCAACAATTTCAGCCTCAATATCTTCTCTATTTAATGGAATCATCTCGTACTGGCTCAAATCCACAAACAAATTTAAGGCGGGTTGACTCTCTTGGTATGCTTCTTGAGTAGAAGAGTCATCTTCTTCTTTATCTTGTCCTTCCGCCTGAGGGATAACATCATATATATTTCTTGGAGAATATTTTTGAACTACTCGCCATTGATTTCCTAACTTCGGGTCATCTAAGTAGAATACTTGAGATGCTTGAGAAGCCAAAATAAAAGGATCATCTTCATACCATTTTTTTGATGTATTAACACTCAAAAAATATTCATCATCACGGACTCCAGTACGAGGATTGCTTAAATCCCACCAATCACACTTAAACAGATACACCGCAAGCTCTCCCAAATATTTCAATTCAATTATATCGACAATAACTCCATAGAAATCAATATTTTCTCCATCATGACTTCCTTCGACTAGGACACCACTATTTTGGGTTTTCCTATAACAATCTCGATCCAGTGTGTGATACCTACTTCCCCGAGAAATACATGCAGAATATCGAGCAGCGCGTCTCGATGGGCCACGCGCCAATGCATACAGTTCATCAGATATATCATTTGGATTATTCGCATGCAATTGTACAACCTACATATTAAGTAAAGCATATACTATATCAAAGTTGAAATTAATATTTTTTAATTTGTTATTGAGTAACGCATATGTAATTTCATTACCCGTTCTTCAAACCATCTCGGGAACTCCTCTTCATGTTTCTGGTTTATATCATTTACTCCTAGTTCCTTGAGCACGTTAATATGATCACTGAAATTGATGATTACCACAAATATTTTATATTTTGTATTTTTTTAAAAGTAATAAGGCAATTTTAATTAAGAAAAAGTTATAACTTACTTCAAGTAGTTCTCTATCTCAGGGCAATTGTTCAGCACGTACCACTGAGCTTTCTCGAACTCTCTTCCACACAAGTCATAACCACGCACTGCACCAATTGAACGAACTTGTTGGGAAAACACAGAAAATATATTCCGTTGTTTTGCTCGGTCAACGTCAAAGTTTCTTTCTGGCCGATCAAACCGAGTGTCAACTCCGTGGAAATATTTGGAACAGAAGGTATGCCACTCATCGTCAATATATGCTTCTGCAATTGATCCTTCTGGACGGGCCTTGTTACCCACTGTACGTTTCAACTTTCCAAGAAATCGTTCAATGGGATACATCCATCTATATTGAACTGGTCCTGCAAGTCGAGCCTCACGTGGCAAATGAACGGCTAGGTGAACCATGACATCGAAGAATGACGGTGGATAAATACTTTCTAGCTTACACAATATTATGACAATTTCTCGTTCCATTCGATCCAAAGCTTCTACATTCAACGTCCTAGCACATAAGTCTTTAAAAAATGCACCCAACTCAGTCAAAGCCACGCGCACATCTCTGGTCAAGTACCCACGGATACCAATAGGCAAGATACGCTGTAAGAAAACATGACAATCATGACTTTTTAATCCAGTTATTTTCCAATCATTTGTTCTCACACACCTTGTTAGATTCGAGGCATAACTGTCCGGTAATTTGATCTTCATTAGCCACTCACAAAATGTAACCCTTTCATTCCTTGACAATGTATACCACCCAATCGGCATGTAGACAGACGAACCATTTTCTTGCAACTGCATTTCCCGTCTTATTCCCAACCGCTTCAAATCCTTCCTTGAGTTTATTGTATCCTTTGTTTTTCCTTCAATTGACATCAATGTTCCCAGTATGGATTCGCAAATATTTTTTTCAATATGCATGACATCAAGGCTATGTCGTAATTTTAACTTCGACCAGTACGGGAGTTCGAAAAATATACTCTTCTTTGTCCAATTCAACTCATTCGTAGCTCGTTTTCTCTTTCGTTGTTTTTTACCAAATTCATTACAACCAACATCTATAAATTGTGCAAGTACATCTTCGCCAGACAAATATGGTGGAGGTTGGCCCCATTCAACAGTTCCATCAAATATTCTAGAATTTCCACGCCATCTATGGTCACCAGGTAAAAATCGACGATGACCCATAAAACATAATTTCCTCCCGTACGTAAGCCATTCAGATTTTGTATATTTGTTACAAGTTGGACATGCCATTTTCCCCTTAGTACTCCAACCTGACAAATTCCCATAAGCTGGAAAATCATTTATTGTCCACAACACCGCAGCATGCATCTTGAACGACTTGCCTGTTGACGAATCAAATGTGACAACCCCATTCTCCCACAAATCTTTCAATTCTGCAATCAATGGCTGTAAGTGTATGTCTATATCATTTCCCGGTGACCTCGGACCTGGGATGAGCAAACTCATCATGAAATATAGATCTTTCATACACTTCCACGGTGGTAAATTATATGGCATAAGTACAACTGGCCAAGTACTATGACTAGTACTCATGTTCCCAAAAGGATTAAATCCATCTGTTGCCAACCCAAGTCTTACATTACGCGGTTCTTCAGCAAACCATGGGTGTTCCTGATCAAATTCCTTCCACACCTGGGAGTCAGCAGGATGTGACAAAATATTATCGTTCCTTACTCTATCTGATGAGTGCCATGTCATATCTACAGCCGTTGCGCGTGACATAAATAATCGTTGTAATCTAGGTATCAATGGAAAGTGGCGTACGACCTTTTGCGGAACATTTGCCTTGTCCGATGTCCATCTTGACTCGTGGCATATAGGACACTCGTTCAACTGCTCATTCTCTCGCCAAAATAATATGCAGTCATTCTTACATGCATGTATTACGTTGTAATCAAATCCGAGTCCTCGTTTCAACTTTTTTGCTTCATAGAAGTTACGAGGTAAAGTATTGTCTGTCGGCAGTGCCTCTTTAAACAGCTCAAGTAACATATTGACTGCCTTAATAGATAATCGACATATTGATTTTATGTGAAGCAATCTTACGGTAAACGACAACTTACTATGTCTTCTGCATCCTGGATATAGCTCACGCTGTGAATCATTCCACAAGCGTGCAAAAGTGTTATGGCTCCCATCACTTGAGCTTGATGTGTCCGTGTCACCTTGATCCATAAACATTCCCGCACCGATGTCACCTAACATTTCCTCCATATCCTCATCGTAATCATCTCCAACAATCTCTGGTTGTACATCTTCATCGATCTCTTCTTCTTCATGTGGAGCCTCAAATGAAGTTGGATATGATTCACCGTGTAAGACCCAATCAGTATAACCCTTATCAATACCTTTGACAAACAGATGCTCTCTCACCAAGTCTATCTTATGAGAACGCAAATTCCTGCATTCTCTGCATGGGCATCTGATACGCCCATCACTATCACATGTACCCAATGCAAACTCTAAGAATTTCTTAACACCTTCAGCATATACATTGTAATTCTGACCCAATCGATCGCTAACTCTCATCCAACTCTTATCCATGCCGACTATATTCATTACAAACAATATTGTAATGCATTAGCAAACAACCATGTATCAGGTACCAATTAATGAGTATGCCACCTTTCACCGGGTAGTTGGTCCTATCCCGTTCGGGATTGTAAGATCATAGTCGCCAACCTATGAGCAAATATCTGTTACGTCCAACAAAATTTCGGCAGCATCTCCCCATAGTTCTCCAAATATGCTCGTCTGGTTGTGTGCACTGACGATTAACACGTCGTTGCACCATCACCGAAACTGCATATCCAGAGAACAATGGATGAATCTACCAAAATCATAATGTTGGACGACAACAGATATAGTTCTATAGTTTGCGAGAATGATCTTACAATCCCAAACTGTCCACTCTGGACAATTCAAGAGTTATCAATCAAGCATTCATCCGGATTGATAACTCTCGAACGGGTCTAAGGTTTATTTTGATGAATAAACAATACAAAATATGCTTGAATATGTGAAACAATAACAACATATTATTTATACAACAATACAACAAAAAAATAATTAGTAGGTATTATTTCAAGATTTATTCCAGAATTTAATTTAAATATTAGTTTTACCTGTTTATAATTAAGTATTTTAATTTAAAGATTTAGTAGTATTTTAATTTGAATATTAATTTTATTAATTTATAATTAAGTATTTAAGTATTATTAAATCTTAACTATTTATATTTTAATTTACAGATTTAGTAGTATTTTAATTTGAATATTAATTTTATTAATTTATAATTAAGTATTTAAGTATTATTAAATCTTAACTATTTATATTTTAATTTAAAGATTTAGTAGTATTTTAATTTGAATATTAATTTTATTAATTTATAATTAAGTATTTAAGTATTATTAAATCTTAACTATTTATATTTTAATTTAAAGATTTAGTAATATTTTAATTTGAAAATTAATTTTATTAATTTATAATTAACAATATTAAATGGTAATTGGTCCTAATTATTTGTGATTTAGTAGTACATATAATTTATATATATTCCAAACTATTTGTATTTTGTATACGGTATTGATGTAATGTCATTACCCGTTCGAACGATAAGAACCTATGTTCGAACAAAATGAATACATTCGAACGGTAATCCTAACCCGTTCGAACGTATTCATTCCAGATTCCAGTCGTCTTCAACAACGCCGAAAATTCCATTAATTACAAACTCTAACAAACACAAACAACAATCTCAAAGCATACAACTTTCTAACATTGCAAAATATTAAGTTCAAACCATACATTTCTATTTTAAAATAAATACCTGAATTTTTGAAGTTGAAAATGAAATAATCCGAGAATAATCCAAGAATAATCCGAAAATAATCACAAACTATCCTAAAAGTATTAATCCGAGAATAATGGAGTGAGATGAACAATTTTTTTGAGCTTAAAGACTAGTTTGAGAAAAAATACCTCTGATATGCGAAGGGTAATCTTCGGGCGACCACAGCGCAGGAGGAGAGAAACAGAATTGTGAGGTTCTGTCGTGTTTTTGAAGAACAAGCATGTTCGAACGGTTATTTACTAACCGTTCGAACGTGAAAATATTAAGCGGGAGATAATTCCCTCCTAATTTTCACGTTCGAACGTATAAAAAGTATGTTCGAACGTTATTGATTTATTTCCGCTCAAAAATTAAACGTTCGAACTTTTATTTCTAACTGTTCAAACGGTATTGTAAATGTTTATTTATAATTTTTTTAATTATAAATAGTTTAATTGGCGGGATATTTTCCAACCACTACAATAATCCGTTCGAACTATAACAAATTACGTTCGAACGGTAATCCAGTTGTCTTTAATTGGCGGGATGTTTTCCCGCCATTTGCCTTTTCCGTTCGAATGTTTTTTTACGTTCAAACGTTAACATATGTGTTCGAACGGTGTACGAGTACCGTTCGAACACATATCTTTTATGTTTAAATATAACTTTTTTCATCATTAAATGAAAAGTACTATAACATCATATGTATTAGTTATATATACTATCATATATAATGTAATATATACTAAATATATAGTATATATAGTAATATATATTATCATATATATATAATATATAGTGACCTATACTATCATATATATTATTAAGATCATATGTATTAGTAATATATACTCACATATAATATATATCACTAAGGTCACATAATAAAGTGTAGAGAAATTTATAAGATGATAGTATATTAGTAAGCTATACTCATATATAACTTTAGTAGGTAAAGTATAATGGAATATATAATATGACATATATTAGTTAAGTATAAACTCATACCATAGAGTACTACATGCTATTATATGGTACTATATATATATTAATATATCATAAATAACACTTTGATAGTAAAGTATTATGATATATTACTATTATACTATAAAAAAATATTTTATAAGTTATTATACTTTCATTTAAAGTATTCTACTATTATAATATATATTATAATATTACATATATATTACAGTATATATAATCTACTATAATAGTATATATATTATACTAATTTATAGGAATATAAATATAGTATATATTTAATATATTTTTTAATAAACTTCCAAAGCTTCCGTTCGAACTTGAAATAATAACGGTCGAACGGTTTTATATTATCGTTCGAACATTAACTATTACCGTTCGAATGGTTATGCACGTATAAGTTATCGCGGGCAGCGATTTATCTCACGCCGCCGTCCCCACCGTTTGAAAAAGCGAGAAAACGTTTGAACGCACTACATTCACCGCCGTCTGCCGTCGTGATCACCACATACGTCAAACACTTTTCCTCCCAATTAAAGGTATGTATTTTCAAACTCATTTTACCGTTTATTTTATAATTTTATGGTTTTATTTGTTTTTTTAAAAAAAATTACATTTTTTCATCAATAATTACCGTAGAACATCATAAATCTATCGTAGGATGTTTAGAAATGAAGAGTACTTTGTTTTTAGCCGAAGAAACCACGGAATCGATTAATTTTTGAGTATTTTCATGGCCGCTGAGTTGACTCAGCCATGGCCGAGTTAGATCTGTTTTACGTTCGAACGGTATTAACCAGTCCGTTCGAACGAATGAACCTGTACGTTCGAACTTGATAGACACGTTCGAACGTTATTAATTGTCCGTTCGACCATATATTTATACGTTCGAACGATAATTATTAAATTCAATCCATTAACATTTTATTAGCTTATTAAATTGTTTTCATCGTTTAATTGATTATATGTTCTATCAATTAATTTATTAAATTGCTATTAGTATATAATTTTGTAAATCTTTTAGTCGTAATTAGATTTTATCACTAACCTTGAATGTATATTTTATTTTTAAAATTTCAGGATCATAATAATGTCTTATCGGGGCCGTAAACGTGGTAGATCAGGAGAACCTTCCATCCAAACAGTTCGAGAGCGAACCGTTTTACTTGAGCGACAGGTAAAACTGTCTGATTTTGTCGCTCTTATATGGGAGGGTCATTCCCTCCCATCAGTATTCAATGATCGTGGTTGGGCACCAATCTTAGATCAGCGAGAAGAAGGAATGGAGCTCGTTTCCTTCATTGAGATCGTTACTGAGTTCTATAAAGAGCTCGGTGCTGCTAGCCCAGACGATGGAGGGGCATATAGGATCTGTGTCCGAGGAGCTCATGTTATATTTTCAGCGGACGAACTTGCTGCATATATGGGTATTCCTAGGCTTCTTGATGCCTATCCAAACCTGCCGCCTAGAGAGTCTGGTCCTTCAGGTGATGCAGCTATGTCTCAGGACGAGGGACCAGATTACACAGATGAGATCGATACACTTGCTGATCACGAGGTCAGAGACTTGATTGTTGGTCCAGATGGTCCAGTGTACGATGGCTCCAAGAGTATTAGGCAGGCAGATTTATCTTCTTTCTTCAAGATTATGAATTTGATCATTGCCAACAATATTGACCCACGGCAGCACAAGACCGAGGTCGGCATGGATCGAGCGAGATTTATGATACGGGTCGCTCGTGGCATCCCGATCGACCTCGTTGGTTATATATTTGAGAGGATCCGATCAGAGGCACGGTTCATTACGACAGATATACTGCCGTTTGGGATCCTCATCACTCGATTTTTGCTACATGCCGGGGTTGTGTCCGAACCTGCCGAGCGTTCCCGATTTCCGATGGCACCGATCAACAGCACCACCCTATCACGGAGCACGGGACACTCTAGATTTCGTTTTCGTGGGGCTGTTCCTGACAGGGCTGAGATTCAGAGAGATGCGCAGCCGGGAGATACTGGAGTATCGACTGGTGAGACATCTACACAGGCTGAGACATCACGCACATATATTCGCGAGGAGATGGCCGACATATTGCGTGCTGAGATCGGTGTACACACATCAGCAGTGATTGATGCAGTGCATACTGCCATGTCTGAGTTGCGTACAGAGATTATGGCTACCGTCGCTGGGTTACGTACAGAGGTTAATGAGTTACGTACAACGATTAATGCCAATAATGCAACTCAGGTCACAGTTAGTACTCGACTGACACAGGTAGAGACACAATTAGCTGCAGTCGAGGATGTGTGTAGAGACCTCGCATCACAATAGTTTTTATCTTTTATTTATATTTTCTTTTGTTGTAATTATGAACAATATATATGGCATTTTGATAATTTGCTTTATTTGGTTGATTAATATATATGTGGTTGATAATATTTATTTAACTAAAAATCTTATTTAACGTAAAAGAAATCATTAAAATATTTTAAAATTAATTACATAAAATTAATTAATGAATTTGTATATATGATAGATATTTTTTATATTTTGAGTTTCGTATCGAGATTAATATTATACATTCGAATGTATAAATGTGGTGCTTGAATATGTTGTAACTAAATATATTCCGTTCGAACGGTTTAGAAACCTTCCTGTCAGGATTTGCCACCAAATATTTTCCGTTCGAACACAAAAAATTCTCGTTCGAACGTTTTTGAACTTTCCCCGCCATAATAAATTAATTCTCCGCCAAATTTTACTGTTCGAACGTATTTTTTCACGTTCGAACGGGAGAAATTTTTTTAGACGATTTAATTCGTCGCAGAAAATACTGTTCGAACGGTTATTTTGACGTTCGAACGATTTTCTAAATTCATCAACTTTTTGGGACGAAATTTAAATTTCGTCCCAAAAAATGACTTTTAGGGATGAAAAAAATTTCGTCCCTAAATAATTTCGTCTCAAAATCTCAAATTTGTTGTAGTGTTTGCAATTGAGACATGTTTACACGAGACATATATATGTGGACTTAAATATTTATTAGATGGACCAAATGGCAGAAACCTTTGCGGGAATTGAATATGTAGTTGGACTAACTAAGATTTGATATTGTTTGCACGGGAATTACTGACGGATATTGTGCATCCATATGTGGATTATGTTTGTACGTAGTATGAGACATAGTCCAAATATGAGACATGCATGTCCATATATATATAGTCCACATACTATGTACGTCCACATGATATTCCAGTACTATGTATCATGTGCATGGACTATGTGGACATATGACTATATTTGCAAACATATGTGAACTATGTCTCATACATATGTGGAGACATGAAAAATTCTATTTGTGGTCCTCAAGTGACGACTGCATGTGTAGACCCATATATTTTATTAAATAAAAGTTATTGTAATTTTAAAAAGTTTTTAAAAATAAAATTATCCAGACTTGCATGTGTAGTCCCCAAATGGGGGCTTTACGTAGCATTACTCGTGGAGACATAGTCCACATATATGAGACATGGTGCACATGATGGCACAAATGCTTGCAACACATTTCAATTGCAAACATATTTGCAAACATTACGTTACGATGACTACTGATTAGAACTAATTAGGATTTGATATTGTTTACACGGGGACAAAACTGAATCCCCGTGCAAGCAAATGTATTATGATCTCTTTATCAATACTTCTGTCCCTGGGATTTAATATTGTTAAGTAGATTTTGTTTTTATGTGATCTTAGTGTTGAATTAATGAATTTCATGTTTGAATATATTGTAACCCTTCCATCCAATATAAGCTACTAATGTACACCCAAGGCAGGTTTGCTGCCAAACGTAGCAACAGTATGCTAAAAGTTGTCCTTTTTGTGTGCGTTAAACTAGCGAAACTTGTTTTTATGCGTATTCGATCAACCATCTGCTTCCATTTCATTTCATGCTCTTTTCCGTAGTGTTTCTATTAGAGCCCATATTTATAAGGGAAAAAATCTTCTTCACACTCTACTATTTATCACACACTCCACACACTTAGTGTATTTGAGTTTTAAAAAAAAAAAAAAATTTAATGCATTGTGTGTGGAGAGTGTAGGTAGATATATAGAATTGCTCTTTATAAAGGGATGCCTCTATGACAGTCCTTAATTAACAGGGCAGCTACATTGTATACACACACTTATTGCCATGCATCTTCTGCCGAGATACGCTAAATCATTCATTCATCTGATGATAATATATATATATATATAGCGATTTTGTCATTAGAAACTGATCAGGATCATATTTTTTATGTTCAAGATCATCAATTAGAATGAGAAAAACACAATATCATTATCAAAGAATAAGCTTCAAGTTTCCATTTAGAGCTCACCTATTGATAAGTGCTGGGTTCCTACAGTTTTTATTTTCCATTTTTCTGGCATATTGTAATTAATAATTTTTGCTCTCTGTGAGTAGATTTGTCTGTTGTTTTGCAATTTGCTCATTTTTTTCTATTTTGTTGATATGCTCCTCTCAATATGTATGGGGCATGCTGATTTTTATATCTTCCAATGTGTAATAGGCATGAAGTTGTTGCCATCTTTTCTGGAACCACTTGGTAGTAGAAGTTGTTTGTGTAGACAGGATTGTATAAAGATAATACAAGGATAATTATATAAAATTATTCATAATTACAATTGAATTCATGATAAAATATTTTATTATCAATATTCAAACCAATAACATATAAGAAAACTAATATTTTTATAAAATAAAATTATATATTAACAAAGAAACTCAATATTTTGAGATATCAAGTAGTCAAATACTAATCTATACTACATCTCAACAACAAAAAAGATATATAAAACTTAAAAAATCTGAAAATAAAATTTATTTGTGTTATATGAGTTGATTACGGGTTTTATAGGTTGACCCGCAATTGATCCTAATATTAAATTCAAATCCATTAATTTCGTATTTTGTTCGTACCATATATTACCATCCCTGTTAAACATACACTATGATCCTGAGCACTCAGAACTAGAAATTTAGCGAATTAATCTACTCTAAGGCTGGTCGTTCTCCCACTCCACACACCTGGTGATGTGGCAGACCCGGTTTGTTGTAAACCGGTCCCCCCTGACCCGACTTACTCGTCTAGTTCCCCCCCTTCGTCCCAAAGCTTCCTTCCCCTATTCTCGAAACGTCTTCATCCCGAAGCTCGTCTTCGTCCCCCCTTCATCCCGAAGCTCGTCTTCGTCCCCCCTTCATCCCGAAGCTCCACCACCCCCCATCATCTCGAAACAGAATCCCGTGTAAAATATCCCCCCCATCTGTGTGCCCTAACTCCCGAAATCTCCCCCCCCCCCCCCAATCGTCTCCATTTCTCCCTCGAAATCTTCGTGCCCTAACTCCCGAAATCGTGATTCGTATTCACTGTTTCGTTCACGTGCGGATCAACAACAACTGCACCAGGTAAGTTTCCATTATTCATTTCTTGGGTAGCTGTTATCTTCTTCAAATTTCTTGCATGAAGGATTAATATTTCAGTAGCCGAGTGTTAAAATCAAAACCAGAGGGTTAAAATCAAGCATTTAGGAATAACATTTTGAGAGGATCCGCGTAGCTATATATGCTAGATGTCTGGTGGTTCTTCTTCGAGTAGCTACTGTTTTGAGAGGATCCGCGTGGGAGGCATTACTTTTCATGTAGCTTGGTATGATTTTTTTTTTTCAATGTAAATAACATTTTTGTTTGTCAAGACCCAACAATAACACGAATACATAACGACAATAATCACAAAGGATCCCAGGAAAATACACTGAGTTATAGCACAGAGTCAATTCACAAACATGTACAGAGCCGCTGGGTCTTTATACATAACAACTACTGTTTAGTTAAGACATGCTCTAGCAAAAGTTTGGCATGAAAATTCAGAAAGACAACAGAGATTAAAGATGTTCCATAATAGACTACTTAGTAGTGCTGGTGTTGTGGCATAGTGATAGCCTGATAAATTGAGGCCAATTGGAATGAAGCAAAAATCATGCCTGATAGCTAGTTCGTTAACACATTCAGGGTTGAAAAAAAGTAGGCTTACCGTACACTGATAGCAGGCATAGTCTTCTCCATTTGGACCTAAACCAACATAAGAAAGATGGTTATAAACAACCTTGGCAAATTATGAAAAAAAGAAGGATTTCTTCTCCGTTTGGACCAGCTCACTCTAAAGCATGCTCACTCTAAAGCATGGACATAGCTTCCACCAGAAATGGAAACTAAGAATCCCACCACACCATGGGGTGCAGAGAAAGCATTAAGAATACCGAGTTTCCTTTTTCCCCAGGGAAAACTAGTCATTTTAACCACTCAATTTGATAAAGAATCTACTAGGTACACCAATAATGTTGACTAGCAGTTACTTATAAAAAATAATAATAATGTTGAATACCAGTTTCCTAGGAAGACTTGCAACATTTTGTACCAACACCAAGCCAGACAAGGGGATCCAATAAGAACCTAGCACTAGGATGTACAAACCCATATCAGATTTTCTGAGCATGCAGTGAAAGTTTGAATTTATATAGCAAACTGAGAACAAAAAAACTTCAAAAAAAAAATCTTAATTCATTTCCTTTTACCTGACTTTGTCAACCTTACAGCCTTGAACTCCCGATCAAAATTTTTTCATTTCTCTTCCCTTTCCATGTTACCGTTATAGATCATCTTAAATAATACATACAAAGAAATGCAGAAAAATCATTGGATTGATTAAATGTATGTGTATTAGTCTGTCAAGGATATTTTTTGTCTCACTTGTGCAGATTAGCCTCAGAAAATGTACATACATGGAAGAGAGGTATGGACATGCATGCATCAACAATGGAGACATAAGTACCTGATTTCCATAAACCCTAGATATCTGCTCTAAGATACTCTTTCCAGTCTTTACCTGAAATAAAAGGGTCCAAAATTAAATTTGAGAATGCCACGGTTTATGGAAAAAATTTCAAATTTGAGTATGCCACAGCTTCAAGATTTCTATATCCTATATCCTATATCCTATATCCATAAAAATTTCAAGTTTTTATGGAAAAAAGCTTCAGCTTCAAGATTTCATTAGAATGCCACGGTTTGACTTTAGATATAGGATTATTATCAAATTTGCAGTCTTAGATTAGGTCTCTACTTTTTTAGGGCTGAACCCATAGAGTATATTATGACTAGATTAGAATGCAACTATGATATTATGACTGGACCCATAGAGTATATTATGCCACGGTTTGACTAGATTAGAATGCAACTATGATATGGGATGAACAGATTATTGCAACCACAGCTGTAGTATATTAAAACACAATACCTGCTTATTGCTAGCCATAGTATATAATCATATTGGACTGCATTCATGCACCACTTGCATTTAAAAGATGTTTTAGTAGTTGCTCAAATCCATCATGTGTGTTTAATAAATATTTCAATAATTCTTGCTCAATGTTTCATTTAGATCACGTATGGCCTCCAGTCAATCATCATGTGTTGTTGATGAGTTGCAAATCGAAGCACCAACTTGTTGGTGTGGGTTGAAAGCCCCATTGAAGACCTCCCATACTAAGAAAAATCCTGGAAGGAAATTTTACGCCTGCCCGAAGTATAACACGGTAAAATATATTTTTTTATCATAATTTTGTAGTACTTTTTAATTTGGCATATTTAACAGTATTGGAATTAACAATTTGTATGCAGGGAGAAGAAATGTGTCAATTCTTTATATGGGCAGATATACTTCAATTGGTAGAGGAAAAAATACGCACAAGAGAGAATGCAGCTCGAAAAAGGGAGGATGATTTACTATTGCGCGAGTATGAAGTTCAGAAAACGAAAGATAAACTTGTTGAGAGAGAGAATTTTCTTTACAAGCAAGAGAAGAAAATTGGAAAGCAGCTCGTAGAGAATAGATGTGCACGAATATGTTTATGTATTTATTGGGTGTTATCAATTCTAATAATATTTGGTTGCCTTGGACTATAAATGTACTTTTGAAGAAGTAAATTGTAGAAAGATGGTACGGATTGATGTATATTAATTGTACTAATTGTATTAATGTTAATGTCTGTGTTGGAAACGTGTTCAACCTACTGTTTTACTATATTGCTTTGAGATGACACATATATTGTTTGTTAATCAGGGCTAAACTCACGTCAATAAACACCGAATATAGGTGGCAATATATCACATTTCTTCCCAAAATTCACTAAAATACAACATTCTTAAACTACATCACATTCTTCTAAAAATCCATAGAAATACCTAACAGTCGTAAAAAAAAAAAAAAAATTACATATTGCGTCTTCCAAAAATCATCGAAAATACCTAACAGTCTTCCAAAAATTCAGAAAAATACATAACTGTCTTTCAAAAATCATCCAAAATACCTAACAGTCTTCCAAAAATCCAGAAAAATACATAACTGTCTTCCAAAAATCCAGAAAAATACAAAATTGTCTTCCAAAAATCATCGAAAATACCTAACAGTCTTCCAAAAATCCAGAAAAATACATAACTGTCTTCCAAAAATCTAGAAACATACATAACTGTCTTCCAAGATCCATAACAATACGTAACAGTCTTCCAAAAATCTATACCTCCGTACATAACACACTTCGAAAATGCATATAAATACATAACACACTTAAAAAATGCATATAAATACATCAAAGTCTTCTGAAAATCCATAAAAATACAAAAAAAAGCTCCAACGCAATCGCTAATACATAACTTCAGCTACTCATTGCCCGATGGCGTTGGTTGTGTGACAGTACTGCACTGAGTTAGAACCACAAAATCATCCTTCGCTACACTGGGGATTTGCTCCTACATTAAAGTTTAAAAAAAAACATAGAATCGCTTAGCAGAAGTAGTCATGACTGCAGTGGAAAGCAATATAGAATTAATAGACAACAAAAGTCAAGTTTACCTCAACATTTGTAGGAGCTTCCGACACCTCAAAATCTTGGTTCGTATCATCAAATATTAGTCGACGTGTCTAAATAAGTTGAAAGTACACAAAATATACATCCGTTAGAAAGAAATATGCATGTGGTGAACGCAATGCATGTAATAAAGACTTGGAGAAAAGGAATTACCTGTTTCTTCTTTCGCTTGGACGCAGCCTTCTCAACAGGCGGAACCTTCCTTTTTGTTGGCGGCCTCCCTTTCCCTCTGACAACGTGTGGGCTTAATATTTTCTTACCCTTGTCCGTGACCACAGTCTCTGAAACCTTTGTTGAACTGGACTCAAGTGTTAATCCTTTAAAATGATTCTCAAACTCATCCAAGTGGCGCATGAATGCAGTAACATGGGCATCATTCGACGATACACGGGTGGCTAATTTCACACATCGCTTCACCACAAACTCATACCTTCGTGAATCCGCATTTTGCCGCAAGTCATCATAGCTACTTTTTACCACTGTGTATCTCCTCTTTAAGTCCTTTCTCCATCGATCCAACAAGTACTTTTCTGGTAGCGCATGAATCTTATTCATCTGACAAACGTTCAATGCATGTCTACAGACAATTCCTCTCATTTCAAACAACGCACATGTGCATTTCACATCAACCTCCTCATCGTTAAAGTAAACTGTGTACTTGATGCTCTTTACATGGTCATCATCAGTGGTGATTTCATCTAAAACATCATAGGTGGAAATGCAACCTTCCTTGCTGATAAGTATGCAGTTACATAAAATCATTCCCCACACCTCTTTTTGAACTTCTTTAAATTTTGCATTCGTATATACGGATTGAAACTGCTTTTCAATGCGGAATGCGGACGAACATGGGATGGTTTGGTTGGAGGAATTGAAATCAGCTGTCGTCTCGAGCTCTACCTTCTTCCTTAATGCATTGTCAAATTGATCGACGAATTCTTTCAACGTTGTCCCAGAATGTACAAATCCATCGAAAAATGCATTCATGCTTTCAGAACGCTGTGTCGTGCTCATGCCAGCCCAAAAAACTCCCTTAAGATAAACCGGTACCCAAAACGACCTCTCATTGTACAACCCTTGCAACCATGCATTTTCACCTAGGTCATACTTGTGAATAAATTGCCCCCACTTCTCCTCAAATTCACCACATGTCTGTGAATCATACAAGGCATTCTGGATTGCAATTTTCAACCCAGAATTGAAGGCAGCGTGAGATCCCAATTTCTCAGGCAATTTCCTCATTATATGCCATAGACAATATCTATGGCGAGTACCTGGGAATACCAACGCAATAGCAGCCTTCATGGCTCGGTCTTGGTCTGTTATGATCGCTTTTGGAGCCCGACCATCCATGCACTCCAACCATGCTTGAAACAACCACACAAAAGTACTTGTGTCCTCGCTTGAAATCAAGCCAGCCCCTAACAATATAGACTGCCCATGATGATTTACACCAACAAATGGAGCAAACGGCATACCATATCTATTTGTTAGATATGTCGTATCGAATGTGATAACATCTCCAAAATACTCATACGCAGCTCTACTACGTGCGTCAGCCCAGAACACATTTCTAAGTCTCAACTCCTCATCCACGTCAATCACATAAACAAAACCATCATTCTGCATTCTCATCCTCTTGAAGTACTCAGTCAGTGCTTCACCACCACCTTTACCCAGTCTTAATTGTCGGGCTTTGTCAATAAAATTTCGACAGTCTTTTTCTTGAAACTGCAGATTCTCAAACCCCCTGCCTCAACAACAAGTGCCCCGAAATTCTTGTTCATTCGAATACCTGCTCTGTCGTTCAAATCAAGCATCCTCTGACTATATTCGTCTAAATACTTGTGCGATCTAAAGAATCTAGACTTTTGTGGGCTGACAGTACTATGATTATGGGCAATCTCAACAGTGGTCACCACCCAAGTACCATCCACCAAGTGAGCATTTATCCTTGCCTTACAATCCGTTTTAATAGTTGGACGTGGCTTCGAGATATTACTATGACTAGGATGGTACTTCCCCCCACGCGCACACCCAATCGTTAAATACTTCACCCTCCCATTAGCATCTCTCTTCGTCCTTTGTGTTATAACACCAAAACCTTGTTGCTTGGCATATCGCATGTAATACGCCATAAGCTCATGCTCAGTGGCAAACTTCATACCAGGTTTGGGCTCCTCCTCAACTTGGTCATGATTAGAATCTTCTTCATTAATCTCATCAACTTCTGTCTCTACGTCTAATGACACACCTCCAACATTATTTTCACTTCCAGATATAAATGCCAATGTATCCGCAGTCTCCGGATTACTTGCGGTCTTTTCAAAGCTTGTCGATTCCTCTCTGGTACTCGACGGAGTGCATGGCATTTGTTGAACATGGTCCGAACAATCCGCATTACTCGACATGAACGTTGATGGAAAAGGTGGCGTTGGTGGGGGCTGTAATCAGCCACAGTGTTAGAACGGGTAACAACGCACGCATACAAAAATAAATAAATAAAAAATTATTCAGGAATCTATCTACCTGGTTCATTTGTTGAACCCGACCTGACTCCTCCGCATTAGTCGAAGGCGGGTATATATCCCCTCTTGGAAAAGGTGGCATTGGTGGGGGCTACAATCATGCACGGTATAAAAAAGGATAAAAATGCACACATTCCAAAAAAAAAATTAAAGATTATTCAGGAATCTATCTACCTGATTCGTTTGTTGAACACGACCCGACTCCTCCGCATTACTCGACGGCGGGTAGATGAACATTATTGGAAAATGTGGCATTGGTGGGGGCTGAAACAGGCACGATGTTAGAACGGATAAAAATGCACACGTAAAAAAAAATTAAAGATTATTCAGGAATCTATCTACCTGATTCGTTTGTTGAACACGACCCGACTCCTCCGCATTACTCGACGGCGGGTAGATGAACATTGTTGGAAAAGGTGGCATTGGTGGGGGCTGAAACAGGCACGATGTTAGAACGGATAAAAATGCACACATTCCAAAAAAAAAATTAAAGATTATTCAGGAATCTATCTACCTGATTCGTTTGTTGAACACGACCCGACTCCTCCGCATTACTCGACGGCGGGTAGATGAACATTGTTGGAAAAGGTGGCATTGGTGGGGGCTGAAACAGGCACGGTGTTAGAACGGATAAAAATGCACACATAAAAAAAATAAAAGATTAGAAACGAATCTACCTGGTTCGTGGGTTGCGCACGACTTGACTCTTCCGCATTACTTGACGACGGGTATATGAATGTTGTTGGAAAATGTGGTGTTGATGGAGGCTGCAATCAGGCATGATATTAGAATGGATAAAAAGAATGCATGCATAAAAAAATAAAAGAAAAAAAGATTAGAAAGTAATCTACCTGGTTCGTTTGTTGCACACGACCCGGCTCATTTGCATGTGTCGACGGCGGGCAGATGAATGTTGATGGAAAAGGTGGCATTGGTGGGGGCTGCAATCAAGCACATTGTTAGAACGGGTAACAATGAACTTATGGAAAAAAATTGAACGTTTAAAAGGGAATGTACCTGGCTACCCCATGCGTATGTATATGAATTCGGATATGCATTTGGATGAATCATAAATGGCGAGTAGTAAGCATTTTCTGGACAAAGAGAAACCTACAATACACGAATGAAAATACATTAATTATTAGAATCGAGACACCTTCCTTTTATGAATGACCAATGTATCATACCTGAGTTGGTGGAACTGGTGTAGAAGGCCTGGGTAGCCTTCTATCTTCCTCTTTGTCCATCAATATATTTCAACTGAGTTTTTAGATCGACATTACAAAAATAAAACCATTAGTCCATAGCTTTTTATTAAATTTACATAATCGCTTCAAAAGTCTATATTGTAAATTCAGTGGGTCCTAACAATCGGGACTGATTGTTACAAAAATTCAGTGAGAAAACCCTACACGAAGACCAACTGAGTTTTTAGATCGACATTACAAAAATAAAACCATTAGTCCATAGCTTTTTATTAAATTTACATAATCACTTCAAAAGTCTATATTATAAATTCAGTGGGTCCTAACAATCGGGACTGATTATTACAAAAATTCAGTGAGAAAACCCTACACGAAGACTAAATCAAATACTGAATTTTACTACTTTCTTAATCGGGACTGATTGATCTGGTTCGGACATAACGCCCTGGCCTGGCCCTAACAAAGACACGGGAGGTTCCACGGACTACAAATTCAAAATGGGATAAAGGAAAAAAAAAATAAAAAAAATGAGTTAAGTTCCGCGGATTCAATCTTCCATGAAACAGTAGATTTTCTTTTTCATCTCTCTAGAAACTAAGATATTTTCCGGGAAAAATCTACTCTAAGGCTGGGTTACTTACCGGGGGGGAACCGAGCTGGAGAGAGAGAGATTCGAAGGCTGGGTTTTGCGCAGACGGCACGGCTGAAGCAGACGGCACCCAGACGACGGCAGACGGCACGCGGACGACGGCAGACGGCACACGGACGACGGCAGGAACCGAGAAGGATAGACGGGACTGCGTGAATCGAGCGGGAGAGAAATTTTCGAATGCACTGTTTCGATTCGAACCCCCTTTCAAGCCAGAGTAAAACGAAGACGTTTTACTGTAGCAATTTAAAAAATAAAAAAATAAAATAAAACCCACGTAGGCGGTGTGTGGTGTTTGTTACTGTGTAGGCTTAAGTATAGACGAACTCAAATTTAGCAGTGGCCTTGTAGCTATCTTGTACTGTTTTTGGAACAGTGGAAATTTTGCACGTGTTTTTCTGTTGAAAGGCTTCTAAGGCCTAATTTATTTTCGCAAATAAGGTGAGATGTGATAAATTAAGATAAAAATTAAATGTTAAATAAAATATTATTAAAATATATTTTTTTAACATTATTTTTATTTTGAAATTTAAAAAAAATGAATTGTTTATTTTATTTTGTGTAAAAATTTAAGAAAATTGTAATAATTAGATGAGATGAGATGAATTACGAAAACAAACGGAGTCTGCTGCGAGATTAATATTTAATTATAAATATTTTATCGGCTGCATCAAAACTCCGCTCAAGATTGCAGATTGCAGACATCACATATTCACATGGAAATACAGTGCTTTTTACATACATAAGTCTGGCAACAAGCCTATCTGAACTAGTTTTTCAACCACTATAACCTGTAGATGCCCAAATGAATAACAAACTCATTTGTTATAGAAACATACAAAAATATAAAATAGGAAATGAAATTATCAATTTTATTCTTCTAATGAACCAAAGACTTGTTCCTAGGATTGCAAGCAATAATATCTGACACCGTTTAGAAGAGAGATGACAAATAGGTGGTGGATTGATTATCCAAAACATGCATATGAACACTATCAAGAGAATCGACACGAAACAGTTACCAATATAATTTGTGGAAAAATCTCACCTTCTATACAGATCAAAATTCAATGTCGATATACATGATCGTCTTGTTGCTTGACAGAGTAAATACGAACACTTTTTTCTTTCTCAACTTTTCAGTAAAAGAACAGAGCTAATATAAAGAAATAGAGTTTTTCAAGAAATAAACGGGTGGAAATCGGTCAAAATACACCATCAAGGTACAGTAGCAGATTGTGAAGAGAGTTGAACCCAAGTGTATTCCTCTTTGTAAGCAAGACTTCCCTCACAAGAGGCTTCACAAGTATATATAACGAGAGTTGCCCAATCAAGAGAGTCAACATCATTCTTCACACCAAAGTAATAAAGCAGCTGAGGTAATATCTGAAGCCACCAACAACATAATAATGACATCAATGAAAGGTTTCTATCTCGGATATACAATGAAGTTCACTTTAACTCCAAGGGTCATAAATATAATATACGATCTAAACAGTAAACAAGTTTCTTTCAACCGATGAGCTTTGAAGATCAAGAGCGGCCAATGGATGAGCATAGAACTTTGTTTTTCAATACTTTATTCCACTGGTCGATTGCAATTAATTTTCATGGCATGACCTTCCATGATTTCCTTGTATCACTAAACTAGTACACCTAGGTGTTGCTCTTGTATATGTTCTGTATATTTGGGCTATTGCCTACTCTCTTTTGATCAATAAAAATTTGTTTACCGATTAAAAAAAAAAGTTTCTTTCAACCGAGAAGCCAACCCCACAAAAGGACACAAACTCTCACTCAACCCGGAACACAAAAGAGAGTAAACAGAGTGAATGATAGCACCATGGTATATATAAACCTTTTCAATGCGTAGATGTTCATACCTGAAACTCAAAACACAGAGGACCACCACAGTATTTGCAGTTCGGAATGTCAGCTTTTGATGGCCGGCCACTTGACATGGGCCATAGAGGTTTTGCACTACCATCCCTGCAATACCTGATATTTTGGAAAAAAAAATACACAAAATAAACATAAAAATACATCCACCATTGCAGCAAGGAAGAAGAGTATGAGTGGATTTGATTAAAAGTACAGCAGGGACAAATGACAAATGATGAGTTGACAATGCCTGTACGCCTGCTCTCAACTAACAACCAAATTACAATAAATTCCCATTAATAATGAAACCAAATCAGTAACATGCCTCAAATAGATATACACTGACACTAACAAAAATCAATGACCAGCATGACTTGGCATGACTTGGCATGCATTTAAAGCTAGGCCTCTATAAGATTACTAGTGTAAGCATTTGCATAAGATGTTGATAGATGATCAGAAGTAGCATCTATCTAGCAACAAATTCTTAAACTTGGATCTAATTGAATTTTACGCTACCATCTTTAGCAAGTAACAAATTAAGCTTTTACATCAGTTTGCTAGGCTTCTAGAGCAAACTTATAACCATAATAATGCTTATTCGGTCACATAAGCGTTATAAGACTTGTCATTTTTTATTTGGACAGTAACAAGGCCTGAAAAATAGGTAGCAGCAAGGCCTCCTCCTTACTTCTATTTTGTCATTCACTATATGCAAGCCAAACACAAACCATGGGGTCGATTAAGGTCCCCTGACCAAGGATATTTGATATCTGTCTTTCTTTTCTTTCTATTGCCCAGACTTTTTTTTTTTTATAGAAAGCAAAAAGACTATGTTGAGGGGGAGAGCCAATGCTTGTCCATTTCAAGCAGCATCACAAATGGAAGTTTGAATCCTCAATTAGATATTTCGATCACCTTAACACCTGTTCAGGGGCCTTGGCTATGCACTCTTGAAAAGATGCCCAACTTTTCCTCTCATCATCGCCCTGTTCACCAACAAAGGTACAAGCAAGTAAAGACTGACAAAGATATAAGCATGTAAAGACTAGAACCAAAACAAGTAAACATAAGTTTAAACTACAATAGCACAAATAATAAATACCTCAAAAGTGTCCAACAACGACTTCATCGCGCCATCTATTTTGCCCTTAGAGATCAATGAATTAGTACTGGCATTATCCTCAATCATTTCTGTGCTGAATTCACTTTCATTCTCAATTATCATCTCAAATTCTGGCCATAGAGTGTTGCTTGCAACTGTTTGCAAAAGCATAACTTTTCAGATGTGGAATTCTAAAAGGCTTATTTAGACATTGACTATACCTCTGATAATACAGTGCATGTTAATACTTAATAAATATAATTCTCAGACTACACCTCAGAAAATTTACAATCAGTCTTAGATAAGCAATGTCAAGGTATAAGACTACGTCACATTTATCACAAGAAATCGCCATGTCCATGTCATCTAAGACAACTAATTTTTTTAATATTCCAATAGAAAATATACCACACAACACACACACACACAATCTTATATATTTAACTCTATATTTCCAGTCAAACAATCGTAGAAATCATATACTTTACTGGCCTTTTTGAAAATTTGCTGAAGTACTTTCATTTCTATTAGGGGCATCAAATGATTGAGAATTGTTAATCCGTGCACAATCAGTCTTATGACCAGAGCGCCAATGCATGACCTGCAAAAAGAAAAGAATAGCTCAGAAAAGTTATGAATGGATGCAATTTTTTTACCTAGACCATTCTACTGGTCCTTAAGATATACACCAGTTTCAAGTTTTATCCTTGAAGTTCCAATCTAGTCCTCAAAATGTTAAGATGTAGCAATATCATTCTTCTATCAAATAGAGCTTTTTTTTTTTTTATAAGTAAAAAATATTATATATCAAAGGAGAAACCAAGTACACTGAATGTATACATGAAAACACCTTGCCCAAAATGACCTAAAAAGCCCCTAATGTCCCAAAAAGCCCGTGAAAAGAACAACCCAAAATACACCAGACCAGTTCCCAACCCTTGTTTCTTCTATCAAATAGAATTAATGGAACTTCTTGAAAACATTAATTACTTTTAGATAGCATATTCCATGTAATCAATAGCTAAAGAAAAAAAATACAATAACCATTTTTCCCTTCCCTCCTCTCCCACCCACCCCACTTCTAACTCCACCTCCAGTCTCCCCTCTCCCTCCTCCCTATGGTTCTTACTCCCTCAAAAACTTAAGCCACAGAGTCCATATTGGAACCCTAGCACCCCCTTTTCGAAGGAGAGACAATTAGTGAGAGAGCTAGACGGTATTGAGCTCGGACTACACCCTCCAGTTGTTAGAAGGAAGGCACTTTGAGTTAGAGCTCATAGGTACTTAGAAAAAAAAATGAACATATAACAAGAACCCAAAATGATAAAAACTGAATTACTTGGTGTTTCTCTGAGCAATAACGAGCAGTCCTGCAACTGCTACACAGCTTATCTCCTTTCCAGGTACCACACCAACTACAAAGTGCAGCTAACACAAGGAAACATCAAAGATCATCAAGTGAGCTTTAGCAAGTGCATTAATGTATCGTAGGTACACAGATAGTTACAAATCATGCTTTAAAAGAAAAAGATATTCTTTTACAAATTACACATACCAGACATAGGATGCACAATTCATAAGAACATGGAAATTATAACGTATATTGAAAATAAATAAATAAATAATCAACCACAGTGAGATAATTCTGAGCAACAGCATGCGGTGCCAGAGAGTACTGAGAAAACATACTCCTTATTTTCATGCAAAGGTTATTTCTCTCTTTTATAATATAACGCTTCTTTTAATGAACCAGAACAAAGAGACTAAGCCTAGACAACAAGCCAACACAAATCCTACCCTCCTGCCTCGGGATGTGTGCATGGAAATGTAGGATTTGAATTTCTAACTTCTAAACAAAGAATTCTGAAGCGCTTCCAAGATATCATATTCAATCAAAATATTACTGTGGTGCACCATAATCTAAATCACATCATTAAGATTTGAAGTCTTCCCAACAATTTTGATTTGGAGCTTAGAGCAAAAGGGCCAAATTCACCAAATCCAAACACAGTCTTATTAGATTTTTTTAACACAAATCCTGAAACTTAAAATCTCATATTGAGGCACATACGAGCAAAAATATTATGTATCCAACTCATGAAGCCCAGATAAGGGCTCTGCAAATGTGAGCATAAAAACATTTGTAGTAACAACTATCACCAGACAATGAAAGAAAACTTTGAAGGATACCTCCAGTTCCAGAAGGTTTTTCAGTCCCATCATGTCGTGGGGGCTCGCTTGAGTAAAAAGGATTAAATTGATGCAGTTGGCATCGGAAAACCTTCACACTTTAGAAGCCATTTGAATTCAGAAACAAGATGTAAGTATTAGGAATAAGAAAATTTCATTTTGTTCCCAGTAATGTATTAATTCCGACATGTCATTATTTTAGAGAATACCTTCTGGATGGCTTCTCTGGGTGGCGTTTCCATTGCTCATGTTGATCCCGAAGAAGACAGTTCATCGATGAACACATGAAAACAAATAATGACCGATGAAATGCATATTCTTTCTCAATTGGTGCATAAACCTAGAAACACAACGGTTATTGGTAACTATCATCAACCATTGTTCAACCTATAAACCCAACAATACTCACGGGGAAAAAAATGATTGTTTTAAGAAGCAAACACATATACGCATATCCAGATACCATATTACAAAGTCATACTCAAGTGGATACAATGAATCAGAATTCCTTTTTCCCTGAATAATGAATAAGAATTTTATCTAACATATGATCCTATGAAACCCTTGTTATTCGGGCTACATTAGTCAAAGAACTTGTAGTTATAGAATTCAAAAAGATCTATACCTGAAGCAGGAACTGCAAAGGTTCTCCGCATATATCACAGACACAAGATTTTCCTGATGGTAAATTCACTGGATCCAACCAAGCCTACAATCACAAAAGCAGCCCAAAAATGCTCTCTAGAGTAAACAAAAAACAGAATTTCTAAATCTTTCGGATAAAATGAAATATTGATAAGTACCGGTACGCCTCCAGCCTTGCTAGGAAACATTTGACGGAGAAGGGACCAGCGATTCTTAGGCTTCTCAAGAAAACCTAAAATCACGAAATCTTCTTCTTCTTCTTCTTCGTCTTCTTCTTCATACGCAGCAAATACTTCTAGCTGCTGCTGTGGTGGCAGTTGTTCTTCTTCTCCGTCGTCGCCATCAAGCGAGGAGATTCGGAGGCCCTTTTGCATTCCCAAAAAGACACATTTCTCAGTACCATCCGGTTCCTCATCCATGTCAGCTTCACTTTTAATGATCTCAGAGAGTCTTAGGGTGTAAGGGAATGACACCGTGCTTGGGGTGCGAGGACGGCGGCACTCACGGTGGAGAGAGAGAACGTCTGAGGGAAGGAGAGACCGAGAGTGAGAGAGAAAATAATTCCCGGGACGGAAAAGAGAGAGAGGAACTGATACATACCTTGGTGGCGTCCGGCGGCCTTCGATGGTCACCGGAGAGGTCCTAAATGGAGAGGCCGACAGGGGGTTAGAGAGAAAGTGCGCGAGATAGAGAGATACGGACGGTTCCGGAGTACTTACCGACGTGGAGACCGGCGTGAAGTTAGGGTTCCCAATGAAGGAGAAGAGGGGCGGCGGAAGACAGCATGGAGATAGCGTTGAACTGGAGATCAAGCTGAAGCTGTCGACTTGAAGTGCCAAGCTCGAAACGGTGCGTATTGCAGGCACCCAAAACGGTGCGCATCACTAAAGGGAGGCATCCAGCGAGATTCAAGCTTAGTTTTCATATAGGGTTGAAAAAAAAACCAGTTAACTGGTAAATCGAACCAGTAGGATAGGTTTGGTTGGATTTGGTATGGTTTTAATTTTTTTTAAACATTTCTTTTTCTAACATCGGATTGAATCAGTTTATATATATTTTTTAATTTTTTATATTGTATAAAATAATTTTTATATAATTTTTTTATATTATATCATAATTGATAATCATCTATGCAAAAGATTTTTTATATTGTATAAAATAATTTTTATATAATTTTTTATTTTATATCGTAATTGATAATCATCCACGCATTACATTGTATATATATATATATATATATATATATATATATATTAATTAAGTGCTTACGTAAAATACTAAAAGCAGACTAGGTAATAAAGTTGATGTGTAAGCTGGTACAAAATTCAAAAATAAAATATAATTAACACGGCAGAATGAAATTATACGAGCATCATAAAAAACAACATTCATTCGCAACAGTGACCGAGAATGATTTCGACAATTGATAGAACACGTAACCTTCACAAAAATGACTTATTATCTAAAGGAGATTGTATAAAGTAAAAGCTCATTTTTCATTTTTTTTTCTATTTTTTTATTTCAAACTATTGAGTGATGTTTTTATAAGGTTATGAATTATGTATAACAAGTAAACTCAAGTCGTGTTTGAATAAAATTAGATTATACTCCACTCCTAAAGTCTAATTACATACGTACGAATTCAATTTGTTTACACACCTTTATAAATCTCAACAGTTTCTAAGGAATTTCCTAGATATCGGTGGGTCATAGAAAACATGATTCAATACTACTATTGTTGATTTTTCAAGTCAATGGACATCTTCTTCACGTCCACTATCTGCTTAATTAATCAGTGCACGACCTTTTAAATTTAATGACTTGACCATCAACGTACGTCATGACTTTTTTTTCATTTTGGATTTGATTGATAATCTCAATCCACATTACTAGCAGAGGTTCTCTCGATCGTGGAGCTTTTTTCTTCAATCATCTAACAAGCAGGTCACATTTATAAATTAAGCATGGACACTACAATATATCTATACGAGCTGGCAACTATATTATGTACTCTGAAAACATATAATTAATTTTATATATTTTTGAAAAATGAGTTTTTGACAAACATCTTAGTTTTTGAAATATCTTTGTACTTTTTGTCAATGAAAAAAACAAATATTTTTCTTTTAAACAACAACTAAAGCAGTCTCAATCTTCTTTTTTCACCCCAATATATACGCAACACAGAAATCTGGCTAGTGTAAATATTACAAGTGGTAGATTGCATAATCAAATTCCCATAGAAGATGGGCTCGACCAATATATATGTAGAAGACAAGCCCCTTAACATTGAAAGAGATAATAACAACTAATGAGTCTCATCTAATCACTTTTTATATTATATATAATTTTATATTATTATGATATATATATATATATATATTATATGTTATATTTCTAATTAATATAACATGAAATTCTAATCTTATTATTCAAGTCTATTGATCTTATAATATAAAATTAATAAACTAGTATAATTATACACTAATTATACTATTTTAATCTTATTATTTAAGTTTATTAATCTCATTAATAAGTTAAATACTATTTATTTTATTCTACTATAATTGAACATTAAGTATTAGTACTTTTTAATAATAAATACTAAATTCTCACAATTAAGTTTACTATTAAAAAAATTATAATATTAAACATATATAGTGTTACACGTGTAAATAGTAAACCAAAAAAGGGGACCGGACCAAAATCGAAAAAATTGAAAATTTCAGTTTTGATGATGAATTGGTCTATATCGGTTCTTAAATTTCCAAAACCAATATATACCGGTTCATTTAGAAAATTCCTCCAAAACCAGACCAAACATGACCAGTTACACTCCTAGTTTTCATTAATGTGTTAAGAGTCCCAAAATGTTGCGTTTTGTCTATGTAAAACGCAGCGTTCTTATCCTGTGAGAGTGGGTTGTACACCTGCTTCAGTTTAATTTGATTGTACTTAGGAGACGAAAAGGAAATAGATCATGTTAACAGTTTGTTTCTAGGGGGAATTTGATTGTTCGAGATTCAAATTGTATATAAAATTCGTAATAAGGTCTCATCAAAGCATTATTGTATGTGTGGAAGTTTAAGGATGCTATTTATTAGGAGATGAAAAAGAAAATTGTGCTGTCATGAATTGTAACCTTTTCGTTTTGCTGCTGAAAAACAGTAGGCAGTCAAAGTGATTGATTTTTATACATGCCCAGGTTGAGATCATAGTCCAACCACGACCACCCATGTACGTTTATTTTAGGATTCTGCTTCAGTGTGATGCTATTTTTCTTTAGATCCCATGTTTGGTTTTTTACTGGGTTTGGTTTGCATGTTTCATGTAGAACTACTCTTGTAAAAAAAAAACATGTTTAATGTAGAGATACAAGATTGCGTCATTGATTTGCTGAAGATAGAATTGCTTTGTAACAACGTATCAATTAATAATGGTTTTCAAATTTAGAATTTCAAATAACCTACGGTGCTTAAAAACAAGATTTAGGAAAATATCATGTACAAACTTTTCTATGCATGGGAAGGTGGAAAACAAACTTTGCTTGATTTTCTGATTACTAGCAACCTATCTATACTTTTTGCTGTCAACTACTTGACTTGGACTGTTAAGACACAAGATTTTAACAGCAATGGTAGACAACTGCTTAGCATTATTCAATGATAGGATGGCCAAAAGTGGGTCTTCTTCATCAGTTGTGTGGGACTGAATGCCATTTTGGGTTTGCAAAAAACCTAGGGAAAGTACCAGCTGCATCTACACTATAATTCCAAAAGGACCGATTAATTTGAAGCTTCCCTAAAATCAATATAATCCCAATTTCATATGAGTTACTCCTATCTATATATCCCATAAGGTTAAATTAATAGAAAGAGATAGATTTTATTATTTATTTTATATCTTGACATCGGACACAAGCCTTAGAACTGTTTTGTATTCATCTTTTCTTTTGTGGAGATCTCTAATCTTCTCTGAGTTAAGCATTGATTCTCCTTTGGACTCCTTTGGAGAAGGAAAGTTTTTCTATAGCTTCTTATGAGTGTGGGATAATTGGGTGCAAGGTTTAAAACGGTACAGGGAACTGCCAAGGGTTCGAAATGATTGTTTTTGGGAAGGAGGTGGTTTGGAGATGAGCTCGATCGTGGCAAGGCTAGTTTGCTGGTTATTAATGCATGGAGACCTTGGTGCTAGGCTATGCATAAGAGTAATTCTACATATAACCGTGAAGTGCGTAATCGCTTTGAAAAATAGTAGAGTCCACTATTAAAAAATTAATTTTTTTCATGCGGGTCTCATGTTTTATTCATTTTTTTCAAAACAATTACGCGGCGGTAACATAATTCACGGTTGTAAATATATTTTCTCTATACATAATGGGACTGAATTGAACTGGAGAATTGCACGATTGTGTGTTTTGTTATGCCACTCACGATTAGCTATTTAGGGCATCTTTAGATTTTGTAGAAGACCAATGTCATATTCTTAGATTTGGCAACTTCTGAAATGCTTCAATTATTCACTAGAAACTGCAAAGGCAGGTTGAGTGGTGTGAGCAAGTACGATTTTATAACTTTTCCAGACGACGGGTTAGTCCAAGCCTTTTATCTTGAATTGAATTCCGAAACCAAGTTTGTTTGTGGCCGATCTTGAATTTCACCATCTTCAATCCTATAGTTAACGTGTCCCATCTAAGTTGTACATCGATCTAGCTCTTAGTACTCTCTGCTCCCTACTAATTAGGATATTGGATTTTGATTAATATTATTATTGTTAGCATATATTTACCTAGTGTACGTACCTTAACTATGGTAATATTTTGTAAATATTTTAGGTCAAAATATTTTATATTTAGGTATTGATTGTATTTTCTTTATTTACACAATCCTCGTTACATTTTAAATAGGTCAACTATGTACATTATCAATACAAATTAAATTTTAAAGTTTTCTAATATACAATTTTATTTTCTACATGGTATCAGAGAGGACACCATCTTGGTGCTCTAGTCGTTATTGTCCATGTCAGATCTTTTTGTAGTAGCCATTGGTGTTCCCTTGTTATTTTCTTGACAGTCCACCACGGCTGCTACGTCGATTCTATCCCACTTGACAGTTGCAACTTCTTCAAACTTTATGCTCCGTATATGCTTTTTTTTTCGAGAGCTTAAGAGCATTCACAATGAGTTTTCTAAAACTTATTTTTATGTAAAATGTGAAGAAAAGTAGCTTGAAACTACCTCCAACAAATCCTTTATTTTCAAATGTATTTTACATTTTACTACAGTGTTCAGCTAAATGTAGAGTGAACTGTTCACAAATGTAAAAATATTTTATTTATTTATTGTCTTTTCATATACTTTATATTTCACAATAGTTTCTTTTTTTGTACTTTTTTTTTCAACAAACTATTAAATAATATAATATAAAGAAAAAATAGATAAAATGATGTATGATATATTGTAAAAATTAATATGTAAAATAGAAAAAATTAATTTTAATAATATATTTTAAATGATAAGATACATAAATTATTGAGATTAAATTATTGAGATTGCTCAAAGGGCACCATACGACTTTTCGAGTGTTAACGATGATTCTATGTGAAAATCGTACAAGTCTAACCTAAAATGCGCTCGCACAAATCTCCTAGGTCTGCTGCACGTCCGTCCATGTGCTGCACGCTCTTCCACGTGCCGGCGTCTCCTTCCTTCTTCTTTTCTCTCTTCTATTTCTTTTCTTTCCTCTATTATTGCAAACTCAATTTTAGTTCAACGCTTTAAGCTAACACCACAATTAGCCCAACCCAACCCAACCACCTCATTTGTCCAGTCAGCAGCCATGTGTCTGCCACGTACCCATTGACTTCGACATATTACAAAGAAAAAAATAGTAAAGTGGATTAGGGACGTTAAAAAAAATCTACATTCTATTTACCAGCCATTTTCATCAGATGATTGACAACAGCAGATAGGATTGATTTTAACCATTTTAAATTTATCTTTGAATGCGCAACAAGAAATATTTTTAGGACGACATCAAGTTTGAGATCAATCCGAGGAATGTATTATGGGAGGCTGGGAGCAAGGTTTACACACTTAAATCCCCCCTGAATTTATCATGTTGTTCTTAAAAACAGTAGTTCGATGGTAGTGGCTATTTACTAATCAATTGATAGATGGTTAAATGGGGAGGTTGTAGATTTTTTAAAGAGGGAAAAACAGCATTATCATTAGCTCAGATATGAAAGCAATGTCATAAAGGCCAAATCTTAAATAGCATGAAGAACAAATCACAGCTATTTTTTTCAAAAAATTAATAATACCACAAACTAATGATGGATATTGAAGCCAGCACCAAACAAGTGTTATTTTAGCTTATAAACTGACTTGTGGATCAAAACTTGCTCAAAGCATTTACTTTGAAACAATTAGACATGCCAAGCAAAATCTTCATCTAGGAAGGCCACGAAAGTGCAACTTAAAAAAAAAAAGATAAAAAGATAAGAAAGAAAGAATAGAAGAGACATGACTCCGCATAACGACACACTGCTCAAGCAGCACCAGCACCCTTCCCTTTCTTTCTCTGGAGCTTCTTCATGTAGAACTCCAGTTCTTTTCCTTCCAAGATGTATCTATGAAAACACAAAATGGTGAGAAACCGAATAACATGACATATAAAACTGAATACGAAACAAAAATTGTAAATCTTGTACTTACCCATCAGCTCTACCGCATTGTCCTGGTCGAGAAGAGATGCAAGCCAACAATCTACCACTCCCAAATTGCTCTTCAATGTGGAGATCAAGTTTACGACCTTGCAGGCGCTTCTCAAGCTTCCTAAGGACATGGTTACTCTTCTTTGCTTCCTCTGTAGCTGCTTCTACTTCCTGCTGATTGATATGATGAAACTTGTTATTTCAAATTCATAATGTACAAACCAAAAAAGAAGATGAACGCTTCTGAGATCATACAAATGTACAGTTCATCAGACAATACTATCTAGAGTTCCATTGCACCTTGATAGAAGACATTGAAGAAGGAACCACCGTTTACTTATGAGAAAAAAAAAAAACAATGACATGGCATCGGTTCTATGCAGAACAAATAGCCGGAGTTGTATTCATGCACAAAAAGTAGATCAACTATTGGAAACAACGAAGACAATAGAAAAGAAGCAACCCCCACATCAATGGCATCTTGAAACAGAATACATAGTATTAGGGGATGTTTGGAAAAGTTCTTCATCTCATCATCTTATCCCATCTCATTTCCTTCCCAAACATCATTCAAACACAAATACTTTTAAACTGATCATTACACTTTTTTTCAAATTAATCATTACAGCTTTCTCAAACTTTCAAATAAAAAACAAAAAACAATTCAACTTTTTAAAATTCCAAAACAAAAATAATATTAAAAAATTATAACAATATTTTAATTTGATAATATTTTCTATTCAAATTTTTTTCTCTCCTTTCCCAAAACCCAGTAAATACTTAACTCAAACTATCACTATTATTTACAAAAGTTTCATCTCATCTCATTCCCCCATCCCCTTAATATTAGAGTTCTGGCATTTTGATGCTAAGGCACTGATATTCCAGACCTGATAACCTAACCAATCAATTTTGTGATACAGATCCAGTAAATGGGGTGAAATCATCCAACAAAGCTTGTCAATAACATAATCCAAGAACTCTGCCCCCACCATACTTCCTTCACTTAATAGTTGATTGAATTCTACACCTTTGAAACTAATATCACCTAACTGAATTTTGTCAATTGTCATCATCACCAGCAGGTGGTTACAACTTATATGTAGCTTTTCACCATTGAAAGAAAACAAAACCTTAGCCCATTAACATGGAACTAGCATTTTCCTCTGATCTGTCAGGTTATCGTCACATCCGGCTGTTCAGAAGCTATAAATCAATCCAAATAAAAGCAAACAATTTGGAGAGAATGACTAATGGTACCTCTGGGGTTTCCTTCTTAGCAGCTGCCTTCTTCTTCCTACCAATGTCAACTCCATAGTGCTGAAGGTACCACTGCTTGAATGGGGCAGCATCCACCTGAACAATAGCACTTTTCACTAGAGTTTGTGTCCTCACAAGCTCATTATTTGAAGCATTGTAAACAACATCCAGTATACGTGTTTTGCGGGTGACAGCTTCACTACCCCATGAGTAGTTCCCAGTATCCAATCTGAGGGCTCTCCATTTCACATTACCTCCTCTCACACGAATTCGCCTAACTGTCTTGTTGCTTGAAAGCTTAGTATTAGCAGGCTGGCGGCCAAGCTCATACCTGCACAAGTCAAAAAGTGATCAGCATTGCATAGAGAGAAAATTAGTGATAACACAGGCAAATGCGAAGAAGCCAACTCAAACATCTCATCATGACACAGGAATGTCTGCTTTATTTTTTCTACTCATGCATACACACACACACACACATATACATATATTGATAATCACACATTAAAAAATCTAGTATCCTCATAAGTATCGTATACATATTACGAAACAATAGAATTATTTTCTCCTTGGGAAAATTTGAGTACAAAATTTGAGTTAGCGTTAGAATATTAACCATGTAACAATACATCAAATAACCCGACGATAAATAAGGGTAATCTTCAGTGACACCAAACAACCTGAGTTTCCCACAAATATCCTACGGTACCAAACTCAATATATCACACTAGATAGAGCCGTTGAACAAAATTTTCACGTGGCTGCGCATTAGGACAAGGGAAAGAATGAAGAAAGAAAAGTTAGAAAACCAAAAAGAGTCAAGCAAGGATATTACTCAAACGTGTTTTGTGACTGAAACGCAGTGTAACTATCAAAACGTGAAAATTCGAAAACGAGAGTTTAGCTCGGGACAGCAGCATATATGTATATCAGGGTAAAAAGCACTCACCGAGTTTAACAATCAAACAACCCCGAATAACCAAAAGTTGAGAATTGATAAAAATGAAGACCACAGCACTGACAGATCCGACAAGAGATAATAAAAAACCCCGATCAGGAAGCCGAGAAAATGTAAGAACAAAGAGTATAGCAGTCGAAAAAGAAAAGAAAACAGTGCTTCCATACTCTTTCTGACCAAACAAACAGAGACGGGAGAGAATATTATAATTTATAAATTAATAACAAACAAATAAATGAGTGAGAAAGGGTGGATTGCATTACTTTCTCTTCTTCCTCCATGCCTTTTTCTTGCCTCCAGTGGCACGCCTCTTGTGCATAGAGTCACGCGAGATACCTAACATTTATCGAACAGAAGCTTCCATTAGCTCGAGCATGAAAGAAAGAGAGATAGAAGAGAGAGAGTCTGCGGATTGTCACATTACCCATGGTTGGGGATTGGAGAGGGAGATCGAAGAGTACGAGCTCTTGTTCTTCTTCAGCGCCTCTGGCTTCTTCGGCTCACCAACAGGCCACAGCGCCTCCTCCTGTCTGTGTTGTACGATGGCTTTTTAGTTTTTATGCTGAAACCCTAGTTGACAACCAAACCCGACGTTATAAGATTTAATTAAAGTAAAAACATTTATATGACATTAACTTTTTAAGAAAACTCCTTCATTAATAAGTTGATTACAATTGATTTTTCTTTCATGGTGCATTATCTCTTCATCACTAGAATGGCTAACATGACATTATTATTATTATTTTTTAAAGAAATGATATTTACAGTTGTGGAGTGTGTAAGCGTCGCATAATTCTTTTTAAAAAGTGAGTAAATACGAGACTCGCATGAAAAAAAATTTAATTTTTTTAATTATGGACCTCGCTCTTTTTCAAAAAGAATATACAACGCTTGCACACTTCATGACTGTATATAGCATTACTCTTTGAGATAACAACTAATGAAACTAACTTTGTCATCCTTTGAAAACTTCACTGGTTCATATAAATCTTTTTTTTTTTTTTTTGATATGGAATAAAACTTCTCATTGATAAAAACTCGGTTACATTTGTCATGCAACATTGCACTTAATACATGAATGGGACATTACTCCATCCAAACATATTCTCCCTAAAGGGAAAGTGCATGCCTAGCCAACAAGTGTGCTACAAAATTTGTTTCTCTGTAATTGAAATGTATCTGCCATCCAACCCAATTAGATAAGAACTGTTTGATATCATAGATCACTGCATAGGCTTCTGAGTAATCTGAACTATTAGTAGAGATCACAGTAACTAAATCCATGCAATCTCCCTTAAAGATCACAGAAGAGAAGCCCAGGTCCATGCATAAAATCATTGCTCTCCTCAAAGCCGTAGCTTTCACAATTAAATGTTTGAGAGAAGCTTCCACTTTAGAACAAAGAGATACATGTACCTCCCCATTTAAATCTATGATGATGATGCCTAATCTATATATCTTCGTTGTTGGGTCCACAACTCCATCCCAATTCACTTTTAGTTGGTTCAAAGTAGGTCTCCTCCATCGACAAAAACTTATATGAGTTGTAGAAACAGGTAATAGCTGGTATTTTAATTGAGCTTCTTTGTAGTCTTTAACAGTTTTAAGAGCCTTATATAAGACCTGATCTGGTTTATTAAAATTGCCCTCAAAGATAGAAGCATTTCTTCTAGTCCAAATACCTCTTAAGATAACTGCTACATATTCAATCACCTCAGTCTGTAACTTACAAATCAGCTGCTTCGATAATTCCCAAAATTATTAGAATGTGAAGGCCATTTTCTTAATGGACTCTGATTTTCCCTCCATACATCAGAAGCTCCTGGACAAGTCCACAGTGCATGTATGGTTGTTTCTTGATCTCTCATATAGGACATAATGGATTCTCAACTACCTTTCTAAGAAATAAGTTAGATTTAGTAGGTAGCGATTCATGACATACTCTCCAAATGAAATGCTACACATTACTAGGGATCTTAAGCCTCTATATCTATTTCCAAAACTACTCATCATCAATCGTCATTGAGGTTTCACCCTTTAGCTGGTAATTTATCTTCATTTCTAAGTGATAAGCAGATTTAACATTAAAATTCCCATCATTTGTGTCCCTCCAAGCCATTGAGTCTTCAGTTCCATACTGACTAACAAGTATACTACAGATAATCCCAGCTTCTTGCTCATTAAAAATATGATAAAGTAATCTTCAATTCCATGAGCCAGTAACAACATTCAGTAGTTGATTTACAGTGGCTTCTTCCTCGAGTATAGAAACAAGAGATTGGACTAAGTTGGAGGCATTTGAAAGGATCCATTTATCTTTCCAGATTCTGATTAGAGAACCAGAACCTACTCTCCATATTACACCTTCCCTTAATAACGCCAGAGTGGAAACCAGACTTCTCCATATGTAAGATGGTTTGGGACCAACTTGAGCATTCATTGCACTATCATTTTTGAAATATTTTTTCTTCAGAATTTGTGCAACAAGAGAAGATGGTTCTTGTATTAATTTCCACATCTGTTTCACCAATAGGGCTTTATTAAAAGATTATAAATCTCTAAACCCCAATCCTCTCCTTTCCTTTGTGTCCCCAAGTTTTGACCATTTCCTCCATTGTATTTTTTTGTCTTGTTGCTTATGGCTCCACCAAAATCTGGACATAATAGAGGCCATCTCCTTGTATAGTTTCATTGGTAGTTTAAAGACTCACATCGAGTAGGTTGATATAGCTTGCACAACTACCTTTAACAAAACTTCCTTGCCTGCTTGTGATAGAAAAGTGGTCTTCCATGAGTTCACATTAGCCCAAATTATGTTCTTTATGCCTCTAAATGAGTTATATTTAGACTTGCTTATAAGTGTTATTTTTATGTAATTTTTATCACTATTTTATTTATGAAAAATATCATTTTCCCTTCAATACTATTGATTTTATTTTATTTTTACATATTTTTATTTATTTTCTTGGATTTGAAGGAATGAGAAGATTTAGTGCAAAATGAGAACATTTTGGAACAAAAGAAGAAACTATGGACCCAGACCGATGAGAGGCAACGAGCCGATGAGATTTGGGCGAGGAGCCTTACCCCGTAGGGAGCAAAGATATCTTTCTCTCCCAAAGGCGAGAAAACTTACCTCTCAGTAGGTGAGACGACTCGCGATCAGAAGGCGCAAAGACTTGGCGACAAGGCTGCAGGTGGTTAGATTGGATGACTAGTCTAAACGACCAACTTAAGAGACAAACCTAAACAACATCGTGGGCAACAACTAGAAAAGGCAAGAGGAGTTTTTCATCCCAATCGGGAGTCTTTCCACTCGGTAGGCAAGGAGAGGGTTGTGTGGTCTTTGTAACCTTCATGCCCGCTCATTTGTGACCTCCACACCTGCCAGTTATATTCAGCGCACACGACATCTACCCTCGTGGGACCCTTCTGAGTTCCCCAATCAATCTATTGACAATCAAATCCTCCTGAACTCCGCAATTCAAGCCACATATCACTGAATCTTCCATTTTATATAATTCTGATATTTTTGGGATAATTTTCTTTCATATTAACATCTATCTTTAGAAACTATTTTCCAAATTTTTAGGTTAGATTGTAGCTGCATTTATTTTGTTTTCGGATTTGAGTTTTGACATCTATTTAATCCCGTCTTATGGGATGAATAGAGAGTCTAGATTCTCAATCTTAGTTTTAGTTTGAGTCTGGATTCTTAATCTTAGTTTTAATTTTGAGTTTTAGAGAGTCTGAGTTTAGGTTTCAATAGTTCAGAATTTATTCTTGAATTGTTCTTTCAAGGAGGCAGATCTGGGGGAGCAGAGGCGAGAGCCACATGTTTTATCAACTAACTCCAACGAAGAATACCAATTTTATTATTTTTCTTTTTAATTTCATTATGAATTAATTCTATTTTTTAGAGTTTTGATGTAGCCTAGCATTGAACACACAGTTTATAGTCTAAGTTATTTTATTTTCAATATTTCCATGATTAAGTGGTTATTCCTTGTTCTTAATGCTTACAATTTTCTAACTAATTATTGTTTGATATTTTGTATTGCAATGAAACCGAGAGATGATTTGTGATTAAAGTTCTAGGATTAAATATCATTAGTTGAGTGAAAGCAGAGATGCTTTATCACAACTAGTGTGAGTTTCAAGAAAAATTCAAAGAACTTAATGAGTCTCCAATTAGTTAAATTCACATAGATATATGGAGTTATTAGTTGGAGATATTTTTAATATTATTCGAGAGAAAATATTAAATAGTTAAGGGATTTTTATCATCAACTTGGGATAATTGAGATTCTATAACAAGGAAGAATAAATTGTGTGGGATTTGTTAGGTGAAATCAAATGCTCTAGATCTACTCTTATTATTTTTAAAATCTTAATTTTAATGTTCTTTTCTTCAGTTTAATTTAGATAAACTATTTTTCAAATTTTAATTTTCTAAATAGTAATTAATTTAGTCAATTTCAATACTCAATAGCATAATTATTCTCTGTGGGTTCAATAACCGTTTTTTTTAAAACACTTTATTACTTGTTAGGATTCTGTGCACTTGCCGATATATTTTTATGCGAACAAGTTTTTGATGCTGTTGCTGGAGAATAGTTATTTGTTATTGATATTGATACCAGCTAGATTTTTACTACTTTGGATTTCATTTTATTTTTCATTTTTTTAAAAAAGAGAACAAGGCGTACAATAAAGAGAAGAAGAAAGAGGTCGATGCCTCTAAATTTAATATGGCCGACCAGGAGTATAAGGCGTTCAGAAATTATAGTATTACCACATTGGCGGCGCAGATAAAAAATCTATCACAACAAATAGGTAAGATGAACGTTAATACTATTCAAACTAATGTTGTTTGTTATCATTGCGCAGGAAATTATTTAAGTGTAGATTGCCAAGTGGGGAATCCTTTTGCCCAATCAAGTTATAAACATGCCCATTACGTGTCCAATTTCCAACATCAAAACAATCATTATTCAAGCACGTTCAATCCCAGATGGAGAAATCACCCTAATTTTTCATGGAGCAATAACCAAGTGCCGGCCAAACCACCTCAACAGTTTCCACAGTAAGAGAAGAAGCTGACACTTGAGAATATGTTTATGTAGTACATGCAAAAGATTGATATGGCGATACAAAAGACTGATATGGTGAATCAAAACCATTCGGCTTCAATCCGAAATCTTGAGGCACAAATCGATCAACTCTCAAACATGTTAACCGAGAGGACAACAGGGACTTTACCGAGCAACACTGTGACCAATCCGAAGGAACATGTCAAAGCCATAACATTGAGAAGTGGGCGGACATATGACCAGTCAGTAAATACCGAGTGAGACACAAAAGCTACAGAAAATGTGGAGTCCGAGAAGAAGGAAACCGAGTATGAGGTGAAATAAACAGATCGGGATGCGACCGACCAGCAAGCCGAGAAGACTGAGGAGAATAAAGGAGCTGCAAAATCCAAGAAATCCAGGGAGTTTATATCTGAAACTTATTTTCCTTCAATTTATGATCCACCAATTCCTTTTCTACAGAGATTAAGAAGAAATAAGATTGATAATCAGTTCTCTCTACAGTTGGCGACTGAGGAGAGCAATGTAATTGTATAAAAGAAGCTGTCGCTTAAGGAACTAGGTCTTGGAGAAGCAAAGCCGACAACCATCTCTCTACAGTTGGCGATCGAGAAGAGCAATGCAATTGTACAAAAGAAGTTGTTACCTAAGGAACTAGGTCTTGGAGAAGCAAAGCCAACCACCATCTCTCTACAGTTGGTTGACAGATCCATTAAATACCCAAGTGGACTCATTGAGGACGTATTGGTGAAAGTTGATAAGTTCATCTTCCCGACCGACTACATTATACTCGATATGGAGGAGGACGAGGAGATCCCTTTGATACAGGGCCAACCTTTCCTTGCAATGGGGAGAACTTTAATTGATGTCCAGAAAGGGAAACTCATTTTGAGGGTAGGCAAGGAGCAAGTCACTTATGACGTATTTAAATATATAGAATTCCCTTCCGAGATACATTCTCGTTTTCAAATAAGCGACCGAGACGTGGTCATGGCCGACGAGACTTATGAAGCTGAATTCCCAAAGCTACCACATAAGGAACCACCCAAGATTGAACTCAAACCGCTTCTATCAAATTTAAGGAATAGAGGGGCCGAGGAGATCTCCAAGGGGTACACGGCTGCATCTTCAAGGAAAATATTCAATTGGAAGACCAGAAAAAAAAAATAAAAAATAAAAAAATCAAGGGAGTATCCCTTACCTTCTCTCATTCTTTGCTTTAGTTTTTCTTCATTTTTCCCATTGAGGACAATATGATATTCAAGTTTGTGGAGAAATGATATTATTTTCTTATTTGATAAAAATAATAATAATAATGATGATGATGATGATGATGATGATGATGATAAAAACAGTATGGTTTGATGAATACAAAGCTTACGATAAGAATATGATTGAAATTGATTATAATTTTAGGAAAAATTCTCATTGCTTAAGTCTAGTTGTTAATTCTTTACTTGATCTTACTTAATTTGATATTTCCTATGTTCAATAAATACCTCTTATGATCATTAATTGTTTTGAGTACCTAGAGAAATTTTATGTGAATTTTATGAATTTGTATGGTCTCGACTTACTTTAGAACTTGTTTGATTACACTAGAGGTGAAATCCTAGACGTAATATTTTTGGAGAAATGATTAAGACATTCTTTGGACCAATTGAGCCTTTCAAACTTACTTGTTTATTATGTTTATATCTAGTCGCCCATTTGAGTTTTATTAAAATATATTTTGGCTTTATATTTTTCTTTATTGTAAATCTCATATTCCCTACCCTATTTGAGCTTCAACACTGATTTCTTTACCTTTCAAGAGAACTAAGTTTACACAAAGTCACAGACTCACAAGAGCATGAAAGGCAAGAGAGGTAGAAGGTCTTCAAGGAAAGTTAAGTATAACAATATTATCAAAATCATAAGTTTGGAGGTGTAAAGAGTCAACTCGTCTACTGTGTGGCCAACAAGAAAAGGTCGACGAGAGTCATCCACAAAGGCAGTTGAAGAAGTATGGAATATTTCCAAAAAAAAAAAGAAAGAAAAAAAAAGAAGTCTGACTTGCCGAATGGAGGGGTAAAAAGAGAGATACTTGAAAGTGTAATAAAGAGAGGTATGTTAAGAGATTTACAATGATTGAGAATAGATGTTTGTGTTAGAAGTGAGAATGCTCTATGTATTCTGTTGATGTTCAAACTTAAGTTCTATTGCTTTGTTTGAATCCTACATTTTCTTGTGAAGGCTTCAAAAATCAATTTAAAGCTCTTCATATTGCCATTGAGGCGGGCCAACCTCTCTTGGCAAGTTCCTATGCCAAAAAAGAAATAAAACTTAAGAGACTTGCTTGTTCTTTTAATTACGACGTTGGGGAAGGAATTTCCAGCAAGGGAAGGAGCAAAGCAAGGACGAGTACTTGCGATTTATGAAGCCAAAGATTTTATCATTGAATGTTAGGGGGCTGAATGATCCGCGTAAGCGCCTCTGTGTTAGAAATAGGTTAAGAAATAGAAGGTTGACATAATTTGTTTTCAAGAAACTAAGCTTAAGTTTATTGATAGAAACATTATTAGAAGCCCCTATGGATGTCTTTATATAGGTTGAATCTATCTTGCCTCTAAGGGGGCTATCGGAAGTATTATTTTGTTGTGGGATATGAGAGTCATTACTCTCGTGGATGAGTATGTTAGGAAATATTTGGTGGCTTGTTCATTTAAAAATGTGGATGATGGTTACAAGTGGTCGTTTGCAGGTTTATATGGACCTGATGTGGACAGTAATGGAATATTTCTTTGGGAGGAGATTGCTGGCTTGTATAGTTGGTAGGATGGGCCATGGTGTATTGTGGGGGAGTTTAATATTACTCGTTTTCCGAGTGAGAGGTTAGAGGATTCTCGTATTGGCCTGAATATGACATAATTTTTTGATCTTATTTTTTAATTGGATTTAGTTGATTTCCCTTTGGCGGATGGGAATTTACATGCCGAACGGGAGGATTTGGTCAAGATTGGACAGATTTCTTGTATCTTCATTTTGGGAGGCCCATTTTTCCGACTCATGCCAAAAGAGACTCGCGAGACTATGTTTGGACCACTTCTCGATTTTGTTAAATTGTGGGAGTCTTCATAAGGGACGTAGATACTTCAAATTTGAAAACATATGGTTAAAAGCTAATGGATTTGTGAACAAGGTGAGATTGTGGTGGTTCTTATATAATTTTTCTAGTGCTCCTAGTTTTGTGTTGGCTGGAAAGCTTAAATCTCTAAAGAACAACTTGAAAATGTGGAATGATGAAGAATTTGGGAAGATTGATGATCAGAGGAAGATTCTTTTTTAGGAGCTTTTACTTTGATGAAAATGAGACAGCCAGGGTTCTTTCGGATGAGGAGAAGGCAAGGAAGACTGCTGTTGCGGGTGATTTGGAAAAACTTGCTCTCATGGAAGAGATTTCTTAAATACAAAAGTCTCAGGCCCTTTGGCTAAAGGAAGGGGACAACTGTACCATATTTTTTCATAGTGTGGCTAGTTTTCATAGAAGATTTAATGACGTAGAGTGCTGCATTCATAAGGAAATTTTGGACAGATATGAAATTAAAGAACATATTGTACAGTTTTTTGATAAATTTCTTACAGAGCAATGCCCTTGGAGACCTAAGGTTGATGGGTAGGCTTTTGACATGATTGATCAGTCGAGTGCTGATTGGTTGGAGAGGATGTTTGGAGAGGAAGAGGTGCATAATGTGTTAAGAGGAATGGACAACGATAAAGCACTAGGACGTTTGGACATGATTAAGGAGGATGTTATGAATGTGTTTTGTTGAATTTCACTTGTATATGAAATTTGAGAAAAGCCTTAATTCAACTTTCATAACTCTTACTCTGAAGAAGGCCGAGTTTGTGGAGGTGAAAGATTTTTATTCCATCAATCTTGTGATTTGACTGTATAAGAAGATCATCTCTAAGGTTCTTGCCAATCTTATGAGCATAGTTATGGAGAAAGACTATTTCGAAGCCACAAAACTGCATTTGTTAAGGGGAGACAAATTCTTGATTCGATCCTCATTGCAAATTAATGTTTGGATTGTAGAATCAGTTCCGGTGTACCAGGTATCTTCTGCAAATTAGATATGGAGAAAGCCTTTGATGATGTTAATTGAGACTTTTTCGTTTATATTTTTGGTAGATCTGGTTTTGGGGAGAGGTGATGCAATTGGATGAAGCATTGCATCACTATTGCTAGATTCTCGGTTCTAGTTAATGGTACTCTTGAGGGTTTCTTTAACAGTTTTTGTGATTTGAGACAAGAAGATATTCTATCTCACTTTCTCTTTGTTTTAGTTATGGACATGTTTAGTAAAATGTCAAGCTTCTATAGCTAAATATATACATGGACACTTCGCTTGGCTTGGTGTGGTGGAACTTTAGATTCATCAGAGCTATTCAAGATTGGGAAGTGGGGGATATTTTTTATTTTTACAACACCTTGCATGCATTGAAATTTGGAGGGTGGTGGGGAGTATAAATTGCTATGGACTCACCTCAGGAACAAAAATTTTTCAGTCAGATCCTTATACCATAGTCTGTCATCCCATTCATTTACTATTTTTTCTTAGAAGCTCATTTGGAAAAGTAAAGTGTCTTTAAATGTGTTTTTCTTCGTTGGTTGGCCTCTCATGAGAAAATTTTGACCATTGATAAGTTGAGGAAGCATATATTTATATTATGAATTAATGTTTTGTGTAAAAGAAATGGGGAATCGTCGAATCATCTTCTTCTCCATTGCGATATGGTGAATGCTTTATGGGATGAGATCTTTGTTAGACGCTTGGGTGAATGTTCAAGGTGGTGGTAGATCTTTTGACTTGGAGTAAAATTAAGGGAAATCGTCAAGTAGCTGCTATTGGAAAGATGGTGTCATTATATCTTGTGTGGTCCATATGGAATGAGAGGAATTGATGTAGTTTTCAAAATTAGGCATGTTCATCTAGGTCAGATTTTTTCCGGTTCGGTCCGGAACAAATCGAACCGGAAAAAATCCGGGCTGGTACCCCGTATAGAAAATTTTGGGTACACCCAATCTGGATACCAAGTTTTAAACCCAATACCCAAATTTTTTTTTTTTTTTTGTTACTTTCTTTGTGGAGGCATTGTTAGCTTGTCCATCTCTCCTTTATCTGGAAATTGTTGGCCTGTAAGTTTTTTTTTTTTTTTTGAGCTAACACGTGTTTTTTTTATTCGTGCTGGTTTAAGCTCTTGTTTTGAACTTCGTTGGCTTGTAGATTTCTCTGAGTCAACTTTTTCTTCTCTCCACATTCCTCTCGGTTTTAGCACACTATAAAGAAAATGCTTGAGCATCAAATTCTAGTAAATAGTATGAATCCCATGTTATTAGAATGTAGGGAGATGCATGTGGGCATGTATGCACTTGGGTTGCATTGGATGCTGACTATATACATTTTTGTGGAATTTCATCTGCACTTTCTTCTATCTTGGACTCCAGTGTTGGTTTTTGTAATGGCTTGCTTTTGATGGTGTTCATTCTAATCTTCAGGACATACATGGGTCAATCGATTTCTTTATCACTTTGTTTATTTATTTTAAGAGTCCAACACAGCAGAGTTTTGCAAAGTAACATCAATGCTTGCCCTGGAACCTCATCCGGGTTCCGGCTCGGGTCTAACCCGAGCTAACCCGATCCGGATTTCTATCCGAGTTTGAATCCTAGGTTTCGATCTGAATATACTAGGATTTCCGGGCCAGAATCCGGATGAACAATCCTATTCAAAATAGAGAACGCTCGTTGAGGGAATTATAGATCCTAATTATGAGGATCAATAAATATTCTTACTGATAAAATAATAATAAAATAATAATAAAAATAAATATAGGGAAACCGGCCACATCAATCCGCAATAATACGCTGACCTATCCAAGCATAAGAAATTGCAACCCATAGATATATTCACGAAAATGCAACCCATAATCGGTGTAAGGTTTAATTACAGTAAAAGATCTGACATTATGATTTCTTCAACAATAATAAATTGTTTAAAATCATCTCTCACATTTTTAAGGCAATGCATGATCATTTCATCACTGATACAAAACGATTTTTGATCTTGAGAAATTTATTATACAAAACAATAATAAATTCTTTAAAATTATCTCACATTTTTGATCGATCAGCGAAAACGATTTTTTTTTTGAGAAATTAAATAAGGAAAATTATATTTCCGAGCGGATATGAAGACACATCATCCATGTCTCCACATAGCTAACATGATTTAATGGGTAAGATGAGCTTTAGATTAAATTCCCCTGCAAATCATATCATGGCGTTTCAATGAGGATACTGAAGCCAGCACCCAAAAAGTGCTATTATAGATATATAAACTGAATTGTGGAACAAAACGTGCTCAAAGCATTTAATTTGAAACAACTAGACATACCAGGCAAAATCTTCATCTAGGCAGGCCAAAAAAGTGCAACTAAAGCAATAAAAAAAAAAGAGACAAGACTCCGCATAACGACACACTGCTCAAGCAGCACCAGCACCCTTCCCTTTCTTTCTCTGGAGCTTCTTCATGTAGAACTCCAGTTCTTTTCCTTCCAAGATGTATCTATGAAAACACAAAATGGTGAGAAACCGAATAACATGACATATAAAACTGAATACAAAACAAAAATTGTAAATCTTGTACTTACCCATCAGCTCTACCGCATTGTCCTGGTCGAGAAGAGATGCAAGCCAACAATCTACCACTCCCAAACTGCTCTTCAATGTGGAGATCAAGTTTACGACCTTGCTGGCGCTTCTCAAGCTTCCTAAGGACATGGTTACTCTTCTTTGCTTCCTCTGTAGCTGCTTCTACTTCCTGCTGATTGATATGATGAAACTTGTTATTTCAAATTCATAATGTACAAACCACAAACGAAGATGAACGTTTCTGACAGCATACAAATGTACAGTTCATCAGAAAATACTATCTAGATTTCCATTGCAGCGTGATAGAAGACATTGTAGAAGGAACCACCGTTTACTTGTGAGAAAAAAAAAACAATGACATGGCATCAGTTCTATCCAGAACAAATAGCCGGAGTTGTATTCATACATGATAAGTAGATCAACTATTGGAAACAAGGACAGGGAGTTACACCGTCTTTTTTCGGCAATCAACTACGACGCTAAAGGTGGTAGCTCAACTAGAGGAAAGTCTAAAGGCGCATTGTGAATACGTACAAGGGGTTGGGGTGGGGTTTTTGTGTAGAGTTTTAGTTCTACGGGAAGCAAGGAGTTGGGGGTCAGGCTTGGTGTATTTTGGGTTGTTTTTCACGGGCTTTTTGGGTTATTAGGGGTTTTCTATTATGGGGTAATGTGTTCTCTTATATACATTCAGTGTACTTGGTTACTCCTATTTTTATTTATCAAAGAAACTATTGGAAACAATGAAGACAATGGAAAAGAAGCAACCCCCACATAAATGGCATCTTTAAACAGAATACATAGTACTAATATTAGAGTTCTGCCATTTTGATGCTCAGGCAATGATATTCCAGACCTTATACCCTAACGAATCAATCTTGTGATACAGATCAAGTAAATGGGGGCGAAATCATCCTACAAAACTTGACAATTACATAATCCAAGAACTCTGGCCCCACCAAACTTCCTTCACTTAATCCATAAAAACTACAAATGATACATAGAAGCGAGCATTTGCCCCTAAAGGCACAACATTCAGTTATATATGTAAAAGCAAATATAAGACTATGTCTTTTTGTCCAACCTAATTGGTAGGAAAATACTGTACTAAAATCACAAATGCTATATTGATCCTAGTTTAGAAGTAGAAGACACACCATACCTACACCAGAATGGTCTAACTCACCCTCTTCCCACCAACCAAAAGGGTACCTAGCATGTTGCGTTATCAAGCAGATACAGGAAATGAAGAAAATATTATCACATGAATGCTAGCCATCATTAAAACGAACCAAGGAAGAAACCAAAATAGTTGGTCAAATTCTACAGCTTTGAAACTAACATCACCTAACTGAATTTCGCCAATTTTCATAAAATGCCCCCTTTCTATTAGATCCAGTAATTTCAGGACCTTTTCATTTGCAAACAGAAAATGAGGAGGGGAAATGCTATAAATGAACCGGAATTTGCTATAAAAAGATTCAAAGAGTGGTGAAAGAACAGATTTTGGGAAATGTATTTTATATAACATTCGCATCTGCAAGCATTCCATGTGCATTAGTAATGCAACACAATTTTTTTTTTTTCTTGATGATGGGGGAACCACCACAAGGCAGAGCGCTTAGGACTCTCCCATGGTAATGCAACACAAATTAAGACTAATACAATGAGCATTTTCCTCTGATCTTTCAGTTATATTCACGTCCGGCTGTAAAGAAGCTATAAATCAATCCAAATGAAAGCAAGCAATTTGGAGAGAATGACTAATGGTACCTCTGGGGTTTCCTTCTTCGCAGCAGCCTTCTTCTTCCTACCAATGTCAACTCCATAGTGCTGAAGGTACCACTGCTTGAATGGGGCAGCATCCACCTGAACAATAGCACTTTTCACTAGAGTTTGTGTCCTCACAAGCTCATTGTTTGAAGCATTGTAAACAACATCCAGTATACGTGTTTTGCGGGTGACAGCTTCACTACCCCATGAGTAGTTCCCAGTATCCAATCTGAGGGCTCTCCATTTCACATTACCTCCTCTCACACGAATTCGCCTAACAGTCTTGTTGCTTGAAAGCTTAGTATTGGCAGGCTGGCGGCCAAGCTCATACCTGCACAAGTCAAAAAGTGATCAGCATTGCATATAGAGAAACTTAGTGATATTACAGGTAAATGTGAACATCAAGCCTCACATGAAGAAGCAACTCAAATATCTCATCATGACTCGGATTATCTGTTTATTTTTTCTAATAATACATATACACACATATATACATATATGGAGAATCACAGATTAAATAATCTAGTATCCTCAGAAATTACGTATCCATAAAAGCAGGCGAAACAATAGAAAGTTTTTCTCCTTGGGAAATTTTAGTACAAAATTATAGATCGTGTTAGAATAGTAACCATATAATACTATATCAAATGGCCCAACGATAAATAAGGGCAATTTTCAGTGAAACCAAACAACCTGAGGTTCCCACTCATATCCTAAGGTACCAAACTCAGTATATCACACTCGATAGAGGCTAGAACCGTTGTACAAAATTTTTACGTGGCTACGCATTAGGACAAGGGAAAGAAGGAAGAAAGACAGTTCGAAAACAAAAGAAAAAGGAGTCACGAAAGGATATTACTCAAATGTGTTTTGTGACTGAAACGCAGTGTAAATATCAAAACGTGAAAATTCAAAAACGAGAGTTTAGCTCAGGACAGCAACATATATGTATATCAGGGTAAAATGCACTCTTTGAGTTGAACAATCAAACAACCCAGAAGATCTAAAGGTCGAGAATTGATAAAAATGAAGACCACAGCACTAACAGATCCGACAAGAGATAATAAAAAACCCCGATCAGGAAGCCGAGAAAATGTAAGAAAAAAGAGTATAGCAGTCGAAAAAGGAAAGAAAACAGAGTCGGAGAGAATATTATAATTTATAAACTAATAACACAAACAAATAAATGAGTGAGAAAGGGTGGCTTGCATTACTTTCTCTTCTTCCTCCATGCCTTCTTCTTGCCTCCAGTGGCACGCCTCTTGTGCATAGAGTCACGCGAGATACCTAACATTTATCGAACAGAAGCTTCCATTAGCTCGAGCATGAAAGAAAGAGAGAGAAAAGAGAGAGTGCCTGCGGATTGTCTCATTACCCATGGTTGCGGATTGGATAGGGAGATCGAAGAGTACGAGCTCCTGTTCTTCTTCAGCGCCTCTGGCTTCTTCGGCTTACCAACAGGCCACAGCGCCTCCTCCTGTCTGTGTTGTACGATGGCTTTTTAGTTTTTATGCTGAAACCCTAGTTGACAGCCCAACCCATCTCAGATTCTCAATCCGACCGGACATTGTAAAATTGAGAGATGGTAAATTTCATCCGCCCTACACATTTTACGTATTTTAATTTTTTTATTCTCGTTAAACTAATTAAATTATTCTACTTATTATTCTTACATCATATATTTATTATAAAAAAATAAAAAATATAATATATAGTATGTAAAAATGATAAGTAGAATTATTAAGTAAAATTTAATTAGAATAAAAAAAATTATATGACATTATTTATTTTCGAAAGTATCTTCAATAATAAATTCAATATAATTAATTTTCACATTTTTAAAACAATACATTATCGTTTCATACTAACATTATATAAACGAGCATATAACTGCAATTGTTGTGTATGAGGGAGAGAGATTAGAGAGAGAACGGTTTTATGGTAGAGAAATTCGAAACGATTTATAGGACGGTTTATTTGATGAAACAATATCAAGTTGAAATAATGCATTTGAGTGAAGACTTAAATCGGTTTATATATTTATATATAAGAAAGAAATGAAACTTAAAAGTTACAACGTTTCATAATAAAACATTACTTTTAAAAGGATTACCGCTCCATAAACATAACACTTCAATTTTAATGGATAGAATGCTTACTTTTATGGATAGAATGTCACGTCAAATTATATAACTCTACTTTTATATATAATAATAGAAGTGTGATGACTAAAATAATAAACTTGATTGAACAGGAAAAACAAAATTCGTTTAAGTAATAAAATATGGAAAGTTAAATTTACAACTTAATAATAATAATAATAGGCGGTATAACCAGTCATATGCATGATAACAATTAATACAGGCAGTATAACCGATCATATGCATGAGAAAGTAAATAGATATACAAAATCAACTTCATTAAAGACATAATACTTACAAGGAGATTAATTCTCAGAAGAGTAGGAAGTAGAAGACATGAATGAAGGTTGGTTTGCAAAAGATAGTTTTTGGAGAGTGAGGAAAACTAGAGAGATATGGACAAGAGAAGAAGAGGCTTCAGATGAGAGTTTTTGAATGTCCTTCTTTCTTTACAGACTCCTTTATATAGACACTAGAACAGTACATAACAGTAATTCTAATAATACATGAACAATATCAACACGTGAAGATGAACAGCATATACAAAGTCATTTGTCGTTTTCCTGGACAGTAATCTTGGGCAGCGACAATAATCTGACATGAATAGTGCAGATAATAATCTGAGGGGTGAATAGTATAGACAAAGTTCTTTGTTTTTATTCTTCCAAGGAGATAATATTTCTAACAACTTCCATCTGTCATGCTGACTAATTGAGAAAGTCGTCATCTTCTGGAATCACATAATCTGAGGGTCACAATTTGCGAATTCCAAATCAAATGGATCTTAGGAATCCATCAAATGTACTGGATGGTAAGGTGAGTAACCTTGAGAATGAGAGGCCTAGTTGCCTTCAGATGGGGAGATGTTGAGCTGATGATAATGCGGATTGTTGCAATGGAGATAATCTAACTTGACTCTGTGCTTCCAGATTCTGTGCGTCTTCTTCATCACTGTCTAAGACTTGTGACATTGCCTTAGCTAATTTTTTCAAATCTTTTTTGTTGGTAATTGATGTTAATTGTGCTTGAAATTTACTTCGCTGGACTAAGACTTCAGGGGCTTTGGTGATTTTAGAAAATACTTTTAATACATGATCATAATTGTATATTTTCACCATTTGATAGAGACTTGACGAGCTAAAAACACAATGTTTTTGAGAGAGGGGTGAGATTTGATAACGTATTCTTATTTCATAATCCAATTTAATTTTGTCTTGAGGAAGAAAATAAGAAGTGGTGAACAATGGCTTAATGTTGGTGGACTATCATCTTGTAAAGTAAAAATCCAAAGACTTTCCTGGGAGGGAGAGGAAGGAGAAGAGGTTTGGGTCCATAACAGTCTCACCATAGTAAAAATCATTTTGGGAGTGTCTTAATTTCTTGTAATTTGTCAAAGTGAAGGAACCACGAATGGTGCAATTTTTTGTTTTGTTTTAAAAACATTTTTGTTCATGCCTGTTGATAATCATAATATGGCGGATCATAAGGATGAGAAAACTTTTTTTTAAATAGAGATTTTTTTCTCATTGTTCCAAAGTGAGAACTTGTTTAATGGTAACTTTATGAAAGACAATAATTGGAGATGCAGGTGAAGAATGTTGAGTTTAAAGAGAACAATGGATCTCAGAGAGAATAATTGAATCGGTGTCTACTGATATGAATTCATAAAAATGTTAGGTTTTCTTAATGTTTTATAGAACATAATGCAAATCCAGTAAAAGAAATGCATCAAGTAATTTTTGGGGGTCAAACTGATGTTGAATTTCATATTCGATGGGGAAGACTGGGTGCCATTGAGATTTAATGATAATAGGAGATGTAGAAAGTTGAGAGAGTAATTAAGGATTAACAATTTGAGAAGGAGAAGAAGAAGAAGGAGAAACAGTTTTGGAGTATGTTGGTAATTTTGGAGAAGCTAACGGTGAGAATGAATTGTAAGATGGTCTAATATTTTGTGGTAATATCCCTAGTACCGTGTATGGTCTTGGGGTTGCAGAAGGAAAGGGTGAAGGATAGGGAGGAGATGGTGGCTATGCATAAGAAGATTTAGACTTTATTTTTGACTTTGAGGATGACATGATTTTCCTTGTAAAAATTTTTAAGATAGAAAATTAGGAACATAATTAGATTCTCCTTTAATATGTTCAATATCAAAATAAAAAATACTTAATATAGCTTGTCATCTAGCAAATATTTGTTTAGCAGCCAGGTTTTTCACATCTTTAATCAAAACTTTCTTGGCTAATTTACAATCTATTCTAAATAAAAACTTTTGATTCAACAAATCATCCTGAAATTTAGAAATACATAATACAATAACTAAAATTTCTTTTTTAATAATATTATATTTCTTTTGGGCAGGATTCCAACATCCTGAATGGAATCGAACAATTTGTTCAGAATTAGTTGATAATTTTTGCTTCATATTTCCTCCATAACCAAGATCGAGGTATATGTTTCAACAATTTTAAAAGTATGAGGGGATGAGAGTCCTAAACATGGTAATTTCTTAACATGCACCTTAATTTGTTTTATAATATTTGTATGGGTTTCTGTCCATGGAGGTAGGGGTGAAAACTGAAGGTATCGGTGCAATTTTGGTCCAAAACCGAAACCGCACTGATCCCTTAAAATGAAAAAAAATCTCGACCGAAACTGGCCGGTGAAGGGGGAGAAAACCGTCGATATCGGTCTCGATGTAACTGCGATCGGTTCGTCGGCGTCTTCGGTTGCGATGGAGGTAACCCTACCGTTGCGTGCGAACTACGAAGCCTCGGAGAGAGAGAGAGAGAGAGAGAGAGAGAGAGAGAGAGAGAGAGAGAGAGAGAGAGAGAGAGAGAGAGAGAGAGAGAGGATGCCACGAGGTGTGTGAAGTGAGAGAGAGAAGACGCCGCGAGATGCGTGAAGTGAGAGAGAGATGACGCCGTGGTGTGCCGTGAGAGAGAGAGAGAGAGTGCGATGCATAGAGAGAGAGAGAGAGAGAGAAAGTAGGGGGCGGCGTGAGAAATGAAGAAGAAGGAGAAATGGGAAAGAAGAAAGAAACATTGTGGGATTTAAAACCCTAGAGGGAAACGGCACCGTTTGGCTCAAAAGCCAAACGACACTGTTTGCTTTATATTTTTTTTAAAAAACATTGAGTCCTAAAACGACGCCGTTTCACTTAAGTAAGTGAAACGGCGTCGTTTCATATATGTATAATTAAAAAAAATATATCAGTTCTGTCAGTTCAGCGGTTTGGCCCAGGATCAAACCAGGACTGAACAGCTGGACATCGGTTTTTGGCAAATCCAACTGCTCGCTGACCAGTTCTACGCCGGTTCTGAGCTCCGGCGGCCGGTCTGAGTGGGTCCGGTCGGTTCTCCGGTTTCTTGTACAGCCCTACATGGAGGTAGATTTATTTAATCTTTTAAATAATGGCTTACATAATGGTCTGAGAGATTGATAAAAATCTGGAACATAATTGAGACTTTCCATAATTGATCAGCAAATTCTATTGCTCTACTAATTGGTGTAATAGTTACTTGATAGATATCATGTTCAAGGAATCTAACTTTGTTTTGAAATAGTTTTATCTTTTGTGATGAAACAACTAATCCATTTTATTTAATAATTTGAACAAAAGTATTTAAATGTTTTCAATATTGTTCAATAGATGAAAAAAATATTAATACTTCATCTATATAAACTATTAAAAAATGAGTAAAATGTGTAAATATTTCATTTATAATATTTTGAAATTCACTAGGAGCATTTTTTAATCCAAATGACATAACATTTCATTCAAAATGTCCGAGTGGGACTGTAAATGCTGTTTTATACCGGTATTTTTTAGCAGTATGTATTTGCCAAAACCCACTTTTCATGTCAAATTTTGAAAACACTGTAGCATTATAAAGATGAGATAACAAATCTTTCTTATTAGGGATTGAATATCTAATCCATTGTAATACTTTATTTAACAGTTTATAATTGATAACTAGCTGAGGGACTCCTCTTTCTAATTCTGCATTTTTTTAACATAAAATGTAGCACAACTTCATAGTTACTTACTTTTCCTAATCAATCATTTCGTTAATAAATCATTAATTTCTTTTTTTGCAGAATTTTAATAATTTATTATTCATTTGGATTGGTCTAGCCTTAGTCGAAATATTGTTTTTAGAAAATTCTTTTTCATAAGGTAATTCGATTATATGTTGTTTTCTATTCCAAAAAGTATTAGGTAGGTTAGAGCATATTTCTTTTTCAATTATAATTTTAACATTATCAATTTTTTGAGTTAGTAACAGATCTTTTAATTGTTCTTGAATTCTTTTATATTTTAATTTTTGTTTTAAGAAGTTATCTATTTTTCCTTTCTTTTAATTCTATTTTTTGTTAAAAAATTAATTTTTCTGGTTAATGAAACTTCTTTTAAGGAGTTAATATCTTTTGATACAGGGGAAATAAGAATTTAAATTGAATTTCTTGTCCAAATATTTTAGTAGAGATTCCTTCTTCTGTTACAGAGAAAGTGTAAAGTAAGGTAAGGAATGGGTTTCCCAATATTACTTTAGTGTTAATATTTTTTACTAAAATAAATGTTGTTTTAAAATAAATTCTATTATTACAAATATGTGCATTAAATAATTTATGTTTAATTTCGTTTAATTGGTTTGGGATGATATCTCTTTGTTTTTTCAAAATATTTAGAAGGTATTAATCCCACTTGTATACAATATAAATCTGCTATTATGTCCAATAGGGCAATTGTGTTAAAAGAAAATTTTTGATTAATAGAAATTGTTATTTCAGTATACCATTTTTGAAAATTTATTCTATCAAGAATATTAATGAAATTGTCTGTTTCATCTTTTATAACTATTGTCGAACAATCTCATTTTTCTTTACTATGATAATTATTTATATTTTTATCTATTTTTAATAATATAATTTCTTGTAGTAATTATTCATTTGAAACTTCTAACTTAAGATTAGATGTTTTTAAATTTCTAACCTCTTTTTTTATTTCATTAACTTCTTGTTGTAGATCTTGTATTGTAATTTTTTGATTTCCTATTTTAAATCTTCCTACTATCTCTAAAATCTTATAAGGTGCTTGAGAGGTTACTAAAGTGGTTTGATTATTAAAAGTAATTTTTAGTTTTTCTAGGTAATATTTTATTTTCTGAGGATTACTAATTTTGTCTATTAATTCTAATATAATATCTTCTTGTTTTAAAAGTACATTAATCGTTTTATTACAAATACAATTATTTTTATCTAAACAGTTGCAGACCTGTACCTCATCTTCTTCAAATTCACTATCAGAAGATTGCTCTGAAAAGTTTGATTCTTTTAATTGATAAATTTATTCTTCTTCTGAAGAGCTTTCTTCCTCTTCACTTGAATGTATTATAAAAATATTTAATAATTTTTCTTTTAGTATTTCAGATATGTCTAATTCATTAATCTGTTGTTTGACTTTACAATTTAATTTATAATGTCCAACTTTTTCACATTTATAACAAACAATTTGTTTTTTCTTTTTATTCGTCTTTTTCAAATTTTTCGTTGGTTTATTATATATCTATTTATCTTTTGTTCTTTTATAAGATTTTTTATATTTTCGCTTTTTGTTATAATAATTCTTATAATTTATTTTTTTCCTTTTTATGTCTTTTTGAAATGGCTAATAATGGAGTATAACCAAACTATTCACAAAATGTATCTAATTCTTTTTTTAGCAAATTTCTTTTCTTTATCTATTTATTTTTTTAATCCTATATCATTACACATAGTTAAACCAGTTCTATTAATAATAGTTATCATATCACCATATGTAAGATTATTAAAATCAATAGTACCATCTGATTTTACTAATGATTCTCATACCTTTTGGGTGAAGTAATAAGGAAATTCGGTTATGAACTTTTCCTTCTAGTATGGTTGTTGACATTAATTTATGATCATAACATATTTATACCAACGGAAATTAGATAATTGAGGACATCTTAAATTAATCAACAAATCACTGGGTCTTTCTTTGAATTGAACAGGATCACTAACAAAGTGTTTGGTTAATACATATATTAAAGTATTTACAGCATCTTCTAACGGTAAACCATTTTCTGTTTTAATCATTTGCATATTTTCATCATGTTTTTATGCAGTTAATATTTGTGTCTTTTGTTCATTTGAAAGGCAATGATCCCACCAGCTTTTTAATTGGCCAGTAAAACCTGAAACAATAATATGTGCTACATGGTAATCAGTTTTTCTATTAATTTTATAAACGTTTGCTACCATAATCATTTCTTGAAAATGGTTTAATATTTCATACTCAAATAATCCATATATATTCCTTGCAAATACAGATCTTATTATATGTTCTCTTTCTTCGAATTGCATATTCGTTGGAGTAGGTTTTGGATACCAATTACGAGTAATAAAAACATGATGTTTAGAATCCTTAACTGAAAAACTAATAACATGATCTCCTCTAATCTTATTTATTTGTAAATCTAGATTTTTAAATTGGTTTTTAATATTATTAATTTCAAAATCAGTTAATACAGGTGAATCTGTCTTACTTAATACATTATTATGAGGTTGTTTTGAGCTAAATGCGGTATTGCTAATAGTTAATTTTTCTAATTTATTAGAGATTTGTTCTAATTAATCATTTTTATTTTTAGAAAAAATAGTTTTAGATGAGATGGGATTTCATAGGGAACACATAAAGATGTTTCTTTTGCTTCTTTAATAGTACGATTAATAGGAGATATTTGAGTTTCAATTTTTTCTCATTGTTTACTCATGGTTTTTAGATATAAATTGGTGTAATTGTTTTGTTGGATTATATTATCAGGGTTTTTATTAGTGTTTTTACCTTCTATTGTATTATTATGTTTTCTTATTGGTTAAACCAATATTTGAGTACTTCTTTGATTGAACTTGATGGCTTCAAAATGAGGGTATTTTTCATAAACAATCTGATTATTTTCTTCTTTAATCTATTGATTAGTAGTCCTGTTTATGGTAGACAATTGGTTTGATTCATAAATTTCAAACCATATAAAGAAATATATATTAATTTGTATTCATTCTAAATACTCGTAATATTTTTTTTGAATATAATATCTTTCTATTTTTATAAAAATCGAGAAAAATGCTACTCTTTTCTGATTATTTTCTTCCTTCATTTACTCTTGTTTGAGATATTCCATATTAATTTTAAATCATTATTTACTTAGGGTATATATTTAGACATCATCTTCAACTACTTGTGAATATGTTGGAGAATAAGGTTCCTTTTCAGTATTATGAGAGGTGGATGCCTCATCCGGATAAATAACAGTATATACTGGTGTATCAATAATATTTCCGGAAATAATTCCTTAAATATGTGTGTCTAGACTTTGGGATCTGGTGTCAAAATTTTGAAATCTATTCCAAAAAATTGATGTAAGAACAGATCTGAGTGTATGATAACTAGAGGGTGCTGGAGAAGAATAATGTGATAAAGATCTTCTAAAAGGTTGAAAAACTATTTGGACTGTTCCGTCCGTTTTTTTATCTATATATTCAAGATCATCTTTAGAATTATTTTCTATCTTAGGTAATGGAGTAATGTTCTCTAATTGTCATTCATTAGGGAGAGTAATTTGATTCCAATTAATCTGTTTAGGAATTTGTACACTGGAGTTTTGTGTACTAGATTGTAATAATAATGTATATCATTTTGGACTAGTAATAAGAGCTTATGGTTCTAATATTATTTTCATCAGTTTATAATGGATCCTATATACTACTAATAAAGGATGTGATCCTTTCATCATATTATAATCGTTTGTTTTAATATTTAATGTTAAATCATGTAATATATTAGTATCGAATAATGAAAGAGAATAATTGAGATAACAATTAAAATAAACTAGTCCTTGGAATAAGTTTGATTCTACCATTCCAAGTAATGAATCATGAAAATTATAGTGTATTCCATCCCTTAAACATAGTAATACTAAGGTGTTTAATCCATTTCTAGTTAGTGATTTTATAGTTACTTGTACTAGTCTAATATGTATGAAAGAATATTTTTGTTCTTTGTTCTTTGTGATATTTGATAGTTTATTTTGTTAATAGTTGTAACGATTCATAATCATAATTTAAACTAATAGTTTTATCTACTGTTTTAATAGTATAATTAGTAAGAACTGATAATTTAGAAGAACAAGTAGAATATTTATATATTTGATTTTTTGGAACATTAGGAATTGTCTAATCTTATAAATTTTTTTTTTATATCTATTATATTGTAATCTTCTTTGTTGATGTTATCAGATTCTATAGGGATACTAGTAGTTGATTCATTAGGTTTAAATAAAAAGTTCATTGAGAAATGATTTAAAACAAAAACTTCCTATATCCAAAGAGAAATAAATAGATTAAAGACTTGAGGGTACACCATCGGGACCACCCTTAAAGCTTTCTAGCATGAATGGGCTGACCAACGGATTTTTCATGGCTTACCAACACAAGTCTCCCAATATACTTCATATTCTTTCTCTATGAGTTATCTTTATAAAAATCTGTATCAATGATTTTTACTTTTTGTTTTTTGTTTTTTTGTTTTTACACAGTAAGGATACTCAAATGATATCTTACAGTTTTAATTTCGTTTATTAAGAATTCGCAATGATTTCCCCACTATTTTAATAACTCTTTTCTTCTTTGATATATAAGATAGTTAGTTATCATTTAATTCTCTACTTGTTTCATTAATTCAAGTTTGTCCTTAAGATATTTTATATCATTTATCATTATTTCTAATTCAAGTCTTAGATTGTATTCCGTATATTTTATTTCATATAAATCTTGATAACCAACACTATGAGCAAAATAATAATTCATCATAAAATATATCATTCAAAATAAAACAACAAAATAAATTAGCAATATAACAATAAAATAATAATATAACAATATAATCGTCAATGGCTCTTATACCAAAGACATAAATCCCAAGTAATAAAATGCTACTAAATAACTTAATAATAATAATAATAGGCGGTATAATGTACGTCCAAAGTGGGCACACCTTGCCCTTCATATGCCCGGCCGTTAGGCGTGGCATATAAAGTGGCTATTAAGCCACCTCAAGTAGTTTAATGGGTAGACACTTAACCCGTGCCGTGAGTTACAAATTGGATATATATGGTGTGGTTTTGTAATGCCCCATATTTGGAAGGGTTGAAGAGTTATTACATGTCACCTAAATTAGTAAATCATCCCTCAACAATACAAATATAATTTTTAAAGACATAAACATAAACTCATCTAATTCAACCAAACATATATACAATCCTCATCAAGATTATAAATGAAATAATCCAACAATATAAATTAATAATTCCACAAATTCTCCATAACAATAACAATCTCTCAATAAAATCAGATCAACATAATGAAAAATATCTTCTAACAACTACAATACCCTTAGGTACTTAATAAATCATCCTTAGCTAAACCCTTTACATGCTTCCTAGCCTTGATTTCCAGTTGAATCATCCAAATCATTTGAAAAATATTGTGGAGATAAGGGATGAGTTATCAACTACTCAATAAACAGAAAACATAGACTAGTATATAAACATAAGCCTTTTAAAAAATATGTTATCAAAATATCCCAGAGTGAAAGTTCAAAATGTTCATATTAAAAAATCATTTGGCATAACATAACTGAACATCATATCATATCAGAGTATCATATCAAAACAGAGACCATGTTTAACCTCATGGTAAAGTTGTGCATGTCTGTAGTTAACCAAGCAGAACCTATCATTTTTTGTCACCTAAGGTGATGTACTTAGAACAGAGATTACTATTATATCATGTGGCGGGGCTAGAGGCCACTATTGTATCCTGTGGCGGGGCCCGAGGCCACTATTATATCTCGTGACAGGGCAAGAGGTTACTATTATATCCCGTGACGGGGACATATGTCACTATTATATTTAGTGACAGGGACAGATGTCACTATTATATCCAATGACAGGGCCAGAGATCACTATTATGTCTCGTGATACAGAATGAGACCATTATTATATCCCGTGGTAGGGCCATATATTAGAGCATAACATAATCGTTGGTACCATCACAATCACAAAATCAAAATCATCAGATCAGAACCAAAAACAAAATCATATACAGAATCAGAAAGTTATGCGAAAGGTTTTCAGATACCCAATCATATCAAAACAAAGTACCAGAACAAATTCAGATTATTTTCACATATTCAAACAAATTCAAAACATCTTACACATAACATATATAAATTTTCAATTTTCACGTTCACTCTATTTTTACACACTTCAGAAACAACATACAAAAAATAGCTAATGTCTACACCAGTCATGATAGAAAATATTTTCTCTTACACGGATTCCATGAGTGATGCAAATAAAATGACCAAGGTTGTTTTCAGGTTTTTGTTTTCAAAACAAAATGCACATTTTTCATAAATCTGTAACACCCCGTATTTTAGTGTATTTTTAATTGAAGGATTATTTTTATTAATTCAAAAATTTATTCTCTTGTTTTAAATTTGTCGAATTTTTTACTTGGTTTATTTTTATGATTTTTAATTTTGTGAAAATTATTTTGATGTGCTTTCTTAATATTAATTATTGTTATACATTTAAATTGCTTTTCATATTAAATTAATTTATTGTTGGATTTAATTATTTTATTTTCATTTAATCACTACGGTTGAATTATTTTATTTAACTTGCTGTTTTGAAATAATTTTTGTTGGATCATTTTTGTGACCCAAGTTGTGAGGATTGAACCTCATTTCTTTCCCTTCCTTTTTCTTTTTCTCTTTTCTTTATTCTCTTTTCTCTTTTTCTTCCTTCTTTTTCTTCTTTTTCCCCTGCCTCCCAGCCGTGCGACCCCCCCCCCTCTCTCCCCGTGCGCTTTTCTTCTTCCTCCAGCTTGCACCGCCGTGCGCCGCCGTGACTGACACCGCCCTTCTCCTTCCCTTCTCCACCGGTCGGCGACCTCACCCCTCCATTTCCAGCCTCTCTCGTGCCGCCGTTTGTTCCCACGCACGGCTTGAAGCCGCAACCTTCTCTTCGCTCTAGCGCCGCCGTCGCACTACCTCCGGCCACCATCTTTTCACCACAACATCCTCAACCTCCTAACAACCTAATGCACCCATCCTCAACCCCGATCTGCCACCGAAGAAGCACATTCATCTCATTTTTCGATTTGTGCAGTTTGGCCTCCAAACACCTCTCACGCCGCCACCCATGGCCAATCGCCGCCACCACTACCACTAGCTTCACTGACATCCCTAAGCCCTTCCCTAGCAATCTCGGGTCTTCGTTTGTCCCCGTTCAAAATTGGGTATTTGAGACCCACGGCCACAATGCATTTTGCACTGTTACGTTGCAATGCAGCCACTTCTTGCACCTCCGTGATCCTTCGAAAATTATAATAAAGCGCTGTAAATATTTTTCCAAAGAACTTTCGTGATTTAAATATATTTTTGCACTAACTCATTTTACTGTGAACTGGTTGGTTTTGTCGGACTGAGTCCGAGGAGTAAGTGGATCGGATGGATTGGTGGATGAAGTTGTTTGTGTGTTTGGGCTGCGTTGAATTGTTGGTTGGATATTGTGTTGTTTCATGTACATTACATATTTGCACACATGATTATGTTTGTAAAGGAAACTGGATTTTCGTGTAATTTCATTCATGTTCATGTGTTTATTGAAAATTGAGTTTTCATGTGAAATGGTTTTTGGGTGCGTGTGTATCACGACCCCAAGCCGAGATGGGGCATTATCTCGGTGGAGCTCCTCTAGTCACTCGGGAGCAGAATATACTGAGTGATGTCCCCTAGGTTGTCGCTGGGCGACAACGGGATCGGACGGGATGGTAACGCTCTCCTGCCGACTCCGTGGCCCCTTTGCTGGCAGGGGCTAGAGGATTCTTGGCCACGTACGCGCTGGGCACGAAACTGGACATCGCTCGTTACGAAGTCACACGCACGGTCGTTACCCGTGGTGTGGCGAAGGGAGCCAGGGTGTGCGGATTGTCCCTAGGGGAGATCATGGTGCATATGGTAAAATTGGTTAATGGGTCATTTTCTGGAAAAATGGTGAGTTAATGGATAAATGGATTATTGGGCTATGTTCTGGGAAAATAGCGAGTTTTGAATAATGGATTTTGTGTGGGTCATTTTCTCGGAAAATGACGGATTATTATTTTGGGCCAAATGAGATTTTGGCGTGTGTTGGAAAATGTTCATTTTCGGGAAATGATGTTTTTGGGAATAATGCATTCTTCATCATATGCATGCACGTTTGTTGCATTAATGCATTTTTATTCTTGAGGGTTGTTTGGATTATAGTTACCTGCGATACCGTTTTATGGTAACGCATATTTTGATGCAGATGAAGATGAGGTTGAGCCTGAGGATTCGACTCCGCCCGAGGAGTGATTTGGGATCACTCGTATCTGTATTTGGCTTGTATCATTTTTTTATCTTGGGATAATTGTATAACTCTTTTAATCATTTTGCTTATGTTAATTTTTATTAAAAATTCTAGTACTTAGTTGATTTACTTAAATTATTTGCTGCGTTGTTTATTGCACATTGTTGCATGTACACACACTTGGCACTATCGTTGGGATGCGTGACCGTGTGATCATCATCCCGGCGTCACGATTCTCGCGTTTCTATACTTGGGAGTCGGGGCATCACATGTGGTATCAGAGCAGTTTGGCTCTAGGTAAAACCACATGTCCCTTAGGTGAGGTACCAGAAATTTTAAAAGTTGTAAATTAAAATTATTTAATTTAAAGTGTGTGGTTTTTATTGGTTTTATTTAGTTTATTGTATACTACTTTATTTGTTTATTTAATTTATTGTATGTTATTTAATTTAATTTGTTTTATTTTATGGTAGGTTATTTTATTTTGTTTTGTTTTGTTTGTTTTTATTTTGTTTGTTTTTATTTTGTTTGTTTTGTTCGGACTTTAAAAGTGGGTTAAAGGTTGTGCTATGACCGGAAGATGGTACGACTATGAATGTCATTGTTAGGCTTGAACATTTAGTGTAGTAGGCTTGAACTTTTATCGGCTTGGGTTGTTTTTATAATATCGAGGCTTGAAGGGAACGACATGGTTTGGGTGATCTCTTTGGAGAATTGGATAATTAAGGTTTTATATTTCGTGAAGATATGACATGAGGCTTTAGAATAGGAGGTTGTAAGTTCACAAATTTTAAGGTTAGATTTATGAGAAGTTCATCTAAAGTTTGAGGCCCCATAGTTTTTAGGATATAAGTTTATTGGATTTAAGGTTGTAGGTTCAACAAGCATTTGAAGGATTACTTAGATTAGAAGCTTTTGATCTTGCCGACTTTGATAAGCAGTTTGATAACATTTGGGGCTTTAGAATTTATAAGCTTTATAAGGTGAATGTTTTAGATTTATGGTCATCGATCTTGAGGATTTCGGGAAATGATTCTTATCTGATTTATGGTTTTAGAATTGCAGAGTTGAAGGGCTAAATTATAATAAGATTTGAGTTCTTATTTTGTAGACTTGGTACGCTAGCTTGATCTATTCTAGCGATTGATTAATCGGTGGCCATTAAAATATGATTGATTTGAGTTAAGTTACTGATATGAGAATTTTTCAGGAGAGAGTTTCTTTGGAGATGGAAGGTAATGATCTAGTTCTTGTATTTTCTGGGGATTGAAGATGTTGATCTAGTTTAGAAAATGATTATTTTTAGCTCGAGGTTATAGTGACAGGTTAAGGATTTAATCCATATCAATTTTAAGGATAATAGATGGTGCGGTTTTAGAAAATGATTCTTGTTGATTTCGAGGATATAGGTCCATATCACTTGCATGTTTGGAGGCTTTTTGGTTTTGGCTAAGGGTGCATGAGATCGATGCGTAGTAGTGGTGAGTGTGTATGCAATTCGGAGAGTACAAGTCCTAGTCTCATTTTTGGCTTGGAAGAAGTGGTTTGGGTAGTTGTTGAAGAGGAGTAAATACAATAGTATTCATTCAAGAGATTTTGGCTTGGAGTTTTTTGGGTGAGTCGATCGGAGTGTGTAGTCGAAGCGGATTACTCAATGGAATGATAGTTGGCAATAATTATTGTGATGATCTACAGGAATTAATTGTGACTTGAGGTTACCTAGGAATTTAAATTTTGAGGTTATACTTTCTTTTGGAGATTGAGCATCCAGTTGGTTGAATTAAGGACATTGTTATTTAACTTGAAGAGAGATTGATGGGTCGTCATGTATGGTGTATGATAAGATCTTGGAAGTTGAAGCTTAGGCATCAGCGGTGGATGATATGATCACGTATGTGAGTTAATAAAGCATTAGGATCCATGGGTGCTTTGCAATGACTTTTGGTGGATTGAAGATTTGAGTAGCATGGCTTGCCTTGAGGTTTAATAGTGGTGTGCTATTAAAGGAACTAGTCGTGCTAATACTAGCTTATAGGAGTAGAAGTAGGTGGCCAAGTTACCAAGAAGGTTTTGATAATGTTTTGGTGAAGTCAATGGTGGTTCATAGTGAGTTTAGTCACCGCTAGATTAAATGATATTCAGAATTAAGGAGGCGAGCTTTTGGGTTTAGGTTGTTAGGTAGAAGTTTATAGGCGCTCTTATTGGTTGGCCGGATTGGAATCGAGCCTTTTAGGGTATGTTCCTTATCTTAGATGAGACAGATGTATTTGGGGTGATGTTACTTGTTTTCAATTTGGGATGTTGAGGTTGATTGATATTGGTTTTCTGTCTATGCTAATAGATGTATTTGTGGAATATTGATTTTTATCAAGGCAGCGAGAGTTAATTGAGGAATACGAGTGATAACTCATGGTTTTGGGAGGCTACTATTATATCTTGTGGAATATACGAGTGATGTTACTTGTACTTGATGGTGTTTTTTTTTTTTATAAGGACAAATTTTATGTATGTTGCGAATAATCATAGTGCACAGCAGAAGCGTGATATTTTTTGTTGTAGTTAGGAGTTCGGATTTTGTGCTGATTTTGAGGAATTAGTGGTGACTTGAATTTTTGAGACAAATCTTGTAATTGGAGATTAATAACTAAGTTGGACCAATTATGTTATTGATGGTTAACTTTGGAAGTGTCAATTAGGTTACCAAAGGTAGAACACAATGAAGGTTTAGAAATTATAATATATGAGTCGATTGAGATTAGCACATATTATTGTATGGAGCTATTAATCATTGGAATTTACTGGAATTGTATTAAGGTTCTTGTGAAAAAAGGAGATTTTGGATAACATAACCACCTTAGGAATACTGGACGTGAGATGCTATTGGAGGACTAATACGAGTATGTTGGATATTGCCATGTTTATTGAAAAATGTGCCACATGCCGTCAAGTTAAGGCTGAGCATCAAAGACCTGTTGGTAAACTTCAACCTCTCCTTATTCCTGAGTGGAAGTGGGACGATATTTCCATGAATTTTGTAGTGGGTTTGCCGAGGACCCCTTGTGGGAAGAACTCAGTTTGGATGCTTGTTGATCGGATGACAAAGAGTGCCCATTTCTTGCCTATCAATAATACCGACAATTTGGGTATGTTGACTTGGTTGTATGTCAAAGAGATAGTGCGTTTGCATGGAGTACCCAGGAGTATTGTATCGGATCGGGACCCGTGGTTCACATCCCATTTTTGGAAAAGTTTGCAGGCAGCTTTAGTCACTAACTTGAAGTTTAGTATTGCATGCCACCCTCAAATAGATGATCAATCAGAGCGCACTATTCAGACTCTTGAGGATATGTTGCGGGCTTGTATCATGGAATTTCAGGGAAGTTGGGAGATTCATCTGCCGCTAATTGAGTTTGCTTATAATAATAGTTTACATTCCTCCATTCAGATGGCCCAGTATGAAACTTTGTATGGAAAGAAGTGTAGTTCACCCTTGTGTTGGGATGAAGTTGGCGAGAGTAAATTAATTAGACCTGAGATAATTCAAGAAATGAAAGATCAGGTTCGATTTATAAGGACTAAAATGGCGGAAGCACAAAGTCGCCAGAAGAGTTATGCCGATACAAGGAGAAGAAACTTATCCTTTGAAGTAGGTAATTGGGTTTATCTCAAAGTCTCTCCTATGAAAGGTGTTAAGCGCTTTGGTAAGAAGGGAAAACTTAGTCCGAGTATTGGTGGCCCTTTTCAGATTGTAGAGAAAGTTAGGCTTGTCGCTTATAGAGTTGCATTGCCGGACTATTTTGGAGAAGTTCATGATGTGTTCCATGTGTCGTCGTTGAATAAGAGTTTTGGACAACAAGAGCCACGTTTTGTTGACCCTGAACGCATTCAACTTTATCCTAACCTTACTTATGAAGTTGTTCCGACGCAAATTGTGGATTGGAAAGAGCAAAGGTTAAGGTCCAAGACAATACCTTTGGTGAAAGTGTCATGGGACGATCCATTGGCTCAAGATTTATCTTGGGAGAGAGAAGCCGACATAAGGGAACAATATCCTTATTTGTTTGATTGACTCTGGCGGTATGTTTTTTATGTTTTCTCTTAGTTGAATCTTATTCCAGTCCTAATTTAAAGTTTGACCTTGTCAATTTCGAGGACGAAATTTTATTTAAAGGGGAAGGATGTAACACTCCATATTTTAGTGTATTTTTAATTGAAGGATTATTTTTATTAATTCAAAAATTTATTCTCTTGTTTTAAATTTGTCAGATTTTTTACATGGTTTATTTTTATGATTTTTAATTTTGTGAAAGTTATTTTGATATGCTTTCTTAATATTAATTATTGTTATGCATTTAAATTGATTTTCATATTAAATTAATTTATTGTAGGATTTAATTATTTTATTTTCATTTAATCACTACGTTTGAATTATTTTATTTAACTTGCTGTTTTGAAATAATTTTCATTGGATCATTGTTGTGACCCAAGTTGTGAGGATTGAACCTCATTTCTTTCCTTTCATTTTTCTTTTTCTCTTTTCTCTTTTTCTTCCTTCTTTTTCTTCTTTTTCCCCTGCCTCCCAGCCGTGCGACCCCCTTCCCCTCTCTCCTCGTGCACTTTTCTTCTTCCTCTAGCCTGCACCGCCGTGCGCCGCCATGACCGACACCGCCCCTCTCCTTCCCTTCTCCACCGGCCGGCGACCTCACCCCTCCATTTTCAGCCTCTCCCGTGCCGCCATCTGTTCCCACGCACGGCTTGAAGCCGTAGCCTTCTCTTGGCTCCAGCGTCGTCGTCGCGCTACCTTTGGCCACCATCTTTTCACCACATCATTCTCGACCTTCTAACAATCTAATGCACCCATCCTCAGCCCCGATCACATTCATCTTATTTTTCGATTTGTGCAGTTTGGCCTCCAAACACCTCCCACACTGCCACCCACGGCCAACCACCACCACCACTAGTTTCACCGACATCCCTAAGCCTTTCCCTAGCAATCTCGGGTCTTCGTTTATCCCCGTTCAAAATTGGGTATTTGAGACTCACGGCCACAATGCATTTTGCACTGTTACGTTGTTGTGCCGCCACTTCTTGCACCTCCGTGATCCTTCGAAATTATAATAAAGCGCTGTAAGTATTTTTCCAAAGAACTTTCGTGATTTAAATGTATTTTTGCACTAACTCATTTTACTGTGAACTAGTTGGTTTTGCCGGACTGAGTCCAAGGAGTAAGGAGGTCGGATGGATTGGTGGATGAAGTTGTTTGTGTGTTTGGGATACGTTGAATTATTGGTTGGATATTGTGTTGTTTCATGTACATTACATATTTGCACGCATGATCATGTTTGTAAAGGAAACTAAGTTTTCGTGTAATTTCATTCATGTTCATGTGTTTATTGAAAACTGAGTTTTCATGTGAAATGGTTTTTGGGTGCGTGTGTATCACGATCCCAAGCCGAGATGGGACATGATCTCGGTGGAGGTCCTCTGGTCACTCGGGAGCGGAATCTACTGAGTGACGTCCCCTGGGTTGTCGCTGGGCGACAACGGGATCGAACGGGATGATAACGCTCTCGTGCCGACTCTGTGGCCCCTTTGCTGGCGGGGGCTAGAGGATTATTGGCCACGTCCACGCTGGGCTCGAAACTGGGCATCGCTCGTTACGAAGTCATACGCACGATCGTTACCCGTGCTGTGGCGAAGGGAGCCAGGGTGTGCGGATTGTCCCTAGGGGAGATCATGGTGCATACGATAAAATTGGTTAATGAGCCATTTTCTGGAAAAATGGCAAGTTAATGGATAAATGGATTATTGGGCTATTTTCTGGGAAAATAGCGAGTTTTGGATAATTGATTTTGTGTGGGTAATTTTCTGGGAAAATGACGGATTATTATTTTGGGCCAAATGAGATTTTGGCGTATGTTGGAAAATGTTCATTTTCGAGAAATGATGTTTTTGAGATTAATGCATTCTTCATCATTTGCATGCACGTTGGTTGCATTAATGCATTTTTATTCTCGATGGTTGTTTGGATTATATTTACTTGCGGTACCGTTTTATAGTAACGCAGATTTTGATGCAAATAAAGATGAGGGTGAGCCTGAGGATTCAGCTTCGCCCGATGAGTGATTTGGGATCACTCATATCTGTATTTGGCTTGTATCATATTTTTATCTTGGGATAATTGTATAACTCTTTTAATCATTTTACTTATGTTAATTTGTATTAAAAATTCTAATACTTAGTTGATTTACTTAAATTATTTGATGCGTTGCTTATTGTACACTGTTGCATGTACACACACTTGGCACTATCGTTGAGATGCGTGATCGTGTGGTCATCATCCCGACGTCACGATTCTCACGTTTCTGTATGTGGGAGTCAGGGCGTCACAATCAACCTCAGTCCTTTCGTTTTATGCAAAGTCTAGTATAGGAACTCCGCTTACATTAACTTTTGAACTTTTCTAAATTTTCCACTGCCATGCTGAACGAATACCAATTGTCACCTAAACGGAGTGCTAAACGTTACTAAATTTCTAAAAAGATGTGCTAAAATTCTCCATTTAATTAGATATATACTATGGAAATAACTTTAAATTTTATTTTGTTATATACCAAAATTAATAGATACTAATATTATTTAAATTCTATAATAACCTATCTACACTTCCAATTTACAACTTAATAAAATAATTATATCAAATTCAATTTATGTAAACACGAAAACTTGTTTAGTAAGATATATTTAAATCATTTAGAATAAAATTAAAATCTTATTCTATTGAATTTAGTCGTAAAGAAAATACCACTTAGTAATATAATTTAAAAACACTAAAAATGTGTGTATATATATATATATATTTGTATAAATTCTAACAGTGAAAAGTAAGTTCAATATATAGCTCAACGAAAAAATGCAAAGTGGTCAAAACCTGATGTGGATTGTTTTAAGGTGAATTGAGATGCTGCAGTGAGGGCTGGAGAGGGTAAAATTGGGATCGGGGTCATCATTAGAGATCACCAAGGTCTTGTAGTTGGCACCCTTCGGGCTAACAGATTCTTTAGAGGTACCCCTTTTGATGCTGAGGCATATGGATTACTGCTAGCAGCTGTTTTTTGTAAGGAACTAGGCCTATCTCGACTCTGCATAGAAGGGGATTCAAAGCAAGTGGTCGATCTGCTATGTTCTACCATCCCAAATTTAACTTTAGGAGGTTGCCTCATAGGAGATTCTCCAAAAGTGTTGGACTCTTGTATCACCTGGATAGCCTTACATACCAAACGTGAAGCCAACATGGCAGCTCATCTTTTGGCAAAGTCTGGACTGTAAAACATGGAAGATCTCTATGATATTGAACAATGTCCAAGTTGTATTGAGAATATTGTTTATAATGAGATGTTATAAGCCTTAAAAGGCTTATTTTTTGTTTTATTCATATGTTGTAAGTTCTTTTTCTAATGAGATCAGATTTTTCCTTCAAAAAAAAAAAAAAAAAATCATTTTCGGTCATGACTTACAGCTAAGGGCATAGATATCTTTAAAAAGTGTCATAAAGGCTGTTCACGGAAAAAGGACTACAAATACACCACGGTGGTTTAAATGGCATTTTTGGTAATAACGCAAGTCTGTGGGTATTTTCTGAAAGGCTAAAAAAATTCTTAAAAAAAGGCAAGCTAACCCAGGCAATTGCAAGCAACCATTTTCTTTGGAGACTTGCAAGATAGAAAAAAGGGCCAGAGCTCCTACAACAGTAATAAGAAGGAACAGTGGACCAAACTATGGAAGATTCACATATCTCTAGCAGCCAAGAATTTTCTTTGGAGAGCCTGTCGAAATATATTGCCCACCAAGATTAATCTGCACAAAAGGAATATATTGGATGATCCAAATTGTCCAATGTGTCTTATGGTGCCTGAAACCATTGAGCATATATTGTGAGAGTGTGTTTCAGCTAATGATGCATTGAGCCAGAAAAATTTAGAAATGCAAGTGTTCATACTTGAGTTTTAGGGAGTTAATGGAAGACATGTTCAACAAGTTAGACAAGCAAGAAATGACAGAGTTGTGCTTAACTCTATGAAACCTTTGATGGAGAAGAAATCAGTTAGTGTTTAGGAACATTTTGATAGATCCCCAGATTGTGATACACAGAGGGAAACAATTGTAGTTCGAATTATGTACAGTCGAACCAAGACATGAGCATCAAGTCTCTGTAGAGAACAGAAGGGCATTTATATGGGAATGTCCACCTCAAGATTTTTGTAAAGTCATCTCGGATGTGGCAGTTGATAAAAAAATTTTAAAATAAGAATATGAGTAGGGGTGTTCAACCGGACCCGGATCCGGATATCCGACCATAACTGGATCCAGATCCGGATGCTAAAATCTGGGCGGATAACCGGATTCAATCCGGATTGTAATCGGATATCTGGATTTAATCCGGATCCAGATTATAATCGGATTTAATCTTGGTTATAACCGGATTTAATCCGGGTTATAACCGAATAAATTTGGTTTTAATTTTTAATTTAAAAAAAAAAGACTTTAAAACTTAAAAAATGTTTTTATAGCACTTGTCTTTTTTTTTTAAAAAAATTCTGATATGCTTAAATTGCCCAGATTTTTTTTAAAAAATAATTTGAACACTTTTTAAAAGATTTTTATATATAAAAAAGAATTAACAAAAAAAAAATACAAAATAAATAATATTGTTATTACATCACAATGTAAAACATAAATTTACAAAAAATAAAATAAATAATAATACATCACAACTAATTAAAATAAAACATAAATTTACAAAGATCAAAATGCATTAGTCTTCGCATCTTGAATCTGGAATAGGAGGAAACATTGATTTCTTTCACCTTGATCTGGTGATGTCATTTTGAAAAATTTTCTACTGGACTGAGTCTCCATAAGCTGCCAACAACATCAATTACAACAGATAAATAAAAACTATAATGATTAGAAACAATAAGTCAAAAAGAACAAGAGAATAAAATAATATGTAGCCATGTTTGTTTCAGTTTCTAAAATGAGTGTCTATAACCTAATAATCACCTGTGGAGTATTTTGTTCTTGAAATCTTTGTCATTGAGCTACTTACTTTGTCCATCAAGTTATGTTGAACATACTCCTTCTCTGGCCCCTCCCTTGAAAATGCAACAATCAGTTCTAAAAACTGATTTTATCATACTAATCGTATTACACAAACTGATTTTATTACACAAATTCTAGTACCCAACTCAGACTATGGAGGCCAATTGCTTCCTCGACTCTATACCTCGTAGTTCTAATTTCCCATTACATGTTTTCAGAGAACTGGTTTTATCATACTAATCGTATTTGTAGATATTTCCATCATATAAGGAATCCATTTAAGCTAATGTTAGCAAACAACAAATGAATTGCTAAATAAGTGCCTCTCGGAACCCGAAAAAGGAACATCATTAAGGAAAAAAAAGGAACAAGAAATTGACAAGAAAAGTTTAATGGGATAATCACAGAGCAAAGATTTTGAAGTTAACCTGCCAATAAGTAGTTTTACATGATCCATTCAGAAACTGAAATAATGAAATCAAAGTCCCATCAGAGATACTTGTCTTTTTCTGAGAATCACTTCAAATTTCAAATTACAATACTTGTCCACAGATGCAAATACTAAAAACCAAGTCGAGGAATAAAAAATAGCAGAAAAAATTGTAGAAAAAATAGCATAAATAGTAGTCACTATAGCCAAACTTTTGTCATGATAACATACCTGATGAACATTTGTAAGCACATATTTACCAAGTGTGTTAGCAATAGCTGCAACAAACCAAAACACACATATATTAATACAAAGAACTAAGAAACTCATGATCTGGTTAAATTAAATATGGCATGGTTCCAATAACTTACTGCATAAGGAGAGTTTTCAATGCATAGGGTGGGAGTCCATATGCTTAAGTTGCTGAAGTTGAAGGAAGATGGTTACCTTAAGCAGAAAAAAATATAGAGGTTAAGTTAAATGAATAAATTAATAATAAAAAATAAAACTTAACAAATTAAAGTGTTTACCTTCGATGTCAACGCGTTCTACATGCTCCTCGACCTCCCAAGAACTAAGTGGTTCACAAGTCAACCAATTTTGCGTTCAAATTAGTGATTGGATAGTCCCTGGAGCTAATGAGCTTCGATATGGGTCTATTACACGTCCACTGGTGCTGAATGCAGACTCGGATGCGACGGTGGAAATATGGATGCCCAATACATCACATGCGATCTCCGCAAGGATGGGACATCTAAATGAGTTCTTCTTCCACCAATCCAAAATATCAAACTCGGATATTTTTGGTTCAATCACATCCGACAAATACCTATCCATGTCCGAGCTAAGTACTGAACAATTTTGCTTCTCAAGATATTGCTCTAGAGCTGTATCAAAATCTTCACAGTCCAGGTCATCACCAATAATACATGAGGAACTTCTATAGGCCATATTTGATCTTCCACTACCTAGCTCATAAAACTTGTGGTATTGCTCAATCAAACGATTCATGAGCAATCTTACTTTGGCCTCAATTCTATCTCCGCATTCATCCCCTTTGCACCTTTTTAACCAATATGACAAGGCTGTAATCTTATATCGAGGATCAATGACAAAAGCTACATAAACAATCATGTTTATCCTATCCGTGTTCTCCCAATATTTATCAAACTTAAGTTTCATATTAGAAGCCATCTTCATCAACATATCATCCTCACTCTGACCCATGTTGTTCAAAGTGTTCTCAATTGTACAAATTTGTTGAAATAATATATTAGAGGTCACATACAATGACCCAGAGATTTTCAAAGTGGCATCATAAAAAACTTTTAGAAACTTAATAAAAATATGAGCCATTTGCCAATCTTCAAATGGAGCCGCCAAAAGCTGTTACTCGTTCACTCCTATTAGCACAAAAGCTCTTTCGTATTTTTCAGCAACACTAAGCATTATGTATGTTGAGTTCCATCTAGTAGGAACATCTAGACACACCATTTTTCCACACACAATATTCAGCTCATTTGTACATGTTTTAAACATATCAAACCTTACCGGTGAGGACCTCACAAATCTTATTGCTTCTCTAATCTTATTTACAGCATCATGAATAATTTTTAAACCATCACATACAATGAGGTTTAAAATATGTGCAGCACATCGTACATGTATGAACTCTCCTCCCAAGATTGTGAACTCATTATCTCTTATGTTCCTCCTCATATGATCAATAGCAACATCATTAGAGGAGGCATTATCCACGGTGATCGTACAAAGGCGGCTAATCTCCCAATCCGCCAAGCAATACTCTAACATCCAAGCAATGGTCTCACCCCTGTTATTCGGAATCTTAAAAAATATTATAATTTTCTTGTGTAATACCCAACTTTGATCAATATAATGACATGTAACACAAATATAATTCTTGTTTTGCACCGATGTCCATATATTGGTGGTCAAACAAACTCTTTGACTACTCAACAATGCTTTCAACCTTTGCTTCTCCTCCTTGTATAAACCAATACACTCTTTTTGGAAGGTGGTTTGGGATGGCAAGATATGTCTAGGATCTAAATAACCCAAAAGTTTAATAAATGACGGATGCTCTATAACCTTGAATGGCAATTCACACTGGATAAACAAATTGGAAATCATCCCCTTTAATTTTTTATGATCATATTGTCCTAATACTTGAGGACTAGATCCTTTACCATCCATCCTGACTCCAGTGTGTGATGGTGATTTATCCTTTCCAAGATTTTTATTCTCATTAATGGGAGAGTTCGGACAATAAAATCTTAGGTGGTGTGACATTGATGAAGTACCATTTTTATAATGTCATCCATAAATCTTAAAGCAATAATTACATTGAGCTTTAGGTGCAATGGGATCAACATGTTCAATCATTGTAAAATGATCCCATACATGAGATTGGTTTGTAGCCTTCTTGGCTCTTTTTGACTTTAGGGGGAGAGATGGTGTGGAGTTTTGGGTATTCATAGAGGAAGGCACTAAAGGACTAGTATTTTCCTCCATGTCCAATGAAATATGCGCTGATCCACCAACACTACTACTAAAACTACCTTCCATCTGTTTTAAACATAAGAAAAAAAATATATAATAAAAATCAAACCAACAGCTAACGTGATAGCCAAATGAGTATGACTACATATTAAAATATCTCCTTAGAACAGGAAAATAATATAAATGTTTCAAAAAAGTGCATGGTAACATTGGGATGCAAAAAAGACCATATAGTGCAGATTTCTATTTTTGCCTAAGGGAGACACAGCAACAAAGCAACAAAAAACAAATCAATGCAACACAGACCCAACACATAACTACACAGGCAAGCAACAGAACAAAGTTCGATATTTTCCTTGCTGTTCTTTCTTCCCCTGTTTTATTCTCCTCACTGAAATTATTATAATGTTCCCTCTAGAAAAAGAGCCAACATAATTGCATATTTTAAACTCTCTAAGCTTATGGATATTTATGGATATTGACTGGTGTAACACGAAATGGTTTTTCTGTATTGACTGGGCAATTTATGGATATTTGGATTACTCTTTAGATGTATCCAAGTGTCTTTGTAACACTTGGTGGATACATAAGAAAAAATTGGTGTATGTCCCTAAATAATAAGCAAGGTAAAAAATAAAACAGATATTATGGCAGCAACAAGTGAATATATGCAGGCATTATGTATAAAATGAGCTGCTATGGGAACCAAATGCACATAATGCCACAATTGCTTTTGGCATTCTCTCTTGCTCATAAACATGACATTTGCAGATCATCAAACACAATCTATCCATTGCATATTTTCATGTTCTTCAGTGGTGAAATCATTTTTTGACAGATCTCATAGCCTTATTTCTCAAGTTTTAGAGGCCCAAGAGGTAGTAGAAACATTGCACTTTCATTTATGGATATTGTTAAGTTTTGTGGTTAGAAGGCTGGCCCATGTATGATCATTAGGTGCACATTGACATGTGAACTAGCATGAAGTTCATAAATCCAGCGAAAGGAAAAACCATTGCATGTAGCATGAATTAATATTTGAAAGAAATGTACCACTTTCATTTTGGGGAAAGTCAAGGTTAGAAGACACATGAGGAACAAGACCATTTGCTGAAATTAATAGCGCCCCTTTAATCTTAAAGAGAAGAAGGGAAGCTCCATTTTTTTTAAATCTACTTCTTATAAGATTCTAACCACAAACAAACTAATAAAAAAATCTGGGTAGTCTCAGAACCAGGTTCTTAACCAATAAAGACCCAACTGAAAGCGGCTTAACCTCATTATATGATGAACACTGATCAGATCAGAAATTATAACACTTTAAAAAAAGGAAAAAGAGTGAATAATTTTCCAAACTCAAGTTGCTCGATGAGGATATATAGTCATCCAGATTAATAAACAAAAATACAAAAAAAAATGATCAGATGGGCATATTTAGAGATTAATTTTATATAAAAAATATATATATATAAAGATGTAAAGAAAATATAAACAAAAAATGAACGAGAAAAAAAAAGGAAAGGAGTAGAAAAAAATTACCAAACTCAGGCTGCTGAATGAGGATAGTCATCTCGAATAAAAACAAAACCACACAACCTCAACAAAACGAAAGAAAAAGGGAGAAAACCTAATAGATGTGATGAAGAGTTTGAGTTGTAGTTGCATTGTGAGTTTGATAAATGGTTGGTATTTATAATTAGCCGGAGAGTCCAAAGAAAACCCTAAGTACAAAGAAAGGTACCTTAAGAGCTTAGAGAGAGAAAGCCTTCGATGGTAGCCTCCGCATGTCTCACCCAGATGTGCAAAGCACTTCGAAGCTTGGAGAAGACGAGAAAGCTACAAACCCTAAGCGAGAGAGAAGCGGATTCGAGAACGAAAAGAAGCGGATTCGAGAACGAGAGAGATGCGGGTTTTTTCATTTTAAAGGACCCGGTTACAAATAACCGGGTCACGTAACCGAATCCTTAACCAGATCCGGAATCTTTTTAACCGCCCGGGTGTAATCCGGGCAGATAACCGTTCGGATGCACTCGAGTTTCCGGGTTTCGAACCGGATCTGGAAAAAAACCAGTCTGGTTGAACACCCTTAAATATGAGTGGCAGTAAGAGATGAAGAAGGCAATTTTTGGCTACCTCGAGGAAAAATCAAGACTCAATGCCTGATCCTCTTCTAGAAAAGGCCATAGCAACAATCATGGTAGTAAAGTTTGGACTAGAATTGGTATGAGGAAAGTTATACTCGAAGGAGACTCCAAAATAGTGGTCAATGAACTCAATCTAAAGAAGCAAAATGGAAGCTACTTTGGGTTGATTGTAACTGATACGCAAGCTACAATGGCAAAGTTGGAAGCATGTATAGTCTGTCATATAAACATGGAGGGCAACTCTACTACCCATAGTCTAGCAAAAGTAGCTATATATGTATCGGATTACATTGTAGACATGGAGGAAACTCCAATATTTTATCAGATCATGTAGAAAAACATGACATCAATGAAGGACGATGTTTCTAAAAAAAAAACCCATGCAAGCAATCGGCCTTCACTCAAGAATAACAAGAGGCTATGCGGCACAGACTTACCGAGAAGAAAGGGAAGCATGCGACGGAGCCCAGGTGGCTGAAAACTAAGAGCTTGGGGAGGATTCATGCTTGCTCTGTTTTGATGTAGGGAAAATAATGGCCTTCGGTGGTTTTACAGAGGGTGGGTAGTGGTGGTGCAAAGCAGTGGTTGGGTGGTGCAATTGGGTGGCCTGCTGGACATGCGTGGAGGCTGTTGTTTTGTGCTAAGGGGGCTGAGGGAGGCAGGTTGATGATGGAGGCTACGGTGGTTGGGCATGGCTGCACTTCGTGCTTGGTAGTTTACGATTGGATGTGTGAGTGGTGGCGGATTTTGCATCTCACGGTGTTGATGTATGGCATTAGTAAGGCTGGCTTTGGTGGTTCACAGTGGAGGAGAGGTTGTTGCTTTGGTGGCTTGCTAGACGTGTGGTGGTGGTGAGGCTCACAGTGGCACTGCCGTGAGGAGTATGAGGGGGTTAGGCGTGAGCTTTGGTGGAGAAACCGAAGGGTTGAGGTGGTGGGCAATCGATTTGGTGGTGCAGGTCACTGTGCTTGGGTCTTTAGTGAGAGAGAGAGAGAGAGAGAGTATTAGAGAGGAAAGGTGATGAGGAGGAGATTGAATCGGGAGGGAGAAACTATCGGGGGTGTGGGGAAGAAGAGGGAAAAGAAGAAAATTGAAGAGGAAGAAGGACTTACCAAATGGCGCCGTTTTGGCCCTCAGCCACTGGGGTCCTCGTTGGCTTGGGCCTGAGCTTGGGTCTAAGCTTGGGCTTGGGCCCTGGGCCTAGGGTATTACAGGTTTGGATAGTGAGATGAGATGAGATGAGATAGTTTTAGGTGAAAATTGAAAGTTGAATAAAATATTGTTAGAATATTATTTATTATTATTATTTTGGGATTTGAAAAAGTTGAATTGTTTATTATATTTTGTGTGAGAATTTGAAAAAATTGTAATGATGAGATGAGATGATACACAGAGTTTGGCACAAGAAATCTCCTCTCTAAAAAAGTATGTGTCTCTCTTGTCCCAACATTTAGGCTATGAAAATTGTAAGTGTTGTCCTTATTTTACCACATGACACACTACTTCATCAACAAGGATGAACTCTTCACAAATAACAACTCTGGAAAAACCCGTGGAACAACTACATCAGTTCCAAGATTTACCGCTAGATGTAACATTGCCTTCGCTATGTATGTGATCTAGATTTCTAACATTTGTATCAGAGCCAAAATCTGTTGTTATTTTGGATATGTGATTTGTTAAGCGAGTTGTTTTCCCAATTGTTTTATCTGCCTTATCTCTATGGCTTTATAGGCTTGTGCACCACCTGGAGGTAGTGAAGTGCACACCATAGTGGTACCACATGCACTGCTACGTGTAGAGTGAAGTACATGGCCAAATAGGTGAAGTGTTGCCATGATACAGCACACACCGCCCATGATAGGCCGCTCAACAGAGCAACAATGTTCTAATACGGCACCATGAGCACCATGCAAGCGTAGTGTGGCATCTTCACGATGCAACCAAGTGCAGCAAAATTGTTGCGCACAACGCAATGTCCACCCTAGAAGGTGTGAGGAGCACTACAGTGTGCACCACAAAGGCACTACATGCAGTGTCATGTGCATGGCAGAGACAGAAGGTAATGTTGAACACTACCAATTACCTTGACTCGGCGCACTTACACACAGTGGAGGGCCTAGGAGCTTTACACTGCCACATGTGGCAACATCTGCTGAAGGATGTGGCGTTCAATAACTGCCAGTGCTGCATGCCAAGTAGCGCGATACACAGTGTTGCACTCTACTTCGCGTAGAGCAGCATGCAATGTGGAGTGCAGCGTGCTCTGCTGCAAGCAAAGCATCGCACACCTCAATGGAGGTGCGGCCCTCTACTGTGCCTAGAGCACTGATTACAATGGTGGTGATGCGAGCTCTGCTGCTCGTAGAGAAGCACTGCAAGCTCTGCTACATGTGGCAGCCACCTGGAAGGACGTCACCATAGCTTGGGTAATGGTAGTTAAATACAGTTGTATGCCAGGTGTAAGTGGTTTTTCCCCTCTGTCTTAGTGGGCGAGAAGGAATCACGTGATGTTGCGGGAGTTCATGCACTAGGACGACAACTTCATTAACGCCGAAGACACTCTTTGGGCCCTAACGGAGCCAAGGAAGAAAGAGCTAGAGCGAGAGAGAGGAAGGCAAGGGCCCCAGCCAAGGCTAACGTCCACGAAAAGCAGGAAAAGAGCTCCCACGATAAGAGAAGGGAGGAAGCTCAAACGAAGGGATCAGGACCTCGCTTTGACTGGCCCATTTTTACCATCCACGAGGCCGACACCTCTACCGCCCGCGAAGATGATGACCGTGGCATTGTCTGCCGCTACTGCACATACCACAAGTCCACCTCGCACAATGTTGATGACTGCTTCTCCCAACAAGGGAGGAGGGAGCATGCGGAATGGAAGTGGCAATGTTATCCCCCCACTCGACGACTGGAGCAGGAAGAAAGGGGAAGATCAAGGAAAAAGAGCAAGGACCAAGTTGACCCAAAAAAAAGGGAAGAAAGCCCTCGGCAATGAACACCAGCATGAGGGCTGCAGCAAGGTCGCCCCTGCTCACAACCGCGGGGGGAACCCCCACTTGGGGAAATCCTGACCATAGCGGGAGGATTCTCAAGCGGGGACACTTCCTCCTCAAGCAGAAAGGCACACACTAGGTGAGCTCGGTACCACGAGGTGTATTCAGCGGAATACCACCCCGCCAAGCACATAAAGAGGCGAGTCGACTCCGGTTATCTCCTTTGGGAGGGCAGACGAAGAAGGGGTTCTGTATCCCCATGATGATGTGCTGGTGGTGATCATGTTGGTCGCCAACTTCATCACCCGTAGAATCCTCATTAACAACAGGAGCTCTGCAGACATCCTATTCTGGAAAGCCTTTACCAGGATGGGAAAAGATGCTACACGGCTGCATCTAGCCCCCATGCCGCTGAAGGGCTTCTTCGGGAATATGGTTCATCCTGTGGGAACCATCATGCTATCGGTCCTAAAGGGCAGCACCCCCTGCACTCCTCAATTATGGTCAACTTCCTAGTGGTGAGAACCCTGTCATCCTACAATGCCATCATCGAAAGGCCCACCCTCAACAGCTTGCGGGCCGTCACATCAACTTACCACCTCAAGATGAAGTTTCTAACTCTCTGTGGAGTGGGAGAAATCATAGGCGAACAGGTCTTGGTGAGGGAATGCTACATCCAGGAACTGAAGCAGATGATGATGGGGTTACCCTGAATGACACCTCCAGGAGAGAGTAGGTCATGCACCACTTGGAGAGCCTTGGCATGCCTTAGTTTGCAACTCACCTTGCTGGGCTCCGAGGGAAGCGGGAAGGTGCATGATCCCAGAGGTAGAGGGCGAACGGGTGAAAGCTCCCCGGCTGAAGGTTCCATCTTCCCTTATTTTGTAATGCATTATTTAAATACTGTAAATTATTGTTATTTAAGGATAGACATGATTTTCCAGGACAATGCACCACATTTATTTCAAGACTTTCGCGTTATCAACAAAACACCGACAAAACGATCTACAATTAACGTTAATCTACAACGAAAAAATCATCGCCAAATCAATGCCTACCTTCCTTGTGATGTCAATGGGCGGGAGTGGGTCCAGTCTCAAACTGCCCGAACAGTGTACCTCCCACGGGATCAAGGGGAGAGCTAGGCAGAAGGCCGCTTTACCCCTCCCACGATGGAGAGGGGGTCCTGCCCCCTGGTGGCCCAAACAACTTATCCCAATCCCCATCGCAGTGAAGAGTGGACCAAACACATCGTTGTCCAAAAAAATTACCTCCCTCATGGGGTACCAAAAGGAGGAGTACGCCAGAGGCTACTTCATACTTCCTGCATTGGAGTGGCAGGCCAGCCCTCAGTGGCCCGAAGACAAAGACTTACCTTCCTTGCGAGCATCAACAGGCTGGAGCGAGTCCAGTTTCAAACTGCCCGAACAATGTATCTCCCGCAGGATCAAGAGGAGAGCTAGGCCGAAGGCCGCTCTACTCCTCTCGAGATGAAGAGCGGGTCCTCACCCCCGGTGGCCCGAACAACTTACCTTGACCTCCGCCGCAACGAAGAGTGGGCTTAGCACCAACCTAACCCAATACTTACCTTCCCTGCGAAATCAATGGGTGGGAGCAGGCCCAATCTCAAACTACTAGAACAACGTACCTCCCGCAGGACCAAATGGGAGAACTAGGCCGAAGGCTGTTCTACCCCTCCTGCAATGGAGAGTGGGTGATGCCCCCCCGGCGGCCCGAACAACTTACCCTAACCCTTATCGCGGCAAAGAGCGGACCAACTATATTGTTGTCCAAACTTACCTCCCTAGTGGGGTACCAAAGGGATGAGTGTAATGCCTAAGGCTGCTTTATCCCTCCTGTAATGGAGTGCGGGCCAGTCCTCAGTTCCCCAGAGATAAAGACTTACCTTCCTTGTAAGCGTCAACAGGCAGGAGTGGGTCCAGTTGCAAAATGCCTGAAAACTTACCTCCCTTCAGGATTCAAAGAGATGAGTCACACCAAAGGATGCTCTACCCCTCCCGCAGAAGAGTGCGGATCCAGCCCCCCGGTGGTCTGAATACTTACCTAGACCTCCGTTGAGAACAAAGAGTGGGTTCAGTGCCAGCTTGACCCAAATCTCACCTTTCCCCACGATGTCAATTAGCTGGAGCGGGTTTAGTCTCAAACTGCCTGGACAAATTACCTCCCTGAGGGGTAACAGGAGTGAGTTGAGCGGGAGGTCCCTTGGACCCTCCCGCGGAGGAGAGCGGGTCCAACCTTTCAGCTGCCCGAATACTTACCTCAACTCTCATCGCAGTGAAAGAGCGGACGGGCCCCACGACCGTCCAAAGAAGTTACCTCCTTAGGAATTCAAAGGGGCATGTTTCACTTGAGGCATCCCGACCTCTCCTTGATGGAGTGTGGGCCTAGTCTTTCGACTACCCGACATGAACAAAGTCTCCAAATATGAAACGTTGAAGTAATGGGTACTAATGGGTACACCACCTCAAAAGCTGAATAGCCTAGCTGAATAACTGGCAACACAATGTCAACGAGCGGGAGCGGGTTCAGTCCCAAACTATCCAACCAAATTACCTCCTAGCGGGGTAGCAGGGGCGAGTCGCACTAGAGGCTACTTGAACCCTCCTGGGAGGAAAGCGGATTCGGTCCCTCGGCCGACCGACTACTTACCCTGACTCCCATCATAATGAAGAACTAACCGGCCCCACTACCACCCAAAGAAATTACTTTCTTGGGAGTTAAAGGGGAAGGTTGGCCTAAGGCATCCTGAGCTTTCCTCGATGGATAGCGGGCCAGGTCCTTCGATCACTCGAAAACTGCACTAAGGAACGTGGACATCAACAACTCGGCAAAAAGCGGCAAGCAAATCGTGTCACCGGCAAGAGGACCAAGGTTTCCCAAGTCTAACTCCTGCAAAGCTAAGGAAAAAATTGTGATGACATGCCTATCTTTCAATCAGGAATTAAATATGCAATGAGAACGGGCAGGAGCAAGTCCAGTCCCAAACTGTCCGAACAACCTACCTCCCCGTAGACCAAAGAGATGGGTTGAGCCAGAAGTCGCATTGTCAACCCACGGTGGAGAGTGGGATCAGCCCCACTACTATCCGAATAACCTACCTCGACCCCCAGTGTGGCAAAAAGCAACCTGGTTTATTTATATTCAACTCTGCGGCCGCGATGCTACTTGGAGGGGCATAGAGGCTGGCTAGCAAAATGCTTCCCGGCCTCTTCCCCCAAGGAGGTGACCGAAATCTACCTGACGCGGCTTAACTCTAAAAGGGGATTTCCATCAAAGTTTTGAGTTCCGTTTCAGTGATCATTCCGGTTGAGGCACTGGAACAAAATATAAATAACTATATTTTGTTATAGGCACCGGTTGAGGCACCGGTGATCAGTCCGATTGGTACTTATACGTTTTGGTGTACTGTTTCAGGATATACGTTATATGAATAAATTATATATATAATAACTATATTCCAAAATAAAACCAATATAAATCTTAAAAGCATACATACCTGATAAACTTAATAATACTTCTCAATAGTTAATACAAGTCTTAAACACATTTATAAAACTCAATAAAATATCATAAGTTCTCAATCCAATTGTTAAAAGAAATAATCATTCATCTTCATCAATAAGACAATAAGGATCAACATTCGAAACGTTACTCAGAATATTTTCTTTAATGTCACCACCATCATCATCAACATCAAGACCAACATTATCACCGTCTTCCAAATTTAGTGAGGCTAATGGTCCGCAATACTTCCCCAATCCAAGTCTTCTCTATCAATAAGCTCTGATTCTTCACCTACTCATTCCTCCATCAAGTCAATGTTCTCAAGGTTGATTGGATCCAAAGTATCTCTTCCCCTTTTTATGTTTCTGTAAAATAAAAGTCACATATAAGTGAAAATGTTACATATTTTTCAACTGTAAAAAACATTATTTTTGAAAATTTTTACCTCTCATGCAGCTTCAAGTTATAACGAACATACACTAGATCATTCAAACGTTTATGCTCTAATCTAGATCATTCAAACCTTTTTATGTTTCTGTAAAATAAAAGTCACTTGAATAAACTCAAATGTGCTCCAATTTCTTTCACAGTGAATCGCACTACAACATTAACTTAGTATGCGAACTGCAAACTTTTGAAGAGTTGGAATCTTATTTCCAAAATTAGTCCACTATGCAAGTATAGCAAAAGTGCAATTATAAATTATTACTTAAAATTAATTAAAAGAATTAAAATATAGATTCACACTATTTAACAAAGGATATTGAGGTTACCTGGACTAATTTTCTCACACTGGCGGATTGCTAAACATTGTCCAAAATCACCTTTTGCATTCTTATACAATTCAAGTTGTTGAATGATCTCGTCTTGCTTATCAGGATCAAGTTCCAACTTTATAACGTAATTCATAAACCCTCTTTAAACATCATTTTTATTTTTAAAGCAAGGGTTAAAGTAAATTCCAGGATTAAGAAAACAACCTGCTGCATGTAATGAACTATGAAACTGCTTATCCCACATAGCATCAATGATCCTGATGAATGGCATAAATGCAGTAACTTTGTTCTTCAATCTTGCTTTTATATTCTCTTTGGCTCTCTCCATTGCATCATACACGTATCCATTGCAGGCTTCTCTTCTCCATCGACAAGTCATAGTATTCGAGCCAAAGGATCGCTAATTTTTACAATATACTGATATTGAGCCCAAAACTCTCTATCTTCTAGAACAATCCCGACTATCTCCTTCCCTATGTTGCTTTAAGAATAACTTGATACGACCCATTTATCACAAGTAAACATTTGTCTAAGCACTTTCTCAAACAAAAGTAAGCATTGGATATGTAAAAAATTTGTAGCAAACCTTGTGACTATATGGCGACATAAATCGCGACATAAATCACGACCTTTGGTGAAGTATTTTCTCATCAAATCCAAAACCCAAGCATGGTTATAAATGAATTTAGTTATCTTCCTTGTCTTCTTTATAGTTTTATCAATAATAGGAAAATGCCTAGGATCACAAAAATTCTTTAACATCAAATCTATACAATGAGCTACACAAGAAGACCAAAAGAAAGAGCCATACTTCTGCTGTAACTTTTTTCCTACAGCCTTATAACTTGCATCATTGTCCGTTATGAACTGCACAATATTCTCAACCCCAACTTCTTAAACAACTTCATAAAAAATGTTAAACAATGTTTCAGAATCTTTTCTAAGGCTCGATGTATCAATAGACTTTAAAACATTGTACCGTTTGGGCAATAAACTAAAAAGCTAATTATTGGTTGTTGCCTCTGGTTTGTCCAACTATGTGCCATTAGTGAACAACCACTCTCCCCCCAAAATGCTTTAATATCTAAGAGATAATTCTGAACCTCAGATACAAAATTCTTTAATAGATTTCCTCTCAACTCATGTAAAGAAGGACCCTTGAATCTTGACCCGATAACAACTATGACATCTATAGCTAGTTGATAAAACTTGGATTGAGATGCATTGAAAGGTAAATTAACATCATACCACCAATTTGCTATAGCCATATTTGCTTTGCCGATCATCTCCTTTGAACACATAGCACTCTTAATAGAAGGTTGAGACCCAGGAGTTGTTCTTAGAGTGAAAAATCTATTAAATGCTTTCATTGACTTTCCACCTACTTTCTCCTTCCCCTTCCCTTTTGAACCATGAATGTATCCCTCATCATCATCATCAATATCAACATCATCATACGGGGCTTCCAATCTCTGAGTTTATTTTTCTTTTCTTCTCTTTGTTATTTTTCATTTCATTGACCAACTCCTTCATCAGTGACCTTTTTACATGCTTCTACATCACCTGAAATCCCACCTAGATGATACTTCAACCTTGTGACTCCACCACCTCTAATTGTTTTGCTACAATAGACACATTGAGTACTATTTTTTGCCCTTGACACTACGCGTGCATGTGCCTATGCTAGATCCTCTGACCTAGCAGGAGCAAGTGTCATAGATGTTGCACTATTTGATTGACAACTAGGCATTTATATACTTCTACATAATGATACAAAAAAAGGATCTAGTCAAGAACCAACAATAGCAAGTTTACCAAAACATACATTTCTAAGTCAAGCGTGTAAACTTATATTCAAACTGCAACAGATTTGGGACCATAAAACTACTGCAAGTTAAAAATACTCTTCAAATTATTAAGTTGCATCAAGTAAAGGAAACTCGTTGGAATATGAGATGATCTAATCATCTACGTCTAAGTAGCCAAGGCTACCAAGCTCCCACATTGGCCTGGAAAGCAAGCAGCAAGAGCCCCATTTACCATGGATGCACACCAAATCTTCAACCATAGAAGCTTAATGCCTAACATTTTGAGCATTATTTCCAGCTAGCTCCCATTATTTCCATATTGTAAAATCTTCAAAGGCCATGTCTGATTGAGCATACAACAACATATATTGTAAAATTTTATATATTGAAATTTCAGAGAATATTTTGTAAAAATATGATATATAATTGTGATTCCTCTCTTATGATTTAGTCAAAAGTAGATCTATTATATATATGCACATCAATCTCATATTCTCAACACACAGAGCGAAAAGGGTGTAGATCTACAGCTAATAATCTAATACATGTAGTGATGTTAAAGGGGATCTACAGGTTACAATAGAGGAACGACAGACTAGTAGAGGCCAAGAAACAAGTTGCGGCGGTGGAATGGCGTCGTCGTTCAGATGACGGAGCAACAGGAGTTGCAACGTTGTAGTGGTCGAGACTCACGAATCCACGATTCATGATGGGATGGCATTTTCGTTGTAGGCCAAGACTCAAGATTAACAACGGTGTAACTAGCGACATGATGGAGTTGCGACTTGCAACGTTGTGGAGGTGGCATCGTCAGAGTGTGGAGTCTGTGACTCTGTGGACTGTGGAGATCGATGAAGGGTTTTTTTGGCTGAGACTGAGATGAGCTCGTAAGGAGAAAGGGGAGAATCAGAAAAGAAAATAGGGAAAATAAGAAAAAGTAGGTAAATTACGGATATGTCATGGAATTCAACATAATTACAAAAAAAAGCATCATATGTTCAATTTCGAAACAAAATAGTCATTTCAGCCGGAATGTCCCGAAACCAGCAAAAACTATCGAAATTGAACTCGGTACAAAATATATAGCTACACAAGCGCTAATGACACTTCTCTCTTCTTTTAGTTACATACCAGAGTAAAGCACGACAGCGCAAAATGAAAGAACTAAAGGACTAGGGGGTAGAGCCCGTCCAAGAAACAAATGGCAAGAAGGAGGAAATCGGTGTAAAGAAGGAGTTGAGAGACATCGGCCTCGTCAAACAATATCGCTAAACGCCCTAAGGGGACAACCTAACAAGGGAGAACGAAGACAACACAAGCAGAAAAGCGATCGGCCAGCGGGGTCGTCAGGAATAGGTTAGGCGCTAGTGGGGTGGACCTTAAAGCTTTGTATGATGGCAATTCCCCCGCCTGACGACAAGCCCACAATTTCCTGCGATAAAACCCCCTGGCCAGCCATTTTAAAAAAAAAAAAAAAAAAAAAAAGAGAAGAAGAAGAGAAGAAAAAGAGGGAAAAACATAGAAGGAAACATCGAAGAAGAATATGTAAAGACAAGTAGCCTAGCACAATAAAGTATAAAGCAATTTCATTAATGATCAAAAGTTACACACAAGAAGCATGGCGACAGTGCACAAGTATGTACATTTACAAAAAGGAAAAGAAATAGAAAGAAAAGCAAAATGAAATAATAGCAACGTCACCAAGAAGCTAGGGTGTAGCAATGTCAGGCACCATGCTCAGAGACCTCGGCATTGGGAGCATCAATCCTAGGGACCTCGAAGATCACTGTTTTCGGGACCTGGTAGGCAAGGGCCAAAGACGCCAGTGTTGCCGCTTGGACGTTTGAATGCCAAGTGCTGCCCAAGAAGGATAGTTCGGCGTCATTGACTTCTTGTACGTTTCCCCTACTGAAAGTCGTGGGGGTTGGGTGAATTTCTCAGGGGCCATTGACGAAGAGGAAGAATATAGTAGAGAAATGAATATAAGGGAAAAGGAGGGGAAGTTAGGAGAAAAGGATGACAACAGAATTACAATGCGGAGAGAGGAGATAAGAACGTAATCCCATCGCATTTATAAAGGAGGAAGGCAATAGTTAATCTTCCACGCCTTGTGGTAGAAGGAAGGGGCACTAGACACTTCGAATCCCAAAAATACGCACAACGAAGCAAGGTGAAGGTGAAGAGCTGCCTGACGCCCTCGATACTGATACAACTGAAAAGATGCCATCAAATACCAGCGTAGTTATTGGGAAACGTGCCACCAAAGGCTAGAAGGGGAAATGTACCAGGGTAGCCAAGTGACAAGAAACCACCTCAAACTTCGGAGCCAAACACACGTCAGCAGAGGGACCCCGGCCTCGACGTCAAGGCGAGTTTAAGATTTAAAATATTTCCCACCGTACGAGTTCGATGAGAATTAGCAGAGTAACTATAAGGGGCTTTTCTCCCTCTGTCTTAACGGGCCTGATAGGGGCAGCTAAGGGAATAAGAAGTGAAGGCCCAGCCCAGAACAAGTTGTCTCTACAGCTCGGCCCACATGCAGACCCCCATGGATGCAACCTCCATGAGGGAGCATACTGCAGGGGGATGGGACTCGCCATCCTGGAGACCCCTCGAACAACGTCCAGCCCTTGAGTTCCATTCCGTGTAACAGGTAGGACGTAAGGGGGACTCTTGATCCTTTGACAATGAGACATTGACGGATCGCCAAGGATGCCAGCAGGTTAAGGCAAATCGGGGAACCACGCCGCATTAATAACATCACTACCTTACCTACACGCCACATCAATGATACCGTCACAGAAGCACACCACATTAAAGGACTCTGACAGAAGGAACAGTAAAAGGACACGAACTCCATGGAGGCAGACACAATCTATCCCCCCAAACTCTTGGTATAAATAGCAACTCCCAGGTACGTGAAACTCTCTCTAATCCCTAGACTCTTTAATTACTTACAAACTTCCAAAAGACGATACTACATTTGGCATCAAATCCTCCCGGCTCCAAGGCCACCCTCTCTCAGTTGCCTTTTTCTCTATTTTCGCAGGTCCAGTTCTGAAGACTTGAGTTACTAGAACCTGGCCTAAACGCGTATGAAACACGACGTTAACACCAGGAAGGGCAGAGTGAAAGTGAAAACTTCTTCTTCTTCTGTTACATGAACGGTGACAGAAATAGATTGGGAAGATGAACAATGCAATTTCTTTTTTGTGATGGATTCGGGTTGTGGGGGTAAAAAAGGGGTTTGGACTATTTTTAATTTTAGCTTAGCCCATATTTGTTTTTTAACAAAACCTAACTCTGTTATTGAAAAAAAAATCTGGGCAAATGGGCTTGTGACGTTGTTGGGTGCCCAGGAGAGTTGCCTTGGGCTTTCTAGTTTAGCCCAAAGCTCGAAATATCAAAATCGGATATGGACCGAGTCAATGGATTGGGCGATTCAACAAATTGAATCAGGCGATTCATAACAATTTTGAATCAATTATTTTAATGTTAATAAAAAGTATTAAAATCATATATAATGCAATTCAAGCATTTAATATCATGTATAAAAGAGTATAAAATATAAATTCATTAACTAGTTTCAAATAAAAATATGATATGAATCCAAATAGTTTCAATAAACATGTCATTTTTGTATTTAACCTCAATTATTATATTTTTTTGCCTCATATATGAAGAAGCTAAAGACCATAAGTTATAAGCACATTATAAATGTAGTATTTAATGCACAACCATAAATCTAATACAAAATACTCATTCATCTCCTAATTATTGTTTTGTTCAACTAAAGAAAATAAAGAACTACATTTTATCTCTCACTTTTTCTATGATTCTTATTGAATACAAAGATGAAAAAGTTAATATATGCTTAGTTTTATCATATTTTAGTACAAAAATTTAAAAAAAAAAAAAAAAAACTCAGTTGTTAGACAACTTAAAAATAAATACAGTTTTGAGTTGGTTGGATCAATTCAAATCGATCTAAAATTGGCTAGATCTAGTCTAAATTGGAGTAAATTGGTTGATTGAAGCCGTTCAGCGAACAATTCAAAAAGTTCACTAAATCTATTCGGTTTCTAACCAATACAATTTGAGTCAGTTTGGAATCGAACTGTTTTTCCAAGCCTTCATTTAGCCCAATATGCTCAATGTTTTTAAGGGTTGGACCATTTTTTTGTTGTTCAACAAAAGGGCCCATGATCAGCATGTAGGCCAAGGCCTTTGCCTGTGCATGATTGGGTCAGATGGCTCGCGGCACAAGGTGGTGAATGTATAGCCCATCACTGATCCGAGTTCATTTTTATTTTTGTGGAGCAAGAGATGATTAGGAAGTTTAACGAATTGGCGATCTAGTGATGTGTGTTAATTATGTTTTGTTCTAACTTATATTGATGCGACAAATTTCTTAGATGTGTGTGCAATTAAATTCACATATGATAATAACTTTGATAACCGAAAAGAAAGGCTATTGATTGAGTATCCGACTTAATTGGCACATTAATAATATAAGTTGCACCTTTTTTTTTTATAACACAAAGATACATTACTCACATATTTTGAGGTTGAGCATTATAACTTTGGAGCAACTTAAGTTAACGCACATAGTGTTGAGGACATTCTTGACTGGCATATTGATTTAAAAAAATTTTCAGTGCACCTCTCTGCAGTATTAGCACTGATAATCATGCACAAGTTTCATTTTTTACACAATAAAAATAAATCATTGTAGATATATGAACTTTTGAGCACCCAATGAAAGTAATGTAATACCAAGTATCTTAGAGGTTTACATGGTAACTACAGTAAAGTCTAAATAATTAGGTATGATTTAATTGAGCTTGCAAAATCTTAATTGTAGTTGCATTGATGCAAGATAGGTTTTAGGCTAAAATAATTTCGCAATTTTTTTTTCTTTCCTATAGTGTATTGAAGAATAAGAAAAAGATAGAGTAAGCGTGAAATAGATATATATATCTATCACTAGTTAGCAGCTAAAACGTCACTGACTGCATTTATTGCACAAAACAATGTTTTTCTTAGCACTTTTAGTCGATATTGGTGAAGTCTATACTTAAATTGATTTAAGATTCATTGAAAACTGTGATATTAGTGAGTGAGATTCCTAGAGGTTTAGAAATTAGATGATTACTACTTAAGTCTGTGATACTATTTCTCAAGTGAAGAAATGATTCACTAAAAATCTGCACTTGGGGCATAGGATGATGGGTGTGAAGTTTGAGAAATTGAAAGTTTTCTCGCTAATTTGATCAATCTCATTTCTTTCGTTGACTCAACGAGAAAATGCAATATGAGCATTTTTTACGTTAAACCTCTATATATGCACACTAATATTTCTAAGGACATAAGATAAAATAAAAAATTGTCTCATCTTATAAATGTGATTCTAAATAAAAAAATTTATTGATTTTTTTTAATTAGAAGAAGAGTATTTTTTTAAAATAAAATATTTTTGAATTGCAATGGTATGAGTTATATGATGAGAACAATTATGTTGTAGTGTTATGACATACTAAGAATTGAGTTCTAAGTGAATTATGGCATAAAGTAATTATTACATCCCACTTGGGTTGATGTAATATGAATTTGCAGCCTTAGTCCCAACATATTGCCCTTAAATTAAGTTTATTCATCTTTTCGTAAAGTTGAGTGATTGTGTAATTATTTTGTGCAAATGTGAATTCAATTGAAGAAGAAATATGGAGGATCTGATCTTGAATATTTTTTAGTTAAGAAAATTACTCATATTTTTGGCAAGGGTATTGGGGATTTTATTAATACTTGTTTTTTGGAAAGAATGTTTTTGAAAGAACTTTTTATCCCATATTATTTCATTTTTTTTTATAAAATATCGTAAAAAATAGTAGGAGTAATTCACCAATTAATGAGTCCCAACACTACCATATATGAGCATAACGTCATAAGTCCAAAATTAGAATCCAAACAACAAAAACATAAAATATTATAATAATATTAATGTTACAATCCCAATAATAATAAAAACAAATCTAAACATTTTTAAAATTTAAAGAAAAAAGTGAAGTGTCCTCCCTGCTCTAGTTGATATCCAACTACATAATATCTTCAATTAGCTCATCTAATTTCATTTCTTGTAATTCTATTAAAAAAATGACATCAGTAAAGTTTTATGTTAAATAAAATTATTGTGTTGAAAGCATTACAAACAATTACTTAATAAAATAAAAATAAAGTTACCTTGCTCGCCACCATATAACTAATCTTCTATGAAAACTAATGCTTCAACAATATCTAGCTTTAATGCACTCATAAATTGATCAATAATACACCCACCAACACTAAAAATAGATTCAGATGTAACTGTAGAAACAGGAACACTCAAAATGTCACGAGCCATATAAACAAGATCGGCATAATGAAATTCATTTCCTTTCCAAAAGAAAAGAATATCAAGGTCTACATTTCTATCTGCCCCAGGTTCATCCAAATAGAGCTCCAATTGACCTTTTTGTATGTGGACAACAAGATCATCAATTTGAAATGAATCAAATTCTTATAAAAAAATAAATGTTTCAAGGTAGCATGATATAAAACAACAATATAATATAAATCGTTAAACAAAAAATATTTGAATTTACCTTCATTACTTGTCTAGTCCCTCTACTAAAAGATTTAAATTGAGTTTCCATTCTACTGACATTTATTTTTAAGAAGTTGTGATAGAACTTGTGGGATCATCATAACTATATTCCATGAAAAGAGATGCTAATTTCATACAAACATTCAAATACTCTAAGGAACTATTTTCATAAAACTTCTTATAAGAATATTCAACAAATTGAAACTTGTATCGAGGATTCAATATAATTGCTATAACCAATATCACATCAAACTTTGATCAATATTTCTCAAATTTAGAAAGCATTTGATAAGCAATTTTTTATGTAGTCATTTTCACTTTCACACTATTCTTTTAATTTCAAATAAATCATAAAAAAACTGGAAAGTACAAATTGGCTTAAGGGTATTTGATTCCAAAAAAGTCACAAGTGGCATAATAAAAAATAGCTAAGAAAGTGTTAATCTTCTCCACTTTATCTCAGTCAGATGTGGATAGACAATACTTAAAATTTGAATCAGTCAACTCCAAGTGGCAAAAAGCACGATGATAGACAAGAGCACTCTCAAGCATAAGAAAAGTAAAATTTCATCTAGTAGAGACATCCCGTCTCAGCCATTTGTTACTATCCAAAGACATTTGATTGGTTGATTCTAAAAAATTATTTTCTTGTTTGTAATCCTTTAACATACTTGATACTTCACGAATTTTTTGGATAGCACAATCAATCTCTTTTCACCTATCTTGTACGACCAAATTGAGGATATGAGCATAATAACGAAGATGAAAGAACTCACCATTACAAACAAGGGCTTTCTTAATGTTCAATTCAGTTCTTAACATCTCCACTACAAGATCATTAGAAGAAGCATTGTCTAAAGTCAAAGTAAAAATTTGTTTTCAATTCTCTACTCACATAGCAAATTATAAATTCTTTCGGACAAAGATATGCCATTATGTGGTGGTGGTATAAAAGAAAAGTTCAACATCCTATTCTATAAAATCCAATTCTTATCAAGATAATGTGTCGTAATGCATATATAACCATCAATAATTATAGAAGTCCTCAAGTCAGATGTCAAACTAATTCTACCATGAGTACCATTCAACATGAATTTAGCCCTATTTCTTTCTCAATGAGCATCATTCAATATAAATATCACACATAAGAATATTCAACAAATTGAAAAGGCAGTTCATGCTTCACAATTATGCCTACCAAGATGTCTCTAAGTTTTTCAATTTCAAATTTAGAAGCGCTTACTGACACAGATCCAATATTTCGTGCTAAAATTAATTGACCAATATCACGTGAACTTCTTCTAGGGCATGTGTCAATGTGACGCTTCAATTTTCTGGCTCCATATTTGCTCGCTACCAGGTATGTAGCTCCACATATCTTGCACTTGGCTCGTGGCTAACCATCACCTTTGTTAGAATTAGGAACCATCTAAAAACGCTCCACACGTTTTTCCCTTTTTTTCGTTTCGCTTTAGTTCCTTCAGTTTCAAAACTTGCTTAGACATCTTCCAATGCATCCAAGTCAATCAAATTGTCATTTTTGCCTTCACTGTCCACACAACAACTATAATAGATACACAACAACTATTGTGCATATCTATTGTGTAACTATAGTAGATAAACAACCAATACTTTAATGTCTGATTAGCAATACTTAACATTGCCTCCTCACAGTAATTAATGAGAAATATTGTCAGGTTCCCTCACGGCCATATATATATATATATATATATATATATAGTATGTATGTCATTGTAGCAATATTGGCATCTTCAAGAATATATCTCATTAAATCTTTATTATTCTTAGTGAATTGACTTCATAGTTTTTGAAGAACTGTGATAACTTATCTACACGTTTGTCTTCTTCTTCATTAATTATGTCTTTCACTCAATAGACATAGTTCAATTGTTGCAGGGGTTCAATGCTTGGGATAGTAGAACCCCAGGCCTCAACAGTTATACATTGTAGATGAAAGAAATATTTGTTGTTTGGTATACTTCATTTGTGGGGCATGTCATTGATTTTGGTGGTAATAGTAGCAAAATTTAACACCCTAACAACAATGTTATTGCAGAAAAAGAGGGATTTGGTTCAAATCATTTGGGGACAAGTCATTCATTTTGATGGTACTAGTTGCAAAATGCCAAGAGTAATGTTTCAATAATGCACCCAAAGAAGTAAAGAATCTGTCACTACCCTTAAGAGTTGGAACAAGTTTAATTATTTGCAAGATGTTTCACACTTTGCTAGCAGTCTCGCACTGAATTGTTGAAAAGCACTAAAAGCAATTAGTCAAAATAGCTTTATCAATATCCCTCCAAACTTGAGAAAAACTACAACAAACAAATATTGATAGAATGAAGCATACAGTTTCAATTACCCTGTATTTTTTGTGTGCTCAGATGGTGGGGACAAATATCCACTTTCAGTGAGAGTCTGAGACAGAGGGTGACAGACGACCGTGAGAGGTTTATTGTGGGCGGTCGACGATCGAAGATTGTGAGATAGAGGCTAGAGAGAGAGGGAAATCGTAAGATAGAGGCTCAGTCGCTTAAGAGAGGGGGATGCCGTGAGACAGAGGGTTGACTAGCTTGACAGAGAGAGATAGTGAGATTGACGACGACAACTGTGAGAGGCTTGCTATGGGAGACCAAAGACCAAAGAAGGTGAGACGAAGGCTTGAGAGAAAGGGAGACCGAGGGAGGTGGGAGAGCCTGAGAGTGAGAAAGGGTGGCATGAGTCTTGTGATGTGAGATCGTGAGTCCCTCGGTTAGGGTTTTCTAGTTTTTTAGGTTTAAGGTTATAAGTGTAATTTTGAGCTATTGGGTAAAAATATAAATAAGTCAAAACATATTGATAATGGATCAAATGGATTGACCCGTTATTGACCTGTTTATTAATCGTGCCTTAACAGGTCAACCCGTTTTACCCAAATCCATTAACATCAAACTCAAACCCGCTAATTTCATGTTGTGTTCGTATTAGGTTTATGGGCCGTGTCACATATTACCACCCCTAAATATACCTAGTCATTATTACTAACAACCTACTAAAAAATGGATTATTTGAAGTTTGAATACTGTTAACAATCTTAAAAAAGTGTATTCCTAAATGAGTTAATGTTGATGACGATCTGATTGTCTTAGATTATTAATTGTTGTCTAATAATTAGTTTTTCATACTACGAGGTAGTGGACATAGTTTTTGGAAATAGCTCAGAATTTATATTTTGTGGAACTATTTATAAGAGAAACAATTTATAGAAGTTTTTGTTCAAAATTTATAGACAATTAATGGGATGATAAATTCCAAAAAATCTATATTTTGTGTAGAGATGCCTATATTATTTGTGTTTTCATTGTGGTTTGCTCATGAGAGTTAGAGGTTGTGATTTTGTTAGAGGGTATATATGGCTTATTTAATTGAGTAAATTTGTGATGCAGTTTGGACAAGTCATTAAAAGTAATTGTCCGAAAACTCTACTTGAGTGAGTTTTTTTTTTTTTTAAAAAGTTAACTACATATGAGGTTACGTGTGGATATAAATGGTCCTAAAATTCCACTTGAGACTCATGGTTTAATTATTTGTAGTTGACCATATGATTTCTTTCCTTCATAGTATTGCTTGTCGTGCACATGATAATGATATGTTCAATGATCAAGTGGCATGACTAGGAGTATTTAGTGAGCACATACATTCACCATAGATTTGAGAGTTATGGTGAAAAACGTACATCGATAGGTTTAGTTCGGCTCACTCGCACGAACGATTACCTCTAGTGCTTAGATAATGAGCAGAGATGAGACATTGTGTCCCTTGATACTTATGTAATATATAGAAATGGTTGACTATATATATATATATATGTTGTCTTCGCTAGGTTAAGATTAGATCTTTATTATTTGTTATGACCATACCCGAATAACCCACAATCTATGTAGCCTGCATTTAGGCAGATGTAAGATCCTCTTTAGGACTTTGGATAATGAGCAAATGGAAGGGGATTAGGCATTGAGATAGCAACTAGACTAAGATATGTATGATGTATTGAGTTTAGACATATGTCTTTTTATAAAATGAATTCCACCGTATCATTTATTGCACATTGCATTTGCTTTTATGACCAATCGTGGAGGTGAGTGAATGGATCCTTCCTCTCTCACTGTGTGAGTCATATAGGTTATAATTGACGACCTTAATTTATGTATGACCTTAAGAGACCTTTGACTGTGTCACAAGATTGAGATTTTAGTGTTTTTGTGAGAACCCATCTTAAGCACAACTTCCACTTAAAATACTTGTGGAAAGGATGGACTGGAAAATTTTAGGTGAGCAAGGCGGGCAAGAAATGAGCGCGAGCAAGTATCAGGTGAGTAAGGTGTTAGGCAAACAAGACATGACACAAACAAGTATCGGGATGGCAAATTGTTAGGCGGACAAGACATGATATGAGCAAGTATCAGGTGAGCAAGACATGATGATATAAGCAAGTATCAAGCAAGCAAGACATGAGGTGCGCAAGTATTGGGTGAGCAAAATGTTAGGCAGGCAAGACATGAGGCGCATAAGTATCGGGTGAGCAAATTGTTAGGCAGGCAAAACATGAGGCGAGCAAAGCATTGGGTGAGCAATGCATTTGGTAGGAAAATTAATCAACAAGGTATTAGGCAAGCAAGGTGAATAGAGAGGGAAATATCTGGCGAGCAAAGGGTTAGAAGAGCAAGGTGCTAGGCGGGCAAAGTAATAAAAAAGCATAGCCTAAGCGAACGTAGTGACTGGAACCCAAGGACTTAAGTTTCCCAAGATGCTCTAAAGTTTAGAACACTCAGAAATACCCTTATGTGACTAGAAAACTTTAAAACAATGCATGATTGCCACATTTCACAATACTTATCGACACCTCACTCTTATAACATTGACACTTCATATTTTAGTTGCCACCACTTTGTATACTTGTCATCACCTACTAGAGGAATAAGAAGTATGGAATAAACATACTTCACCCAATTCTTTTTACCAATCAACGTCTTCACTTTCACCTAGTTACCTACTCACACTTCCATCATCGAGATCCTCACAAACCTCCGTAGACTCTAGCAAAACAAGAGATTTAGCTTATAACTCCTTAGCAGAAGTATTCAGCACCAAAACTTTATATGAGTAAGTACAATTTTCTCTTTTAATTCAGGTTTTGGTTCTTACAATATTCAATTAGAGGAAGATTTTGATTTGTAGTTAAGTTTGTTCTAGGCGTGACAATATGTGACACGACCTATAAACCCAATACGTACACGATACAAAATTAGCAAGTTTGAGTTTGATCTAAATGAGTTCAAGTCAAAACAGGTTGATCCATTAAGACATAATTACTAAACAAGCCAATCTGCTTAACCCAAAATCAACCCGCAATAATCAGTTTAAATCTTATTTCAAAATTGTAATTTTATTATTATTGAGTTGTAATATTGGTATTTCTCAATATGCTTATGTGTTTATTGTTAGAATTGTAATTATGGACCTATCCTCATTTTGTTATTGTTGGGTTTGCAATATTCGTTCTATTATAAGTTAAAATCTGAAAAATATTGATATTTTTTGTTAGTAGGTGATCTTATTATTTTATTTTAGATATTGTGACTATTAATAAATATAAATTTTAACTTTTATGTGAACTTATGTTAATCAGGCAAATGGGTTATGCGGGTTAGTTCAATCTATTTACATTAAACGGGTTGAAATGATGACTTGTGTCATGTTGATCAATTTTATTTAATTATGAATGGGTCAAAATGTGTGACATGACACAATCCGTTATTAAAACGGATCATGTTAAAGTTTTAAGGTTTGACCCAATTAGCTTAACAAGTCGAGATCAAGTTTATCCATATTGTTGAATGTCCATGATTTGACACAACACGAACACGACCCACATACACAAATTGTAACCCCTAGTCTGTTGCAACTTATTCCATTCTTGAAGAATTAGATCTCAGGTTGTGTTAGCTATTACGTCTATTGTATAACTGGTGTCTTTTAAATTGTAGGTGGCAAGCAATGAGTAAAAGTCAAAGATAGGCTCTATTTTAAGTTTGTAACGTGTTGATGATGATTATTACCAATATGAAAATGATTATTTTGCTGGAACATTAGCTAAGCAAAGGAAGAGAAATCATATCTCCGGTTGAGTCTCCAATTTTATCGGATGTAGTGTTTAGCATGTACAGCTTGGCCATAACAGGGGAACTCGGTTCGTTGTTGCTACCCTATACTTTTCATTTCCGTTTAGAACTTCATGAGAGTTATATGCTAACTAAACAGGTTTATAAATCAAAATAGCATAGAGTTATTTGATAGGCTACGCGTTGGAGATTAGATGTTACGCAAACAACAAGTGAAGAAAACCACAATGAGGAAATATGGTAAGTTACCTCCTAACTATACTTTTTGATTTTATGGATAATGATTGCACATTAACCATGACAATATAAATCACTTATTTAAGTGTGTCTATTACATGCTCATATGAAAATAGCTCATGAACGTAGCATTATTATATAAAGCATAGTTTATATTAAGTTTCATGACCCCAAGCTAGAACAGAGAATTATTCTAGTGGAACTCGTCTATCCACGTTGGAGTGTTTAATAATGAAGTGGTATTCTTCGAGTTGATGACGGACAATCAATGACCACAAGTGGGGTTGTAACGGTCTTGGGACTTATTTGAGCCTTTTCGCTGGCGGGGACTAGAAAATACTTATGGTGAAGAAAGTTTCATGAAGCCTTAAATATTCTCGAGACGAAGTCACATTGCCGAAAGTTACTCAAATGTGTGATGAAGCGAGCCAAGACATGCACACGAAGCTTGATGGAAGCCGTGTTGTATGATTAACAGTAATAAAATCGAAAGGCCAAAGAACATAGAGATGTTGAGGAATCTACAACGTGAACTTTAAGATTTGGATTCTCGTACACATGCATATGTATCTATGTTAACATATGTCATTGCATATTATCATGAGCATAGTTATAGGGATAACTTGCTCAGATTTTTATAATTTCACCATAGTACTCCCATTACGGTCTCACTTATTGGAACCGTAGGCATTATCACAGATGATGTAGAATCAAACTAGAATGAAGAAGAACAGTCCATTGATCTAGAAACGTAAAATAGTAATGCTATAACGAACTGGCCTTGTAATAAAGTGTTTTATAAAGAATGTTTTATGATGTCAAAGGATGACAATGTTATAGCATGAAGTGTAATTTTTTAACACACACATACACAATATGGTTGCAATGCAAAGTTTAAATTTAAGATATATTTTATCTAGTACAAATTATTAGTGTATATACCTTTCCACTGCAGATATTTCATATTGTTAGTATTATGCTAGGTGCATGCATCTTAACTATCACGAATGTATGGGATGTGTCACCAGTGTTGCATATCTTAACATCTCAATTACTAGTCAAATCTTAGGTAGGGGTCAGGGGCATTATAGTCTGCTACTTTGGCATGTTGTCTGTCACAATGAATGGTTGGGTCCAAAGTGACAATGCTAGAACAACAACTAGATTAAGACTGAATGACATAAAGGCAAATGGAAGACTATTCGGTAATATATTGACATTATGTTTTTACTCACTTCTGGTAAGTTGTATTGCTTCTTAAAAGTTGCGACATAATTGTGGGTACATAATGTTTTATAGAAATTGAGCATTATTATGAGTCATTTGGACTCAAGAGGGATTTGGGATGTTGAATCCTGATGTGACCAAATGAGTCGGGTCATAACGAGACATTTTTCGAGATGTTGCTATATTGGCATTTTCTAAGGAAATATCTGGTATATTGCTCCCATTTTTTAATTTTTATAGGTGTGTTGTATGGTCGCACAACCAATCTAATAGTATGAACTAGATTGAGAACATATTGAGAGACGTAAGTTTGGGATTTTTCCACTATGTGCGAGTGGGGGATGTAATAAGGGGTGCCCATAGAGGGCATCCATTGCTCTTCATATGCTCAACCATCAGGCTTGATGCATGAAGCGGGCTTAATAAGCCGCTTATTAAGCCCGCTTCAAGTGGTTTAATGGCTAGGCATTTAAGCCTAGCCAAGAGTTACAAATTTTGGCACAAGAAACCTCTTTTTCTAAAAAAAATGTCTATTAGGTATTAACATTTAGGCTGTAGAAAATGGAAGTGTTTTCTTGGTTCTACCACGTGGCATACTCCACCAATGATGATGATGAACTTGGACAAACAACTATAGAAAAGCCCGTGGAACAACCGCAACAAATCCATAATTTACCGCTATAGGTAACATTGCTCCCTCTATGTACTTTGATCTAGATCTTCTAATAGCAAGTATGAGGGCATACATTCCACGTGATTAATATGACATGATTTGATTCGTAAAAGGATTTTTAAATTAAATCCTCTTGCAAATTAAATCGTGACATATCAATCATGCAGAAGGTGTATCTTACATACTTGCTTACAAGTAGCATAGCTAATCCAAATTATGCTTTCATATAATTTAGAAATATAAGAATACAACAATGGATGTTTTGTTAGATCAACAAATTTTTATTATTTGTTTATTTATTTCCTGTTTTAACTACTAGGTTGATGTTGAATTAGAGGATGGAATTGGCGTTCAGGTTGCTTCTTTATTTGTTCAACTTGCAAAAAAAAATATTAAGATAATCAGTAATTTAGTTCGTACTTTTATATGCAATTGAAGTAACAAATCAATGAAATTAACTTTGCCTTCCTTTGAAAACTTCCATGGTTCATATAAAATTGTGTATTGTTGTTATTGATTGCAGTAACATAAAACAAGTTGTTTTATTTCAGCATGTCTGTGATGCCCCCAACCTCTGCTTGGGATGTAACAGAGATTTAGAGTATCGGGACATGCAACACAAGGTGACATACCCCCGTACCTAATTACTAATATGCAATGTATTCTAGAAATGTAGCTAACAATATGCAATAATCGCAGTGGAAAGTAAGGGTGAAAATGAACTTATGCCAGAATAACTAAATCATCCCAATAATATAGATTGAACCATAAGTTTCAAAAGATCAGGTAACTTAATCTTAGTACAAAACATCAAGTTTTTCAAAAAGATCTAAACCAGTTGCTTCATGCGTTCTATAGCACGAAGGTTTAGAACTAGAAATATCAAAATAAGATCAAGTCTCATGTCGATGTCTGGTTTCTCCTCAATCCTTTTGATCCACTAGTCCATTGGGTCCATCTACATTTACAACTTCTATCATTTCGAGTGAAATGATAGTAGGTCCACAAAGTGTGAGATTTACTTGAAATCTTAGTAAGTAGACAACTAATGTGCACAAAGATAGACTATGCATGAAGAATGATAAACATGAAATGCATGCAATGCAGAAAAATTGGTTTTGTCTCCCAATTAGATTTCTCAAGAAAATAGATTTTTTATGCACATTTTCTTACAGAGAACATAATTTCACTTTCGTCTTAAAAACCTAGTCTTTCATTATAAAATCATGAAAATAATGTAATGTATGGTTTCATCACAGTTTCTCATATGCATTGTGAGTACCTGCCGATGATTGTAGTACAACTCACGTTGAAACTACGATGTCTATAGACTCGTTCTAAATGCATTGGTAATATAACTTAACATAACATCGTAAAAATCATAACATGTACACCCACCAACATTAGGTGTTGTAACGCTTTGCTTCGGCGTTCTTTAAAAAGAACCCATTCGAAGTCTGTTGACTGTTCTTCGTCAACCTAGAGGTTACCAATCCATATTTAATCACTCTAGAGTGGATAGAGGAGTTCCACTAGGATACTTCCTCATCCTAGCATTTGGGGTCGTGATGAAATAATTTTCATGGAAATGCTTTCGAAAAAGAATGATTTTCATGAAATGCATATGAGTGGCACAAAAATGATGCTTGAATGGAAAATAATATGACAGTTCATGCAAAAATGACAGTTATAAAAATGACATTTATAAAAAAAAGATATTTATCAATAAATCATAAATAATCGATCAATGTGTAAGGTAGAGGCCAACTTATACACTATTGGAGCTGTAAGTGAAGTACTGGCTATGAAATAAATTATGCTAAGTTAGAATCTAACTAACTTAGGAAAATAAACAGTCACATGAAAATGAAAATTACAAAAATGCCCTTAAACGTCTAAATGATGCATGCTATCTAATAATCCATAACATATCTCATGAAATGCATGGCATGCATTCTAGCTGATGCATAAATAAACTCACTAATGATGCATGCAAGGCAAAACCTCCAAGGATCATGCCCAGTAGAATCCTCAAGGACATACTTAAATTCTAAGTTTGAGCGAGTTCATCCCGACACTTAGTCATACCTAATGAAATCCTAAAATGCTAACTAAATCTCAATGATGCGTGATATGATCCTATCATCGATGACACGCTAATTATCATGCATTCTTCTTAGCCCAATTAGAAGGCTTTCTAAATGCACACATTTCAAGCCTAAGTAGAATAAGCTAATTCCCTCAAATGAAGCATGATTAAAAGTCGAACAATACATGCTTTGATGATCAAGACAAGATAGATCTTAAAACTAGTTATGGAATGTTTCTCATCTTAAGCTAAACCTCCATAAATAATCCTATGATCAAACTATATCATTATTAATCATGCCATAGCTAATTTCCTCAAAAATGCATTTAATCTCAACCCTATCCTAAATATGCAACTCAGCTACTAAGGATTCTCATGCTAAAATGACTTCTAACACCTTAAACATAAAAATAACAAGGAAACTAAGAGAGGAAATACTCACAAAGATTGGAGCCCTTGAAGCTTCCCACTCAAACTCTCAAGAACACTCAAGAACACTTAAGAGAGAAGAGAGGAAGTGAAGTGAATTGAAAAAGAAGTGAGGTGAAGAGGAATTTATATATCCATGGAGATGAGGGTGGCGTTGGGCTTGGGTGCTTCCTCATTGGGTGGTTTGGCTAGTGGCTCATGATGCCTCTCTAGCTTAGTTCCTCCATGTAGGTTAGCATGATGGTGTCTAGGTTATAAGAAAATTAACCAGAAGGGGAAGAGAGAGAGAGTTACCGTGTGGGTGGTGGAGAGAAAAGGTGTTGTAATTAATTCTAGGGTTTAAGCCCTTAATGACCAGCGGTTAGGGTTACTCCAAGGAGTTTGCAATTTTGTCTTATTCTCTTGATTTCTAGTGGCTACGTAAGGCATACTCAAGTGCTATCTAAAGTGGCTCAATGGTGGTGATTGGGCGGTGGAGAGTTGACCAAAATTAAAATAAATAAAGGAAGAAAATAAGAAAAATAAAATAAAAGGGTTGGCTGAAATTCCCAAGGATAAAATCAGTATTAAAAATATTTAGGGTTTCGGCTAGGGTTTTTTCCAAAATCAACCGCGAGAAAATTTTCACAGATAAATTTTCATAGATATTTTTATCCTTGGAGAAAAATATCGAGCTAAGGGTATTTTGGTCCATTGTACACAAAGTACACATGGTTGCCAAACGAAATGGTTTTAGGGTTTGACATGTCACCACACAAAATGACATGTACTATGGCTCAATAAAATGCAAGTATGGTCAATGAATGCTAGAAATGGATGATCAAAGAAGAAAAATTTGAATCAAAGCTCGAAGAAAGAAATTGAACTAAGCTAGCCTAGCAAAAGTCAGTCTTCCTCTAAGTAAGTGAGCTAACCTTCTAAAATCTAAGGTTAACCTAAGAGTTAACATAATGGGGTAAAGAAGTGGTCTTAGTAAAACAAGATTCCGTCCTCAAAATTTTGGTCTTAGTAAAACAAGACATGCAACAAACACAAGTTCAAGCACGACTCACCAACTGCACTATGACGCGAGACTCGATGGGGGTCTGTCAGGATCCTCATCAGAAACCTTGTCCAGAGAATGGTAATAGTACTCATCGTCACTAGAATCATAATAAGCATTAACATGCTCCTCATGAAATCTCCACTCGAGAACCTGATTGCTCTCAAGCCAGGGATCTCCCTCCTCATGGAATCAAATGAGACTCAATGAGGTGTTGGAAAGATCCGATGGGTCGAGGGGTGGGGGGGGTCAGGAATAGGCAATTCTTGTTCAGCTTGGCGCTGCTCGGCAGCTGTACTTGACTCTAATGTGTCGTCTAAACCATGATGTCGTAGATACATCCATCCATCTGACAGGATCAAGGGGCTAACACTCCTCGTTTGGTAAGGCTCTCCTTGATCGGATGTTACCTCTCCCGTCATGATCAAGAACGTGAGTCCTGTGATACTCCAACCTCTCCAGTGTCTCTCTCTTGTGCACTAGTCGTCTATGCCGTCTCTCAGCCATAGGTCTTTGGAGTCGACTCGGGTCGAATATGCTCGTCGTGCAACTCTATCTTGTTTGGCCATGGTGTAACTGTAAACGATGAGAGAAATTGTGGGTCATAGGATAAAAATGATATGGATACCATGTGTGCATGAATGGATGCAAATGTCATGATGATGTGAGATGATGCAATGCGATTCACATGCCAAAAAAGTAAGGGTATTTGTTTCTCATATCCTCCTCCTTTTCCCACGTAGCTTCCTCAATATCGTGATTCCTCCAAAGAACCTTAACTAACGGAATTTTTCGATTCCAAAGTTCCTTGTCCTTCTAGTCGATGATTTGAATAGAAACTTGTTCGTAGGTTAGGTCGGGTTGTAGCAAAATCTCCTTCGTATCCACAATTGCCGTCGTCGGTTTCTCGAAACTCTTTTTAACAGAAAATTCGTGAAATACACTATGAATTCCTTGAAATTCCATGGGAAGATCTAGCCTATAAGCAACCACTCCTATTCTTTGTAATATCACATAGGGTCCTACGTATCTTGGACTTAGCTTCCCTTTCTTACCAAACTTAACAACTCCTCTTATGGGCGACACCTTAAGATACATCCAATCGCCAACTCAAAATCAAGGCTCCTACGTCTACGTTCTGCATAACTGATCTTCTGCCTATCCTGGGCAGCTTTCATCCTTTCCCTTATTACTCGAATATGGTTCTTCATTTCTTGAAGAATCTCTACACCAAGAATCTTTTATTCTCCTACTTCATCCCAATATAAAGGAGATCTACATTTCCTTCCGTATAAAGCTTCGTAAGGCGCCATCTGAATGGTGGCTTGAAAGCTGTTATTGTACACAAACTCAATCAATGGCAAGAGCTTTTCCCAATTGCCCTTCTCCCGCAGAACACATGCCCTCAGCATGTCTTCCAGAGTTTGTATAGTCCGCTCAGATTGTCCATCTGTCTAAGGGTGATAGGCACTAATGAACTTCAACTTAGTGCTCAATGTGTCCTGAAGACTCCGCAAAAAATGAGAGGTAAATCGGGGATCTCTATCCGTTACTATCATTTTTGGTACTCCATGCAAACTCACTATCTCCAATACAAACAGTCGAGTTAGTCATTCTAACGTGTCAGCATTATTTAATGGCAGAAAGTGAGCACTTTTGGTTAGACGATCGACTATAACCCAAATAGAATTATTTCTTGTCGAGGTCCTTGAAAATCCAACTATGAAGTCGATAGATATATCCTCTCATTTCCATTTTGGGATTGGAAGTGGCTGCAATTGACCAGCGGGTCTCTAATGCTCAGCCTTGACTATTCTACAAACATAGCATTTATTATCAAAATTGGCTACGTCCTTTTTCAAACCTTCCCACCAGAAAATTTGCTTCAAATCCCAATACATCCTTGTACTTCCAAGATAAGTCGTATAATGGGTCTGATGGGCTTCTCTTAAAATTCGATCTTAGGCCTCGTTTGATTTCACAACACCTCTCAACTCATCTCATCTCATCTAAACATTACAACTTTTCCAAATTCTCACACAAAATAAAATAAATAATTCAACTTTTTCAAATCTCAAAATAAAAATAATATTAAAAATATATATTCTAACAATATTTTATTCATCTTTTAACTTTAATCTCAACTCATCTCATCTCATCTCATCTACAAAATCAAACAAGGCCTTAATCTCTTGATCTACTGGAATTACCTTTCTATTATAGTAATACAGCAACCCATCATCCCAAAGGGCAAAACCTTCTGACCCTTCCTTACTTTCTACTTTCTTCCTAACTTCTGCCCACTTAGGATCTTCCATTTACTGCTTTCTTACTTCATCCCACATAGTAGGTACAATTTCTGGTAATGCAGCAAGAGATATGTCCTGAGGAAATCCTTAATCAACAAGTTTCTCATGCTGTATAGAAGTGATCCTTCTTCCAAATCGGGATCATCACTACGAGACTTCTGACTTAGCGCATCCGCTACTACATTAGCCTTACCAGGGTGATACTTGATTTGACATTGATAGTCGCTAATAATCTCTAACCACCTCCTCTACCTCATATTCAAGTTTTGCTAACTAAACAAATACTTGAGACTCTTATGATCCGCATAAACCTCATACATTGCTCCAGACAAATAATGCCTCCAAATCTTCAAGGCGAAAATTACAGCGGCTAGCTCCAAATCATGAGTGGGGTAGTTTTGCTCGTGATTCTTCATTTGTTGTGAGGCATAGGCGACCACTCGCTCATCTTGCATAAGTACACATTTGATAACCTAACTTAGACGCATCGCTAAATACAACGTAAGGCCTATGGGGTTCAGGTAAAGCTAGTACTGGTGAGGTCATGAGCCTTTCCTTCAGCTCCACAAAACTACACTCACATTCCTCCGACCAAATGTACTTCACGTTCTTCCTAGTCAGGGCAGTAAGGGGTCCTGGTAACTTAGAAAACCCTTTAATGAAAGACCGATAATATCCAGCTAAACCTAGAAAACTCCTTATCTCATGCACACTAGTCGGATGTTTCCAATCTACCACAGCTTCCACCTTATTAGAATCCACTGACACTCATTCAGTATATATCACATGCCCTAAGAATTTCACCTCCTTAAGTCCAAATTCGCACTTACTAAATTTGGCATATAGTTGCTTCTCTTTCAGCCTTTCCAAAGCCAAATGGAGATGCTTCTTGCGCTCTTCCTCGTTTCTAGAATAGATCAATATATCATCAATAAATACGACTACAAAACTATCTAGATAGGGTCTGAACACACGATTCATCATATCCATAAATGCGGCAGAGGCATTCGTTAAACCAAAGAGCATGACCAAAAATTCGTAGTGCACATATCTAGTCCGAAATGTTGTTTTAGGAATATCCTGATTCCTAATTTTTAGCTGATGATACCCCGACCTTAAGTCCATCTTTGAGAACACTGATTATCCTTGCAATTGTTCTAATAGGTCATCAATACGCGGTAATGGGTACTTGTTCTTCACCGTTACTTTTTTTAATACCTTATAATCAATGCACATCCTTAAAATCAATCCTTCTTCTTTACAAATAAAACTAGGGCACCCCAAGGTGATGAATTAGGCCGAATGAATCTCTTCACCAACAATTCTTCTATTTGCTCCTTCAGCTCTAAAAGGGACATACGATAGGGTGTTTTCTTATGAACAGGGGTAGTAGCAGGTTCTAATTCTATAACGAATTCTATCTCTCTATCAAGGGGTGATCCAGGTAAATTGTCTATAAAAACCTCTGAATACTCTTCAACTATAGGTATCTCCTGAATCTCCTTACTAATACTACACTCTTCTAGTACGAAAGCTAAATAAGCAATGGCTCCATTGGCGATGCACTTCCTAGCTTGCAAAGTCGAAATTAACAAGGGGTAGCTTTCACTGGCCCTCTTGTATAACGGATTTGTCCATCTACAGGTGATTTTAAGGTGATCTCCTTATTCCTATAATCTATCCTAGTGAGATGCTTGGACAACCAATCCATTCCTAAAATACTTTCGAATCCTAATATGTCAAAGACGATCAAGTCGACTTCCATTAATACTCCTCCTAAGTTCAGCGGGCAGCTTCTCATCACGCAGTTACAAGCGATCGAGCGTCCATCAGGAAACGACACTACTATGGCTTGAGGTAGCATCTTGGTCGGCAGGTTACACATGCGTGTAAATGTTGTAGACACAAAAAAACTTGTAGCACTGGAGGCAAACAAAACGCAGATCGTATACTCAAACAATGTGACTTTACCTAACACATAATTACTACCAACTACTTAACAGTTAACACAAGTAAACTACTTACTAAAGAGGGGCACGTAAGGAAAAATATCAATGATGACTCCTGCTTTTTCATCACCGGATATTTCCTCTCTAATCTCTCCAAGGGTGATAGCGTACACACGAGTTTGGGCAGGTGGCCTTTGGTTAGGCCAGTTGCTGGAGCGTTTCCACCTTGCATGTTATGAGGGCATTCGCGTGTCATCTGCCCAGATTGACTGCATCGATAACATACTCCTAATCCTACTCGGCATTCTCCACCATGATTCCTTCTACATTTCTTACAAGTGGTAGGTGGGGCCGTCATATCGCTTTTGCCCTTGCTGGGACTTTGAATAATCCTTATTTTAGTGTTACTCCCTCCTACAAAAGAAGAAGCCCTTTTTTGTTCTAAGTTAATCTGAGCTACCACGTTTTGCTGCTTTACTTCAGTTATGAAGGCCACGTTATCTAATTCTTGAAAATTATTGATACAAAATTTTGTCACGTAACTATGAATCTGGGGTTACAGTCCTCCTTGAAATTTCTGGGTCTGCATATTTACAATAGCAATCAAGTGGGGAGTGAATCTTCCTAAATTTTGCGGTATACTGTTCGCCAGTGAGATTGCCTTGTACCAAAGTGGCAAACTCTTGGACCTTCTGAGTCTTCATCTATTCAAGGAAGAATCGATTATCAAACTCTTTTTTGAACCTATCCCAAGTCAAAGCAGTGATATGAACCAATTCCCTTATCAGTAATTGCCTCTTGGTGTCCCACCAGATGCCAGCTTCCCCTTGAAGCAAATGCCCTACGTACTATACTTTCTACTCCTCCATACAACTGCTGATCTCGAAGGTCCCGTTGAGATCTAGTAGCCACTTGTTGGCTTTTAGGGTCCCCCGACACCCATAAAACTAGGGTATCAGTAAATCAGAAATTTCTCATACAAACAACCTTGGTTTTCCTGCCTCTCAACCTGAGGGCTTTGTCTCATAATTAACTCCTGTTGCTACTTCATGGTTTTCGTCATTTGATGAATTGCATCTGCCAATTCGCGCCCTCCATCCAAACCATGATCCTGCTCATGACGAATGTTGGATCCTTCTGGATTCATTTCCCTTCTTTCACGTGTCATCCTGTCAGGTACGTGTGTCAGATCCAAATCTTTGCTTCATAATTTAAGCCTACCCGATATAAAATCAAAACCTATATATATTTTGGCATATACCTAAGGACACGTGGGTTTACCAAGAGACGTAATTACTCTGATGCCATCATGTGATGCCCCTAACCTCCGCTTAGGATGTAACAGAGATTTAGAGCGTTGGGACATACAACACAAGGTGACATACCCCCATACCTGATAACTAATATGCAATGTATCCTAGAAATGTAGCTAGCAGTATGCAATAATCGCAGCAGAAAGTAAGAGTAAAAATGAACTTATGCTCGAATAACTAAATCATCTCAATAATATAGATTGAACCATAAGTTTCAAAACATCAGGTAGCTTAATCTTAGGACAAAACATCAAGTTCTCCAAAAGGATCTAAACCAATTACTTCATGCGTTCTATAGCACGAAGGGTTAGGCCTAGAAATATCAAAATAAGATCTAGTCTCCTGTCAACGTCTGGTTCCTCCTCAATCCTCTTGATCCACTAGTTCATTGGGTCAATCTGCATTCACAACTTCTATGTGGCATATATCTTATTTTACCTCATGTTTTAAAACTTATGGCTAAAATATGGCATAAAGAAATTGAAAATACATCACCTCCAGGTTTTTCATTTCCTATAGAATGCTTTCGTTAAGGGACAAAGCCAGGATTATGATTTTGGGAGGGCTAAGTATTTTAGGTTGGAATAAATAATTGAATATTGGATTTTTTCAGGAACACACTAACGTCACAATAAGAAATAAATAAATAAGTGGTTAAAGAGTAAGAAATGCAAAATAAATTGAAAACCTAAAGAAAATAAACATTTCATAAAAATCATAACAACAAAAATATTTTTTATATAAAGTTGTAATTAAAATGTGTATACATCAAGTTTAAGCAAATATTAAAAACAAATCTCACGATTTAGAATCTTCACGAATTAGTTTTTAGAAAATATTAACAATGACTGCAAATAAATAATTTATTTATCTTCTCCTAAGTTTTAAATGTGTTTAAAAGTAAATGTTTTTTTTTTTAATAAATCTCTCTAAGAATTGAAATTTTCTCATCAAAATTTTATATGAAATAAAATTAAATGAAATATTAAATTTTAACGTGATTGAAATAAAAAATATATATGTGGTAAAAAAATTAGGGAAAGAGTTGCAAGGAGAGAAAAACACTTCTATTTATAGTTTTACTCCCTAATTACCTAAGTGTGGCGCCCCCGACCCCCATGTACAGGAACACGGAAATCGAGACACCCGGATGATGACCACACGGATCACACACCCCAACGACCAGTGCTCAGAGTGTGTACAACATGTAATAAGTGTACAAAATAATATTCACAACGGAGAAATAAAAAGATATTTCTTTATTAAGTACCAAAATTGTTCAAAAACAATAAAGTGTCTTTACAAGAATTATACAGTCATTCGATAAATAAATTAAAAACAAGAAATAACATAAGGAAAACAAATCTTATAACGCTGAACAATATCTCAACAACTCAAGCCTCTGGTGAAGTCGGCCCCTCAGGTTCATACTCGAGCTCTGCATCAGACTCTACGGCACTATAAGACGGAACTGTAGGGTAAAACATCACAATAAGATTATGACATCTCAGCAAGTAATTAACCAAAACAACATTGAAGAGATTTAAAACACATTAATATAATCACGCGTCCCCATACGGACAAATATGCAAAAAAAAAAAAACCACATTCTTTTTCCCAAAAATACACTTTTAATCACTCATGCCTAAAATCTCATTTGACCCAGTCATAACCATTAATTTAATTATGCATATACCACGATCTCCCCTATGGACCGTCCGCACACCCTGGCTTTCATTGTCACATCACGGGTAACACCCGTGCATGAGACTTCGTAACGAGCGATGCCGAGTTCTGCGCCCAGCGCATACATAGCCAAGCATCCTCTAACCTCGCTAGCCAAAAGGTTACGGAATCGGTACGAGAGCGTTACCGTCTCGTCCGTTTCCGTCATCGCCCTACAACAACTCAAGGGACGTCACGTCAGTCTGTTACGCTCTCAAGTGACCAGAGGAGCTCCACCGAGATAATGTCCCATCTCGGCTTGGGGTCGTGGTACACACGCACTCACATAATCAGTCTCAATTCCAAACAGATAACGTGACTTCACAGCACAATTTATTAAAAACGTTAAATATGCATTTCAACAGTTTATTGGAATACTTATTAAATATTTCATTTACATAAAATCTCAATCATTTACAAATATACAATTTCACAACTACACGCGTAATCCCATCCTCCAATCCGACCCAAGGCCCAACACCAACACAAATTACAATTACAACCTAACACTTTAATGGCCCAAGACCCAATTTCCAACAAATCAACAGTTTACAATTTAAAACAGTTATAATGCCAATTTAAATCACTTGAGTCGCGATGAAAAATTACATACACACGAAGATGAGAATTTCTGAAAGATCGTTCGAAAGGGGTGTTGCTCAAGGTGGCGGCACAACGGCGACAACAATGTTTCAAGAATACAACAGCGGCTTTTTGGTGAGTCTCTCTCAAGGAAAAATTCGGTCTATGAAAAAGAATGGAAAAACCCAAGTCACGGCAAGTACCCACAATTCACCAAAAGCCAATTGAAGTTTCACAATTTTAGAACCAAACAGAGCTAGGCAAAAAAAAATTACACAAGCTCACGAATTCACCAAAAAAATTTACAGATCAAAATTCAAACACCAAAAGATGAAAATAGCTAGAATGAAAGAAAGAAGATGAGGATCTCGAAAGAATTTATTGAGGAACCCGTGGCCTATTTATAGGCCAAGCATGGCGGTTTGAGGCACACGGGGACAACATGCGGAAGAGGGAACCAAAGTGCAAGCTATGGAGGGAACGTGTGGTAGTGCGGGTTGCGTGGGGAAATGATGGATTGACTGCAGATGAAGGAAGGACAACTGATAGACACGGGACAACCATGGGAGCTTGAGGTCGAAGGTGGTGGTGGCCATGTGTAGTGACAGTTTGACAACAAGCCTTCGGTGTTCATGCCGAAAAGACACGGAGCTAAAGTATGGGAGGAGGAGGTGGCGGCTTGAGGGTGAAGTGCGTGACTAAGATCCGCATGGCAATGGCAGCAGCTGCTGGAAGAAGATAGAAGGAAGAAAAAGAAAGAAGAAGAAGGAAGAAGAAATGTGGTGCACGACACAAAGGAGAAAGTGATGGAACCCTAAGTTCCATCCAAAACAGCGACGTTCCACTAAGGGGGAGCTGGGTTACCAGCTTCTGCACGGGCTGGGCCAAAACCAAACGGGCTGGGTTCATTCCAATCACAAGGTTGGGCTTCAAATGCTACACGGGCTGGGTTCATTCCAATCACAAGGCTAGGCTTAACACAACGCACACACCCACGGCCCACAACCAGAATCACACAAACACAAGCCCAAAAAAATAATAATAATAAAACACTACAAATAAAATAACAAAAATAAAATAACATTTATAAATAAATAGTAAGGAATTAAAACCCAAAATAAAAAAACACACCAAAATAAATTACAATTAACAAAAAATAAAAGAAATAAAATAACACACTTAAATAAAATATATAGTGAATTATAAACACAAGAATTTATGGATCTCACATTAAGAGTAATGTTACATATAGTTATAGAATGTACAAGTATCGTGCAGTCGTTTTGACAAAAATATGATCCACTATTAAAAATTTAATTTTTTTCATATGAATCTCGTATTTATTCATTTTTTTCTAAAATAATTATATGGTGCTTGCATACTCACAACTGCAACTATCATTTTTTATTATCTAACATAATAAAGTGGGGCGCATTTGTCGCACGTCCCCTTATTAGGAGTTGTGCAAATTTTACCGTTCACTAAAAAAAATGCCTATCATGTGTTTGTCTTTGTTTTCTATCCAGTGCGTCAATCAATCCCCTAGATGCAAAGCAATTAATGCCCAACTTAAAAGGCATTAGGCCTAGCAATTGAAGTGGCCATTTGGCACATCAATGCCCCTTTATGCTTGGGCTTTAATTGCCCAACCATGAGTGATGGACTTTTTTATAATTATTAATTCTCTCGATAAAAGGTATTTTAAGAATTTAATGACTCTCTTAAATATGTCTCTATTGAGTGAGGCTTTTATGTTGTGGGCTTGTGAGTGTTGCCTTAGCTTATACCATGTAACGATCTCCACCATTGAAAAAAAAATGTATCTGGACGAACAACTACGGAAAAAGCTCGTGAAACAATCGCACCTGATCTAAGTCGTGCCATTAGATGCAACCTTATTTTTTGTTGTGATTTGATTTAGAACTTCTCACACCTAAATATACACAAGAATTGACTACAACTGATAGCTAGACTAAAGGGGCGAGACAATTGATCAACAAAGAGGACTTCTTCACTGACTCGCAACCAGAAGGCATGTGAACAACATTTTCTAAAACCTTTCTTCCACCATTTATGGCCCAATGTAATAGATAATACGAGAGACTATGAGAACTTGTAAAACCAAAAAATGTAACACCCTAAGGCAAGGTATGAATCAAGAATTTTAATTAGGAATTTTTGGACCATGGAGATCACGGGTAGAAGAAGATCTTAGGCCCAAGAATTCACAATGGTCTTATCTACATTCTCGTAATTTTTTGAGATCCTTAGGAGTATGATTTAACAAAAAGATTAGCACCACTGTATTAATTATAATTTTCAAGAATTTTTGGTGCGATAAAAACTTTTGTGATTATGTGGCGCCAAATGATTTGGGCTTGACGCGTGACAGTCATTTTGACACCTCATCAATTAAGGCTCTACCACCCAAAGTCATCTGGATATTGACTCTTGATGCCCCAAATTGCATGTTTATGGCTGGTTTGGAAGGTGAGACAATACACAAAATTTTGATTTCATCTTATTTTATTGTTACATTTTTTTCAAATCTCAAAATAATAAAATATTAAAAAAAGTAATATTTTTAACTTTTATCTAAAATTAAAAATTCTCATCTCACTCCCCCGATGAGATTCAAGGATTTTGTTATTTGTTTTACTAAAAATTTGGTTAGTACAATCATAAACCCAAGGCCATCCATTGGTCTTCCAAGATGAGAAAAACTGGTTGAAAATTTTGAGGGAACCATGCACCATAATTGAGACCTTGTCCATTAATTTCTTTGCTGATATACACGCCATCTGTCCAGCATTCACAAGGCTAGTCTGCACCCTAATAGTCCTCTAGTATTAGCTTTAATCATTTGAGATTTCGGTGGCTATCTATTGAGCGGCAAAAAGCTGGAGCAAGGGAGTATTAGTGGGCGGTTTTAGCTCAAAACTTGTGTTCATTTTCTCTCATCTTCCCATTTGAAATCGAAATCTTCATAGAGTGTGTCTACTTCATTATCTTCTTCTTCTTCTTCTCTCTTCCAAACAACCACACTTAGATTGGGATATCAAGCTAAACCTCCACACTTGTGGCAAACCGAGGGATAGGAACTAGTGAGTTTTTGTGGTGAAGCTTCTTTTTAAAACCGAGATCTTCAACTTCGTAAGTTTTTCTATTAACTTTCTCTTTTACTAAGGTTGGAAGATTATATTAGTGTTTGTATGAAATTATTCTTCAAAGGACTAATAGTGTTGGTGTTAATAGTAGGTTTGAGTTTTTGGTTGCCATCAAATGGTGTTGGTCGTGTTAGCTTTAGTATTGGAATAGATAAGAGTTGGATTTCTCATAACTTGTGTGCCATGCTTAGATCTTTGTATGGGAGTATCTATGAGTTCTATCATGTTAATACTTAAGATCTTGTGTAAGGATTGAGGAACAAAGGTTAGAGCGTCATCTAATCCATGCATGTTTCAATTGGAGCTTGTTTTGCACATAGATCTTTTGGTTGATCTTCATAAAGAAAGGATGCTCATGTATGCTATAATACTTGGAGATTTAATTATGATTTATAAATGAAAATGATCAAGTGCATATGAGTGTGAATCAAATGAGTAGGATTATCAAGTATGTTCCGGTTCCGAGCCTTAAGTTTGCATCTATGATTTCATTCCCGTTTCGGTTTAAGCATTCATGAAGGATTAGTTTCATCAATGTAAGGGTTTTGGACTTGTTTCTAATTAAGATCTTAATAGTATGGATGATTTATGTGTTAAGAGCACAAATGAGTAAGATCAAAATTAGGCCGGTACAAAATAATTGTTGGCCCGATCCGTCCGAAATATCAGACCCATCCACCCGATAAAGTCGGGTTGAAAAGAGATGCGGATTGGTCCGATCTATTCAGTGGGCAAAACCATAGCCCTGATATCTCTCTCTCTTATCAAGATATGTACAAAGGAAAATGTTAGATGTTTTGCTGGGGTTAGTAATTGGATTTTCTATGTGTTTTTTTAAGGCTTCGTTTGGTTTCTCAATCTATCTCAATTCATCTCAACTCATCATTACAACTTTTTCAAATTTCAATATAAAATATAATAAACAATTCAACTTTTTCAAATTCTAAAATAATAATAATAATATTCTAATAATATTTTATCATCTCAATTCAATTTATTTCAACATCCAAACTCATCCTAAATTTTTTTTTACATAAATTTTTTTAACAATTTTAAATATTTTTAAAAATAAAAAAATATCATAATATTATTAAAAAAGTAAAACAAAAGAAATTATTTTTTAATGATTTTTTTTTTTACTTTCTATTAAAAAAAAGTATTTTTTTAATGATATTCTAAATTTATTTTATTTTTTTTTAATATTTAAAAATATTAAAAAATTTATATAAAAATTCACTCAAGAAAAAGACATGTAAAATAATACTGCACTCCAGCGAGCGGGTGCTGTAGCATGACCCATGTATAAAACCTTCCTTTCTTATGTTGTCCGTTAACTACATGACCTATAAAAAAACAAAACAAAGCAACACAATGAGTCAGAAATTGAGAAATAATCAAATATCATTACAATCAGAGAAAGAAAATATAAACATAATTAAAAGGGATGAGCACCACAATGAGTCAGAAATTGAGAGTGAAAAATAAAGATAAGAAAAAGCATATAACCTCGTTTGGATGCCGTGAAAACGTGAGAAACTAGACATGAAAACATAATGCAACAATAAAGCGAGGTTTTTTATTTTGGTTTCTAGGTTCTTGTTAGAGTTGTGAACGGGGAGAACATTTGGGGTGGAGTAAGAGGAAGCCGAAAAGAGAAAAAGAAAAAGGAAAAAGATCAGCATTACGTTTCTTCGTTTACCTTACGATTCTTTTGGAGAAGCTGGTGAGATTGTGAGAGAGATTCTGAATTATTGTTCTCTCTTTCAGTCTCTGCTCAGCCTGATGGCTGTGGACTCTGGTGTTGTTTGCTTACTGCATATCCTGCCCCTCTCTCTCTCTCTCCCTCTCTCTCTCATTGTGAAAAGCTTTTTCTGAGAAAATATCGCTCACACCTCTCTCCATCGCTCTTAGAGAAGGAACAACGACAGCACCAACACCCAAAACATTTCCAATAGAACATATCGTAACGCCCATTTTGAATTCATTCCAACACATAGAAATCACAATGAGAGAAAATTTCATTAGAAAATGATAGAAGAAAAAAAGAGAGAAGGAGAGGGAAATCTAGAAGAAAAAGAATAAAAAAGAAAATGGGTTTTCTTTCTTATATGTAGGCAGCAAACAGAGGGTTCAAGAAACGTCTAGAGAATGCGAGAGAGGGGGCCGATAACTTTTCACCCGACCCGGATGTGTCAGGTCGGGTTGGTTTATTTTCGTTGGTCCTGGATTGCTAGCCGAGTCGGGTCGGGCCCAAAAAAAGCTTGGGCGGGCCAATGTGCAGGCCTAATCAAAATGACTTAGCTTCAGATTTAGGGTTGCAATGTTCTTATACGTGTGCTTAATGGTTTTCCTTTAATCACGTGTATAAGAACATTGCAACTCCGAGGTAGTAATTGTGCTTTTAGGATCTATTTAGGACTTAGATGCAGTATTGTGAATACCGTACCGTACTGGTATTTGCCATACCAGCCACTGGGTCGGTTCAGGTACAACATACATTTCGTACCGGCCATACCGGCTTGTATTTCGGCCTGTACCGGTCGATATTTCGACCTTTAGTTTTTTTTTTCATTTTGTCAAACTACAAACTTATTTTTTGACCCCAAATTCAGACTAAGTTATTTATAATTTATATATATGTATTTATATATAATTTATTCATATATCGACTATCCTGAAACGGTACCAGTACTAAAATATTTCGTTCCCGTGCCTTAACCGGTACGGCATCCGGTATAGTATTCAAAACATTGCTTAGATGAGTGATGTTTAGCTATAATGATTTCTCTATGCTTAACTAGGTTTGAATGCAAGATTATTACTCAAGGTTTTGGTTTTTATCTATTATCTTGGTGAAGTTTGTATAAATTACCCTTTTAAGGATAGAAATGAGATTGACATTAGCATGAAGTTTCATGATGTTTGTTAAGTTTCATAAGTCTTGAGATTGGTTTGTAAATATTGAAAGTTTAGGGGTCATTTTGTAATTTTGATGGTTAAGGGGCCACTTTGTAATTTTAGGATTTTGATTTTTCTTTATATAACATTTGAAATAAATATCACATTAAATATCACTTTTTTCAACATGACAGCTTTTTTCAGTAAGTTAGCCTCTAACTTATTCTTGGATAATATAATTATGCTATGTGTAAGAAATGTTTAAGGAATAAGATGAGATAAGAATTTTGTGAATAGTAGTAAGATAGTTTGTGAATAGAAGTGAGATAATTTGAGTTAAGTATTTATTGAATTTTCGGAAAGGAGAAATAAAAAGTTGAATAAAAAATATTATAAAATTAAAATACTGTTAGGATATCATTTTTTAATATTAATTTTATTTTGAAATTTGAAAATGTTGAATTGTTTTTTATTTTTTATTTGAAAGTTTAGAAAATTTGTAATGATTAATTTTAAGAAGTTGTAATGATTAGTTTGAAATTATTTGTATTTGAATAATGTTTGGGAAAGAGATGAAATAGGATGGGATGAAAACTTTTTGAGGGGATGTTTGGAAAAGTTTTTCATCTCATCTTATTCCATCTCATTTCATTTTCAAACATCATTTAAATACAAATATTTTCAAACTAATCATTACAATTTTTTCAAACTAATCATTAGAACTTTCGCAAACTTTCAAATAAAAAAGTAAAAAATAATTCAATTTTTTCAAATCTCAAAACAAAAATTAATATTAAAAAATTATATTCTAACAATATTTTAACTATATAGTATTTTTTATTCAATTTTTTCTCTCTCATTTTTCAAAACCCAATAAAAATTTTACTCAAACTATCTCACTACTCTTCACAAATCATCTTACTATTGTTCACAAAATTCTCATTTGATCTCATTCTTCAAGCATCTCTTATTCATACTAGTGGTTACCTCACGGTTTCAAATAAACCGCGTGCACTTATCTTCACCACACGATAGTCAATACTGCCTTTGGCTTCATCTCAAGAGATACTCAGGCTTCACGAAACGTCCTTTACCATGAGTACTCCAGTGCACCCACTAGCAAGAGTATTCATACCTTCGCTCTGGGACTGTTACGATCCCATCCAAAGTCATTAATTGTTTTTTATCAATTTAGGAGATATCACTCCATTTTTAATCATTTCAGAGTAGACAGAGGAGTTTCATTAGAACAATCCTCCATCCTAACATTAGGGTCGTGATAAAAATCTATTTTTAATGCATGGCATACACTTCTTAACATGGACATCTGATGATGATATTTAATCATGGAATGACATATGAATGGCTTGAAATAGTCAAAACATATACAATAATCCTCAAAGTAGACAGGGGAGTTTCATGAGAATAATCATCCATCCTAGCATTGGGGTCGTGATAAAGATTTATTTTTAATGCATGTACACTTCTTAGCATGGACATGTGATGATGATATCTAATCATGGCATGACATGTGAATGACTTGAAATAACCAGAACATATACAATAAGCATGGCATGTGAATAGTTTGAAATAATTAGAATATATGCAATGAGCATGAAACATTAAGTAAAGATGCAAGATGCTTCATGTATGTTATGATGTTATAAAGTTCTCCAAGTTTTGGAACAGGAATCTGGATGGGAGAAAAATACAGTTCCTTGAAATGCAAGTTCATGTCCATGCATACATGTTCACGTTTACCTTAATCATGTTTATGTTATTTCTGTGTGTGTTTGTTCCATAACTTATTGAGATTTCAAGGAATCTCATCGTCGTAGTCCCCCTCCCATTCCCACCCTGGAATGGTAAAACTTATGACAGGACATGAAGAATTTGGGCAAGAGGGAAAGGCACAAACCATCTTGGTTGAAGATAGTTGAAGACGAACTTACTTTTGATAACAGAATAGAACTGATCATTTTCTACTTGGAACTTGTCCTGCTATTGATTGCGGACATTAGGGAAATGATCTAATGATGTTTTCTTTGTAATCTTTTGAAGTATGATACATTGATATGGGTTTTGTATGACTTTGGATGACGAGTTAAGTTTGATACCTAAATGATTGAATGGTATTTTGAAAGACATGTTAAATTTGGGATAAGTAGTTTCCCTTTGGTACCAATGATTACTTAGTCACTTTCCACTGCCATTTATTCATATTGTTATAAACATGGTAGGTGAATTGTATGTTAACTGTCATGAAGGGGTATGTAACCCAGTATTGCAAGTCCCAGCGCTTCAATCACTACCAAATCCTAAGCGAAGGTTGAGGGCATCACACTAAATATAGTAGATTTCACTCCTAAAAAGCTGTGCATGCAGGCTTTAGTGTTGAACCACTTAAATCATAGTGTCTCACTCTCTTTTTTATATTTCTTATATTATTTTACTAGTTGTGGATGAGTATTCCAAGTTTCTTAACCATCATCAATGATCACCGTTAGTCATTAGACCATATTGTTGGATATGGCTATAAATCAGTGTTTTCATTTTCGTTTCGTAACCGGCCAAAATTTGCCGTGCTAGAACAATAACCAACCAAAACTTGTTGTGCTGGAACAGTAACCGACATGGCTAAGTGGATGCTCTATATCGGCTAAAATTTGGGCTATTTGGTCTGTTCTGGTCCATTCCAGTCGGGCTCATGTATTCCAGCCGAAATTAATCTTCTCGTCTGAAACAAAGAACCCATTCGAAGGAACCTCAACATTTTCATTTTCTCTCTCTCTACGCGACTCGCTACGACAAGCTAACTTTGCCTACGTGTTGATGTTGGTGGCATTGGCACTCAGTACTTGATCCACTCTGTGATTTGTTCTACAACTTCTAAATTCAAACAACAATGGCTACGGTATTGTGAAGACTTTAGATATGCAAGGAGATTTCAGAGTAGGGCTTTCAATGTCTGTGTGTTTTGATGCGTTTTACCCTTTTTACTTGATGGGTCTCAGCGTGTTTGACAATTTGTGTGACTTCAGATGGTGTTGGAACTTGAGATATTTTAAAAGAAGTCCTAACACTCCATGTGAAGAATTTCACTACAAGGCAAATGAAAAATACTTTCTCTCATTCTCCCTCTTAGCTTTTTATGTACTCATACAGATACTAACGGATAATCTCATGAATCTCTTCACTTTATTATGTTCACTTATTGCTTTCAAGTATACTCTCTGGTGTCTTCATTTCTTATTATTTATTTATGACTTGTATTGACATTTTCAAATTTGAAATATAATTTTTATATATAATTTCTCTACATAATAACTATCCGTACACGGTAAATCGAAACATATCGGTACTAAAACCATTTCAGTACCTCAACCGAAACAGTCACTAGAACGGAATTCAAAACTTTGCTATAAACCCGGATGAGAATTCGAGTACTTAGCTATATTTGGATCTACATCTAGGTTTATAATGTGGTTTAGGTACCTGTATGGTTTATCCCGATTATAATCAAGGCGGGTACCTGATTCTAAAAATTTGGGTATTCAGTTATCTGTGTTGTAACCAGATACTCAAATTTGTCAAAAAACCATTTTAAAAAGGAGAACCACAAATAAAATGAAGTCGTTTCATCTATAAGACAATTTTTTTTAATATGAACTCAGTTACCTGCATTATATAATTGTACCTACATCCGAATAGAGGTGAGTACAAGATTTGGATACCCGCTTGATCGAACTAGAAAAAATGGCCTGGATGTACAACCCTATTGTTGGCATTGTAAAAAGAGAAATGTTTTAGCCACTCTTTGTGGCTGTCGCACTTTTCTTGTAAAAATGCACCAACGCCAAACATAGAACGTGTTTACCCATTCAATTTAATGAGGATTTTTTTGTCGAATCCTTGTGAGATTGATGAGTTAATCGATGGGTTTGATGGCAAAAGCTATTGAAAATTGTTAAGTATGCACACAAATTTTACATAAGAAAATTTACACGCTAGTGTAATTTAATATAATTCGTTAGATCTATTTTAAAATTTAATAGATTATATTAAAGTAAGTCCGCATATAAATTTTCTTGTATAAAATTAGAGAATAACTTCTGACCAGTTCTTCCATTCTGTGAGACCCCAAAAATTTAGTATTTTATTGTACTCTATTTTTTATCTTCTTTTTATTTTATTTTATTTTATTATAATTTGTTTTATTCTATTCCTTATGGCTTTATTTTTATTTTTTATGAACACATTTGGATGGTTGTGGATTTTCGGAGTTGTGTAGGTGTTGTGGGCCATGTTTTTAGGCCTGAAATATGGGAGTTTTGGGCCCAACCCCCTTCTCCCAAAACGACGACGTTTAAGGGTTGGGAAGTGAGATTCCCCCCATAGAATGACGTTGTTCCGGCTTATGGGTGAAAAACCCTAAGTTTTTCTCTTTCCTCCATGCGCTACATCATCCTCCATTTCTTCTTCCTTCTTTCTCTTTTTTTCTTTTTCTTCTTCCTCCTTCGGCACTCGTGAGCCTCGCCGCTAGCCTTGTTTCACCACACATCCGTCGTAGCGCACCCCTCACCATTAATTGCTCCACCTCTCTTCTTCCCCAATCCGAGCATTTCTTCCTTTAATTTTTCCCCCACTCCCTTTGCTCTCGAGCTTGCATTGGCCATGGTGAGATCCTGCCGCCAATGCGAGCCACTCCTCACACGCCACGCATGCGTTGCTCGCAGAACCCTCGTCGTCCCCTACCCCCAATCACAGTCGCTGCAGCTACTGTCGAGAACCAATTTTCGAGCTATAAATAGGCCGAGCCCTTCATCCCTCAAACCACCCCTCAATTGGCCTCATCCTCTCTCAAGCTCGTGTTCGTTCCCCACTTTTTTTTCTGCATTCCGACACCTTAGAGGTTGTCGTGTCAAGTTACGCGTCAGGCGCAGAGCTGGGCAACGCTCGTAACAAAGTCACACGCGCAGTTGTTACCCTTGGTGTGACGAAGGGAGTCAGGGTGTGTGTGTGGTCCCGAGGGGAGACTATGGTGTACACAGTAATAAAATGTTTGTGTTTGAGTACAAAGGGATTTTTGGTGTGAGTGGCTGTAATTAAATGATTTTGGGGGTTATTGCTTTCATAACTGTTGAACATGTTTGCTTGTATAATTTCATGCTTAAATCTCTTGGTTGTTGTTCTGTTGAGTTATTTACTGAGATTGCGAAATCTCATTGTGGTATTCCTACCTAAGAATGAGATTGTAAACTTTGATCCAAATCAGGGGTATGAGCAGGAGGGACCAGACCCACCTTAGGAGCAATGACGGTCTTTTCGCATTATTTATTTTTGGACCTTTACTTTCCATTCCTTTATTTTCAACTAGATGATTGTATTAACCTCTTGGATGACTTTATTTCGGGTTGTACTGTTGTTTAAAACTTTCTGATACTTAGTTTAATTGCCTTCTATTTTTTCGTTCCGTACTATACACATTTTGCATGTTTGCACACACTTGTACAAGGCGATCGGGTGTATGATCCATGCGGTCATCATCCCAGTGTCACGACTTCCACCAAATCACACCTGCGGGGGGGGGGGGGGGGGGGGAGTCGAGGGTGCCACAGGTGGTATCAGAGTGATTCGGCTCTGGGTAAAACCACACGTCACCTAGGTGCAGTACCAGAAATGTAGGCTTTAATCTTGGGGTTTCCTTTCGTTGAGTTAAGAATGGGGTTAAGGGTTTCGTTTTGGCAGGAAGACGGTGCGACCAAGGATGGGCTTCTGCGAGGTGATGGGAACTACACCATGGCTAGGGCCTTGAATCATATGATGGAATTCCTTCAGTAGAATTTCCAGCCCCAGCAACGGGAGGAGTAGAGAGGGTGCTCATAGCTATAAGCGTTTCCTGGCCCATAAGACCCCTGGTTTTACAGGTGAGACAGACCCGCTAAGGGCTGGGAAGTGGATTAAGGATATTGAGAGGACGTTCAAGATATGTGGATGCATTAAAGGTGTTGTATGCAAGCTACATGTTAAAAGGCGAAGCCGCCGCCTAGTGGGAGACTAAGCGGGAGATCCTCGAGATGGAGCTGGGATCTTTCGCAGCAGTGACATGACAACACTTTAAGAAGGAGTTTGATGATCGCTTCTTCCCCAGCATAGTGAGACATAAGAAGGCAAGGGAGTTCAACAACCTAGTGTAAGGAGAAATGACAGTGGAGTAGTATGCCCGAAAGTTTATGGAGCTGAGGAGGTTTGCAACGCATCTTATTGCCACTAAAGAGATGCTGACCGAGCACTTCCAGGAGGGATTGCGTCAAGAGATCCGTAGGCAAATTGCTTGTATGCAAATTCTGACTTTTCAGAGTTTGGTTGAGGTGGCCTCTATAGCAAAGCGAGAATTTGGTGGTCCTGTAGGCTCTCCGACAAGCCAGAAGAGGAGGAGCTTTGCAGGAGAGGGAAGCAGCTCAAGGTCACCTCAGAAATTTATTTCGAGGACAGGGGCTAGACCACAAGCTTCAACTGGAGTGTACATGGGGGGCCGAGCCCCAGTTTGTGGAATGTGCAACCTATCCCATAAAGGTGACTATCGTCAGGGTGGGACCTAATTCTTCAAGTGTGGTCAGACAGGGCATTTTGCTCGTGAGTGCCCTAATGCCACTCAAGGAAATCGACCAGGACATTGCGATGGAAGGGCGAATCAAAGGTAGACAATGCAGGCAAGAATGTACGCTCTGACTCCTGATGAGGTCGATGATGAGGCACCAAAGACTCAGGATGTAGGGGTCATCACAGTTATGAACTTGATCCAATTTTTTTTAAGTTGTTGCATTGTGTGGTTAATTTCTAGAACTTCATTAGAAGTGTTTGATTTCATCAGGTAGAGATCGGTTGTATGAATACTATGCTTGTACTTTGTTTGATTCAAAAGCATCCTAGTCCTTTGTGTTTGCCACTTTTGCACGAATGTGCAACTTAGTCATGGAACCCTTGCCACAGTCCATGGTTGTACCGTTACCAAATAGAGAAATGGTTTGGTGTTCAAAGGTCGCCTTAGGCTATCCTTTGGACTTTGGAGAGAGGACACTTGATGTCGACCCGATAGTGTTCAAGCTGCTTGGATTCGACATCATACTGGGTATGGATTGGTTGTTTTGGCACTTCGTGAGTATCAATCGTTGGAGCCGTGTGATCAGTTTTCAATTCCCTGGAAAGGATTATTTGGAATTCGTGGGTAGCAAGCTGAAGTCAAGACCCACGGTTATATCTGCGATCCAAGCGAAGAAGGACCTCGCTAGTAGGGCAAATGCCTATCTGGTGCAAGTAGTATCTAATCCATCATAAAGGAAGTCTGTAGCAGGAATCCCAGTTGTTGAAGAGTTCTCTGATGTCTTTGCAGATGAGTTATGAAAGCAAACATGTTTGCTAATGCAACAAAAGGAAGTGTTACCCTCTATACATGAAGTATGGGTTGTTGATTTTGAAGAATAGAAAACTATTCAAAGGAGGGACTCGAAGCTACTGGATATCCGGAAGAGAGTCAAAAAATCAAGAGGACCTACACACTTCAATTTGGATAAGGATGGTATTCTTCTGTTCTGAAATCGTAGGGTGATTCCCACTAATTCAGAGTTTAAGGAGAGACTTTTAGCAGAGGCTCATGTGGCTCCTTATTCAGTTCACCCTGGAAGTATGAAGATGTACCAAGACTTAAAGAGAACTTTTTGGTGGGAAGGAATGAAGAGGGACATTGCTTTATTCGTTAAGAGATGTACCACTTGCCGACAAGTCAAAGCTGAGCACCAAAGACCTGTCGGTAACCTCCAACCCCTCTCGATTCCAGAATGAAAATGGGACGACATTGCTATGTATTCTATAGTGGGTTTGTCGAGAACTCCAAGCGGGAAGAATTCAATTTGGGTGATTATCGACCGGTTAACCAAGAGTGCTCATTTCTTACACATTACTAATATCGACACCTTGGGGAAGTTGACGCAGTTTTATGTGAAAGAGATAGTCCGATTGCATGGGATACCCAAGACTATTGTATTGATCAAGACCTGAGATTCACATCCCATTTTTGGAAGGGCTTACAGGCGGCCTTGGGTACTAAGTTGAAGTTTAGCAGTGCTTATCACCCTCAGACAGATGCCCAGTCGGAGCTCATTATTCAGACTCTTGAAGACATGATGCGAGCTTGTGCCTTGGAACTCAAAGGTAGCTGGGAGAATCAATTGCTGCTCATAGAGTTTGCATACAACAACAGCTTCCAAGCATCCATTCAAAGAAAAACTCTGGATGCAGGATACTTCGTGCACACTGCGCAGGAACAAATGGCAGGAGTCTATGTGGTAAATAATACAGTGCGTTTAAGAGTTTTTCTAAACAGGTGCGTTTCATCATCTGCCCGTTTCACGCTGTGAGAAACTAAAAGTTTCATCCCCCTTTCCCAGTTTCCTCCCTCACCCTCCTCCATCTGAGCGAAAGACACTGGCAAGACAGATGACGACGAACTGAACCCTAACCCCCACCATCTCCCTCTTTCGTCTCCTCTATGTCACAACCCATGCCATCTCCCTCCTCCGTCTCCTCCTTGAGTCTTTTTCTTTAAAGTCTGGAATTGCTCATGAAGGGTTATATGTGGGTTATTGTGTACACAAACTCTAGATATTTCATGGGTCTTTTTCTTTTAGTCTGGAGTGAGGCAGGGTGATCGAACTCATGAGTCTTTTTCTTTAGTCTAGATTTTGTAGTTGCTGGGTTATAAATGCTTGGTTTTCTGGCTACTTACTGTTATTTATGCTAACTAAGTCGATGTTATAGGATTCTTATCAATGTTAACTTTGAATATCTTGTAGCAGAGGAGTGAACTGTGAATTTGCTGCTTCTTTTTGGTGAAATGATCCAATTTTGGTTTGAGTAAATGTATGCAAGTTTTTTTAACTAGTTAATGTTTTTAATTATAGAAAAAAGGAGCGAAAAATTAAGGCTTTAATGCCCAATCTTGTTATATTTATTTGTTCTAAATTTGTGATTTGTTTACAATTAAAATTGATGGTTCCTTAGTTCTTTATACCACTTTATTGTATTCAAAATGACATTATTTTGTTGGTTTCCCTTGTTATGAGCCCAACTCTAGGATATGTAAGATTTTCTAACCCTTTATTATTGGGTTGATTTTGGAAGTATGGACCTTTTATCTTTACACTTTCTAAGCTTTTGTCAATAATCGTTCTTCTCAATTTCTGAATTGCAAAATTATATCTCAGACTAGTATACTTTCATTTTAGTTCAAGGAAGGATTTTTGTCTAAGAGTATCAGAATTACTATTGATTATGCATTTACTATACTTCACTTTGTATTTTCCCTATATTTTGCCAGGGTAATGCTCATTCATGTGTTGACATCTCCGCATGTGTTATTTCCTTTGCAGCCTTGGCATAATGAATACCTTCCTATTCACCTCTGAGTCTGTAAATGAGGGGCATCCCGATAAGCTTTGTGATATTGCCCAGGGTGTCCATCTCACCAAGCGGCCTGAAGAGATTGGTGCTGGTGACCAAGGTTACATGTTTGGATATGCCAGAGATAACGCCGACGCAGATGACTGGCGAGGTGGAGGTTCTCTCTGAAATGTTGGGGTCGAAAAATGCTAGACGTGATGGACTACACTGTCGTGATGGAGAACTGCAATTTCCCTCCTGTTTTCTTTTTCATCTTTATTCCGTATGCTTTTTTCCATCTTTTATTTAGTTTTTTTATTTTTTATTCATGCTGACGTGGCATCCCTACGCAGCTCTCCTGCGCAAATTCTCCTGCCCGTAGCGGAATTGCCATTCAAATGGCACCGTATGAGGCTCTCTATGGGAGGAAATGTCGATCACCATTATTTTGGGATGAAGTTGGTGAAAGCAAACTTCTTGGGCCATATTTAGTTCAAGAGATGAAGTACTAGGTCCGAATCATAAGAGACAGGATGGCGACAATGCAAAGTCGCCAGAAGAGTTTTGCAGACACAAGAAGAAGAGACCTGTCATTCGAAGAAGGTTATTGGGTGTACCTCAAAGTCTCACCCATGAGGGACATCAAGCAATTTGGAAAAAAATGGAAGCTTAGCCCCAGGTATGTTAGCCCTTTTCAAATAGTGGAGAAGGTTGGGTTTGTTGCTTACAGGGTCGCGTTACCAGAATATTTTGAGGAGGTGCACGACATGTTTCATGTATCCTCGCTGAAGAAAGGTTTTGGGCAGCAGGAGCCACGACTGGTCGACCCGGGTAGCCTCCAACTGCAGCCTAACCTTACCTATGAGATAGCACCGACTCAGATTGTGGATTGGAAGGAGTAAAGGCTGAGATCCAAGATAATACCATTGGTGAAGGTGTCTTGGGGAGATCCAATGGCTCAAGACTTCACTTGGGAGAGAGAAGTAGAGATGAGAGAACTTTACCCGTATATGTTTGAGTATTATTGATTGTGTATCTTTTTCAAGCAAGTTTTGAGCTGTATTGTGTCTTTGCGTGTTGGAATTATTGGTTTAAACCTGTCAATTTCGATGATGAAATTTCTTTTAAGGGGGGAGGATGTGAGACCCCAAAATTTTAGTGTTTTATTTTATTCTATTTTTTATCTTATGTTTATTTTATTTTATTTTATTTTATTATATTGTTTTTTATTCTATTTCTTATGAGTTTATTTTTTTTATGAACCCATTTGGATGGTTGTGGGTTTTTGGGGTTGTGTAGGTGCTATGGGCCATTTTCTAGGCCTGAAAGATGGGAGTTTTGGGCCCAACCTGTGGGCTAGCTGGGAGCCCAGCCCCCTTTTCCTAAAACGACGCCGTTTAACGGTTTGGAAGTGAAGTTTTCTCCCTTGGAACGACGTCGTTCCAGCTTATGGGTGAAAAACCCTAAGTTTCTTCTCTTTTCTCCCTGCGCCACATCACCCTCCATTTCTTCTTCCTTCTTTTCTTTTTCTTTTTTTTTTTTTAATCTTTTTCTTCTTCCTCCTTCGGCACCTGTGAGCCTCGCCGCCAGCCTTGTTTCACCATACGTTCGTCGTAGCACACCCCTCACCGTTGACTACTCTACCTCCTTTCTTCCCCAATCCGAGCGTTCCTTCCTCTAATTTTTTCCCCACTCCCTCTACTCCCGAGCTCACATCGGCCATGGTGAGACCTTGTCGCCACCGCGAGCCACTTCTCCCACGCCACGCGTGCATTGCTCGCAGAACCCTCGCCATCCCTTGCCCTCAATCTCAGTCACTATAGCTGCTGTCGAGAACCATTTTTGGCCCCTCATCCCTCAAACCACCCCTTAATCAGCCTCATCCTCTCTCAAGATTGTGTTCTAGCTCTTTCCCGCTTTTTTTCTACATTTTGAGACCCTTAGGGTCATTTTCGCTCTAGTACTGCCGTGCACCACCGCAGGCCTCCCCACCGCTAGCAGCTCACAATGGTCGTCCGACCCTTTCCCTCCCTAAGTTAAGTTTTTCCCCTTTTGTTTCCCACCAACCCGTGGCCAAAATTCCCCTTTGAGATCTGCTCCGCCGTGCGCCACCACCACCCTCCACCGTGAGTTTTCTTTTGGCCACCTCTCTCCCCCCTTGGATCTATTACTTTTAAAAAGAATCCCGTTTTAGCCCCTATTCCGTCTAGTTACCTCACTGCCGCCACCAACTCCGCCATGCTCCACCCCTCTAAACACCACAACAGTAAGCTATATGCCCTATGTTTAGTATTTTTTTAATCATCAATATGTGTTCTGTTTTAACCCATTTGTCCTTGTCCGTCCGCGCAATGATGTGCTCACTCGTTCAATCGTGGGACACCGTAAAACCATCACGTGTGATCATCCAAAAAGTTTACTTTCCGCATCGTAAGTAACTCTCTAGTGTGACACCCTTGATATTTTATTATGAAATTATCACTAACTTGTGCAGTATGGTTGTGTTGAGAAGGGCCTTGGGCTCAGAGAAGTGTTGTGATTATTTTGACGTAGTTGTTGTCAGAAATTGGGCCAAAGGCCGGATGGAGGATGAGCAACGCATGTAGTTGGGGTTTGTGAAACTGTGTTTTGTGACAGCTGTATTTTTGTATGTGATCGTTGCGTGCTATGTCATGCCATCCAATAAACTGTCTATCATGTATCTGCATTTTACTGCCATGATTAATTCAATTGTGCTATATGCTATGTTGTGCTATGTAATCTGAAAACTGAGTTTTTGGAAAATGTATATTTTGGGTGTGGGTGTGTGCGTATCACGACCCCAAGCAGAGATGATGTATTATCTTGGTAGAGCTCCTTTTGTCACTCGGAAGTACGTAAAACTGAGTGACATCCCATGGGCTAATGCCAGGCGACAACAAGCTTGGCCAAGACGATAACGCTTTTGGTACGACTCTGGAGCTCCTCTGCTGGCAGGGGTTAGAGGTTGTCTGGTCACGTTACGCGCCGAGTGCTGGGCAACGCTCATAATAAAGTCACACGCACGATCGTTACCTGTGGTGTGATGAAGAGAGCCAAGGTGTGCGGGTGGTCCTAAGGGGAGACCATGGTGTACACAATAATAAAATGTTTGTGTTTGGGTACCAAGGAGTTGTGAGTGGTTGTAATTAAATGATTTTGGGGGTTATTGCTTTCATAACTGCTGAATATGTTTGCTTGTATAATTTCAAGCTTGAATTTCTTGGTTGTTGTTCTGTTGAGTTATTTACTGAGATTTAGTTACTATATGGTTTTTCCATTAGTGCTCCTGTTTGTTTTTCAATATTATAGTGCTTCATATCAAGCTGTGCAATACTATGTTCTTCCATGTTATATGGTTTTCACAATAAACAATGCATGTGATAAGTTGGCTTTGCTGTGTATTAATTTTCAGAATTTTTTGGCTTTTTTGATATTCTAGACATATGAAACAGATGGCTAAGAATCCACTTACATATTCCCTAACAGATATGTTTGTGGGTTTTTTGATATTCTGGAGACGTAAGTTGGCTTTGCTGCCTATTAATTTTTAGGACATATGTTAAGTTGGCTTTGTTGGCTATTATTACATATATGTTTCTTCATATTGTTGTGGCAGTAACACAACCAAAATCAAGCAATGTGAAACACAATGAAAGTCATTCCAGTTCAAGTTCTTGGACTGCAAGAGCAAAAGATCAAACTGGTTTGGAGATACCATTTTGCTACTATGAGATTCTTTCCAAGCTAAGGAATTCTGGCAAGACTAATGGTTTTGGTAGACGATTTTACAACTGTCCAAACTATAAAATCAACAAACAATATGAATTTTTTCAATGGATTGATCTTGAAATGTAACAAAACATTTGATGTAAGATGACGTTGGATGTAGCTCAAAGAAGGAACGACAGGATAAATCTTGAACATGTAATGACTGAACAAGCCAAATTTAAAGCCATGAAGAAGAAGTATAAGGGAACCTTGAAAGCTTTATTATTGTCATGGTTATGTTTTGTTGTGATTTGTATTGTAATTTTTCTTTATCCGAGAAACAATCATGTCTGTCGGTTAGTGCTAACAACCTATGGTTATCAGGTCATCTGTAATTATGTTTTATTCACTTTAAGCCAAGATTTTGTAATGCTCCAAACTAACACTTTTGGAATGTAATGCTAACTGAATGGCTCTATCAATCTGTATTTTTGACAAATATTTGTCGTTACCTTTGTGCATATTTTTGTTCATCCAAAATCTCAACATACAAGCATCGCCGATTTTTTAATCTCAACATATAAGCATATTACTGTGCATCTACATACTCAACATACAAGCCAAAATCCAACATCTTTCCAGAATTTCAAACTCAACATACAAGCATATTATTGTTCATCCAGATACTCAACATAAAAACCAAAATCCAACATCTTTCCAGAATTTCAACATAAAAGCATTGTTAACATCTTTCTAGAATTTCAAAAACCCAAAATCTGAAGAATGGATACATAGCATTCATTGAACATAAAAAACTCAATTAAATTCATGAAGAATGTACAAATATTTTAAAAACATTGGATGAAAATTATCACATTCCATGCCTAGAATATTTTAAACACCAATATCATGTTTGAACTAAACACCAATCTCATATTTTAAACACCGATCTCATATTTTAAACACCAAGATTTGAGATATGTTGTCACCTGTATTTCCAAGATCCCTACATAAAAGACAATAAACCATCAAAAATTAAGTTATTAGATTACAACCAATAAAACGCAAGCCAAAATCTTTTTATGCTACTATACCTCATTCAAGGACTGTTGTTCTTAGTATGTCTCTCATTCTTGCAAGTTTTACAACGTCTTTTCTTCACTACTTGAGTCTCTTTTGGGCTCTTTGCTCTCAAAAATTTTGGTCATCCTTTCGTTGACACTTGTGGAGGATCCTGTAAAGTTTTTGAAGAATTTGATAAAACTTGACTTCTTAACATATGATAATTATTGGTTGACATGTCTTCGCCTTCTAAATTTTTTTCCTAAATATCTTCCATCAAAAGTAACTCTCTGTGGATCTTGTTTAAGGCAAGAGAGATGTGGTTAAGTTTTTGAATTGATTGTGACCCAAGTTCTACAATGTCTTAAAATTGCATCATCAACTTACTTTGTCTCATCATAGGATCATCCTGTGTCATTACATGCCAATAAGAATTTGGTATGTTGAGGATAGCACGACTCTTAGCATTAACTGTCCATCTCTATAGAATATAATGTTGTAGCAACTTATCTAATTTCGGATTTTTGCCAATGATATATAAGATATGCTTACAAAGAATTCTCATAGACTCAAACATATGGCATGTACATGTTGCATTCGCTTTTCCACTCTACAATGTCACATAATAAATAAGAGTTTTTTTGCCATGAGGTGCCACTCCATACATGTTACTTTCACCCTCTTTGTGATATTTGATTGATTTTTACAATTGGCTATTAAATAGTTCATCTTGAAAGATCATGAACGATTTCCTTGTATAAACTAAGGTCACCTCTTCTTAAATTTTTGACATGTTTTCAATATCGTCAGTGTAGATTTTATTCGCATGTCCTTCTCTTTCTCCTTGAAATAACATGCATCTAAGACTTTCTCGTATTGATGCACAAAGTCACTCACCATAGTACTTAAACGAATATAGTCCTTGAAAAATTTATTCATGTTTTCGCTCATTTGAGTTGTTGACATCCTGACACAAAACGTGGTTCGCAAGTAAGTTGGAACCCACTTATCCCGTCGACTATAAAGATTTTGCAGCCAATCATTATCTACTAGATCATATTTCACTAATATTGAACTTCATTCTTGCTCGAACTCATCAGTTGTTATTGTCTCATGGATACAATAATGAAACTCATTTTGAAATTCTGAAAACTTGTTATATACATGTGCAAAATGTTCTAAAATTTGTTGTAAAATATGCCACAAGTACAACCTATAAGTTGTATTTGAGAATACCTCTACAATGACCTTGGTCATCACCTTGTCATCATTAGTAATTATGGTTAAAGGGGCACACACAATCATTGTCTCTTGCCATGTTATCAACAATCAAATATAAGGTTAAACTGTTGCATTAACTAACAACGCACAATCAAACATTATGATTTGATAATGATGGTTAACTCTAGAAAATAACACAAATGAAAGCTTATAAATATTTGTCATGTATGTGGCATCAAATGTGACAACTTTTCCAAAATATTGATATGTAGCCCTTGATCTTGTATCTGCCCAAAAACAACTCCTCATACACCCATTCTCATCAACTTGCATGTAGTACACAAACTCAGGTTCTTTACACTGTTGATCAAGAAAGTAGGCATACAATCGTTGTGCATCTCCCTCTTCAAATAATTTTCTTCTGTTATTTCTCAAATAATTTTTAGCATCCTTACCAATATAACCAATATTAAAGTTACTACTTGATTCTTTGTTCAATACCGACATTATCTTCATTTTCGATACACCGAACTTATTCAAAGTGAGAATGAGTTTTTTTTTTACACGTGTCACTCATCTATGTCCACAGAACAAACTAGTACTTCTCGGTGTGAGTAGCTCATGGTTGTGTTCAGACACAAACTTGCATACTGTCCACTCTTCACCATCATTTTTTATTGACATCGTTGCTTTACACTCAATTTTTGTCTCAGTAGGTTTAAGAATTTTTCATTGTTTTTGTTTGCGACTTTCACACTGAAATCATTCCCTTGAGTAAACATACTCTACTCCAATTAGTTTTCTGTCCTCTTTTGACAATCAAGTGTGGTTGATCCTCGTTGCACAACCTTTGTCTTGCATATGCCTCGTAAAATGCTTGGACATCTTCTACATCATCAAATTTCTTCCCAACGAATGGCTCCAAAGGGCCACTACTTGAAGAGGAAATCACATTCACTCCATCTCCCACATTCACATAACATTGTTCTTCCACAATTTCAGCCTCAATACTTTCATCTTCAACCTTTGGACAATTTCTATTCATCATTATCTCAACTTCATCACTATCTGAAATCAAAATAAGAATCTTCATTACAACATAAAATAACACCTAATCAATCAATAAAAATAATATTGCCAAAACACTACCACAATACTGCCAAAAAAGGGCAGTGTTAGTAAACAAACTATGGACATGTTTGGGAAGATTTTGCAGCCTTTGAGATTCCTGAAATTGATCAAATTTAAGGTTTGATTTGTGATATTATGCATTTCTATGAAGATTTAATACTGGATCCAAAAAGGCAACGTTGTACCTTATAAATCATTCTACAAATAAAACATTTATCTATAGATAATCTCCATAAAACCCTAAAACTATTCTCAATAAATGTATAAAATTCGTCATAAAATATAAAATCTGCATACATCTCTAAGAAGGACGACGACGTGCAGTGGTTTGGATGGTGTGCCTCGTGCGCCGGTCTGAAGGGGTCTCTTGGTTTGTAAGGGTGCGTTGGTCTAAAGGGGTCTCCTGATCTAGAAGGGGTGCGCCAATTTGGAGGTCGTGCACCAATATGGAGTCCACACGTTGTGCAGTGGTTAGGGGTGGGTGCAAAGGTCTGGAGGCTAGCTATAAGTTGTGTTTTCAGAAGAGATAGATGACGGGTTCTTATTTTCATTTTACTACCTTATGATGCGGCTCATGAATCTTCTATATGGATTGCTGAGGTGTCATGCAATTATTGGAGGGCGCTAAGCCCACGAGATCGATTGTTCCGTTTTAAAGAATTTCTGATAAAATTTATATAGATCGATCAATCCGTTTTTTTGGGGGGGGGAACACTTTCACTTCTTACTGGGGGTGTAAAATTTAACCGAAAAATTGGACCGGACCGATTCGAACCAGTGGAACCGGTTCAGAACCTGTTTCTGTAATTCCAAAACCGGTCGGTATCGGTCCGGTTCCGATTCTATACTTTTTAGGATCGGACTGGACCGATTCACTATATTATATATTTTAAATTATTTTTTTAACATTATATATAATATTTTTTGTAAAATATTATATAAAATTTATATATAAAATATATATAATAATTTAAATTATAATTATATACAAGATAATTTTATTATAATTTATAACATAAAACTTTAATCTTAAACATAAAAATTTATTTGATCATATGTTTTAAACATAAAATATATATATTAATAACATTTTATGGCCTAATAAATTTTCAACATATTGCTTTTAATAAATATATAATATATTAGTAATACTAATATACATTAGTATATTAATTACATTTCACTTTAATTAATTAGTATATATTAATATACTAATATATATTATGTTAGTCTATTAATTACATTTTCTACCCTAATATTAATATTATTAAAATCAAAAAATCGGATCAAACTAGACCTAAATCGGTAAAATCAGAAGTACTGATTTAGGAGGATAACGGGTGCGAAATCGATTTTAAAAAATACAAAATTTGTATATACCGATTTGATTCTAAATTTTATTCAAAATTAAACCAAACCAGATTACTTCCACCCCTACTTCTTACGTATTAAGGTGGAGTAGAAGAAAGACTTGTCATGGGTAACGTGATGTTTTGAATATATGGGGCATTTTTTCACCTCTGAATATTGACTTGAATGGATACAATGTGATTTTGACCCATAAATAGTGGAAATTCCGTCCGTGTGGGATCTGGCAATCTGCAGATCGGACGAAGATCGTTTACCCACGATAGAGTGCTAAGACCATAGAAATTCAAAGTGCTCTTCAACCAAACATCCTCGTCACCAACCATCTCCTTCCATGTATTTTTTACCACGTGTCGGGTAGCCGCGTGCGCTTTTTATCGAACACGGCGGAGTCTAAACTGCTTTTTCCATACAACTTCATCTAAAGCCCACAAACAACCCACGCAGACAAAGCTACAGACATTAGTACTCAAAATACCTATAATACCCCTGAAGTTTCGGAGTGGAATATAAGTTGGTACGATATAATTGGATATTGGTTCATAAATATGCATGGAATGTTCGTACTGGAATATAACTTGGAATAGTAGTGAGGGTGAGAGGGGGAGAGACGGCTAGACGGACAAGAAGGGATTCTTATAAACTCTCTTAGAACTCGTTTAAAAAAAAAAAAAAAAAAACTCTTAAAACTTGGAAGAGAGAAAAAAGGGCTCAGAGAGGAGAGAATTTTCTCGAGAAAAAAAAACCCTCCTCCTTTTACTTCGCGAGAAAATCTTCGTTGCATTGACGGTCCCGTGACGTATTTCGGTCAGATTTTCTTCTGATCCAAACATCGCTACAATGCTCTCGCTACAGGGCGATCCACTGCACCCCCACCACCATCATCCACCGCTCCAATTAGCGCCGTACAGCTCGGACCTCCGCGATGAGTCGTTGGCTGCTGCCGCTTCTTCTTCTTCCTCTTCTTCTGTCTCCAATCTCAAGCGCTCTCAGGCCTTGAACTCTCATGAAGGTTTTTTATTTGTTTTTTGTCTTTTTGCGGAATTCTCATTTGGATTTTTGTTGTTATTTTATAGATTTAGGGTTTGAATGCAAGTTTTTTGTTTATATCTTGGAGGCTTTCTAGTCCTTTTTTTTCCAAAATTTCATATTAGGGATTTTTTCTCCATTTATATTCTATTTTATAGTTTGATCTTTGTTTCTGTTTGTCCGGGAAGATTTTTCCTGGGAAAAACTTCCTTGAAAGAAGTGTTTTCCTCAATAAGCATACGGGACAGCGATCTTGATTTTGATTTGTTACTCTTGACGTTTGGAAAAACCGGTGGTTCAAGAGCTTGATTTGTTTGATTAATTCCCTCGTTCCTAGCGGAATCCTTTATCCCAATTTGTGTTTGGGGTTTATTTTTTGGAAGTAGCGGCCCACCGCAAAACTGAATCGTTCCTCGCACTGATATTGGCCCTATTTTAATGTTGAATTTAAATTCCAGGAGCTTCCTCGTTATAGTAGTGATTCTCTTTGGAGATGATCTGGATTGATTTGAGTTTACATTCGATCCAATAAAACGTTTCATAAAATTTTAAGGTCTGTATTTACTCAATTCTATGTGTAGAATAGAGGCTCAAAGTATGCACTCAACTCGAATTGAATCAACTGGGTCTCAACCCCAATCAATTGGAGAAATAGAGAGCCTCTACAGGGCTACACTCTGGGAAGATCTAGCAAAACTTCTGAAATCTCGGATATTTTCACTCTGGCCACTATTACTGAAGAAGGGTACTCCCTTTGGGCTTTGGACATTCTAAAAGAGCACCTTCCATTATGGGAATAAAAGAGCAATGCTAATAGATTAGTCTTTATAGATCCCAGTTGTGGGTCATGGTTTTTGTGACCATCATGTGTATCTGAGGAATGTATTAATCGTTTTTGTGTGGCGTCTTCTGTTTTCTCCAAGGCCACCCCACACCATAATCATCTTAATGGCACTGACATACATATATTTTGAGTTATAGTGATTTTTAGAACTTTGGTTTTGAATTGTGCTGCAGTTGATGAAGGCATGCTCATGGCCCTTGCTCATCAGATGTACAAAGCTGGAAATTTTAAGCAGGCATTAGAACACAGCAATGCTGTTTATGAGCGAAACCCACAGCGGACTGATAATCTTCTTCTATTGGGTGCAATCCATTATCAGGTTGTATAGTTATTACTCCTTCAGTGTTCGAGATCACACTGTGTTTATCTTGCAAATAAAAAGGGGGGGGGGGGAGGGGCTACTAACGATTTTTTTTTCTCCTCCTAATGAATGTCTTTTTTTTTTAGTTGCATGATTTTGATATGTGCATTGCAAAAAATGAAGAAGCTCTTCGACTTGACCCCCGTTTTGCTGAATGCTATGGAAATATGGCAAATGCTTGGAAGGTACATTCTAGGCAACTTAGATGGTTGTCAATCTTCAAGTGTTCACCTAGGAGGGTCTAATGGATGATCTTTACGTTTTTTCTATAACAGGAGAAAGGAAATATTGACTTCGCCATCCGCTACTATCTGATTGCTATTGAGGTTTGTGACATTTTTTTTTTTTACAAGTAAATAAGTATTATTAATCAACAAATAGGCATAGCCCAGTACAAATTCAGAAAGTATGCCCTATCTAAGTAGGCGCAATAGAGACAAGAAAATCATGTAGATCCATGCCATCAAAATCAATAGCAGTGGCCCAAATACATAAGAGTTCTAATAAAAAAAACTTTTAGTTCCTCTAGCGATCTCTCCTTGTCTTCAAAAGTCCGTTCATTGCGCTCCTGCAACAAACACCACATGACACATATGGGGACCATCTTCCACACAAGTTTAATCTGTTGAATGCCTCTTAGATTTGTACCGCTGGCCAGAACTGCCACCACTGTCTCGGGCATCACCCAAGCCAAGTCTAGTCTACTAAACACTTCATTTCATAACACCCTAGCCGCCTCACAATGTAAAAGGAGGAGGTCCACCGACTTGCCCCCTTTCCTACACATACAACACCAGTCTGCGATGATCACCCTCCGTTTCCTCAAATTGTCGGTTGTGAGGATTGTGACAACTTTAAATCTGTCAATCTATTATCCCAGCATTTAAATCTCTTCCTTACTCTTGAACGAGTGCAGGACTGGGATTTTTTAAAATATTTTTATTTGTCTTTCTCCTGCGATTTTTTAACCATCAATTCCTTGGGATATAATCTTTCTCAAACATTGAAAGTAGTATAAATGTAGTGATTGACATCATTATATTCCCTCAGTTGTAATTCAAATTTAGGTTCAAAATCATAACTTTAATATGTTTGGACCCATGTCGCTAAGTATCATTGATCTAATTGTTTTGTTTTACCATTTATTCTTTAAATATTGATCATCTATTGACAGACTAGAAATCTATCCTTTTTTTTTTTTTCGATAATCATTCTTATGAAAATCATAGAGAGGTGCATGACATCAAGCTACTCTAGAAAAGTAGAAAAGCGTGATTTTCTGTTACTGTCTAAACAATGAGGGATTTTTTTTTTTGACAAGTTAAACAATGAGGGATTTAAGCATAAAGTCATTTAACTCCAACATCATCCTCTCCCAATCTCATTGATCTGATAAGCATTAGAAATGAAGTTGTTTTCTTTGCTCTTTAAACTTATTTACACTCTCAATTTTGAAGAGGTAAGGATAAAATCTATTAGCTCTCATCCATCAGAAGGTTTTTTTTAGGTAAGCAAAAGAAATTTTATGAATACGATAATAGGCATAACCCAAGTACATTGGAAGTATACAAGATAATGCTCCTAATTAGGATCTAGAAATATGTACAAGGAAATAACGGAAACTGGAACCAAAAGGTGGAAGTTTAAGGTCAATCCTTTAGCCCTCGCTCGCTCGTCGCTTCCTTTGAAGAGTATTAGGAGAAATAAGGCCCCTTTGAGAGTAACTTTTTTGTATAGATGACAGGTTTAGCCTTTAAGAAAGATATTATCACTAGATAACTTAGAGCCATAACCACATATTTGGGATGGAATGATTTTGGTACAGCATTTATCTCTTGCTTCACTGTGAAGTGGCTAGGGATTTATGGATCTTGATTTCAAATTTTCGGCTCTTAGTGTATGTTGTTTCTCAGCCCAAAAGGTGGCCTGTTTTGTTTCATTTCTGTCACTGAAAATCTGTAAATTCAGTTTGCTGGCATATAAAGTCTATTTTGACACAGAAACCTCTGTGCTTACCGCTAATGGCACATCATTTTTCCCTTTCACCTCTACCTGCTTGCTTGCTGGAAGGGTATCCAAGGCTGTCCCTAGGTGGCAGCAGCATGGAAGATGATCCCGTTGTGTATTATGTGGTGTATTTGGATGGAAAGGAATGCACGGTGCTTTGAAGATAGGGAGCGAACAATGGCAGAGCTTCAGAATTTTTTTCTACTCACTTTACTCCTATGGTTTTCAGCCATTGTCCTTAATGGAAACAATGTGCATGATTTCTTATCTTTAACTTAGCGCTTTTAGAATGTATTTAGGCATTTTCTTCTGTATACTCTCTGTGTACATGGGCTATGCCTATTTTCATTCATATCAATGAAACTTCTTACTTATCAAAAAAAAAAAAAAAATTCCCTTTCTCCCCACTTTAGTATGATTTCCAACCTTCTTGGAATATGCTAGTTCATTACTCATGTATATTGAATTCTTAAGCTCATCAGGGATCTTTATCCTGAGTTGATCTTCCTTTGGTTTAAATTTTGATTTGCAGCTTCGACCCAATTTTGCTGATGCATGGTCAAACTTAGCAAGTGCATACATGCGTAAAGGAAGATTCAATGAGGCAGCCCAATGTTGTCGTCAGGCTCTTGCGTTAAATCCTCGTTTGGTAGGGTCGATCACAGTTTGAAATCTATTCTGAACCACTAGATTCCGTGGGATTAGTTGGAAATCTTTGTTATTGGTGCAGGTTGATGCTCACAGTAACCTTGGGAATTTGATGAAAGCTCAAGGTTTAGTGCAAGAGGTGGGAATTTGAGAGATTATTTATTTATTCTCCTCTCTCTCTCTCTCTCTCTCTTTCTCTCTCTCTCTAAACTAATATGTTTGGTGCAGCTTAATTGGTGTACTAGAGTTGTGTATGCTGTTCTGAACAATGCATATATATATATAATTTATTATTGAGTGTCCTACAAGGAGAAAGAGAAGAAAGGTGTTCCTGTCTGAATTAGTTTGGTATTTTTAACAAAGAAACCACAAAACGACATGCATCTTATCTTTACAATGATTTTTGAATTTCGAACCAATTTTACTTTGGAAGCATTAGTAGCACAAGGGAGACTATTTGATCATCATCATCATCATCATCATCATCATCATCATCAATTATTGTTATTATTATTTTTTTCCTGTCTATGGCTATGTGAGATTTAGGGGATGTTTGGAAAGAATTTCCATCTCATTCCATCTCATCTCATCTCATCACATCATATCCCATCTCATTTCCTTCCCAAACATCATTCAAACACAAACACTTTCAAACTAATCATTACAACTTTTTCAAACTAATCATTACAACTTTTCTAAAATCTCAAACAAAAAATAAAAAATAATTCAACTTTTTCAAATCTTAAAACAAAAATAATATTAAAAAATTATATTCTAACAATATTTTAACTTTATAATATTTTTATTCAACTTTTTCTCTCTTTTCCCAAAATCCTATAAAACATTATAACTCAAATCATTTCACTACTACTCACAAACAATTTCACTATTATTCACAGATTTCTCATCTCATCTCATTCCTAAGCATCCCCTTAGTTGTTTCATTTGTTATTGGGTTGCTGGAGAACAAACAAGGATATTGTTGTAGATTGACAAATTGTTTAATCTTTTAGCATATAGTACCTACCTTAGAATGTTTGTCTTTGTGTAGGCATACAACTGCTATGTTGAGGCTCTTCAAATCCAACCAAATTTTGCAATTGCATGGTCCAATCTTGCTGGCCTTTTCATGGAAGCTGGTGATCTTAACAAGGCACTTCAATATTATAAGGTAAGTAATTAGGATTTCTTTATGTTATGCTTGGTTTTTATGCTCGGTGTGTGGGTTCATGTGTGTTTATGTTCTTGTGCATGCATTTACAAACGTGCATATTTGTGTGAGTTATGGCACATGAAGTTGCATGTACCATGTCAAGGCTTAATCATTGTTGGTGAAGCACTCAATGCACGCCCAAACGCTGGCTAGAGCCTAGGCACAAAGTGCCTATTTTAGCAAATAATGTATAATAACAAAATATTTTTTTTAAATACAATAAAAAAGATAGTAATATAATAGTTGTTAACTCAATTTGTTAAGAGTATTATACAACATGACAATAAAGTGATCAACTATCACATAAAATTTAATCATAGCATTTTATATAATTCTCTTGTGCTTTACAAAATATACAAAATGATAATATTTGATAGCCATTATTAATATGAAGTACATGGTTGAATTAAAATATACCCAAAAGGCTATGACCAGAAAAGCACAAAAATTGTAGGTATTGACTTCTTTTACTATGTAATCCTAAAGTATATAATCATTCTCATCCCTAGTCATAGGACCATCGTCATTGATAGGCATATATCTGCATGTGTACGTATATATGCATGCAAATAAGTTATAGACTTGTATGTATTTTATAATTCTATGCATGTATGAATGCATAGGAATTCGTTTTGGATTCTCACTGAATGGGATAGTTCCTCTTGATATGGCTTGCTTATTTAGCTCATTGGTGCCTTTTTTTCCCCCATTTCCAGGAAGCTTTAAAGCTCAAACCAACATTTTCTGATGCCTACCTTAATCTTGGAAATGTGTACAAGGTAAGCTAATTGTATTATGCTAATAAGGTCGGGTATCTGAAAATGCTCGGTCAGGTATTCGGAGAAAACAAGATATTTCTTTTGCCTTTTCCAGGCTCTGGGAATGCCTCAAGAGGCAATAGGATGTTATCAGCGTGCTCTTCAGGTGCGGCCAGACTATGTTGTGGCCTATGGTGAGTGTTTTCAAATGTGTATCTAGGTGTTCTTTTGTATACCTCCTGTGTACACGGGCTATGCCCATTTCATTTGTATCAATAAAATTTATCTCATATAAAAAAAATGGCGAGTGTTTTCAAATATTTTGCATGTCTGTATGCGTACTTCTGGGTTTCTCACTGTGCAGTTATGCTTTATGCCTTGGCACAGGAAAGCAATTATTATTATTATTATTTTATTTTGCAATTTATAGTTGCCCAATGTGAGATTCTGTGGTAGGTTGTGGTTGTAGACAAAAGTGGGTGCAGAAATTTTCCTGGCAGCAATAAATTAGGGTTTTCAAGGTTGGTTATTCATCTTCTATGAAGAAAAAGCAGGGTTGGTTATGAGAAAACATCTAGGGTTAAGAGTTTGAAAGTTTATGCGATGGAATTGAAAGGAAGGAAACAAAGTCTCTTATGTTGGTCCTAGGGCATGAATGCTGCGCATGACTAGTAAAGTGAATAGCCATCAATAAAAAGAGAAGAAGAAAGAAAGCAGTCTAGGCATACACGCCTGCCATAAATCAAAAGTCTCACTTTTTACTATTTAACTCTGAATGCAGAGAAAAAAATGCGTTTAGTGATTCTTTTGGGTTAATCTTTTCTTACTGATATAGTGATAAATAAAGTTGGATCCTTAGCAAAGTACTTTTCTTTGATTGGAGATGTCCTAATGAACAGCACGGGAGGACCATTATTGTATATCATGTTTTTCCAAGCTGCCAATATATTTTGTTCCAAAGGGTTCACGATGTCATTTAGAGCTGTATATCTAGTTATTTTGTTATGTGAAAGAATATTACGAATAGAAATTTAAGCTGTTGCATTTACATGACTTATTTCATTATTCCTAATGATTTATTCCAATTAAATACACGGGGCAGGAAATTTGGCTAGTTTATATTACGAGCAAGGCAACCTAGAATTGGCGATTTTCCATTATAAGCGAGCCATTTCTCTTGATTCAGAATTCTTGGAGGCATACAATAACTTGGTTTGTCATCTTGTTTCTTTCCTTATGCTGGTTCATTCGCAGGGAATTGATATTTTGTACTTCCAAATTTCTCTCTTAATTATGATATTTTTTTTGTTATCTAAAGGGCAATGCTTTGAAGGATTCTGGAAGAATTGAAGAAGCAATTCAGTGCTACCATGTAGGTTCATGCTATCCATCCTTTCTGCTTTGCTTTTTGCTAGTTCCATTTCATGCCTACCCTAGTTTGATTTCTCACCATACTTCTGTTGTTTTCTGAAGCAATGTCTTGCCCTACAAGTTAACCATCCTCAAGCGCTCACTAACCTTGGGAACATATACATGGAATGGTATCCTTCGCATATATGTTACTGAATTCTGATTATGAATTTCAGGTCTGTAGTAGTTATTTGTGAGACGTGGCAAGCATGTAAACTGTCCTAATGGACGACTTTCTGATGATGTAGGAATATGCTGAGTGCTGCTGCTTCATGTTATAAGGCTACACTGTCTGTAACAACAGGACTTTCTGCTCCTTTCAATAATTTAGCAATAATATATAAACAGCAGGTAGCGGCATCTCTTCTCTCTCTCTGTGCGAAAAACTATGTTCTCCAGCGTCTGTATTTGGATAGTCATTATCCTTGTTATACCTGTTTCTTCTGAAGCACAGGGTAATTATGCGGATGCTATTTCTTGCTACAATGAAGTCCTCCGGATTGATCCTTTGGCTGCGGATGGACTTGTCAATCGTGGAAACACGTACAAGGAGATTGGAAGAGTTAATGATGCCATTCAAGACTACATACTGGCCATTAAGATCAGGCCTACGATGGCTGAGGCTCATGCAAATCTAGCTTCAGCTTACAAGGACAGGTGCATATTAAACAAGCTTTGAAGATATTTTATTGAATACGGAATCATCCTTTGACGTACATCTTAATTACTTAAATTTCTGATTTTGACACTTTACAGTGGACACGTTGAAGCTGCTATAAGAAGCTACAAGCAAGCACTAATACTACGCCCTGAATTCCCAGAAGCAACTTGTAACCTTCTTCACACACTACAGGTATATATTGTTGAGATGCTAGATTGCAAAGTTATTTTTAGTTGGAATGTTAGATGTTGCAAGTGCAACATGCCCAAAGGGATGGGATTTTTCCTTGCGACCTGTCATTGACATGGCATATCTTAAGGGAGTTAGTTACTTCATATTCTTTTATTTTTCCATTTTCTCTTCCGCTATTTTGGGTTGTTTTTTTTTTGGGTGGGTGGGTGGGGGGGGGGGGGGGGTGTGGGTGTGGTTAATCTTTAAATGTGAGTGTGTGGTATCACTGCTCAGGATCTTCAGAATGTTACCAACTTACCATATTTCAATGTATAATTATTTGGAGATTTATACATTGATTTTTTCTGTTTATAACACCCATAAAATTCTTCGTTTTAAAGGTATGATGAGGTACAAAAGAGAAATATTGAAGTGTGTTTATGTTATACTGTCTACTGGGCTTTGAAATCTCCATTTTGATATATATTTTAGTTTTAATATATTATTAAAATTCATTTGTGGTATATAAGATACTGAGCAGCCCCGAATATTAGTAGATCAAATAAATTGTTAAAAAATATTAAAAAAAGTGCATGAAATGCCTTATAAAGGGTTGGCTTATGGTAATTTCTGTATTGTGCAGTGCGTTTGTGACTGGGAGGACCGGGAGAGCAAATTTATTGAAGTTGAAGGGATACTCAGGAAACAAATAAAGGTTCACTGTCAATCTGTGTTCCTTTTTTCCTTTTCTATTATTTCCGATGTACCATTTTTTCATTCAGTTGATTTATCTGCCAGAATTAAAATACTGATTGTTTAAACCTTTTTCTTCAGATGTCAGTTATTCCAAGTGTGCAGCCTTTCCATGCGATCGCGTATCCCATTGATCCACTGCTTGCCCTGGAAATCAGGTAAATTCGATGGTGCTTTTGGATTTTGTATGGAATGTTTCTTTAGTTAGTGATTACTATCATGGTTATTGAGTGTCCATACCCAGAGAATACACTTCCGTATTTTCTTTTAAGGAAAAAAAAAACGTTTGGTTTACTATATGTTGATCGTCTTGTTTCTCCCTTGTAGCCGTAAATATGCTGCACACTGCTCCATCATTGCATCCCGCTATTCACTTCCTCCCTTCAACTATCCTGCACCCTTGCCCATAAAGAATGAGGGCAGGATTGGACGCTTACGAGTTGGGTATGTTTTGAGATCTACCTCTCTCTCTCTCTCTCTCTCTCTCTCTCTCTCTCTCTCTCTCTCTCCAATGATCTTATTTGTTGATCCCTGGGCTTTTCAGATATGTGAGTAGTGACTTTGGTAACCACCCTCTTTCTCACCTCATGGGATCTGTATTTGGCATGCATGACAGAGAAAATGTTGAGGTTTGCAAGTTTCTTATTTTCCGCTTTAACCTTTTCAGTTCTTCCCCCCTCCTTTTTTTGTTTTTGTTTTCATCCGTAATATGTTTATGTTTCAGGTGTTCTGTTATGCATTAAGTCCAAATGATGGCACTGAATGGAGACAGCGTATTCAGTGCGAAGCAGAGCACTTCATAGATGTGTCATCCATGTCATCTGATATGATTGCCAGGCTGATTAACGAGGATAAAATACAAATCCTTGTCAATCTTAATGGCTATACTAAGGTATCAATTCTTGATATTTGATGATTATTTCAATAAATAGTTTAAAGTCAATTGATTAGGAAGGACAGTTTCTTTAAGCCTGTTTCCTTTGGTAGATATGGAACTGCTTTTTTTACCATGGAAATTTGGCTCATGATTTTCTGTACAAACTCGTTTCCGATTAATTTTTCTGAACCAATTTTGCATTTGTTCTTTCTTTCTTTAATTGTCCGACTCTATTCCTCTCTCTATTCCGGAGTTTTATGTTTAATTTTGCAGGGGGCAAGGAATGAAATATTTGCAATGCAGCCTGCTCCTATTCAGATTTCTTACATGGGATTCCCTGGAACCACAGGGGCAAGTTATATTCATTATTTGGTCACTGATGAGGTTGGACGCTTGAATTTTTAATCTACTTCAGACTTAACTTCTTTTTGTTTATAATCTGACTTGGTTGCTTCTCCCTTGCAGTTTGTATCCCCTTCTCGTTTTTCTCACATATATTCAGAAAAGCTTGTCCACCTTCCTCATTGTTACTTTGTAAATGATTATAAGCAGGTCAGTCGTAATTACTTATTGTCTCTGTATGTCATATTTTTTTCATCCATGGTATATTTTCAATTCTTTTGTGTTGCATTTGTTAGAAAAATTGTGATGTATTGGACCCAAAATGCCAACCAAAGAGATCAGATTATGGCTTACCAGAAGACAAGTTTATCTTTGCTTGTTTCAATCAGCTTTACAAGATGGATCCTGACATTTTCAATACATGGTAATTTTTTATGGATTTTTTTTTTCTTTTTTGTAAATGAAATATTGCTCCTAAAGTTAGGAACACACTCAATTATCTTTGTTTCGGCCAACGTAGGTGCAATATTCTTAAACGTGTCCCGAATAGTGCACTTTGGCTTCTCAGATTCCCAGCTGCTGGCGAACTCCAACTTCGCACCTGTATGTTTTGTGTTTATCTTCATATCTAGAAATTTTATGGCCATGAATGCAAAAATGCCAGCAATACATTTTCACTCTGATTTTTTAACTTGTGTTGTACATTTAGATGCTACGCAACGCGGTGTGCAACCAGATCAGATTATTTTCACAGATGTTGCCATGAAAAATGAGCATATTAGACGCAGTTCTTTAGCAGATTTGTTCCTTGACACGTATGGATTCTATAAACTGCCCTTTTCTCTCTATTAGGCAAATTTACCTTTTTTTCATTTCTCTCTCCCTCTCCCCCTCTTTTTTTCAATCTTTTGTTTTTGTTACCTTTAATGGGCAATCAGATTTATGAGACCCAGCTGATGGCAATTATATTTGGACTTTGTTGTGTAGACCATTATGCAATGCGCATACGACAGGCACTGATATTCTATGGGCTGGTCTTCCTATGGTGACCCTTCCCCTTGAGAAAATGGCTACCAGAGTTGCTGGTTCCCTGTGTCTGGCTACTGGTGTTGGAGAGGAGATGATTGTTAGCAGGTTGGTAATCATGTGCATATCCTTCTTTCATTTTGTCTTTCTTTTTTCCAATAAATAATAAAGTAAGTTCCCCTTGCGAGTGTGGTCTCCATAACTGCTGAGGTTGAGAATTGGGTTTATTTACTCTCTCCCCCACAAGCTTTCTTTGTTTGGGGAAAAAGGGGTGGGTGGGGTTGTTTGCTGGAGCTTTTTATTCATTGTGTGCCAGTAAAAAGGTGAAATTGTGGCTACTTATGTCTACAATGGTAGTATATGGTTTGAAATATAAAAGAAGGCATACAAAAAGAGGTGCTGTTTTAAAAAGCTGATTTTCTTTTCTGGTATTTGATTTACTTGCATGTTGCGTGGTACTTCCATTTTACATTAGATGGGCTTGGACTGGCAATGCCACCCGTGATGCTCAAATACCATTTTTACCCCCTCCTTTATACCAAAAGGGGAAAAAGAACATAACCAAACATAGAGAACATTTGGGCTTCCTCTATGCATCGCATCTTAGTTTTTCTTAATTCATTTACTTACTAGTTTCCTTTTTCCCCTCCAAAATGCCCAAACAGTATGAAAGAATATGAAGAGAGGGCCGTCTCGCTTGCATTGAATCGTTCGAAGCTCCAAGATCTTACCAACAGACTCAAAGCAGTCCGTTTGACTTGCCCTCTCTTTGACACAGCACGCTGGGTGAGTTCATTACTTTTTTATTCTACTGAAGTTTCATGCATTCCTTAGGCCATGAACCCGTTGACCTAATGCACAGAGACGGATGCCATATATATGACCAAAAGGCCATTTGCAAGAATAAAAACTCATTTTAGTATTTGTATTTCCAAGTACAGGGACCAGACCACCTTGTAACATGTTTTATAGAAAAAATATATATATATATTTACAGTACCTTGCCCCCACATTAGCTGCTGAAAAACGTCATTGTTTGCTTCCATTAATCTTATTAGTATTATCCTTGAGGTATTGGCACTATTAAGCCGTTGGTTAATGCAATTTTGTTTTAACGGAAAATTCAGGTACGGAATCTTGAGCGAGCCTATTTCAAGATGTGGAATCTGTACTGCTCTGGCCAACATCCTCAACCATTTAAAGTAATCGAGAATGATATGGAATTTCCAAGTGAGTGATAGATAGGGAGCCAGGGTTGGGGGAGACGGGATTGTACATAAAAAAAAAAAAAAAAAGAAGAAGAAGAAGAAGAAGCAAAGAGGGCTACTATCGTTATTCATCATCTAGTTTACTGTTACTTAAAAAAAATCATCTAGTTTACTGTTGGTTGGTTGTCCAGGAGATGTTCACTCACCGCTATTACCAATGGATCAGTGTGTTTTTTGTTCTGCTAGTTTTTACGCCCTTACCAAGTGATGTTCACTCTCCCTATTTGTGACCTATGGGGTGCATGGTAGCTCATCTTATTCACGTCGTGTTAAGTCATGAGTATTCGTCTATATAGGTCAACTCTGATTCAACCTATTAACATGATCTATATAAATAATGAATTACACAATACGACCTGCATATAAGATCTTTTAATAATAAACTTGAGTGGAATATTGATCCAAATACAATCTGTTTTAACCCATTTAATTTAAATAGATCGAGTATGATTCGTATATATATTATGATACAAGAATAACGATATGATTAACTTTATGATAAAGTATTTCATGATTAATATTCAAACCATTGATACATAAGAAAATAATTTCTAGAATTCTCAAATCACATGATAGTTATAATCTCCAAATTAATATTACATACTATTTTTAAGATAAATATTTAATAAAAAACCATAATTATGTCCCAATAGCGAAGTGGGTATCGATTTTTATGCTGTTAAAAATATAATTTATTTAGTTAATACCAGTTAATCGGGAGTTTGGTGGGTTTAAGTCGTAATTGTCAATTTATTAATCTTTATTTATCAAATCAGAAATTCGTTCATATCAAATCCTATCTCCAGTTATTGTTTCTCTTCACGAAAAAGCTACAAAGCACGCCGGCCATGAGGTACGAAACACACCTGTCATGAATAATGAAATGTCCATTTTGCCCTTACTTGAATGATGAATCCTTTGCTTTCTTTTTGCGCCACCAGAGACCCATCTCATTTCTCTGCATTTCGTTCTCTCTCCATCGCAGAACGCAGCGCGATACCAGATGCAGGAAGGAGCTGAAAGCAACTCTGGACTATGTAGAAGGATCCACAAATCTAAATTCTTGTGGACAAATTCCAGCTCAAGTTTCCCCAAGTTTCCACTCATGCTACCAATTTTTTTTTTTTTTTTTTGCAAATCTGGTGCCTTTTTAACTCATGCTCAGACCTAGCTCCTATCAATTACAAATTACAGACAACATCCAATATGAAAATAAATACGTGATAACAAATTGTTTTAATTTCACACAGACAGTAATGGCAATTGTTGGACACCCTGTTTAGTAAATGCCAGGGTCTGTTTCATTTCTGTTTTAATTGCTTTTAATCTTTAGGGAGTTGTTTGATTTCATGAGCATGCGGATCATGGTTTTAAAATTCTTATTGCTTTTCCAAATTTTCAAAAGTTTTTTTTTGTGAAGTGTTTCTATAGTTTGTTGAACCGTGTTCATCTAACATTTTTGGTTTTGAAAAAGTTTTGTTAATTTGAGGAGTAGTGATTCCATTGTTGATGTCAGTGTTTCGTAGGCCTTGGCAATAATGGTTGATGTTGTAAAAATCGCACAACTGGCCGGATGGAGAATTCATTCCCTGCCCACTGAGTTGATTGGGTGTCGTTTCGATGTTGTTTGGAGTCTCTGGTAGTGTTCCGGTGCGACTGTACGGTGGCGATGCATATGTCCATGGCAGTGAATGAAAAATAAGTGCAGGGAAAGTAAAGAAAGATGGACACCGAGATTTACATGATTCGACAACAAGTTTACGTCCACAGAGGTTTGGGGAGGGGAGTCTCCACTATAATATATTTGTTTACAGTTATTCATGGTTTCTCATATCCCACTGTACAAAGATTGCTAGTGGTCTGTTGGCTGAGTATATTCTTTCTGGAGTTTGCAGTAGGTTGAAGAAGAAGTTGGAGATATCATCCAGAGCGTTGAAGTTGTCTGGGCATCCCCTTTTATACGCTCCTCCTCCTGCAACTGTTGGTAGTTGCGTGTCTGACCCTTCACTGCACATGCCAGTCTGCCATGAGGTAACTGGTCTCCCTTGCTTGTGTTAGCTTCCGTTCTCTTCCTATTTTCCCTCTGACCCTTCTGTCACCTACTTGCTCCATGTCCCCCACTTATCCCTTTATCTTATTTGTCTTCTTGCCCTAGTGGTGGGCTGGACCCAACTATGGGCTATGGTATTTTATCTCTCCACAGAAGCTCGCGATTCTTAAGGGCAACTTGTTCTAACAAAAAGCCCTTGAGAATCTTTAAGATAAAATTTGTAACATAGGTCATCAACAAGAAAACAAAATAATCTGCTTGTGTTAGTAATAATGCCTCTTGGGGTGAATTTAGGCGAGGGGTGTATTTGACCGCGTATGATGCAAGTAAGGAGCTCGTATGTGGTGGGAGATGTACTCGACCGCGTATGGTGCGAGCGTGGAGCTCATATGTAGCGAGAGATGTACTCGATCGCGTATGACGGGAGCTCTGAGCTCATATGTGGCAGGAGATGTTCTCAATTGCGTATGGTGCGAGCGCTGAGCTCGTATGTGGCAGGAGATGTTCTCAATCGCATATGACGGGAGCGTTGAGCTCGTATGTGGCAAGAGATGTTATGAATCGCGTATGGTGCGAGTGCTGAGCTCGTATGTGACAGGAGATGTACTCGACTGCGTATGGCGAGAGCTTGGAGCTCGTATGTGGCGAGAGGTGTACTCGACCACATATGGCGTGAGCACAGAGCTCGTATGTGGCAGGAGGTGTACTCGACCGCGTATGGTGCGAGTGCTGAGATCGTATGTGTAAAGATGTACTCGACCGTGTATGGCACGAGCGTAGAGCTCGTATGTGGTGCGAGGTGTACTTGACTGCTTATACTGCGAGCGCTGAGCTCGTATGTGGCGGGAGATGTACTTGACTACATATGGCGCGAGTGCGGAGCTCGTATGTGGCGGCAGATATACTCTTTATGATACGAGCACTGAGCTCGTATGTGGCAGGAGATGTACTCGATCGCGTATGGTGCGAGCGCGGAGCTAGCTATGGTGGGAGGCTGGCTCTACAACATTCGTTTGATGCCTTTGTTTTCATTTTTTTTTGTTGGTGTTGGAGTTTGTGTGAAGTAACCCACTCAAAGCGATCAGAGGGCCTGTTGACCCCTGGGTACACTTTAGGCGATTGCCAAACCCGTCGGCTCGCTCCCGAAGGTAACCCACTGGCAGTGGTTATGGCTTGAGTGCGAGGCATTAGCAAGGGCTCAGGAAGCTCTGGCTCGGCCTCGGGCTCGCGGCAAGTCTAGGGACTCTGCTTCGTCGAGCGGGGGGTCGGCAAGTCTAGAGACTTGGCCTTTCCCTACAACAAGTCTAGGGACTCGACTTCGTGGTGAGTCTAGGGACTCGGCTTTATTGAGCAGGGGTCGGTGAGTTTAGGGACTTGGCCTTACCCCGCAATGAGTCTAGGGACTCGACTACGTTGAACGGAGGTGCTTGTCCGTGCTGAATTGCTCTGTTAGAGCATGGGGCCACATGGCCTGTATTCTGAACCACATGAAGCAGTTTTGTTAGTAGAAACAAAATTCACATAAGTTTTGAGAAAGATAAACCGCTGGGAGTGCCCTCTAGGGAGAGCCCACTGGGAGAGCCCGCAGGGATAATTCGACTCTTGCCCGAGTACCATTGGACTCCGCACATTGTGGCCAATCAAGCCACTGCATTTCTCTTTTGTTTTGCCACTTTTCCTTCTGTTTCCTTTCATTTCCTTCACGGCCAGTCAAGTGACTGGGCTTATACCCCGTGAAGGCCGGGCTGTATAATTAATAAAATAATTTTTTGTACCTGGTTGTATGGTCTCTGCTTTCTCCTTGCGTTTTATTTGGCTGCTTTTCCTTCCGTTTCCTTTCATTTCCTTTACTTTTCTTGTTGACTCTTTGACTTGCATCTCTCAAGGGCTCTAGTCCTTTGCCGACACCTTGTGGCCAATCAAGGGATTGGGCTTGTACCCCACGAAGGCCGAGCTATATGATTAATAAAATAATTTTGTGTACCTGGATGTATGTTCTCTACTTTCTCCTTGCGTCTTATTTGGCTACTCTTCCTTCTGTTTCCCTTCATTTCCTTGGCTTTTCTTGATGACCCTTTGACTTGCATCTCCCAAGGGCTTTGGTCCTTTGCCGACACCTTGTGGCCAATCAAGGGACTGAGCTTGTATCCCGTGAAGGTCGGCAAGTCCAATCTAGGGACTCTTGTATTTCAATTGGCTGTATTTTAGGGTAGAGCCCGGGGGCTCTGGTCCTTAGCCAATGCATTGTAGGCAGCAACCTAGCACAAAGGTCGGCAAGTCAAGGGAACTGTGTTCCGAATGGCTAGTGTACGGGCAGAGTTCAAGGATCTGGTCCTTAGCCAATACTTCGTGGCCAATCAAGAGACTGGGCTTGTACCCCGCGAAGGCTGGCAAGTCCAATCTAGGGACTGACTTGTGTTCCAACTAGCTGTTGTTCAGGGTAGAGCTCGGGGGCTCTGATCCTTAGCCAATGTATCGCTGGCAGCAACTTGGTGCGAGAGTCGACAAGTCAAGGGACTTGTGTTCCGAGTGGCTAGTATATGGGCAGAGCTCAGGGCTTCGATCCTTAGCCAATACCTCGTGGCCATTCAAGAGACTGCGCTTGTACCTCGCGAAGGCCGGCAAGTCCAATCTAGGTACTGGCTTATGTTCTAACTGGTTGTTGTTCAGGGTAGAGCCCGGGGGCCCTGGTTCTTAGCCAATGCATCGTAGGTAGCAACCTCGTGGCCAGTCAAGAGATTGGGCATGTACCTCGCGAGATTGGCTTGTGTTCTGATTGGCTGTTGTTTAAGGCAGAGTTTGAGGGCTCTGGTCTTTAGCCAATGCCTCGTGGCCAATCAAGAGACTGAGCTTGTATCTAGAAGGTCACGCGGTCCATGACCTTTCCCGCCTGTTGAATTGTTTCGATGGAGCCATATTGGGATGCTCGTGCGATGCCCAGATGGCCCATATTACCGGCATTTGCCGTTCCGAGCCACAAGAAATAATTTTGTTAGTAGAAACAGAATTCACATAAATTTTGAGAGCAACAAACCTAAGAGTTTTAACCACTGTAGTCGTTCTTCTTTGCTTGACCGAGTCTCATTTTTTGCTTCTCTTCCCTTCTCTCTCCTTTTTTTTCTTCCTTTTTTTTTTTAATTTTTTTTTATTATCAAGAATCCATGAGCACAATTACATGGGACATGCAGGTTCGACTCAATGTGAGGTCCGACAAGTCTCGTGCAACGAAGGAGAGTTCTGAGCCGTGCAAGCGAGTCCTACCCGTGCTCTACAAATGGGACACTGAGCCCTGTTCCCTGGTGTCCGAGTCTCATGCAAGCTGTGTCCGAGCACTGTGTAGGGGCGTTCGAGTTCTGTGTAGTTGAAGTCGAAGCTGAGGAAGGTTCACAGGTTTGCTCCTGCGCAGCAAATGGTCTGGTCCGAACTGAGGAGAGTTCCCCTTGCAGGTGATTCCTGAGTAGAGGAGGTGACTTTCATAGCAGCAGATTCCCTAGTTGGCAAGGTGGCTCTTGAGCTGGTGACCATTGAGCAGGTTGTTCTCAAGTTGGTGAGGTGTCCTTCGAGCTGGTGGGGTGTCCTCCCATTCGGTGGTTTTGTTCTCGAGCTGAGGAGAGTTCCCCGTGCAGGTGCTTACCGAGCTGAGGAGTCCGTGCATGTGCTTGCCGAGCTGAGGGACTCTGTGCATGTGGTTACCGAGCTGAGGGACTCTGTACATGGGAGAAGAGTCCAGAGCTAGTCGATTGGTAGAGGAGGAGCTTCTGAGTCCCATCATGTTGAGGAGCTGCTGAGTGGCATTAAGTCATGGAAAGGGGGTGAGTGGTGCCTGAGCGGTGGTGGAGTGGTGTCTGTGCTGATGCTTCTTGAGCTGGTGGTTCCCGAACTTGTGCATGGATTCAGGGCAGATGGGTCGTCATGCTAGCGAGTGACTACTGAAGAGGTGAATGCCATGGCCGTGGCAGATAATGCCGGTGGCTATCGTGGTGGTTGACTGTCCATCGCGCGGTCGTCCTTTGGTCGTGGGTCCAAGACTACCACGGGTGCATTTGGCCATGCTCCCATAGGGAGGCTTGCACGTGGCCACCGCATGGAGGTGATCATCGGACCACCTGGTGGCCGCTGCTATTCCCGTCGTGCCACGGCGATCTCAGGCCATGAAGCTTTCAGACGCTGGAAGGCCACGGTGGAAGACTTTGTCACTTATGTGGCATTTCGAAGGAGCTGTTGCCCCCCGGCGCGGGGGGTGGGGGTGCCGGAGATGCACTGGTAGAGACAGAAGAGGCCAGCGAACCACATGGTGGGCGCCGGCCCTCTCTCCCGCTGCATTGCGGCTAGGCCATGTCATGGTCTCTGTGCGCACTGCGTGGTGTGCATGAGACGCATTGTTCATGACCCCTTGGTGGGGGCCATGGCTCTTGAGCCAAGGACCGCCGACGGGTCAATTGGGCTTGCGGCGTGGCATTGCGAGCTCTGGGCATACATTGCTGTATCCCGTGCGCTGTGAGTGCATGGTGATCGTGTATGCATGCTACTATGCATCTAAGTGCACAATGTTCACTTGCTAGTATCTGGGCAGCATGATTTTTACGCGATCGATCTTTATTGGGCGCTTAATCTTTGCATAGTTCATTAGAGTGATCTGAGTGCAATGGTGAGGAGCTCGGTTCCTCACCCATTTTTTGCAGCAATATTTTTGTAAATGTAAAAATTCAAAAAGCTAAGAATACAAGTCTGGAGGAAGCTTCATTCATCATTCGGAATTTACTCAGTGCACTGGAAAATCGTCCTTCTCCCACCTCTGTTGCATTATTCTTCTGTATTGTCGCAACCTGTTCATCAGCTCTTCCTTTCATTACTTCAGGTTGTTTTTCTTCACTTCGCGAGGCTTGCGCGTTATTGTCGGCATACGAAGGACACGCTTTTTATGGGAAATAGAGATCCCACAGATGGCACAATTGTTGATGTCGTGTTTTGCGGGCCTAAACAACAACTGTTGATGCTATAAAAATCGCAAAACAAGTCGGAGGGAGAGAAAGATTCATTCCCGGCCCACTGAGTTGATGGGTGTTGTTTCGGTGTTGTTTGGAGTCCCCATTAGTGTTCCAGTATGACTGTATGGTGGCAACGCATACGGTGAATGGAAAATAAGTACAAAAAAAGTAAAGAGAGATGGATATCGAGATTTACATGATTCGGCAACAGGCCTACGTCCACGGGGGTTTGGGGAGGAGAGTCTCCACTATAATATATTTGTTTACGGTCATTCATGGTTCCTCATATCCCATTATACAAAGATTGCTAGCAGTCTACTGGCTGAGTAAATTCTTCCTAGAGTTTGCAGTAGGTTGAAAAAGAAGTTGAACAAATCATCCAGAGCGTTGGAGTTGTCTGGGCATCCCTTATATACATTTCTCCTCCTGCAACTGTTGGTAGTTGCGTGTCTGACCCTCCACTGCACATGTCAGCCTGTCATGAGGTGGCTGGTCTCCCTTGTGTGTGTCAGCTTCCCTTCTCTTCCTATTTTCCCTCTGACCCTTGTGTCACCTGTCTACTCCATGTCCCTTTCTGTACCCCACTCTTATCTCTTTATCTTGTTTGCACACTACAAAAAAAGATAGAATTGTCGGCATTCGATATGCGTTGGCAACTGTCTTAAAAAACGCCACTAATTAATTAGCGGCAATTTTTCGCCGACGTAACCAACCGCCGGTAGTGGATGGTCGGTATTTGTCCATTTCGACATTTTTTTAAACGCCGGTAATTGAAAATTTCATTAGCAGCGTTTGTATACAATTTAGCGGCATTTATTTAAATACCGCCAGCTTTTCTAAATTAACGACATTTATCGATACGCTGCCATTAGTTTGTTGCCATCCCATTCCATAAAATAGCAACATTACAATAAACGTCGTTGCTAGTATGTTGCCGACACATTATATAAATTAGCAGCATTTATTTAAATGCCACCAATAGTACGTTGCGACACATTGAATAAATTAACGTTGTTTATCTAAGCGCTGCTATTAATACAAATAGCGGCATTACAATAAACGTCACTGCTAGTGTGGTGCCAACGCATCATATAAATTGGTGAAATTTATTTAAACGCCACTAATAGTATGTTGGCGACATATTGAATAAAGTAACGACATTTAGCTAAACGCTGCCACTAATTCAAATAACGGCGTTACCATAAACGCCGCTGCTAGTACGTTGTCAGCGCATCATATAAATTAGCGGCATTTATTTAAACGCCACTAATAATACATTGTGAGACATTTATTAAATTAACGCCATTAATATAAACGCTGCCACTAATTAAAATAGCAGTGTTATCATAAACACCGCTACTATTACATTGCCGACACATCATATAAATTGAGAACATTTATTTAAATGCCACTAATAGTACATTGGTGACACATTGAATAAATTAACAACGTTTATATAAATGCCGCCACGAGTATGTTGTCACTGCAATCCATAAATTAATGGCGTAATGTAAACGCCTCCACTAATTCGTTGTCCACACATTGCATTAATTAACATTGTTTAGGACGCACCAATAATATGATATACTACAATAAAAAAATATAATATATAAATTAATAATAAATATGATATAATTGATCATTATTCATATAATAAAAAAAATTACAAATCAAATCACATCAAAGTGATTTAATAACTATATATAAAATCATTACATGTGAAAAATTCCTGAACATTTCAGCTCACAAAACATTTTGAAACTCTATTACAGATAGATTAGCCAAACATAATTTATACGGATTTCCACATTTCATTTCCCAGATGCCTCTCATAAAAGTCTACTTCATCTCTTCCTTTCACAAACAATGCGGAGAAGTACTTCTAGTACCATAATGTCCCTATGCATGAGCAAGAGATATCAGAAATTGACAGATCATAATAGATGGAAAGTGGAAAAAAGTTAACAAAATAAGAAGCAATGATGATCTTTTTGTTTCCCTTTTCCAAACATATATATATAAATATATATATATATATATTTGCTCTAATTAATTCACTATGTTAATTAGATCCAACCAACCCAGTTCTTTTTGTCGAAAATAATGTAAGGCATATGCTCAAAACACACAAAAAATAATAATAATAATTATGGGGTACTGGCAAGTTATATAAAATATTTAAGAAGAAATAAGCAATATTGATGTAGTACTACATAGCTTGAAACAGAGCAGTCTGTTTTACATTTTAAAGGAAGATTAAATCACATGCCTATCAATTAATTAGGCCGTAGCTGCAAACTGGGAAAAAAAACTAAACTTGAGATCAGGATTTTTGATTCTCCAATGCATGTAGTCCCACAGAAACCTAGTTCAACAAACTACATCAACAAACAAGCATAAACATGAAGAAGCAAACCTTGATGAAGAGCATGGACAGATGAAAAATGAGAGAGGAGTTATTGCGTCTTCGTAACAAGTCATGAGAGTAGAACCAAACAGGGGTTGTGCGACGGACACCCTCCATGAGAGCAGCTACAAAGCGGTGGCAAGTTGGCTGGGAGGCAGCAGTGTACTGTGGAAGCAGGGAGAAATATTGTGATGAGAAAGGGAGAGAGAGAATGTAGAGAAAAAGCATGATTTGAGGGGGTTTACTCATAAAATGCGTGGGATCGGAGCTGCGGACAGTGGTGCTGAACATTGATCAACTGGGCGGTGGAGGCTTGTTTTCTGCCTCACGGCGTGTTTTGTTGCTGCTTGCGGTGGCATTGTGGCCCAATTGCTGCAAGACATGGCCCTCGGTTTGGAGATAATGCTATGTTCTTCTTGCTTAAAATAGAGGCTGCTGCAGGATTGGTACTTATATATATGCAGGTGGTTGCTGGTTCTTGGCGTACTCTCACATGTGGCTTTCGATGCAGATTTCCAAGCGCGGAGGGTGGCAGCGTCGTTGGTTGGAGGGATTTCCGTTTTGCTTGAGAGGACTCAGCTGCATTGGATGGTGTTCATACGCGGCTCATGTGATCTGTCATGGCTGATCTTCTCATGATGTAGCGGCGCATGGAGTAACGGCGTGAAGCAGAGGCTGATCTAGGTGTTGCTTGGTGGTTCTTTCGTTCAGGATGGCAGTGGCGTGGAGAGGCTGTGGTAGTGGCTGGTCTTGTCCGGTTCTCCTCCGATGAAGGTTGACTTGTGCGTAGACGAGGCTGGCATCTCGTTGGCTGATACTCATGATCTGAAACTCTGGAATTGAGGGAATAAAGGCGCCTCATATACTATAATTTGCAGCGTTGCCCGTAGAGGGAAATTTAAATTTCATGAAAAATTGAGGCAGCACGCCAACTTAAATTTTCACTAGTTTTCATTAGTTCATTTGGGAAGTGGCGGAACCATGTTTAGGGCCCCAAAAAAAATTTATGTAAAATTCAATACATTTAGAAATGTCTCTCTCTAATTTTTTTTCTTATAGTTCTTAAATTTTGTATAATTTCTATATAATATCTATTTTTTAAGATGTGATCCCATCAAAATTAAATTAAAATTAATAAGAGAAATAATAAACTTATTAATTTCTATTTATTTTACATAAATATGTCATATAGTAAAAAAAAATTGGCCCCTCTTCAAAGAAATTGTTAGTTTCGCCACTTTCTTTCTAATTTGTTAACTAATATTATGTATGTACGCCTCTTTCTTTCTAACTTGTTTACTAATATTATGCTTGATCACTCTTTGATCCAAATATTACAATCCTCTTTGTAATTGAAATGTTAATATAATATTTTTTGTATTATACATAATTATATTATATAATATATAATAATATTTTATTATATATATTATATATAAGATAATTTTATTATAATTTTATGTTAATATAATATATATATATATGGTTATTATAATCTTAAACATGAATATTTATTTTAGGGCTGCAACCCGAGCTCAAAGCATCGGATATGTGTCCGACCCGACCCGGACATCTACAGTACAGATGACAACCTAAACCGAACCGACTATTCAAATAAAAGAACGGGTCGAACCCGTATGACCCGACTGATCTTAAAAAAAAAAAATAGACAAAGGTTTTCGCTCAGATATTTCGGGGTCATATGTGTTTAAGGGGTTCGTCAACTTTTTGATGGAAGGGCTCACATAGCCGTCGATTTGGTTCTGACGCAAGTTACTCCCCACCCTCCAATCACAATGATTTGAGATCGCTAGCAAGTTGCTACTGCTGCCTTAATTAATGATGTCGGCTATGTAAACGAGTCTGATGAGACTGACCGGAACACTCCTATTTTCAAATTAATTAACAAGAATATAATATTATTATTTCTTAATTATAAGAGTTGCAACTGGCAAGCTGGCGAGAATCGCACCGATTAAATAAATAAAATAAATCCAATATTAAAGTACACGTGGCAAGCAAACAATGATTGCTTAACCTTAAAAAAAAATTACATATTAAAGTACAATTGAGGGATCATTAAAGTAGACGTTTGATTGCTTTAAAAAAAAAAAGACGATTGAGTGACAAGTACATCTGCACGTACAGTGCTACAGCAATCTAAAGATGAAGTTTGAGTGAGTGAACCAATGCCCAAGGCCCCAACGTCTATGAGTTAACCCCTACCAATCGGCAGTCGGATTCGACCGATATAATACATAGCAAACCCGTTGTTTCACTTGACCCAATGAACCCAGCTTTTGTCGAGTGGGCCAATAACGGGTCTTGTGGACGGATCGGTTTAGGGCCTTTTATGCACAGCCCTAATTTATTTGATTATATGCTTTAAATAAAATATATATTAATAACATTTTATGGCTTAATAAATTCTCAATATATTAATCCTTTTGATAATTATATTAGTAAATTAGTAATACTAATATACATTAGTATATAATGTATATTAATTACAATTTATACTTTATGGTCTTATACTAACACTCTATTACTTTTGGTAATATACTTTAAGTCTATATAAAAATTATTATATAAATCACTATAGCATTAGTTATACTAATACTACATTACTTATGATACTATTAACTATATATAGTGATATAGTAATATTAATACTATTAATGATATAAACATATATACTATCAACACAAACTCTTCAACAGCGTTCTATATTGCCAATCAAATTGTGGCCGCCTAACCAAAATACAAGGCTAACGTGTGTAGATTGAATGATCAAAAAATTGCTTAAGATCTTCAACAGCAAATATATAGAACTTGACCACTAAACCTTAAACAAACTCTTAACTCCTGGTTTTAAATAATAGGTTAATGTAGTTAGACTAATGCCAGAACAGACCTTGAAATAACACGAATATATACAACTTGACCACTAAACCTTAAAATAACTTTAGCTTCAAGCTATTATAATGTATGGAATGTAATTCACGCAAATTTACAAGAATCATTTATTTATTCAAAACTAAATTAACCCAACATTTTATCAGGACATAAGCCCTTAAAATAAAGCTTATTAAGCTCTACTTATAGAAATAAAGAAGATTCTTAAATTTTCCCTAAGTAGAAATTTATTAAAATGTAAACCTAACTTTTGAATTTGAAGCCTCTAGGCCTGGTAAAGTGTCATTGTAGGTTGGCATAAGGCTGCCAATTAAGTGTTACTTCTATTTTCTTCTTTGGCTTTCACCAAACACTTTTTTTTTTTTTTAATTTCTTCCCACGTAGCCTTTGTCTTCAACGGCACTGATGTTTCATTATTTTTTTTCTTTTTTCCCTATTGCATTAATAATTAAATAATATATTTATATCAATTTTAGACTTCAATATTGTTGTGATTTAATTTGTTTTTTCAAATTTAAAGAAAAATAAGACTAAATTTTTAGCGGTCTGTCGTCTAGGGACTCTCATTAGTGTTGTTTTGGATATAAATATTAAGTTAAATTTTTTAAGATGCTAAAGATATAATATATATCCTTCTATATATATATATATATATATATATATATGCCCACGTTATATATATCAATATATCCTTCACGTTATATTGACATATATCCTTCACGTGGGTATATAACGTGATACATAACCCCATGAATATTATTGCATGCCGTTTTATCTTCTCAATGTTTTGAAAACTTCAACAATAATAGGGTTGTCGAATGTTTTAACCAAACACAGATCATCGTGCCGCGCATATACGTACGTTCCCACATAGCAACGCCTCCACACAACGCCCCTGATCACTCCATAGCAGGGCAAACGAAGGTCGTTCCTCCACCGATAGACGTCAGTTTCCTCTATTTTGGACCCTCAAAATAAAGCAAGAAATAGCAGTGCAAACCGAGAGTTTTCCACCGATCAAACACCCATCATACGTAAGTCTTACGTTAAACTGATCTCCATGAATTTACTCATCACGTTATATTGATCTCTATATATTTACTCTATTTATTTACTCTATGTTTCTGCCTATCTATGTATTTACTCTATGACTCTTCCCCTCTATGTATTTACTCTATGAATCTGCCTCTCTATGTATTTACTCTATGTTTCTGCCTCTCTATATATTTACTCTATAAATATGCCCCTCTATGTATTTACTTGATGAAGGTTTTTCATGTTTATATTTATAAATAATATTTACTTTATGTCATAGACCATGGGCACTTCAATTTGTTTTCTATTTATGAACCCATGTCTATAAGCTAATGTAATTAGTGAGTTTTTCTATGATCACGATGGGGAAAAAAGTAGGGGGCAGCTAAGTTTCTTTAAGAACTTTTTACAAACACCTGCTATAAAAAGTCGGCATACATTGGAAACGTACGTGAGGAAATATTCTGAATCAAATGGGATTATTAAAGAGCAAAATATTCTTTAAAATTTTTTTACAAACACCTGATGTGCATTGGAAATGTACGTGAGGAAATATTCTGAATCAAATGGGATTAATCGAAAGCTTTTTTTATCAAAATGAGAGTTAAAATATAGATGCTCTTTGCAGCCAAAACAAACACCAAATTAATGTGACAAGGCTACTTTTATTATTATTTTTTTAAAACGTATTAAGGTGATAATGACACATTAATAGAATTAAATCAAAAAAAGAAAAAACTATATAGGTGGTTATTTGAAGGGGAAACTTTATAGGACTGCTATTAGTCTAACTGTGTTTCACATATCACATTAAGCTTGGGGTTTTAATAAGCATGGGTCCACTAAATAAGCTTGAGGTTTTATACTTATGCTTATATTTATGCTATCAAAACCTTCATGGCCGTGACATAGTCATCATTGATACTTATATTTATGCTTTATTTTGCTTTACTTTTCAAAGTTCAATATTATTTTTCATACTATGTTTTAAGTTATTGATGATCTTGCACTCTCATTCAGTTCTATTTTCATATTTCAAATATAGTTAAGCTATGGACAAAAGTTTGATAAAAAAACCTCGACATACAAAAGAATATGTCGATGGTGTCAAGGAGTTTTTGAAGTTTGCATGTGAGAATTGTCCTACAGATTCGACGATTTGTTGCCCATGTAGAAAATGTGGATTACGTATGATGTTCATGCCCAACATAGTATATATTGTACCTGCTAATGAATATTGTAACACTTCCAACGATGAAGCTATTAAACATTCTACTGACGATGTTGTGTGGATGCGAAATGACATAGATGGAATGACGATCTAAACTCATCAATAGTGTTGAGTAAGAAATCTATATTTAGACTTTTAATATGATATCTCTTATAACTTTACTTGTATCTCATATCATGCTCCAAATATTATTATTTCTATTGATTTGCATATATGTAAACTTGTTTTTGTATAGGTATAATGGGTCCAAAAAAGAAGGCAAAGACTATCAGACCACACTTGCGAAGACAATCTACTTCAATACCAGCTGTTCATGGTGAGACACAATCATACCAATCCCTTGATAGAGCGGCCCATTCATTACCCTCTGTCGATGGGCTGCCCCCTTCTTTTGATAGGATGGTGGAGTCATCACCTTTTGTAGATTGTCCTTCCCAACCATTATTATTTTCACAGAAAGGAACCCAACCTTTTACATCGATACAAATGGGAGGCCAACTTCCCAGACATATAGAGATCAGCAGAGAGACCCAGTCATGCACACATGTACCAATAGAACCACATTCGGAAGCAGAAAATGTCGACTTGTGTTCCGACATTGGAGATCGTTTTGTTGTAATTGTTGGTATGTTTTTGTTTTTCTTACTTCTTATTTATTTTACTATGAATGTACATTTACAAAATAGTAACAATGTTACTAAATTCATTTTTGCAGATTGTAATGGAGGTAGAGTAAAAAGACCATTGCACTCAATTCATGACATTTGGAATCGTCCAGAAGGGGAGTGAACTGATATGGAGCTCAATAATCTTGGTCAACCCATCAAAAAGCAAGACTCAATGGTGGTAAGGTTTGGTGGCCTAATAGCGAGAACTAATAAGCTAGTTTCAATAATTTACAAGGATTGGAGGTCAGTGCCTAAAACCATAAAGGAGGAAGCGTGAGGTTTTATAATGGTGTAGAACTTGTATTAAACCATTATTATTAATTAAATAGGTATATTTTGAAAAAAAATTTAGAAATCAAGACATATACTTGTGTAAATTTATTTTGACTGTAGGGCAAGTTTACAGCTCCAGATGACAAATTGGATGCATTCAAAAAATGGATACTGAAGGACCTGGGGAAAAAATGGAAAGACTACAAGCATGAATTGAAGAAAAATTTACTTCATGAAAAAGACACATCTGCAGCACAAGTTGTGGCAAAGGCAAGTCCCGATATGGTGGACTTATCACAACTAGCGGAGTTGGCCAATCTTTGGTTCGATCCAGAATATAAGGTAACAACGGGAGCATTTCTCTTATAGGTTTAGAAAGTCAACCAACTAGTTATTTTAATCATAATTTTCATAATTTTTGTGATGTTGTAGTCAAAATGCAATAAAAATAAGGAGTGTCGTAAGAAGAAGGTAGTTGCGCACAGCGGAGGATCAAAAAGTTATACAAGATAAACCTATGATACGGTATTTATTTAATTATTATTTATTTATTGTTGAATGTTTGTTTTCGATATATGTGTTTAATCTAGAATATTGGATGCAACAAAAATCAACTGGGACATTGCCAAGTTGAGCCCAGTTGTTTGTCACTACCCATAAGAGAAAGGATGGCACCTACTACAATGACGAGACGAGGAAGAAAGTGGTATGTTTATTTTCAAATTTATTACTTTTTAATTTTAATGGATTTATAAGATGAAGAATGTTTTATTATCTATTACAGGCTGAGATGAATGAACTTTTAACACAGGACATAAGTCTGATAGAAATGGGGTCTAGAGGAATCATGACTTGGGCATCAGATAATGTTTATTCTAAAGTTATGGGCCCAGAACGGCCTGAACGTGTGCGCGGTTTGGGGTTTGGGCCAACCCTTACAAGGTAAACTTGTCAACATTCACTACCAACTTCTATGCAAGAAGATGGTATATTCAATGAAGAACTTGATAAAATGCAGAACGAATTAATTGAATTGCGAAACTTAGTAAACACATTCGTGCATGCACAGGTGAGCACCCCACATATGTTTAGTTGATATCAATCAACCTTATTTTGGAATTTTTGGACTCTCATTTGAATTTATTTTCTAGTTTCAGGACAAAATCAAATAGAGAATGAAGAGGAAGAGAAAGATGAAGAAGAGGGGAATGATGAAGAGGAAGATGAAGAAGAAGATGAATATGAGGAAGAGAACGATGAGAACGAGGATTGAGGGGATTATAAGTGAAGAATCTCAAATTATATTAATATTTTAGTTTAATGGTATTTGCAAATTTCCTTAATTGAGATAATATTTTCGATACATACCATATATCGACGTTTGCTCTGTTTTGTTAAGTTGGAATTGGAACGGATTCTAAAAGTTTTAAAGTCAGGTGTTAGGTGAAGTGGTGGATTATGCATTAGTTTTACTACTTTTTTTGTAAGTTGTGAATCTTAGTAAGATGTCATTTACTAGTTTGATTCGTGACCCATTCTTTGAATGAATAATTACTGATTTATAAAGAAAATTTATTATTCAAGTCCCTTGATCAATTGTCGGCATTTTTTTAAATGCCACCAATGCTATATATATATTATTACTAGCATAACAATATAAACGCCAAAACACTACTAATTTACCGGCGTAAAATTAATCAATTGTTGGCATTTTGTTAAACGCTGAGAAATCTATATATTATTTCCAGCGTAACAATATAAACGCTGGAAAACTCAATAATTTACCGGCGTAAAATTGATCAATTGTCGACGTTTTGTTAAATGCAGAAAAAGCTATATATTATTTCCGGTGCAACAATATAAATGCCGGAAAACTCAATAATTTACCGACGTAAATTTAATAATTTTTTAGTCTTTTTTTAACGCCGCCAAAGCTATATATTATTATCGGCGTAATAATATAAAGACTAGGAAACAGCTAATTTACTGGCGTAAAATTAATAAATTTTTTATTTTTTTTAAACACCGCTAAAGCTGGATATTATTACCGGCGTAACAATATAAACGCTGAAAAATTTAATAATTTATCAGCAAAAACAATAAGTACTAGAAATAATATATTTATACCGGTGTATAAACAATTGCTGATAATATAAACGCCGACAATATTTACTTTTTTTTTTTGTTGTCTTCTTATCCTAGTGGTGGCCTTGCCCAACTATGAACTCATGTTCTACCAAACGTTTTAGACATTGCATTTAATGGGATTTCACTTTTCTTCTTCAAGTATTATCATTCTGAATATAAATCAAGATAAAATTTAAAATGCAAAAAGAGAGAGAGAGAGAGAGAGGGAGAGGTGCATGATTACCTTTCCTTTGGGCAATGGGCTTCTCAGTACAACGGGAGGAGCGGAGGAGGGGCAGCCCAAATGGGTGATGGGCGACTGCCTTGGAGCTATGGGTTTCTCAGAAAAAGAAAGAGAATCGTTAGGGAGGAGGGCAGCGGAATGCAGAGAGCTTTGTGTTCTACAGTTTTAACTTTTTTTTTTAACCCCACTTATCCACGTGTGCATTTCGTGCGCCTCAGGGGGGCTTTCTTGTAGCACTGTAAATCAAAAAAATTAATTGTACGTGATTTATGGTACGAGGATGATGAAAACAATTTCTTACTAATATTCGCATGCAGCTGTCTGAGCCCTTTTTCAGCGCTCTTCGGATTTTCAGAACAAAAATTCATGTTTTTAATATCAACCGCCACCTTAGCCCTCGTTTATTATGCGTTTATTCATACTGATTTCCCGTGAAAAAAGATACATTAGTCACGCTCTCTCTCTCTCTCTCACACGACACACACACACACACACAATCCAACAAAGAAATCACAAAAAAGAAAGGTCAGATAAAAACTACATCGCCAGTACCCTTCCCGTAAAAGCATTAGCTAGGATGCAGTACCACTACTTTTGCCCAACCGTTCATGTTCATTCACTTGTAGTACTGGACTTGGAGCGCCCAAAGTTGAGCAGCTTCTTGGAGTTAACCCAAGGCTTGACCACCACTGCAGACTCGAAAGTATTCGTCTCCCCACCTTTCTGGGTGGCCGAGATCACCAGGTAGTACTTGATTCCTGATACTACCTGCCTCTGCGCCTCCACTACCTCCACAAACGTCAGCTCGCCTCCGTAGCCACCTTGCCTCAAGCTCCGGTTATATTCCTCCACCGAGAACTTCCCCAGATCCTGCACCTCCTCGTTCGTCTTCACGTCCCTTATCTTCATCCTTCCTCCCACCAATCTTCCTCGGTAACCGTACGCCGATACAAAGAGCACGGAGAAGAAGATGGTGAACGCTACGAACTTCGCCGCCGGTGATCTTATCAACGCCATCGATGAGGACTCTTTTGGTGACTAATGAGAAATCCGCTTTCTTTTTCCCTAGAAAAGGAATTTGTTTCTCGTGTATGTTCCCTTTGTGTGTGTTGTGGATGGGAATGGAAAGGGTTGGGGGGTATATATATAAAAGAGAGATAGAGAGAGGGAGGGTGTTTGGACACGTAAATTGAATGGAAACACGAACGGCTCGCCGCGTATGTGAAACATGCGGGAAAACGACGAGAGACTCAGTGATGGGATTCTCTCTCATTGTGTCGCTTTATGTTTCTGTTCTCGAACTTGTGTGCTGTAGGGGACTTCTTATCGTCTCGGGCTGCTGCCCTTGTGACTGTTGCTGATTGGGTTTTGTGTTGGAGTAGTGATAATCATGAGTAACGTGTGAACAATATTAGAGAGAAGTCATTATAATAATGTATAATTTATATTTATTGTATGATTACTTCTAGTTGATTGTTTTCAATATTCATTTGGAGAGATGTGTGATCTACATTATGTCACATTATATGTGCAAAATAGATGCTATCAATAGTAGCTTCTATTTATATTTATTCGATAATCATATAATATTTTGTACAATATTGTACACAATACATGATGTTATAAAATAAGGATATTTTTATAAAATAATATTAATTTTATAAGATATTTTACAAAAGTATTTATTCTTTTAAAATATTACTGAATAAAGTATTGTATAAAGTGTTTATGTTTATCATTTTTCTTTATATTGTACATGCTTAGCAATGGCGTGGAGGAAAACTGGCCGTACGTTACGTAATAATAGGGCAGGTGCCACATTGATGGCTGCATCTACATGGTGGCAAGCTGGCAAGTTGCCACCATCACCACCGCCACCTTTCAGAAACGGGGGCTGCGGGGTCAGCGTTTTTACACAATGGCAGAGACCTTACTCATGTGTGCAAAATTTAGGAAGAGGACAGCCACCATAGCAAAGCACAGCACATGGGGGCTATGATTGGCCAGGCTTATCCGTAGTACGAGTCCCCTCTTCCAATCGATAGCTGTTCATGTTGGAGATATAACTCCGTTAATCATCCCTTTCTTTAATGCATGCCTACAAAACTTTTGATCTCATTATTATAATTTTTTTAAATTTTTAAATAAAATAAAATAAATAATTTAATTTTTTAAAGTTTTAAAATAAAAATAATATTTAAAAAATATTTTATAATAATATTTTATTTAATTTTTAATTTTTATATCAATTCATGATCCCATCTCATCTGCAAAAACAAACGAAAACCTAAACAACCAAATTGAAACTGAAACTCTCTAAATTTGGGTTGTGTTCTGCCAACTTCAAGTCCAAAGTGGTACCCCTTTACTTTAAAAGGAAAAAAAAAAAAAACAATGTTTGAAATATAAGGTCATGAAGATCATTGAATCGACTGCAAAGATATATAGTAACCCCTGATATTAGGTGGTAGTTAAGGATCTTTAGTACTCTTTTTTTCCCTATTGCGAAGTTATAAAAGGAAGACGTGTAACTTGTGTTAGTGTTTTTCATGTTCTCATTAACTGAATTTCTTGCATATTCAGTACCCGTCCTGCTGCACAACCAGAAGTGAAGGATATTATTCGTTTAATTAGAGCCCGCATCTCATGACATGTTAAAGATTTGCGAAAAAATCAAATAATAAATGAATAGTTAGAACACTTATGTTGGCCATTGTTGATGATCAAGTATTCATAGAGCCAATTATTTCTTAATTGTGAATAATCACAGTTTTTCTATATAGAAAGTGTTGGATAGAGGTAATTTTCAGACTATCTAATTTGAAAAAATCTATTCATCATCCTAACTCCCATCATCCTCTCATCATCCCATGATGTGGCATTAGATGATAGGTTCACAAATAAAATGTAATAAATAATTTCCAATTACCTAATACCACATCATAGGATGATGAAAGTTGGGATGATGAGTAGTATTATTCATCTAATTTTTACGTTGATGTTGTGACTGATAGAGAAATATCACATGCTTTTATATAGATAGGCCAAGACCCTTATCCATAAGTTTCTAAGTGTTATTTCCTTTGATCAAGAAACATAACTATTCATTAATTATAACATTTTTCAATGAGCCGTTATCTTTATTTTTAGGTACCCAGAGTTTAACTCTTTAAAAATAATATAATATATAATATATTTACAAAAAGTGTGACACGTAAACCACTTTAATAAGTGCATGTTTGGAATTACAGTGGGTAATATAGTTTTTAGCTTTAGAGCTTTTATAAGTTGTAAAACTTAAGTAATAAACTCTACCATTAAAAACTTATTTACTGTTTGATAACTATATGTCTAAAATATTTTCAAACATGCTACATTTGTTTGAAAACAATATAAAAAAATTGATTCAAAAAAATATATATATATAAATACTTTTTGAGGTAGAAATAACATAAATGGTCATTTAGTGTCGTTTCTTCAATAAAATCACATGACAAAGTTGTAATTATCTGAAAGTTATATGACATTTTTGCCCATTGACAATCTTCTTTAAAATTGGAAGTTGGAGCTACGTTATGCATTTTAGAAAAGTATGTTTGAGGGAAAGCATCTTTTTCTTGAAACATACTTTTTATTTATTTTTAGATTAAAAAGTATTTTAATATGTAATAAGCAAACAATTTAATTTTATTATTAAAGAGTTTTTGAGACTATTTAAGTACTTTTACGCCCTTAACGCAACCCCAAACAGACCCTAAGTCTCCTATAAGGAGACGTACTTTTTCATTCTCTCACTTGGCTTAGAGCATTGGCATTGGCTTCATTAAAGCCATCTTCAAAATTTGATGAAAAGTACATATTTTCCATAAATTCAAAACCTCCATATCCATAACCCCACATTAGATTAGCCATTGGATTCATTCAAATAATAATATAATATTATTTTTTATAATAATAATATTTTTAATTATTATTTTTTCATCTTTTACAATTACACTAACTATATGTACATTAATAATTTAATTTGATATTTAAATTATTGTTTCTCAACTAATTTTTCATTAACTTGTTTCCAACCATAATGTAGTCAACCATAGTGTAGCCAACCAACTTGTTTCCATCATAAAAACAAGCTGCAATCCAAAATACAAAAATTAACAACAATTTATAACATTAATTTATAATACAATGACCAAGCCGCATTCCAAAATCCACTAACATTCAGTATCACCCAACAAAGGCCAAGCTGCAGTACATTTCAGTATCAACATTTCCACCAACATGTTTCTACCCAACATTTCCACCAACAAACCAGTTCATAAACCAGCAACTTCAATAGATTCACATTTTAGTATCAAAATAATGTAATAGCTCCACAAACCAGTTCATAAACAAGCAAATGAAAATAACAGTACATTTCAGTAACAGTACACTTCAGTACATTTTAGTGTCAGTTTTACACTTCAGTAGTAGTACACTTCAGAGGCGATTAGGGACCGTGGTTTGGGGAAACTTTTTCTTGAGTTGAGGAGGCTGGTTGGCTGCTGAGAAACAGCCTGCAGGAAAAGTTGCAAGCAGACCCAAAAAGAAAAAGGCCATTAGTGCCATCATTCTCCAGCCGTTCGTGATTTGCAAAAGCCCCAAATGAGCTTGAAGTTCCATTTATTAATTTAGAGTTGCAGGAGAAAAGAAAGGAGATGAACCTATGGAGAGGAAAGTTGCGCAAGGAAGTCAGAGCACAATTTGTGAAGCCCGATTCTGCATTGTCAAAACGAGAGGAAGAGAGGAAGAGAGAGAGAAAACATGCAGGGAGGAAAGTAAAGTGAGAGGGAAATGAAAAAAAGGCCGTTGTGGGATTAAATGGGATTAAAAAAACACATTTGATTGATGAACAGTAACCCTTCAAATTGGAAGAAATTCTTAGTTTTACTGTAGCTCAAAACTTCCCACTTATCCATTTGACTAATTCAATGCAGCTGTGTTTTGATGAAATTTATCATATTTTACATTTGGCTGGGCTTTTGATGAAACCAATATCAATGCTCTTACATGTCAATCATTTAAAATCATCTGGGTAACTAAAATCAAATATGGTCACAATTAAAACTACTCAAACCATAACTTTTAGAAAAAGATATAATACATGAATAATGGTGGTTTTGTTATTATATTAACATTTCCTTTCATGGATTACAATGTATTACTCTCTCTAAAGAAATTTCATATGTGATATATCTCTTTATGTATGATTTATAGCTTCCTACAGGTCACAGATTAGGAGCAAATACTTTATGTGCACAAATAAAAATATTATTCTTGACAATAACTATTGTTTACAATAATCAAATCAAACATAAAGTGAGCTTATTAATCCCTTGCTCTCTACATGTATCAAAACATTTTTATTGAAAGCCCTTTTGTCACAGGATTTGTAATCATAAAAGATGTACTTGTATGCTTTATTGAGACTTCGCGTTCCTTAAGGTCACGTTTGGATACGCAGATAATATGAGATGAGAAGAAATGTTTTAAATAGTAATGAGATATTTGAGTTAAGATGAGATGAAATAGTTTGTAAAAATGTATGTGTTTGGATAATGAGATAAGATGATATAGTTTTAAGTTTTTGGAATTTGATAAAGAGATGGGCCCCACCAATGATTGAAAATCATTTAATATGAATCTATTAAAAAACTTATTATTTATTATTAATTAAAAAATATTAATAAACATGTTTAAACCTTATAAAATATATATTTGTGTGGGTCCCACCAATTTTTGTTGTTGGCCAAAAAATTCGAAATGGGATGAGAAAGTAAAGGAGGACTGTTCACTGTTAGACTTTTTTATTGTTCATTGTCAGTGGTTTTACTGTTCACTATCAGAGATATACAAACTTTTGAAAAAAAATTCACTGTTCAATGTCAGTTTTTTTTACCATTCACTGCAATTGTTGAAAAACTTTTGAGATGAGATACAAACTTGAGAATGGCCGTTTGGATACCTAGAAGAAATGATCCGTATAACTCAGATGAGACAGTTTGTATCTCATCTGGGCATCCAAACCAGACCTAACTCTCTTCCGACAACAAGATACTTTAATATGTTTACTTTTGCTCCCACTTTTGATATTCTTAGAAAATGAATATGCTGCCAAATTATCACAGTAGATTCTTAAAGGTTTAGATATTGAATCCACAACTTGAAGCCCTATGTTAAAACTTATCAACCATTTCACCTGAGAAGTTGCATCAAAACATTCTAGAAACTCTGCCTCCATAGTAGATGATTGAATGATTGCATGTTTGGTGCTCTTCCACAATATAGCACCTCCTGCTAGCATGTAGACATACATTAAAGTGGACTTTCTAGAGTCTTGTCAATCCTCAAAATCTGAGTCTAAATATTCAACCACTTCCAGACAATCAAACAAGCTTGTAAGTAAGCATATGAATGTTGGTTCCTTATAAATATCTTATAACCTTGTCATCAGCCTTCCAATGTTCTATCCCAAGGTTGTTTTGGTATCTTTCCAAGATTCCCACAACATATGCAATATTAGGTCTTATACAAACCTTGCGTGCATTAAACTATCAACAATAGATGCATATATCGTGTTTTCTACTTCTTTCATTTTCAAAGCATTTTCCGGACATTGACTTAAACTAAACTTATCACCCTTTAGTATGGGTGTTGCGTTGGGTGTACATTCATTCATTCTGAATTTCTCTAACATATTTTCAGTGTATACTTTATGAGAAAGTCTTAAAATTATTTTAGATCTATCTCAATGAATCTCTATGCCTAAGACAAAAGAAGATTCAGCTAAATCCTTCATTTCAAAGTTTTGGAATATAAATTTTTTAGTGTCATGTAGTAGACCCAAATCATTAGTTGCAAGCAAAGAGTCATCAACATATATGATTAAGTAAATAAACTTACTCCCAGTAAATTATGCCATATGCATTTATCTACAATGTTCTTTGTAAAACTAAGTGAAGTAATAACATTGTGAAATTTCAAATATCATTGACGAGATGCTTTTTTCAGTCCATAAATTGATTTCTTAAGCTTGCAAAATAAATTATCACATTTATCAGGATAAAACCCTTTATGTTGTTTTATGTATACCTCTTCTTCAAGAATCCCATTAAAAATTTTGTTTTGACATCCATTTAATGTAACTCTAATCAAAGTGAACTACTAATGTCATGATCACTCTAAAAGAATTATTTTTAGAAACCAGAGACAAAGTATCATGGTAGTCAATACATTCTCTTTGTGTAAATCCCTTAGCTACAAGTCTAGCGTTATATCTACTGATATTACCATTTGAGTCTCTCTTAGTTTTATAAACCTATTTACAACAAATGGCTTTAACTCTTTTAAATAACTCGACAATTTTCCAAACTTGAATTTTAACCATGGATTACATTTCTTTCATCATAGCATCATGCCGAAATTTTGAATTTTCTCCACTCATGGCAAGTGAACATGAGATGGGATCGTCTTTAGGTCCTACATCAGAGTTAGACTCTAGTAGGTACACAAAGTAATCATTAGAAATAACAGGCTTCCTTGTTCTTGACGATCTTCTTAATTCGGGTTTCATCCGTATTATGTATATGTTGGACTGTAGAGTTAGAGTTGGTATGTTCCTCTTGAGTTGGTGGTGGTTCTTAAATTCATTGGTCTTCCAAGTGTATCAGATTGATTTCTTTGAATGAAAATCATTTCATTTTTATTTGTAAATGTAATATTTGAATTCCATATCTCCCACCACTCTACCTTTCGAGGAACATTATTCCCACTTATTTCAAAAAGCTAAACATGTTTTGCACTTCTAGCTTCCACAATTCTAGGTGTATGTGAGAGACAATAAAATCCATAAACCTTAGAGTTTTCTACATAGCCAATGAAATAACCATTGATTGTCCTCAAATCCGATTTCTGTAGTTGGGATTGTAGACCCTAACGTCAACTTGACAACCACATATGCACATATGTCTTAAAACTCTAAGGGTACAGTTTTTAAGATATACACTCCAATTTTTAAGGTCTCACTCCACAAAAATAGAGGAAGATTATAATTATTAAGCATACTTCTTAACATATCCATAAGGGTACAGTTTTGCCTTTAAGTAACACCATTTTGGAGAGGTGAACCTAGCATGTATACTAAGTAATTATGCCTTATTCCTAGAGAAAATCAGAAAATGAACCCGGTCATTGCCTTAAATCTATGTATCTACCATAATACTCTCCACTCCTGTCAGACCTTATGATATTTATTTTATTTTCTAACTGTCTTTCTACTTCCTTTTTATATATTCTGAAAGCATCTAGTGCTTTAGATTTATCAAAATGGAGATAAAGATACATAAACCATGAATGGTCATCAATAAATGAGATAAAATATTACTGACCATTCAAACAAGGGGTACTAAATGGACCACAGATGTCATGTATATGATCCCACGAATTTCCTCACTCATCTTGGCACCTTTACTGGTCTTGTTGGTTTGTTTACCCTTTATGCAATCCAGCACAAGTACCAAAATCTGAGAAGTCTAAAGTCTTTAAGACTCAATCATTAACTAATCTTTTAATTCTCTCTATGAAGATATGTCTCAATCTCCTATGCCATAATATAGAGGATGACTCATCAATAGTATTATGTTCAGTATCAATAACATCATGCAGAGTTAATAGACTATTTTCAAAACCGAATCTAAATTTAATTTATATAAATCATTAACAAGGTCCTAGAGCCTGCAAATGTGGAATTTTGAAATACATAAGCATTTGAATTCACAAAATTAAACTCAAATCCTAAAGGTACTAATCTAGATATAGAGACCGAGTTTCTAGAAAATGAAGGTACATAAAATGTGCTTTCAAGATTCAAAATATAACCATTATTTAAAATAAGTATAAAAGTTCCTTACAGTCTCGACGTGCAAATGCATCCCATTTCATGAGTAGATGCCTTGTTCACTTTCCATTAGTTTTCTTAGGTTGAGAAACCCCTGCATGATATTAAGAACATGAATTAAGGTACCTAAATCAATCAACCATGTATTATGATGAGAGTCTACAAAGTTGGACTCATAGCACACAAGATAATTGAGATTTTCTTCTCAAGCCATGATTTATACTTTATGCAATCTTTCATCTTGTGCCCATTTTTCTTGCAAAAGAAGCACATATCAATGTCTCTGTAGCGTTTGGATGACACTTTTCCATCATTCTTCCACTTTTAATATCAACACTTGTCTTTCTTCCATTGTTCTTTCATTTAGTAACAAAATGAGCACTCTCAATATTTTCATGTTTCAATCTCTCTTCTTCTTGTACACACATGGTTAAAAGTTCATTAATAATCTGAGATCTTTCTCCCCACCTGCCCCCCTCCTTTCCCTTTCCCTATTTCATCTCTCTTTCATCTTACTTGATTTTTCTAATGCAGAGCGCATAACTGATGGATGAGAACCAGCAACTCAAACAAGTATCGGGTCTTCTTAATTTTCTTTTCTTTTATTTGTTTCCTACTTTGTCATTTTAATGAGAATGTCTCTTCAACAAATAGTGATTCTTTTATAGATTTATAAGCTCACTAATAATCCTCCCAAATTTAGGAACAAATGGATATTTGTGTGTAATTGTGTCGGAGATAGCTGACTTCATTAGTGGTCTTAGATGTTGACTTGACTGCCGCTAGGAAAAGAAAGAAAGAAAATAATAACTTTGTTAGAATCCTCAAGATAATGTAAAAACAAGGCAAGGGACATATACTAAATCCATGGCATATATCATATAGATTTATGAATCTAGAGTTTGTTGTCAATTATAGCCACCCTCAACTAAGCTAGGCTTCGTACCTTGTGATTTATGGATCTGGTTTCTATTGTCAATACCCACCCTCAACTAAGTTTGGTTGTTAACCTTGTATTTTAATTAGATAATGGTGGGAGTGCTAGTACTACTTTTCAATGTTTTAAGCTATTCATTGTCCACCTGGAGGCAGCTTTCTGAATGTTAGCCTTTGTCCCTACCCTTAACAAAGACTTAATTCAAATAATGGTTGCAGTGGATTCTAAAACTGAAGAAGTCTTCTAAAACTGGAGGTGCTTAGATTTGGTTATGGTAGAAGGTTTAGCGAGGTTGTTTTGATGAATAGGGATATTGACTAATTTTAATTTCATGGGATTTGGAAAGATCTATTGCTTGTAAAGCCACAAAGTTGAATGATGGGAAAAATATTATAGTTGCTTAGTTTTATACATTTGAGAGTAGTGGTGACAGTTGATCATCTGATATTGCATTCTACAATGGCAAGTAGGTTGTGGTCATTAGCTTTATCATTGTTTGGATTGCACTAGGTGATTCCTGGGATAGTTAGGGAGGTTTTAGGTTGTTGGAGCGAAAGGTTTGCTCATCAAAAGAGTGGTGCAATTTGGGGTGTGGTTCTGCTTATTGTCAGGTGTATACCCTTGCTCATTATCCACCAAAGCCTTTAGTTATCTCTAAACAGAGCAATGTGGCTTGAAGCACTATGTTTATTGCATTTCACTTGAAAGGGTTCCCTTTATAAAGTGTTAATTAAATACATTAATAGGGTCAGAAAGTTGCATGGTATTTTTATCTTTATATATTTGAAGAATTTATTATTATTCTTCTTCTTCTTCTTCTTCTTTATTGTCATTGCATATTTGAATAACTTCTATGTATGCTCTACATCTTCAATTTTGGTAGATTGTCATAGTTTTTGACTTTATTTAAAATATGCTAGGATGAATGAAACCTTATAATTTTGGATTCTTTAGTATGATTTTTCTTTCATCTCAGATTTCTGTTCATTTTCCTTTAAAGACCTATTAATTGGTTATTTGGTATCATTAATTATATTTACATTTATATTAGGATATTGATTTGGGATGATGGTGTTGAGGTCATGTTTCACGGCCTGGGCAACTCCGCGATGCTAAGCTCGGTTTGGATCCTATTGAGATAGAGAATGGGGGGCTCGGGACGTCGTGGTACCTCCGATGCCTAAGTCAATTGTAGGGAGGGGGGACAAGGCTTATGTAGGAGAAAAAATATTCAATCAGAGAGAGAGCCCCCCAGAGGGTATGTGGAGATATTTAAATACCTGGTCAGTGTGATCTTCTGATGAAGGGATTCGAGGAGGTTTTGCCCGTACCTGTCAGCCGGATCGTGGGGTTGTTGCCCATATCGTTCCCTGACGCGTTCTGTGTCAGCCTTTCGTCAGGCGGCAGGGCCCCATGCCTGATCATGGCTATCACTGACACCTTAGTCCAGGCCATGTCGTGCTTGGCGTTGTCTACCATTTAATGTGACGTGGCTGTGGTTAGGCGAGTCCGTCGTCAGTACTTGAGTGCAAGGGTTGTCCTTGGCACCATGCTCCTGAGTTGTCCGCACCTCCGTCTACGCTGCTATCAGTGCTTGGGTGTCAAGGTCATTCCTGACACCTTGATCTGACTCTAACGCCTTGATCGTGGGTGGTCAAGAGTAACCCATACTTCTGACCGGGCCCCCTGCAAGACACATCTACTACCTTTTCCCACCATGGACCTTATGGGTTGGCTTGGCCCTCTTCGGCCTAGTCTTGGCCCATGTTAGTTGAGCTACATGGGTCAGACCCGTTCAGTTTAGCCCAGGTCTAGGGGATTACTTCTCTCACAGATGGTTTCTGCCAAAGGATACAACTAGAGCTCTTTTTCAAGATGTCCTATGTAGAAGGGTTAGTGACAACTATAGATTTAATATATAAATCCTTTATGGATTTTTGTTTCTCATTCTCACATATGCAAAACAAGATTTATTCATGAATTTTGGTCTTTCTCATATTAAAGGATTGGCCATTTTTTCCTAATTTTCTTCAACTTCCAGCTTTACGTTACTTTATAATATTTGTTTCTTTTCTTTACATGTTTTTCTCTGACCGAAGGTTATTGTTATCCCCAAGTGGTAGATTCTCTTATAAAGTATTTCCACTTAAATGTTCTCTTATAATGGCTCTTGGATTTTCATTAGGAGTTTTTCTTTTGAACATGTTAGTACAATTGTACATATTTTTTTTAAATCTTTATGTCTGTGAATTTGGATCTCTAGGGTTCGTATATATATTTTTACCCTATATTAGACCATTTCTTTCGATTATTTTTAGCTCAATCTCATTTTCTTGCATTTTCCGCGAATACTACTCGCAGCAAATAGTATTCACGGCAAATAGTTTTTTTTCTGAAAGTGATTATTTCTTTAGATAAAAATTATTCGCAAATAAACATTTTCGATTAAATTTTTTTGCTAGAAATAGTATTTCCTACGTAATGTTTTTGTCAAAAGCACTGTTTTAAATTTCGTACCGTACCGGCCGGTACAACCGAAATTTTTCGTTTCGGCCGTCCGGCCGGTACAAGTACTATATCTGTTCCGTACCGGCTAAAATACCGGCCGGTACCGGCCATACCGGACTAAATTTCGGCCTATATTTCGGCCGGTACCGGCCGATATTTCGGCCTATGTGTGTGTGTGTTTTTTTTTTCAGTTTTTTCAAACTACAAACTTATTTTTTAACCCCTAATTCAGACTAGACTATTTATAATTTTTATATATATGTATTTATATATAATTTATTTATATATAGACTATTATTTTGGAATATAATTTTTATATATATTTATATATATATATAATTTATTTATATATCGACTATCCCGAAACGTTATCCCGAAACGCTATCCCGAAACGGTACCAGTACCGAAATATTTTGTTCCAGTGCCTTGACCGGTACGACGTCCGGTACGGTATTCAAAACATTGGTCAAAAGTATTGTTTTTCCATAATTTATCACCAAATGCTATCATATTTCCCAAGGTGAAAAAAAAATTACACGACTAATCTCATCAAAAAAGGTATATATTTTCGAAAAGTCCGACAACTTGTGGGATAAAACATTTATCTCATCTAATCATTACAACTTTTTCAAATTTTCACACAAAATACAATAAACAATTCAAATTTTTTAAATATTAAAACAATAATAATATTAAAAAATAATATACTAACAATATTTTATTCAACTTTCATCTCAAACAATCTCATCTCAACTTACTATTCGAACCTCTCATAATCTCCCCGATTATATTCCACATGCCCCCCACGGCTGCAATTAATCGAAAAATACTTTTTGCCACTGATTTCATACCTTTCTTCCACCAAAATTCATCACAGGAAAAATCGATATTCGTTGTACTGCCACCAAAGTTTGAAGAAGACATAATGAAGTGATGATCTAAAAAACACAAGGATCAAAGGAATAAATGGACCAAAATTTAGCAAGAAAAAAAGATCACATAAAGTAAAGGCAACAGATACAACCAAAATGGGGTTTTGGCAATCAAGGGAACATACGAAGACTTTATCTTCGACCTTTGTTCTTCCTCTGTCATATTTATAATTGTAATAGAGAGTAAAGTGAGGCTATGAGAAGTTGTAAAAACTTTAAAAGACAATGAATTTTTCCTTGTAAGACCTGTGGATGTAGACCTTGGAGCTAAACTATGCAAATCGTTATATCTCGTCTCTAATTATATTTCTTCTAATATTTAATGGAAAAACACTCCAAACAAGATGTACACTATCGTCAAACACGATGCAACTAGAGCTCTTTTTCAAGATGTCCTATGTAGAAAGGTTAGTGACGGCTATAGATTTAATATATAAATCTTTTATGGATTTTTGTTTCTCATTCTCACATATGCAAAACACGGTTTATTCATGAATTTTGGTCTTTCTCATGTTAAAGGATTGGCCATTTTTTCCTAATCTTCTTCAACTTCCAGCTTTACGTTACTTTCTAATATTTATTTCTTTTCTTTACATGTTTTTCCTTAGATTGATAACTAAATCTCTGACCGAAGGTTATTGTTATCCCCAAGTGGTAGTTTCTCTTATAAAGTATTTCCACTTGAATGTTCTCTTATAATGGCTCTTGGGTTTTCATTAGGAGTTTTTCTTTTGAACATGTTAGTACAATTGTACATATTTTTTTTAAATCTTTATGTGTGTGAATTTGGATCTCTAGGGTTCGTATATATATATATTTTTACCCTATATTAGACCATTTCTTTTGATTATTTTTAGCTCAGTCTCATTTTCTTGCATTTTCTGCGAATACTACTTGCGGTAAATAGTTTTTTCGCTGGAAGTGATTGTTTTCCGCTATAAAAATTCTTCGCAAATAGAAATTTTTTATTAAATGTTTTTGCCAGAAATAGTATTTCCTATGTAGTGTTTTTGTCAAAAATATTGTTTTCCCATAATTTACAACCAAATGCTATCATATTTCCCATGGTGAAAAAAGAAATCCCGCGACTAATCTCATCAAAAAATGTATTTATTTTCAAAAAGTCTGACAACTTGTGGAATAAAACACTTATCTCATCTAATCATTACAAGTTTTTCAAATTTCCATACAAAATATAATAAACAATTCAATTTTTTCAAATCTCAAAACAATAATAATATTAAAAAATAATATACTAACAATATTTTATTCAACTTTCAACTTTTATTTTAACCCATCTCATCTCAACTCACTATCCAAACTTCCTATAATCTCGCCGATTATATTCCACATGCCCCCCACAACTGAAATCGGTCGAACAAGACTTTTTGTCACCGATTTCTTGCCTTTTTCCACCAAAATTCATCATGGAAAAAATCAATATTTGTTGTACTGTCACCTAAGTTCGAAGATGACATAATGAAGTGATGATCTGAAAAACACAAGGCTCAAAGGGATAAATGGACCAAAATTTAGCCATGAAAAAAGATCACATAAGGTAAAGGCAAGAGATACAACCAAAATGGGATTTCGGCAATCAAGGGAACATACGAAAACTTTATCTTCGACCTCTATTCTTCCTCTTTAAAAGATAGTGAATTTTCCCTTGTAAGACCCATGGAAGTAGACCTTAGAGCTGAATTATGCAAATCGCTATATCTAATCTCTATTTATATTTCTTCTACTATTTAATAGAAAAACACTCCAAACATGATGTACACTATTGTCAAGCCCTACCGTGAGCCATTTAACCATATCTTTGGCATCTTCCTTTGACCAAAAAAATACATCAACATGTTTTAATAAGGGTGCAGACGAAAAATATGAATATCAGCTATTCGCAAAAAGGGTAGGCCTTTATCCGTTGTGAGGAGGACTTCATTCATAGCATGAGTTGGATTCATAGCTTTTCTTATTAATGTTAGATACAGTCATGAGCTGTGCAAGAACTGTGCAGTCCTTTTGAAAAAGAGTGGGGTCTACTATTAAAAAATTAAATTTTCATTTGTATCTCATATTTACTCACTTTTTTCAAAAGGAGTTCACGACACTTGCACACTCTATGACTGAAAATATCATTTTTGCCCACATATTGTTAGCAAACATTTCTTAGCTAACCTCTCCAAGGAAAGAGAATAAGATAAGCAAGCCATAGATGGAAGGTCAACGTCTAATTCAAATGACATCTCTCATTCATTGTCTGTAGATCAAGCCTCAGATGGGAACTAATCAATCCCTTGATCTTTGAAATATACTCTTAGTCCTCTACAATATTTTCTTAGTTGTACACGATCTGCTATATTGTATATTTCATTTCTTAATGTACATTCTATACTAAGTGTAAACAGCTCTATTGCAGTATATATCAAAGTTTTGAATTTCGTGCCGTACCGGCCGGTACGGCCAAAATATTTCGTTTCCATCACACATCCGGTACATTAAATATGCTATTTCTTACTGGCCGTACCGGCCTGTTTCGACCGGTATTGTGAATTTCGACCGAAATGGCCATTCCGGCCGATACTAATCCGAGATTCTGAATGTCAGTTTTGTAATTTATTGGCCATGGCAGTTTTGTAATTTAAATTTAAGATAAGGGGCATTTTTGGATTTTAAGCCATTAGGGTTACTTTTTACTTTTATTTCCTTTCTTCTTCTGTATCTTCTCGCATGCCGACTTCACAATTCACATCAAGTTCAGACTTCATCTTCAAGAATCAAAAATCAAAGATTCAAACTTCATCTTCTTCTTTTTTTCGTTTCATTTTTTCTCTTTTCTTGGTTTGCGGCGACGCCAATTCCTTTTTTTTTTTTCTTCTCTGGGTTTCCGATTTTTTTTTTCCTTTTCTTCATTTTGTTTCTTCTTCAAACTTCAATTTCATTTGATCTTCTTTTTTTCTTTTGGCCTACGCAAGTATGCACTACGCAACAGCAAGTCAGCAACTCAAGCTGATTATTTTCGAATACCGAAATATTTATCCGAAACGGTACACGAAATGGTACAGGTACCGAAATATTTCGTTCCAGTGCCTTGACCGAATCGGCCACCGAAACGGTATTCAAAACTTTGGTATATATGTTCAATCAAATACATGTTAGTTTGGGGTGCAAAATCAAACTATTCTATCATTTCTTTCATGGAGCTCCTATAGGACCACTCCTTTGATAATGCTCTAGAAACATGGAATCCAACTCCAACACTCTCGCTGCCACATCTATTGCAATTACCTTTGCCTTGCCTAGCATCACACATCATATATCCACCAAATTAGATGACACCAATTACCTAAACTGGGTGTCACAATTTCTCCCAATTCTCAAAAATCATGAACTTATGGGTATTGTGGATGGCATTGAGCCATGCCCATTGCAGCTCCTTACTGATGAAACAGGGAAAAACACCACCATAACCAACCTTGGTTACTCTTTGTGGCAAAAAAATGACCAGTACTTCCTTGGCTAGTTTACTACCACACTTTCTGATTTTTTTTTGTCCTCCATATATGGACTAAACACCTCAAGGCAAGTGTGGACATCCTTGGCAGCAAGATTTGCATCTCAATCTCCTTCAAGGGTTGCTTATCTAAAGTGCCAACTGCAATCTTTGTAGCAAGGTACTCAAACATGCTCTCAATATCTCGGTCAAGCCAAGTCTTGGGCTAACCAACTCATGGTTGTTGGGAAACTTGTGGAAGATTAAGGCCTCATCCCATACACACTGGGTGGACTGAACCCAACTTATACTGCTTTTATCACATCATTTCACTTTGCCACCTATGAACTTCCCATGTCCTTTCAGGATTTTCAAGCTGAACTCCTGAACTATGAACCATTGTTGAGAACTCAACATCACAACACTACAGACTCGGGCAACTTTGCCTTGTACATACATAAACCAAAGCCATCTAGATCAAACTTCAAGGGCAAAGGCTCAGGACAAAACAAAGATTATTACAAACAAAGCCAAAAATGACCAGAAAATAAGAATCCATTCAATGGTGACTCAAACTACACCAATTACAGTAGAGCACCTTGTCCAATATGTGGAAAAGCATACCACAAGCCCTAGATTACTACCAACACATGAACTTTGCATTTCAAGGAAATCATCCACCCACTCAACTTGCTGCCATGGTTGCTAGGACAATTTCCAACATGGAACAACCTCAAGAACAATCATGGTACACGACAGTGGTGCTAAGAGTCATGTGATTGCAACTTTAGAGAATTTATCAATCCAAGAACCTTACCAAGGTGATGAAGAGGTGGTTGTAGGTAATGGAACAAATTTGTCTATCTCAAATCAAGGATCCACTATGATGTACAACTCCAATACTCCCTTTAGATTAAACAAAATTTTGCATTGTCCCTTTACTTCTGCCAATTTATTGTCAATCCAAAGATTTTGCTCAAATATCACTACTGGTTTGCTTTGACTGATTCTCATTATTTTTTGAAGGACTGGTCCACAGGACAGACTCTTTTGCAAGGGCCAAGTAAGGATTAACTCTACCCAATCTTCTTATCCAAATTAATGAATAAGGCCAAACAACTTATAGCCTTTCTTGGAACCACAACTAATCCAGTCACATGGCATAGAAGATTAGGCCCTCTAGCCTCATCCACATATGATAAACTCAAGAGTGTAGTTCAATTTTCACCCAATAAGTCCAACTTGCATAAGACTCTTTGTGAACCATGTGAGTTGGCTAAGTCTAAGTCTCTTCCTTTTTCTGAGTCCAATAATATAACATCTAAACCCTTGAAATAATACATTCAGATCTTTGGAGTCTCCTGTTATTGCTAATAATGGATGCAAATACTATGTCACATTTATTGATAATTTTTCTCGTTTTACATGGATTTATCCTTTTCACACCAAATCTCAAACATTTGAGTGTTTTGTTAAATTCCATGTATGGTAGAAACCCTGTTGACTAAAAGGATCATGGTTTTTCAATTTGATGGAGGTGGAGAGTTTACCTCAGCTCAATTCACTAGATTCCTTATGTCTAGCTTCTGCAAAAACAACCTAACTACTCCTTTGTGAGGGTCTTTGGTTGTGCTAGCTTCCCACTCATTCGTCCTTACAACAGCCACAAGTTGAGGTACAAATCCAAAAAGTGCATCTTTCTTAGATATTGCTCAAATTACAGAGGTTACAAATATTTTGACCTAATGAATCTGCCCACCAAACAAATACCACTTCTTAGGTAATGAATGTCAGTTCTTAGCATACACAGACACAAATTATCTCTCCTATTTTACCAACTGAACCTACAAGTAATTTCTCTTCCTCTAATGTGTCCATTTCTGCTCACCCTTCTATTCAATCTAACTCATTGTCTCATCCTCAACCAGTCCCCACCTCTTTAAGTCAACCTATGGTAACTTGATCCCAAGATGGCTCTAGAAAATCCAGAACATTCTTTAAGTTCCAAATTTACTATTCCACCAAACATCCATTTCAAGCCTTCCATTCAATATCTATGCTTAGCACTCCAAGAACCTTTGCTTAGGCAGTGAAACAACCACACTTAAGGCTATGCAAGATCAATTTCAAGTACTCCAAGCAAACCACACGTGAACACTTTGCCCTCGACCACCTCACAAGAATTTCATCACCAACAAGTGGGTCTTTAAGATTAAGCAAAAGATATATGGTACAATTGATAAATCCAAGGCCAAATTGGTGGCCAAAAGGATTTGAGCAGAAGGATGGGATAGAGTCCGCTTTGATTCCATCAGAGTTGAAAAAATTAGAGTTCGAAGTCAGAGCTGATATCCGCTTTGACTTCCGAACTCCAACTAAACAAAAAATATCTGCTGCAATTTCCTTCTCCAGACAAAGAAAGAAAGTCTGCCTATTCTGTCTGTCTCAGTTTGTGAATCTGTCTCAGTTTGTTTGTCTTTGTCTATCTCAGTCAGTCTGTATGTCTGTCTATCATATGTCTGTCATTGTCGTTTGCTTTTTACGAGCTTTGCTTTAGTTCAAAATTTAAATCATCTTCCTTTTGGCTTTTGGTTCTTTTTTTTTTTTTTTTTAATTTTTGGTTCTAAGACCCCGTGAATGTTAGCTTCGAGGTACCAATCCCCACCGCTCTTTCCTTTTCATCAACGACTTGATCTTTTCATTTTTGACTGATTAATTTCTTTGATTTGGATACAGTGCACATATATATAGATATATATATACATATATTAATTAGTTTTTGGGACAGGTCTCTCAGTATTCATCTCCTCTCTTTAGCACCGACTCTCCTCCCATTTTAGTTTTCATTTTCTGTTTTTGTCGAGGCATCTTCCAGAAGGAGAAATGCACGGTGGGAAGTCTTTCGCCTTCAAGGAGATGCTGTTGCTGGATGTCCACAGTTCTACAGCTTAACAAATGCGCCGACTGAGCCATCTCTCTCTATCTCTCTCTCTCTCTCCCCCTCCCTCTCCGTGGCTTCGACCCTCCAGCTCCAACTCCAATCAGAGTCGAAATTCGAAATTACCGGAGTCAGAGTCAGAGTTGGAGTCGGAAGTCAGAGGTGGGCTTGGAGCCCACCCTATTTTACTGAAACCTTCAGTTTAGTAGTCAAAGCCTCTACCATCAAGAGTATACTTGCTATTGATGTCCAACTTAACTGGCCTATAAAGCAATTGGATGTGTCCAATATTTTTTTCCATGGCTCTCTTGAAGAAGAAGTTTATATGGAGCAACCCTCAGGCTTTGAAGATCAGCACTATCCAAGGCATGTTTATAAACTGCAGAAAGCAATCTATGGTCTTAAGCAGGCCCTCGAGATCTTGTTTAATAAGTTGGCCAGCACCCTCCTCAGTCTCAAGTTAAAGGTGGACTACTCCCTCTTCACCTTTCACCACTCCAATATTCACATATTTTTTCTGATATATGTTGATGATATCATTGTTACTAGTAACAGTTTATCTACCATAACTCATCTGGTTTCAAGTTTAAAGCAAAATTTTGACATGAAGGACCTTGGATCCATGAACTTCTTCTTAGGAATTCATGTGACTCAAACTTTAGAAGGACTTCATCTTTCTGAATCAAAATATGTTGCTGATATTCTTAATCGTGCCAAAATGATTGGAACCAAGCCTGCTAAGAATCCACTTCCTGCTGGCTCCAAACTATCTCAATAGGATGGGGACCCCCTTGAAAATGTTACAGAATATCACCACCTGGTTGGAGCATTGCAGTACTGCACACTAACTAGACCAGACATTGCCTTCTTTGTGAGCCAATTGTACCAATTCATGCACAATCCCACAACCACACATTGGACAGCTGCAAAAAGGATCCTTAGGTATCTCAAGGGGACCATTGATCAAGGCTTATTCTTTGAAAAAGGACCTTTACATCTACAAGATCCACAGTGACTCTGGCTAGGCAGGGAATCTTGATGATTGAAGATCCAGTTATGGTTATGCCATCTTTCTTGGTCCTTCTTTGATCAGCTGGAGTGAAAAGAAACAACTTGTAGTATCTAAATCAAGCATTGAAGTATAGTATAGGGCACTTGCAATGCCTAGTGCAGAACTATTTTGGCTAAGGATGTTGTTCCAAGATCTTTAAATCCCACTCCTCAGCGTTCCTACATTGTGGTGCGACAACTTGGGTGCCATTTCCTTGGCTTCCATCCCAGTATTTCATGCTTGAACCAAGCATGTGGAGGTTGACTGTCACTTCATACGTGAGAAAGTGATGCAAAAGGATATATAGATCAAATACCTCCCTACTATTGAGTAGACTACAAATATCTTTACTAAAGGTTTGACCTCATCATGTTTCATCATTCTTCGAGACAAGTTACAAGTGTGTGTCACCCCTATTAGCTTGAGGGAGGATGTCAACAGACATGTCTTAGCTAACCTTTCCAAGGAAAGAAAATCAGATCAGCATGCCATAGATGAAAGGTCAACATCTAATTCAAATGATATCTCTCATTCATTGTTTGAAGATCAAGCCTTAGATGAGAACTAATCAATCCCTTGATCTTTGTAATATACTCTTAGTCCTCTGCAATATTTCCTTAGCTATACACGATCTGTCGTATTGTATATTTCCTTTCTTAATGTACATTCTATACCAAGTGTAAGCAGCTCTGCTACAGTATATATGTTCAATCGAATACTTATTGGTTTGGGGTGCAAAACCAAACTATTCTATCATTTCTTTTACATATTAGCAAATAAGTAATCCTAAATACAGTCTTAGAGTATGCAAGTCCCATGTATTCCTTTTGAAAAAAAGTGAGAACTACCATAAAAAGTAGGTTTTACATATGGGTCCCATATTTTTTTTTTTAAGAGTTCGCAGAGTTTATGTACTTTAAGGTTGTACAAATTATTTTCCTTAGTAAATTAATAAATGATAAAGCACCAATTCCATCATAAGAAAACTAGTGCGCAAAAAGCTCTTTGCTAGGAGAGCCTTTAACCATATTTTCTCAATTAGTTTTGACAAGAGTAATGGTTTTTTTTTTTTTTTTTTGCATCATCTGGATTCGTTAGCATGCATATTGCATATCCATATTCTATAACACCATGCTCGTTTCCTGGCCATTTCACACCACTATCGCCACAAAAGTGGCTCTGCAGAACAAAGATCATAAACAAAGTTGAAAGCCGATTAGAAGTTTGGTATTGCCTCTAGGTTAATAGAACACTTAAAATAATTTTTAGAATGAAAATGAACCCTATATATTTTAGTTGAGTTATTGCTCAAATTTAATTAAATATGATGGAAGTAAAGAAAAAATATAAAGTATTTATGAAATATAGATGAAATGATTTGTCATTGAAAAATTATTCTTCCAAAAATATCAGACGTCTGTCCGTAGTTAATAAAATAAAAAAGCGTAAGAAAGGATTGAAAACGCTCCAGATCCAACACAAATTCAAAAAATGTTTTGTTTATTTCCCTCGTTGCTATCATATCTTATAAACAACAAAACAAAAACCACGGCATAAATGACCAAGGCCCTACACACGTGCTTTTCACATTTCCCCCAATTCAAATTCCCTCCCCTCCCCCTCTTACAACGGCTACATCTCTCTCTCTCTCTCTCTCTTCCCCACCCTTCTCCTTCGCTTCCTTGTCTCCCCAAACCCTACGCTCTCTCTCTCTCTCTCTCTCTCTGGACTTCTCTGTGATTTGTGCTAACAATGAAGCACTTCATGCAACCGAGGAACCCGATCTTGAGGGAGACGCATTCCACGGACCCACCGTCGTCCGCCAGCCCTAGCTCGGCCAAGCCTAGGCCGTCGAGGAAGCAGAAATCGGCCAAGGAAAATGCCCCGCCCTCGGATCCAAACGTGATGACTTGCGATCCGAAGCAGTCCCCGGCCAAGTTGAAGAGTCCGCTTCCGCCAAGGCCGCCGTCTTCAAATCCTCTCAAGCGAAAGCTCAGCATGGAGACTCTGCCTGAGAATTCGGTGCTCGGGCCTTCGGATTCTGGCGTCAAGGTATTCCTTGTTGTCACTCGAGGGTTTTGGTTTCAATTCGGTTTCTAGTAATCTTTTGGCTGCCGAGAAAATCTGGATCTAGTTTGTGTGGTCACTGAGAAAATCTAAAGCCACATAATTAATTTAAAGTAATCTTTCTACAGCTCGTCTTATTTATGAATTCTAAATGTTTCGTGTGGCTTCTGATCGAGCTGTTTGGTTGCAGAGAAATGGATATAATATCAATAATTACGCATAGAGATTCTGGTTTACAGAAGTCGAGTATGTCATGTCACCTATAGTGGAATCAAATTCAAGTTTGGCTGCTTAGAAAGTGGAGAAAAAGAATATAAACGAAAATAAAAGAGAAAAGCTTGTATTTTGTGTTCTTTGGCCTTCGTTTTGTAGTTGACAAATATAGTAAGAGGGTGTAAATCTCATATCTTAAATTTTATGCTAATCTGGTTTTTTAACAAATGAAGACGACACCTCAACATATTGGTAAGCCATGTTTCGTGAAGTTCATTTTGGTTCTTTAATGATAACCAACGCAGCTTAATTATATTAAAAGCATCTATTAGGACTAACTCAGCAATGATCTTTGTTTTAGGAACACCCATGCTCATAAATTTTGATGTCTTTATTTACTACATTTTCTCATTAGCTGAACATGGCATTTGAATCTCACTGATTGTGGAGGATACTGTCACAAATTTTCAGGTTGTGGTCCGAATGCGGCCGCCACATGAGGATAGGGATGAAGGGGATGTGATAGTTCAGAAAACTTCCAGTGATTCGTTATCAATTAATGGACAAACTTTCACATTCGACTCAGTCGCAGACATTGAGGCAACACAGGCATGATCTATGTTGATGAGATTATTTTCAGGCTTTTAGAATGTTCGTTGGTGTTGAATGCTAAATAATTCTATTTTATTTTCAGCAAGATATCTTCGAGCTTGTAGGAGCACCCCTTGTTGAAAATTGTTTGGCTGGATTCAATAGTTCTGTATTTGCATATGGGCAGGTATCTTTCAGTTTTCGTTGTTTCTTTTCTGATTTCATTACTATTTCAAGTATAATGCTCCTATTAATGTTCTCCATGTATCTGAAAATTTGATTTCTTTAGACGGGAAGCGGAAAGACATATACTATTTGGGGTCCGGCCAATGCCTTGTTGGAAGAAAAATTGTCCAGCGATCAACAAGGGTTAACTCCCCGTGTTTTTGAGCGACTCTTTTCCCGCATAAATGAGGTGAGCTATGCTGTACTTCATTTAAATCATTGAAGGTTAAATTGTATTGTAGAACAATGGTCCTAATTGGTGCTTTTGTGTTTCCTTTATAGGAGCAAATCAAGCATGCCGATAAACAACTCGAGTATCAGTGTTGCTGTTCTTTTCTTGAGGTTGAGTGATCGTAAATACTTTTGGTATGCTTGACCTAACTACACTAGTAAGCTTATGCCACTTGATTTTTTTTTTTTTGCAGATTTACAACGAGCAAATTACAGATTTGTTGGATCCAAATCAAAGAAATCTCCAGGTAAAAGGAATTTTTTATCGTTTCATATTCATGTATATATTTTTTTAAGTTTTTTTGCTGCTATAAACCTTGTCTTCTTTGGTCTTTTGTTGCCTTCTTCTCCCAGATAAGAGAAGATGTTAAATCTGGTGTCTATGTCGAAAATCTCAAAGAGGAGTCTGTACGTACAATGAAGGATGTGACTCAACTCTTGATAAAGGTTCTCTCTTTAATATACTTCTCCTACTGTAGGCATAGCATGAATATTTATCTTAATGTGGCGCTCATAATTTAACTGTTACTATACCCAAAAGGAGAGACGATAGGCAGCATACTTTGTGACCTGTTCTTGCACTTTTGTCGAGTACAAAATCACTGGACCATAAAACCGCATGTGCATTTCCAATCAAATTATATAATTTCATTTTGTTAGTATGTTTTTAGTTTGATAAATTTATATCCTGACAATTGCCTCCAAGACACTAGTTTTTGTTAAGGATCAGTTACATGGAAAAATTTTAAAGGGTTGACATCATGTTGAGTTAGGCAACTCTACATGTGCTTGTTACTACAAGAGAAGTTAGGCAACATGGCTTACCAATGGTGGAAATCCTTTCATTGTCATTTATTTCAATATATTAAGAGCCTTTTGTTGCGGAAAATTTTTTATACTTCTTTATGAGTAATTTTTTCTTTTTCTTTGTTTTTCAAATTTCGTCTTTGCAGACTGTTCCATTAGAATCAAAACTGTAGAAATGGCAATCTCAGACACAGGTTCTATTTCTAAATGAACCAAAAGAAGGTGTAAACAAGATGCATTAATTGAAGATCACAGTGGTGTTTGTCTTCTGGGCCTGTGATGTAGTTTTGAATAAGATTGACCGCTGCATTTTAGCACCCTAAATTACATATAATTGAAAAAGGGGAGACATAATGACCTAAATTAGAGATTTGAATCATGTGATTGAAGGTTCTTTTCCCAATCAAGGAGTTGCAATATTTTGGAACTTGTGCCAGCATTATGATGGAAAGAATGTATGGAGTGTAACATGTTTTTTTCCACCTTAGGAAATCAAACTTTTTAAGGGACATCATTTTCTACGTGATCTTTCAAGTATGAGTTTTCAAGACCGCTCCCAAAAAACTCAAGCAAACTTATCAAAGTATTTAAGCCATTGAGTTTTCAATAAATAAAGGGTGTATTACAATTTTACATTATATGGAAAATATTTAGGAACATTCCAAGATGGAGTATTGCACAACCAATATAGGATAGAAGTATTAATAAACAAATAGGAATGACAGTCAAAAGTTCACCAAGTAGGTTATCCTGCTTAACGAAGACAAATTAATATTTACTTCTTCACTTTGAGACATTCAAGGATTCAAAAGTTCAGTGGCTTTGGCCTCAAGCACCCTATGTGAATGATGAGGTCTAGGGCACAGGCATCTGATCCTCAAATTCTTTGGCAAGTTATACAAAAGATAATAAATAAGGTAAGGCTCACATGAAGTGCATGCCTTGTATACAGACTCTTTCCTAATGTTGAGGGGTGTACACATAAGGCCAGCCACTAGCAAGATTAATATAAAAAATTTGAATTTTACTTGGATAGAAAGTTTTTAAGCTAACAGTTCATACATTTTTATAATTTATTCCATTTAATCTGAAGGATTAGTCTCCATGTGATTTCCTCATTTTCAGCCTTTCAAATTCGATACGATGGGTTATATTTTAAAAATCAGCTTGTATTGTGGATTGATTATATTCAGGCATCATATTTACAAACACTGAATAAATTATGCAGGGGATGTCAAATAGGAGGACAGGCGCAACTAGTATAAATGCTGAGAGTTCCCGCTCGCATACTGTATTCACTTGTGTTGTTGAATCCAGATGCAAGATAATGGTATCCACTGTTGAGATTATTGGGTACTTAATTGCTATTTATAATCTACTATGAAATACACTAATGTGGTTAGGATATGTCTGTTAGAGGCATTCTATAAATTGTTTTTATAAATATTTTACAAATAAGAATCACTAGATTTTTTTTAGCCAAGTAAACTAATATTTTGTGAAGTTTTTTATGCCAGCATTCTATAGAGAATTTGCTGATTAGAAATGTGACAAAAATGTCTAGATTATATGTTTGGTGTTAGTGTTCTTGATATTTGTTGTTGGTTCAGATCATGTGAAACTCCTTTAGATCTTTTGGTATGTGATTGCATGTCCCTGTATTTGTTCTTGGTTATTAAACAGGCCTGCCCTTGATGAGAATTTTAGGTGTCAATGTGATTAATACATATTCTTGGCTCCAATATTGTCAAATGCAAAAGTGGACCTCAAGGCACCCAGTGTCTGCATTCTTAAGACATGAAGTGCCAAAAAGGCATTGGCTAAAAGTATCAAGTTCTAGACATTTTTTTATAAGTAAACTTATTCCCTTAAAAAAGTTCTAGAGATAATTAGTATACATGTTGTGAAAATGAAATGTTATCTATTTGATGCATTGGAATATCTAAAGTGAGACTGTGCTAAATGGATAAGAGCTGGTCTATAAAATGGTAATGCGGTTTTTTTTTCCAATTTTCTTTGCTTGTTGACCTTTGGTTAAGACCCTCCAAACAACCACATTTATAGATTCATGGGACATCTTTCCTCATGACGAAATTGTTCCTTTACTTAAGTTTTAGAAGCCATTTCACTAAATTATTGTTCTGTCCACATTTAAATATATTAGCTTTTAGAGAGGTGGTTGCCTCAAGCCACTGGAACTTTATATAAGGTGCTTGTCTGGGCATCAAAGCCACATTTATTGAAGGTGAGCACCTCCCTAAAGGCATCTTTCCTCAGGGCTACAATGGTGCTTTGGTGGTACCTTGCTTGGCCCAAGTGCCTGATCACCTTTGACAACATTGGTTGGCCCATTTTGTTGCACATATAGCTCTTGGGTTGAGCCTCTTTGACAAACAACAGAAATTATAAATACCTCTGTTTCTTTATTGTTATGGGATCACATATTTGCTGAAAGGATCTTATGTAAACCATTATTTTTCTAGAGCAAGGCTGATGGTTTAAGCAGCTTCAAAACAAGCAGAATAAATCTTGTTGATCTAGCCGGTTCAGAGCGACAAAAGTTAACTGGTGCAGCAGGAGAACGTCTAAAGGAAGCAGGCAATATTAATCGATCACTCTCACAGCTTGGGTATGGTTTAACATATCTTCTTGCATATTTTGTTTCATGTCAAGTGCATTTTGGTTATATTTCACCAATTAGTATTTATTCACTTTTAGAGCTATTTCAAATTTCATACTCACATAGCATTTAATTAACTTAATTAATATTATCTTAGTTAATAGACAAAGTTAAAGTCGTTCCCCCGTTTATGAGAAATTATCTTCCTGTTGCGATCAAAAGATCTGCAACCCTGATATTTTATGTTTTTATTCAAAAAAGTGAAGTGCTTCAGCCTTGGTGCTTTGCGCTTAAGCATGCTGTTACCAACACTCTACTATGCTGAAGGAGATGCAATGTTAGATGAAGAGTAATGGTAAATATAGGACAAGTTAGTTTTTGAAGATAGTGAAGAAGGGAAAGTATTAGTAATAATTAAAAAGAAACTAAAGTGGAGAATGAACTTGAACATGGAAAAGATGTCATTCCCAGGACACATGCAAGGTAAAATCACCACTTTTAAGAAACCTATAAAAGTCCTTGAAAAAAATGAAGAGAAATTTCTCTATTGGGGATGATAACATCTGCAATACTTGGGGTCCTCCAAAGATAAGTCAGAGCTGTATACACTCCAATAAATATGTACCATGGCACCAAACAAAATTTCAAATATTATAAATAGTAAATCCTGTCGTCCATCAACAACGTGTAGGCCTAATACACTAGAAGTCTACAATCTAGAAATCCCACCGTTCAAGAGACATAACTAATAAATGTTTTGAAAACATCAATAATAATTAAAATAAATCTCCAAATAGGATTTATAAAATATGTAAGCTATCAAGCCACACAAAGTGCCCCTAGAAATTCATTGTTCTCAGAAGCCAAGTTAGGTGCCTTCTATTGTTACTTTTATAAGCCGATCTAATTGCTTTGGATTATAAAATTTAGGCAGCCAGAATACACAAAAATATAATTTTCTCGGAGAATATAAATACTTAAATTTGGAAAATGTAAATATTAATGTGTAACATGCAAAGATTTGCTTCATCTAGTACTTAAAATCACTGGATTTTATATTAAATATGTAAAACTAAGTGATGGAATGAGAAAGGAAGTTGACAACTTATTTATACGATTAGCAGATAAATTGAAGTGACAAACATAACATAATGGTCAAAGGGCAGGAGCATAAACGTTTTAGTAGAATAGGTTATAGGACTGAGATTTTGGAATAGGATAATGACACAATTTGTCTTTGGCATGGATTAACACAAAAATTTATCCCCATTTATTTCTTCCTGAAGCTATTGATTGTTACAAATATCAGAATCGACAAAGATTTTTTCTGCATGGAAGTTTTTGTACTGAAAGTTTACATTCAGAGTATAGCTCCCCTCAATGGATTAGGAATTTAGCTCTTTTGAGCCAATTAATTGGTGGTGGTATCTAGAATCAGAGGGTCAGAGAGTACAAGGGAAACATTGAAAGATTGTTGTAGATAAATCAGGGATGAAAGGTAATCAATGTGTTATATGCATATAGTTAGTTTTACAACTTTTCGAGAAATCCACCTTATCTGAACTTGCACTTTTAGCAATTTCCCCATGGTACTTGCTCGCAGCCAAAGCAGGATTTTTATAGAAGTGATACACTAAATGTCATGGTGTTACAATCTTCTGTTACTGGCATATAATTCAGAGCTGAACAGATAAAAGCCCTATGTCGTGCTGAATTGGAAGGGCAAAAAGGAAGGACAACTGTTCTAGTTTTCGGCAGTAAAGCCATATTCTTCCCATAATTAGTGCCAATGACAGTGCCACATTTATTTTGTCTAAATCTAAATTTACTCAGATTTTGTGCCACCCCTACGTCTTTATTTGACTATCTTTTCTAATTGGGTTCAATTGCTGGAGTGCAGAAATTTAATCAACATTCTTGCTGAAGTTTCTCAAACAGGAAAGCAAAGGCATATTCCCTATAGAGACTCCAGGTTGACATTCTTATTGCAGGAATCTCTTGGGGGAAATGCAAAATTAGCAATGGTTTGTGCTATTTCTCCATCTCAAAGGTAATACTGTTGTCCCCTTCTTTCTTCATAGTAGTCTTGTTTCTTCTCTGTTTGTCAAATGGAAGTTCTCTTGGCTCAACATTGCAGTTGTAAGAGTGAAACTTTTAGTACATTGAGATTTGCACAGCGTGCCAAGGCTATTAAGAACAAGGCAGTTGTTAATGAAGTAATGCAGAACGATGTGAATCACTTGCGAGAAGTGATACGGCAGCTGAGGGTATATTTTTATTCGTAATAATTCTGTGTGTTTCTCCATTATGCCGAATTAAACTCATAAGTCTGACTTAAGTAGATGATTTCAACAGGATGAACTAGATAGATATAAGTCCAACCGCGGATACCCCATCGACTCTAATGGAGGTCATTCAGCAGCATGGATTCGTAGAAGTTTGAGTCTACTAAAGTCTAGCCTCAGTTGTCCAACGACATTACATCATGTTGACGATGATGGTGATGAGGAGATGGAAATTGATGAGGAAGCTGTCGAGAGGCTCTGTGTTCAAGTGGATGAGCAAATAGCCAGCAGCGAAGCTAACAGTAGGATTGATCTAGGGAAAACAAAAACTGTAGATTCAGACTTGCAACTTGTGACTTCTGGAGATATAAGTTTTAATGAGCCCGAGTGCTGCACATCTGGAGATGGATGTATCAAGGAACAAAGTTCTGAGGATACAGATGTTAATATGGAAGGAGCATCTGAACATGATAAGATAATGATAGTTGATTGTGCAGATCCTGTTAAAGACAGTTCATGTTCTTCTGATGTTAATGTGCTGGCTTGTCACAGTCTCCTAGAGGAAAACAACAGAGAAAGAAACACACTTGATGGGGATTCCTATTGGCAGCCCACTGAGGGGGAAAATATACTTGGCTCATCTGTCAATAAACTGCTAAACAAAGAATCACCAAGCAAAAATGTAATGGATAATTCTTCCTCAGTCACTGATCATCTTAATGAAGTTTCTGCCGGCATTTCCAGTGCAGATGCACCAAATGATTTTTCAAATGGCTCAGTGAATTGTGTATCTCCTCCTAGCTTAAGCGTAGTTCCATCTGATGTCTCCCCAATACTTAAGTCTCCAGCTCCAAGTGTTTCACCCAGAATCGCCATCAGCAGGAAAAGCTTGAGGACTTCATCAATGCTGACTGCTTCACAGAAAGATCTTCAGGATGACAGTATGTTAGTCCCTGAGGCTGCTCATATATCTTTCAAGAAATCCACGAGAAGCAGCATTAATACTATGTCCACAGAAAAAAGTAAGAACTTTATTTCACCAACTGAACATTTGGCTGCAAGCATCCGTCATGGCCTTGAAATTATTGATAGCCATCGCCAAAGTTCAGCTCTAAGGCGGTCAGCGTTCAGGTTTTCATTCAAACCTGCAGAATCTAAGCCAATTTCTCTGGTTGACAAAGTTGATGTGGGTGTGCAAACTTTTCCTGGTGATATACTAGAAGAAGATTCAGTTGAATTTATGTGTACTAGTTGCAAGAATAGAATGCAGCTAGGGGTCAAAGAGGCTGATGACGGTTCAAACCTACAGCTAGTACCTGTTGATAGTGCAGAGTCTGCTGAAAAATTAAAGAAGCAAGTTACCAAGGCAAGTTTAAGGACAGCTGGATTTCCAAATGTCATTCTGGGCTGTTTGTATGCATGAGTTAATCAATCCTTTTCATTCTCTATTATGCAGGCAGTGGAGAAGGTTTTGGCAGGAGCTATTAGGAGAGAAATGGCACTAGAAGATTTCTGTGCTAAGAAAACCTCTGAAATTGTGCAGCTTAACCGTTTGGTGAGTCTCTTTCAAGTTTTATTTATAGACAACTGTAACCAATATTTTTCTTTTGGTGTTGGCATGACCTTTTCTTTTGGTCATTTACAGGTGCAACAATACAAGCATGAGAGGGAATGCAATGCCATAATAGCACAGACAAGGGAGGATAAAATCCTTCGCCTCGAGAACCTTATGGATGGCGTTTTACCCACAGAGGAGTTCATGGAGGAAGAGCTACTGTCACTCACAGAGGAGCACAAGGTATAAATTTGTTCTCAAAGTTTTCTTTTCAGTAGACTGTGGGCATGTTTTTAACCTCTTTTCCACAGATTTTCAAGGAGAAATATGAGAATCATCCTGAAGTTTTAAGGACCAAAATTGAGTTAAAAAGAGTTCAAGATGAGCTGGAACATTATCGGAATTTCTATGATATGGGTGAGAGAGAAGTGTTGGTGGAAGAGATTCAAGATTTAAGAAACCAACTACAATTTTACATAGATACTTCATCCACAGCATGTCGAAAAAATCCACTACTTCAATTGACTTATTCATGTGAAACTCAATCGGCTCCACCTCTTACTACGATTCCTGAGTCGACTGAGAGTGCTGAGGAGAAACTTGAACGGGAAAGCATTCGTTGGACAGAGGCAGAGAGCAGATGGATCTCTCTTTCTGAGGAATTGAGACTTGAACTTGAAGCTAGCAGATCACTAGCGGAAAAGAGGAAGCAAGAACTAGATACTGAGAGGAAATGTGCCGAAGAGCTGAAGGAAGCAATGCATATGGCTATAGAGGGGCATGCACGCATTCTTGAACAGTATGCAGATTTGGAAGAGAAACATATTCAGTTGCTTGTAAGGCATAGGAAGATCCAGGAAGGAATAGAGGATGTCAAGAAAGCAGCTGCTAAAGCAGGAGTTAAGGGTGCTGAGTCCAAGTTCATAAATGCTCTTGCTGCTGAAATTTCAGCATTAAGGGTGGAAAGAGAGAAGGAGAGGCGATATTTTAGGGATGAGAATAAAGGACTTCAAGCTCAATTGAGGGACACAGCTGAAGCTGTGCAGGCTGCCGGAGAATTACTTTTGCGGCTGAAAGAAGCAGAAGAGGCTGTCGCGGCTGCCCAGGTGAGTTTTTGTTGGTCTAGTTTTATTGATGCTTTACGAGTTTTTGTCGTTGAGATTCACATTGAAGAAAATATGTTTAGATGCATATTTGGTTTTGATATGCATTGATTACATATGCTACATGGTAATATCCATCTCATAATGCAACTTAACATTGTCTTCTTTTCCTTTGATTGGTAAGTACACAAGCACCTGGTGGGTCTAGAACGCCAGACCTCACCCTCTCCTCCTCCACACTCTTATTCACAGCATCCAACAATTTTGGCTTAGAACCCCTATGTCAACCTTTATTCTATTCTTAAGGGGAAGGAGATAACGTTTTATTCTAAAGCACATTGGCTGCAGCGAAACAAAAGCATCCCTTCCAGGGAAATCTCGACATAACTTATTTGTTGTATAATATATAAATTGAATTTATAGTTTTGGCTTGGTGTAAACTAATATTTCATCAAATCATTGGGAACCGTTCGACAGATTTACATCTTAATTGAAGGTTACATCACTTGACTATATGACTCTTGTTATGGGGCCATACCACTTCTGGCTTAAATTTGAAAGTTTATGGCATCTTCTGATTTCTCTCTTCTTCAAAATCACATTACCTTGCCTTTCACGTTCTATAATCTCTCATAATGTTCGTGCTCTCTTCCTCTCTCTCTCCCTCAAGTTACATAATTACACTTAAGCCAATAGAACAATAAAAGCTTTTTTCTCAATTAAAACAGATTTGCTGCCTCACTCTCTCCATTTTACTATGTTGTTTGTCAAAATTCACATATTTGTGCATTTTTTTAAACTTCACATTCCATTTTGATATTTACTTATCTTTTCGATTGTTCTAAAAATTTTATTTTAAGTTGGTTTAAATAGACATAAATTTTGCAGTTCTTTTTTTTTTTTTTTTTAACTTTTATCAGTGCTAATGTTTACTCAAAAAGTAGTCCTGTAAAAACTCTTGGAACAGCTCTACATATATTAGGATAAATGTACATTTGACTAAATGTTACTAGAATTCAGGCTTTGGAAGTGCACGACTTATGCACTAGAATTGTAAAAATCATTCCTGCTTATTGCATGGAATTTGAATGTTGTGACCTTTGAACATGTTGGACGATGGTGAACGTCATAATATATGCAGCCAAATTTCGATCTTGGTATACATATGTTAGTAAAGGCTCTAATGTTGCTCCAAGCAAAAGCTGTGTCTCGACTTTCTACTTTGACTAAGTTGGAATTTCTCACTTTAGAGTCTCTATTGATTGACCACTGACTCTCATTAAAATATGCAGATGCGGGCTGTGGAGGCAGAGCAAGAAACTGCAAAGGCCCACAAACAGATTGATAAATTGAAGAAAAAACACGAGAAGGAGATCAGCACCCTTAATGAACTCCTCCTAGAATCTCGTTTACCCCGAGAAGCAACACAACCAGCTTATGATGATGCTCAAATTGCCACGTGCGACGCAGGGGAGACACGCAATTCTAGTGATCAGAGATGGAGAGAGGAATTTGAACCATTTTATAATGGCGAAGAAGGTGAGTTGCCGAAACCCACAGAAACCTTGTCATGGTTCTCTGGTTACGATCGATGCAACATATAGATGAAAATTACTGGCCTAAATGTATTGCACCACTAACAGTTTTTGTGATATAGCTCCAAAGTTGTAGCATATTTTTACTGGTCATCCGGTTCGTGCAGTTTGTAGCAATTGTGATTACCAATGTATGTGTTCTCATATTGTTTTTTGTCAATTCAGATTCCTGAGTTCATAAGATATCAAGATTGAATTCTTTTTATCCATTCCTACTTACATTTCCGGTTGCTTGTATTCTTGTCCTTTATTCTCACATATTTATCCATCTGACGTGTTTTTCTTTTATTTTTCCTAGTTCCCTTTGTCATTTACTTTCCATCTTCTTGTCTACCAAGTAACACAAGCACATGCATATGTTTACGAACACAGCAGACACACACACACTCAAGCACTATGCTATGGATTTGCTATCCATTCCCCCTATTCTAAATTGTGGTATTGATGAAAGGAAAGGGAGATGTGAGTCTGCATAGAGATGGGGCTTTTTAGAAGTTTCTGTGTAGTGGATATGGTGGGCCCCAGTTGCAGAGACAACTGAATTACAGAAAGATCAACAAAAAATAAAAAATAAAAAATAAACAGTGAAGAAACTTAGTTCAGTTCAAGCTTCAGATCATTAATTTGTTTGGTTTACGTGTCAAGAGGATAGGGGGGCCAATCTTCTTCAAGAGGATTAGAGAAGCATGTCCATGCCACCGCCCCACCCCACCCCACCCCTTCCTTTCGAAGTGTTTTAATATTGGATGCAAAAAGCAGGCATTCCACGAGTTCTCAGTCTGAAGCAGCCTCCTCCTGATGTGGTAGTTTTATCTTGTTTGGAGACCATTAAACAGGAAGCTTGTGGTCTTGTCTTCTCTGACATGAATCTATATCCCTACCAGTGGACCATTTTTCATGCCAGAAGGGCAGTTTCAGTGAGGTTGGGGGGGGCATGGAAGGAAACCAGTAGAGACCTCTCAACCCCAGCCATTAATTGCCCATTTGGAATACTTAAGAGAAACCAAGAAACAACCTAGCCATCACAATTTAAAGGTCGAAATGGGCCTGAAAGTGACATTTTATATAGCACCATAAATATATTTGTTTTTATTATATATATTACGGATATTTGCTCCTATGAACCTTTGTAATCAACTATTTCACTGTGGTATTACATCATGACTATTCCCCGTTGATATTATTCTTTTATTACTTTATTTTGAATTTCAAATTACTGAATGGAAAAAAAAATGATATATTCGTGAATTAAATTGATAAGTTCATTAATTAATAGTCTTTTATATTATACGTTTTTACCTTCTTAATTTATGTCCTTTTTATTTTGCATATTATATAAGTAGCTCTTGCTTCCTCTCTTCCCTTAAATAAAGTTTGGAAAGTTTCTTATAATAAACTTAGAAACAAATAAGAGTAAGGGGACAGAAAATCAAGTTTCTCAGCTAAGATTTTAAAGATAAATTGCTAACATCGTCACTCTTTTAAAGATTTTATTTACTTCACAATGTTTTAATGCATAATAAATTATTTACATATATATATATATATATATATATTCATTTAAAAAACTTAACAATCCGCATAAGGAATTACAACTGCTTAGAGCATTGACATTGGTTTCATCAAATGTATCTCTAAAATTTGATGAAAAATAAATATTTTTCATAAATCCAAAACCTCCCTAGCCATAACCCCATATTGGATTAACTATTGGATTAGTTAAAATAATAATATAATATTATTTTTTTAATAATAATATTTTTAATTTATTTTTTTTCATATTTTACAATTACATTAACTATATGTTAATTAATAATTTAATTTGATACTTAAATTATTATTTCTCAACTTAAACATATTGTGATTCAAAATTAGGAAACAATAATTTAAGTAAATAAAATAATGGTTATAGAGTGTGAACAGTTAGTCTTCAAATTTAGCGATGAACTTAAATGTATTGTAGTTTAAAGTTGAAGATTTTAGTGTATACTGAATCTAATGCAATGATTTTAAATACAAATTTATTAAATTTTAAACATGTCATACATTTGGTGAGTCCAATATCAATGCTATTAGAACTCTTCGTAAGAAATCTAGTAATGTAGTAAAACTTTAGGTCTGGCCCACATAAGAGAAACAAAAAGTGTGAGGTGTAATGAATTCAGAGGCCTAGACCTATAGACTTTTCTCAAATATAGAGTTCTTTTTTTCCATTTTTGGAGCTTTTGATCGAGAACGATAGGAATAGTTTACAGGTTTCCAAACAGTAGCTCAGATTTTGTGGAGACGCAGTTGCATGTAATGTTAAGAGTAAAAGTTGGGGCTTAATGATCAGTAATGGTTGGTGAAACGAAAGGATACTCTCTCTCTCTCTCTCCCACATAAAAAGGTTCCTTTGGTACCAACCGAAGTTAAAGCGACTGCTTCTTTAGGCGAAAGAAAGAGACATAAAGGGAGGGGGAAGGGAAGGGAAGGTGGTAATAGATGTAGCACCATGATGGAAATTTATGACAGCCTGGTAATTGGACCCCTCTCCAAATGATCACTACTTATAACCCCACAATAACCTAACACTTTCCATCAATCCTTCCTAATCACACTTCCTATCCAAGGACCCCCCCCCCCCCCCTAACTCTCACTTCCTTATTGGACCTTCCTGTGTAATATAAGGAGAGTCACTCTCAAGATTCGTCTGGATAAATGTTTGATAAATGTTTTAAAAATATCTGTAAATAATAACGAAATAATTTTAAAATATTTTAAAATAATTATATTCTCAAACAGATCCCGAATTTTTTACTTCTCCTCGTGTTACTCTTGATGTTTATATTATCATTCTTAATCACAACAATAGACGTAATACATTTTAATTGAATTTATAATGCAACTATTAAAATAAAAAATCACTTAAAATATGATATATTAATGGGTGTAATTTCAAATGACAAAATTTGACAAAAAATCATAATAAACTTTTTTTTTTTTGCATTATAAAAAAAAAGAGTTGAATTTAGGGTCTCAAACAAATTTCAATATCAATGTGAGTCGTGACCTATTTAACTGAAAATAACATTTAAAATAACTTCAATTAAATATTCTGAGAAATCCAAAAGATTTAACCTGTTGGTTGTTAAATAAAAAGAAGGGTAATAAATTATTTTTTGGCCACCGTAATTAAAACAGAGTTGAATTTTTTTCTTATAAGAATATTGGAAAAGTAGATTAGAGGACGTCAGCGTCAGATGTGATGGTGAAGATGCAGGCAGGTACCTAACAGCCCTTGGATCTTATCGGGGGTGCTTGAGAATTATATATCCAAGTAGTAATTATACTTCCAGGCACTAATTCTCCAAGTTGACTAACAACAAAGACTTGTCCCTGAAAAGATGGCGCAATTATCCTTCTTGATTGCTTTAATTTAATTCTGTCACTATTTTCCAACCCAAATCACACTATGCCAACAGTTTCTAAGAAACTTTTTAGTTTTTGAAATTCATTGCATTAAAATTAAATCAAGAATATGAGAAAAAATAAAGTGAAATAAGCTATTAGACTTTTATCTATAGGTGTTGGGTTTCTTCCTCCTCCGTATTAGGAGGATGGGTGTGTTGTTTACTTTTCCTTTAGAGGATGGAGTTTTGATGCAAGATATTTTTTCCTCTGTTTTACTATAGAAAATGATACTCTCTTTTTGAGAGTTTTCATAAAGTTAGACAATGCCCGTCCCAAAAATTTTGTGTACGGAGATGCTTACAACAGATTTTAGTTTGACTTGTAATTTGAATCACAAATATAACTTCTTTTATTGAATGAAATGAAATGAAATATATTTCTTATTTAAAAAAAATATGAGGAAAAATAGCAGCCTATATAGTTTGAGACTATAGCTAGTATGATGACAACGCTTTGAATCCTTGATTAGGAAAACTAGTAACGTAAGAGCTTAACTACAGATCAACCATTGTTCCTCATCAGCCGTTGCACACTTTATGTGGATTTAAAAAAAAAATTCAAGCAAAGCGTGTGTTTTGCACCGTTGGTTTTACTCTTCATTCAAATTTTGCATGCATCCTACGTCCCCCTCCCTCTCGTCGTCCAACACCCTCGAGCATCGTCGTCTCAACCGTCACCCAGCACCGACGACTTGTCGGAAGACCTCTGCCCATCACCACTCACCTGTTCATGGGAACCCCTCGTCGCCCAACACCCACAACGCACCCTCGACTCGTCGCCGTCCCTCTTGTCGCCCAGCACCCGTGACTCGTCAGCTTTCCCTCTGCCCATCGCCGCCCTTTGGGAGGGAACAAGCGAGGCATCTGTTCACGGGCTTCAGGAGGGAATCGCTAGGAAGATGGGGTCTGAGGGGACTTCAACTCGGGAGGGAATCTGCTCTGCATCTGAGGGGGCTTCGTCGAGCTCGCAGGATGGGACGCAAAAATGATTGGGAAGAAAAGAAAACAGGAAGAGAAGAAATAAAAATAATAAAAATAAAACCCCACACGTTAGGTGTGGGGTGTGAGATTAGCAACAGTTGCTGATTCATAGAGTTTTCTTTGGATGAATAGGAGCTTTGATGATTGCATTGGCGTGAGCCGTGGAGGTGCAATGGGGCGAATTTGGAAGTGCTTTGGTCGGAAAGTCTATTGAAATGATGTGTAGTGGTTTAAAGTATGGAGAAAATCAAGATCTTTTAGACCATTGTCATAAGGTCTGGTTTCTAAATGGGAGAACCAAGTTGAAACTCTTCTTATCAAAAACAAAAAATATGGAGAAGAAATAGCATATGAGATTGTACGTCTTAGGCAGCTCGTGAGGATCGCTCACTTGTCGAACAACTTCCTTTTGAGTATAATTAGAGAAATCTTTTAGTCACAAAGCGATCCCATAAAAGTAAATTTACAAACTGACGTGGCTTGATCTAATATGTTAAATTGTAAAACTATTTTTATCATAAAGTAGATCTGACGTATCATATGAAATTATATTAGTTTATGGGTTTATTTTTGTAGAAACTTTTTGTGGTTGTAGCACTTCTCAATTCTATTAAGAGGAATACGAGTGTCATCACTTGTATTTATTTTTCTAATTCATTTTTTTTTCTGTAGGGTACAAGTGGAAAAATGTATCCATACCAATGATATCAGTACTTGATCTTAACTTGCGTGAAGGATTTACAAACTGAGTTCTTTGAAAACTAAAATTTACAAAAATGGAAAGAGTATACTGTCCGTTATATCTTCTATAAAACTAATCATACAACCAACTTTTTCATGGACGAATTTAATAGAGTCTAGTGGATACAATAAAATGCAGTACACGATAAAGATATAGGGGAGTGATTAACAACTTTGCCAGAGAATCTCAATCAACAGTAACCACCCACTCATATTTTCGGCTGTTCAGTAGATTTTAATGACACTGTGTCATATTTTTCACAGTTTTATGTACGTTTTACTGTAATTCCTTGTGATAATTTAATGGCAAAGATTTTGATATTGATTGTATGTTTCTTCCCTACCTAAAGTTCGAACACAGGGACTGTAAACTGTGGAGAGTTTTTCCTTGACTTGCTTGGATTAGTCGGAATTTTATTTTCTTTGGGATCTAAAGTTCAAACATTCAGGGACTATCTGATTTTGGGAGAGTTTCTCCTTGACATGTCTAGATTAGTCGGAATTTTGTTATAGGACAGCCTTTGCTAATAAAAAAGAATGTAGATATGTCATTAAAGATCCGATTTTGGGTGTTAAGGTATTCTCAGAGTATATCTGATTATTATTTATTATTTTATTATTATTTTTCACTATTATTCACGAAATACTTCAAAATACCACATTACTCAAACGCAACCATATGAATTTCCTTTTATGTTGAGCCGTACCTGACTACAGACAGATTGAGCTGAAAAAATGGACAAAAAACAGCAAATTTGTCCATTGTGTTTCACTTTTATCCATGGCCAAAACAAAACCAGTTTGTATATAATAAAGACAGTGGAACTACCACATTTAAAACAAGTAATTAACGTACCAAAAATCCATTAATTTAGGACCGGACATAGCGGCCAAAAAGGCAAATAGTGCAGCAGATTACTTTTGTTGTTGTTGTTTAGAAGCTGTATTTTCATGACAGCCTTTGATTATGGAAAGTACCCCCAACTTCTTTATTTTATCTATCTTCAAAGCCAAATGGTATCCCATCCATCTACATCTCAACTCCACTACCACTTTATTCTCACACTTATTATCCTCCATTTTTCAGGTTTCCTTTTTACAAAAAATGCTCACAAGAAGTTGGGATTTGTAAAAAGTTTATGTTTCTTATTTTTATTTTTTGTTTTTATTCCTCAGCCAAGTCAGAACTTCACCACTGCCAACCAGGCTAATGCCCTTTTCATTGCTTCATATTCTAAGAGTAGAATATTTTCTGGAAAATTGCTATAGAGACAAAAAGATTATATAAAAGTAAACTCACAAACTAACATGACTTCATGTGATCTGTTAGATCTACTTTACTCTGAAAGTAACTTTACAATCTGATGTACTGCATCAAACCACATCAGTTTATAGATTTTATTTTTATGTAATCCATTTGTATGGTTAAAGTATTTCTCTATCTTCTGGGTTGGGTTAGGAAAAGAAGAGATGAGAAAAGAAATCAAACTAACTGTTTTGCAGTGAATTCCAAGGTGGTTGTGAAAAAGAAAAGAGGGGGATATGAGTTCTGGGTTCCAGCTCAAAACCACTGATCATTCTTAATCTAACAGTTGGACTTGTGATAACATTTGTCCCCACTCACCAGCTGGCTGCAATTAGGAATCTACTTTCCCACAAGTTACGCGATTTAACATAACCAAATATCAATCCCAATCAAGGGACCCAGAACAAGTATTTGTTCCAGCTAAATCTGAGAGCTACTGTTTCCGTTGGTTGGAAGAAAGATTTGGAAATCCATTACAATTTTTAAGTTCAAAATGGTGGTTGGAAGTTCTTTTCTTTTCTGTTTTCTGTTTTCTTTTTCTTTTCTTTTCTGTTTGTATCTTCAGCACCCCAAGTTGGACAAAGATCAAGAGTTCCAACAGAAACTTGCAGCAATTACCAGAAAAAAGTAGAAGGAAATATAAATTAGTCGAATAATAGGGAGGGCTCAAATGAACCAATGATAGTGTTTCTCAATGGTAAGGTAATACAATATGAATACACAAGGTTGGAACAAAAGCTGCTGCTGCTGACATGAAAAATACTCCATCTCTCTCCTTTCAGCTTTCAACTAATCTCCTTGACACGGTCTTCTACAATGTGGGCTTCACAATTTTTGCTCCACTGGCTGCAATTAGTTCTGGAATATTATAATGTGGAATTCTTGAAAGAACTCTCCAAAAGAATGGGTCTTCGTAAAGATTGCCAAAAAGATACTAAAGAAGAAGTGGTTCTCTTTTCTTTTCTTTTTCTCTTTCCAAGCTAAGGATTAATTCAAGCCGGAAGCTTTCTATGTACAGAGGCATCTCACTCCCGGGGGCCTCCTCAACTGAATCCAAGACTCTCCTGTCCATCAATGTCAATTACAGCTCAACTTTCATCTGAGCTGCAGCCCCTGAGCCTGCACCAAACAAATTTTGGATTAGACACTCAAACCAAAGTGCTATCTGGCAAAAGGAAAAAAAAAACCCAGATTTCTCATGAATCTATTCCAATACCATGAAAGCTCTGCTGCTGATTCTGGCCAAAACCCATCTGAACCACGCTTTGGAGGTCATCCTCCCAGGGTGCCGAAACCTGTAAATCAATTTATGGTACACCTTTGAGATCATTTAAGATAGGCCATTTTAAATGCAGGAAATAAGCAAAGTCTCTCTTCAATTACTTGTGGGACGGCTTCTCCATATCCATCCATCGGAGGCAACTGCACGCTTGGATTATTTCGAGAAAGTGCAGACAAAGAGTTTACTGGGAATCGATTCTCTGTTTCATTGGCAATGCCGCCGTGCAAGGCTTGCATTTGTTGGGGCTGGTATCCATATGGGATAGAACGCATCACCGAGTCTAATGGATAAAGGGTAGGAGGCAATGCTCCGCGAGACTGAAATATCTGCAGTTCACATTGTTTGAGCCACTAAATATAATGCCTGGAAAAATATTCACGAGCAATACCCAAGACTAAAAACGGGGAAGAAGTGAACAACTTACATCCTTCGACAGCTGAGCTTCCATGTTAAAATCCATCCTTGGATTAACAGTAGCCAACTTCATTGAAAGAAACTGCAGAAAACGAAATTAACCAACACAGGACTCTTAGAAATTCTGAACTGTTATGTCTGCAATTCCTAGATAAATGGTGGATAAACTTCAGCTTACCTCAACCTGCCGTTGCAATGACTGCACATAATTTATAATTTCATCCAGCATAACTGCCTTCCCAGTGACCTGAAATCAGAATACAGTCCAAATCTTATATTTCATTTCTTATTCTTTTTTCCAAAAGAAACTCAGGGTATGATTTAAGCTGCAATTTTTTTTTAATATTACACAGACCTTATTGCAACCAGGAACTAGATCCTGAAGGAACTTCATCCTTTCACTGATTTTCTCTCTCCTTACCTGACCAAGAAAGAAAGACGAGGGAAATGTTAAATGGGAATCTAACTATTCTGCTAACTAAAGAACACGTCATAGAGCACTATCATAATTCGTACTCTTTCGGCAAGACTATGGCTATCCGTAGCTTGGCCCCTCCTTGCTCTGACATGAATATAGTCCTTTGGTGGCTCCGGAGGCTTGGCATTATCCTTGTTTTGTTTCTGATTCCCATCCCCTGCAGCTTTTGAATCTGCTTTTGCCTTTGCCTTTGCAGAGTCCTTTTCATTTCCAGCATCTTCATCTTGTCTGCTTCTCTTTGCATTCGATTCTTCATTCTCCACAGTAGTCTGCCATGAATTCGCTCATTAAATCTCCGTATAATTCTCAAAAGAAAGGAAATTTTGAAACTGACAAATTCACACGTATATTATAATTATTACCTTGTGATCTTTAGCTGAGGGAGTAGAAGGTGTTTCTTTAGCCTTTCCTCTGGATATAGATTTCCTTTTCCTTGCATTGGCATCACTGTCAACTTTGGTACTCACTTCCCCACCTGGGATTTGTTCAGACACCGAAGACCCCTCCCTGGAATCACCCAATTCTGCATTTTCAGGCGTCGAGGGCCTTGGTAGCCTCATGAATTTCCTTTTGACCGCTACATTTCCTTCCTGCTTGTTGTTTTCCTGAACTCCCATCTGAGATCCACCAACCTTGAACTGCTGGTTGCTCGAAGCATTAGACATCTTGCCGTACTCCATTCCGGGCATTAATCCGTAGGGAAAATCTGTTTCATTCAACCCGATACAATTCGTATTGCCAAAGCATGAAAATCTTGCAGCCCTTTCGGCGAATCCAGGGTCTGCTGAAAAGGGTACCAGAGTTGGATGAAATGGTACCTGGTGACCGTTAATTGGCAAACTCCCTCTGATCTGGGAGTCCATGATCGAGAGGTTGAGCTTAGGAGGGGAATTCAAAGGGGTATTGTAACCAGAAGTGTTGGTACTATTGTTGTTGGTAGTGGTGTTGCCTGCGACGTAAGTCTGCGGCGAAATCTCCCCTGAATTGCATATGCTTCCCAGTCTTCCAATCAATTCTCTGATCATTAGGCATTCCCTGCCAGGAATGGCAGCGGCATTTGAGGCTGCCGGGGAAGAAACAATGGAGCTCAGAGCCGACTCAAAGGGATCACTCTGATCTACTGAATTGTCCCAATTGGGATTGAAAAAGGAATTGGGAAGTTGGTCAGCAGCTGCACAATTCAGCTCATTGGGCTGGATTTCCATGCCAAAACTGGACGTAGTCCAATTTGGAGGTGTGGTGCTCTCCTTTTCCATAAGAAATCTTGGGGGAGTTAGAGAAGAAAATGGAACTGAACCTGAGAGAAGTTGGAGACCCAGATCAAGAATTATAGCTCAGTCCAAGGATCAGAAAAGAAAACCCAGAGATGTTTTTTCTCGGAGTGAAAAATCTTCAGTGGGGTGTCTTGTACTCTAACTTGTAAGGAAGCAAAGGTTGAGAAAAGTGAATTGGTGATAAAGGACGTGTAGTGTTGATCATGTGGTTCTTGTACGTCACTCGAACGAGGAAGAGGAAGAGGGAAAAAAAAAAAGCTTTAAAGAGAAAGATGGGTGTTGTGTTAGCAGAAAAGCAGAGAGAGAGAGAGAGAGAGTTGAGAAAAGAGAAGAGAAGCAAGAAAGATAAAAGCAACGAGCTGTCTGTTTGACCTTATTTTTCAAAAGATTATTTGCTATGATTATAATGCAAAGATCTCTGCCTAAAAACTCCGTAACAGACGGGTGAAGAGGGAGAGTGGTAATCCGGGCCTTAAACGTCAAACCAGCTTCCGTCCCCGTTTTTGAAATTATCCACAACGTGTGTTTCTGTCTGCCCCAGCTATCAGAGCAGCTTGACTATATAAACAACCTCATCTCATGTTATTTTATTTAATTATTATAATTTTTTAAAATTTTTATATAAAATATAACAAATAATTTAATTTTTTAAATTTTAAAATAAAATAATATTTAATTTAATTTTTATCTCATTTTATCTGTATAATTAAAGAGACATAAATTAAAAAAAAAAAAGTACAATAACTCTCAAAAAATTTTAGCCCCTTTCTTTGTAGTTTTATGCACTTTTTCCCCGTTGTTTCTTTTGGATAGAAGGGAAGGGAAGGGAAGGGAAGATTATAAACTTTACTTCTGCTAACCGCTAAACACTGACACTGTATTTAGTCATATGGTGCTAATCAATACCAATCATCAATGATTAAATCCACAGCAAAATGTTGGAGTGTTTTTTTTTTTTTTTTGAAGAGGTATGAGATTATTTATTTATTCATTTCACTATCTATTTTCTAAAAAAGTATATTTTTAAATATCTTGTGAAAAATCCTCTGTTAATTTATATATATATATATATATATATATATATTTATAAAATTAATAATTTCACCGTCAAAGAGTGGAAAAAAAAGGGTTTCTCGATCTTAATTACTGCAATCTCATTTAATGAATTGCAATTAAGGGGTCGTTTGCATTCAAAACCCACCTCTACCCACCTCAACTCATTTCATCTCACCATTACAATTTTCCCAAATTTCTATACAAAATATAATAAACAATTCAACTTTTTCAAATCCCAAAATAACTTTCTCAAATTTACACACAAAATATAATAAATAATTTAACTTCTATTCTACTATTCATAAACCATTTCAACACATCTTAACACATCTCAACTCATCTCTGAATCCAAACCACTCCTAAGAATAATGTTAGGTAGAAATATTTTATTTGTAAGTCTAGCGAAGACTCTTTTAAAAAAGTAAACTCCATTAGAAAAAAGGTAATTTATTTTTTTAAAAGCTTTTTACAAAAAGACAAATCATTACTCATTAGTTATATAATTTTTCAAATTATCTTAATTTCAATTTATGGTGTTTCTTTTTAAGGATTCAAAATCAAGTTCGTTAAAAGTAAAAGGTAGATAAGATTTTCGATGGCCCGTATAAAAGAACTCATTCTTGCTTGAGTTTCAATCAAGGTAAGATATAATTTGGTCCATACATACTCCTTTAATTTTCTTTTGTCCAAATTCAATGCTTTAATTCAAAAAGGAAATAAAAACATATAATTACATAAAATCATGTCAGTTTGTAGATTTATTTTTATGTAATCTCTTTATATCTGTAACAATTCTCTATATTTAATCCTATAAAGAAAATGATTTACACACAATATTTTTTACGACACTTTACACAACTATTTTTTAAATGAAGGATATTGTTATAAAACATCTTATAAAAGTAACATTATTTTATAACATTATTGTGTAATATATTGTGAATATATTCCTAACTGTAATATTTAAAAGAAAAATGATGTTCGTTATCCTTAATTTTTGTCACTATCAATCATATCAGTTGATACGACATATTATAACTGATTTTTCGTTCAAATGTTTGACATAAAAAAGAAACTTTAATTGCGTTATATCAACTTGTGTGATTAAAAAGTAAAAAAAAAAAACGTAAGGCACTACTCAATACAAAAAGGATAGCTAATGATTTATTTTTAGAAAAATATAATAAAATATAATAAAAAGAACAAAAAGGGCCAATCCAATCCAAGATAAGCTTGGCCAACAAACCTAACCTTCAGCCCAAGAAAAAAGTTTGGGTCCAAGTCTGATCAGAATGTAATTATACCATATATATAGTTAAATTAAATGACCTTTATACCAAGTAAGTAGTGAGGTTATACTTTGGTCACAAATTGATTGTCTAATGAAATAAATATTGTTAGAACCTAAGATTAACATAACCAATCATTTGCAAATTTTATTATTTCTCTCTTTTATAATCGAATGGTAACGATTGGCCGGCTAGCCCATACAAGGCTGTAAAAAATTCAGCATCCCTTTATATCCACCTTTATAGACATATTGCTCGATCCCCACAATGTAATGACCTAAGAAAGGCCTCCACTTTTTTTTATATATATGTGTGCGTATGTGTGCGTGTATGCATGTTCGTGCGTCTGTTGCATTTGGATTATGTTGAGCTGAGTTGAGTTCTTTATGAATAATAGTGAGTTGAGATAGTTGAGTGAGTTCTGTGGGGCCCGCCTAAGATGAGTTTAAATGTATTTTGATGTTAAGATGATTTTATATGTATTTATGGAAAGTTGAAAAATGTTGTGGGTCCTGCATGTAAAGATGTGTTGAGTTGAAAAAGATTGTGAGTCTCACGTATAAAGAGGTTTTGAATTGAGATGAGTTTAGTCATGATTTGAGAATTGGGTGTTTAGATGTTAGAAAATGTTTAAATCTGAACCGAACTCAGCTTGAGTTGAATTCGGTCAAGGAACCAAACGTAGTCTTAATCTATCAAATCCATTATTAAAAAATATATATATAGGACCCAATTAATTATCATGGAGTTATAATTATTTTAGTCACTAAACTCAAACAACAATGGTTGTTTATTATATGGTGGTTTTGTTTAATAGTTAGTGCTTCCGACTTGCTATTGAGGAGCACATGATCGTAGAGTGAGGAATATAATGTCATCATGACTCTAATACCCCCTCCAAACTATGTATCTGGTTGCTTGATGAATGTTCTAGCCTGCCTGCCTTCCTTCTAGGTGATAATGTCGGTAGTTTTTTAACCTAAATTTATAAGTTGAATCTTAGACTACAAAGAAACCTCTCCAAATTCCAAGACCTTAGCCACTAAACTGTATTCTCCTATAGGGTTTTGACTCAAAAATAGTAAAAGGATAGACATGAGGGATACATAGGATAGCATTATAAGCAATATTACAGCATCAAATTATCTATCTTGCATGCCGAGCATGAACACAAAAAGCTAGCTACCTAGAACGCCAATGGAATCTATATATATATATATATATATAAGCTAGTACGTACCATTATCTAAAAGTAAGAACTTTATATATATATAAATAATATTTGCAGTTATAGAGTGCACAAATACTACGTACTTTTTTGAAAAACGTGAGTAAATATGAGATACTCATGAAAAAAAAATTTAATAGTGAATTTCACTCTTTTTCAAAATGAATGCATGACGCTTATACAACCCATGATTGTATATAACATTACTCATATAAATAAATATATATATAATTTTAATAGGTCCACCACTGATCTAGATTCCATGCATATGACTCTTTTTCAACTGCATGTGTTTCGAAAAAAAGTGGGACGTTTTTATAGTTTTTTTGGTTCAATATTGGAGATCGCAATTATATATATAATATACATGGTTGTTGTTGTTGATATGATATATCATGGTGATCGATCGATGTTACGCGTTGCTGCATATCTTTTAACAAGTTATATATCTGATTTACGTATCCAGAACAGTTGAAGATCAATATAAAACTTAATTCAGATTTGCATTAATTTTAGCAGACGTTGTTGGGGTCTGATCGATGATCTCTTGCAATAATTAATAGTTAATTAATTATTAACAGTAGGCCAGTCTTGATATTTGAACATGCATGGGTGGCTCTACTGCTACTGCTGGACGTTCCCGCTAATTCATTTTACTTATTTTAACATTTTTAAATATTTTTTTTTTAAAAACTTACAATATTATTAAAAATACTTACTTAAAAAATAAATAAAAAATAAAAACCCAACGGTAGCCCTAGCGAGCGGGGAGAGTAGCCTTTTCCTTTGAACATATATGCTTTAGGGAGATGACTCCCGGCCTTCTCGATCTTCTTGTAGTATTTTATGACCTCGATGTTTTATTATTATATTATTATTTGTCAAGAAAGTGATATAATTTTATAACCAAAGGTGGACGTACTTAATGATTAATAGCCCTTATATATAGATTAGAAATAAATTCCGGAATTTATTGGAATATTTGAATTATTTTTTCAAGCTAGGCTCGATAACATTTGAATAAATACAAGAAGTTCTACAATCATCATCCCAATAAATTCTAATTAAGGTCATGCTTATATTTAAATAATAGTCAAAAGCGCGCGGAGTTTAGTCTCAGTAATTCCATGCTTTCTTGGACAATATTTAAACTACTATATATATTGGTACTCATGAAATATATATATATACACCACCTCATGGGTGGTTTAAGTTGGTAATTGAGTGAAAGAATCGTCAGAGACTTGTACATGAACCACCACATGATGAACAATGTATGAGGACCACAGCAGATCAGTCAGAGTACTGAGCTGCATCATTTAATTTATGAAATTGAAGGAGATCATGATCTTCACATCAACGATTTGAGCTAGCTAGGGAGCACGTACATGATGTTAGAGATATATATATGTATAATTCAAGACAAAAGAGAGACAACCAAAGGAAAAATGATCAATTATACAATAGTTGATTTGCAAACAACATCAAACTAAACTTTAATTTAACTAACTACTTTCAAGGAAGGGAAAACTTGTAAATAGTTGATAAACTTGTAAATTATGAAGACGATAAACGAGAAGATTAGTTAATCACTACAAGAAAACTGCTTAATTGTGACCAATTATTTTTCGCGAAAATGAAGAAAGAAAGAAATTAGAGAGAAAAAAAATTTGAGAGTAGTGGAAGAGGAAATTAATTAAACAGCTTGATGAGAGTGATCATCAGAAAATTGCAAGCGGCTTAATTTCATGATCTCCCTGCTGATCTCTCGCGGGTCTTGGAAATTGGGTTGGCGTGGGACTTTTAGATTCTGCAGAGCAGGAGATCATTTAGCTAGAATTAAGAAGCATCCGCGAGATCATCATGATCAGGATTGGCTTGTACTAATTAATTCATGGTAATCATAAATTAATTAATTAATTTGTAAGCCTACAAACAAATTAAATACTGTATAACTTTCAATATTATAATATTAATTAGTAAAATTTAATTATTAATAATAAGCTTGCAGAAGAACAAATTTTCGTACTATATATATATAAGTACTACTGTGCATTTTCCCACCAGTACTCTCTCGTAATATAACGAAATTTTACCCATTGTGTAATTATCCCTTGGCCATAGATATTATATTTTAATTTAATTTAGTGATTATTTTAAAAGAATAAATAAATAAAATTCAAAATAAATAAAAAAAAAACTTATATATGTGAAGATAGATATATATATATATATATATATATATATATAGTTCAATTCTACAATAGATATGTCAAAGGTATATGGCCTGATGGCATAACACCCAAACCTCCAAATCATGGGTTTGACCCCTCTCTCCGAATAAAAAAAAAAAAAAAAACTTATTTTATTTTGGTAAAAAAAAAAAAAAAATTGACCATCTGCATTTTATTAAACAATTTTGATCGTTGTAGATGTTGGTTTGATCTAACTTAAATTATATCTCAGTTAATTTCATCAGTGAATTGGGTTAAATGCATGTCTAGGTTTCTAGATATATAGGTGCGTTACCTAAATCGCTTATGATCATTGGATATATATGGCCGGTTGAGTGTCCCGTCTCAAATACTATATACATACATATATATACATATATATATATATGTATATATATATATATATATGTGTATATATATATCTATATATATATATATAGGGGAGAGGATTTCTGTTTGTTCGTTTGCCTATCTTACACATTAGGGACAGATACATGCATTTTCCTTAGGAAAGGCACTAAAATCGAAGCCTGCAGTAATTTCTGCTGCAAACAGCATATATAGCTAGCTAGCTCTAAAAGATACGTGCTGATCATTACCAAGAGATGCCATGCATTGGCAGCAAAGATGGGCGGCATGGCGGGGGGAAGGAATAGACACTGCCCTTTCTGTTAGTTATACTGTACGTACCTCATCATCCTAATTTAACGAGGGGCGGCAAAGCTGAACAGATTGACGAATCACTCTGCAAGACACTGATTCTGGACGCATTTATATTTATTAAAACATGCGGTTTCAGTCTTCAAACTGGAATCTATGAGAAGGGTTACTGTAGAACAACATATAATATGTGTAGATACACCCAGCTGTAAAGTCTTGTTTTCGTGATTAAAAAAAAAAGGGTTCATTTTCTCTGCATGCAGTTTCTTATTTATTTTTGCGTTTTCTAGTACTTGCTATATACAGTAGTTTAGGGGCATCTAATGATAATGCGAGATCAGTTGCAGACTTTTATAAAGATGATATCGTAGTTGTAAGCTGTGCAACTAATCTTTAGGGATCTGCAGGGTGAAAATAACCAGTTAATGACAAGAGAATAAGGATAAACCCTAGTTATTTTAATAAGTGTGGACATCTGATGTCTTGATTACCTCTTAATTTTCCATGGATTCCCATGCACAAAAGCTTAAACTAGTATATATATATGACCTCGAAAGAAAAAAATTAATACTGTGCTCCAACGTGCGTAGTAGTTAAAGACATGCATGCATGAATGAATGAATTCAGAAGAAGCCTAAGGAAAGAAAAAAAAAAGTTTTAGAAAAAGAAAAAAAGAATTCAAAAGAAGTAATTAATAAGGTCAAGATCCAACCCCAACAACTTCTCAGTCACTGTTTTATCGCTTTCTTTGCTTACCAGTTCCCACCGCCCACCATTTTCGACGTTTTGAAATTTGAATTATACAGCTAGCGTTTCATCAAACTTGAAAGATGCCTTCACCCTGTCGGCAGTATGAGTTCATGCAAACCCTTTTGTTTGATCTAACGTGACCTTCAATCATTGATACACGATTTCACATGCACTCCCTGATTAGTGATTACCCCAGTTTTTTTTTTTAGACTTGTCATGAAACGTGTTTTCATCTGGTTCGTCCATTGGCACAACATACGAGGCTAACTAAATTAATTAATTAAGCTCATGTTGTTTATAATTCTGTGTCTAATTTTATATTTCTTTTGTCAGAAGCCTTGCACAACAATTTCGGAATTAATCATATATGTGACAGAGGGGGGGCTTAATGATTTGGGTTCACCCATTGTTTTTTCCTTTGTTTTTTTATTGTCCTATATATAATATCTCTCTGTTTTTTCTAATTAATTTATTTGGAAATAGTTTTCTTTGGGTTTTCTTACTACAACAATTTTTTATTGGGATTTTATTCGTTGTCTTGCTTCTCAGCTTGTAATAAGGACAGCATTAGATTTATGTTGATGGAAAACTATTGTATGTTGATATATATTATATATCATGTTTGAATACTGATCTTAATTTCAAAATATCAAACCGTATTTTTTTAAGGTCTCGTTTAGTTACACAGATGAGATGAGATGAGATGAGATAAAAGTTAAAAGTTTAATAAAATATTATTATAATATTATTTTTAATATTATTTTTATTTTGAAATTTGAAAAAATTAAATTTTTTATTATATTTTGTGTAGAAGTTTGAAAATGTTGTAATGATTATATGATATGAGATAAGATGGTTTGATCTGTGTAACCAAACCATACCTAAGAATAAATCTTACCAATCTTGTACTCATTTCTATCTAAAATTAAGATCTAAATTCCAAACAGAAAATTTGATCCTCCCTTTTGTGTAAATAATATTAAAATTTAATCTTTCGATTAGACACGTAGCTTATAACATCTTTTGATCTTTTTCTTTATTTTTTATGTTATGACTATGTAATTTTCTTTTCTCTTTCTCCAACTCATATTGGATGAGAATTTTGTGAAGAACTATATATAGTTCTGCTTTTAGCGGTCAGCTACATCATATAATTAATGTGGCTTATATATAGAGCGCTGTGGAAGTACTTGTTGATATAGTTTTCGACCTCCTAGCAAAATCTTCAAGAAGACTGCTAGAGACACAAATAAATTCCACACAAAAGGTTCCACAAATTAATGTGTCACGTCAGTTTTGTTTCTTATTTTATATTTTTTTTCTTACTTTTCATTACCTTGCGCCCGAGTACCCCTCTCCCACCTTTTCCCAAACTCTCTCCCTCACTCTCCATTTTCGAACAAAAGCAACAAAGCCCCAGAGACTTTGTTGCTGATGTTGACTTATGGAGCTAGTGGGCACATGAACGTTTGGTGGGGAGAAGCCTAGTGATGCTTATCAACACGTTTGTGTTGCTCCTCTGGTCCCAATCAGTGGGCGAAGGCAAAGCTCGTCATCTTTGTGGCTAAGAAAGGAAGAGCAGCGTGAGGGAAGCGACAAGAGTCATATATATTATCATTTTGCAGACATTGGGTATAATTTTTTTATGTTGAGAATAATTTTAGATAATTTTTCATCTTGCTCTTGTTGGTTGCACACAATGGGAAATATGATTTCAACTTGCTCTTATTGGTTGCAAATATTGGGAAATAATTTTTCAAGTTTTGTTGGTTGGAGACACTGGGAAATAATTTTTCAACTTGCACTTGTTAGTTGCAGACCCTAGCCTAAATTACAGTAGTATAATTTGATCTTATATACAATATATTCCAATGTATACCGACAACCAACATGAACTTCTTGGTTTTGCACATAGAAATTTCAGGAAGCGCACCAAATGTCAATAGCAGTAGCAGACAACCAAATGAAACTTATAGAAACACAATTATAGAAGCACACGGAAGGGGACGAAGAAGCCCAAATGAATGTGGCAAAAATACTAGGAACGGGATGACAAAGCTCAAATGACTGTTGTGATAGCTTTGGAATGATACAACTTTGGGAAAGAGAAACACTGGGAATGGGACAAGACAGCTTGACCAAACGAGTTTTAAAAAATAAAACTGATGTGGCATAATGCCACGTTAGCTTGTGGGATCTCTTTGTGTCCTTAGCGGGACTCAATCTTCAATCCCTTACCTCACTACCTGCAACATAATAAAAATCGACTGGGTTGGTACAACTTCAAAATTTCCCAATATCACATTAATTCTCTTGGAAGCCACAAATATGTGCATATTACTTGATAGAAAAATGAACCATTTTTACCTAGAGGAATGACAGAGGCAAGATTTATATTTAGCGAGTGCAAAAATAAATATATAAAAATAATAATTTAATATGATACTATATTTTGTATTTGGGTTTTTATATTGTATTAACTGATAATATAAAAAACCAAATGTCAATAGCAACAACATGGTTTAACATTTGGTTTTTCATGTTATTTGGTTTTTTATATTATTTCACTTTGGAAATACTAGATAGAGCATTGGAAAATTCTAAATGGTTTAACATGTATGCTAATTCTACTGTCAATACCCTTGCAGCACAAAGTACAGATCGCTGCCCTATACTGTTAACAACTGGAAATAGAATTGAAGAAGGAAAGAAGAGAGGCACGCCATTCAGGTATGAAGTAAGTTGGGCTAAAAGGGATGAATGCACTATTGTTATTAGTAATGCGTGGAATTGCACACAAAGCCATCTTTTTCTTGCAACAATGGTTTAAAAAGATGCATGGAAAGTCTTATGACTTAGAGTAAGGCAACATTCAAAAACCAAAAGGGTTTTATTAATGCAAACAGATCAAACTACTTCAAGAGGCCGTTAATGTAGGTGGTTGCACAACGAGAATCAGAGCCCTGAAAAATGAGTTGGATAGTTTGTTTGAAGAAGAAAATCTAAAATGGAAGCAAAGAGCCAAACAAAGATGGCTAAAGGAAGGAGACAAGAATACAAATTTTTTTTCATATATGTGCAAATCAGAGGAGAAAGACCAATGCTATCAAAAGGATTTCATATGCGGAAGGGAACTCAGCAAACACACGAGGAAATTAGTCTCATGTTCCAAGGCTACTTTCAACAGTTATCTACAACCTCTCAACTTGCAAGAATCCTTAGTGGCCATTGTTACAGAAGAGACGAATGCTCAATTACTTCAAGAATTCACTACCACAGAAGTAGAGGTTGTTGTCCCTTAAGCTTGCAGGTCCTAATGGTTTATAGCTGCTTTCTATCAAAGTCATTGGAATATAGTAGGGTCTGTTGTATGTTCTACTGTTATTGGAGCTTTTAAAACAGATGAGTGGACCAATGATCTCAATGCTACCCAAATTGCCTTAATTCCCAAGGTTACAAACCCAACCAAAGCTTTTGAGTTCAGACTAATTAGCCTATGCAATGTGATTTACAAGATTATTGCTAAAGTGCTAGCTAACAGATTGAAGACCATCCTCTCATTGCTCATTTCCCCTACTCAAATTGCCTTTGTGCGTGGAAGGTTAATCACAAATAATGTCATTGTTGCGCACACGGTACGTAGTTCAAAGAGAAACATGCAACCAAAAGGTTGATTGACTACAAGAAAATATATAATATATATGGTGGCTGCAGACAAATTGATCGATTTCAGTTTTCAAAATTAAGGTGTTTTTATTTAACAGTTGGGTGCAGGAGGATTATGGTTTATTATTATAAGCTTTTCACGATCGACAAAATTCATAAGATCATTTTCTTTGTGTTAGGAATGCACACGGTACGTAGCTTGAGTACTGTATATGGTTTTTTTATTCTTGCCAGCCTTGCTAAGTTGTATGCTGGAAATTCAATTGATCATTATGCACATAAAAGTAGGTAAATTCTTAATATCAGATTGTGTATAAATCTGTCTTCTTGTTGCCTTTTTTTGCCTCATTTTGACAATATATTTGCCTTTGATAAAAGTGGCAAAAGAAGTGGAGGGGTAGTGAGATTGGTGGATGGTTTGGCATGGGATCATTAGTAAATGGAAAATACTTTTTTATATAAGACCGAACATGTTTCTATAGGTGTTAGATATTGGAAGTGTTGGGATAATCTGTTGTTCATTTGCTTAGTGACATGCTTTCGTAGATTGCATTATGTTGGTTTAAACAAATAGAATGTTTTGTTATTGATAACTAGTCATTTATATATAACTGTTATAATGGTGTGTATTGATGCATTTTATTTCCACTTGTCAGATTGGTGTTTGTTGAGATAGAAATATCAAAGCTTGTGGCCGCCAAGTATAAGGGCATTGAAGCAATCTTGTAAGCCATGATTCTGCCCACCCCTCATGCCCAGGTCCCATTTGAACAGTTAACATATTTGAACAATGTATTCTCAATATTTAGTAGTTAAGGCGTAAGTTTTGGGTTCCGAATGGTCCACCCCAGTGTATAGCCCATAACTACATTAATGTGAATTCCCCACTTGAATGGATGAATTGAATGTCGTTAATTTATTATCTTAGATGGAAATAATGCTCAAAGATTTGGAAATTAGGTTCCTACATGTTCTCAAGGCATATATAATGAAAGTTCAATATTTTCCTTTATGTTTCCTGTTTCTAACTATTTAATATTATAAAGCATGGGTTTAATATGACAATATTATTTTAGAAGTCAACATTAAGTGCAGTTTATGTGGTTAACAATATAATTAGCTTATTATTTCAGGTCAGTCAAACAATATTAATTAAAATTGATGTTTTAAGTAATATTGTTTGACTGACCTGAAATAATAAGAAAAATAGTGTTAATTACATAAACTGTAAGTGTGAGTTTGCATATCTAACAAACATTTGGGCGAAGCACGGAAAAATAAAAAAATAAAAAAGAGCATTTGCGGCGAATATTCAACGCCGAGAAAGTGCGTAGTAAACAGCGGCGAATCAATAATCGATGCTATATCTTCTTATTGCGGCGACTTATGCGCCGCAACAGTGAGACTTACTATGAAAATCTATAGTGGCGACATTTTCAAATCGTTACAATTCTCCTTTTGCGGCGATATTTGAATTGTTACGGCGAATTGACCTCCGTTGAAATTCGACTAATTGCGACGAAAACAAGGTTAGCAGCAAATGAGACTATAGTTTGCAACGAACACGTAAACATTTGCGGCAAAACAATTCGCCGCAAATAGATACGATTGCGGCGACAGAGTGATATCGCTGCCAAGAATAACTAGTTTTGCGGCGACTAATTTGGTATTCGCAAAGGTATCTTTCGTCACAATTAGGTTTTCGCGGCGATTATGTTGTTGTCTAGAACTTTTTTCCCAGCGCAATTTTATATCCTTTGCGGCGACAATTAATCGCTGGAAATGGTATCAATTACGGGGATTTTTCCAATTCGCCGAGATTGAATGAAAATGGCTTTAGGTGCGGCGATTGATAGATCGCCACATCTGAGCTACATCAGCGATTATGTTCATCATTCCTGACGAATTTGAGCGTTGGGAAAGCCCAATTTTCTTGTAGTGTGCATATGAGTTCATGCATAACATGAAAAGTCCAATGCAAGGAAAAAATGGGTTCATGGCTTTGAGATTAGACATTAGCAAGGCTTATGATAAGATTGAGTTGTCTTTTTTAAAAGTTGTCATGGCAGAGATGGGATTTGCTTGTAGGTGGATTGAGATGATTATGAGATGTGTCTCCACAGTATCTTACTCCTTGATCATAAATGGGACTCCCGAAGAACATTCACCCCAAGCAGAGGCATTAGACAATGTGATCCTCTTTCACATTATCTATTTATTCTATGTGTTGAAGCTCTCAGTAATCTTCTTAATCAAGCTGAAACCTCATATTAGCTGGTGTTCCTTTAGCCCGACGTCAAATTCACATAAGTCATCTTTTCTTTGTTGATGACAATCTTCTTTTATACAAGGCTAACTCTTTAGAATGGAGCTGATTGTTGAGTCTCTTGGATACCTATGAGCAGATATTAGGTCAGAGGCTTGACAAAAAAAAAAAAAAACCTCAATTTGTTTTAGCAAGAATACAAGGGAAGTAACAAAGGACATTATCATACAAATAGCTAGAATCAGGTCAACACAGACTTATGAGAAGTACCTTGGGTTACATGCTCTAGTGGGAAGATCTCAATCAGGCTGTTTCAGAAGTATTTAGGATAAAGTGAGATCAAGAATAAGCAATTGGAAGGTGAATTTTTTGTCACAAGCTGGAAATGAAATATTTTTCAAGTATGTGATACAAGCTATTTCCACCTACTGTGCACGGGAGTATTCAAGATCCCTAAATCTATCTTGTTGGAGATAAACATAATTATGTAGCAATATTGGTGGGGACATAAAGCAAGTGAAAGGAATATTCATTGGATCCATTGGCATCAAATGGACAAGACCAAATTAGTACGAGGTCTTGGTTTCAGAGACTTAGAAGCCTTTAACTTAGCAATGCTGGAGATTAGTGCAGAACCCACAATCCTTAGCTGCAAGAGTTCTCACTCATAAGTACTTTTCAGTAGGGGATTTCCACCACGCCAAGTTGGGTAGAGACCCCTTTTTCATTTGAAGAAGTTTGTTAGTAGCAAGACCTTTGCTTACAGGGGTCTTTTTTGGAGAATTGGAAATGGGGAAAGAGCTAAGGTTTGGCCTGATAAATGGCTTTCACAAGCAGGTACGTGCCTCATTTAATGCTTATCAAGCTTTTTTGTATTCGTTTATTAAATGAGCTATCAGGTCACTTTCACATTAATTGCTTATTTTTCAAAGGTCGATCTCATCCCATATAAATCAATTGTTCCCTAATTTGATCTCGACTAACCTTTCCTTATGCTATTGATGATTTACAATCCCTATTTACGAGGAAATGACAAGCACTTTCCTACATGCACCGTTCCTTGGGTAAGTACTCCTCTTGGGCGAGCATCCCATGACAAGGACCTCTTCCTATGCGATTACTATCCTGGCAAGCACTTTCAAGGATGAAGACTTGATCTTGTGCGAGCACTTTCGTAGATGAAGACTCATTTCTGTGCAAACACTTTTTGGCAAGCATTTCTATATGAGAAATGATATTTGTAGTCATAGAATGTACAAGTGCCATGCACTCATTTTGAAACAAATGAGTAAATATAAGATCCACATAACAAAATTAATCTTTTAATGGTGGATTTCACTCTTTTTCAAAAGGAGTGACGCTTGCATAACCCATGACTGTATCTAGCATTACTCAGGATGACAAGGTTTTCCCATAAGTTTTTAACCGTATACTAGTTTCAAGAGTGACCTTGTCTTTGGGCCTAAAAGATTAGCATTTTGTTACTTCGACTTTTACCAGAAAATTTCCCCCCAATAGAAAGAAATTAAATAAGACACAAACCTAAATTCTAATAGATTCAAATATTCGTTTATCTCATAACCTAGTTCAAAAGGATTCCCTATCTCACTAAAGCATGCAAATAAATCTCCTATGAATATTCATCTATCAAATAATTTGTTTTAAACTACAACTTTAATATTTGTATCTCTAATTTAGAACATGGCCATCTATAAACATTTCTACAAAGAGAGAAAATACTAATATTTGCTACCGAAATTATGATGCATGCATGCCTAGACTTAGATGATCAATTTCATTAAACTCAAGGTGATAGCTATATCTCTCATGGAAATCATTGTATATGTATTCTATCATGATCAATATCCCTGGCATTGACCATGTATAATTTTACTCGATTGATGTTAAAACAAAGCTATTAGTACTTGATATTTATTAAGTCCATCATTATCTTAAGATTGAGAGTTTTTCAAATAAAAAATATTCTAACTACAAAGGTATTACATAAAAGTAATCATACAAAGTGACATGGCTTGATGTGGTTTGTTAGATTATAAAGTTACTTTTATTGTAAAGTAGATCTAATGAATCAAATGAAATCACATTAGTTTATGAGATTGTTTTTGTATAATTCATTTGTGGATGTAGCAGTACTCATTTACTTTGATGAATAAAAACACCATTCTACCACATAAAAGTTCTCAATACTATATATGGTCCAATCAGGCTCACAAACTCCTAAAGGATATGTTGATGAGACATTTTCTGCAAAATAGTAAAGAAACGACTTCGGTGGGATCCTATAGAGGCGTCGTCCTATCATTATCTCCCTCAATTTGAAAAATACTTGAAGAAAATTATTCTCTACCTCAAACTTTTTCTTTTTGGTTTTTAATTATTCATTTTTCTCAAATATTTCTCATAACTCTCTAAAACTTTCAACCTAAATTTGAATAATGTTATATTCTTATTCTTATTTGTTTCAATATAATCTTATAATTTGAAAATTATAAGATTTTTTTATTTCATCGTTTTCTACATTAATTAGTAAAATATAAGCATTCCATCCGCAGACAGATGGATAGTCTGAGAGAATTATCCAAATCTCAAATGATATGTTAAGAGCTTACGTGATAAATTTTAAAGGGAGTTGGACTGACTATCTACCTTTAGTGGAGTTTACTTATAATAATAGTTACCAGGCGAGCATTGGTATGACGCCTTATGAGGCTATTTATGGGAGGAAATGTATATTTCCTCTTTGTTGGGACGAGGTTGATGAAAGAAAAATTTTAGGACTTGAGATTGTAGAACGGATTTGTGAAAAGTTAGGATTAATTTGGATCCAGTTGCAAACAACTCATAGTAGACAAAAGAGTTATGCGAACAGACAGAGAAAAATGTTGGAATTTGAGGTTGAAGATAAAGTATTTCTACGAGTTGCGCCAATGAAGGGTATTTTGAGATTTGCTACGCAAGGAAAGTTAAGTCCCCGTTATGTAGGATCGTTTGAGATTTTGGAAAAATTCAGTCCAGTTGCTTATCAAGTTGCATTATACACAATGTTTTTCATGTCTCCATGCTACACAAATATGTACATGATCGTTCGTACATATTGCATTATGAACCTTTGCAAATTCAAAAAGATTTATCATACGAAGAAACTCCAATTCAAATTGTGGATTCCAAAGAGCAAGTGTTATGCTCCAAAATAATAAGATTTGTAAAAATTCTTTAGAGAAATCAAATTTTATGAGAAGCATCATGGGAACGAGAGGATGAAATGCAAGCGAAATACCTCAGTTATTTTCTATGGATAATATATTAAATTTCGAGGACGAAATTTCTTAAAGGAGGGAAGATTGTAATGGCCCATCCCATATTAAAGCCTAGCCCAGCCCAACCTTTCTCCCCCCCACAACCTTCTTTACCTTTCTTGTAACTTCCCCCTTCTCTGCTCTCTCTAGCACTCCCCCTCCCTCGTCTCTCTCTACACCCCATATCCTCTCTCTCTTCCCCCTTTTACCTCTATCTCTCTCAATCCCCCACCCCTACCTTGTATATATATATATATAATTATTCTCTCTCTCTAAACCGTACATATATATATATTCTCTCTCTATTATTAAGCTCAACCCACAGCCACTGCTTATTAATTATTGTTTCATCACCATCAACAACAATGTTAGGTAAATTCTCATCCTTCATAAATAGTAGATTTAATGAATTTTGAGTATAAAATTTGTTAAGATTTGTTGTTGTGAATTGTTGAGAATATACCTAGTTGATTAGGTTGTTAGGGTATATTGAAGATGAATTTAATATTTAAGTGTTAGTGGTGGACATTAGCTAGAATTAATCTACGTTTATGTCATTATTTTATGGTTGAGTATAGACATTAATTACGTTGAATTAATAAGGGGTAGAGGTCGGTGTATGTGTTGTCTGACAATGTATTTGCAACCTAGAAATTTGGAGTTTATCAATTTTGGAGAATAATCTTTTAGAACAAGTCTAAATTCATGTTATTAAGGATTGTGTGAAATTTTCAAAGTTAAGTGAGATAATTTTTAGTGTAAAAGTTGACGGATTATAATGACTTTGAAATAAGTTCCAAGTGACCGTTGGCGAAGGAATATCGTGACTATTTTGAGTAGAAATCGAGGTAAGTGGCCCTTTAATGGATTTTTGCAAAAAGAAATAGTTGATTTTGTTTGGAATGGTGCACTTTGATATTATATTTCAAACTTATGTAAACTTTGGATTTGTGCATATTCATATGCTATGTTAGCTTTGTTTGTGGGATTTGTGCAAATTTTTGAAATGGTTGGAATGTTTGAGAAATGTTATGTGGCATATTAAATTTGAAAGTTAAATGTGAGCATGTTGTTTATTCTTGAGCCCATGATATGTATGTCTTTGTGACATATTTGACGTCTCTCATGGAGTGATGTTTTCGTGACATGATATTTTACTGGTATATTAATGCCCTTGCGACATGATGTATTTGTGGCATGATATCTTTGTGGTATATTGGTGATTTCCCTATTATCATGTGTCCTTAAATATGTTATTTGACTGAATATGTTGGTTGAGATAAAAATGTATTGCTCACATTATTTTATTGAGAATTTATTCACTCTCTTATAATTAAGAAAATTGTCAACTCTCACACCCGCATTAAATTGCTACTTACTGAGCACGTGATAGCTCACCATTTCAATTCACATATTTTTCAGAGTTGTAGAAAGTTCCTTCATTTGAAGTGATAGCTTTGGAGCCAAAGATTTCAAAGTGGACTCGAGTTAGTCACTTGAGGTTGGAAGTTTTGGGACTTGACGGTCTTGTTGCTTAAAGATGGTTTTCGTTGTACATAAAGTTTTCTTATAGTCATATTTTAGTTATTTTACAATGTTGTTGAAGTATCTGTGTTGTAATTATTTAGAATTTAATAGCTCTAGCCAAACTTGTGAATGAGTTTTTGAGGATTATTGTATTATAGTTATAAATAGTTTGGAAGTTGTGTTTTTTATATATATTTGTAAATAGGGAGAAAGGTAAAGAAATATAGGCGGAACTTTGTCCGTTTATAGTTTTGGGTTTGGGGCGTTACAATGGTTTTCTAAATTAACTATTAAAAATTTGTAATTTGTTTATTTTTAACACTTTTTTATATTTTTATATTAATTCTTTTAAGTCACTTTTTTCTTTATCATTTTATTATTTTAAGCTTTTTAAAATATTTTCAAATTTTCTAAATAATATTGACACTTTGAAATACTTGTTTTGATTTTTAATGTTTTATTTGTTTTTATAACTGTTTTAGATTTCATTTTAATTTTTTAATCTATTTTTAGATTTTTTATTTCTTAATAAGGCTGCATTTGGATTCTGATGTTTTCTCAAATGATCCGGATTGATCTATGAATAGTAATATTTTGTGGATTCCATTAAGATGTTCCATTAATAGTAATATTTTGAATGTAAAGAGGTTGAGATGTGCTTGAATGTATGAAATAGGTTGATACGAGTTTAATTTTTTTTATGAAAAGTTTAAAAAGTAGTAGGTTCCATTAATGATTGGTTTGGGATGAGTTGAGCTTACTCCAATAACCAAACACAACCTAAGTGTGCCACATGTTATGCTCTGATTGGTCTACCGTTAGATGAATTGACAGAGTGAGTGATCTAATATCTCATTGTTAAATGACTAATCTAACTAGGGGTTAAGTTTTGAACAAATAAGCTCAAATGTAAAACATGGCATATTAGCTAAAAAAATGCATAAAACTTTGACTATACCAATGTGGGTAATCTTAAGATGGATACAAGAAGGGGCAAAATCATAAAACCTTGTTTGAGAGTGGCAAAAAAAAAAAAAAAAAAATTAGAGGACAAAATTAATTTTTATGTTGTCTACCTCGTAAAAAACCTTAAAAAAATAATTTATGTTTAATTCTGAAATTTTTTGGGGGAGGAGGAAACCCCAAGTCCCTTGGAAGTTTCACCCTCAGCAGTTTAGAGTTTGACAGCCAAGAGTATCTCAACTACTCTCAAATACTCTCACTACTATTCTTTACTTTATTATTACTTTTCACATAATTTTTCTACTATTCATTACTTTTCACCTACTTTTTATTACTATTCAATATTTTATTATTATTTTTTCACTACTATTTACAAATATTCTCAATACTTCTCTGGTATTTATGTTAGACATGGCAGTCTAGATTCATGGATGAGATTGGCATCATGTCATGCATGCAATGATGGAGGGATGAGCTTCAAGAACATTGAAAGTTTTAATAAGGTTATGCTTGCCAAACATTGTTGGAGGTAATTGACCAACCCTACCTCGCTGGCAGTCAAGACATTGAAGGAAAAATATTACAAACATGATAAACTGTTGGAGCTAAACTAGGCGGTGGTCATTCACTGATATGGAGGAGTTTATGGGGGGTTAGTGGATCTACTGATCCCTCTAAAATGGAGAGTTAGAAATGGCCATGAAATCCAAATTTGAGAGGACAGATGAGGACAGATGGCTGCCTACTCCCTCAACTTTCAGAATACAATCCCCATTGATGTTTCTTAACAGGAACTCAAATGTTAAAAGAGCTTATAGAGGTAGAAAGAGGCTGCTAGAATGAACATCTTATAGGGGAGATTTTGCATGAAGAAAAGGCAAAAGTGGTATGTAGTATACCTATAAGCAAGATGGGTGCTAAAGACATTAATTATGGAGCTGTGCTGCTGCAATAGATGTATGGGCTGATTTCTCAAGTCTTGTCCATAAATGGACTTGTATGGAGGAAGATTTTTTTAAGATTTGGGAGGAAATGGTTAGTAAATTAAAGAAACAAGAGCTAGAGGTAGTTGCTTCTATTTGAGGAGGATTTGGCTCAAAAGGAACAAATACAATTTTGAGCAGAAGTTTGACATCCCAAGCTCTATTATCAGCTATGCCAAGGATGGTCTTGAAGAGTTCGTTCATGGCTTTCTAAAGAATAAACCAAACAAAGCTAGAGGTGTTAATAGGTCGGTTAAATGGAAAAAAACCAAATATCAAAACACTTAAAAGCTAATTGGAATGCTGCTATTGATGTACATAATAAGATGATGCGAGCTGGATCTCGCGCATCACTTCGGGCGATAAACAGAAGTATTTTTCAAGAGAAACTTTGTACCGATTGATTTCTTTCTTAATGAATATTTGTTTTTAAAAAAAATAAAAATAAACAATTATATGGTTCAACCCTAATTGATCCATTTTATTGAAGAACTCAAACATCTCAATCTTGATATGACCATTTAAGTAGTTAGAGAATATTAATCTTTTTCATATTTTAAAATACAGAATTATACTTGTTTGTATTTATTGTTATGTTATGGAAAAAAAAGCAATTTATGATTTATATCCAAAATAGTAATTATTTAACATATCTTTATTCTAAAAAACTATCGAAGTATTCAATCAAAATAATTTACAGACGAATAAAATACATCTATGTATAGAAAAAATCTTCTTCACACTTTATTGTGTGAAGAAGCCCTAGCACACCTAACATGTTGGGGTGACAAAAAAAAAAAAAAAAAACTATGTGAGGTGTGTGGAGAGTGTAATGTACAGTAGAGTGTGATATAGCATTTCTCCTATGTATATGTTTCAGATTATAATCTAATAAAAAAAACATGAGAAATCATCATTAGGGTTTATTTGATAACAAGGAAAAATATAATTTAATTTTGAGAGATGATATTTGTAGTCTTAAAATGTATATGTCTCGTGTACTCTTTTTTAAAAAATTGTGTAAATTTTTAGAATTTATATAATTTTTTTTTAATGGTGCATCTCACTTTTTTTTAAATAGAGTGCACATGAATTGCACATTCTAGAATTGTATCTAATATTATTATTTAATTATACGGATTTTAGGTATCAATAACATATTAACACGAAAATTGAACCATATATGAAACATGTTTAATTATACATGTGTTTTAATCAAAGACCTTTACAGCATACACCAATCACGTAACTTAATTTGATTTGTAAAATTTAAATTTTAATCTTTTAAACTAAATTATGTTACATGAATAGTGTGTGATGTAAATGCATTTAAATAAAATTATTCTAAAACCTCATTGCATTGAATCCTAAATTTTGTGATCTCATAGGGAATTCGCATAATGTTTTGAAAGTATGTATGCCCTGTAAATCTCAAACAAGACAAATATTTAAAAAAGGAAAATGATAAGGTTAATACCCTTCTACTACTCATTTACTACTCACTAAACTTTGAGAAAAGAGAGAATTCAAATCACATAAAATGAATATAAAGAAAATAAAAGCAAAAGCAAGAGCAGCCATTCATCTATGGCCGAATTTGAAAGCCGAATAGCGCCTTGGGCCCAAGACCACCGCCATAAAGAAAAGTAAAGGAGGCAAAGTACCACCCAAGCCAAAACCCGCAAAAGAGTACAACATTTCCGCCTATCTTCCTCAGCCTGAGAGGCTCTGTGCCGTTGCCCAGGAAATGGCTCCTTCCAAAGTTCTCATGGTTGGTTGGATACCAATTCAACTTTTATACACACGCATATTGCTTTTAGCTCTAAATAAACTATATTCTTTGTTACTGTGTGGTTTTTCGATTCTTATCAGTGTTCTCTTTTCAATCTCGTTTTCAGGTGGCGGAGAAGCCTAGCATTGCTCTCTCAATTGCTTCCGCACTCTCCCGAGGCCAGGTGTTCCTCTCTCTCTTTCTCTCTCTCTCTCTCTCCCCCCTCTCTGTGTTGTTGTTGTTTTCACACTCTGCAACCCTAGCTTCAATTAAGGCTCTTTTTTGACGCTAAGCAGATGTAGTAACCACGGGAAAATTAGGATTTAGGATTCTCGATGTTTCATTATTTACAGAGCACGTCAATTCTTTTTTCTTTTCCCAATTTTTTGTTAAATGTAAAACTTGGTGACGTGAATTTCTTTTTGCTTAGTGTAAAATTTGGTGAGAAATAATATATATATATATATATGTATGCATATTATATATATGTATATTATTACGATACATGCATGCATATTATTACGAATTTATAATAGATATAGACACGACATTTTGGACGTGCATTATACCCAGTTTGGACTCTCGAAATACTTTCTTCTTCTTGGCACATTGAATGACATGACATGACACTGTATTGCTGAATTTTGAATGTGAATAACATCGAAGACAAATACTTGTATGTTACAGATGTCAACGAGAAAGGGCAGTACTGATGTTCATGAGTTTGATGGAACGTTTCGCGGATTTCATGCGCATTTTAAAGTCACCTCAGTTATTGGTCATGTTTTCAGGTCACTATTCTCAAATTATATATATTTTAAGTTCATTAAATACTGCGCTGTTTTTTTTATAAGTAATAAGAAAGTTTTATTGACAAGTAAATATGCATAGCTCAAGTACACATGAAGTATACAAGAGAAAACACATAAATACAAGCTCAGAACTAGAATAAGCTAAGAGCAAATCATGAAGATTGTCTCCATTCAAAACAAGAGCCTTTGCCCAAATACACAAAGTGCTAAAGAAAAACTCTCTTAAGTTCTCCCATCGAATGCTCTCTATCTTCAAAGCACTGCCCATTATATCTATTTCTTTCCAACCAAATAGCAACAATGAGATGATTCCCCTTAGAACCTTGCCAACAAGCTAAAAGATCCACCACTCGGTTAGGTATCACCCAAGCAATACCCGTCCTACCAAAAATATCTTCCCAAAAAGTCTTAGCCACCTTGCAGTGAAGAATAAGTGATTAACAGATTCACCATCTTTCTTACACATGAAGCACCAATCCATAATGATTAATCCATGCTTTCTCAAATTTTCCGTACTCAAAATCTTTCCAAGGGACGCCAACCAGCAGAAAAATGCAACCTTACTAGGCACCTTAGCTCTCCAAAAGCACTTCCAAGGAAATTTGTTAACACAATGACAAGTCAATGCCTTATAATAGAAGCTAACCGAGAATCTGAAATTTCCAGTGTGGATCCACACCAAACTATCCTCACTTCCCTGAACAATGTTCATATCATATAACCTTCCAAAAAAATCAGAAACGACATTCACTTCCCAATCATGCGCATCTCTAATAAAATTTACATTGCAATGAAGAATGTTGTTTGAAAAAACGAATGAATCAGCCACTGCAGCATTTTGATATCTTGCAATCCTAAAGAGGGAAGGAAAAGCATTCTTAATAGCCGTATCCGAATAGTTTTGCCTTAGTTAGGTTCCATGTTATGAAAAAAGAGAAATATGAATGGTAGTTGTATAAGTATCAAGTGCACCCAAATCAACTGTTGATTAGCATAAGAAATCTACATAAAAAATTCATTAGAATGGTGTCTTGTACCCAGTGAATAGAACATGCAGATTCCCATGCAAGCCAATTAGGGATTGTGATTGGTAGTGCAAAGCACCCCCCAATAACATTGTTTGATATTTAGGGCATGTTCAACATATAAATTCATTCAAAAGATTAGTGGTCTGATGTTGGGGTATTGTCCAAAACCAAAAAGATCAGTGTTTTGTTGGTGAAGTATTGCCTTGCTTAAAGGGAATCACATGGACTCGGTGAGTGGCTGCCACAACCAAAGCTTCTAGTAGTTTATCTGTGTTGGTGTGGTATCTGCTGCCTTTTTACAAGACGGATATATGATGGGGATGAAAGAGTTAGAAGAACTGAAGAAGTGAATGAGAAGTGAGAGAGACTTAAGTATGGTTTGTGGAAAGAATCAGAACTTCTGGTGAGGCCAACAAAAAGGCCTAGTTGTAGGTTCTGTGAGACTTATGGCAGGACGAGGAAAGAGGGAAAAGATGTAATATAAATTAAGTGGCAAAGTTGTAATTAGGTGAGATTGGTATGGATATTTTTGTCAATTGATAAATTTCACTAAAAACAAAGTGCTTCCTGCATGAGCTTTTCAGAAAAAAAACTTGAAACTCAAGCTTATTCTTAGATATTTGGGGGCTCAATAGTGCTTTAAGAATTCTTCACCAAAGGAGATTTTTTTTTTTTAAATAAAAAAAATTCTATAAACCAGTTTTTTAGGTGCCAAGAGTTCTTTATAGATGCCCAATGACAAAAGCTGGAAGAGTCCATGCCAAAACTTTGTAGGGATTAATTTAGCAACTTATAATAGTCACTCATTTTGATATGGCAATACAACTTCATTGACTGACTGAAACAGGTGTTCAGTCTGGAGATAGACTTGATGATTAATTTCAAATGACACTGGAATTTTTGGTATTAGTCATTTTTCCTAGGATTGGTGTAAGTGTGATCGTCTTTTCGCATATGAGAACTCCCATTCTCATTTAAGATTTTGCAAGTAGCAATTTTTAATCATGAAGGTGTAGCTTTAGTTTACTAATGCTTTTGGATTGTTAATTTTTTCCGTTATAGATTTTTATGCTTTCTTTGTCATTACTTGTGGATAGATTTTTCATTGGAGTGTTTTCTTTTTATGTGAATCTAGTGTAGATTTTCCAGCGACACATCAAGATTGGAAAGTCACTGATCCATTGGATCTTTTCAATGCTCCAATTATTAAGGCAGAATCAAACCCTAAGGTATTATTGCGCTTTCAGACGCTTCCTTTCTGTTTGTAGTTAATCTTCCTCTACATGTTTGTTCTTTTCTTCACTCCCAAACTACTTCTGGAAGTTTGTAAAAGTTAAGAAGGGAGGTTGGAATAAATTTCTCATTGTTGTCTAAAGCCAAAGTTCTTGGAGTAGTTGGCAGATACTTTTACATGCTTGGATATTGTTGTTGGACATGTAAACGCTGCGTCATGTGGAAAAAGAATGACCAAGTAATATTAATGTTCACTGTTTTCTATTGAAGTCTCAAGAAACTATGTATAGATTTGATTGGTTGTATTTTATAGTGCTTGGAAATCAAGATGATGTCACAATTGTTTCTCCCATATAAAGTGTTTTGGGGAAATTGCACTTTACCCCTTAAAATAGCACCCTTTTGTAGTTTGACCTCAAAAGTACCAAATTTGTCCCATAGTTTCCTGGCTTTTAGAAAAGGTTACAATGTGCACCCTCAATTACGATTGAAAAGTGCTAGGTCTACACACAAATCTTACACAAGAAAGTTTACACACTGACATGGCTTAATATAATACATCAGATCTACTTTATAATGAAAGAGCTTTACAATCTGATGGATCACATTAAACCACGTCAGCGTGTAAACTTTCTTGGGTAAGATTTATATGTAGATCAAATACTTCTCATTATGATTTGACCATTAAGATTGTGTCACATCATCTATTTTTGTCTATCTTAACTGTTAGATTTTAACAACTGTGTGCATTGCAACTTGTATGTCGAATTGGGATACCAAGTCACAACTTTGGTTGTTTGGTGGTCACATTATAAAATGATAGTTATTCAGGGGGTAAAATTGTAGTTTCCCGTAGTTTTTATAAAAAGTATACATGGATATACCCATCTTTGTGTGCATGTAACACATCAATCATCATCTATTCAAGTGCTTGTTCTTTGGAACATATAAACTTCATGCCTTCTCATTTGTAGGTTTTTGGTGTCTTTCAAGTAATTTTATCTGCATATAGGCCTTAATTTAAGTCAAATTTAGAGTTAGAAGATTTTGTTTTTTTAATTGCAATACCCTCTGCCATGCTGCTTTGGATTTTTCAGACTCTCCTTCTTTCTCAATATTTTGACTAGTTTTCCTGGTATAAGGCTCATATTTGTAGGCATTTGAACCAAGAAGCTCGCGGCTGTGGTCATTTGGTGTTATGGTTGGATTGTGATCGTGAAGGAGAAAATATATGCTTTGAAGGTAGCTCTTGCCCCTCTTCCCCCCTCTCTCGTGCTAATTCTATGATATCAAGTACAATTTTTTGATAGGTAAAATAAAATTTTACTGAAAAAAGTAAAAAGGCATAGCCCGAGTACACATAAAGTATCAACTGAGAATACCTGTTGGACGACTCAATCAGAATGTATTTTAGGGAGTTTGCTGTAAATTTGTGAATATCTTAGGTTTCGTTTGGAAACTAAACTCATCTCAATTCATCATTACAATTTTTTCAAATCCCAACACAAAATATAATAAACAATTCAACTTTTTCAAATCCCAAAATAATAATAATAATAAACAATAATATTCTAACAATATTTTATCATCTCAGCTCAACTCAACTCAACTCAACAAAGTTCAACATCCAAACGCACCGTAGGAGAGTTTTTTAGGAGACTTATCTTTTCCTTTTAGGAGTTATTTCTTTCCTTATCTATTTCTTTCCTTATCAAGTGGTTATTTATTTCCTTATCTATTTCAGCATTGTAATCTATAAATAAACCCTTCTAAATCTATTTTCAATATAAATGAGAAAAGTAAACTACAATTTCTCTAGATGGTATCAGAGTCAAACCTGGGTATCTCATTCTAGGTCTTTTTTTTTTTTTTTTTTTTTTTAAATTTTATCAAACTCTAAACCTGCGGGCAAACTCTAGGCCTTATTACCGTTTCTCTACTTTGTTCACTTCCGTAATCCCTTTCTTTCATCATGGCCGATACATCCAAACCCTCTTCCTTGATCAAGACAAACACTGATCACAAACTTACCCATAGCGAGCCTCATTTTGTCTAGATTACAAATATTCGTCTCAATGAAGCCAATTACTTGCGGTGGTCACAGTCAGTGTGAATGTATATTTGAGGCAGGGGGAAAATTGGATACTTTACTGGTGAAATCAAGACGCTTGCCAAAATAGATGTGTCATATTCTACATGGGATGCTGAAAATTCCATGATTATGTCATGGCTTATGAACTCCATGGATGAAGAGATTAGTGCCAACTACATGTGCTACTCAACTGCTAAGAAACTTTGGGATAATGCTAGTAAGATGTATTCTGACCTTGTAAATTATTCATAGATCTATGAGTTGCAGCAAAAAATTGGCAAGACCCAACAAGGGGAAGATTGTGTTACGAAATACTTTAATGTCCTTAAGGGGCTGTGGCAGGATTTGGATCTATTCAATGAGTATGAATGAAAGAGCCCTGATGATTGCAACCACAATAAAAAGATGGTGGAAAATGCAAGAATATTTAAATTCTTGGTTGGACTCGATGACGAGTTTGATGAAGTTAGAGGGAGAATTCTGAGTAGACAGCCTTTGCCTCCAATTGGAGAGGTATTTTTTGAAGTACGATGTGAAGATTGTCGTCGGAATGTCATGCTGAAACGGAAGGGAACTGATGGAGCAATGGAGAACTCGACTTTGACTGCTACTAACTCCAATAATTTGAATACGGTTGTTGCAGCTAATGCCTCTGCATAGGGGCCATACTCTACTCAAAGGAAGTATGAGGAAAAATCTCGAGTATGGTGTGATTATTGTAATAAGCCACGCCACACACGAGAAACTTGCTGGAAACTCCATGGAAAACCAGTAACTGGAAGAGCAGCAAACCTGGAGGCAATCACACCAACTCGAAAGGAAATGAAGCAAAGATCAACTTTCTCAGTTCAGATCAAGTGGATCATCTCCTTCAACTGCTAAAATCTAATCCAATATTTGGTACTTCTACTAGTTCCTTGGCCCAAACAGGTAATATTCCTAGTACTTATTCGACTTGTTCAACTCCTATACCACGGATCATTGATTCAAGTGCATCTGACCATATGACTAGTCTCCCTCAATTATTTCATTCTTATTGTCTTTGTTTGAGTAATAAACAAGTAAGCATTGTTGATGGAAGGTTTTCACCAATAGCAGGCACAAGTTCCATTAGAATTTCCGGAAGAATGCAATCTTTTGTCTGCTAGTAAATTATCCCGCGATTCTAATTGTCGAGTCATATGTTTTTATTCTCATTGTAAATTTCAGGACCAGAGCTTGGGAATGATGATTGGCAGTGCTAGGATGATCGATGGCCTTAATTATTTTGACGATACTCTATTCAACAATAAACAAGCTCATGGCCTGAGTTGTAGCTCTAGTTCTATTTTTGTATGTGATCAAATAATGCTTTGGCATGTTAGACTAGGACATCCTAGTTTTCCTTATTTCAAATATTTGTTTCCTAGTTTGTTTAAGGATTTGGATTGTAATTCCTTTAATTGTGAAACTTGTGTTTTATCAAAAAGTCATCGAGTTTCCTATAATTTGAAAACATATCGTGCATCGAAACCTTTTTATTTAATTGATAATGATGTTTAGGGTCCTTCGAAGGTTACTACCTTATTTGGAAAGAAATGGTTTGTAACCTTTATAGATGACCACACTCGCCTTTGCTGGATATACCTGATGAGTGAAAATCTGATGCAAAATTATTCAAGGATTTTTATCATATGATTGAAAATCAATTTCAAACCAAAATAAGTATTCTTCATACAGATAATGGTACATAATACTTCAACCAATACTTGGGAAGTTTTTTGAAAGAAAATGGTATTCAACATCAATCTACTTTTTAGGATATGCCGCAACAAAATGGTATCGCGGAAAGAAAAAACCGTCCTTTACTTGAGGTTGCACGGACTATAATGTTTTCGATGCATATTCCAAAATATTTGTGGGGAGATGCCATTTTAATTGCATGTTATCTCATTAATAGAATGCCTACCCGTGTTTTAAAATTTTTTACACCCTTATCTTGCCTGAAAATTTCTTTTCCTGATAATAGAGTAGTCTCGGATCTACCCCTAAAAGTTTTTAGATGCACGGTTTTTGTTCATATACCATCTCACCTTCGGTCTAAGCTTGACCCTCGGGCTGAAAATGTGTTTTTCTTGGTAATGCTCCAAATAAAAAAGGGTACAAATGTTTGAATAAAAAAACAAACAAAATTCGTATGAGTATGGATGTTGTTTTTTTGAAACACAATCTTATTTTAACCCAACTGATCTTCAGGGGGAGAAAGAGAGTGAAGATCATTTTTTGCTAACTTCCAGACCTCTACCTAATACTTTTTTTGACATATCTCATCCATTAAATACTCAGGAAACTGAAATTTTAATAAAGAAAACTCAGGAAATTCTAATCTTCCTGTACAAAGTATAAGTGAATCACTTATAAAAAAAAAAAAAACAAAGTATAAGTGAATCACAAACAGGGGGAGAAAAACTACAGGATGATCCTACTCCTTCTGAGCTTCGTGTATATACTAGAAGAAGGTATCATTACAATAATAAAGATCATCAGCCTACAATTCCAGAGCAAGGTCAATCATCATCTCCAAAGCATGGTCATCTGAAATTCCAGCCTACAGTTCCTGGTAATCTTTCTTCTACTATATTTCCTAGTGATAAACCTGCAGACTTTGATGAACCGATAGCCATTAGGAAAGGAATTAGAACTTGTACCATAAATCCTATTGCTAAATTTGTCCTATCATAGACTTTGGATAATCATAAGGTCTTTATATCCAATATTTCTCACCTATTTGTTCCAAGGAATATTCATGAAACACTAGATCATCCAGATTGGAAATTATCAGTTCTTGAAGAGATGAATATGCACTCCGAAAGAATGGGACCTGGGAGATTGTTGATTTATCTAAGGAGAAGAAGTGTGTTGGATGTAAGTGGGTGTTCATTGTGAAATGCAAGGCATGGCGAGACTCATAGCCAAGGAATTCACACAAACCTATAAAATTGACTACCAAGAAACTTTTGCTCTCGTGGAAAAGGTAACTCAATCTGAGTGTTACTGTCTTTGGCTGTACATTTTATTTGGTCTTTACACTAGTTAAATGTAAAGAATGCATTTTTAAATGGAGATCTAGAGGAGAAAGTTTTTATGGAGTTACCACCAGGTTTTGAAGGTAAACTTGGTACAGAAAAAGTGTGCGAATTGAAAAAGTCATTGTATGGACTCAAGCAATCCCCTAGAGCTTGGTTTGAATGCTTTGGGAGGGTTGTAAAGAGTCACATTTACGTTCAAGGTCAAGCTGATCACACTATATTTTGCAGGCACTCAGGTGAAGGGAAAGTTGTTTTAATTGTCTATGTTGTTGACATTATTTTGATAGGAAATGACAGCAGTGAAATTGAAAGATTAAAGAAGGTGCTTGCTAATGACTTTGAGATCAAAGACTTGGGCAGCCTGAAGTATTTTCTTGGTATGGAATTTGCAAGGTCTAAGAGAGGTATTTTTGTTTCACAAAGGAAATATATACTTGACTTGTTTGGGGAAGCATGTTTATTAGGGTGTAAGGCTGAGAGACACCCATAGAACCGAATCTAAAGTTACAACCTGCCAAGCCTGAAGAAGTCACTAATAAAGATCAGTTTCAAAGATTGGTTGGAAGACTGATTTATCTCTCACATACACACCCTGACATAGCTTTTGCAGTTAGTATGGTAAGTCAATTTATGCACTCACTTGGACTTGATCACTTTGATGCAGTGTACATAATTCTAACTTGAAGGGAACTCCAGGTAAAGGTTTATTGTTTGGAGACCATGGACATCTACAAGTTGAGATATACACTGATGCAGATTGGGCTGGGAGTTTAACATATAGAAGATCAACGTCTAGCTATTGTGCTTTTGTTGGAGGAAACCTGGTTACATGGTGCAGCAAAAAGTAGTATGTGGTGTCTAGGAGTAGTGCAGAAGCTGAATTTAGGGTTGTTGCCCATGGGATCTGTGAAGTGTTATGGATTAAAAGATTACTTGAAGAATTGAGGGTTGAAAATTCACTACCTATGGATTATATTGTGATAATAAAGCTGACATAGCCATTGCTCACAATCCGGTACTCCATGATAGAACAAAACATGTTGAAGTTGACAAACATTTCAGAAAGGAGAATATAGATAGTGGACTGATCTGTTTGCCTTATATTCCGACTACTGAACAAGTAGCTGATATATTTACCAAGGGACTGCCAAAGAAGCAGTTTGAGAACTTGAACAGCAAGCTAGCCATCAAAGATATCTTCAAGCCAGCTTGAGGGGGAGTGTTGGACGACTCAATCAGAATGTATTTTAGGGAGTTTGTTGTAAATTTGTGAATATCTTAGGAGAGTTTTTTAGGAGATTTATCTTTTCCTTTTAGGAGTTATTTCTTTCCTTATCAATTAGTTATTTCTTTCCTTATCTATTTCAGCATTGTAATCTATAAATAAACCCTTGTAAATCTATTTTCAGTATGAATGAGAAAAGTAAACTTCAGTTTCTCTAGAATACCTAATTACAAGTTAGGAGCTAGAAAGTGATTCAAAAAAGTCATGAAAGTTGGCTCCGTTGAAAACACTAGTAGAAGCCCAATGAAATAAAGTCTGGAAAAAGAAACTTCTAAGCTCATCCGGAGAGCGCTCCTAATCTTCAAAACTCCGGCCATTACTTTCTAGTACACTTTTCTTGTTTCAATAACTAAATCTTCAACAATATGAAGGAAATGTATGAGGGTTTTTGAAACATTGACTTGCAACTAGCGAGGACTTGAATCTTTGTTTTGTCTGTAATGTTGTATTAATCTTCTAGGAACCACATCCAAACCTTCAACGGCCAGCATACTACTTTGATAAGGAGCACTCTATCCCGTTTGCCCACTTACTATTTGTCTCTCTTGCCCATCTTGAATGGTACAGTACACTAGCTTTAAAAAATTTAAAGAGATTCTTGTTGCGGTGAAGTTGGTGATGACTTCAAGTTCCACCTAGTCAGGTGGTCTAAGATTTGCACTCTGATCACATTGGGCAGTTTGGGTGGGTTAGAGACATAGGCCTTGTTTGGGTAATAAGATGAGGTGAGAAATTCTCAAAACTTCTCACAATTTTCTTCCAAAAAATACTAAAATATAAAACACTTTTCAATTTTTCCATCTAATCATTACCTAATCATTACAACTTTTACAAACTTCTAAACAAAACATAAAAATCAATACAACTTTGTTGGAAAGTTTCCAAAATTTGCCTAGTCAACTCTGTTGTATTCTAGGAGATATTAGCTGTAAATGTGTGAATATGATTAGTTTTCGGAGTATGCCATTACTTAGTCTCTCTCTCTCCTAGAAATTTTCTCTCTGAACACATGCACACTTTTTTCTTCTCGTTGCTTCCTGTAACGCTTTTCTTCATCTGCAATGTTATGTTAATTATTTTCTGAAGTTTAGATGATTATGATGGGTCGTTCTATAGAAGTGGTGATTGAATCCAAATGCTTTATTTTGTCAAAATTTGGTGCTGATGGTTTGCGAGTTACTGAGAGAAGCTGGAAAACAGAGCAAATGGTGATGCTGAGGCACTCTTCAATCCAGTGGCTTGGGAAGGTATTAGAGGAGAGCCTAAGCAGGGGGAAGAAGGAGGTGTATTCGGCAACGCGAGATGGTTTCTGTAGTATTATTGCTCAACGATGTGCAAATAGGAGAGGGAGATATCTTGAAATTTCAGAGTACAACCAGGGGGGAAGGAGTTATGTTTTATGTATTCCTGAAGGAGAAAATGGATGGGGATGGAGGAAGATGAGGGAGGTGTTGTTAGAGCAAGGGAATGAGGTCACTAAAGTGGGTGGTTTGACTGGTGGAGGTTATCAGAATCATGGTCAAGGCGCACTGAGGCACCATGCTCGGTCGTATAAGGAGCTAACAACATCGATGCCGAAAGCAAACTTGCGTGATGGTGGCGCGAGAGTCTCTGACAGAGGGCAAGGGCAGTGGTGTTGGGAAGGCAAGTCGAATGGAGTGTCGAGCTATTTCCATGGCAGGGGCTTTGTGGAGTGTCAGGAGACGTGGGAAGTCAGGAAGAGGTTGTTGGAAATGCAGGGGCAGCTGCGTTCACTGCAGAGGGACATGGCTGCAATAGTGAAATTTATTGGTTCAATTAAGGCAAAGGAAGACACGGGGGATTTAAAAGGGAAGACACAAGTTACGGGCCGTGGGCCTAGCAAAGCCCAGAATGAGGCCCATTAGAAATTAAATAGGGGAAAGGGATGGGCTGTGTGGCGAAAGAGGGGTGGGCCGTCTCGGCCCAATAATCAAAACATAACTCTGTTTGGTGGGACTAGGTCGCCTAGGCCCAACATGCATAACTTGAATGGGGCTGGGCCGTCTCAGCCTAGGGCCCCTAGTGGCAGCAAGTCAAATGGGGAAGCCCAACCCGCAACGCCTATCAACAGCCCTAGCTTGTGCTTCCCACCCGAGTTGCACAACCTCGGTTTTGTGCCGGACAGCCAGCCGACGATAGCACAGATGACGCCGACAGTGGTAGAGGAGGCCGCCGATGAGGTGTCGCTGGCGTTATGTGCGAATCAGGCTTTGATGGGTTTCGATACGCATTTTTCTCAGCCTAAGGATGTGCAAAACTCGCCGACGAAGGGTGGTGGGATGTTCTTGGCTCCGGCGGACTTGTCTGTGAAACATTTTGAGGAATTTGAGGTGGTTGAGGAAGAGGACTCGGATGATCTGATGCACTCAGTGGAGGATGAACTTTTCATCCCTGAGGCATGGGGGTTGGAGGAGATTTCGGTGGGGAGAGGTTTTCAGAACTTAAATTACAAGATGGGGAATCATATCCCATTGAATTACTATTTCCCAGATCAAGCCTCAGATTGGGTAATACATAAAGCAAAAGAAATTCAACATGTGGTGGGGATTGAATGTGATGGGTATGAGGAGTAGTTCATAGCTTTGTTAACTGCTATAGAAGCTGGACATCGCCAAAAAAAGAAGGGGGACTCGAAGAAAAGTTGGGAACTAAAAAGATTGATGTGGTAGATGAACTTGGAGGGTAGCTCTAGTAGGAATAGGGCAAAAAGGAAAGGGGCTGACTTTTTCCCAATGAAACCCAAGATTGTATCTTGGAATGTCCGGGGTCTAAACGAGAAAGAGAAGCGTTTTCGGATTTGGCATTTAATTCATGAGTGGAAAGCGGACATTGTTTGCTTACAAGAAATGAAGCTGAATGTAACACCCCGTATTTTAGTGTATTTTTACTGAAAGAATTATTTTTATGGATTCAAAATTTTATTCTCTTATTTTAAAATTATTGATTTTTAATTGGGTTATTTTTATGATTTTTAGTTTACGAAAATTATTTTCGAACTGCTTTCTTTAAATTAATTATTGTTATGTGTTTAAATTTCTTCTCGAATTAAATTAACTTATTATTGGGTTTAATTATTTTAATTTCACTTTACCATTACGTTTAAACTATTTTATTTAATTTGTGGTTTTAAAATCGTTTCCGTTGGATCATTTTTGTGACCCAAGTTATGAGGATTGGACCTCATTTCTTTTCCCCTATTTTTCTTTTCCTCCTTTTCTTTTCTTTCTTTTTCTTTTTCTTCCTTATTTTCCCTCCCCTCCTGCGCGGACGTAGCTCTCTCTCTCTCTCTCTCTCTCTCTCCCCCCGTGTGTCCGACGCCTTCAACGCCAGCCCCGCCGTGAGCCGGTGGTGGCCTTCACCGCCCACCTCATCGTGCTCCCCTGCCGCCGGCGACTTCACCCCACCAACCTCACCTCCATCCGCTCCGCCGTTAACCGCCAATAGCCCTTCAAAGCCGCGGCCACCAATTGCTCTAGCGCCGCCAGCGCGCCACCATTGGCCACCATCTTCTCACCACATCATCCTCGACCTCTTGGCAACTCATTGGACCCAACCCCACCTCCGATCCACCACCGGTGAAGCTCCACCATCCACATTTCGATTTGGGTATTTTGGTCTTCTACCGCTCATTGCGCCGCCATCCACGGCCAACCACCACCACCACTAGCTTCACCAACCTACTTAGGCCCTACCTTATCAATCTTGGGTCTTCGTTTGCACCCGTTGAAAAGTTGGTAATTGTGACCCACGGCCACAGTGTATTTTACACTGTGGTGTTGCTTAGACGTCGCCTTTTTCAACTTCGTGATCCTTCGGAAATTGCTATATTGCACTGTAAGTATTTTCCAAAGAATTCTTGTGAATTTAATGTATTTTTGCACTAACGCATTTCATTGTATTTGAACTGTTGATTGGTTTTGCCGGACTGAGTCCGAAGAGTACGGGGGTTGGATAGATTTGTGATTGGAGTTGTTTGGTTGGTTTGGTTGAATTGGTTATTGGTTGTTGATGAGTTGTTTGATTGGATTTGATGGGATTGGTTATTGATGGACGTTGGATTGGTGTTGGTACATGTACATTTCATTATTTCATGCATGATAATGTTTGTAAAGAAAACTGGGTTTTCGTGTATTGCATTCATGCTCATGTGTGATTTGGAAAGTTATGATTTTATGTGAGAATATTTTTGGGTGCGTGTGTATCACGACCCCAAGCCGAGATGAGGCATTATCTCGGTGGAGCTCCTCTGGTTACTCGGGAGCGAAATAAACTGAGTAACGTCCCCTGGATTGTCGCCGGGCGACAATGGGATCGGACGAGAGATTCGTGCCGACTCCGTGGTCCTTCTGCTGGCGGGGACCAGAGGATGTTTGGCCACGTACGTGCTGGGCGCGGAACTGGGCATCACTCGTTGCGTAGTGGGTGCTTGGCTACGAACGCGCTGGGCGCGAAACTGGGCATCGCTACGAAGCCAGGACGTGCGGATGGTCCCTAGGGGAGGCCATGGTGCATAGAGTAATAATGGATTAATTAGCTATTTTCTGGGAAAATAGTGTGTTGGAAAATTATCATTTTCGGGGAAAATGATGTTTTGAGGAAAAATGCATATTTCATCATATGCATGCATGTTGGTTGCATTAAATGCATTTATTTCTTGAGGATTATTTGGGTTATACTTACCTGCGGTACCATTCTGTGGTAACGCAGATTTTGATGCAGATGAGGAGGAGGATGGCAAGCCTGAGGAGACGGCTCCGCCCGATGAGTGATCTGGGATCACTGGCTTTGTTATTTTATTTTACTCATTTGTATTTTGGGACATGTGTTAAACTTTATTTTGGGATGACTGTATAACTGTTTTTTTTTTTTTAAAACTCTTCGGATATTTAAATTGTATTTAAATTCTGATACTTAGTTGACTAATCCGCTGCGTTGTTTTTTATTTGTACACTATTGCATGTACATGCACTGGCACTTCGTTGGGATGCGTGACCGTGTTGTCACCATCCTGGCGTCTCAATCCCCGTGATTTTATATAAAGGGGATTGGGGGCGACACACTGAAGATGATCAGTATGAAGACTGTGTGGAGTTTATGGAGTAGTATTTATGTAGACTGGGTTTACTTGGCCTTTTCAGAGGCATCAGGAGGAATTGTGGTGATGTGGGATAGGCGGGTGGTGGAGAAAGTGGAGGAATACATAGGGAGATATAGGATAGCATGTTCATTTAAATGTGTATCAGATGGCTTTTTGTGGGCATTTGCAGGTGTGTATGGGCCGAATCAAGATGTTGACAAAAGATTGTTGTGGGATAAGCTTGTAGGGGTACATAGCTGGTGGGAACTTCCTTGGTGTATTGGGGGGGATTTCAATGTGGTTCGTTTCCAAAGTGAATGTTTTGGAAGCAGAAGATTGAGGCCAGCAAGTTTAGAGTTCTCAGAATATATTTTTGACTTGAATTTGATTGACCTTCCACTTGCAAGGGATTTAGCCACATGGTCGAATAATCAGACGTGGTCTCGCTTGGATCGTTTCTTAATTTTACCTGAATTGGAAAGTCATTTTCCGGACGACTTGCAAACGCGTTTGGTACACCTAGCCTCGAATCATTGGCCTATTTTGCTTGATTGTGGAGGTATTCGTAGCGGTAGAAGGTATTTCAAGTTTGAGAATATGTGGTTGAAGTTTGAAGGTTTTGTGGAAAGGTTCAAACAATGGTGGATTTCGTATCATTTTGAGGGTACCCCCAGTTTCATTTTTGCAAATAAACTGAAAGCATTAAAAAGAGACTTAAAGGAATGGAATCAGTAGTCTTTCGGCAATGTAGAGGAAAACAAAATTACTAAGTGGAGGAAAATACAGGATTTAGAAAGAATACAAGAAGGGAGACCACTTACTGAGGAGGAGCAAGCACAAAAAACTTTGCTGGTTGCAGATCTTGAGAGGATAATCCTACAAGAAGAAATGTTATGGCGCCAAAAATCAAGAGCTCTTTGGTTAAAGGAAGGGGACCGAAGCACGAAGTTTTTCCATAAAATTGCAAACTCTCATAGAAGAAATAATACCATTGAGGTGCTGAAAATTGAGGGGGTTGAGTGCAGAGAAGAAGAGGTAATACAAAATCACGTGGTCGATTTCTTTGGAAAGCTCCTCACTGAACAGGTGGGGTGGAGGCCTACTCTGAATGGATTGGTTTTTGACACTATTGAGCCGGGAGATGCTGCTAGCATGGAGAGGACTTTCGAAGAGGAAGAGGTAAATGATGTAGTAAGGAAAATGGCAAAAGATAAGGCCCCCGGCCCTGATGGATTCTCTATGGGTTTTTTCCAAGAATGTTGGGAAGTGATTAAAGAAGATCTTTTGAATGTGTTTCAGAAGCTTTTCTCGTTTGCAAAGTTTGAGAAAAGCCTCAACACCACTTTTCTTGCTTTAATTCCAAAAAAGGTAGGGGCCATTGAGATTGCAGATTTTCAGCCTATTAGCCTAGTGAATGGTACATACAAGATTATTGCAAAAGTGTTTGTTAATCGTTTAAGCGGGGTCTTGGGGAAGATTGTTACTAAGCCTCAAAATGCCTTTGTGAAGGGTAGACATATTCTTGATGCGGCTCTAATTGCTAATGAATATCTGGACAGTAGATTGAAGGCTGGCAGCTCAGGGCTTATGTGTAAGTTAGATATGGAAAAGGCATATGATCATCTTAACTGTGATTTTCTTCTATCTCTACTGGGTAGGTGCGGTTTTGGAGAAAGGTGGAGGTCTTGGATCAGCTGGTGTATATCCACGTAAGATTCTCTGTGTTAATCAACGGTAGCCTAGAGGGTTTCTTTCCGAGTTCTCGTGGCTTGAGACAAGGGGATCCGTTATCTCCTTTACTTTTTGTTATTGTTATGGAGGCACTAAGCAGGATGATCTCGGCTTTAGTGACTAATGGTTTATTAGTGGTTCCCAGATTGGATCGCCAAGTAGGGGTATCACTACTATTTCGCATTTACTGTTTGCAAATGATACGCTTATTATGTGCGAAGCCGATCAAGATCAGTTGAAGGCTGTGAAGGCGCTGCTGCTTTGTTTTGAAGCGGTGTCTGGTTTAAAAGTGAATTATGATAAAATCCGAGTTGGTGCCTATTGGAGAAGTTCAGAATATAAGGGAGTTGGCTGGCACACTGGGTTGTAAGATAGCGTCTCTCCCTATGAGTTATTTGGGATTACCATTGGGTATAGACTCGAGGGCACGCTCTATCTGGGATACAGTGATTGAAAAAGTAAAGAGGAGACTGGCAGGTTGGAAGAGGATGTATTTGTCAAAAGGGGGCCGGATTACGCTAATTAAAAGTACACTTTCTAATCTACCCACGTACTTCTTATCCTTATTCCTTATACCGGCAAGTGTGGCGGGTCGACTTGAGAAGTTATAGAGAGGTTTTCTGTGGGGGGGCTTAGGAGAAGAGTTTAAATTCCATCTAGTCAAGTGGGAGATAGTGTGCCGTCCTATTTCTAATGGCGGTTTGGGTATCAGAAATTTGAGGTTGTTCAATCGTGCATTACTTGGCAAATGGTTGTGGCGATATATCAAGGAATCGGAAGCCTTATGGAAGACTGTGGTCGAGAACAAATATGGTGATTCAGGGGAGGGATGGTGTACGAGAGAAGTTAGAGGGGCCTCTGGAATGGGGCTATAGAAACACATTACAAGAGGGTGGGAGGTCTTCCATCAACACACTAGACTGCAATTGGGTACAGGTTCTAAGATCAGATTTTGGAAGGATGTATGGTGTGCCGATAGTGCTCTACAAGACTTGTTTCCTACACTATTCTTGATTGCAAATGCTCAAGATGCCATGGTGGCGGAGGTTATGGAAGTCGCAGGAAGGAACATTCACTGGAATATCAACTTCAACCGGGCGGCACAAGATTGAGAGATGGAGAGTTTTGTAGATTTTTATAGTCTCTCGTATTCTTGTCGTCCAAATTTCCAGCATGAAGATGATCTGTGGTGGAGTCCAGCAAGGAAAGGAGTGTTCACTGTTCGTTCCTTTTACAAGGTATTCACACAAGTTCCTGAGATACAGTTTCCTTCGAGAAAGCTTTGGCGCAATACGGCTCCTCCCAAAGCTTCTTTCTTTGTGTGGACAGCGTCGTTAGGCAAGGTTCTCACTATGGATAATTTGAGAAAGAGAAGGATAATTATTGCAGACTGGTGTTGCATGTATAAAAAAGGGGGCGAGTCGGTGAATCATTTACTTTTACATTGCGAGATAGCCAGGACTATATGGGATGAGGTGTTTAACAGATTGGACAAAGCGTGGGTTATGCCGAAAACCATGTTGGATGTTTTGGCTTGCTGGACCTCAATTCGAGGTATGCGACAGATCAAAGCGGTTTGGAAGATGATTCCTATCTGTATTATGTGGTGCTTGTGGCAGGAGCGCAATGAGAGGATTTTTGAAGACAGAGAGATCTAGGGCGGAGCTGAAAATGTTATTTTTTAGGACTCTTTGTACTTGGTCCATTGCTGTAGACTTTAATGGCATGGTTTTCATGACTTCTTAGTTTCTAATGCTCCTACATAAATAGGGCATATTCTGACTTTGTAATTGACAGTTGAATGGATGAATAAAACTTATTTTACTTATAAAAAAAAATGTGTGAATATTCTAGGAGATTTAGTTTCTTTAGAAGTTATCATTTAATTTATTCTTTTGTACTTTATTTTTTCCTTTTTTTCTTCAGCTGTAATCTTATATATACTGCCTTGTACCTATATTACAAATTTTAATGAGAATCATTCCTACAAATTACTCTCTCATTCTAGAAACTTTTTCAAACTTCAAAACAAAAATAATATTCAAATAATTTTTTTTAGGGGTGGTTTGTTTTCACAAACCATTTTAACTCATCTCATTTAATCATTACAACTTTCCCAAACTCCCACTCAAAATACAATAAACAATTCAACTTTTTCAAATCTCAAAACAAAAATAATATTAAAAAATAATATTCTAATAATATTTTATTCAACTTTCAGCTTTCTAGAATGTAATTAGGTGTCTCTTTTGTATACTTCTTGTGTACATGGGTTTCGCCTAGTTTCATTCGATCAATAAAGTTTCTTACTTATAAAAAAAAAACTTCGATCTTATCTTATTTTATCTCATCTCATCTGTGTAAATAAATGAGATTTAATATTTTCATTCAACCTTTTCTTTCTCCTTTCCTAAAACCCAATAAAACATCTTAACTCAAAGTTATTTCACTACTATTAACAAATCATTTCACTACTATTCACATAATTTCGAGATATTCCAAGTGTCCAAACGAGCCCATAATCGTGTTTAACAAAGCGCTTTTGGGCTAATGGCTATGATGGTTTGCTACAAAATGGTAGGCATTGTTGTTATCAGTGGTAGAAGTGAAATGAGGTAGTACATGGGGAGAATGAGCTTCAAATGAGGTTAGTTGATTTTGGGATTCAAATGTGGAAAGATCTCAGAATGGGATGGGGGATTTTCTCATTTCATTTGTTTGGAGGTGAGAGTAGGGTCAAGAGTTAGATTTTTGTATAATTTTTGGTGCGAAGATCAGCCATTGAAGATAGTTTTCGCGGCTTTCTTTAGTATTCATAGTAATAAAGAGGTTCGGTTGCAGAACTATATAGATTTCTAATAGCAAACCGAAGTGGAACATTACATTTGTCAAATTAGTACATGATTTGGAGAGATAAGGGTATGCTTCGACTCAAGATTTCCTTGAAAATTTCCAAAAGTTTTGAAAACCTTTTGAAGATTTTTTTTTTGGGTTTTGCAAAGTGGTGTCACCCATTAAAAAAATGTTTGAACTGAGAATGTTACTAAGAGATGTTTTTATTGGGATTTGAAAACTTGGTGAGGTCCGTTGAAAATATGTATGTGAATAAAACATTTGTGAGTATGTTTTAGAGTTTGTGAAGGTGGTTTTGGTTTTGGTTTTTTTTTTATTTTTTATTTTTTTTTATTTTATGGAAATCAAGGTAAAACCTTGTGATGACAATTATTTTTGAGGAGTTTTTTGGGTTGAAGTTGTTTGGTTCGAAGATGAAAAATCTTAAAAATTTCTTGTTCTAAAAATACCCTAAGAGATTTCCTCTAGCTCCTAATCATGCATTTATTTAAAAATCAATACATGATTAAGAGCTTGAGAAAATCTCTTAATTATTTCTCCAATGTATTTTGTAAGGTCGAGATCGGGTGTGGGGGGGGGGGGGATAAAATATGTTGGGTTTCTTCCAAAAAGGACCTTCTAGGGTACATTGCATTGGTTTGATGACAGTTCTTAGGAAGATTTTTTATGGTAAATAATTTGAGAAAGGTTTTAATAATGTATTGGTGTTGTATGTGCAAGTTGTCATGCTCTGGACCCGAAGGTTAGGGGTGAGTCTCTGTCACTAGAAATCAATAATCAAATAGTAAAAATCAATCTCAAAATTTTGTGAATAGTAGTGAAATGGTTTGAGTGAATATGTTTTATTGGGTTTTGGGAAATGAAAGAGAAAAAGTTGAATAAATATATTATAAAGTAAAAAAATTGTTTGAATATAATTTTTTAAAATTATATTTTGTTTTGAAGTTTGTAAAAGTTGTATTGATTTTTGTGTTTTTCGTCGAAGTTTGTAAAAATTGTATTATTTTTTGTGTTTGATTGATGTTTTGGAATGAAATTATGAGAAGTTTTAAAAATTCTTATAGTTTCCAAACATGCCCTTATTCTAGTAAGATGTGCCCTTCAGCACTTATTTCACTCTGCACTGCTATCCCACTCTAGTGCTTTTTATTCCTAATCCCTAGCATGTACCTTAGTGTCATCTGAAAGGAAAGAGAATAAATGGGTGAGTCCATCTCGGCTCTATAAACAGTGAACATATACTAGTGTGCAGAACACGAGTCAGTAGCTTGCAAGCAATGCAATGATGAACAAAACCTAATAGTAGTGCAAATTAATAAAAATTTACCTTAAGTACGTAAGCAGTAACAATATAAGTAACATTAGCCACAATTTTACGGCCATGGTAGGGCTAGTAATAGAGCAATATCAAGTATCCATACTTGGTAGCCATGTTTTACGCCCGTGGCAGGGCCAGTAACAATTTGGTAACGAAGCAAAAGGAGTAACAGGAATCTCATGCCTTGGGGGTTTTTAAGATGCAATACAATAATAGTAACTGTGAAAGGATAAGTAAATATCTTGTGACTATAAAGTTAGTAAGAAATTGGTTTTGGAGGTTATCCAGTACGATATTCAATTTAGAGAATAGTGCAAAAAATATCCGAGTCAGTTTTCATAGCAAAATGTGCAATTTTCTCAAAATCAAAGTTTAGCATAGGAGCATTGTGTAATTGTTAGCAATGAACTATCTTTGAAACCGAACAATAGCAATGTCACAACCTAACCAAAAATTATCACTTGCGTATTAATAATCGTACCAAGATAGGCTTGTAAGGATAAGATTCCACCATTCTTGCCTAGACGCATAATACTCCTCTATTCGGTACATTGCTGCCCAACATCAAAGTTTCTAGCCGTACATCTACCTCAAACATGAACCTCCAATTTACCCCTTTTTAGTTCAGCAATGCAAGATGAAACAGCACAACGTAATTCATTCTCCTCTTTTGTAGCACACTCAAAACCAACCTCCACATAATAAATAGCTGAGCAATCCATATACTAAATTAGAGATACAAATCTGAGTCCACAACATTCCTAGAAATAGTTTAGCAATTCAACCATCCAGGTTATTATGGTCTCATAAAGCAAGGTTCTTCAGAAATCATTATTCCCGGAAACCTTCCATAATACTTCCCAAAAGGATAACTATAGCCACCCAAAAATGCAAGTCCATACTCTAATATAAATTCCAACAATATGAAATTGAGGTAAAAAATAGTGCAAAATTCACCTTGGGTTTGAATCGATGCGAGATTAGGCATTGTGAGTATTTGAGGGGTTGTGAACAATGGGGAAAGTGTTAGGTGTGGAAAACAATCGTCGAAAGAGGGTGAGAAGTTGAATAAAGCGAGAGAGAGAGAGAGAGAGAGAGAGCTACCCAAGATGAAATGGGGCGGTGGTGCATGACGTGGTGGTGTTGGTGCGGTGGGGTTGCTATAAAGTGTGGCTGGAAAGAGAAAAATGGTGAGAGAGAGAGAGAGACATTGAAAGGGAGGGATAATTGGGAAGAGAGAGAGAGAATCAGATTAGAAGAGAGAAGAGGTCGAGAAACGTACAGGTGGCGGTGGAGTTCTTCTTGAATGGCGGCGATGGCACGAACAAAGGGGCCTATACTCCAAAATGACTAGTCGATGATACAATTGGAGCCCCATTGAAACTTTATAAAGAGCAAGAATTTCTCTTTTCCAAGCAATGTGGGATCTCATACACTACCTACACTTATCCTTATCATATGGGGTATCACAATCTCCCCCCCTTAAATTCTCGACGTTCTTGTCAGGCCAGTCCATCTTAAGTGTCACGGCTTAAGTCTCACATTTCTAGTTGGGATAGACTCTGATGCCATTTGTAACGCCCTAATGGAAGGCCCAAACCACATGACCTATACTCTAAAAGAATTAGTCAATGATACAATTGGAGCCCCATTGGAAGCTTATAAAGAGCAATAACTTCTCTTTCCCAAGCAATGTGGGATCTAATATACTACCTACCCTTATCATTATCATATGGGGTATTGTCAATAGGATCGGCAGATTCTATGATTGGAAGATTCTATCTATATCCTTCTTACCTTATTTACATCAGCTGTACATATTAGTTTTCCTTTCTTAGCTTTGTCGTGTATAGCTGTAACTTTATAGTTGCGTATAGCTAGTTTTGCATATATAGAGTTTCCATGTATAGCTACCGGACTTTTCTATTTAATGGAATTCTCACAATGGTGAGAGGCATTCTATCAATCTGACTTGGTTTTCTTTGGTTTTCTCGAATTTAGCCCTAGGGGCTCTTGGACTCCAGCCCTGTTTTTTTTGTGTTATTGTATTTCTGGTGGTTGCGGCAGCACATCTGTGGTGCTATCTTGGAATTTTCTTTGGGTTTCTTCGCTGCTGGGCTCTTGGAGATCTTTGATTCTCGATATTCTCAAGTTATTTGGAGGTTTGTTCTCAGCTTTTAGGCTCTTTTACGATGTTTTGTTTTTGGGGGCTATTTCTGTCCTCACAATGTTTGGAGAAAACTCTATTATTCATTTCAATGGTGTAACGCCCAATTGGAAGGCGGCAAGAACTATCTTAGTTGGGAGTTTCAGTTTAAGATGTTTGTAAAAGGATAGGAGTTGTGGGGACATATTGATGGGACATCTTCAACCTCTAAAGACCCCAAGGAACTCGGTCCATGGGAGGCAAAGGATGCATGCATTGTCCTTGGTTGTTGGGCTCCATTGAACCACATATGGTGAACAACTTGAGGTCTTTTTCTACAGCTAAAGAGATGTGAGAATATCTAGGGCGGATATATAATCAAGACAACAATGCATGCCGTTTTTAGTTGGAATTGGAGATAGCAAATTTCAGTCAAGGTAACCTTTCTATTGAGCAGTATTATTCTGGTTTCTTGAACTTGTGGAGCGAATATTTGGGTATTATACATGCTAAGGTACCCAAGGAGGCGTTGTCCACTCTTCAGATAGTTCATGAGGAGTAGACGTGATCAATTTATGATGAAATTAAGGCTAGAATATGAGGCTACACGGGCTGGGTTATTAAACCAAAATCCAGTTCCTACATTGGATGTTTGTCTTGGAGAGTTGCTGCGGGAAGAACAAAGATTGGCTACTCAGGCAGGAATGGGACAAGAGAGGCTGCATTCAGAGATGGTGAATGTCGCCTATGCAACCCAGGGAAGAGGAAGAGAAAGAGGAAGAGGAAAAAGTCAAATCCAGTGCTACAGTTGCAAAGAATTTGGTCATATTGCTACCAACTACACAAAGCCATATGGCTCCCTCGTCGGAGTTGAAGGAAAATGGTGTCATACCATTGGTGAAGGGACCCACTGAAGTTGCACATAAAGGGTCATCAGAGGTGAAGGGACTTGATGTCATACCATTGGAGAGAACCAATGGAGTTGCTGAGGAGGTACGGGATTTGGATTTGGTGTTGGTGCCTTGTGTAAAGGAATGCCTAGAGTCGGGAGTGTAGTTGGATACTGTGTTTGGAGATATTGTGGCTCCCCTGGTCTCTCTTCCTCTAATAGCGGATTGGATTCTGTCTAAAGTTAATGAGATTCAGCAGTTCGTGGGAATTTCACATGGAGGATGTGACGACCAATTTAATGAACTAATTACTGCGATCGAGGCAAGCTGCGCACTTGAAACCAAATCAAGTTTCAAGAAAAGCAGGGAGTTACAACATCTTTTTTGGCAATCAACTACGACGCTAAGGGTGGTAGCTCAATTAGAGGGAAGTCTAAAAAGAAGGCATTGTGAAGACGCGAAACAAGTGGTTGGGGTGGGGTTTTTGGAGAGAGTTTTAGTTTTACGGGAAGCAAGGGGTTGGGGTCGGGTTTGGTGTATTTTCGGTTGTTTTTCATAGGCTTTTTGGGTTATTAGGGGTTTTCTATTATGGGCAAGGTGCTCTCTTGTATACATTCAGTGTACTTGGTTACTCCTTTTGATATATATATATATAATATTTTTACTCATAAAAAAAAAATTATTGCAAGAAACTGGGGCACATCATTAAAGAGTGTCCAATTCATCCTCAAAATCAGCAAGCACAGGCCTTTCAAGCTGCTGCCAAGCTACACCTGCGACACAATCTTCACCAATTGTAGCTCCGACAGTCACTACAACAAGTACTAGTTAGGCTGTCCTCACTCTTGAGATGGTCCAACAGATGATCATCTCAGCCTTTTCTGCATTTGGACTTCAAGGTAATGGTAAGACAACCTCATTTCCTTGGTTTGTTGACTCAGGAGCTTCCAATCACATGACTGGTCAGTCTGAATCATTGCTCAATGCTCGAAGTTATAATGGTCCTCAATACATTCAGATTGCAAATGGGAGTCACCTACCTGTTAATGCAGTTGGTGATATTGGACCTTCCATCCAAAATGTGTTTGTGTCTTCGGGGCTATCTGCTAATTTGATTTTAGTTGGACAACTAGTGGAGAATAACTGTAACATTTCCTTCTCTCGTGGTGGTTGTCTTGTGCAGGATTAGGTGTCGGGGAAAGTGATCACGAAGGGGCCTAAAGTGGGGCAATTGTTTCCTCTGCAGTTTTCTATTCCTAGCGCTTTATCTTTGGCTTGTAGTATTGTAAGCAATCAGAGTGACATTTGGCACAAGCGATTAGGCCATCCCAATTCTCTGATCTTACATCATTTGTTTAAGAATGGTTTTTTGGGCAATAATGATCAGATTTCTACTCATAGCTTGTCTATTGATTGTACTTCTTGCAAACTTGGCAAAAGCAAAATTCTTCCTTTCCCTATGCATGGTAGTCGCGCTACCAAATGTTTTGATGTTATACATGGTATGTTTGGGGTATTACACCAGTTGCCTTGCATGCCCATTATAAATATTTTGCAACGTTCATTGATGATTATAACTGTTTTACTTGAGTGTATTTCCTCCGTTCTAAGGGAGAGGTGCTTCAGGTTTTTTAGACCTTTGTTGCCTACCTTGAGACCCAGTTTTCTACATGTCTTAAGGTTTTGAGGTCAGATGATGGTGGTGAGTATATATCTCATGCTTTTCAAGCTTTTTTGCAGCAGAAAGGCATTATTTCTTAGCATTCTTGTCCTTATACACCTCAACAAAACGGTATGGCTGAACGCAAGAATCGCCATCTGTTAGATGTTGTTTGGACTTTGCTTTTAGAGTCCTCTCTTCGTCCTAAGTTTTGGGTGGAAGCTTTGTCCACTGCTGTCTATCTGATTAATCGTCTGCCATCTCATATTTTGGACTTTGAGTCACCATATTATTGTCTGTTTGGTTCACATCCTGGTTATCAAGCCTTGCATACATTTGGATGTGTGCGCTTTGTTCATCTACCTCCTCATGAACGTCACAAACTTGCTGCTCAATCTGTTCAATGTGCTTTCTTGGGATACAGTGTGCCGCAAAAAGGTTTTGTGTGCTTTGATGTTGCAGCTGATCGCATTCGTATTTCTAGGAATGTGATCTTCTTTGAGAATCAATATTTCTTTCAAAGCCATGTTGTTCCTAGTTCTGATCTGCAGTATTTCTTAGGTCTTGAATTGAAAGCTACTCCAGTCGGTACTTTCTTACATTAGCACAATTATGCTCAAGAGTTGATTGCATTGGTAGGTCTTCAAGAAGGGAATTCTGTGCAAACTCCCATGGAGGTGAATGTGAAGCATCATAAGGATGAGGGCGAGCTTTTACCTGATCCTTCTCTTTGTCGACAATTGGTCGGTAGCCTGAACTATTTGACAATCACTAGGCCTGACATTTCTTTTGCAGTTCAACAGGTTAGTCAGTTTATGCAGACTCCCCGTCTTCCACACTTGGCCACTGTTCGGTACCTAAGGGGTACTTCTGATCACGGTCTTTACTTTCCTACTGCATCACCAATTCAATTGGTGGCTTATAGTGATGCTGATTGGGCCGACTATGTGAATAATCATTGTTTAGTCACTGGTTGGTGCATGTTTCTTAGCAATGCAGTTATTTCGTGGAAAAGTAAGAAACAGACTCGGGTCTCCAAGTCTTCCATCGACTCCGAGTATCGTGCCATGTCTTCTGCTTGCTCTAAGATTGTTTGGCTTTGTGGGTTGTTGGGAGAGCTTGGTTTCTCTCAAAATGAGCCTACTCCTCTTCATGCCGAGTGTGGTGTAGAAGGGTTGGGGAAAGGAGGGATATCGAGCGGCTGCGAAAAAGGGAAGGGTAAGAAAGGGAATGCATCAAAACGCACCATTTGGTGCTTTTTTTTTTAACCTTTTGGGCAAGCTGGGTTTTTGAATTTTATGGGTTTGGGCTTAGGAAATGGGTTGGGCCATGACAAAATTATGAGTGGAGAAAGTATTGATCACCTTTTGATTCATTGCAAGTTGGCTAGGGGGTTATAGGTGTTGATCTTTATTTTTATTTTTATTTTTATGTTTATTCTTATTCTTATATTTGAGTGGGCTCCCCAATGGTTGGTGTAGTTGTTGGCAAAGCCCTTGGGAAGTCGCAATCATACTAAAGTTTGGTGGATGGTTCTTTTGTGCTTAATGTGGTGTATTTGATAGAAGTGCAATACTATTAACATTTGATGATGGTGAGAAGATGGTGTTAGGGTTAAAAGCCATTATAGGCCTCGTTTGTTTTCGTAGATGAGATACTTATAAAAAAAAAAAAAAGTTTTCGCAGATGAGATGAGATGAGTTGAGATAAAAATTAAAAATTGAATAAAATATTGTTAGAATATATATTTTTAATATTATTTTTGTTCTGGGATTTGAAAAAGTTGAATTGTTTATTTTATTTTGTATAGGAAGTTGAGAAAGTTGTAATGATTAGATGAGATGAGATGAGATGAGTTGAGAAGTTTTCTGAAAACAAACGTGTCGACTCCCTTCATAGTTGGATGGTTGTCCACAACAGCTCTTGATTTGCTAGTTTTGGAATGTTGAGCTGCCAATTCGACTAACCAATTGGTGTTAGAGAATGTACACTTAAGTCTTTTATGGTATTCCACGTCACACCCAGTATGATTGTTTCTAGAATGGTCACAAAGAGCGCTATTGTGGACACATTCCAACAATCCCTCCTTCATGATGATGCTCCCGTAATTCGAACCCATCACTTTTGGCTTTGATACCACTTGTCGAACCATTGAGTTGCGAGACACTTAAAAATTAATGTGTTTGGTAGTAGACTCTCATGTCTTATGGCATTTGACATCGCATTCTGCAGGCCTGTTTTTAGAGTGGTCGCAGGAAGCAATATTGTGGACACATCCTAACAACTAGTTTTCTAGGTTTTATAGACTTCTGTTTTTGTGCCGTTACTATTTACTCGGGTGTGTTCTCTTGTCTACTTGTGTAGATGGGTTGCGTTGCACCACCCCCTCCATTATCAATGAAATTGACCGACTTTATCAAGGAAAAAATCATAGGATAGAAAAGGTCTCAAAATATCAACTTTAACCTTTTGAGACATAGAATTTGGTTGAGGGAGGGAGATAGAAACTCTAAATTTTTTCACCAGTTAGCTAATTCAAATTGGAGGAATAATTTCATTGAAGCATTACTCATCAATAACTCCTCCTATTCAAGCCAGACAAAAGTCAGTGAACATATTGTACAATATTATAATTGTCTTTAATTTGAATAATTCAGTTGGTATCCCAATTGGATAGCCTTAGTTTTGATGCCATTGGAGAGGAGGAAGTTAGATGGATGGAATGACGGTTCAAGCAAAGTGAGATATTTGATGTTTTGCAAGCTCTAAAGTGGTGAGAAAACACCAGGTCCAGATACTTCGCTAATCTGGATGTGTCTGGGGTAATCTAGATAGGTGGATGGAACGAAGTTTCAAGGAAAGTGATATATTTGATGTCTTGCAAGCTCTAAATGGTGAATGAACATTTTCCATGGATTCTACCTTTGGAAGAGGTTTGACAAAGCCTTAATGCCACTTTTATTGCATTCACTCCTTAAGGGGATGAGAGAGCATTTTCGAACCATTAGACTTGTGGGAGGTGTTTACAAGATTGTTTCTGAAGTCCTGGCTAATAGATGAAAGCGGCACTATGAATTTAAATGTAGGAACTCCTTAAGCAAAATATGGTGCTATCCTTATCCAACGATAGGGAATGGAACCACTATAGCAGTTATGTAGGAACTCTGTAAGCTAAAGATAGAGTGCTATTCTTATTCAAAGATAGGGAATGGAACCATTATAGCAGTTTGTTTGATCCACTAACCAAAATCGGAATATTATGAATAGTTAAAGACCGAAATGCTTATCTAAACAAAATAAAAGTTAACTGAATGATAACAAGACGACTCCTCTCTAACAAGCATGGCAACTTGGATGATAACTCTTTTGTGTGTGGTTATAGCCTCTTGTATGTCAGGAGGTTTTGATCTGTCATACATGATGTTCCCTAATGAATTCCATTTGATACTCCTAAAACATAATGTTAATCGTTTTTTGCAGTTATTGAGTGCACTGGCTTTCATGCAAGGGATGCTAGCAGAAGGGTTTATCGTGCACGGTTTTCTTCTGTTATAGGCAAAGACCTTATGAAGGCTATGGAGAACCTTGTTGAACCCAACAGAGATGAGGCACTGGCAGTGGATGCTCGGCAAGAGATAGATTTGAAAGTTGGAGTTGCCTTTACACGATTTCAAACTACTTATTTCCAGGGAAAATATGGGAATCTTGATTCTAGAGTCATCTCGTAGGTTCTTCTTCTCTCACATCCTTTTTCGTAGTTTATGTATCTAATGTCATACATTATCTATGTCCTTTTGCACTATTGCTCTGTTTTGATGTATGTGAATGTCAAGTAAACTCTCCTTCTACCTTCTGCTTCAGCCTCCTCTGGCGAACCGTATTCTTCAGAATAAAGTTCAGAATGCTAGTAAAATGTATACTTGTCAAAAAGGAATGTTAGTAAAATATTCAAATTCCAGATATGACCAGAAATTCTAACATGAGCATAGAATGGGAGAACTACTTATAAAAAAGAAAAGGAGAAAAAAACATAGAATGGATGAACTAAAAGCAGGGTAGAGAAAATATCAGTCTTAGTGATGGGTTCTGGATTCCTTTTGCTTTAGTAACTGCCAATGGATAAGATAGACATGACAAAACCAAGTTAATTGGACAAATGTATGCACACCGCGGCTTTCAGTTGTACCCCGTCTAAGTGGATTCAATATTACTTTTCAAATATATATATATATATATATATTTGTACGTATTTTATAAAGTGCAGTTTTTGTATGTATTTTATAAAGTGCAGTTTTTTTTCTGAGTTAGTCTTATATATATATATATATATATTAATGTGTTTAAAATAAATTTTTTAATCAGACAAAATGTTGGCCTTTCTCCCCCTTTCTCGAACATCATTCCTGCATCTTCTATTGGATATAATTTCTTTTAACTTCTGAATCAGAGGCACCGTGAGGATGCTATGCTCTTTTGCTTTCATAACCGAGTAATTTATAGCCTCACGCTGGATGGACGTATCCGTTTTGCTTTTATACTTTTTATAGTATTTGCATTGATATGTATTCTGAGTGGTTTACAATTATTTCATGAACATGTTTTCTTTTAGAATCAGTTTAGCTTATGGCTTTCACTTAGATTAATTGCCTTGGGATCGTGGATTACATTCCCTTTTTATCAACTCTATGTATTATGTTAATGTTGCCGTATTGTGTTAATGTTGCCCTCAGTTTTTTAGTTGTGTTACATTAGTTATTCCCTTAGCTGTAGCTCAGTTGGCACAAGGGTGAACTGGGGTTAAGTGGATCCAAGGTTCTTGATTTTCTAACAGTGAATATGAAACCACATTTATTTTAAATATTTTCCAAGGTGCTGTGTAGCTAAATTTCATTTTTAGATATCTGTTCTGATTTCTATTGGAGTGAATAATGCTTATGAATTGTTTGTTTCAGCTATGGACCATGTCAAACTCCCACCCTAGGGTTTTGTGTACAGCGCCATTTGCAAATAACTACTTTTAAGCCAGAAAAGTTTTGGGCTTTGCGACCTTACATAATGCAAGATGGATATGAACTTCAGCTAGAATGGGAGCGTAACAAGTTGTTCGACGTAGATGTGAGGCCGTATTTGCTTTATCCTTGCAGTACTCTTTCTTAACTTTTCAATGATAATGTGTTTCATACTGCTCCATATTTCAGGTCACTATTATGTTTCAAAAGTTGGTAATGGAAGATGGAATTTTAGAAGTTACGGAAATATCAGAAAAACAGGAAAGCAAAAGTCGTCCTTCTGGTCTTAATACGGTGAATCTTCTGAAGGTCAGAAACATTTGCGGATTGACTTGTCTTTTTTATTAATTGAATACCATATTGAGTCGAAATACATTTTACACTGATATCAAAGCCTTTAAAGTAATATGGCTATGGGATGTGAGCTTCACCAGCTAGATATGTTCTTAGCCAGTGTCAACTGTGAGAAACATACTGGCGTCTTCAGGAGTTCAAGAGCATTGAATAAAGGCTATCGGTTATCACCTTGGGTTTTGATATAATAATGGTGATTCTTAGAATGATGGTTGCAATTGCTATGGGTGGCTATCTGTCTGGGTTTGAGGTTGGCATAGGTAATTGTGGGTCTATGATGATTTCTAATATGCTGTTTCCGGATGCTGCTACTGTTTTTTGATGTTGTATCTGAAAATTAAGCTAGAACATGTGGCTGTTCTATTTTGTTCCTGTGGGAGAGTTTGATGGGATTGAGGGGTTGGCTGGAGTTTTGGGATGTAAGTTAGGAGTTTGCACACCACATATTTTTCTATGCCTTTGGGTTCTTCTTTTAGGGCTCTTGTGATGTGGATAACTGACATTGAAAAGATTGAGAGAGAGAAAAAAACAATACCATTGAGAATATGGAAAGAGGACTCCTCACGGGTTGGAAAAAGAAAAGTTGTACTTCTAAAAATGGAGGTGGATTGCCCTTATCAAAATTATTTTACCTAGCTGTCCTACAAACTTCCTCGTTGGTATATTTCCAATATACTTGTTTTTGATAAGTAAGTCAATTTTATTAAAAGTGCAGGGGGTAGGGCTATCGAGAACGTCGTGATAGTCTCCACGAAGCTTCCTACATCCCTGGGAGTACAGATCTGCAGTGTTCTCTCTATCTTTATCGAAGCTCTCTACGTCGTGTTACACAGATCTGCGCCGACAAAGCTTCCTGCATGGCTGGGAGTATAGATCTGCATCGAAGCTCTCTCACGCTCGGACTCCTGCATCACTGAACCTGCACAATCTGCAATGTACTTTCATTGGAAGGTTTTGAGTGCTGCTCCAGTGGTTTGCTGTTCTAGTGAAATGAGTGCACAGATGGCTATTTCCGGTGATGATTACCAGAAATAGTTATCTGTTTCACTCGGTTTGTTTACCGACCATTATGGGTCAGTTTGTGCGCTTTTGGGTGGAATTGAAGGCTTTTGAGTTTTCACCAGAGGCATGGAGGTCCTCAATAAAAATTGTGGAGAAGAGCATAAGGGTCTGGAGGTCTGTCATTTTGGGTTGTAGCGGTATAGGGTGGCTGGTGGATACGGTGGAAGCAATGTTTCAGGTTGCGAGACAATCGGAATTCATAAAACACGAGCGAAGGGAGCAAAGCCTTTGTGGCTCAACGATGCTTCAACGTAAATGGTAGGTTTTTAATTGTAACCGAATAGAGTGGAGGAGGTCAGCAGGGGGTTCTAGTCATTTCAGAAGGGTGGGTATGAAGGCCTGGGTTGGGAGAAATTTGTTGTCGAGTTACACAAAGTCACTGCTCTATTTTTTCGCATTCGTGGAGATGGGTCATTGGGGAAAAGCCAAAAGAATCCATCTGCTCATGGGAACAACAATATGGAGTAGAAGCAAAAAGACCCCAGCACAACCACGGTTGCGAGTCGTTCAAATGTAGAAGCTCTGAATACGGGTCATGCTTTGGTGACTCAGTTTGATAATAGGGGCAAGAAGGGTAACTATGAAAAGGGTATGCAGCCTCTACAGGTCGCGCATGGACATAACCCAAGTCAAACGGTGTCTGACTCCTTTGAATCTTACAAAACAAGGGATGGTTATGGTCTTCCCATTGGCATTCACAGTACATTGAAAGAGATGCAAAACCAGCTTGTCGAGTTGAAGGCAGCAGTTGCTATGTTAACAGCAAAACTTGATGGGTTGGGCGTGTTAAAAGGTGGAAATGGGGTTGTAAAGCCCAATAAGGGGGAGCCGAATCACAAGTCATTTACACAAAAGAGCGGGCTGGGCGTGCTAAGTGAAGGGTCGAATCCTATAAAATTGGATAAAGGAAAAAAGAAGTTGGGTTTGGCCCAAGAGAGTGTGGCGGGTCAAAAGGAGAAGCAGGTCATCTATATTCGAAGTGGGTTCTACTTCGGTGAGTGGCGCACCCCCTGAAGGAACTTGAGGCATTGCTAAGTCTTGGGGAAGCTTTTGGGTTTTCTGCCAATCAAATGGCGACCAAGGCTCCACCACCCATGATGGAGGAAACCAGTCTCTCAGTACCTCTTCAGGCACCTTGTGGGTCGACACATAGTTTTGGCCAAGATGGTGACATCATTAATGGCGCTGGGGAGGAGATGCAAGATTTGCATGCAGGAAATGGGGTGGAAGGGAGGATGGGCAAAACTTGGATTGGTGGGACAGGCATTGGTGCAATGGTGGTGGTTTCAAATTTCTTAGGCATTGGGTTTGGCGCGTCTTTGGGCTTGGTCTAGATGGGATGGGTTTCTAATTTCTCCCTAGATGGGCTTAATGGTCATTATTTCCTTATATCTATTTCTACATCCTAACTAGGTGTTTTCTTTTGTATATATCCAGCGTACTTGGCTATGCTCATTGGTATTAATAAATTTGAGTCTGTTGGTGAGGATTTTTGCTATGATTTTATAACAAACATTTGATCGACTAATTGGTTTGAATTGGTGGACTGTGTTGGGGGAGTCTGTTTTGGGAATGAGGACAATATGAGTGTGGCTTAATTCTTTCAAAAGGTGTCCATTGGTGAAAAAAATTTTAATGGCAGCAGTGAGGTCCTCCTTTACAATGTCTCAATAGTGCTTGTAGAAGAAACTAGTGAACCCATCAGGCCCAGAGGATTTGGAGGAAGGAATTTGCTTGATTGTGGAAAGGATTTCTTCATTAATGGGGATCATGCAGAGTCGTTCACTATCCACTTCAGAGAGTTTTTTAGGAAAAAGATTTGCTAGATCTTCAGGAATTGATGAGCAGGTTGTTTGATAAATAGTTTGAAAGTGATCAAGAAACATGTTTTGAATATTTGAAGGATTAGTGTGCCATTGATTCGAGGCATTTTTTAAGCAATTAATGTCATTCCTTCTCCTTGTAATTGTGGCCATCTTGTGGAAGAATTTAGTATTCAGGTCTGTGGTTGTCAACCAATGAAGCCGAGATTTTTGTCTCCACATAATTTCTTCTCTTTTGAGTTGCTCAGTGAGACAAACACTAATGAGTTCCTCTTGATGCATGGAATTTCTAGATGGTGATTGAGATTGGAGGTGGTGCAATTGAGTGGTCAAATGTTTTATGGAGGTTTGAATGTGACCAAAACTATTCCTATTCCAATGTTTTAGGGCTTGCTCAATAGCCTTGAGCTTTTGAGAGAGAGCAAATGCTAGTGATCCATTTATGAGAAGACCCCATGCTTCTTTAATGACATAGACACTATAGGGATCTCTTGCCCAGAACTCTTTAAACTTGAAAGGCATAGGGACATTCCCAAGTCCTTGAGTGTCCAACAGAAGGGGAGAGTGGTTTGAGGAGTGAATGGGAGATGATACAGTTTTGCATCAGGGAACATAAGAGACCATTGTGAATTGGCTACTGCTCTATCTAGTCTTTCACGAATGTTAGCTAGTCCTTGGCGCTTATTAGTTCATGTGAATTTAGGACCTGAATACCCTACGTCCACTAATCCATTGAGATCCATGAACTTAAGGCCACTGGGGGAGGAAGTTGAAGCAAATGGTTTACCTCCCCATTTTTCAGATTGGTTGAGAATAGAATTAAAATCACCCATTCCTAACAGTGGGCCAGGATATGCAAGCGTGATGGAGTTCAGTAGGTTCCAAAATTGTGATTTTTTGCTGTAGTGAGCTGGACAATAAACTAATGTGAGTAACCATGGCACATGTGAGGGATCCGAGTACATCAAAAGAGCTATTACATTATTAGAAATATTAACAGGTTCAATGTCCACTCCTGGACGCCACATAAGCAAAAGACCTACCCATTTTCCTTGGGAGGGGACATGTACATACAAAGAAAAGCCTAAACTATTAATAACTCCAGGTGTTTTTACATCAAACAAAAGGGTCTCCGAAAGGAAGACCATATCAGGTTGGTGATTCCTGATATGAGCCTGGAGACTTCTTCTTGCAGAAGGACGGGCCAATCCTCTGCAATTCCATGTTAGGATCCTCATATCTTCTTTGGTGGCAAAGTGGGCCCTGCCACGTCGGCCTTACTATCAAAATGAACATAATTCATAGGAGCGATCTTGGATGAGTTACCATCATGGGGAATTTCTAAGCTCTTGTGATATGGAGAGTATATGCTACGACATGTGTACGTTTTCCTCTCTTGCCCGTTCTTCTTGCAGGCTTGAAGAAATTTTGCCAGGGTTTGCTCTCTTCATTGCTTGCTCCTTTGGTGATGCTTTGGTCAGTAGAGTCCACCCTATCAAATTTCACTTGTTCTGTTGGAGGCTTGCTGAAGTTTGAGATCCTTTTCTTAGGGGGGATTCCTCTCTCTTGGTGAGTTAGAACTCTCTTCTTGGTAGGCACTGGATTTGGTGGGTTGTGCATTCTCAGGGAGGGATTCTGCAATGGGGGGTAATTTCTCATGCAAAGGTGCTGCAAGGGAGAATAGTTCTTCAATTGTGGGTATCACAGTGGGAGCTGGAATTTCAGAGATGGGTGCAGTTAACTTAACAGTTGGGAGTGTTTTGATGGGGTTTAGATTTTCAGATGGGGTGCTGTAGTGTGAGTATATTTTCAGATGGGGATGTTTTGATAAGGGGGTTAGAGAGCAGATATTCTTGAGGAATGGGTTGGTTGAAAGGGCTCATTTTCATGTTAGGGTTGGGCTCTGTTTGTGGGTTGTGCATTTTGGATTCAGTGTGCTTAATGGTTATGGAGGTTTTTCCTGATGGACTCACTAGTAGGGAAAGGGAATGCTTGGGACTTTGTGTGTGGATTGGGCCTGAGAGATTTTCTAACTGGGCTATGATATGTTTGAAGATTGATGGGCCCGTTAGAGCTTGGGTATTTCCCTTGGGGTCATTGATGGGTCCAATAGGAAATGACGGTTCAAGGTTTGGGGTAAAGGGATAAGTGTGCAGTAAATGTGATTGTGTAGGGAAAGAGGCCCGTTGTGATGTCTTGGGTGCCAAGGGGCAAGATTGAACGTGGGAGTAAGCATTTAGGGGGTTTAGAGGTGGGGTCAGGACTGCTGGATGGAGACCCGCGCTGCCTTCTCTAATTGATTCTCTTACTTGGCTCCAGGTAAGCCAATTTTCAACACGTGTCACCTCCTTCTCCGTTGACAGATTTTTGTGCATGGGCTGGTTGCATGGGAGGGTTGCTCTTGGGTTCAACTGTGCGATGCTAGCACTGGTGGTGGAAATTTGCGGAGATTTTCCCCATTCTCCTTGGATTATTGTTGTGTTGTTATACCCAGGATGCTGATGTAATTATGGTTGTTCCTCCGCTTGAGTGAGAGTTTTTTAATAAATGGAGGTGTGTCCTCCTTTTCCAAAAAAAAAAAAAAGTTATACTCAGGAAGCAACTTTTCCTTGCCTTTGCGAGTTGGATGGGTGGGAATGTTTTTGCCCTTAGAAAGCTGACCCTCTGCCGGTTCCCTGATTTGAACTAGGGGAAGTGGTGCCACAAGGATGGGAGCTACTTTGCTTGGCTGCTGGGGGGGACTTTCCTCGTGTTGTACCTTGAAAGGGTTTCCCCTTCTGCTGTTAATGGTTGACGCCCTCATCCATGAACCATAAGGCAGATTTTGTGGTAGTGTTGTATTCTGGACATACTTGCTGAATGTGACTCAAACGTCCACGAGTAACAGCACTCAGACAATCATTCGTTTTGAAGATGACTCTGGTTGTAGCTCGGGATAGGTCAAAGCCATCTGGCAGTGGATTGTTGATGTTTATCTCTACTTGTGTCCTTAGATATCTTCTCAGTGCAACACCAAATATGGAAATATAATCCACTTCAAGGAGATTTCCAATTACCTGGTCAATTTTCTCAGCATTTTGTTTCGACAGCATCTCAAGTGGCAGTCCATGAACTTGTATCCAGAATATTGAGTAGTTTAAAGGGACTTCCTCAATACTGAGACCTGGGGACCACTGTTTGAGTACCATATGGAATCCTTCAAAATTCCATGGACGATTTGTAAGGACATGGTCTTTCTCTTGGTGGGTTGGGAAGGTGAAGAGGAAGGTATTTGTGGTGATGTCTTCGATTATAAGGCCTATGATGAAGCTCCAGACAGCTTTTATGGTGGCATGGAAGGTTTGCTTGTTTAGCGGTTTGATGAGATATGCCTACCTACAAGTACTAGGTTGGAGAAGAGCTTTACTGCTTCTACTTCTGGTTCTAAGTTTAGATCATTCCAGGACACAGCATCAGCTTGGGTGATGAGCTTTTCTATGTCTGCATTCGATGATTGAGAAGACATGGCTTAATGGAGTGTGAGTGACTATTAGGTTAGGACAAAGGATGACAGTGGAAGGGGGACAAAGTGGAATGGGAAGGGTTTTTACCTACTTGGAGGAGGGAAGCTCAACAAGAGAGAGATGGAGAGAACTCATCTAGAGAGAGATTTGGATTTACTAACATTACTAGCTTTCTTGTTTTGTTTGTATTTTGTGTCAACAATTTTGAACATTGAGATTGTTTAAATTCCTTGCCTTAATTTATCCAGGTTGCATCTAGTGGACTTGGCTTTGGGCCTCAAATGGCAATGCAACTGGCTGAACGTTTGTATACTCAAGGATTCATCAGGTTCTTTAATAGTCTTTTTCCTATTCTCATTATTTTGTTTGGTTTATGCCTTTTCCTATTTAGCACATTATTTCTTCTTATGATTGTAGAGTTTTTACTTGGAGTGTTGAAGTTTTATGTTCTTGGTTTGCCTCAACTCCTATGCGAGGCTTGTAATAACTTTACTTGGACGGGTCTTACTAGTGATTGTCTATATATTGGACTCAAGACATCCATGTATATCTTTGCACAATCCAGTATCCATAATCACGAGTACCACGGTCATACTCAAATCCATCAAGGACGCCATGTTGCACTTAGTCCTTTAAGTCACGTGGCATTATTGGATTGTCTCTGATCTATTTGTCATAAATAGATGATCGGTTGTTTTCAGATACCCACAAGTGTTTCTCTTTTATTGTTTATGCTAGAAATACAACTGCTTAGATTTCAAGATGATCATATCAAGATAAAAATATCTTAACAGTGTGATGGTCTTATCATGACAACTAGATAATATAATATTGAAGAGCCAATCCTATTTTACCTCCTATGCAGTATGCGCTGATGATACATTGATTTTTTGTGAGGCTGTCCAGGAGCATATCCATCATTTGTGCAGTTTATTCTTATGCTTTGAAGCTGTGTTTGAACTAAAAAAAAAAAAATAGAAAAGTCAAAATTAGTACTGGTAGGAGTGGTGAACAAGATTGGTAGTTTGAGACATTTTTGGATGTTGGGTATCATCCCTTCCCATGAAGTATCTGGGTCAACATTAGGACTCAGGAGCACTGTTTAAGGCGAAAGTTCATTTGGTATGACTTTATAGAGAAGACAAAGAGTTCCTTAGCTGGGTGGGAACGGTTATACTTATGCAAAGGTGGTAGGTTTACTCTGATCAAGAGTACCCTCTCTAACCTTCCTACTTATTATTTCATGTCTTTAGTTCCTGTCCCAATTGGTGTAGCCCAGCAGCTTGAGAAGTTTTGAGGGATTTCCTATGGGGAGGAGTTGGCAATAAATTCAAATTCCAACTAGTCAAGTGGTTTAGGATTTGCACTCCAATTTCCTCGGATTAGAAATATGCTTTTATTCAACAAAGCCATATTTTATTCAACAAAGCCTTGTTGGGGAAATGGTTATGACATTATGGTGCGAAGTGAGAGGCTTCGTGGTGGATGTTGGTGGAAGTAAAATATGGCACCTTGTGGTGTGGATGGTGTTCAATTGCGGTTGGTGGGCCTTATGGGGTTGGGGTGTGGAAGAACATTTTGAGAGGGTGGGGAGATTTCTCTCATTTCATTAGATATGAGTTAGGTGACGGGTTTAAAATCAGATTTGGTATGATCTATGGTGTGGGTATCAAAGGAAAACTAGGGATTTCTTTAAGATACGGCAGCTAGGCAGCCAAGCTCCTATTTTACTGGGTTGTGGTTAGGGTTACATGGCAACTAATCTCCTATTTTACTGGGATACAGCAGAACTGAATTTCAAATAGATTAGGATTTATTTACTAATCTTATCTTGTATTTAAATTAAACTTGTATATATTTAGATAGGATAAGGTCAGGTTAGTTTAGATAAGATAAAGATAGTTTGTTGAGATTCAAATTGAATTCTCAAATCTTCTTTGTAATTATTTCTGGAACTATTTTTTTATATAATGAGAAGGAAGCACCTCAAAGGGGCATTCGACCAAAATCTGACATGGTATCAGAGCTACTCTGATTTCCTATTTTTTGCACTTCCTCGGCCAACCCTAAAATCTTTAGGGTTGCTGTTTTCTGTTTTTTTCCAGAGGCTGCTTCTAGTTTCTTGATTTTCCTGGGGTCCTCTATTTCACGGCAGCAGCTCTCTTTTCTAGCTCTTTGTCTGTTTTCATGGCATCTGAAAAATCTGATTCCTTGTGCATTCGGTTCAATGGAAAAAATTATTTTGCTTGGGCATTTCACTTTCAGCTTCTTGTCAAGGGTAAAGAACTCTGGGGTCATGTTGATGGGACTATTTCAGCCCCTAACAGTACAAAGGAATTGTCTACATGGGAGAGTAAGGATGCCATGATCATGTCTTGGATCCTAGGTTCTATTGAGAATCTACACTCCGCTCGAAGATTTCAGTTGGAATTTGAGATGGCTAATTTTTCTCAAGGTGCCTTATCAGTGGAGGACTTCTATTCTGGTTTTTCAAATCTGTGGGCTGAATACACTGACATTGTGTATTCTTCTATCTCTGCCGATGGTCTCCCGCATGTGCAACGTGTGCATGAAACTAGTAGGAGGGATTAGTTTCTTATGAAACTACGTTCTGATTTTGAATCTGTTCGTTCTCAGTTAATGAATAGAGATCCAGTTCCTTCTCTTGATAATTGTTTGGGAGATTTGCTTCGGGAGGAGCAAAGGTTACTTACTCAGAGTACAATGGAACAGCATCTTGCATCTCCTGCTCAAGTGGCATTTACAGCACAAGGAAAACCCAAGGGCCGAGACTATAGTGTCAAAATAGGTTAGAGTTCTGTTTGAATGGCCGAATCAATTGGCCTTTGAGTGATCTCTATATTATATATAGCATATTACAAGAGAACTATACATGGGAGGAAATAAATTTCCGAGTGATTCTAGCATTCTTATCCCTATAAGGAAACTATCTATTTTGTTAATATGCTAACTGTACAAGCCTAAGTAACGGAAGTAAAGATAACAATAAGGAAAGAAGATAGATTATGGACAGCTTTGCTGTCCATTGACAGCCCCCCTCAAATTGATGCGGGTTGATCAACAAGCATCAATTTGCCACTCAAGAAACAATGTCGATGGCGAGTGAGAGCTTTGGTGAAGATATCAGCAATTTGTAGTTCAGTGGGAACATGTGGGAGAGTGATAACACGAGCTTCAAATGCTTCACGGATAGAATGACAGTCGACTTCAATATGCTTCGTGCGCTCATGATAGACAGGATTGGCCGTGATGTGAATAGCACTCGTATTATCAGCATGTAGAGGTGTAGGATCGGTCTCAGAAAAATCTAGCTCAGCAAGCAAACCTCGAAGCCAAATAATTTCGGAACAAGCAAGAGACATTGCCCGATACTCAGATTCTGTAGATGACTTAGAGACTCTGTCTTGCTTCTTACTCTTCCAGGAGATCAATGCATCACCTAAGAATACACACCAACCAGTGATGGATCGACGTGTATCAGCACAACCGGCCCAATCAGCGTCGCTATAAGCAGTAAGGCGAGTAGAATTGCCTGCAGGAAAGAATAACCCACGGGCAGAAGTGCCCTGAACATAACGTATGATCCTACGGACAGCAGCCAAATGAAGATGACGAGGGGTCTGAAGAAACTGGCTGACTTGTTGTACTGCAAAGGAAATGTCCGGTCTAGTAATGGTGAGATAGACAAGGCTACCCACCAACTTCCGGTATAAACTGGGATCAGCAAGTAAATCACCCTCCTCTTTGCAAAGCTTGACATTCAATTCCATGGGAGTATCAACAGAAGTTGCCTCCTGTAGGCCAGCTGTAGCCACCAGGTCACTAGCATACTTATGTTGATTGAGTGAAATACCAGATGAACTACGATGCACCTCGAGACCAAGAAAATATGTGAGGGACCCAAGGTCTTTCATATGAAATGACTCAGAGAGATGAGTCTTGAGTTGGCCAAGTAAAATAGAATCGGAACCAGTAATCACAATATCATCAACATAGACCAAAAGAACAACAATACCCACGTCTGATTTCCGAAGAAACAAGGAAGTGTCATACTTGCTCTGCTTGAATGAGAATTGTAATAAAGCGGTGCGAAATTTATCAAACCAGGCCCTTGGAGCTTGTTTGAGACCATAAAGGGAGCGACGAAGCTTACACACATGCGAAGTCGAAGGAGACAACAATCCCGGTGGTGGTTTCATATAAATACACTCTTTAAGATCCCCGTGAAGAAAAGCATTCTTGACATCCATCTGATGTAGTGTCCAATTATTGGAAGCAGCAAGAGCTAGAATCGTACGAACAGTTGTCATCTTAGCCACAGGAGCGAAGGTCTCTTCATAATTGACACCATATTCCTGATGATTCCCAAGTGCAACAAGCCGAGCTTTATAACGATCCAAACTTCCATCAGACCGAACCTTGACTGAGTAAACCCATTTGCAACCCAGAGGAACAATTGTTGGAGGACATGGCTCAATGTCCCAGGTATGATTGGCCTCTAGAGCGGCAATTTCTTCCTGCATAGCTTGTCGCCAACAGTCAAGCTTGGCAGCTTGTGAGTAGCATGTGGGAATATCAAAATTGGATAATGCAGCAGTAAGGGCTGAAATAGAGGACCCAGAAGGAAAACCATACCTATTTGGAGGTACAGACACTCGAGAAGAGCGACGTACCAAGGGCTCTGGAGATGCTGCAACTGACTGGTTCTGGAGCATGTTAGGATCAGATATCGGGTGAGCCACGGGAAGAGACTGTGGGCGGGAGCGTCTAGTATACACCATACCTGGTTTAAAGCGAGAGCTGACTTGATGAAGATTTGGGAATTGCTGCTCAAATGAAGGGAGGACCACAGTGGAAGAAGCGGGCATAGGAGACATAGGAAAGAAATGTTGATTTTCAAAGAAAATAACATTCCTAGAAATGCGTGTGCGATGTAAAGTAGGATCATAGCAAACAAAACCCTTTTGACACACATTATATCCCAAGAATGCACATCTAACAGATTGAGCAGATAATTTATGTTGCTCATGAGGAGGTAAATGAACAAAGCAAACACAACCAAATATACGGAGATTATCATAACTAGGTTGCTTACCGAATAAGCGGAAATAGGGAGACTCCATGTGTAAGACTTGGGAAGGTAAACGATTAATCAAATGAGCAGCAGTTTTCAGGGCCTCAACCCAGAACATGGATGGAACAGAGGATTCTAACAAGAGAGTACGAACCACGTCAAGAAGAGTGCGATTTTTGCGTTCGGCTACTCCATTTTGTTGAGGAGTAGCGGGACATGAACGTTGATGAATAATACCTTTAGAAGCCAAGAAAGCCTGAAACTCATTAGACAAATATTCACCACCAGAATCTGTGCGTAATGTCTTAATAGTCGCAGAAAATTGAGTGTCAACATACGCTAAGAACGCAGTGAAAGTACGGAAAACCTCAGATTTAGAACGAAGAAAATAAACCCAGGTAAATCTGCTATAATCATCAATGAAAGTCACATAATATTTAAATTTCTCATGTGAACTAACTGGGGAAGGTCCCCAAACATCACTATGGATAAGATCAAAGCAGTGAGACGCTCTACTAGCATGCAAAGGAAATGGAAGAGTTTTGCTTTTACCAAGTTTACAAGAATCACACTCAAAAGATAAAGAGGAACATTCTTTATTACCAAGAAAACCAGAGTGCAATACATGAGATAAGATCTGAGTATTGGGATGACCTAAACGACAATGCCACACCATACTCAGATTAGGAACTTTATTACAAGCAAAAGACTTAATAGAAGAAACTGAAGAAAGTGCTGGAACAGGTAAAAATAGTGGAAACAGACGTCCCACTTTAGGTCCCTTCGCGATCGGCTCCCCCGTTACCTGGTCCTGCACAACACAACCATCACCAGAAAAATTAACAGCGCAATTGTTATCCACTAATTGACCAACAGAAATAAGATTCGTGGAAAGTTGAGGAGCAAGAAACACATCAGTAAATGTAGAAGAAGCATCGCCGACAGCAGCGATTGGCAAAGAACTACCATTGGCAGTTTGAATAGCAGATTGACCAGCATAGGGCCGAACATGACACAGAGCGGTTGGCGTATTCGTCATGTGATTAGAAGCTCCTGAGTCTACGTACCAGAGTTTAGAAGAATTTTTACCTTGAAACCCCATCGCAGATAATGCTGAAATGAGCATTTGTTGCACCATTTTAGGGGTGCAATAAGTTGCTGCAGGAGATGACAGATCAGAAGAAGCACCTGAGGAAGAATCATGTGCTGCAGAAGTCGGCACTGGAGAAACAGAAACAGAAGTCTGAAATGCTTGAGCCTGACGATGCTGAGGGCGGATACGACATTCTTTGATAATATGACCCTTTTTCTTACAATAAGAACAATATTTTTTAGGACAATTAGCAGCAATATGCCCATATGCCTTGCAGCAGAAACACTGCAAATTTTTAGAAGTCATAGATGATCCTTGTCCTTGGGCAGCATAAGCCACAGTTGCCGTCCCGGAACTACCATGAGTTTGCTCTAGAATAGCTTGAGTACTAAGACGTTGTTCTTCGCGAAGTAACTCACCAAAACAGATATCCAAAGAGGGAACAGGAGATCTGTTCAGTAGAGTAGAACGAACAGATTCATATTCCGGGCGTAGTTTCATAAGAAACTGATCACGCCGGCTAGTCGCATGAAGCTTCTGAATAGTCGAAAGTGCGGCAACAGGAACATCTGCGATAACTAAATCAGTATATTCATGCCAAAGTGTCAAAAATGCCGAGTAGTAATCTTGAATAGACAGACTACCATGTTGAAACATGGCAATCGCATGTTCCAACTGAAAGCGACGAGCATCATTATCTTGATGATAAACCTGCTTCAAGTAATTCCACATGGACTGAGCGGAAAGATGAGCCCGCAAGTTAGTGACAATATGTGGCTCCATCGAACCAAGAAGCCAAGACATGATCCGAGCGTCAAGCACATCCCAAGAAGGGGAAGACACGACATCTTTGGATTTGTCAGTATTGGATGTTTGTGCAACATCCTTGCCATCAATATGGCCCCAAAGATCTTTTCCCTTGAGGAAAAGTTCAAACTGAAAAGCCCAAGTAGAATAATTTTTGCCTGTAAATTTGACACACATAGGTGTAGAGTCCATTGCAAATAATTGACCCCAAGATGAAGCAAAAAAAATCCAGAAAAAAATAGATGAGCCAATAGAGGACTGCTGCCGATAGAAGCTAAAAATTAATACCCAGACCAAACAAATGCCGAAACCACCCAAGCCAAATAACTGAAACCGAAAAACGCCGAAAGAAAGCAAACAAAGAGATACCCAGACCTTAGAACAGAACCTGCCGAAAGTCACGACTCCAGAAGCAGATCGCGCCGATGGAGGGAGAAGAAGCCGAAAAGGATCAAAAACGAGACAGACTCTGCCGACAATGACTCCCGTAGAAACAGAATGCCGAAAGATGCCGAGATGCGCTGCCGAGACTCAGACGATGCCGACAGACGGGACCGAGAAAGAAAATTCACACGGGCGACAACGAAACCGAGAGGAGAAAAAAATTTCAACCGGCTCTTGATACCATGTCAAAATAGGTTAGAGTTTTGTTTGAATGGCCGAATCAATTGGCCTTTGAGTGATCTCTATATTATATATAGCATATTACAAGAGAACTATACATGGGAGGAAATAAATTTCCGAGTGATTCTAGCATTCTTATCCCTATAAGGAAACTATCTATTTTGTTAATATGCTAACTGTACAAGCCTAAGTAACGGAAGTAAAGATAACAATAAGGAAAGAAGATAGATTATGGACAGCTTTGCTGTCCATTGACATATAGCACTACAAAATGCTATAGTTGCAAGGGATTTGGTCACATTGCCACCCACTTTCCAAAGAAATTTTGTAACTATTGCAAAAAAATCTGGACATATTATCAAGGACTGCCCAATCCGACCTCCTCGGAAGCAAGAGAGTGCCTATTCCACCTTTGTTGAAGTCTCGGGTGCATCCTCTTCTTCAGCTCTTGCTACTGCCACTCATGCTTCAGCACCTGCCGGTTCTAGTTCTACTACTCTTACTCTTGATATAGTACAACAAATGATAATTTCTGCCTTTTCTGCTTTAGGCATCTCAGGTAAACCAAAGTCCTACCCTAATTCTTGGCTCATAGATTTTGGTGCCTCAAATCATATGACTAATAATTCCACATTGTTGCACAATCTTCAGTCCTATGATGGTCCTCTTAAAATCCACACGGCAAATGGTAGTTCACTACCAATTTCTGTTGTGGGTGATATGTCCCCTGTCATTCGAAATGTTTTGGTTTCTCCTACTCTCTCCACAAGTTTACTTTCTGTTGGACAGCTTGTTGAAAATAATTGTAATGTCTTTTTTTTATCTTCTGGTTGTGTTGTATAAGATCGAGTGTCCGGGAGGATGATCGCGAGGGGTCCTAAGGAGGGTCGGCTATTTCCAATAAATCCTAGTTCAGCTTCTATTGCGTCTAGTTCCTTTATTTCTTGTAATGCTGTCAAAATAAGTACTAAGGATTGGCATCGACGTTTAGGACATCCCAATCCTAATGTACTCCAAACTTTGTTTAAATCTGGTGCTATTGACAATAAAAATTATGTTTCAATGGAAACAATTTCTTTTGATTATACCTCTTGCAAACTTGCCAAAAGCAAAGTGCTACCATTTCCACAATCTGGTTCTCATGCTTCACGGGTGTTTGATATAATTCATAGCAATGTTTGGGGTATATCTCCTGTTATATCACATGCTCACTGTATTTTGTTACTTTTATTGACGATTGTAGTAGATTCACTTGGATCTATTTTCTTCGTACTAAAAGTGAAGTATTTTCTGTTTTCAAGGCCTTTCTTGCACTCATTCAGACACAATTTGCTTCCTCAATCAAGGTCTTACGATCTGATTCTGGGGATGAATATATCTCATGAATTTCAGAATTTTCTTCAAGAAAAAGGTATTCTTTCTCAACGTTCTTGCGCATCTACACCACAACAAAATGGTGTAGCTGAGCGTAAGAATTGTCATCTACTTGATATGGTTCGGGCTCTTCTTATTGACTCATCCGTTCCATCTCATTTTTGGTGTGAAGCATTAGCTACTGCTGTCCATTTAATTAATAGATTGCCCACACCAATTTTACATAATGTTTCTCCCTATTCCATACTATTTGGTCACACTCCTAGTTATTCTGATTTGCATATCTTTGGTTGTGTGTGTTTTGTTCATCTTCCACCACATGAAAGACATAAATTGACTACTCAATCTGTTAAGTGTGCTTTTCTTGGATATGGTTCCACTCAAAAAGGATTTTTTTGTTATGATCCTAATGCACGAAGAATTCGAATTTCCAGGAATGTGTTATTTTTTTAAAATCAGCAATTTTTTCTCTCTCATGTCGATCCTATCTCACCTAGTTTTTCCATTCTTAATGATGAGTCTGAGCTCTTTCCTATGCCCATTCCTGATACCTCTAATGCTCCAATGGCTCGGTTTAAACCTGGTTTTGTCTACACTTGACGTCATAGCACCCTTTAGCCGAGTCTCTTATGGCTTCTCAAGATTCTCCTACTTCGGCACCTGATCCAACATCCACCATAGTTACTTCTGATTCTGTTCCTCGGAAATCTACCCGTGTCTCTCACCCACCAAATCGGTATGGTTTTTCTTCCCCCACTTCTATGACTGCTATATTATCTTCCATTGCTATCCCTTCTTGTTACAAACAGGTTATGGAACATGAGTGCTGGCAGCAAGCAATGCAGATAGAACTTGATGCACTTGTGGCTAATCAGACCTGGGATGTGGTACAATGTCCTCCTTCTATCAAACCAATTGGTAGTAAATGGGTATACTCCGTAAAGCTTCGTTCCGATGGTTCAATGGAACGATACAAAGCTAGATTGGTTGCTTTGGGGAATCGCCAAGAGTATGGCATAGATTATGATGAGACTTTTGCTCCGGTTGCCAAGATGACTACTATTCGCTTGTTACTTGCTCTTGCTGCTTCTAAATCTTGGCAATTACGTCAAATGGATATCAAGAATGCTTTCTTGCATGGCGATCTAAAGGAAGATATCTACATGAAACTTCCATCTGGTATGCTATTTCCTCCCCTACGGTTGTTTGTAAATTGAAGAAGTCTTTGTATGGTCTTAAACAAGCTCCTCGAGCTTGGTTTGAGAAATTTCGCGCACTTTGCTAGGGTTTTCTCTTAAGCAAAGTAAGTACGATGCTTCCTTATTTTTGCACAAGGGCGATGCTGGAGTAGTATTTTTATTGGTATATGTAGATGATATTATCATCTCTGGTTCGGATGGACTTTTGATTCAAAAACTTCAGCAACATCTTCATAATGTGTTTCACATGAAGGATCTTGAGGATCTTACCTACTTTCTAGGGTTGGAAGTTTGGTCACAGCCACATGGTTTCTTAATCAACACAAGTATATTCAAGACCTAATTCAGTTAGGGAGATTGGAAGATACTACTCCAGTTGATACTCCTCAGGAGGTGAATGTTAAGTATAGGAAAGACGAAGGAGAACTTCTCTCGGATCCTACCTTATACCGTAAATTGGTTGGTAGCTTGATTTATCTCACTATCACCCGCCCTGATATTTCCTATGCTGTCCACACTGTTAGTAAGTTCATGGATTCTCCTAGACATCTTCATTTTGTAGCCGTTCGTCGGATTATTCGCTATTTACTTGGGACTCCTAATTGTGGACTGTTTTTTCCTAAGGGTTCTTCTCTTCAATTAGTTGCCTACAGTGATGCAGATTGGGCTGGATGTCCGAACTCTCGACGTTCTACTACCGGATGGTGTGTCTTCCTTGGGGATTCTCTTATCTATTGGAAGTGGAAGAAGCAAAATTGTGTAACTAAGTCATCTACAGAGGCTGAATATAGGGCAATGTCTGCTGCATGTTCAGAAATTATGTGGTTGCGTGGTATTCTTTCAGAACTCGGCTTTGCACAGGCACATCCCACGCCTCTTCATGGTGATAATACGAGTGCCATTCAAATTGTAGCCAACCCAATTTTTCATGAACGTACGAAGCACATCGAGGTTGATTGTGACTATATCCGAGATGCCTATGTGTCTAAAGCTATCATTCTCCCTCATGTGTCCACTGAACACCAAGTAGCTAATATCTTCACCAAAGCTTTGACTCGACAACGACATCAATACCTAGTTAGCAAATTGCTGCTAGTCGACTCACTAGCATCAATTTGAGGGAGGGTATCAAAGGAAACTAGGGTTTTCTTTAAGATACGGCAGCTAGGCAGCCAAGCTCCTATTTTACTGGGTTGTGGCTAGGGTTACATGGCAACTAAATCTCCTATTTTACTGGGATACAACAGAATTGAATTTCAAATAGATTAGGATTTATTTACTACTCTTATCTTGTATTTAAATTAAACTTGTACATATTTAGATAGGATAAAGTCAGGTTAGTTTAGATAAGATAAAGATAGTTTGTTGAGATTCAAATTGAATTCTCAAATCTTATCTTTGTAATTATTTCTGGAACTATTTTTTTATATAATGAGAAGGAAGCACCTCAAAGGGGCATTCGACCAAAATCTGATAGTGGGGACCAGCCATTGAGGATTGTCTTCCTGGAGTTGTTTCAAATTTTTTTCCCATCATAATGATGATAATTAAGAAGAATGGGGGAACGGTAGATCTCTTGCTTCTTCACTACAAGGTGGCCAGAACCATATGGAATGGTTCTTTTTTTTTTGTGGGAGTGGGCTTAACATGGGTCATGCCTAGAAGGCTGGTGGATTTCCTAGCAAGTTGGGGTGGTCTCCAAGGCAATCCACAAGTGACAACAATTTGGAAGATGGCCTCTATATGTATGTGTTGGTGTCTTTGAAGGGAGAAAAATGATAGAAGCTTTGAAAATCGTGAGAGGACAATGGATGAGTTGAAAGCTTTCTTTATTTAATACTTTGTTCCTTTGGGCGAGGGCAATTGATTTTAATGGGGTAAATGTCCATGCGTTTATTATTTTAGTTGTAAATCTTAGTTAGGTATTACTCATGTATACGCCCTGTGTACTTGGTGTTGTGTAAAATACACACCAACGATGACAAACAAATAAAAGCAAAAATTAAAAAATCATACGACACGCACAATTTACGTGATTCGGCAACGTGCTTACGTCCATAGAGCTACCGAATTTTTATTGATTTAGAGGAGATTACAATCACACAATCTCAATTCACACTCTCTAGAGATTTTTCTCTCTCACAATATGCATTCACACTTTGTCTCTCTTTGTTCTCACTGAAAACTGCTGAACAACGTATATAATGAGCCAAAATATTACATATATATAGAAAACGGTGCAGGACACTTAAATTTTTTGATAATATGTCCCAATGGATTGTTACTTTTAGTAGATCAGCCCATGATTGCGAGATGGATCTATTGTCTTCATTCTATAACAAGTTGTATTCCTTTAGATGGAGAAGAGGCAGAGTTGATCAATTCTATTGGTTCTGTTCCATGCACCCATACCTCTAGTTGGCTCACGAATCGCTGGGAAATGTAGTTGGAGAAATAAGGCAACTTCGAGAGTAGCTTCTTATGTTTCGGTGGTTGTGTTGGGGAATATCTTAACAACATTGTGAAATCACCACTTGTCCCAAAAGCTTAAGTTGATGGAAAGAAGTAGATTTAATTATTTGTATTATATTCTTAGCACTCTCCCTCACGTGTAGATTAGACTCCCCTTCAATGAGTGAGCCCAACACTTGAAATATTTAATTAAATGGGGTAGTGTAGAGTCAGGATTCGAACTCAGAACCTCTAATCTAATACCATGTGAAATCATCACTTGTCCTAAAAACTTAAACTGATGGAAATAGGTAGATTTAATTATTTGTATTATATTCTTAACATAATTTGAGAAAGAGTCATATTGTAACAACATGGTGGTGTTTAATGTGCAAGTAAAATAGGGAAAGCATTGATTACCTTTGGTGCATTTGAGTTGGCTAGAGAATTGTGGGCAGCGATGTTCAACATTCTAGGGAGTGGGGCACGCCTTGGCGAGTGGAGTAGTTGGCATGCTGGCAGAGCCCTTATTGAAGTATAGAAATTCAGAAGTTTGAAAGATGATCTCTTTTTGAGTAATGTGGTGCATTTGGCAAGAATAAAATACCCGAACTTTTGAAGATCATAAGAGGACAGTATCAGATGTACTAGAAAGGTTTCTTGGGTACTAGGTTGTGCCCATATGCGCTATTAATAAAATTGCATTACTTATATATACATACATATAAACCACTCTAACACCCCTGCCCCCCAAGAGTATATTATATATTTTGACTATAGAATAAATAAATACAGCCCATCTAAGACCAAATTTGCCAACTGGTCTTTTGACTTCACATTAAGGGTGGGCTCTAACTCTGACAGAGTCGGAATCCAGAACTCTGAGCTCTGACTTTGACTCAGAGTTGATTGTGAACTCCGACTTGAGTTGGAGTTAACTCTAATGTTGCTCCACTTGCTCAGAGTTGGCAGCTACAAGTTTTTATTGTTCAGATCCAGTTCATGCACTTATCTTTAGCTTATAATATGACAAAATAGACAAATGACAAGTATTTTCAACCAAAACAAAAAGTGAGAGGGATAGAGGGAAAGAAGTCTGATCAGCCGAGGACACTGGTTTGAGGAGAAAGTCTTTTTCTGATCTGCGAGGAGGCTTAAGCCTTCTGGTAGTGGGTTGACCATGTAAACCTCAGTGATAGTCCATAATTTGTATACCACCGGGAACCACGTACTCCTCTCCTTCTCCTTAAATCTCTACCACGGCTCCTACCACCACAATTACCATGATCATCCCACATCCAGATGGGACAACGAGTTCAGTGGAATTGCCATTATCTGATAACTTGGACCACTGCAATCAGGAAAAAACATCAGATTGTGACAGAAGCTTGAACTTGCTAAAATGATGACCGTACAGGATAATTTTTGGGATGATGAGCAGGAAGAAATGAAATGATATGCTTGTTTTCATGTTGCTTTTCCATTTTCTGAAATCTGATATTTGTAGTAATGGGCTGGTATTGATTGAGATCCTCACAAATATGAGTTATCAATGAAAGTCTTTCTTTGATACATTTTTCTCCTATTGCAAAGAAAAATATTTACGAGGATCTTGGTAGATTCTGGTTAGGTTGTTGACAAGAGTATAACTTAGTGTCACGGTCCCAAATCTTCTTTGCAGTTTGAACAAAGATAAAGTTAGATGCAATATTTGGATCCCATATATTTCATTATCAAGTCATACTCTATGTATCATCTTGCTCCCATAAAGTACAATATTAAATGGTTTCTTTTTTTTTTTGGCTTGTAGAAACACCTCAACTAACCTAGCCTACTGGAGGTGTTTACTACCAGTTAGCTTAATGGAAGTCATCTGTACCACACCCTAGTTGGAAGCCACAACTGTACTGGATCTATCTCCATAACAGCAACTGGCAACAAATATTAATGGAAGTTAGCTGCAAATAGGCGGGATTTTGAACTAGATTGAGTTGAATAGGATCAGCCAAAAATTGTTTGCGCCAGACCAAAGCAGAATGTATCTCATTTAAGACAATAAACAGCTTATTCAGATCAATAGGTTGGCTTGTGTTGAATGGATTTGAACCTGGTGAGAAATTTTGTTCCAAACTGATTGTATAGCAGCTCGGCCCGCTCTGTGTTGACCCACTCTGAATGGGTGAAAAAAAAACCCCAGATCAATGAGTTGGGTTAACTGACCTCAGGTTGGGCTGGACAGAAGTAAAACTCCTGGCTGAGCTTCGATAGGTCCAATCTGAGTATAGTATAAAGGTTGGATTGTGCAATGGTTAGCCCAGTTTTTGCTGGACTAAAACTAGAAATTGAATTGTCATCAGTAGGCCCAATTGAAATGGATCTGAGTTGATTTTACTCTAAGGCCTTGGGGAGAACTATCAACTGACAGTCTTCAGCAATCTTTAGGGCATGTTTGGACACCATGAGAATTTCTCAAAACTTCTCATAATTTCATTCTCAAACATCACTCAAATACAAAACACTTACGAATTTCAAATTTTCAACTTTTTCATCTAACCATTACTCAATCATTATTCAACTTTTACCAACTTCAAAACAAAACACAAAAATAAATGCAACTTTTACAAACTTTAAAACAAAACACAAAAAATCAATACAACTTTTACAAACTTCAAAAAAAAATTATATTCAAACAATTTTTTAACTTTATAATATTTGTATTTAACTTTTTCTTTTTCCTTTCCCAACACCCAATAAAACATCTTCACTCCAACAATTTCACTACTAGTCTGCCTTATATGGAGGTTTCTGTCTGATCCACTAGATTGCTTTAACCAGGTTCTTTTTTCTTTTTTTTACATCACTTTATTCCATTAAAACAGCCCATATCCAATCTTCACTTCGAGACCAGAATGATTGTCTTCACTTTTCTGAAAAAATGATAAGATTGGACAATACATACTGGAGTTAACATAGGATTGTTATTTGATAATTGACTTTGATTTATGGAGTGACGGTTAATTGATAAATACAGATTGTCTTCAAAGACTAACCAATACTTGCCATGTAATCTTAGTTGTGGAGTCTTTTGTTTCCGTTTTGGAGTCCTTTTCCCATCTGAACAAGTTCTTTTTTCTCCAATGATGAAAATAAAATTCTCATAGTAGTTTATCTGCACTGCAACAGCTGCTACATGATGAAATACATTTATTATGGATAAAGCTGAGTAGGTTTTGGAGGTGGGATGTTTCCGGATATATTCATTGAAAGTTGAGTGTTCAAAGTTTGAATTTTTTCTTTACCCATATTTATAATAAAAACTGTAGAAATTATAGCATATTAATTTCCTGTTAGATTACGATTTCTGGTCATTTTTTTTAGAATTGATAATGATTTATGGACAATATATCTTCTACCTGAACTACTCGGAGGGCAAGAACTTTTTGGAGAATTTTTCTTGGAGGAACTGAAGAATGAATTTTGTTATAGTATATGCTGTAATGTCTTGATAAAACCCATGTCTTAATAAAATCCATCTCTCAGCTTATTATTGGTCCCTTAATTGATTGTGGCTATATGTTTATAGACTAATGGCCATCAAATCATTTTTCTATGCTTCTCCTTTAGCTATCCACGTACAGAGAGCACGGCCTATCCTTCTTCATTTGACTTTAGAGGCACCCTTGCTTTACTGGCAAACAACCCAGCATGGGCCGATGATGTACAGAGACTACTCAACGATGGATATCGTAAACCACAATCTGGAACAGATGCAGGTGACCATCCTCCTATTACCCCAATGCTGTCAGCAACTGAGGATATGCTAGGCAAAGATGCTTGGAGATTATACCAGTATGTATGTCAACACTTTATGGGGACTGTCTCTCCAGACTGCAAGTATGTAAGGTAAATAGCTATATTTTGTACTTGTAGTTTGTTGTTTCACCTTATTGCTTTTTGTTCATATGTTTTTAAGGAAAAGTTTGATCTAACCACGAGTTATGTATGGAGCTGAAACTAATTATTTATTCTTTTAATGCATTCTAGGACAAATGTCAAGTTTTCAATTGGTGGAGAATTCTTCCATTGCACAGGGCAGCATGTTACGGTTGAAGGATTTACTTCTGTCATGCCATGGTTGGCAGTAAAGGAGAAAAACCTTCCTCGGTTTATAAAAGGAGAGAAGATAGAAGCATCAAAAGTGGAGCTATATGAGGTAGGGCTTTTACCCTCCTAAAAGAATATTATATATGCATACCGTTTTCACTTTTCTGTACTTTTTCTTTTTATTTTCTGAGTTTTAAGAAATTCAAAATGTTCATATGTTCACCCTCTCTTTTGGAGTTTCTCACCCTCTTTTTTTGGTTTGGGTGGAGGGAAGAGAATTTGAGGAGAGATGTTGAGGGGTGGGATGATGGGTAGTGACGTGAGCTTTAACATGCTGCATCTCTTTTAAGGGAAGGACAACGCTACTGTCTAAGATGCATGAAATGAAGAAAAATAGAATAAGTTAAAATAAAACTGAGTAAACCTTTTGAGTTTCTAAAATCTACAGGGGAGTACTGCACCTCCGGATTATCTCACTGAGAGTGAACTGATTTCCCTGATGGAGAAGTATGGAATAGGCACAGATGCATCAATACCTGTGCATATTAACAACATATGCGAGCGTAACTATGTGCAGGTTTCTAAATCTTTGTTTTTGCTAGATTGTGGGTTTGTATAGAAAAAGTCTCTTTTCAAAGGTTTGAATATTCTCTTTACAATCAAATTGCAGGTACAAGCTGGCAGAAAGTTGGTTCCAACTAGCCTAGGTATCACCTTGATAAGAGGCTATCAATGTATTGATCCAGATCTCTGTTTGCCAGATATTCGCAGTTTCATTGAGCAACAGATTACTCTTGTTGCTAAAGGTCAAATGGATCATATTCATGTTGTGCTACATGTACTGCAACAATTCAAGCAAAAGTACACTTATTTTGTTAAGCAGGTTAGAAAAGTTGAACTTTTTTGTGTTGCTTAAAATTTTTATTTTTATTATGCTGGATAGGATAGGATTGGATTGTGAAGGTTGTGTGAATATGCACTATGTCCCACATCAGTTGTGTACAAGGTGGAACCAGGCTATACAAGTGGTTCATTGGAATTCTAATTATGATCTGTTTTTTTGGGATGTAACACAAATGCGGCTAGTGTCCTTGGATGGTGAAATTTTATTTTGGATAAGTGATTGTGATCATTTGCATTAGAATCAATTTAGTAATCTTATGTGGCACGAAGTGATTAAAGCAAAATCCATACCAACAAAAACCATCACCCTGAGAACGACATTCTCTTACAAACCTTTCAACCAATTGATATGACCCCAAAGAGCGGAAACCCCATTCCTCTCCTTTTTGGCGTCCATGCCTCCATCATGTGGCGACATGGGGGTGAAAGAAAAAGGGATCCTATCAACTTTTTCCAATCTATTAAGCTCACGAGCTTAGTCTACCCAACAGTGTACTTTTCAGATTCAACCCAACCACTCTTTGGTTTGAAAATTGTCAACCCAACCACTCTTTGGTATGAAAATTGGCACCCTCTTGGTCCCTTTGTCAGCAAGTTTGGGCACAGTTTTATTTTGGCTTCTGGTTTTGGGGGGGGGGGGGGGGACAATGTGGGCCTTGACAAGGATGTTACAGAGTTATACCAATATTATGCACACGTAGAACTTTTTTTTTTTTTTTATACTTGAGAGATAAATTTTATTAATATGAATGAAAAAGGCCTAAACCATGTACACAGGAAATATACAATAGAACACCTAAATACATTCTAAGAGCGATGAACTAAAGACAAGAAGTCATGAATATTATCCCCAATTAAAACAATAGCAGAAAACCAAAGCAATAAGGTATTTAGAAAGAAATTCTTCAGCTCCACCACTATGCGTTCCTTGTCTTCAAAACAGTGCGCATTCCTTTCCATCCAAATGCACCACATGATACACAATGGAATCATCTTCCAAACTGCTGCCACTTGATGACATCCCTGCAATTTTCTCCAACAGCCCATCAAATCCACCACCCTCATAGGCATTACCCAAGCGACACCAACCCTCCGAAAGATCTCATCCCACAACACCCTTGATATGTCACAATGTAGTAATAGATGATCCACCGATTCTCCATTCTTTTTGCACATGTAGCACCAATCCATCACAACACATCTTCTCTTCCTCAAATTGTCCGTGGTCAAGATCTTCCCAAGAGCGGCATTCCAAACAAAGAAAGCAACTTTGGAAGGCACACGAGACCTCCAAATGTTCTTCCAAGGGAATGGAGAAGGCTTATGATCATTTGAATTGGAAATTCCTCCAAACGTTAGTTCTACCTTCTATCATAAGCCTTCTCCATGTCCAGTTTGCGACATGGGGGAACGTAGTATTTAAATATATCACGTGCATATCATATATTAAAATGTTTAGAATGTGCTAAAATAATTATAATATCTTATGTTCTATACCCTATCTGCTGAATGCATGTTATATTTAGTCATATCTTATTTAAGAAAAAAACGTATCTTTATTCTTTTTATTGGCAAACAAGATTTTATTGATCATAAGAATAAGCAAGAGCCCATGTATATGGGACGTATACAACAACATCGCCTATGAATGCTAGTTTAGTGATAAGAAGTGCATAAAAATTGATGCTATTAATAAAATCGACCAATGGAGTAAAGTCTAGAAAAAAGAAATTCCTAAGTTCATCTATTGACCTCTATCAATCTTCGAAGCTTCTTTTGTTCCTCTCTCTCCAAGTACACCACAGTAGGCATATTAGGACCATCTGCCATATTGTTGTAATCTGAGAGTTGCCCTAAAGGCCTCTTCAAGAAGCTAGGAGTTTGATTACCCTTTTCAGCATCACCCAAGTTAATCCCATCTAAGCAAAGAATTCATTCCACAAGGTCATGGCAACCTCACAAAGAAGTAGTAGATGATCAGCGGACTCTCCACTCATTGTTTACATACAACACCCATCCATAACAATGATTTGGGTTTCCTTAAGTTTTCTAGTGTGAAATTCTTCCCCAAATTAAGCCATCCATACAAAGAAGATTGCCTTTGTCTTCCAAATACTCGTACATGGGAATGGATTTGCATTATGTGTAGTCATGGCTTGGTAGAAAGAGCAGATGCTGAACTTCCCTTTCTTAAAGGGTCACCAAAAAATCTTATCTTCAACACCCCCCACCATTCAAGTAGAGTACACAAGATCATACAACTCTGAAAAAGACTTCCCAATCTTGGGCATCTCTGAAGAATGTAACATTCCATGGGGAGTACCATTGGATAGAACTAAGAGGTCCACTATCGAGACTTCTTTCATTCTTGCTATGCCATAGAATTTTGGATAAGTTTCCTCAAGTACCCTATCGCCTCACCATACCTCGTGCCCAAATTTGATTTTGGATCCATCACCCACCTCAAAATGGATATTTTCTCAAATATGTATCCCATCCTCTTCTACTTATAAAAAAAAAATGTATCCCATCCTCTTCTTATGTGCTTCCATAGCCCCACCCCATATAGCCCACTCACCTCATTTGAACACCATCCTCCCCATATCTTCTTATAGTGGAAGGAAAGAGTAAGATTCCACTATATTCAAATAAGGTTACAGGCCCCTCTTTATATAGATGATAATGCTCATCTATTTTAGGGATATTTACAGCTAGAAAGGAAATCAGAACTACCTAAAACTGAAAGCTATAAAACAGGAAACTTATATCTACAGATTTGGTAACAGACTACCAAATCTCCTAAAATCATGGGATAAGAAAAACTGATCTGTTAGCTGTAGATCTCCTAGATATTAGCCCCTAATATTGCTAACAGATCCTTAAACATAAATCTCTCTATAATTCTACACTCCCCCTCAAGCTGGGCGGTAAATATTAATTAACCCCAGCTTGGAACTCAGATCATCAAACACCTTTCTTGATAGAGCCTTGGTAAGTATGTCTGCTGTTTGAAGACATGTAGGCACGTACAACATCTTGATTATTCCTTCCTCTATCTTCTCCTTTATAAAATGTCGATCAATTTCCACATGCTTTGTTCTATCATGATGAACTGGATTTTTGGCAATGTTGATTGCTGATTGATTATCACAGAACATTTTCATAGGTTCTTCATCTGAAATTTTTAATTCCTTTAGCACCCTTTTTAACCAAATTCCCTCACAAATACCGTGTGCCATTGCCCGGAATTCAGCTTCTGCACTGCTTCTTGACACCACTGACTGCTTCTTACTTCTCCAAGTGACCAAATTTCCCCACACAAAAGTGCAATATCCTGAAGTTGATCTTCGGTCTTGTACTGATCCTGCCCAATCTGCATCGCTGAACACTTCAATATCTCTTCTTTGGTTCTTCTCAAAAAATAATCCTCTACCTGGTGTTAGTTTCAGGTATCTCAGGATTCTATACACAGCTTCCATGTGTTCTTCATTTGGATTGTTCATGAACTGACTTACCATGCTAACAGCAAATCCAATGTCTGGTCGTGTGTGAGATAGATATATTAGTTTACCTACTAATCTTTGGTATCTTCCTTTGTCCACGGGTGCACAATTTTCCTTAGCTCCTAGTTTGATAGTTGGATCCATAGGAGTATCTACCGGCTTACACCCGAGCATTCCAGTCTCTTTTAAGAGATCTAGGACATATTTTCTCTGTGAGACAGAGATTCCCTTTCTTGACCTTGCAATCTCCATACCTAGGAAATATTTAAGATTCCCAAGGTCCTTGATTTCAAATTCTGCAGCTAATAAACTTTTGATGGTGCAGATTTCCTCTTCATAGTCTCCTGTTAGGATTATGTCATCCACATACACTATGAGGACAGCAAGTTTTCCTGCAGAAGAGTGTTTAACAAATAGTGTATGGTCCGTTTGACATTGAGAGTAGCCATGCTTCTTCACTACCTTTGTGAATCTTTCAAACCAAGCTCTTGGAGATTGCTTGAGCCCATATAGAGATCTCCTAAGTTTACAAACCTTGTTGCATGTAGTTTGTGTCTCAAATCCGGGGGGAATTTCCATGTACACTTCTTCAGTTAGGTCCCCATTTAGAAAGGCATTCTTGACATCTAGTTGGTGGAGAGGCCAGTCAAGGTTTGCAGCCAAAGATAATAAAACCCGAACTGTGTTTAACTTGGCTACAGGAGCAAATGTCTCCTCATAATCGATTCCATATGATTGGGTGAATCCCTTTGCAACCAGCCGTGCCTTGAACCGATTAACACTCCCATCTTCATTATATTTTACTGTGAAGATCCATTTGCAGCCTACTGGGCGTTTCCCGGTTGGTAAGTCAGAGATTTCCCAAGTTCCATTTTTCTCTAGTGCATGAATTTCTTCATACACTGCTGATTTCCATTCTGGTGAGCCGAGAGCTTCTTGTATATTATTAGGAACTTGGATGTTGTCGAGGTTGGCAACAAAAGCTTTGAACTTCGGTGACAATCCTTCATATGACACAAATGTGTATATCGGATGTTTTGTGCATGATCTTACCCCTTTTCTCACAGCAATAGGAAGGCCACTGTCATCATTAGTTTCAGGATTAGTGTTACCTGGTGGATCTTCACTTGGTCTAGGACTTGAGTCAGACTCTTGGGTTTGCTCAAGAGATGCTTGTTGTTCAATCTCCTTTTGGTTCTTTCTCCTCCTTGAGTAGGTAATCAATTCATCACTCTTTGTTGATTGAATAGTGTCCAGATTTTGAGGTGGATTGTTGGCTTGATCTTGAGTAGGAGGTTCTAGGAAGTAAGAAGACTCAAGGGAGAGATTTTGAGGAGGAAGTGATTCATGATTTAGTGATGGGCAAGTTTGGTCAGAATTATGAGAGACATGAGGTGATTCTTCAATATCCCAAAGCTGATATTCTAGGATAAAATTAGTCTCCCCCTGAATATCAGATTTGGGGAAATAAGGTTGTTGCTCAAAGAAGGTGACATCCATGGAGTGATAGAATTGTTTAGTGACCGGTGAGTAGCATTTATATCCTTTTTGAGTTGGAGAGTCCCCAAGGAAAATACATTTATGAGCTCTAGGATCAAGTTTATCCCGGTGTTGTTGATGGACATGGACAAAAGCTGAACACCCGAAAACTTTGAATGGGATGGTGGAGATGAGACGAGTAGTGGGAAAGGACTGAAGGAGAATTTGACAAGGAGTCTGGAAGTTAAGAATCCGAGATGGCATCCTAGTTATGAGGTATGCAACAGTAAGGATGGCTTCACCCCAGAAATATTTTGGTACATGGGTAGAGAACATAAGAGACCGAGCCACATCAAGAAGATGCCGGTTTTTTCTTTCGGCAATACCATTTTGCTGAGGAGTGTTAACACAGGAACTTTGGTGAACAATACCATGACTCATGAGATAATCATTAAGGCTGGAATTGAAATACTCTTTGGCATTGTCAGTTTTCAGAATTTGAATTTTTGCTTGGAATTGTGTTTGGATCATGGTATTGAAGGTTTTGAAGATCTGGTTTGCCTCAGATTTTTCTTTCATGAGGAATACCCATGTGAGTCTAGTGTGATCATCAATAAATGAAATGAACCAGCGAGAACCAGTAACATTTTTTATCCTAGAAGGGCCCCATATATCACTATGAATCATGGAAAAAGGTTGAGATGCTTTGTAGGATCTGTTAGGATAAGAATTGCGAATATGTTTAGAGAATTGACAGATCTCACATTGAAATTCATTTGGATTTTTACCATGGAATAATGAAGGAAACAACTTCTCAAGATACAAGAAATTTGGATGACCTAACCTATAGTGCCATAACATAATTGCACTATCATTATTAGACTGACTCACAGACAAAGAAACAGGACTACTGGACACTGAACAATCTGATTGATGAATTGCTCCTTGAGGAGGATCATTAACCTCTAGAAGATAGAGCCCCGAACACATCTTAGCACTGCCAATCGTCTTCCCCGAGTCCAAGACCTGAAATACACACAGATTTGAGCCAAATTTAGTAACACAGTTGAGATCCCGAGTGAGTTTACTAATGGACAGTAAATTGCAATTTAATTTTGGTACAAGTAGAACGGAATCAAGAGTGATGTTCTCTGAAATTTGAACCGAGCCTGTACCAGCCACCTTTGAGAGTGAACCATCAGCTATTCGCACAGTTAAATTTTTATAGCATGGGGTGTAAGTTGAAAACAGCTTCTCATCTCCAGTCATATGATCAGAAGCTCCTGAGTCTATAATCCATAGACTGAGCCTCTCCTTGTTAGCATTTAGAGCACTTAAAAAATTACCTTTTTGTGCCAGGGATCCGGTACCAACTACAGTGGGAGCTGGTGCAGGCAAGGATTGGCTGAACATTTTCTGCAAGATCTCTATCTGTTCCTGCTGAAGGGAGTTGGTTCGGGTGGAGGTTGTTCATCCATGGAAGCAAGGTTACCTCGTCCTTCTTTGTCATTGGCAAACCGGGAAGGCCTCCAATCTGCTGGTTTGCCATGAATCTTCCAGCAGTTGTCCTTGGTGTGACCAGGACGTCGACAATGATCACACCATGGTCGCCCTTTCTTTGGTCTGTGATCGTTGTTGTTGTTGGATGGATTCCCTCTCACCACAAGTGCTGAACTCTCAGGATTTGTCACAGAATCTTGAGATCCCATCATGATCTTCTTTCGACTTTCCTCTCTCCAAACTTCTGAAAAAGCTTCTCGGATATTTGGTAGTGGTTTGGATCCTAAAATTCTTCCTCGAACTTCATCAAGGTTCTTATTTAATCCAATCAAAAATTTGTATATTCTTTTCCGTTCAATTATTTGTCTATACCTGATTCCATCATTCGGACAGCTCCAATTGTGCTCCTCGAATAAGTCTAGCTGCTGCCAATACCGATTGAGAGTGTTGAAGTATTGAGTCACTGTTAATTCTCCTTGGCGGAAGTCATGAAGAACACTTTCCACCTCGAATAATTCCGATGTATTCTCATTGTTAGAATATATTTCCTTGGCAGCATCCCAAATCTCCTTTGCTGTTCCATAGAGAAGAAAGTTTTCTCCAATGTCATTTGTCATGGAATTAATGAGCCATGACATGACCATATTATTCTCGGCATTCCAGACTTTGAACTTTTCATCCGTCTTGTTTGGTTTGGCAGCATCTTTGGTGAGATAATCATCTTTGCCCTTTCCGCATATGAACATCATTACGGAATGGGACCATTGGAGATAGTTGTTCCCATTCAGTTTGTGTCCTGTAATGGGCATGAGGTTACTATCATTGTTGGAAGCCATGGCTTCCTGATTGGAGGTGATTTGGGGAACGGTAGCTCTTGAATCACGTTTCCCGTATTTGGTCATATGAGGGAATTAGGGTTCAGAGATTGCTCTGATACCATCTTGTTTGTGGAAGGAAAGAGTAAGATTCCACTATATTCAAATAAGGTTACAGGCCCCTCTTTATATAGATGATAATGCTCATCTATTTTAGGGATATTTACAGCTAGAAAGGAAATCAGAACTACCTAAAACTGAAAGCTATAAAACAGGAAACTTATATCTACAGATTTGGTAACAGACTACCAAATCTCCTAAAATCATGGGATAAGAAAAACTGATCTGTTAGCTGTAGATCTCCTAGATATTAGCCCCTAATATTGCTAACAGATCCTTAAACATAAATCTCTCTATAATTCTACACATATCTTCATTGAAACATGTTATAATGTAAAATGTATTAGGTCAGGGTCTTGCTTAGGGAAAAAATTCTAAGCATAAAATATGAAATATGACAAATATAACAGATCTCAAACATATATGATATATGTAGGAGATATATCTTAGGTTTTCTGGAAAATATATGTCATTTTTTATAAGTAAGATAAAAGATTTATTAATGACGAAAAAGGGTGTTGCCCTAGTGTACTGTAAGATCCACCTAACTAGCAAGAGGAAAAAGAGCTAGAAATTCTTGAAAAGAAGAAATATAAAGGGGCGCTGCCATATTGGGCAATGATCCAATTATAACACATAAAGCATAAGTATTTTGTGTTATTGCTCAAATGGGCCAAATCGAGCTTACGCAAGTTATGTTACGAGCTTAAACTGAGTCAAGCTGATTTCCTTTGATTACTTACATTAAAATACATATTCTTGGATGTCTTGTCAGCTATATCCCTGCTTGATAATGTTTTCTTATCACTTCAATTCAATTCAGTCTAGCTTTCAGCTTTTCTGTTTCTCCAATTATCTGTTGTATTGGGGTAAAATGCCTTGGTAATTTGAAAGAATAATAGTGTCCCTCAAACATAAGGTTGTCCTCAAACAAAAGGTCGCAACCTTATAAGATTACAATATCTGCCATCCTGACAATCTGAAATAAGGTTCACTTTTATTGTCCCTGAGGCATCAATATATGAAGTCCAAAGGAAGATATGTGCATAGCGTGTGTACGTTGCTATATCTGTTAAGGTGTAACTTTTGTGTTGTTATTTCTCAAATGACTCAATCACTAAATTTGTTGTCCAACTATACAAGCACAATCATGGGTGTGAACCTTGGTTCTGAAGATTTATTGTATGCAATTAAAGTCGATTGGCATGATGCTGGATCTGGAGTTTAGAGGGCAATGTGGGAGCCAAAATTTATTTTCCAACTTGTACTTTATTAGAAGTTTCCTCTTTTGTGTCCCTTTCCCATTTTCTCTTGTTATGTGTTGATTCGATAATAACATCCCCCCCCCCCAAAAAAAAAAAACACGTACACACACACTTCAATGCCAGATTATGCTTAGCAAGCTCAGCACCTAGATTGCCACTATGCAACCGATGGATGAGACACTTGCAAGGGAATCTCTAAGGACTACAAGGTTGCATATCCTAAAATAAAAGCACGTAGTGTATGATGTGTAGGATGTGGTGGAATTGAGACTCCCAACTAGGACCAAAATATGGGTCACTGTCATATAAGTCCTCAGATATTAATATAGACAACTGCTTGTCTAATTGTCACAAGCAAACACGAATGTCTAGTCTAGACCTCAGCTGTAGTGACCCAAAGTAGCTAGGCAATGCTAGACCAAGTGACTTGAGACAACTCACTCAGCTTTAATATTATGTTGTTAACCCCTAGGGTTTGCTCATGTGGTAAGGGTCTTGGTCTTGTGCTCCCTTCAGGTATAGGTTCGAATCCTTGGGTGTAACCAATTGCTAGGGCCAAGTCTCATCAGTGAAAAAGCCAATGATTTACCAGACCCATGTCACGAGGAAGTGTTACACGAGTCCGGGGTTTAACCGGATAAAAGGCATGTTGCATTTGCACTATCTCTTAGATTCCTCATCATAAAATATATATATATATATATATATATATTATGTTGTCCATGAGTTAGCCTTTTGCAGTAATGGAAAGGTTTTATACATTTTTAGCCTGCTCTTGATGTGCATGTTGGCATCATATTTGCATACGTGCTTCTAGTCTTGGTTTGTCCTGGAAATAGAGATTAAGTTCCATTCATTACATGATACACAAGAGTACAGCAGGTTGTTTGCATATACTGTCTATGGCTATGCAGTCTCGTGTATTCATTTCTAAAATCTTTAGTCTTGCATCTCCTTCCCCGTCATATTAGGGAACTCCCTTTCCTCTCTTAAAATCTTGTTTTAAACTGTAAAATCCCTTTGCTACTAGAGCAATGAAGTTGCCACGACTGTTTGATTGAAAGCAAACTCAAATCACCTTTTACCAATTTGAAGTCATGGGTCTCTCTCACACACACACACACAAAAGTACTATTTTTACTACATAGATGCTCACTTTCTCAGTTTCCATATAGTCAGTCAATTGCAATATAATGTAGCAGCAGAAAGATCTTTGTTGTTGGCGCACCTGACATTAAAGGACGTTTTATCAATATCAAATCCATTATCTGCTGATTTTTTGGGTTTAGCGGGGAATTATAGGAGATATTCACTCCAAGCTAATGATGTGCCTGTTGCATGACATTATTCTTTAATCCAGCATCCACCCATATTGAGCCTGTTCCTTCAGATATTCTTCGCCATGACATCTGGTGTACTGTTATGAAATCCTTGAAATTAGACTAATCTCCTTAACTCATCTTATAGTTTTTTTTTTCTCTCAATGACGTTCCAGATTGAAAACATGGATGCGTTGTTTGAAGCACAGTTTTCCCCACTCGCTGACTCAGGACGTGCTCTCAGCAAGTGTGGGAAATGCCTTCGATACATGAAATATATCTCTATGCAGCCATCACGTCTGTACTGTGGTACATGTGAGGAGGTTTATTATCTTCCTCAAAATGGAACTATCAAGGTAGGATTATTTTTTTATATGAATTTATTTCTTACGTTAAAGAAAACTGGATTATGGATAAAAGTGTAATGTCAGTACTTCAAAAAAGTTTCTTTAATATTGCAATTGCTGGAGACATTTCAGTATATTCTCAGGTCTTCGTAAAGCACATACCATCAGTATTCATTTTTGTAAACAAAGGTGTACCATATAACTGTGTCTACACTGTGTTTGTACACTCATTAATCTCTCTCACACACACACATGTTACCATACACAACGACCATTGGACTCTGAGCTATGAGGTTTTAAGTGCAAACTAAAATGTAATTGAAATTAATAATATCTCACTTCTACTCTGTCCTAAATATTTGAACAAGCTTGTTTCATATGATGAAAACCTTGGCTATAATAATGAAGAACGCACTGAATTCGTACACAGATTAGTCAAGATGCTTAACGAATTATGTTTCCATAGTCAAAATGCTTTACTAATTATCACTTTCCCTTGGTATTGTTTTGGAAACGTAAGGCTTTCAAGCTCGTTATAAGCTCTAGTAAATTTGTTCCAAGGGATTAACATTGAATCTCGTTAATCGCAGGAGGATGTTGTAAAAACCGAGTATGGAGGCCTTTAACCTCCCCACTCAACTGAGCTGTTTTTCTTTTTGTCTTGGCATGCAGTTATCGGCATTCTGTTCCAAAATCCATGGCTAAAGATAACCAAATTGTTTTTTCTTCTGCAGCTTTACAAGGAACTTTCTTGCCCATTAGACAACTTTGAGCTTCTGATCTTCTCGATGCCTGGTCCAGAAGGGAAGTCGTTCCCACTTTGCCCATACTGCTACAATAGCCCTCCATTTGAAGGTGTTGACACACTCTTTGGTGCCGCTAAAACCGGTAGTACTGGCAAGTTGGGGAAGGGAGCTGGAATGCCATGCTTCCTCTGCCCTCACCCCACATGCCGACATTCACTGATTTCCCAAGGAGTCTGTGCTTGTCCGGAATGTAGTGGGACACTCGTCCTAGACCCTGTAAGTGCTCCCAAGTGGAGGCTTGATTGCAATATGTGCAATTGTCTTGTCTTCCTCCCTCAAGGTGCTCACAGGATTTCCACTACCGAGGAGCGTTGTCCCGACTGTGACTCTAAACTCCTAGAAGTTGACTTCAATAAGAAAACGACACCTTTGGAGGACGGAGCCACCCTTTATGTTGGTTGCATTATCTGCGATGAGTTGCTTCATTCACTTGTGGAAATGAAGCATGGGAAATCATTTTCCAGACGCTCAGGTTCGAGAGGAAGGGGGAGAGGAACTGGGAGAGGAAGGGGAAGAGGAGGTAGGAAGAGGATAGACCCCAAAATGAGTTTCCGAGATTTCTGACCTATAAGTGAAATATATACGTCTGGCCTTTGAAACTGTCAATGCTGTTTTACTTAGAAACTGGTTATTGTTAATTAATTCTACTTCATATGGTAGTTTCGCTCTTGTTGGCATGATCTTCCCCACCCAAAACAAAATGCACTTGTCTTGCTGTAAACAAAAATCAATGCCTATGTGACCATCACAACGGCTCATTGAGTGGACTCAATTGTTTTTTTTTCCAATTCCTCTTCGAATAGCCTCTCTCTCTCATCCTCTCCGAGTCTCCAACTATTAGTTCGGTTTACCCGATATACTCAACAAACAACTCGACCGATGATGTCGGTCTACACTTGGGTTTATATATAAATAGATACAACTTGAATCTTCTCCAAAGTTATTTTTTTTGTTTGATTTTGATAATTAAACCCAACTCTATCCCAAACCAAACTCATTAAACTTGAGCCACTGCTATTATTTACATCTGTTTAATATGTTGATGTGCTTCCTGCGTGGCAAAATGATTTAACAAAATGCAAATTGTTTAAAAAAAATAGAAAAAAAAAACATAAAAATAATACAAATATAGTTTGAAATGAAGGAAAAAGACTAAAAAAAAAAACAAAACAGAAAGACAAAAATATAACTTGGAAACCTTTAAAAACAAAAGAAAAATATAAACTATAAAAAAATATTTACAATTGTAAAAAACAAAACTACAAATTAAAAAAATATAAATAATCTTAAAAAATAAAAAAGAATCGAGAGGGGTTCAACTCTTACCTCTTCCCCTTCTGCGAGTTTCAGAATGAATGTGCAAGTACAAACATACCTCAGGCAAAAGTAGGTTTGTAGAGATATCCTTAAAAATGAAAATTGCGTGCCGTGTTGGTGACGATCGTTTTTTGTTCAACAAAGACTATATAACTATTCATGCATTCCCAATCCTTAATTATGGTAAGTGTAGAGTGTAACTTAGTGGTAAATGATGTATAGGTTTCGACTACATACCGGCCTTCATCATCTAGAATTTGTCAAAGATAGAATGTAACCCTGATGCCAAAACTCATCATATCTTTCTCTCTTTCTTTATCGCTTGCAAAAACTCTATGAGACAATGAAATCCTTTTAGAGCTTGGCCGAGGAAGTGGTTCTAAGTTCTAACACCTTAGATAATATCTTCAAGAATGAGTACTCTTTCTCAAAAACATGTAATATTTCCACTTTGTATGACAGTAATTAGATAAATAAGACTATCTCTTGGATATAATCTCTCTCGTGCAAAAACATCATGGTCTTTGGTATTTAATAAGAGAAAATACATGTTCTCTTTAAATGCAGCAAGACGCATGTAAAATCTTGATATTTTTAAATATATTCGACCGTAAAATTTTAATAAATTATTCTATTTTCAAACTGGTATGTAGAGTACACTATTTACATCACTTAAATTGTAAGATTTGATTTGTAAAATTCAGATTTTAAAATTTCTCGTCTAAATTAAATTATGTCATATAAAAACTTTACTAAATATGTTATTCACACCAACTTATAAATAGATATTTTCAATTTTAAATGTAGAAAAACCAGGTTTGAGTGAACTTTTAGTAGGAAAAACATGTCAAATATGAGATTTGTGTAAGAGGCTCTAAAGTTTCTTAATAGACTCATACCATTCTTGTTTGGACTTTTTGGAGAAAATTGGACAGAGAACCCGAACCCGAACGTATAAAACAGTTTTTGGACCCTATTCTTGTAATCCCCTATGGATATATAAAGTGAAAATGAAACATATTAGTGTGGTGCCCCCAGCCCCTGCATAGGATTGGACGGTAACTGAGACGCCGGAACATGTAACATAAGACTACACACCCCTCATTCATGACAGATAAATGCTATGTACTTAAGTACACTAGCAGTATGCAATAACGTAACAGCGAAAAAATAGCAAAAGTCGGATAAATTAAGTAACGCGATAAGCAGTTGCAAAGCACTTGGCACCGTATTAATATCATATCCAAACATTATCCAAAACGTAAACATGTATCAGAAAGATATAACATCCCAAATCATAAAGTATAGTTTAAAACTCTCAAAATATGGGACCTCCTCAAAACATAGTTCCACAAAAGTTGAGGTCTAAAACCATAAGTATTGTTTTCCTTCTTCTTCTTCTTTTTTTCTTTTTGCTACCAAAAGAACTTAAGTTCTCGTACTCTTCATAACCATTGTCCCATCGGAAGATAGACACCAAAAGATCCCATAGGATTGCTGAGGCTTGGGCAATAATAAACCTAATTCCTTTGAGGCTCGCTCTAGGTATGTAGACAGCTGGTCCATATTCCACTAAAACTTCAAATTCTTAGAGGGTTGATAGATCGTAGCATCGATCTCGGTCTTAATAATACAATATAAGATCTCCCTGAGAAGCTTAGCCATATGTATTAATGCATCAGCAGTGTAGTCTTGACGAGCCTGAACAATGTACTCGTCCTTTATTAGAAAACCATCTAGGTTCATGTTTCCTGGGTATCTGAGGTACCTATTACAACTTCTACCACTCCGGTTGGAGAATGGTAGTGGAAACTACCACAATGAGATTTCAAGAAATCTCAGCAAGTAATCACACAGCATACCACAGTTAACACAAGCATACAAAATGTATATCATGAAATACATGCATGGACATGTACTTGACTTGTGCCTTTGACCAGAACTTGACTTACGCACTTAATCATTTTCAAAAGACATGTAACAGAAACTTAAGCATTTCATAAAAATTTTTTAACTTTTACTTATTCACGTGAACTTATTCAGAACTTGTTTTATCAGAATATATCACAAGATTTGCATCGAGTAATCCTTATCATATTACGAGATTTTCATCAAGTGATTCTTATCTTATGAGCTCTTATCCTTGTTTAGAGGGTAGACACAACAAGGTTCCCCTTTGCACCGCGTGTTCCTGCTAGTTACTGCACTATCAACGGTCCGTACACCATGATGAATTCGTCATAAACAGAAATTCATATTAACTCGACCTTACTTCGTCGGGTTACATGCCTTATGCACCCACTAGCATTAGGCACTTCCTCACTCAGGTATCCTTTGAAAAGAACTCATTCGAGGCTAGTCGATGGTATTTTGTCGACCCAAGGGTTACCACTCCATTCTTAAACACTCCAGAGTGGACAAAGAAGTTCCACTAGGACATTCCCCTACCCTAGCACTTGGGGTCGTGATAAAACTTATAAACTTTTTCTTTGAAAACACTTTTTGAAAACACTTCTTTGAAAACACTCTTCCCCAAATGCATATGACATGAGACTTATAACATGCTTACTTATACTTGACATATAACCTATGAAATGCTATGCATAAAATAACCAAGCATAACATGTTCATTTCATAGCATGATAACATAAACCATAAGAGATGTCAAAACATATACATGAAATCATGAGAACTTGCTTAGGCCGAAACTCATAGGTACATAAACATGAAGATTCATCACTTAAACATGTTCCAAACCTCAAGCATATAATGTAGAAATCAAGACATAGTAAAACAAAACATGAAATCATAGGTTTTTGACCAAGTATGAAACTTCCAAAGCATGTTCAAATCGAAACATCATGTTGCATAAACTATCGACCTCAATCAAGTGAAAACCGAAACTTAAGGAACATTTCATGGCATATTCATCACAAATCCAAAACATATAATTCCTTCTTTAGAGTTATTCAAGATCATATTAACATATTCAAACAAACAACCAAGAGATAAGCACACAAAGTAATCAAACCCATGGAAGGATTTACACAAGTATATACAAGCATTAACCAAGAGTAAGTTGAGTGTATACTTAACTTACTCTATTAGAGAGAGAGTATCTAAAACCCTACCTCATGTTCTTGAGTGTGTGTGTGTGTGTGGATTTCTAGGGCATCACTTGGTCTTAAACCATTCGGCTCTTAGGGTTTGTGGGCTAAAATCCCTTCATTTCACTCATGAAGTAAAACAAAACCTAAGATAAGCAAATATACATGTGGTGGTCGAGACATGGAGGATGAACTCCCCCTTACTAATCGACTTCAAGGGTTTCTTAAAAATCCTAAGTCATTTTTCCAAGAAAACGTTAGAAAGTGTGTGTGTTCTATCTTTCTCAAAGTCTAATGAGATTTGAATCTCATTTTCGGATTGAGAAATGACATGTGTGTGTGCAAGACTTAGAGGAAGCCGATCCTTACCTTGTTAATCCTTGGTGGTGCTGAAATCTCTTCTCTTGCAAGGATCCTCCTTGTTTGGTTGGAAAGAAAATCCAAGAAAGTGATGGAACTTTCAAATGAACATGAGAGAATTATATGGAGAGAGTGAGAGTTCATGCAATTCTGGAAAAATGGCAAGGGAAAAGCCCCTTGGCGTGAACCCTTCCCTTTTTATAGGAGACCCTTCACTTCCCTCCTTGGTTGCAACCAGAATCTTTGCATGGATGACAAGTGGCAAGGTTTCTTCTTCCCCCTTTCCCTTTTGCCGAAATGCCTCTTGGAGTTCCCTACTTGGATTGCGTTGGGAAGAGACATTTTGGGGGAGTGGTGCGTAGGGTTTCTCCTCATTGGCCGAAATTTCTTATCTACCCTTTATGTCCTTCATTTCTTTAAACAAGTAAATATTTCTTCAAGGGTAGCTTGGTAAAACAATAAATACCTTTTCTTTTTCCCAACAAGTAACCTTTGGCATGGATGACAAGTGGCATTGGGCATGTACTCTAGCCCTAGCCGTCCTTTCCATCTCCCTTTCCTAAGATGTTGTTTCATCTTCCAAGTACTCCTTCCCTAGGCAACCTTTCATGTACCATTGGTCCAAAATACTCTAAGTGACAAGTGGCAAGTGAATGGGATGCTTGGAAGTGTGCTAGCCGAAACCCTAAGGGCAAATTTGTCCTTGATACAAAAGTCTCTTCACATAATTTTCTAGAAACTGAGTACATGCTTGACAATTGGGAAAAGCTGACTAAATTCGAAATCCTATGTGCCTCCCTTTGGTTTCCTATGCAAAACTTATAGAAAAGCTCCATTTCACTTCCCTAGGCTTTCCTTTCCAAGAAATCTACATTGGAACTCGAATTCTGGACAAAACAATGGGCTAGGCATGCAAGCCATTCTTGGTACTTTTATACACCTCTCTTTCCCCCTTAATCCACTATCAAGACTAGGTTCAAGGTATAACATTCTACTGACACATGACACTGGTGACTTAGAGTTGGGTCATGGGCTTAAACCATTGGACCTGGGTTTCTAAATAGGGCCGAAATTACAAAGTAAACTAGGGCCACTCTCCTCTTGGGCTCAAGTTACCCAAATCAAAGACTTTAAGGCCTTCTAAAGTAACTAAGGCTCCTAAAATGCCATGTCAACCTAGAACGAATTTTAAGGGTAAAGCCTAGACAAAACTCGGGTCATCACAATTAGTGTGACTTTAACATGATGGGTAACGTTGTTTTGATGATGAAAAGACCCATATAAACCTAGTATTACATCTTTAAAACTATTTAGTTGATTTGTTTGTATTTGGGTATCTAGGATTTTGATATGGGGATTTAATTCACTTTGACTTTTGTTTTTGATTGATTCATGTGGAGTAGACAAATTGAAGTGAAAATCCACCCGGCCTTGATATAGTTGTCTAACACACCCCTTGACATGAGATATATCATATATTATATTCTTCCAAGCTTTATTTAATTTCTATATATCATGTAATTATGATGATGGGATCCCTTCAAAATTAATTTTTTGCCCCCAACAATTCTTTCAACTTAATAGGTAAATTCTAAAAAAAATTAAAACTAAAATTAAATTACGAGAATTAATAATTTTATTAATATAGACCCTAAAGTTATACTAAGCTTTTTAAAAAGAAATTCAAAATGAAATAAGTATTAGAAAAATTATTTAAGGTTGACATTTTGTATGAAAAAATAGATGAGAACTTATATCCCTTAGATTTCATTAAACAAGAATATTTATTTGAGACATCAATTGTAGCATTATATATTGAATGTGGCGCCAAAATATCCAGATTTTACATGAAATTTGTATAAAATAGTCTACGTACTAGAATAAAATATGAGTTTATGAAAAACCACCTGTTAGGTACTCTTGACCCTAGGGTTGAGCAAAAATTAAAAAATTCGACTCCGACTCCGCTCTGACTCTGACATGTCGAAGTCGGAGGTTTTTTTTCCTGAGTAGTCGGAGTAGGAGTAGGAGTTGGAGTCGGAGGTAGAGTTGAACCGACTCCGACTCCGACTCCGACTCCGACTTTGCATCCGATTCTGACACCGATATTATATATATATATATATATATATATTTTATATAAATATATATATATATATGTGTGTGTGTTTTTGTATATATTAATCATAAATTTTTTATATAATTATATTTTATATAGTTAGTTAAACTCCATACTATACTAGCATGAGCTCATTATTATTAAATAATATATTTATACTATAATATATATATATATATAGACTAAATTTATTAATAATAGTTTAGTATATGTAAACATCATACTATTACAATATTACTACCATTTAACAATAAATTACAAATATATAAATATAATAACATGTAATACTAATATATAATAACTAAAGTATAATAACATCTAATAATAATGTATAATAACGATATATATAGTAGTAACACTATAATAATATAATATATAGTATTAGTATATGTTAATATATTATAAGAGTTATAGCATAATATATGTATAATAATATAGTTAACTTAATATGCAATAATAACATTATAGACTTATAGTCTACATTTAATACCAATGTATAATAATATTATATTTAAATTTTAGTCAATATAGTACAAGTCAATTTAAATAATAATTTTCATTAATTAATACTAACAATTAAATTGAGTGATGGAAAAAATTATAAAACATAAATAAAATGATAAGTCGATAATATATAATTAGACACTATAATATGATAAGATATTAAAAGTATTATATGAATTTATGATAAATGATAACATATAATTAATAGTAATAATCAATACTAACAATTATAAAAACTACAAATAAAAAAACTTAGGGTGAAAAACCTAAACAAAGATTAAGATTAAAATTAAATTTAGTGTATCCATAAAAATCAAAGAAAACGGCGCCGTTTTTGTACCCCCCACACCCCCGTCCCGGCGCGGCCTCAGTCTCTCACCCAGTCACTCTCGTCTCCCTCCCTCCCTCCCTCCCTCATAATTTCCATTTTCCTTCGGCTTCAGGCTTCAAAAAACCCTAGCCACCACAGGACCACTCTCGTCTCTCTCTCTCCCTCCGAGTCTCGATCTCACCCTGCGACAGTCCCCCCTGATCTCACCCTGATCCAGTCCCCCTGACCCTGCTCCAGTCCCCCCCGACTCTCGTCTCTCTCTCGCCGAGTCGCCGCGCGACCTCACCCTGACCCAGTAACCACCCCCGCAGGCAGCGGTCGACACGGTAAGCCTTTCTCTCTTATCCCTTCTTCTTCTCTCTCTTTGTGTAAAATGTGAATCTGTGTAATTTTGCAATGATATGGTTGTGTAAAATCTGTGTAATGTTGTGATGATATAGTTGTGTAAAATCTGTGTAATTTTGTGATGATGAGTTTGTATAAAATATATGTAACTAAAATAGGATGGATGTTGCAGACTTGCAGTTGATGAGTTTGAGTTAATATCGGGGCTGTTTTTGTTGGGATGTTTTGAAGGAATAAACTGTGATTATACTTGTTTGGATGGATGTTGCGGTTGATGAGTTTGTGTAAACTAAAATAGAATGAGCTTGGGGCTGTTTTTTTGTTTTTGCTAGGAATGATTGGATAAAACTGTGATTATACTGGGGCTGTTTTTGTTGGGATGTTTTGAATGAATAAACTGTGATTATACTTGTTTTTGGAGCTGTTTTTGTTTGTGTTGTGGTTTGGGGCTGTTTATATATTAATATGATGCTAAAGTTGGGACTGTTTTAGTGAACATGTGGCCTGTTTTATTTTCTTTCTGTAATTGATGGTGTGGTTGGGCAGTTAATCTGTGTTCCACAAAGTTGAACATTTTTATAAGTACGAAGTTGAAGTTTTATCACCTTTAGGAATTCAGGCTTGACGAAATCACCTCTTTTTGATAAACTAATTTAGTGCAAATACAACATAAGTTGTCATGTTATTCCCTGAAAGTCCTGCTGATGTCTGTTTTGTGGCTGAGAATCTTGAAAATCATGAAAATAAAGATTGGATAACTTATATCACTTTCCTTAGTTGAATTGAGAGGACCATCAACAATGCTTGCATTGGATTTTTGGAGTTTGTAAGATCATTGAACTGTTAGTGGTTGGAGTTTGTTAGTCTCTTTGAACTGTTATATAGTTCTTGGAGTTCGGGAACTCCTAAATTTCATGGTATTAATGTTATTCTCTGTGAAATTCATGGAGGATAATGGATATTTACTGCATAGCAAAATTCATAGTTAGCTCTGTTGTCATTATCATTTTCTGGTTAGCATAGAAAAATATATTCTAACTAAAATCTTTTCAAATTTTTTTTAAGCACAACTTAGAAGTTGGAATGGCAGTGTGGTGGAACATTTAATTTGTTGTAATATGTTTGTTGTTGGGAACATTTAATTTGGTTGGCACTTGGAAAATGTTGCGTTTATCTTTTTTTTTTTTTTTTCAAAATTAGAACTTAAAAAATGTTTGTTGTAATTGTTGTTAGAACATGTTATTATGATTGGTGTGGATGATGGGTGTGGATGATTTTGGATGTGGTTGATGGATGATGGGTGTGGATGTTTATTGTAGACTTGAAGTGATTAGTTGGATGTGGATGATGGATGATGCATTGATGGGAGTGGATGTTTATTGCAGTGATTAGTCATTTTTAATTTTTTTAATCATGTTAGTAACTTAGTATGTTACTTGATTTTATTTAGTTTTATTTTTCTGTTATGTTTTTAGTAAAAAGTAAATTATTTACTTTAGATTTGATTTTTGTAAATTTAAAAGCTTACACAAAAAATTCTTTTTTAAAAAGTGTGCCAAATATGAAGTTGAAAACAGTAAAAAAAAAAGACCAAAAAAATCCCAAATCCGACTCCGCTCCAACGGCCCCGACAAGTCGGAGTGGGAGCGGAGGATGAACATGTCGGAGTCGGAGTCGGAGGATGGCCATACTGACTCCGACTTGGTTGGTGCTCAGCCCTACTAGTTGACCCCTCTTTCCGAAAAAAATATTAGGTACTCTTGGAGTAAAGTGATAATATTTACTTTATGTAATTAAAATTATTTATATAATAATTAATTTTAATTGACATAATATTCTATAACAGGATGTGAGTATAAGGTGTCTATAATTTTTTAAAAATCTCATAATTGCTCTCACAGTAGAGGAATTACACTTAAAGTCCTTATTCTTTTTTATTATCTTTTGTTGGCCCTTCTTCTTTTCTGAATTTACCATCAAGGGCTTTCCGAGCAAGCGAACAGTAGAAACTAGAAAGACTGATGGGGGAGAGCAATTTGGTTGTTCCCAGGAACAAATTACAACACAATATAAATAGGCAAACATTTCAGATCTAATTTTGTAATCATTTCTGCACTCGGAGCTCACGCATCGCTCCTGATCCCTCGAATCCCTCCTTCTAGCATCTCATCCCAAAAGGTTCGTCTCTCTCCCTCTCTCTCCCTATGTTATTGTTTTTCAACTTTAAAGATCGTTTGAAATCGCGGATTCGCCTTCTCCTTAGATGTTTAGAAATTCGAAGAAAATTGAAAAGAAATTGAAATCCGAATCTCGTTTTTTTTGTCATGTTGTTTTGGTGTCTCTGTTCAATCTTAATGTTGAGATGGTATGTTTTCTTTTCTTCTCCTTCCCTACATTTTGTCGGAGACCATACATACTGTCATTGTGTCTTGGATTTTTTCCGTAGAAGTTGGTGAATTGGTGTCACATATGGATTCTTGATCTGACATTCGAGAATCCAATGCATCTGAGGGCTTGTTATGAAGTATTTGTTCTTAATCCTAGTAAGGGTCGCTGAAACCCTAAGTTCCTAACTACTTTGCCCCCGTTGCCGCCAGTATGGTTCTCTCTCACTATGTCTCTTTCTAGTATTGAATCGTTGTATTAATAACTCCTTTTTCTTTCAAATCTGTCAGTATGGTACCCGTTTTTGTTCAATTTGAAATCGGCTTATCTCTGTTTTTCTTTTTTCTTTTTTTCCCTTCCTTTTGGTTTAGATTTGCATCTGTGGTTTGTTTTGTTTTATCTACAGAAACCATTTTTTTGTTGTTTATTTGCAAATTTTGTAACCTAGAACAAGAAGACAGGATCTGATTTTTGTAACCCAGACCTCCATTTGTAACCCACTATATATCTTTGCATGCATACATTGAATCTCATTTACAGTGTTGAACTACAGCAGTGAAGTTCCACAAAGACATTGCACCCAGACCTCCATTTGTAACCCACTATATCTATCATTGCTACAGAAGAGCTGATTTGAGACATTTGAGTTGTTACACAAAGACATTCATTCGAAGTATAGTCATGACATGGTCAGGTCAGAGATGTAGACTACTGCAATGACTAACAAATCCTCTGTCATTTGTTTTCACTAGACAAATGGCTCTTAAAACCACACTAACTTGATAGACTTACATTTACTTGTTTTCAGACTAACATTTAAAAAATGTTACAATGTAGCATCAAAAATTATTTTTTTAGTGAACTCTCTCAATTAGTAATATTTTAGTGAGGGGGCAGTAGTTAATTAATTTCATAATAAGTTTCTTAGGCCAATCACTTTCCAATCTCATTATCTTACAGAAAATAATGGATTATTTTTTTAATGTTTGATAATTGGTTGGGGGGGCGGGGTGGGGGGATTGAGAAGCCTGTCTTTAGTTTAGTTACTCTGCTTTGCTTGTTTGAGGGGTTGGGAGATGGGGGAAGATTTGTACCAACTTGTGTAGGCCTGTTGCTTTGATTTTGAGTTTTAAGTCCAGCAATTACATTGCTGGATTTTTAGTGAGCTCACTGTATTTTGATCTAAGCCACTGAAGGTGATCGACACTAGTTATGGATCGAAACTGTAAATCACAGTATTTATTTTGTTCTTCCATGTTTTGTGTAATATTGTGTACTGGCTGAATTAATTATGAAGATTTATTTTAAAAATTTTCATTATAATTATAATACTTGTATCTGCCTAGCTTAAATTAGAAATGCATACTATTTCCTATTCCAAAATTCCCATAATAATTAGAATGAAAATATGGCACTCTTGGTTTACTAAAAGGGAGCACTAAATCCCAATAAAAGGAAACGGTGCATCTTGAAGGGTATCTAAAACCTAAAAGTTACAGAGAGAGAGAGAGAGAAAGAGAGGCAGAGGGACGGAGATGAAGCAAGTGGTAGGGATGGTAGTATCGAACAAGATGCAGAAGTCGGTGGTCGTGGCGGTGGATAGGTTGTTCCATAGCAATCTCTACAACCGCTTTGTCAAGCGCACCTCCAAGTTCATGGCACACGACGAGCTCAACCAATGCAACATTGGAGACCGCGTAATGCTCTCTCTCTCTCTCTCTCTCTCTCTCTCTCATCTCCACCCATTAATTGATAAATTGAATTTCAGGTCCGATTGGATCCATCAAGGCCACTTAGCAAACGTAAGCGTTGGGTCGTTGCTGAAATCCTCAAGAAAGCCAGAATTTACGAACCACCCTCCTCTGATACTCAACCACCACCACCATCCTTGCCTAGTTCAACACCCCCCTCCTAAGGTTTGCTTAAATATGTATTTTGAGTTTGCAACATTTATCTTGCACTAAATGCTTGTTAGTGTTATTATTGTTTACATCAAATACGATCAAACGGGAAATTGCTATTTTTCGTGAAAGCTCTATCTGGAGATAGCTTCAACTCTTTGGACTCTATTGCTATATTTTATAGGTATAATAATTTTTTTTTTATAAGTAAAAATTTATTAATGTCAATAGGCGTAGCCAAATACACTGGATGTATACAAGAGAAAACACCTAGTTGGAGTGCAAAAGAAAAAAGATAAATCCATCTTGGAAAATGAACCTAACAAAGCCCTAGCCCAAGCCCAAATATGTGCCTGCCCCAAACCACCACCAGTGCACCAACTAAAATAAATTTATTAAAACAAATGAAATAGGCGTTGCCCAATTACACAGGGAGCATGCAAAAGAAAACACCTAGTTACATTCCAGGAATTACTGGGTATATATTTTTTTGGTACTATCTACTGCATTTGAAAACTATGAGCTTCCACGTTGCTGGGTTCCATGTTTATTTTTCTCTAACTTGAGCTTGATACTTATTCAATTTCTCAATGAATCAAACTTGAACTTAATGAAGGTCGTCAGTTGCCGCAGGACTGTGCCAACTACCAAGTCACATAAATGTTATTCGCACTACAAATTTTACAACATTGTTTTCTCAAAAAGTGTTATGCCTGTTACTGGTGATGCCAAATGTGGTATCAACAGGTTGTGTGCTTTGTGCTCCGAATTTAACTAGAGCTGACGGTGTGCGATATAATTGTATGACATTGATGACTTATGTTAGTTTGTAACCATGATGTAGCAAAATTTGTAGTATTGTTGACTAACAAAGAGATGTCACAAGTCATCAAAATTTTGACTAACAATCTCATTGCAGGAAAATTTCTAGTATTGTAACCAGGATTTAGCAAAACTTGTAGTATTGTAACCATCTCATTGTTAGTAAAAAATAACTTCCATAAGTCGTCAATGTCATAACTTCCAATTATATCCCTATTTTTGACTAACAACGAGATGGTTTTTACTGTATTAAGAGTAATGCTATGGTGCTTTTTTCACTAACTAATTGCAGGAAACTGTAACTGAGGATGAGATGAGCCAAAGCATAACCCTACAGCTTCAGTAATAGGAGACTGAATAGCAGCCCTTTTGAAAGTGTAGTTTTGATATTTTATATTCTTTGCAGGTGATGTTCTATGCAGGACACCTGAAAAGCTGAGAATATTGAGTTCTAGAGGACAGCCGGTTCCAAGAGCTGCTTAGTAGCATCTGCACAATCCTTGATGAAAAGTCAAGATTTCTCTTTTTTTATTATTATCTGTACCTTTTGAACGGTATGGACTGAACAGCTATTAAGAGGGACTTATAGCATAATTTTTTTTTTTAAACTTATAGTATAATTTTCTGTTCAGTTCTCTTGACAATATCTTTAATTTTACTTCTGTTCAATACTATCCAAGACGCAGTGGTTTCATTAATTCATTGTTTAAAAATGGACTAAATATGATAAAATAAAGAAGCTACAATCTGACTCTGCTTTGACTCTGACTGCAATCCAATAAATTAGAGTCGGAGTTGAATTGAAGCATTATGTAAGTTAGAGTCGGAGTTCATATTCAAATTTCGACAAAGTCGGAGTTGGATTTCGTGGACACCGACTCCAATTAAGTCTGTGCTCAACCCTAAGTATAACATCTTTAAAACTATTTAGTTAGTAATTAAGCGGAGAGAGATAATTCAAAGGATATATTTTTTGAAAAGAAAGTTGAAGTGTAAAGCAGATGGATAACTTAACTTTTCTATTTTTGATAAGTAAAAATATTATTTTATGTAGCCGAAGGACGGCTAAGTTCATGTATTAACTTATACAAGAACTTCGCCATCCTTTTGCTAGCAAATTAATACTCACTAACTCAACTAGTTAAAATAATTTTGTTATGCGATTGTATCAAGATGCTTTCATATGTTGTTAAAAGCATCTAGTTGATTCGTTCGTATTTGGGTATCTAGGATTTTGATATGGGGTTTTCATTCACTTTGACTTTTGTTTTTGGTTGATTCATGTAGAGTAGACAAATTGAGGTGAAAATCCACCCAACCTTGAGATAGTTGTCTAACACACCACATGACATGAGATATATCATATATTATATTCTCAGTGGCCGAACCACGTTGTGCCAAATTTTTTATATTTCAAAGAATTATATGTACATAGAAATTCTTGCGTGCTGTCTAAAATTTTCTAAACTTTGTATAGAGAAATGCCGCTCTTCGATTTTTTTTTTTTCCTATAGAGTTAATCTTCAAAACGGTCCATCTGTTTATCTTCAATAAACAACCCACCAATATGTAACTTACATGTAGCTTCTTCGGCATGCCTATCATGTGCCCCCACCACACGCATCACGCATGCAATGGATCCCTCATCCCCTCTCATGCTCTCCCTCTCCCAGAACCTAGTTTTACGAAAGAGTAATGCTAGAGAAAAGTCACTATAGCAGTGTACACTTTGTACTCACTGCGTAGCTGCTTCTAGTTGATTGTTCACAACACTCACTTGGGGAGATGTGTGATCTAGATTATGCCACATCATGTGTACAAAATGGATGCTCCCAATAGTGGCTTCTATCTATATTTATTCTTTCCAAAATACCCTACCTCTCTCCGTAGAAGAGAGTTTTCAAGGCAATTTTCACAGCGTTCAACTAGCTCTTGATCTTCAATTCCACTACCTCCCAATCCATCTTCGGCACCTGTGAGAGATTCAGCCTCTCAACACCAAGATGATACAGTGCCTTATCGATAATTGATTTTCTAACAATAGTATAGATTTTCATGCACTCTTTCACGTAGCCAGCGGATATCATGCAGCCCACAATGGCTTTCAAGTTTGCCATTGCAACCATCGAGATTATTTCCACCTCAGATATGGACTCACCGGCGACTCAAAATTCTTCGTCTAACTCATTGTCCTCCAAGTCAGAGACACTCGACCTCGCCACCGAGGATCTTGTAGAGCGGCTCGAAATCGAAACCGAAACCGATTCGGGATCCAAGTACTCTCTATTGTCCGATAGAATCTAGCAAAACTCCTTCTCCAACCTCTTCATAGTCATTTGCATCAAGTTCTGAGCTCTAACAAGCTGGTCGGAGGCAGAATTCTGGGTAAACAAGAATTACTCTCTTCCCATCAAGTAATTTCTTTTTCCCTTGCCGACATAAGCTTGTTCATCCAAGTTATTAAATTTGTGGCTATATCTTGCGGTGACGACGGAAAGAGGAGGCGAAGAGAGTGGCGAAGAGGGGGAGATGATGAAATTTCGTAAAGGAAAAGTCTACTCTTAGTCCGGTCTAGCCTTTCTTACTACACACGAAATTCCACCTGTCAAACCGGTTTGAAACAACCTCCGGTCCAATTTGAAACTCATCCCCAAAACAGCCTCCTGGAAAACCCTCCCCCACGAGACACTCCATCTCTCGCCTCTCCCTCCCTGAAACTCATCTTCTTCGTCTCTCAAGGCAACCCGACGGATCTCCCCTAAACGAGTTTGCCTCTCTCGCAATCCCCGAAACTAGTTTCCCTCTCTCACAATCCCCGAAACTCATTTCCCTCCCCGACACTCCCTCTCTCGCCTCATCCCCGAAACTCATTTCCCTCCACGACACTCCCTCTCTCGCCTCTCCCTCCCTGAATCAACTTCTTCCTCCCTTGACTTCCACTACCACGAAGGCATACTCGACGGATCTCGACTCCCAAAGCCGCGACGACGGATTGATCTTGACCCCCAGAGAAATCACACGACCCCGAGAGAAGCTTCTTGCCGCTGTTGGGTAATTTTTTCAAAATTCCGTGTAATTTTTTGAGTGATTGTATCACATTCTGATGGTGATTATAATCTGGGCTATGGAAATATGTAGGGATATAGATTGATAACGCCACTTTGAGAAATGAAAAACAAGTGTTTGTAAAAAAGACTCAAAGAAAATATTAGCTTGGAATATTGAAGCTCTTTCAGCTGAAATAAATTATAAAAACAGTGAGTAGATGGGAAGGGATATGAAGCTGATAGATTGTAAAACAACTGGAATAATTTGTAAAAACAACTGAAATATTATTGTGTTTGCCTTTGGTACAGATTTTATTACCACTTTTAGGCTATTATTATTGTGTTTGCCTTCAGTACTACAAATTCCAATAATGGTAGACCATTAAATATGAAATACTGAGGATACTTCAGACATAAATGAAGTGAAATAATAGCAAGATGCATGCATGCGTGAGCTGCAGTTGGGCGAGCTTGTCTCCATGAATCTCATGTAACTGACCTTCATCCTTTGGTTCAAGTTGGTCTAAATGCAGGCAGAGAATGAGATACCCGTGTAAATATGTTTCAGTTGTAGAGTCAACTGAGGTACTCTATTAATAGGGCTTGAATGAACTCATCTGGGGTACTCTTAATTGGTTCAAAACTAGGTTCACCAGATTAAACATTTTGTGGGATTTATTGGATGCTTTTGTTGGATTGGTGCTTGTAGTCAAATTATAATCAGCACTCCTTCCACATTTCATAGTAGTTTCCATCCAAACTGTGCTGCCCCTTGAGTATAGAATGTGTTTTGCAGAGCTAATGCACAACAGCCAAAACTTTTCGTTTCCCAGATTCTTATTCTCATCTTTGCTTGGCACTTGCCCTCTATGGTCTTATTGCCGGCATTATCTTGTCTTCTAGAGCTGGCCATTTCAGATCAGACTAAGAAGGCTACTACGTTGCTGAATGTTCTTTTTACCTAGTTATTTGTGTAATTTTGAGGAGGAAATTAATTGTGGACATGTTAGTTAAATATCAAGAATATCTATCCATTTGTTAGTGAAATATGAGGTTTCCTTTTTGCATTTTGCACTCAATAGCGAAAATTATGTTTATCGCTGCTTTCTATCCAATGCAATTCTATAAATCTCTCCCCCCACTTCTCCCACCCCTTGTTCTTATGATGTTAATTTAAAGAAGATATGGCAGAATTTCAATCCACAACACGGTGAAAGATGAACACTTATGATTGTCGTGACCTGATGATGTTCATGAAATCTTCACTCTGATTGCAAGTTTTTTCCTCAAATATAATTGTTAACTAAGATATTCTAAACAAGTTTTAACTTGAGGCCACAGCAGAGTAACCACGAAGGGAGAAAAAACAAGAACTGATTTAACTTGCAGTTGAAAATATCTTTGTCCAAAAGCCGATCTTAGTAACATTCTAAGATTCAAGTTTCCTATTAACTTAAGTCTACTAACTGTCCTGACTCAAGTGAAATCAATTAATCATCGTACATAAGCTATACATGAACGTAGGAAGATCTTCAACACCTAAATGACACCATTCAATGATTATATACATTAAAGACAACTGAATACATTTCCCCTGGTAAGTTATAAAAAGAAAAAAAAAACACTCGTGCTACTAAATGTAATCAGATTGAAGAAAGAAATACCAAGAAATAGTCAATCTTATTTTTAGGCAACAAAAAATAAAGTAAAGCAACAAATGAACAATCTCATGAGAATAAATCAAACATTTTATGAATCTCAATAGATTCTACTTTAGCGAATCAATAGACAATCACCATGTAAATTTTCCATTAAAAAAAAAAGCAAGTATAAAGGCATCATAGTTTTGAATCTCATTTTTTTGTTGTTCATAAATGTAGCTGGAGCAACGACAAAAAAATGATTACTCGTACATTTAAATTACAAACAGCATACATTTGAAAACTAATGCTAAAAAATAATTGGCTTTTAATGCAATTTTCTCATACTTACTTCATCAACTCTGTTACACAGCACATCAAAAAAAAAAAAAGCTCGCAATGGCACTCATATGTGCAACCCAATTGGCTTTTAATGCAATTCCCACTCTTACACAAGGCATATAAAAAAAAAATTAACCTACACTAACACTCACCCCAAGTTCCAAGTTCACAAACAGATTGAGAAATGAAACCTAACAAGAGAAATGAAACCTAACAAATATACTGTGATTATCGGGGAATAGTAGAACAAAAAAAAAAAGCAAAGAAAAACCCAAACTTTATCTACTGATTTTTGGTGCTCTGTTTTCTTTGCAAGAGTTGACACGGGGTAAACCATCAAATGAGAGCCCCACGTAGAATGGAACAAGCAACTGATCTGGAAGCGAGCTGAATGTCTATGTGAGTTGAAAGAAAAACATTAAAAACAAGATTGTAACACATAAGAAAAACGGAAATGGCTCAAAGATTATAAAACAGGAAAAAAAAAGAAGGAAAAAAGCAAAACCTGTGACGTTGCTAAATATTATAAAGGATTACACGAAGGTGAAATGGCTGGCAGTCCCAGACGGTGTCGAGGGTGAAATGGCCGCTGTTGGAGGAACACTGGCTGCTGGCGCTGCTAGCGGGAGGGAGAACAGAAGAAGAACGGGGCGTGCGGGGGGTGGGGAGGGAAAATAAATTCAAAACGGTATTGGGTATAATTTTAGGTTTAACTAATCGCAACGTTTAACATAAAAAAATAAAAATAAAAAATACCAGATCACTTTTCGTGTGCCATATGAAAGAACTTGGTAGGTGTATAGAAGAACTCAGGATATTTTAGGTGTTCTGATATAGTCTATCTTCATTATGTTATAAAGTATATTAGTGACGTGTCAATACCTTATTGACTACTGATCTAAAGGCAAAAACAGTCATGACCGCTCCAAAGTGAAACTGGGATGGTAGTACGGTGTATGGTGTATAGAATTTTCTAATTTTCTCAATCATGACTGCTGGGATGGTAGTTTGGTGTATAGAATTTTCCTTCTATATATCATGCAAGTATGATGATGGGATCCCTTCAAATTTTTTTTTAGCCCCTAACAATTCTTTCAACTTAATAGGTAAATTCTAAAAAAACTTAAAACTCAAATTAAATTTACAAAAAATAATAATTTTATTAATATAGACCCTAAAGTTCTTGATTATACAATATTAAGCTTTTTAAAAAGAACTTCAAAGTGAAATAAATATTAGAAGAATTATTTAAGGTTGACATTTTGTATGAAAAAATAGTTGAGCACCTGTATCCCTTAGATTTCATGAAACAAGAATATTTATTTAAGACATCAATTGTATCATTATATATTGAATGCAGCACCAAAATATCTAAATTTTACATGAAATTTGTATAAACTAATCTACGAAGAAGAATAAAAACGAGTTTATGAAAAACCACCTGCTAGTTTTTATTGAGAATAAAATCTCTAAACATATTTGTGAGGAGATTTTTCCCCCGACCCAAAGGAATTTCCTAGGCCCAGCCGATTGAGAGGGAAACTCACTAGAAGACAAAATATGATAAAAGAAGAGGGGACAAGAAGGGACTAAGGCTTAGAAGTGTCAGGAGGCAGGAGAAAGTAATGTCATGAGAGGAAAATGAGGGATTTGACACAAAGCAGAGAAAAATAAGGTGTCACGAGAGAAAAATAGGGAAGTGACTTAAAGCAAATAGAGGGCAGGAGATAAAAGGCAAGGGCAACCTACGGATAGGGGGTTCGACTTCTTTCAGAATGGGCTTCTTCCGACTTGGGGACTTCTTCTTCAACCTGAGAGTTCCAGAAAGAACTTCTTCTCCAGCGAATAGATATACAATTTCCATTGTACAGTGTGAAACGAGTGGCTATGAGAGACTGTAAACAAGTTCATTATAGTAAAATCTCTCCTCCCCAAACCCCAGTGGACATAGGCTTAGTGCCACACCATGTAAAACTATGTTCTCATCTCTCTTTATTTTCTACATTTAAATATTATTCATCGTAATGGATGTACACACCAACACCGTACAACCGCACCAGACACTGTCGGGGGCTCCACACAACACCGATCAAGGCCCAACTCGGAAGACTCAAGTTGCTGGAACTTGGCCTAAAAGCGTGCGAAACACGATGTTAACAGTGGCACCGTTTATGAGATCGTTATAGATCTTGCATATACTTTGTATGCCCGCGATAACCCGTTCCAGGTGACTCGAAAGTCAAGAATGAGATTTTTCTTCGTGTACACTATTGAGATTTTTCTTTGGTACCAGAAGCGGAAGGAGGACGATTTCCCAGCACGCTAAATGATCTCCGAATGAGCAGATGGAAATCTTCCAGATAGGTACTTTTGACATCTTTTATTTTTATGGGTATTTAGCAAGGAATGGTGCCTGGTCGTTTTTGCACGGACACAAAGCCAAATATCCCTACTACTTGAGTTGTAAAATACTCAATTTTAAGAATACTTTATAAAAAAAAAAAAAATAGAGAGAGGAGCTGGGATACTCAGAATAATCATGTGAACCGCGGACAGGGACCCAGAGTGCACTGTGCACATAAGTGAACAATGCGCTGTTACGTGTATAGTGCACTGGAGCAAGTGGTCGTGCATGACATGAACAGTGCCATGCACGTACCACTCGGGTGCATGTTGTCGTGCAACCTGGAGCTCGCGGCACCCAACCGTGAGCCTAGACCACCTGCCGGTAGCCTCCACTCAGACCACCGGCAAGAAGTCGTGTACGGAGGTAACGTGGTGCACTCCCCTATGCTCGTAAGATAGGAGCTCGGCCCAGCCATAGCACAGCCAGGGAGGGACGCCGCCAGCCGCCACCTGGCCTACCTGAGTTATCTGCCTCCGTCAAGGCTACCTGTGACCACTGAAGTTGGCCAACGGCCGCTAGACGCCTCACATCTCGACTCACAGCAACAGGATAATTTGAAGTGCCACGACCTCGCCGTGGAGCAGTGCGAGAGTGGAACTGGTGGTTACATAGGTGATCGCCGGTGCCATCTGTCCCAGTGGGGATGGTCTATGACCGCCCCTCATGGTAGGGACCCCCTCGCGCGCCCACACGCACGGAAATGCATTGGCTGGAAACTTCTTAGCCTAGCATGGCTATGGCACAACAAGGACGACGACGGCTCCACCTCGACCCGTCAGCGTCTAAAGACTTCATTAGGTTGGCCTCTAACCACCCCCAGCCAGCGGTAGCTCTGACGTGAGCTACGTGCACTCCTATGCGACCGTGCATCCTCCACGACCACTAACAGGTGGGCACTACATGGCCACTCTACACGGCCTCATCTCCACTCCTCGGCCACGTGTTTCTCGACCAGTGGCACCCTAGAAAAGTTCGCTCGTCAACCTCCACTCCTCGGCCACGCCAAGAGTAGAAACTCCACATAAGCTCCAATACACGTTCACCATGCGCTGCGGCCAAGGACTACATGGCCACTACATGTACTCCTCGACCATGTGCACCATGGCTTGTGGATGTACTCCTTGACCATTTGCATCATGGACAGCAGCCAGGTACACTGGACTCCACAGCCCATGTGTTTGTCACCAACAACCCATCGGCCAAAAACATCCAGACCCTATGGCCAGAGCACTTGTCACCAACAACTCATCAACTGCCTGCCCTTCATTTGCTCGGACTAACCTCATATGTGTTGGTTGCTAAAAACAAAACAAAAAAAAAAGGAAGAAGGAGAAAGAAGAAGAGGAAAAATAAAGAAAAAAATGGAAGCGGAAATAAAAAATGAAGAACAAGGAAGAAAGGAAATGGCAAACAACAACGGGCAACTTCGGTCAAGCAGCGGACAAGTAGCAACAAAAAAAAAAAAAGAGAGGAAGAAGATAAAAATCAAACAACAGCGGGCAAAAATCAATCGTAGCAGCTACACGCTACGGTTTGTCCCCATCAAAACTCATGTGAATTCTGTTTTACTAACACAATTATTTCTTGAAGAGCGAAACATCAGTTGTACAACCCAACATGATATTTCCAATTAGCGTAACATGTAACGACAAAATCAACTAAGTTCCATCAGGAAAGTCTACCCCACTAAACGGGAACTCCATTAACAATTTACCTCCCCACGAGGCAAAAAAGGAAATGTAGGCCTAAAAGGTTGCCTCATCCCTCTTGTGGAGGAGTGCGGATCGGTTCTCGGCAATCCGAAACTAAAAATTTACTTTCCTCGTAAGCTTCAACAGGTGGGAGCAGGTTCAGTAACAGACTGCCCGAATAACTTACCTCCTTATGAGATACCATAGGGAAAAGTAGGCCTAAAGGTTACCTTGTCCCTCCCGTAGTGGATAGTGGGATTAGCCTCATGGCTCCCTGAGTGAATTACCCCGACCTCTACTACGATGAAGTGTGGGATTAGAGCTAGTCTGTCCCAACTTTACCATTTCCTTTGATATCAACGGGCGGAAGCATGTCCAGAGCAAACTGCCCAAACAACTTACCTCCCCACGAAGGATGATAGGCGAGCAGGCAGCTCAGCCATTATGACACCCCCAATCTCTGCTTGGGATGGAACGAAGACTTACTGTGTTGAGAAATGCAACACAAGGTTACATACCACCGTACATGACAGTTAATATGAATGCATCCTAGTATGCAACTAGCAGTATATAATAATCGCAGCAAAATTAAAAGGTGAAAGTATAACTTATGCCATAATAACTAAAAACATCTCAATTTTATTAGTAATTATCAAGTTCAAAATACCAATGTAGCATAGACTTAGTACAACTAAGAGTTAAAGTCAAATCATTATCTTCATGTGATCTAAAGCATGAAAGACTTGGGCTATAAACATTAGGATTAAATCCAATTTCTCTCGAGATCCGGCTCCTCCTCAATCATGCAGATCCAGCGCTCCATCTTTCTCATCCTCCTCAAGTCCTAGCACAACTTCTATCATTCCGAGTGGAATGATAGTGATCTCATAAAAGGGAGAGATTTACTCAAAATCTCAGTAAGTTAAACAACCAACTTGTACAAAGATAAATTAAATATGAATCATGATAAATATGCAATGCATGAGATGCAGAAAAATCAGTATGCATGTCTCTCATCTAGATTCTTTAACATTTTAGAAATATGGAGACACATGTTTTCATTTAGTAAACATTTTTGCCATCACTTTTGAAATTATGACTTCATCATAAAGTTCATCATTATTAGCAATTCTTAATCAACATTATAACGTGTAGTAACGTCACAGTTCCCCATATGCACTGTGAGTATTTGCTGGTGACCGTAGTACAACTCACGTTGAAACTACGTTGTCTATAGACTCATTCTAAATGCATTGGTAAATATAACATAACATCATAACATGTACACCCACCAACATGAGGTGTCATAACATACTGACTTTGCTCTGGCTTTTTTTAAAAAGAACTCATTCGAAACTCGTTGACTGTTCTTTGTCAACTTAGGGGTTACTACTCCATTCTTAAACACTCCAGAATGGACAGAGGAGTTCTACTAGAATAATTCCCCATTATAGTCTTTGAGGTTGTGACAAAAATTATTTTCATACTATGCTTGAAAATTTTTTTTCATGATATGTTCATATGTGGCAAGTTTTCATGTAAAAATGACATATAGATGCAATATGCAAAAATGGTGAAAAATATCACATGTCATGTAAGTATGCACTCAATGTATCATATAACATGATATTTTATGCTCAAAATGATAATTGAAATATGAATGAAATATTTATCAATAATTCATAAATAATCTATCAAGCTATAAGTTATAGGTCAACTTACAAACTTCCTAATTAATTCGGAAAAAAAAAATTGTAGCTGCTGAAATCAAGTGCGAGCTAAGTTAGGATTAATACTTCTATGATTGAGGTTCAAAATCAAAAGTTTCAAAAATAGGTATTTACAAAAAATACCTATAGACTCTAAAAAATTACCATTAAGACCCTAAATTTTTACTAATTATAAACAAACTCTAAATTTAATCAAAATTCATGGACTTCATATTTTTAGCATTCTAAAACCATCTATGCCCTTGTATTTTCAACAATAAAAGTAAAACTTTCTCAAACAGTCCCAACCCGTGGCATGTACTCTAGTTGATGCCTAAGTGTGTTTTCAACTATTGATCCCTATGAATGCATGCATATGAGATTTTCTTTAATCACAGATGATCGCTAACATCTTTAATAACATAATGAAGGCTAATTCTTGGATAATCAAGTTCATCACAACACTTAATCATGACTAAGATATCCTAAATCTCCAGTTTATTCAAAACCGATTCATACTTGATGATAAAAAAAGATAGATTTAGAACCTATCATGACATGCTTTTAATCACAAATCAAATCTTCCATAATAATTCTAAGATAATAGTAAATCATATCAAATCATGCTTAAGACATGTCATAGCTAAATGTCCACTTAAAATCATTTAATCATTTACCATCCTTTAAAGACCCGGGTTTGAACTAAGCATGATAACCTTCTCAAAACTCAACCAAATTTCGTACCAACACTTGAAAACAAAACTTGACATGCTAACTAAGATTAAGATCAAGAAAACTTACAAATTCCATGGCCTTCCAAGCACTCAAGACAGCCTTACTCAAGAACGCTCAAGAACTTATCAAAACTCACTCAGTTTTACTCTTTTGATCTCTAAGGGGGAGAAGTGCTTTCAAGACTCAAGAGGAAGCTTGGAGTTGAGGTGTGGAGTAAATGAGGAAGTGAGGAAGTGAGGAAGGTATTTATCAGGTTCAACAGGGGAGGAGACATTGGCTTGGATGCTTGGTGATTGGGTGAAGTGGGCGGTGCACAAGTTTGGAAATTTTCCAGCTTTCTTTCCATGACTTATGTCACCTTGTGCAGGGGGAATAATGGCTTGAAGCTACCATGATTTCTCCTCACTGTGGCTACAATGGTCCTGTTGAGGTGTCCAAATCGTGGGGCATGATTCAGATAACCACAAGTCAATCAAACCATGCTTGCAAACCGGTTGGTTCTGGTTGTTTTTGCTTGGTAGTTTTTGAGTTCAGTTTTGGATGGTTTTTGGGTGGAAAAAAATGAGTCAAAATTCTCATGATGGTCATGAAACCTCTTGGGGATTGGGTGATGGCTCAACCAAGGCAGATGGTTGGTTAAATTCCAACCCAACTGGTTTCCACTCAAATTAGACTAAGGTGCAATCGGTTTGGCTTCTTGGTTTGGTTTGTGGAACCATTTTCGTCCGAGGCTAATTCTGGGTTTGAAGGGGTCTCATGAGGTGTCTAAGGACCATATTACCATTGAGGCCAAGTCACAAAAATATTGGGCCTAAGGGCAAAACAGTTCAAGTACTCAAAGGTGATACACAATAGCTGATTGATGCAAGTTTGGGGTTTGATATGTCATTTTCATTAATGACATATGGGGAGGTTTAGTTAAGGTATTAGTAAGGTCTATGTATGATAAAATGAAATAATCAATCAAGAAAAATTCGAATTAGAAGGTTAAGAAAATATTAAATGAAATTAAGTTTCAAAACATAGCTTAAAATTCACTAACCTCAAGTATGATGGCTAATGTTCTTAGCCAATTTTTAAAACTTAATTTGGGTACTTAGGATATGATTTGGGCTTAAGGAAACAATGATATGGTGTATTGGACTTTCAAGTTGAATAGTGAAATAAACCCAAATATGGCTTTGGGCCTTGTAGGCTTAAAAGGGTCAAGTATGTGGGTTCATGACTTATGGGCTCTTGGGATTGAATGAGAGGAGTCTCATTTCCAAATTTTTAGGGTTGAAAAGAAACCTCAAGATCCATTGAGATGGGTTTGAAAATGTTTGACTTGGCCTAATTGGGCCATGGGTCTATTCTACACCAAGTTTGGCCCAAAGGCCTTATGCCTTCCTTAAGCTTGGGCTAAGGTTAGCTACTAAGTCTTGAATTCCCTATGGGCTTGGTTTCAAAACTTCTTAGGTTAGGCCCATGAATGCTCTAAGGTCTTAAAAGCCTTACTAAATTCACTAATGGGCTTGCTTCTCTAATCCTTAGTTTAATGGTACAAAGTGCCAAGATTAAGCTAACCTCACTATCAACTTTAATGTAAGTAATAACCTAAAATTAAAAACCTAATCTAGAATGCTTAATGATTGGTCTAATGGTTAATTAAGTAGGGTGTTACAACTTCCTTGTCTGGGAGAGCGGAACCAACCTCGAGGCGGCCTGAATAATTTATCCCGACCCCTATCACGGTGAAAGAGCAGATCAGGCACGTCGTTGTCCAAATTACCTCCCTGCGGGGCAACAAAGGAAAATGTAGGCTTTAAAGGTTACCTTATCTTTCTTGCGGCAAAGTTTAGGTTAGTCCTCAACTACCAGAAGAAAAAAACTTGTACTTTCCTCGTGAGCATCAACGGGCTGGAACGGATTCAGTAACAAACTGCCCAAACAACTTACCTCCATGCAAGATATCATAGGAGAATGTAGGTCTAAAAGGTTGCCTTATCCCTCCCCCAGTGGAGAGCGGGTTCATCCTTGAGGCTGCTCGAATAATTACCTCGACCCCCACCGTGGTGAAGAAGTGGACTGGCCGCATCACTGTCCGAATTACCTCTTCGGGGTAGAGAGAGGCGGTTTGACATGAGGCATTCCGACCTCTTCCTGAAGGAGAGCGGGACGAGTCTATGGATTGCCCAAATAATGAAAAGAAAGACACGGATATCATCAATAGAATCTACATCAACAAGATCACCATCAGCAACTTACCTCCCTGTGAGGGAAAAAAAGAAAAGTAGGCCTTAAATGTTGCCTTACCCCTCTTGCGAGGAGTGCGGGCCAACCCTTGACCACCCGAAGACAAAATCTCTACTAAAGGAAACTCTACCAGCTCCAACCTACCTCCCAGCGAGGCAAAATGGACTAGTCACGCCAGAGGTGGCTCTATCCCTCTCGCTGATGAGTGCGGGTTGGTCGTCGACTACCCGATGTATTTATCAGCGGAATCTCCATCAACGAAAACTTCAACAAAAGAATCTTTAACAACAGAATTTCCATCAACATAATCTCCACCAATGGAATTTTCATCAACGGAATCTCCATCAACAAAATCTCATCAAAGGATTCTTCACAAACAAAAACTAACTCTCTGACAATGCAAGAATGAGCGAAAGGAAAAGACGACTAAGGAAATAAAAGTGAAAGGAAAGGCGGCTAAGGAAATAGGAGTGAAAGGAAATGAGGCTAAAGAAATAGGGGCGAAAGGCAAAGGCGGATAAGGAAATAAGTATGAAAGGAAAAGTGGCTAAGGAAATAAATATGAAAGGAAAAGGCAGCTAAGGAAATATGAGCGAAAGGAAAAGGTGGCTAAAGGGAATAGCTAAGCAAAAGGCATCTAAAGGAAATAGGAAATGGAAGGAAAAGAAGGTTAGAGGAAATCAGTAGGACAAATCGACGAAATGAAGGCTCGGTGGGGTACAACCCCACCTAAAGACCGACAAGCGGAGAAATTGACTGCCCAGCAAAATGAGGCAAGGCAAATGGAAAATAGGTTAAAAAATTCCCATCAGACATGTTCGATAGAAATTAGCGAAGTAACTGTGATGGAGTTTTTCCCCCAGCCCAAAGGGATTTCCTAGGCCCAGTTGATTGAAGGGGGAACTCACTAGAAGATAAAATATGAGAAAAGAAGAGGGGACAAGAAGGGATTAAGGCTTGGAAGTGTCATGAGGCATGAGAAAGTAATGTCAGGAGAGGAAAATGAGGGATTTGACATAAAGCAAGGAAAAGTAAGGAAAAACAATGTGTCAGGAGAGAAAAGTAGGAAAGTGAAAGGCAAATAAGGGGCAGGAGATAAAAGGCAAGGGGAACCTACGGATAGGGGGTTCGACTTCTTTCGGACTGGGACTTCTTCTTTCACCTAAGAGCTCCAGAGAGAACTTATTCTCCAACGAATAGATCTACTGTTTTTATTGTACAGTGTGAAATGAGTGGCTATGAGAGACTGTAAATGAGCTCATTATAGTGGAATCTCCACTCGAGAAATGATAGGGAATGAAATGTATGAGATTTTTTAAAGATGAGTAAAATTTAAGAGAAAATTATAGGAAGTGTGATTCCTAGCTAAAATTTAGAGAGAATTATATGGAATCGGATGATAATGCTCTAAAGACATGAATAAATATCTAAAAATTATTTCAAAATACATAAAATTAAAAATTAAGAAGAATATTTGAAAAAAAAATATTGATAAAAACAAAGTTTTCAAATATATAAAAAATTAAAAAAATTAAAATAAATGAAAAAATAAAAAAATCTTGGGGTGGGGAAGTATTGACCCCTCTGTCCAAAAAAAATATTAGGTACTCTTGGAATAATTTTTAGAGTCGGGTTAGTCTGCTGCCTAGAGTAGTTTGCTCAATTTGACTGTCAGGTCAAATTTAATATTTTATTTTATTTTTTAATTTTTAATTTACATTTTCTTATCATTTTAAAATATTTTAATAAATATAAAAGAAATATCAATATATAAATAGTCACTTTTTCCTCGTTTGTTTTGGAAAAACATCTCATCTCATCATTATAACTTTCCTAACTTCCAATACAAAATAAAATAAACAATTCAACTTTTTCAAATCCTAAAATAAAAACAATATTAAAAAATATATTCTAACAATACTTTATTCAACTTTTTAACTTTAATCTCAATTCATCTCATCTCCGAAAACAAACGATAAAATATTAAAAAAAAATTAAAACACATAAGATGTAAAAATGAGGAGGTAAAATGAGCGGACAAAATATCATTTTTAGTTTTTAAAAATCTCATAATTTCTCTCACACTCACAGTAGTGGAATTACATTTAAAGTCCTTATTCTTTTTTATTATCTTTTGTTGGCCCTTCTTCTTTTTTGAATTTACCTTCAAGGGCTTTTCGAGCAAGCGAACAGTAGAAACTAGAAAGACTCTTGACGGGGGAGAGCAATTTGGTCGTTCCCAGGAACAAATTACAACACAATATAAATAAATAGGCAAACATTTCAGATCTAATTTTGTAATCATTTCTGCAGTCGGAGCTCACGCATCGCTCCTGTTCCCTCGAATCCCCCTTCTAACATCTCATCCCAAAAGGTTCGTCTCTCTCACTCTCTCTCCCTATGTTATTGTTTTTCAACTTTAAAGATCGCTTGAAATCGCGGATTCACCTTCTCCTTAGATGTTTAGAAATTCGAAGAAAATTGAGAAGAAATTGAAATCCGAATCTCCTTTTTTTTGTCACGTTGTTATGGTGTCTCTGTTCAATCTTAATGTTGAGATGGTATGTTTTCTTTTCTTCTCCTTCCCTACATTTTGTCGGAGACCATACATACTGTCATTGTGTCGTAGATTTTTTCCGTAATTGAAGTTGGTGAATTGGTGTCACATATGGATTCTTGATCTGATATTCGAGAATCCAAATAGAGAGACGGTATTTTCCGGATTGCATTTTGATACTTGATCTTATACCGTGTTCTATTCTCCTTTTCCTACATTTTCTTGGCTATCGATTAGATCTAGTCCAGTATTCGTTATCAGTCAAAAATTATTGGGTTTTGCTTTAGAATTTGAACATTAGATCTTATGTTGTCGGGATATGCTGTGAATATAAGTTCGCCTCCTCTTTCTCCTCTGGTTGATGGGCAATTTCGGTTTCTTCATTTCTTTCGGTTCTGTAAGATCTCTTTTTCAATGCCATGACTCTGGCTCTCTGCTTCTCGAATCTGTTTCCAGAAACAATTTTTTTACTTAACTCTCTTTTGATGTCCTTTCCTCTTTTTTGTTTTTTTGGAAACGCTTCATCATCTGGTCGGTGCGGAATGGATCAAATTCCCTCATGACTCGTTCCCTTGAAGCGATATTGATTGTGTTGCTGCGTTTTTTGAGAATCTCTCCCTCAGTTCTTTGCTTCTTTGGGAAAACAACGGAGCAACTAGATTTTTTTTTTTAATGTAAAATGAATTTTCATTTTATCTTTGTTTGTTTTTACTTATAAATTTTTTTTTATAGTTTTTCTTTTCTTGGAACCTATCATGTCGGGTGAAAATTTAAAAGTTCAATGGAAAGAGTAGAAGAAATTTTTTGTCAAGTGATAGGTATAGATGTCTGAGGTGTCGTTTGGGAGGCCTGCTGGTCCTAGCATAGATCGGGAGAAAGTGAGAGGAGACATATGGTAAAATTATAAATTTTTTGTTGAATATATTAGTGACTAGTGAGTGTTGTAAAGTATCATTCTACATCCAGATGATGTGCGTTTTTTCTTTTTTCCTTCCATTTGAAATTTGATCTTTAGGAGAATCAAGGTAGAGCAAAAGAGGAAAAAAAAAAAAATCTGAACTTCGCTTTTATAATTGAATTTAGTCACTTATTATGGATATGAGCATTACTATGCTAATACTCTTTTTAATTTTGGCTTCTCTACTGCCTTTAGGGTCTAAGCAAATGAAGAACTTGTTTTCTTTGGGTTTTCATAAACAATATTGCTCATATTTAAAATTCTTGATATGCATTCATGAGTCTGATGTTCTTTCCGGAAGCAGTTAAGAAATGGAGAAATCTTGTACTCTGCTCGTTCACTTTGACAAAGGGACTCCTGCAATTGCAAATGAGATTAAGGAAGCTCTTGAAGGCAATGACGTGCCTGCCAAAATTGATGCAATGAAGAAAGCAATCATGCTTTTGTTGAATGGCGAAACACTACCTCAGCTTTTCATCACGATTGTAAGATATGTTTTACCCTCTGAGGACCATACAGTCCAAAAACTACTTCTGCTATATTTGGAGCTCATTGACAAAACTGATGCGAAGGGTAAGGTGTTACCTGAAATGATCTTGATATGCCAAAATTTGAGGAACAACCTTCAGCACCCGAATGAGTATATTCGTGGCGTAACTTTGAGGTTTCTTTGCCGGTTGAATGAGACTGAAATAATTGAGCCGTTAATCCCTTCTGTTTTGCAAAATCTGGAGCACAGGCATCCATATATTAGAAGGAATACTATATTGGCTGTGATGTCAATATATAAGCTTCCACAGGGTGAGCAACTTCTGGTCGATGCACCTGATATGATCGAGAAGGTCCTATCAACGGAGCAGGACCAATCAGCTAAGCGGAATGCGTTTCTCATGCTCTTTACATGTGCTCAGGATCGTGCGATTAGTTACCTTTTGACTCATGTTGACAGGGTCTCTGAATGGGGTGAATCGCTTCAGATGGTTGTCTTGGAGCTGATCCGAAAGGTGTGCAGAACAAATCGAGGCGAGAAGGGGAAGTACATTAAAATTATTATATCCTTACTGAATGCAACTTCGACTGCAGTTATCTATGAATGTGCGAGCACACTTGTTTCTCTGTCATCTGCTCCTACTGCTATTAGAGCTGCTGCAAACACTTACTGTCAACTGCTTCTTTCTCAAAGTGACAACAATGTGAAGCTTATTGTGCTTGACCGGCTGAATGAACTCAAGTCTTCTCATAGGGATATTATGGTTGACATGATCATGGATGTGCTTAGGGCACTTTCTAGCCCTAATCTTGACATTCGGAGGAAGACGATTGACATTGTTCTTGAACTTATCACTCCACGGAACATCAATGAGGTTGTTCTTACTTTGAAGAAGGAAGTTGTTAAAACTCAGAGTGGAGAGCTTGAGAAGAATGGTGAATACAGGCAGATGCTTATTCAAGCCATTCATTCCTGTGCAATTAAGTTCCCAGAAGTCGCAAGCACAGTGGTGCACCTATTAATGGATTTCTTGGGTGACAGTAATGTTGGGTCAGCTGTTGATGTTGTTGTTTTTGTTCGGGAGATAATTGAAACCAACCCTAAACTTAGGGTTTCGATAATAACAAGGCTATTGGACACTTTCTACCAGATCCGAGCTGCACGTGTGTGTTCTGGTGCTCTTTGGATCATTGGAGAGTATTGCCTATCACTTTCTGAAGTTGGGAGTGGCATTGCAACCATTAAACAGTGTCTTGGAGAGTTACCTTTTTACTCAGTTTCAGAAGAAGAGGAAGGTGCTGATCCTTCAAAGAAGGATCAGCAAGTTAACTCCATTACTATTTCTTCAAAAAGACCAGCTATTCTTGCTGATGGCACCTATGCTACACAGAGTGCTGCCTCTGAAAATGCTTTTTCCCTTCCTACCCTTGTTCAAGGATCCTTGGCATCTGGGAATCTTAGATCCCTGCTTCTCACTGGTGACTTTTTCCTCGGGGCAGTTGTGGCCTACACTTTGACCAAGCTTGTTCTGAGGTTGGAAGAGGTACAGCCTTCTAAAGTTGAAGTGAATAGGGCATCTACACAAGCACTGTTGATCATGGTTTCTATGCTGCAATTAGGACAATCTCCTGTTCTTCCACACCCAATTGACAACGATTCTTATGATAGGATTGTCCTTTGTATAAGATTGCTATGCAATACTGGTGATGAGATAAGGAAAATATGGTTGCAATCTTGCCGTCTTAGTTTTGTTAAAATGCTTTCAGAAAAACAACTCCGCGAAATAGAGGAATTAAAGGCAAAGGCTCAGATATCTCATGCACAACCAGATGACCTGATTGATTTCTACCATTTAAAGAGCAGGAAGGTAAAAAATTGTGTTTATGATATGTTATGTGAATTTTTCTATCTGTTTGTGGGTTATAAAGACTAGGATGAATATGATGGTCTCATTTGGTTTGTAGCACTGCTATCTTTCCTGATTTATTTTTAATCATTTAGACACTTCCTTCTGCTATAGATGCCCGAGCTGTGACTGCATGTCCATAGTTTGAAAGGTTCCTAGTAGTATCACCATACAAATTTATATTTGCTGAGTCAGAGAATATGAACAGATTGCAGGAACATGAAAAACTTTATCGATCTCCTCTTGCTGTGCTCTTGTCAATTATATGCAGTGTTGCTAGATTCACCATTAATATTTTCTAGTTTTTGGTCCATTGTGTTATGTTAGAAATGGGTATGAATCTTAGCATAAATATAGAAGATTATTTGAACAAGAACATAAACTTGTCATGCAACCCTGTTGCCCCATCTTTTTCTTTATTTTCTGTAAATTTTCACAATCTCCTTTCTGTTTCTTTTAATTAATAAGATTAATGTAATGACAAAGGGAAAATAGTCAAAGTTACAATTGGAATCCCCTGGACTCATTATAAAGGGCAATAATTTCTCCCTCCCAAACAAAATGTGGGATATCATTCACCACCTTCTTATACTCAATCCGGATAGTACAATCTCCCCCCGTAAATCCCCGGCATCCTTGTTGACCCATTCTATCATACGTAGCATGGCTCAAGATTCACTCTTGTCATTGGGATTGGGTTTGATATAATTTGTAATGACCCAAAGTAGGTCCAAGCCGCATCTAAGCCCTGTGCTTGAAAAGACTAGTAAAAGTTACAATTGGAGTCCCCTAGGATCATTATAAGGGCAAGAGCTTCTCCTTTCCAAGTAATGTTGGATCTCTTTGCCACCTTCCTATGCTCAATCTAGTGCAATAAGATATAATAATTTGTGGTGGATATTTCAACTTGTGTACCATTCCTTCCAAATTAAAATTTTGGGGCTAATTTAATAGAGTTCGGTAACTAGTAATAGACACTGAAAACTTTGGGGGGACCTCCATCCTTTGTTGATAGAAATCTTTTCAATCTTTTTACTGATTTCGATTTTTGTGAGTATATTGGTGTTTCTTCATTTATGATGTTTAGATGTCATCTTTGTTTGATTAATGATTGTTGTACTATAATGTAATGTAACAAATATATTTATCTATATATATGTATGTATGTATAAATTTCTCCTTACGGGTGTGCATCAATGCTCTGACTGCATCTAACTTCCAGGGTATGAGCCAACTGGAACTAGAAGATGAGGTCCAAGATGATTTAAAGCGTGCAACTGGGGAGTTTGTAAAGGATGGGGATGATGCGAATAAGCTTAACCGCATTCTTCAACTGACTGGATTTAGTGATCCAGTGTATGCTGAAGCTTATGTGACTGTTCATCATTATGACATTGTCCTTGATGTTACAGTTATCAATCGAACTAAGGATACCTTACAGAATTTGTGTCTGGAGCTGGCAACTATGGGTGATCTTAAACTTGTTGAACGCCCTCAGAATTATACACTAGCTCCTGAATCAAGCAAACAAATAAAGGCCAATATCAAGGTTTCCTCTACTGAGACGGGAGTCATATTCGGGAATATTGTTTATGAGACTTCTAACGTACATGAGCGAACAGTGGTTGTGCTGAATGACATTCATATAGACATCATGGACTACATCTCTCCGGCAGTTTGTAGTGACGCAGCTTTTAGAACCATGTGGGCAGAGTTTGAGTGGGAAAACAAGGTAATGGAGGAACTTCTTTCTCATATAATACTACCGTTAGATTCTTGACTCTGTAATAATCAAAAGATAGAAACTTACTTGTTATTGGGCTGAACTGAAATTTCTATTACTATTTATTAAGCCGTAATTTTTTTAGTATTTATCCGGGAATCAATTCAACCTGAATCTGTTGATTGTGTGTGCATGCGTGTGTATTTTACTTTTTGTTGGGTAGTTGTGACCATTTCCATGAGTTGTGCATCTCTTTTCAAAGGATTTAGGAGCCGCTATGTACAGGTTGAAACATTATTGAATATAGCCTGAAATTTTTTCAAACCAGTTTTTCAGCATTTAACTTTTAATTTTTTGTAATTTGATCTTGAATATCTTATGATCTTTTCACTCTTTCAGTCCCCAATTCCACTGCAAAATTGGTAGGTAACAAACTACTCTCTATATTAGCTAATTTGGAATGGTGCTAAAGCAAGGCCTGTGTGGTTGGGAAACCAATAGTTCTAAGATTTTGAAGTTGATCCAAAGATTTTTGTTCTTGATTCAAACGTTAAAAAAGATGCCCTCTAGGTTGACGTATTTCTGTAAAACAATCAACCTTGCTTGACTATTTTTAATTATGCTGCTGTGTTTGCTTCAAATGAAGACAAAGGCTATTGTTTAGCTTAAAATGAAGAAAAAGGCAACATTGGGTTTTGGCTTAATGCTCAAGAGGGTACATCTAAGGTGTATGAACATTAGGCCTCTATGATGTTCTCCAATTGTTGGATCAAGAATGAAAGTGCACCAAAAACAAGCTCTTATTCAAAGACCATGATGACATTTTGAAGATAAGAGTTATTTAACTCCTGTTGAAAGGAATATGGCTTTTTGCAGTGGTTGAGTTTCTCCTTTACATCAGAGCAACATATGCACCTTCATAAAGCTGGAGCTGCTTCCAACTTGCTTCCTTTGTCATAGCCTCCTTGCTTCTTATTTATATATTTATTCTGCAGTACTTTGTTTCTTTTAGCTATGTTTTTAGGCTTCCCCTTATTGGCCAAGCATTTTTTTGTCCCCATTGTAGTACTTAGTTGATGACTTTGAGTTAATGATCATGTGATTGTGTAACGCCTGCAGGTTGCTGTCAACACTGTAATTCAAGATGAGAAGGAATTCCTTGACCATATAATTAAATCAACCAACATGAAGTGCCTTACTGCACCGTAAGTTCTTCTACTTGTTAGCTGGCTAAAATGTTCTTTCTTAATTAGCTTTCTTACTATCAGCGAATTTTATTTATGTGATATGCAAGATTGGAGATCTCAAAGGTCATGTGTAACACCCCCTTCCCATAGGTTAGAAGTGTTATGTGCTTTAGTAACTGTGCCCAGTAAAGAGACCCAACTTGATAAAAATACCTAGTTTCTCGAAAAATAAATTCCCAAAAAAACATACATAAAAATATAATCTCATAGCAAGAAATATCTTTTTGTGAACAGATACACTTATTAACTAAGTCTGAAAATCCCCTGACATGATCTATGCCTTGCCGTCAACTTGTCAACACTATCTGCGTTACCTATACATTTTATAAACATAAAAGAACAAACAAACAATCAAAATGAGTCGAATACTCAATAAGTAGTATATCATATAGTAAATATAATTTTTTTTTTGGATAGGTAATCCTATAAATGTTATTAATAGAAAAAGGCAAAACTCAAGTATACAGGTAGTATACATGAGAAACACCTAGTTAGAGTTTACAATCGAAAGAAGAAGGTCAACAAACAATGGTTCCCGCCCATAAGAGCAATGACTTAAACAAGAAAAGTTTTTGGCCTCGTTTGTTTTCAGAAAACATCTGATCTGATCTCATCTTATTTAATCATTACAACTTTCCCAACTTCCAATACAAAATAAAATAAACAATTCAACTTTTTCAAATTCCAACAAAAATAATATTAAAAAATATATTTTAACAATACTTTATTGAACTTTTTAATTTTAATCTCAACTCATCTCATCTCATCTCCGAAAATAAACGAGCTTAGTTCTTCCATTGTTCTCTCACAATCTTCAAACCTTCTCGCATTTCTTTCTCTCCAGATACACAAACACATACAAATAAGAACCATACGCCAAATGGCCACCACCTGTGAGTTACCCTGAATGCCTCACCAACTTGCGAGGAAGTCCACCAATCTAAGAGGCAAGACCCATGAAAAACTGACTCGTGAAACAATCATCCTACATGACCCTGGCCATCTCGCATTGTAGAAGCAGATGATCTACTGATTCCCCCTGCTTCTTACACATACAACACCAATCCAACGCAATTACCCAGCGCTTCCTCAGGTTATCTGTAGTCAGGATCTTGTCCAGTGATGCTGTCCAAGCAAAAAAAGCTGCTTTTGAAGGAGCTTTCGTCTACCATATAGTCTTCCACAGGAACATGGTCAATCCAGGACTCGTTAGAGCTTGGTAAAATGATCTAACAATGAAGTTGCCTTTTTTAGAATGATTCCAGTGCATTTTATCCCCGGTATCCCCTAGTATACTTAATGAATACAATGTCGCAATGAACTCTAAAATAATCTCCACCTCCCAATCTTGGGTTGCCGTAATGAAATCAATATTCCATTGAGGGGTCCATTTGAAAGGACCAAAAGATTGGCAATCGCTGCATCTTTTCTCTTGCAAGCTCGAAAATAGCAAGAAAGGTATCTTGAAGGCTATGGTCACCACACCAATGATCATACCAAAATCTTACGCGAGAACCATCACCCCCCACAATATGTTCATGTCCTCGAAAGGTCTCCCAATGTCCCCTTATAAATTTCCATAACCCCACTCCATATGTGCCTTGTATCTCATTCGAGCACCAACCTCCCCAAGCCTTTCCAAATTTTGAGTTTATAACTGACTTCCATAGAGCAGCCATTTCGAGTTGGTACCTCCACAACCATTTACTCAATAGAGCTTGATTGAATTTTGTCAAGTGGCGAATCCCCAAACCTCCCCCAGAAATAGGGGTACAAACCGTTGAATAATTAATTAGATGAAACTTGAACTCATCCCCCAATCCACTCCAAATGAAATCTCTTTGTAACTTCTCAATGCGGTTAGCTACCTTTGTAGGAAGCGGGAACAAAGACAAAAAAGAAGTGGGTAAGTTTGGAAGAGTGCTTTTGATCAAAGTCCACCTGCCGCCTTTCGACAAATATATCCGTTTCCAAGAAGCTAATCTGCGCTCCACCTTTTCGACCACGCCATTCCAAATCCTTTCAGATTTAAAGGAGGCAACCAACGGTAAACCAAGATACTTTAGAGGCAGTGAAGATACCTTGCATCCCAAGAGTGTAGCTAAAGACTCCACTTCATGGACCACCCCCACTGGCACTAATTCAGACTTCGAAAGGTTAATTTTCAAGCCTGATGCAGCTTCAAAGCAAAGGAGTAGCACCCTCAAGGCTTGAATGTGTCCAAGATGTGCACGGAAAAAAATGAGTATCATTGGCAAATAATAGGTGAGAGATGTTAATATTGCCATTCCCTACCAGAAAACCATAAAAAAACCCCCCATCCACCAGGCCCTCAATCATTTTACTTAGAACTTCCATGATGAGTAAAAAAAGTAGAGGAGAAAGAGGATCTCCCTCTCTCAAGCCACGAGAGAAGTTGAAAAAACCCACTGGTGATCCATTCACCAAGATAGAGAATCTCACTGAAGAGATGCAAAATTCTACCCATTTTTGCCATTTTCTCCCAAAACCACATCTAGCAAGAAGATAGAGTAAGAGCCGCTAGATGATGAGGTAATAAGCTTTCTCCATGTCTAGTTCACAAAGCAGCCCGGGTTCTCTAGATTTTAATCGTCCAACCAAGACTTCATTTACAATGAGGGCAAAATCGAGGATTTGTCTACCTTTTACAAATGCATTTTGTGGCTTTGAAATTAGCTTTTCCATCACTGAGCTCAATTTATTCGCAAGTACTTTGGAGAGAATCTTATAAACCCCATTCACAAGACTAATGGGGCAATAATCTCTAATACCTGTAGACCCCATCTTTTTGGGAATGAGTGCTAGAAAGGTAGAATTAAGATTCTTTTCAAATCTAGCATTAGTATGAAAATCATGAAAGACTTGCATAAGGTCTTCCTTAATCACCTCCCAACAAGTTTGAAAGAATCCCATAGTAAATCCGTCTGGACCCGGAACCTTATCACTAGCCATACATCTGATTACTTTGCACACTTCCTCTTTTGCAAACGGCCTCTCTAGCCATCCTGCACTATGCTGATCTATTGCTGAAAAAGTTAAACCGTCCACTTTTGGTCGCCAATTATGCTCTTCAGATAATAGATGTAGATAAAACTGCTCAATTTGGTTTTTGATTATCGTATGGTCTGAAGAAACTGCCCCATCTACCATCAATGTATCAATAACATTGTTCCTTCTGTGAGAGTTAGCCACCATATGGAAGAATTTTGTACACCTATCCCCCTCCTTAAGCCATAGAGCTCTTGGTTTCTGTCTCCATGAAATCTCCTCCATCAGAGTTACTCTTTCAAATTCATCATTGGTATGCTGTAGATAGAGCTGAATGGTGAAAAGGGATTCATGTAACTTATCCCCAAGTGGTTGGGATTAAAAGGCTTGCTTAATTAATTTAGCTTGGGTGGTTTAGATTGAGAGAGACATTCTCTCTCCTCTCGCCACTTTTTTCTATGTTCTGTGGGATGGGAGGAGGTATGGAAAAATTATACATATGCACTGAACTTCTGTAAGTATTGTACCCCCTAGTAGGGTTTGTGCTTAATGATTTTTCCTCTATCTGTAGAGTACATTACTCATTTGAATATTAAGAATATCTCAGAATATCTATGAATAGTAGTGAAATAATTTGTGAATAGTAGTGAAATAGTTTGAGAATATCTGAGAACAGTTGTGTTCCCAAACAGGCAGAAATGGTTATAACAGAGTTTCTGTTATTCATATTAAGATGAATTTCATAGAACTTGCTTTACGCGATTAAAGTTTGTTACAAGTTATTAACATACATATGATGGGGCTTGCGTTTGGAGACACCCAAAAGAGCTCAAATGATTTTAGGTTGCATTAAATTATGTCAACCAAACCCTGAGCTTATTTCGAATTTTTGAATCAGTGCTTCCCATTGGTTGGGAAAGAGTGGCTTGAACTCAAACGTTCTGAAGTTATCTCAAGAGCTAAAGAAAGTTGAAAACTGAAAACTCACTGAAAAAAAAAGAGGGAATGCAAAACAGAAAGCAAGAATGATGGCAGAAAACGTTTCCCATGGAAAACACTTCCAAATTGCTGATTAAAGTGCTTTCGCGAGATAATTTATTTTCCCATAAGAATATCTTTTCTCCTCACTTACATATTACCTTCTATCCATCTATTTTTCCTTTGGTTATCTTGGGTGGTTGAGTTTCAGGTCAGCGCTAGATGGTGAGTGTGGATTCCTGGCAGCCAACTTGTATGCAAAGAGTGTATTTGGGGAGGATGCTTTGGTGAATGTCAGCATAGAGAAACAGGCTGATGGTAAGCTGAGTGGGTACATCAGGATAAGGAGCAAGACCCAAGGAATCGCTCTTAGTTTGGGCGACAAGATCACCCTCAAGCAGAAGGGTGCAAGCTAATTCAAGTGTTATCATTCCATGTTGTTACCGGTATTCATGATACCTCCTAGCTTTGATTTTGTATTTTTTTTTTCCTTCTGAAAATAAAAATAAAACTAGTTTCGTACTTTTTAACCCTGATTCCTATAGGTTCTTGCTGCTTAAGTACAAAGGATTATGAGTGGCCTTTTGTTTTCTTCACATCGTCGGATTCCTTTAGGAGCTATATCTATACCCTGAGAGGTTGCTGCTTCAATTACAGATTTCTTTCAACTTGCTTTCTCGGCTTGTATCTCGACATGAATTTTGCTCCTCCCAAGTGTTATTTTTTGTAGAAACTTAATCGTAGAGCTTGTTTCTAGCCTTTTTTTTTTAAAGGTTTATTGACATTTTTGTATGAACTGTTGTTGTTCATTACAATACGCATAATTTCTACGTTGCTCTGTGCAAGCAGTTAAGAGAAATGCATCCGATGTGCCCTCATTGCAGATGATATAACTATAAATTAAAAGTCGTCATTAAGAATAATTGTAAACAGAGCTTGACCATAGCAAGTGCTTCACATCTAAGTGCTTACATAATTATAAGTGATATAAAATAAAATTATACGTCATTATATGAATTCACATTTATAAACAAAAGGTAAGTTCTTCGTTATCACTTAATAAACTGAACTTAAATTTACACAAGTTGACCTTAACTTTCATCCCAAAATTTCGTTGCTTTTAGTATTATTTTTTTCTGGATTGAAGGAAACTCTGGACCTTCTTTTTAGAGGTAGAGGTTGAAGGTTATGCCAGGCCACATGCCTTTAGCCTAATATATCGATAATATAATCTTCTCATTTCATTATAAAATAACATAAATTTAATCTTTTTTAAAGAAATATAAATTTTTTAATGATATTACATGTCAGAAGTTGTATCACATTTTTGAACTCCAACATTAACTAATAATCATTGGTGATAGAAGATAGTAGGTGGGTTGTCTGTTTAGGACTAAATATGCCTTAAAACCTGTCTTATATCCCGTGGGGGAATATTCTTAACGGTGCCCAAACCCAATACCACTCATGGATATGGCCGGTAATTTTCCACCAACTCAACCGGACCATATGTGTATTAACACTCCACGCACGCACTACCAGTTATCACTACAACCTCCACTAACTTCTGCCTCTCTCTCTCTCTGTTCTCTCTCCTTGGAACTGAACTAGAATCATCCAGTCTGTTGAAGGTAAATGAAAACCTCTATAGTCTTGCTTACTATTCTTCGTTCGGTTGCGAAGTATGTACGATGGGGTTGTCGTGTCCTGCTCTTTCTGTTCTTGTTTGTTGCTGCCTAGATGGGCTCCTTAATCTTTGTCACTATTACATAAGCAAAATTATATTCAATCTTGGGATTCTGTTAACAACAAAAAATAGTTTTCAAAACTCTGTCCGAACACAAAGAGTAGAACTTGCGAATTACATTTAATTTTGCAAATTACTTTTTTTTGTTTTTAATTATTATTATTATTTTTTCAATATGCTATGCTGGTAATGTTGTTTCGTTCGGCTCCTTATGATGAGGGATAAATTTCGTTCGTTTCCCGGTATCGTTTCGGCGATGGGGCTTAATTCTCATTTTCAATTCCATTTTACGGTTCTTTTGCAGGGTCTTCATTGTTGAAGTTGGAAACAGTTTCTGTCGAATTCGGTGCTAACAAACTAATTTTCAGTTCCGACTAGGTGAAATGGCCCTTTGCGGGTGTGTTTCGGCCGCGAACTTGAGCTGGCAAAGTACTGTTATAGAAAATCACAATTTGAAAACTGCCCCAAGATGTGGGTTTCTTAAAGTTTCAGAGAAAACCAATGCATTAGCATTTGGAGGTAGTGAATCCATGGGTCATAGTTTGAAAATTAAATATCCACGTGCTGTGGGGTTAAGGCCAAGGAAGGGTGTCAACCCTTTGCAGGTTTGTTTTCTAGAGGGGAAATTTTGTTTTCAAAACAATTCTCATAAAGTTGCCTGCTGAAAATAAGACTTTTGTTTATAACGCAGGTAGTATGCATGGACTTCCCAAGACCAGAACTTGATAATACTGTTAATTTCTTAGAAGCCGCATACCTCTCTTCCTCCTTTCGTACTTCTCCCCGCCCAACTAAACCTTTAACAGTGGTAATTGCTGGTGCAGGTGTGGAAACTTTGTTTAGTCTTTGTCGTGATTTATTCTCTCTCGACACATTAGAATATTAAACCCGTATCTCTTCAGTGGAATTACTACGTGCTTTTTCTAGCTGAGCTTTCATAATTCTCACTTCCCTTGGTCTAGGCGTTTTCAAGTATTCCTATGGTGTTTTTCTTTAGTTTTTAGTTTTTTCCACCTTATTGATTGCAATGTAGACTTATAATCTTACAAATTACTGCAGGTTTGGCTGGTTTATCAACCGCAAAGTATTTGGCAGATGCTGGTCATAAACCTGTATTATTGGAAGCAAGAGATGTTCTTGGAGGAAAGGTTCTCATGCTGCTCTATTCTTTTTCCACTTTTCAATAAGTTGATACCAAACTGTTTTCTGATAACAAACAGTTGATACCAAACTGGAGCCTGGGCTGTTTGTAATTCTTAAGTATTACCTAGATTGCTGAGAAATTATGTATACAATGTGTAAATATTCCTTAATCTGTTCTTGGATCACCATATCAAAACTCTGCAACTTTGGGTCCTTGTTCTTTTTTGGTAGAGAAGATCACTTCCTATTTGGTGTCAGATCATTGGCCACATGATGGGTTTTTCAATATCATGAAATTAGATTGAGGAAATGGGGACCTTTTTTTGTTCAATTCTTTATGGGCTTTTCTTTGAGGAAAAGCAATATAATGTAACCTCTCTCTTCTCTTCCTCTTTGGAGAATTTATAGCAATTGAATTGTAAGAAGTTTTTCGAGCCTGGGTGACGCCATTCTTGATATGTTCATACTTATACAAAAAAAAATCTGAAAAGGAAGTAGATTATTGAATCCATGCTTAGGTATTAATAACCAGAATTTAATTTAATATACAACCATGAAGAGCTCCTACTTGATTGTTTCACATATGTGATTGGATTCTGTTTTGCTTTATTAAAGTTTACCTGCCTTTACTAGGTGGCTGCATGGAAAGATGACGATGGAGACTGGTATGAGACAGGATTACATATATTCTGTAAGTTCTAATACTTTTTAGTTTGCAATTCATGACAGTCCATTTTTATTTAGTATTTTTTGGTTAGTAAGAAAACTGCCTAGTTTAAATGCTTGCACTTGAGTAAATTCATTTTGACTTATGGTTCTTATTGTAATATCATGAGTTTGTTGTTTGGGATGTTTTATATGTAGCATTTGTATACCTATAAAAAAAAATTATATGTAGCCTTTGCGGTAATTTTTAATTGCACAAAAAATTTCATCCAGATTCTACTATTTTATAATCTACCTTACATATATTTAGAAAGCTGAATTATTTCTATATTTGAAAATTTCTATTATTTGTCTTTTTAATTTTTTGGTTCTTTCTGGAAAGTTGGGGCTTACCCAAATGTGCAGAACTTATTTGGAGAACTTGGTATTAATGATCGGTTGCAGTGGAAGGAGCACTCTATGATATTTGCAATGCCTAAAAAGCCTGGAGAATTCAGCCGATTTGATTTTCCTGAGGTTCTTCCTGCACCATTAAATGGTAAGCATTTTATATCCCTCATTATTAGAGTTAGGGTCAATATTTGTCAATAAAATTATAAAACTATCAACATTTGGTCCTATGAAAAACATGTTGCTTGATTTATACGATGGTTGACTCATGCTTGAGTAACCTTGATCAAGAGGACTCTCAAATTTTCCAATTTACTTTGTCTCTTTTCCCACTCCCCGGGGGTGTAACTAACCACATTGAGAAAACATAGAGGGATGAGCTAAAATTTAGTGTAGTGGCTAACGTTTATGTCTCTTTTCTCACTCCCTGGGGTGATAAGGGGGATGAGCTAAAAATTCATTAAGGGTGGGTTTGGATGTTGAAGTGAGTTGAGTTGAATTGAGTTAAGATGATAAAATATTATTAGAATATTATTATTTATTATTATTATTATTTTGAGATTTGAAAAAGTTGAATTGTTTATTATATTTTATATTGGAATTTGAAAAAGTTGTAATGATGAGTTGAGATGAGCTGAGATGAGCTCAACTTCCAAACGAAGCCTAAGTGTAATGGCCAAAGGTGTGTTCCCTGTTGTGGTCTATGTCACTAAGATAGGATTTAAATTTAATAATGACACCCACTAACTATTGTAAATAGACATAACCCAGGAAATCAGTAGACATAAAGCCAGGAATTCTGGCACTATTGTGTAGACATGAAACCAGGAAATAAGCCAGGAAATATGGCAGGAAATCCTATCACTAGTTTGTAAACTCTTCTCTATATAATAATGTACAAACCCTATGGAAATGGCATTCAGACCAACTTTGACATGGTATCAGAGCCCCTCTAATTTCCGTGTAATTGGTCATAATCACAGGGTGCAATTTTTTCATCGCTAATCTTGGAAGGATATTTTTTTTTCTTCAGCAAGTTCTTTCTTTCTCTTAGTGGGTTTGAGTTTTTTTTTTTTTTTTTGGGTGGCTGTCGGCGTTACCTGGTGGTCACGTGTTCTCAGAGTCGGCAACGAGAGAAACTCGGGGGCTTGTTGTGGTGGTTGTGCACTTCTGAGGCTATCAACAGTGTCTGGTGGTGACTGGGTAGTGGTCACCACAAGATTATAGTTGATTCACATGGATATATTTTCTTCGTTTTAAGGTTGACGTGTTTTCTGTCTTTCAAACATATGTTGCGCTTGTTGAGACACAGTTCAGTACTTGTATCAGTATCTTACGCTCCGACTCAGAGGGGAGTACATGTCTAAGTCTTTTCAGACCTTTCTTCAGCAAAAAGGGATTATTTCCCAGCGTTCTTGTCCTTATACCTCTCAACAAAATTGAGTTGTTGAGCGTAAGAATCCTCATCTCTTAGATGTCATTCGTACTTTGTTGATTGATTCCTCTGTACATTCTAAGTTCTTAGTAGAAGTTTTATCTACTGCTGTCTATTTGATCAATCGTTTGCCTACCGCCACTCTAGATTATGATTCTCCGCATTTTCGATTATTTGGAATATCTTCTGAATATCAATCCTTTCATACTTTTGGGTGTATTTGTTTTATTCATCTGCCACCTGTTGAGCGTCACAAGCTTGCTGCCCAATCTGTCGCTTGTGCCTTTATGGGATATAGTCCTACTCAGAAAGGATTTGTTTGTTATGATGCTCATGCAAACAAATTCTGGATCTCCAGAAATGTGATTTTCTTCAAAAATCAATATTTTTTTCAGTCTCAGGTTGTTTCTGATCCTCCTATTACTCTTCTACCCACTTTTGATGATGTGTCTTCTTCTATTGAGCGATTTAAACTAGGTATGGTGTATCATCGACGTCGTCTCCCTTCTTTAACACCCCTTTCAGACACTGATATGTAATCTGATTCTGCGGTTCCCGTACCTCGGCATTCCACGCGAGTTACACATCCACCGAATAGGTATAGTTTTCCTCATACCTCGCTTACTGCCACTCTTGATACTGTTTATGTTCCTCACTCTTATACCCAGGTAGCCACCCAAGCATATTGGCAGCAGGCCATGCAAGAAGAAATCCAAGCTCTTCAAGATAATCACACTTGGGATCTTGTGACTTGCCCCTTTGGCGCCAAACCTATTGGTTGTAAATGGGTGTACTCAATCAAGTTTTGTTCTGACGGCTCACTGGACAGATATAAGGCCCGTCTCGTGGCTCTTGGCAACCGGCATGAGTATGGTATTGATTATGAAGAGACATTTGCACCTGTTGCCAAAATGACTATTGTAAGGATTATCTTGGCAATTGTTGCGTCGCAAGGTTGGTCTCTCTGGCAAATGGATGTGAAGAATGCTTTTCTACATGGGGATCTGAAGGAAGAAATCTATATGTCTCCACCTCCCGGCATGTTTGCTACACCTTCCTCAGAGGTTTGTCGGCTACGCCGATCCTTGTATGGATTGAAACAGGCTCTGCATGCATGGTTTGATAAATTTCACTCTACCCTACTTGCTTTTCATTTTATTCAGAGTCAGTTTGATTCCTCTCTTTTTCTTCGCAAGACTTCTGTAGGAATTGTATTACTTTTGGTATATGTTGATGACATTGTAATCACTGGCTCTGATACTGAATTCATTCGAAAAGTACAATAGCATCTTAAGGTCTCTTTTCACATGAAAGACCTTGGTCCCCTGCAGTACTTTCTTGGCCTTGAAGTGCAGATTACTCCGACTGGTACATTGTTACACCAGCACAAATACACGTAGGAGGTAATTTTATTGGCTGGTCTCCAATCGGGTAACTCTGTTCTTACTCCCTTGGAGGTAAATCTCAAGCTTCATCAGGAGGAAGGTGAGCTTCTCTCAGATCCATCCTTGTATCAGCAGCTCGTTGAGAGTTTGAACTACTTGACGATTACTCGTCTTGATATTTCTTTTGCTGTGCAGCAGGTCAGTCAATTTATGCAGACTCCCCGATATCTTCATTTAGCTGCTGTCTGACGTATTATCCGCTATTTGAAGGGCACCTCTACACGCGGGTTGTTCTTTCCTAAAGAACCTTCCTTACAGTTGGTAGGATATAGTGATGCTGATTGGGCTAGATGTGTGGATACTCGTCGTTCTATTACTAGGCGATGCATGTTCTTAGGCGATGCACTCATTTCTTGGAAGAGGAAGAAGCAAGATAGAGTTTCCAAGTCCTCCAATGAGTCTGAGTATCGTGCTATGTCTTCCGCTTGCTCTGAGATCACATGGCTTTGTGGGTTATTGGGAGAACTTGGCTTTCCTCAGCTTGATTCCACTCCTCTCCATGCTGATAATACCAGTGCTATCCAGATTGCTGCTAATCCTGCCGTGAACGCATGAAACACATCGAAGTTGATTGTCATTCCATCCGTGAAGCTTTTGACAAGCATGTGATTACTCTTCCTCACATTTCAACCACACTTCAAACGGCTGACATCTTCACTAAAGCTCTTCCTCGGCATCGACATCAGTTCTTGATTGACAAAATGATACTTCTCGATTTTCCAGCAACAATTTGAGGGGGGATGTCACTAAGATAGGATTTCAATTTAATAATGATACCCACTAACTATTGTAAATAGACATAACCCAGGAAAACAGTAGACATAAAGCCAGGAATTCTGGCACTATCATGTAGACATGAAACCAGGAAATAAGCTAGGAAATATGGCAGGAAATCTGGCCAGGAAATCCTATCACTACTGTGTAAACTCTTCTCTATATAATAATGTACAAACCCTATGGAAATGGCATTCAGACCAACTTTGACAGTCTAGGCATCAGAAGATTGATTACTTTTAGTAGAGCTCTTTTGGGAAAGTAGCTTTGGTGGTCTGCTATTGCGAGAGAGAGCCTTTAGAGAATGGTAATAGATATAAAGTATGACTATATGCGGTAGATGGTGCTCTAATGAGGTTATTGGGTTGGGTTATGGAAGAACAATTGACGGGTATGGGGGAGTTATCTTCATACATTAGATTTGAGGTGGGTGATAGTTCCAGGATAAAGTTCGGTGCAGAGATCATCAGCCCCTCAAAAGAGCTTTTCCTGACAACCTTGCCATGGCGAAGGAAGCATCCGTGGAAGACAATGTACAGATCTTAAGTGGCTCTCCTCAATGGGAAGTGGAGTTTACACTTGTGCCACAAGATTGGGAGGTGGATCACTTTACCTCCTTTTATGTTTAGTTGTATGGGTTTAAAAAGAGATGGGATGGTGCAGATAAGCTATGTTGGAGCATGTCCAAGTGAGGAATGTGTGTTGTTAAGTCATTCTATATGTTGTTAGTTCCGTATGATAAAATCTCATTACCGTGGAAGACCATTTGGAGGAGTAAGGCTCTGTCAAGAGCTCTCTTTGCACGGATGACTTCATTGGGGAAAATCCTTGGGAAAATTTGAGGAAGAGACATGTTATGGTCGTTGTCATTGAGTGGTTCTGTATGTGCAAGCACAATGGGGCATCGGTGGATCACCTCTTGCTTCACTACGAGGTAGCCGCCTCCTTGTGGCAAGTGGTGCTTAACTTATGGGCCAATATGCGTAATGCCCAGATGGGTGGTGGATCTGTTAGTGTGCTGGAAAGGGTGGTTTGAGAATCCCCACAAGGAAACCTTATGGAAAATGTCTCCAATTTGCTTGATGTGGTGTTTATGGAAGGGAGGAAATGATCAAAATTTGAAAGATAACTCGATGACAGTGGAAGAACGCAAGGCTTTATTTTTTACTTCCCTTTGCCACTGGATGGTAGCCCACCTCTGTCTTCATAATTTTAGTACTTCAGAGTTTTTTTGACTTATTTTACCTCTCTCATTAGGGGTATTCGAAGTATGCTCATGTACCTTGATAATGCCTATGCTTCTTTTTTTTAATTATTAATATTTTATCTTACCCAAATAAATAAATTAATTGTGAACTTATTATCTACAAGTGTCTCATGTCACTGTCAACCATAAGTTGTACATTTATTGTGAACGTAATTGGCAGGAATATTTGCTATTTTGAGAAACAATGAAATGTTGAGTTGGCCAGAGAAAGTCACGTTTGCCATTGGACTTTTACCCGCGATGCTTGGTGGACAGTCCTATGTTGAAGCTCAAGATGGTTTAACTGTTGAACAGTGGATGAGAAAGCAGGTATGGTGCCTTCTCCAACCTCCTTCCCCCCTTTTTTCCCTTTCATCTCTTTAGTGGTGATGCTGTGCAATGGGGGTGGCACTACCCTTATGAATCGGTTGATCCAATTCAAGGTAAGATTCAATCTCAGGCAGTGTGACAATGCCAAGGAGTTTACCATTTGAACTGATGGGAACCTTCATGAGGTTCTTTTCGTGCTTACGAGTTTATACATGAGCTAGGCTGGTTTCATGTAGATGTCTTGAATATGATAGAAGTTTTGGTGTTTGGAAAACCACGACTAGTTCAGTCTGATTCTTATCCAAGCCTAAAATTAGATGAGTTCAACTTTGATCTAGTTTTAATTCACATATAGCTTTTCCAAATCATTTGTTGTAGTATTTTAGACTATGAAAACATGAATGAACTGATTTTGAAAGCAAAAATGAAAAATTGTGAACTAGTTATATACTTTCAAGAGTTTGACTAAAACAACAAATTTGAAATTATACTGTTTACAGCTTCCAGGTTTATAGTTTCTAAAACACCCACAACCAAATCTCACACCTTTGGTTGAGATTGGCTTTGATACTATTTGTAATAATCCAAATGTATGTTGCAAAAGTATGAGACGTGAGTCATGCCATTCTCAATGGAATGACTTGACAAAGGCACCGGGTATTTGAGGGAGGGAGATTGTAATACCTCAAATTTAGTATGAAGCAGTGGTAAATAAGATCTCACATTGCTTGGGAGAGAAAAGTTTTTGCAGTTTCTAATTATTTCAACAAGTTCCAATTTTAATCTTGACTATCCCTTCTGAACTTCGGATTCAAAGGGATGATGAATGAAAGTCCACATTACTTGGGAGGGAGAAGTCCTTACAGTTCTTAATTATTTCAAGGGGCTATTGAGACATTGACCAGTCTTTTTTGAGTATAAGCCCAGATGTGGCACGAGTCGTGAAGGTCAGTGTATGTAAAGGTTCCCTGAGCTTCTAGAAATTTCAAGACCAAAAAAATCCTGAATATTTGGTCCATGGAATGGGTAACAAGAAAAATCCAAAACATCCACAATAAGCAAAAGGGAAATTTATGGACTTTACACTACCAAAGACGGACTTATGGATTTTTCAATTCTGAGGAATGCCATGGCTGTCATTTTATGGATTTAATAAATAGTGATTAGATTCAAGCAAAATTATTTTCTGCCTCGTTTAATTTTACTGAATTTTGTAGAATAACTATGAGATCAGTAGATACTTGGCAAAATCTAATGGATTTTCCTAATATCAGGGAATTCCTGATCGTGTAACTGATGAGGTGTTTATAGCAATGTCAAAGGCACTAAACTTCATTAACCCTAAGGAACTTTCAATGCAATGTATATTGATTGCTTTGAACCGGTTTCTTCAGGTATTTGTGTTTTTCTTTCCCCAATCTTTTAACCTTAATATTGTAGTTTTTTGTGAGACATAAGCTTGTCATGAAATATATTACTGCTTCATGATCTCATTTTGCTGTAACATATAAAATGTTGATGGAAGTTTTATCAACTTTCTTTGTCATCTTGTATCATGAGGAATAATGGTGTTTGCCCACCAAAGAATAAAATCAATCTATATTTTAAGTTTGCCTATCAAAAGATAAAATCCATCTATATTTTAAGTTTTGACACATCAATTTACAGTCATAAAAATGATTCGACCATGACCAAAATTGCTCATGAGGTAGCTTGAACTCATTGAAATTCCAAAATCTCATCTTCCTAATTTAGACCTGGATTTACGCTGGATTGTTAATCGTTTTTTTCTGAGTGTCGAAGATATGCAGTTTGAATCAAGTTTCTCTGTTTTCTTGTTCTCTAACAGTGATTGTAATATTACCTACTGAGGGAATCTACAGATTTAAGTTTGAACACTTCAAATTCCAATTATAAATCATAGTTGTTTGTTGACCATGGTGGAAATTGCTCTGATAATAGGATAAATTTGCTGAAATTTTCAGAGACCTGAAATGTTTTTTTCTTCATCCTTTTTAGTGAACTGTTTTTTCAGCAAACATTTTGCAACATGAGAGATACTTCTATTTGGTTTTTTTCTGGCTAGGAGATGATAAGTATGCAGACACATTCTTGCCTCCATACACAGACACACACATCCTCTGCCATATCCAACTTTTACGTCAATGTGTCTGGGTAGAGACATGTATTCATGTGTGCTTGTGTATTTATGTATGTATGTATTTGTTAGTTCTTTCAAATGAACCTTTTATCTTTTCTTTATTAGAACTTCAATTTTCTGTTTCATTATCACCAATCTTTTCAATTTCGACTTGGGAAGATCAGTTTGAGGGTTTTTCTGGTGAACATTCATTGACTGCTTTGAGACTTAAATCTTAGACTTTGTTTGAAAATGTAATGTAGTGGAGGCTGGAGAAGAGGACACCTTCATCTTTCTTGAAACCCTTGACTAAAAAGAGAGAAAGAATAGGAAAAATACATTCTGGACCCCATAACTATCAGGCGTTTTAAACTTTGCACTCTAAACTACCAAAAGTGACACACTGCACCCTTTCAACTACCAAACATTGGAAATAGCTCTCTCATCCAAGTCTGGCATTTCATCCATACAATCTTGCTGGTCAGATCTTGACAGAGGGTGCAGATTTAACTTTTTTGGTAGTTTGAGGTTGTAATGTGTCTATTTTGGTAGTTAAGGTGCAAAGTGGAAGACATCTTGTCGTCGGAGGGTTCAAAGTGTATTCTCTCCTAAAAGAGATTTCTTCTTCGATAAGCAACTCAACAATAAACTTAATGATCTCAATGTTGAAATGTTCACTAAAAGCCTTTGTAGAGGCTACAAATCCTAATCCGAAAGTTACTAGAAGACCGATCATCTGCGAAAAGCAAGTGAGAAACCAGGGGAGCAAAGGAAAGGAGATAAACAGGAAAACTCAAAAAAAAAAAAAAAAAAAAGAAAGAAAGAAAAAAAAACCTGGCCATTGCTTAAATTTAGGGGGCAGCTTGTCTTATATCAAAATACTTTGTCCATCTATTAACAGCATCATCTTTTGGGTAGCATAACTGTGGATACTTTTGGATGTGTTATTGATTTATATAATGCTGTCAATACGTGTGAGCTCTATATTTAAAAATAAAAAGAACAATGATTTCTTACAACATGACACTAGCTGTCTATGAATTATGAAAACTCATCTGTAGGAAAAGCATGGCTCCAAGATGGCTTTCTTGGATGGTAACCCCCCAGAGAGACTATGTCAGCCAATTGTTGATCATATTCAGTCACTGGGTGGTGAAGTAAGACTAAACTCGCGAATTCAGAATATTGAGCTAAATAGTGATGGAACAGTGAAAAGGTTTTTACTGAATAATGGGAACGTGATTGAAGGGGATGCATATGTATTTGCTACTCCAGGTATACTACTAAACTTTTATGCAGTTTTATATTTTTTATTAACTGTAATCTCAGCTTCCTGATCTTGTTATTCACTTTGTTCCAATCAGTTGACATCCTGAAGCTTCTTTTACCTGAAAACTGGAAAGAGATTCCATATTTCCAGAGATTGGAGAAATTAGTTGGAGTTCCAGTTATTAATGTGCACATATGGTTAGTGAAAGATTCTATTTTGTTAATTGACTCTCTCTCTCTGTCCCTCTCCCCATTTTATTCATTTGAAAGTGGCGAGTCCCATATATGTGCAATAAGGGAGGCCCTTTATTTACAACATAAAGTATGTATGCCTTTTTTTTTTTTTTTTTGATTCAACTGCCTTGTGAATGATATCCTTTTGGGAGATAATATGCTCAATGATTGTGAATTTTAGAAAGGTGATTTGCTCATGCAACATGGGAATATTCTGCTTAATTGGAATTCTTAAATTGTATTATATTTCTCACGTTTAATGTGATTAATGAAATTTCTACTAATAAGATAACAAATTTTTTATTCCTGGTCATGCTAAGCATCAGTTGCTTTTGGTTGGAGAGAATGAATATCCATTTTTGTTTTACAGCCACTAATTAATTATAACGTTGGCTAAATGGTCTCACTGCTTGCAGGTTTGACAGGAAACTGAAGAACACCTATGATCACCTACTATTTAGCAGGTCCTGCTGATGCTTATCTCATCAATTGTGGTGTCTAGTAGAGTCTGTAGAGATACGATTCCTTTATTTGCTTAATTTGTGTCTCTTACAGACGTTGAGTCTTAGTACTGAGCAGCTTAGTCTTCTGAGCTGTTTTGTCCAATTTTACTGAATCATTCCTGTGGTGCAGAATATTGCCAATGAGCTCAAGCTTAAATTGCACCTCCTCCTCCTATTAGGAAAAGGTCATGGGTGAGGAGGTTTGAAGACCCACCGGCAGCATATCTGATTTATCAATCAAAAATAGGAAAAAAGAAGGAAATTTAAAATGTTATCAATATTCTATACACTAAGGTTGCTTGCTGAAAAGTGCTCTTTCTTCCTCAGAGAAGTGTGAAGTTGGTGGTACAACCATTCTTTGGTGTCTCTTGATAATCTTGACTGTATACCCAAGAATATCAATTTAAAATTCAAAATTTACAGTGGACATATATGATTTAGTAATTTAAATCTTGGTATGATTGTTCAGTTACACTTGGCCTACAAAATATTCTAGGAATGGAGAGATTATTTACTATGATCCTAAATCTATTAAAACTTGTCTTATATTGTTTTGATGTGTGGTTATTCCCCTTTTACCTTGATTGCTTGAGAAGGGAGAGAGATGATTTTTTTCCCCACTTCCATTTAGAATTCCTTTAGGCTAAAGGTTTTATCAATTTTCCTTCTCCCTCTCATTTAAAGCATTTTCTTGACTTTTTTTAATGCAGAAGCCAACTTCTCAGTGTGTATGCTGACATGTCAGTAACATGTAAGGTAAAAAATGGTATTAAATTTTTTAGTTTTTTTGAATTTTTATGTCATGTCCTTAAGCCGACATAAATGCCAATGTATTCATGCAACTCAAAACATACTGTTGAACTTGCGTCCTTCCCAATCTATGGGATGTTAATCGGAATACTTGCTTCTTACAATAAGGAGGAAATCAGACATTTTAATTTTTGGGAAAATGGGAAATAACAGAATATTTTGCATACACTATGAGACAATTCTATGTTTTATTGGCATAAGGGCAGTTGGGTCAGTGATTAATTTGACTTTCTTTTATTAATAATCTGGGAATAATTATAATGTATGACCATATGGGCAGTTGGGTTAGTGATTCATTTGACTTTATTCCTTTTATGTTATGGAAATTCTGTCACTTTTTTAACTGATTGTGCTGTGCAGGAATATTACAACCCAAACAAATCCATGCTGGAATTAGTTTTTGCGCCTGCAGAAGAATGGATTTCACGCAGTGATGCTGATATTATTGATGCTACAATGAAGGAACTCGCAAAACTCTTTCCAGATGAAATTTCCACAGATCAGAGCAAAGCAAAGATTATAAAGTACCATGTTGTTAAAACACCAAGGTATGAAAAAATGACCAGAAACTTGGAGTCTTTTGGATTCTTTATTTTTTGATAAGTAAACGATTGTATTAATAACAAAAGTCTTAGCCCAAGTACACAAGAGGGTATACACGAGTTAACGCCTATCTAGGAAGAAGAAAAAGAAACAAGAAAGTCATGAATGCCCAAGCCATTAAAATCTACAGCTATGGCCCATAAAAATAAAGTTCTAATAAAAAGTGATCTAAGTTCCTCTATAGAGCGTTCTTTATCTTCAAACGTCCAGTCATTACTCTCCTTCCATAGGCACCACAAGATGCAAATAGGCACCAATTTCCACACTGCTGTGATTTGGGGGGCTTCTCTTAGGTTTGTCCAGCTGGCCAAGAACTCAACCACTGTAGCTGGCATGACCCAAGCTAGCTCCAACCTGCAGAACACATCATCCCATAGCTCTCTAGCGACCTCACAATGTAGTAGAAGATGATCCACAGTTTCACCACTTTTCTTACACATGTAGCACTAGTCTACTATGATCACCCCCCGTTTCCTTAAGTTATCCATTGTCTAAATCTTACCCAAGGAAGCTGATCAAGCAAAAAATGCCACTTTAGGAGGTGCTCTATTTTGCCAAATCTTCTTCCATGGAAATTGGTTGTCTTGAGATTGCGTGAGAGACTTATAAAAAGAACGAACCGAGAACATGCCTTTATCTGTTGGTTTCCACCACAACCTGTCAGCTCGTTGAATGTTCGGTCTCATGGAGTATAGAATACGAGAAAATCCTCAAAGCTACCAATTTCCTAATCTTGGGCAGCCCTACTATAGTTGACGTTCCGTTAGACTTGATCCCTAGGTGTACCAAAACATCCGCCACTGAAGCTTCTTTTTCACAAGCAATCCTGAAACAAGGGAATGAATCCGTTAGGGCATTATCCCCACACCAAAGGTCACTCTAGAATTTAATTCTAGAGCCATCTCCCAACATGAGTCTAGTGTGACGAGTAAAAACCCCCCACCCTCGCCTAATATGCTTCCAAACTACCACTCCATAAGCCCCACTCACCTCTCTAGTGCTCCAACTTAAGGTCTATCACCGACTTCCAAAGGGTTTCCGGTTCCATAGTGTATCTCCACAACCATTTTTCAAGTAAAGCCCTATTAAAGATTCTCAAGTTTCTAATTCCTAGCCGACTAGAGGAAATTGGAGAGCATACCTTATCCCACTTGACCAGATGGAATTTGAATTCATCCCCATACCACTCCAGGGGAAATCACGACGCAATTTTTCGATCCGAGTTGCCACACTTACTGGAATGGGGATTCTCTAAAATAAATAATGGACATTTATTTAGTACCCTTTATATGATCATAGCTTGCATATATTACTGATCTGGAGAATTGAATTCTGTAGTCAAAGTTGCAATATTGTTTCCAACCTTTAAGTTACTCCATTTCCCTAATGTAATCTAGCTGAGAATTTTCTCAGGTCCGTTTACAAAAATGTCCCAAATTGTGAACCTTGCCGTCCCTTACAAAGATCTCCTATTGAGGGCTTCTACTTAGCTGGTGACTACACAAAGCAAAAGTATTTGGCTTCAATGGAAGGTGCTGTTCTGTCAGGAAAGCTTTGTGCTCAAGCTATTGTACAGGTAATTTGATTATAAATATGGCGAAAGCTAATACGATATAGTTAATTTTCTTGGAAAAATGTTGATTTTAGTTATGATAGAATTCTGCCAAAAGTATTTCCCTCCATGGATTATAGAATTAAGTGGTGGATAATTAACATGTACACTTGTTCCATAACCCTAGTGGACCACATATATGTAGAAAAGCTTCTGATTTTGATGAATTGGAAACATCTTTTTTCCATTTATATTTACCTATTTCAAATCAGGGATTTCACTTCATGAAGAGTTTCATTTTTTACTTCCGTCTATGTATGTGTGTGTGTGTGTGTGTCTGTATTTCAATTTCTTGGTAACTCAAAAAGGAGTCTCTTCCTTTGTGTTGTCTATTATCCCATAAAACTGCACATATTATAGCACAAGGGAAGATTATATTTGTTATAAGGTCAAATTACTCATCAATGAGTTTTCTGATGCAAAAGCTGTTGTAGCACAGTGCTCAGATGGATTAGAGCATGGCAAGGGGTTCTCTGCCTCATACTGAGTCCCCTAAAATGTTAAAAACTTGTGCTTAAACATTATTTTCACAGTAATGCCTCAGAGTCCTCCTAAATATTAAAATAATAAGAAGGAAACAGACAAACCCATTTTGAGTTTTCAAATTTTCTTGTATGTTCTACTTAGTCCTCATGAATAAATACATGCAGGATTATGAGTTGCTCGTTGCTCGGGGGCAAAGAAGGTTGGCTGAAGCAAGTATTTTTTGACAGAAAACCTTTGCGGGGTAAATTTTGCCATGGTTCTTGAGGATTATTCAAAGAATAGTTTTGGCTTGTGGATCAATGATAAACCCACATGAAGGATATATTTTCTGCTGTCAGAGGGGATAATATGCCATTATAACATATCTAGGCTGTCTGGTACTGAATCTTTAATTTCTGCTTAGAGAATCTTGTTTTCTTCGTAGTTTTACTTGTATGATACCTATATATCTTGCTTCAAGTGTACATAATTTATTCTTAAAAAATATATCTGAAATACAATGGAATCAAGGAGAAAGCATACACATTTGGTTTAGCTTGTATACTTGACCATATGTACCTTACTTCGTTTCAGCGGGATTCAATGGATAAGATTTCCGGAAAATGACTCCTTAGTCGTTGTTAGAAAAGAAAAGGAGTAAATTTGTATGTTCAAGTCGGTTTCATATGTAGTGCCTTTCTGACTTCATGGAACCCTCTTACTCTTATACCCAGGCCACTTTCCTACATTGGTTTAAATGTTTTTTCCCGAGTAATTCTTTTCATTTTGAGCTTCCTCAAAGTGTTCGATCTGCAATGCAAATAAGTCGGGGATCTTTTTTTTTTTTTTGGGACACGAAGGACTGATAGCAAATACAATGGCATGCTTGATTAATTAATAGTAATTCTTTTCATTATGTCCATAAAGCTCGACATCAACACGACAGACTTGAATGGTCTTTTCTAGAAAAAACAATGCAGAAGCTAGGCTTAAACCTTAAGTGGATAAAATTGATCATGACGTGTAAGGCAGTAACATATTCGATCCTAATCAATGGAGAGCCAACTGGTCTAATACATCCTTCAAGAGGTCTCAGGCAAGGTGACTGGTCTAATACATCATTCAAGAGGTCTTAGGCAAGGTGACCCTGCTTGTTCCTCTTAGGATCAAAAAGTTAAATTGCTTTATTACAACAGGCAGAAAATGAGAAGATCATAGGCATCAAGATTTGTATAGGTGCCCACCCCCCACCCCCCCGACACATAAGCCACCTTCTATTTGCAGACGACAATGTGGTTTTCTGCAAAGCATCAATGCAGGATAATGCTAATATCCAAGCTCTACTTGGAGAGTATGAGCATATCTTGGGCTAGAAGATCAACAGGGACAAAACAACAATGATCTTTAGTAAAAATGTTAGTGAAGCTCAATAGAAAGAATTACTGGACTTTTGGGGCCTTCAAAGGGTGGTACAACATGACAAATATTTGGGTTTGCCACCTATGGTTGGAAGAGCAAAGAGAGAAACATTCTCAGACATCAAGCATAAAGTTTGGTTCAAGCTACAACATTGGAAAGACAAACTGTTATCCAAAGGGGGCAAGGAGATCCTCATCAAGGTAGTAGCCCTGGCTATTCCCACCTTTTCCATGAGTTATTTTAAACTTCCCTACTCTCTATGCCATGACCTCGAACAATTAATGGCCAAATTTTGGTGGGGATAGTTGAGGAGTGAACACAAAATTCATTGGATAAGCTGGAGGAAAATGTGTAGCCTTAAATCAGAAGGAGGGATGCGATTCAAAGATCTCAAAGCTTTTAACAAGGCTCTCTTAGCAAAACAAGGGTGGCAGGTAATGCAGGAAGTCTCATACCTATTGCACAAGGTCTACAAAGCAAAATATTTTCCTAAGGGTAATTTCCTTGAAGCAGGCCTAGGGCACAATCCATCCTATGCGTGGAGGGGCATTTGGGAAGCCAAGAGTTTGCTAAAAGAAGGATGCATATGGAGGGTGGGCAATGGGAGATCAATCAATATATGGGTTGACAAATGGATACCTGAATTTGGCTCCCTGAAGAATGAGTTGAGGGAAGCAGAAGGTGGTCTTCAGACAGCCATTGTATCCTACCTCATTTACCAACAAACAAGATGGTGGGAAGTAAATAAAGTTAGTAGTTTGTTCCAGCCTCAGGTTGCTGCTGCCATCTATAAGATCAAATTGACTACAGGTGACCATGTTGATAAACTAATTTGGGGTGCAGCTGCAGATGGGAAATTTAGTGTGAGGAGTGCCTGTCGACTCCTAAAAACAAAGGAAAAGCACCAATCTGAAGGGGAAAGCTCAGTTTCAGGAAGACATAAGAAAGTATGGAAGACCCTTTGGCACCTTAGTGTAACATACCAGTCTTGGTTTTAGGGTATATGAGTAATTTCCTAGTAAACTTGTTATTTTAGAATTTATATTATTACGATTATAGTTTTATCAGATTTTATACTTACATTATCTCTATATTTTTCTATTATAGTTGTTAATTAAAATTTCTAGAGTTTTATTTTAATTTAAGTGTATCGGGTTTCATTATTTTTACGGCATGTTTTGAAATTCAAAGTTGAACTTTTCCTCTAGTCACCGAACCTCATCACATTGTTAGCCTCTGTTTTGAAACCCTAACCACTCAACCCGTATGTTTCTCTCGGTGTTTTTCGCTATCTCCTAGTAGAACACTAACTCTAGTGCCGAGTATTTCTCTACACATGCACGTCTCCACTCTTTAGTACGTGCACGTTTCTACTCTTCTAGGGTTTCTCTAATTCTCTACCATTATAAACATGCTTACCTGTACATGAGAAGACACACTTGTGAGCCGCGTGAACCCTCTGTTTCTGATATACTGAGTTTCATCATTTCCGTTTGAGCCGTAAGTTCTACCCGAGTCAGTGTCGTCGCCCCTCTCCTCGGTAGCCACCCCTTGAGGCGCCGAACCCCTCTCCGACGACACAGAAGCCGCCGACCCGCAGCCCCCGTCGAGCCACTCATTTTTCCGGTAAGGCCTCGCCGCCGCCAGCCTTTTCTCTCTCTCTTTTGTTGCAGTCTAATAGTTCCTCTCTCTAAAATCTCTCTCTCTCTCTTTCTTTTACTCGGGCCGCACCACCATAGGAACCCCCTGTCGCGCCGCCGGCCACTCCCAGCCACCAGAACCGCCATCGAGTTAGCCCTTCTCCCTCGGTAAGCTCCATCGCAGAACTCTCTCTCGCGAACTCTCTGTTTCCTTGTGATGTTAGCCGTGGGTTTCGGTTCTTGTTTTGTTTCCGTGGGTTTCTTTTGATGGGCCTTGGGCCTTAGGCCCGTATGAGGTTGGGGATGGGTTTAATTATATTGTTTGGGCTCTTGCAGTATTATATTTATGGGCCAGAGTTTTTAACCTTTTTATAGATTATAATGATGTTTAATTGAACTTATATTTTAAGTTAGACTTGATCTTATTTTATTTCAATAATTGTTTTAGTGATTTATATTAGTTGAATTGATTAAATAAATATATCTAGTTAAAGGTTCTTTTTAATAAAAATGTTTAAAGAATTGGAAATATATTTTAAAGTATGCTTTTTAGTCTAATATTTTAGTTAATAATTCCTTTTATCAGTTTGGTAAGAATTTAATAAAATTATTAAGTTAAGAATTTAATGGAATTTATTAGGTTTCTTATAAGATTAAATAATTATGTTAAGAAATGAAACTTAGTTTAAGAATTTAAGTTTTAATGACTTATTTTTAAAATAGCTCGAGTATTTCCACTAAATTATAAATTAGTATTTTTAAGTAGTTTAAAATACTATGAATTATTGATTTTTAGTGTTAAACAAAATATTGGGTTGTCTATATTTTAGAATTTCCGAATTTAGTTAGGTAAGATATTAGTAGTTGTTTATTTATTTCCAAACAGTTTAGTGATAGTTATTTATTGAATATAGGTCTCAAGTTACGAAGTATTATTCAAGAAGAAACGCAGCGAGGTAAGTAAATTTGATCATAAATTATGATCATCACAGTTATCTTATATGTATGTATTATTCAAGCCAGTTCTTTGATAGCCATTATTTATGAACCGCTCATATCATATGCAAGCATGTCATCTAGTAGCATACGACTATGTCATTCCGCATCATGTTCAGATTCAGAATTTATGATTATGTATGTAGTATATCATGCATCTCATGTGTATAAGACACGTAAGCTATCTTAAGTTCAAGTGCAAGATAAGATAAGATCAGTTAATAAGATGACCATTCAGATGCATGGTACCAATGCAGTTCAGTTCAGTTCAGGGTGCTGTGCAAGCCATGAACCTAGTCGTGGTCCACCATAGTATGATAGAATACTATCAGCGGTTCCCCTTGCTGCAGCGGGATGTGGGGCCGGTGCACAACCTTGCACACATGGTTAAGTGTGTTGGCCAGTCAGATAAGTCAGATAAATCAGTCAGTTAATTCAGTTAAGTCAGTCATACATAGCATAAGCATCAGTATGAGCAGACATGATTTTAAGCTCAGCATGGAAGTTGTTATGAAAATCTTATATTTATTATGTTTACGTTGTGATAGATTTCTTACTGAGTCATCGACTCATTTTAGTTTGTTTTCATGTTTTAACCACCCAGGTGATGATGAGGATTACGAGCAGGCAGGCCAGGAGTAGAAGGAGCATTTTATTTTAGTTCAGACTTTCTAAAATAAAATATGTCTTTATGACATGAATTTATTTCAGTTATTTCATTTAATGTTTGGGAGACAGTTTTATTAGACATTTTTCCGCATAATAAAAGTTCAGTTTTTCAATTATGAAATTATGGGATTTATTACCGGATTATTTTTATGGAAAATACGTGGCACTCCTAGCCTACGGGAAGGGGGTGTTACACCTTAGAGTGCCTCGTAGAATCAGAATCTTCATGTGGAGAGCCTGCAGCGAAAGTCTACCAACTAAATGCAATTTGAAACAAAGGAAGGTACTTATTGATCATTCCAGCCCCTATGCCTCAAGGAGCCTGAAGATGTATCCCATGCTATAGTCTTTTGTGAGCAGTTAAAACAAAGCTGGCAAAATTCCCTCCTTGCCTCTTTTGTTCAGTCAAACTCTAGTTACAAGAGCCTCATGGAGATCATGACCCAAGTAATCGAAAAGTGGCTCAAAGAAGACTTGGAACTATTAGTTATGATGAGTTGGAGTTTCTGGTATAGAAGAAATCAGAAGGTCCATGAGGGCCAGACTCAAACCCCAATAGAGGCAATACGTCATGCCATATCCTTGCTCAAACAGTATCAAGACATGCAAACAATCCCAGACAAGAAATCCCATTCTCAATTGCAGTGGAAGAAACCCCCTCCTAATGTGTTGAAGCTCAATATCGATGGGGCCATATTCAAAGATCAATACAGGGCTGTAGTAGGCATAATCCTCATAGATTCAAATGGTGAGGTCCTACTTGCAGCTAGTAAAAAGGAGTCCATGGTTAATGATCCAGCAGAAGTAGAACTTCTAGCCATGATGAGAGGTTTGCAGCTAGTCCTCCCCTTGGGAATAGAGGACCTTATCATCGAGAGTGACTCCTTAGTCATGGTTACTCAGCTGCAACAAGAAGATGAATGTTGGTCTGTATTGGGAAACATCATAAAGGAAACAAAGGCCCTTATGGCACGCTTCAGAAGCTGTTCAATACAACATGTAGGGAGGCTCGGAAATGAAGCAGCTCACAGATTGGGGAGGTTTGCATGACATATAGCGGACATTTCAATCTGGTGGCATTCATGTCCAGATTTTGTATATCAAACTGTATGGGTGGATAAGTTTGTAACTGATTAATCATATCAATGAAGAGGCACTTGTTCTTATAAAAAATAAAATAAAATAGAGCAACCTCCCAAAACTATTTCAGTATTATTCACAAATTATTTTACTATTATTCACAGTTTCAAAATTATAATGGAAAAACGAAGTTGAAATGAAATTGTTTTATTTTTAGAGTGATGCCAGGCTGCCATCCAGTAGTGACCGTTGGGCGTGTGCCGTTTAGGCAAAATTCATATTTTTATTTTTATTTTTAACAATTTTTTAATATCTTTAAATATTTTTAAAAAATAAAAAAATATTAATATACTAATAGTCACTTCTTTAATCAGTATGTGAAAAAAAAAATTACATAAGCGGTCAAAATCCACGTGGAATAATCTTCCACTTCCACTTTCCACGAACTTGCCCTGTTTTTAATTTCCAATCGACCAAGTACACTCCCTCACTTCAAAAGCAAGCCAAAGCCAACCTTTTCTCTTTTCCAGTAAACTACGTTTAAGCTTACGAATTTTAATGACATACAATTAATTTATTGCTGACCACGTTCATCGCCCCCATTTCTAAAGCCATCTAATCTTTACATGAATTGTATCGGAGACCGTATAAATACTCTACACCCCACCTTCCCCACATTCAGATTTTTTTCCCTTGGGTGGTTGCTGAGCTTTCTGAGTTTATTTTCAGAGCTTTCATTTACATATAAACTTATCAGCCATGGTTGAGCTTCAGTTAAGCAACAGGACCATGGCTAGAACCCCAGCAGCTTCCAAGAGAAAGGCACATTGCTTTACTAGAAAGTGCTCCTCCTTGGTTAAGGAACAACGAGCCAGGATTTACGTTCTCCGCCGCTGTGCCACGATGCTTTTGTGCTGGTATATTCGTGGAGATCATGACTAGCTTCTCATTCATTATTTTCCTTTCTTTCATTTTATTCATCATTAAAAAAGAAAAAAAAAAAGAAAACACGGTCTCTTCCTTTCAGCTTCATTTGTCCATTTAGGCCGGTCCGGTTTTGGTTTTAGGGGCTGCGCAGGTGTGGCGTTTCCTTCTACACTACTCTCGTCATGTGTCGTTCACTTTTTGCCCCAATCGGTGTAATTCCAAGGGGGTTTTACGGGCCACGGGAGAGGTTTCTGGCTGCGTTCTTGCTTTTTAGGCAAACCGTACTACGTGTGTATTGACTATGAGCATCGCCCGGAGCTGACATGGCTGCATGGCATTTGAGCAATGAAGTTAATTATATAGCCTTTTTTCGACCTGTATTATCATCAATATTCCTTAGCCTTTTTTTCTTCTTTTTTATTTTTATTTTTATTTTTTATATATTATTAATGTGGGAATAAATTAAATAAGGGAAATGATCCATGCATTTGTGCAATCTTCATTGATGAATTTGATGGATTTGACAATATATATGTAAACTCTAGCATCTAACATCAGACGTTCTTCCTTTCAAGATCAGCATATATACTTGTTTTTGGTATCTAATTATATTTGTCGGACTTCTTGCATGGGTCGGTTTGCAATTTGTGGCGATTCAATGCAGGGATACTAAACCGATCGAGGATTTCATCAATGATATTTATAAATTGGCATGGTATGTGATACCCATATGATAAAGATAAATGTATGTGGTGTGTGAAATCTCATATTGTTTGGAAATGAGAAGTTTTTGTTCTTTATAAAGTTTCAATAGGATTTTAATTGTATCATTGTCTAGTCCTTTTGAAATATAGGTCATGTGGTTTGGATCTTTCATTTGGGCGTTACATGGTACTTCTCCCTTCTTCTCTTTATTAAGAGTTCCTTTATATATTTGTGTGTCATTTGCAAAAAATTATTATACAAAAGATATATGGATTGTAAAATAATAAAGAGGGGGAGGTAGCTAGGACGAGTTCTATTTTAGCCACGCATGAAACTAATTAAGCTTATAATTTCTTGAGACAACACAATATACTAGCTTGGCTTCTTGTAACTACAAAAACCCAGAGGCCTTTTTACAGCTTAAAAAACAGAAGGAAAACAGTACCACCACATCATCTTTGGTTCTATAAAACTTAAATTGCACACACAAACTAAGTGGCGACCATGGATGATCAGCTGATGCTATAGGCCAGTACTCCACCTAATTCAAACTTGACTGTGGCGCCCCCAATCCACCATATAAAAAAAATACGGGGATCGAGACGCCAGGATGGTGACAACACGGTCACGCATCCCAACGAAAGTGCCAAGTATGTGTACATGCAATAATGTACAATAAAAACGCAGCGGATAATTAAGTCTACTAAGTACCAGAATTTAAAATACAATTTAAATATCAGTAGAAGTTTAAAGCAGTTATACAGTCATCCTAAAATAAAGTTTAACACATGCCCCAAAATACAAATGAGTAAAATAAAATAACAAAGCCAGTGATCCCAGATCACTCCTCGGGCAGAGCCGTCTCCTCAGGCTCGCCCTCCTCCTCCTCATCTGCATCAAAATCTGCGTTACCATAGAATGGTACCGCAGGTAAGTATAACCCAAATAATCCTCAGGAATAAAAATGCATTTAATGCAACCAACATGCATGCATATGATGAAATATGCATTTTTCCTCAAAACATCATATTCCCCGAAAATGACAATTTTCCAACACACGCCAAAATCCCATTGGCCCAAAAATAATCCGTAAAACATTTTCCCAAAAAATGATTTACACAAAATCCTACACACACTATTTTCCCAGAAAATAGCCAATTAATCCGTTATTACCCTATGCACCATGGCCTCCCCTAGGGACCATCCGCACGTCCTGACTTCGTAGCGATGTTCGGTTTCGCGCCCAGCGCGTACGTAGCCAAGCATCCTCTAGTCCCTGCCAGCAGAAGGACCACAGAGTCGGCACGAATCTCTCGTCCGATCCCATTGTCGTCCAGCGACAATCCAGGGGACGTTACTCAGTTTATTCCGCTCCCGAGTAACCAGAGGAGCTCCACCGAGATAATGCCCCATCTCGGCTTGGGGTCGTGATACACACGCACCCAAAAATATTCTCACATAAAATCATAATTTTCCAAATCACACATGAGCATGAATGCAATACACGGAAATCCAGTTTTCTTTACAAACATGATCATGCATGAAATAATGAGATGTACATGTACCAACACTAGTCCACAACCATCAATAACAAACCAATCAAATCCAACCAAACAACTTCAATCACCAATCCATCTGACTCCCGAACTCCTCGGACTCAGTCCGGCAAAACGAAACAGTAGATTAAATATAGCGAAATGCGTTAGTGCAAAAATATATTAAATTCACAAGAATTCTTTGGAGAAATACTTATAGTGCAATATAACAATTTCCGAAGGATCACGAAGTTGAAAAAGGCGACGTCTGAGCAACACCATAGTGTAAAATACACTGTGGCCGTGGGTCACAAATACCAACTTTTCAATGGAGACAAACGAAGACCCAAAAATGGTAGGGTAGGGCCTAGAGAGGTCGGTGAAGCCAATGGTGGTGGTGGTTTGCCATGGATGGCGGCGCAAGGGGTGTTTTTAGGCCAAAAATGTCGAAATCGGAGATGGGCTTGGTTGTGCTTCACCGGTGATGGATCGGAGCCGGGGTTGGGTCCATTGGGTTGCCAAGAGGTCGGGGATAAAGTGGTAGGAAGATGGTGGCCAGAGGTAGCGCGACGGCGGCGCTGGAGCGAATGGTGCCGCGGCTTTGAAGGGCTGGTGGTGGTTAACGGAGGCTCGAATGGAGGTGGAAATGGAGGGGTGGCGTCGTTGGCGGCAGGGGAAGACGGTGGGCCGGGCGGTGTCGACCACCGCCGACTCACGGCGGCACTGGGTGGGGGAATGAAAAACGGATGGAAGAGAGGAGAGAGATAGCGCGAGGGAGAGAGGAAAAATAAGGAAGAAAAAGAAAAAGAAAGAAAAGAAAATGAGGAAAAGAAATGAGGTCCAATCCTCATAACTTGGGTCACGAAAATGATTCAACGGAAACGATTTTAAAATCACAAGTTAAATAAAATAATTTAAACGTAATGGTAAAGTCAAATTGAAATAATTAAATCCCACAGTAATTAATTTAAATATTAAAAATAATTTAAATGCATAACAATAAATAAATATTAAGAAAGCACATAAAAATAATTTTCTCCAAATAAAAATCATAGAAATAAACTCACTAAAAATCCAACCAATTAAAAATAAGAGGATAAATTTTTGAATCCATAAAAATAATTCCTTCAGTAAAAAGACACTAAAATACGGGGTGTTACATTGACCGCTGCCCCAGCGATGTTGAGCACTACAAGCCATGTCTGTTGACTGGTGGATCATCTCCATCAGATGGCGAACCATGATCAGCACCCCGTATTTTATGATCATTGAACTCTCTGTAGTATCTTGTCTTTACTTCTGCAACAACAAACAAACTATATATATGATTATTCAATACTTTTAACTAAGAGAAAGTAGATTGAAAGATCTTAAGCTTTCGTATATGGTAATTGAAAATGACAATAACTGGCTGGGATGTTTTTTTTGGCTTCCAATAGAGCCAATTCAGTCAAAATTAATAAGAGGAAAATGAAGAGGATGATAGAGGCCCTGTGAACCATCTTGCTGCAACTCATGATCAAAGTTCTCGATCGTATACTTAATTAAGAGACTAGAGCTGGAGATTTAGGGCCAATTATATAGCAATATTTACAAATAGGCAACCATATTGGTCATAATAAGATGGAGCCATATTTCGAGTATGAAGTTATGTATATTTTGTTGACCGTTTATCACGGGGACCGTTCGTAGGAAAAAGTCTCAAGCTCCCCTTCATTTTAGGAGCTCTTGAAGTGGTCCAAAACTTCCCTCCGAGTCTTCATCACGTTCATAGAGCAGTTGGAACGTTCCCCTTGATAAATTGAAGCTGTGGAACACTTGACACATAGCCACCGAAAGCTTGATGAAAGTTTGGCTATAAATACTGTGGTTAGGTCCCCAAACTCGATTACTCAATCCCCTTTAGTTTTACACCATCTAAATAGAGTGAGTAGAGTTTTAGAAGTGCCAAACAAGAGAGAAAACAACGTCCTAGCGTGAGCAGCACCAATGGCCGGAGGTACCGTTTATTGGGCATTACAGTTTTCGATTCCTTTTAAGTGTTAATTCCATATTATAGAATCATTATCATGCTTACATTTGGTATTAGAGCACCGTTTTACCTCTGCCTTGGTGTTTATACAGATGCTTTGTTTGTCTTTGTTTTGGCCGAATTTTTTTGGAAAATCAAGTTTTGTTTTTTGGTCGTGTTTGATTCAAAACAAGATTAGAAATCATGTGAAAACTATTTTTCTAAGCTTTCTGTGATTAAAAACATAGTTTTTTTTATGTCAAAAACATCATTTTTGAGTCGTGGCTTGCAACCGGGTCTATCTCGTCTGGAGGCTACAGAAAAACGACATGTCGTTTATATGGGCCAGTTTTAGGGAAAAAAAATGACATGTCGTTTCCACATTTCGAGATGGTCTGGAGAGTGGGATTTGGGCCCACGCCCTTTTGGACCAGGACCTTATTTTTGTGATTATAAGAGCATTCCCAATAGATTCCCCATATGGGATCTATCCCTATAATTTGGGGATAAATTTAGGGTTTTGGAGAAAAATCCATCCCCATTGGATTCCCCATTTTGCGATTTAAGTTTACGGGATCTACAGTCATTCCCCAGATCCCCATCGCATTCCAGAGGCCTTCCGTCCCGTGTCTTCTTCTCTCTTGGCGTTGACCCCTCCCTTGAAACACCAACGATCGCAACCCCTCTCCATCGACAAATTTTGTAAGTTTTGATTTCAGTTTCTACAAAATTTTGTGACTTTGATTTCGCAGCCCCTCTCCCTCATTTTTGGAAATGTTTTCTGTAAATCATACCTCTCTCCTTCTCTGTTTCTCTCTTCCCCTTTTTCTTCCTCCCGAGGCCATGATTAAGGTAAGTATGTGATGGAGAGCCTACAATTTGGTGCTCTGCGTCGGCGATCTCTCCACTGTTTGGCTACGGAGAATCCTTCTTTGCTTTCATATTGGTTCAATTTTTTTTTATTTTTTGTCTCTCTCATTTAGTCATTCTCATTTTGGCCTTTGTTTGAGAAAACCGGTTCTCAGTTTGACCTTACATTGCCATTGATTTGTTTGTATTTTAGTTGGCTGTGTTGAGTGTTTGGATGTTGAGAAAGTTATGATGTTTCGTAGATATTTTTTTTAAATTACTCTGTATATATGTTTTTTCTTTCACTTTCTATGAGATGTGACTTTCGGACTTATGTGGTTGTGAAATTTGTTTTGTGTTGCGGTCAAAGCTGATATTTCCAATTTTGCTCTCATTTTTCTCACCGCTGTTTGGTTGCTACGAAAATCCAGTTAGATTTCTTGAATTAAAATTGTGTTTTATGTTGTGCTTGTGTGGGATCGTTTTGATTTTGCTCTCATTTTCCTTCATGGACTGTTTTCTTACTGTGGAAATCTCCAGTTGCAAAAAGAAGAAGAAACTGAATAGCTGATGTATTTTTTTTCCTTTTGCTTTATGATGATTTCCCTTTTCCTTCATGTATTGGTTTCTAATGCTTTATATCATACAATATATGCCTCTTGGTTTGCTTGAAACTTAAAATATGTACCCTTTTTGTGTACCATATGCTTGGTTGCTGTGTAAATTTGGAGAAGGAAAAGGAAATTTGGGTCTTGACATTGTATGTGCTTTTGAATGCGTTAAAAGTGAGAATCCTTCATCATTAAATGAAATACTTAATTAAGCTCAGGTTTATGGAATATGGGACCTATTGTTTTATTTTTCTCAGTTTTGGAATTATCGCTTTTTTAATGTGTGATTCAAGTTGTGGTTTATCTTCTTTCAACATGTACTATGTAATTATTTGTGGTGTTTGATTTCATGGGAGGGGAACTATTGAAAGTAATTGAACGATGTTGGCCAATTTGTTAAGCAATGGGTTTTTGGTATTTGTAAGTTTATGTAGTATTGCTCTTGTATAGCATTGCTATAGAGGCAGCAACATTATCTCAAAAACTTCTAGCAGATAATGTAGTTTTCATTTTATCCTTGCAATGCAAATAGGCTTCAAAGTGTTTTGAGCTTTACTACTTATATATGGTAGCAAGCTGTAAGGAGTGGCAGTGAGGTTCTTTATTTTGAAAACCATATCTTGCTTGTGATTTATTCAAAAGGGCATGGGAAGATCTTGCTTCAGGAAATCAATCCTTCTGTGTATCTACGTTCCCTCATTTTATCACGCTTTTTTTTTTCTAGTAGCCAATATAGTTTATATGTGATTGAGTTCATTTTCTTTTTTGTATTGCATCATAGTCCAGAACTATTTGGAGGGTAATGTAGTGCTCGTGATCTTTTTCTGAACTCAACCTTTTTATTACACTCCGTGCTTCAGAAGTTATTGTAGTATGTGTGTGTGTGTGTCTATAGCAGTTATGTGTCCAGAACTTAATATATATATATATATATGTGTGTGTGTGTGTGTGTGTGTGTGTGTATGTCTAGAACTATATATATTTATAGTGTGTGTGTATGTGTCTATAGCAGTTATAGGTCATGAATGAATTACAAATAGTATTAATTTTTTCTCTTCAACTGAGAACTTAATATTTCCTGATCAAAATCATGATTGTGGAGAATGGAAAAGAATAAGAAATGATGGGTAAATTTCATGAGTTCCTTAAACCAATTAGGTAAACTTCATGATATCCTAAAAAATGTAATTTTAGGTTCCTTAAACCAATTATGTTTTATTGCTTTTTCCATGGGTAATTTGTTCTGTGTTGTTGGGTTTCTTTCCAGTGTTTCGTATCTCTCGGGGGAGGGGGCTGTTATTAGGCTGTGATGATGGTGTTATAGTGCGGGTTAATTCACAAGTGTTAATAGGGCCTCATCGATATGGTGGGGTAATCCTCACCCGGATTGCCATATTGCAGTTTGTGGTACTTTCCAGAAAAGGCAATGGACGTTCGGATGGGGTTTTGCAGCCATTCGATGTGAATGGCTCATTGCTTACGCATGCTGTCAATATTTCCACCATTCTGAGCCCCATTTATTTCTTTATTTTCAAAATTTTATGGGGAATCCAATGGGAATGCTCTTATTTAGCATTATTGTGATTTGCATGCTGTTTGGTTGTTGTTTTGTATGAATATGTAAATTGGTCAGTTCTGTGTAGTTGCTTTTTGCTGTGTCATTGTTTTATTTTATTTTGTGATAGAAAAGTAATGTGTAAATTAAACCCCCTAGGCTGTGATGATGACAAAGCGTGGTGGGGATACAGAAAATTTATGGTCATTTCCTAAATGGTTAGGTAACCTGGACGGCCAACAAGTAGTGGCAACCGGTTGTTTAGCCATGAGAGGGTGGCCAAATTTCATAGATGTCACCATTGGGTTCCTGAGCCAATGATGGAAAAACCCCAAACTTCATAGTTACGTGTCTAACATTTCAATGCATTTTTAAATATGGATTCACAAGACCTTGGCCATATGTACTTTACCAACTTCCTAAGTCAAGATCCTCAACTAGACCCCACTTACGATGGGCAAAGTGGAAACTCTCCTATGACTATTGATGACTCTCCACCCCTACCCATAGCGATCCTATCAGAGTTAGGAAATCAGTCAAGGGTGTGAACTTCACCCCCGAAGAAAGCAAGTTACTTGTCTTCGCATGGCTTAATTGTAGCTTTGATGTCGTCCAGGGAACAGACCAAAAACACTCGCAACTTTGGGAAAATTATTTTGAATACTTCGAGCAATTTAAAGAAACCAAAAATGACTGGACAATAAAGTTTTTAATACATCGGTGGTCAGTTATTCAAAAGGCGACAAATAAATTTTGTGCGAAACTAACCCAGGTTGAAGGGTTGAATCTATAACACCCGGACCTAGAATTTGTATGGTTGGACTATGGACCTTTTCTTTTTATTTGAGCTTGATATTTAGGTTTTTTTTTTTTTGGTTTTTATGTTATGGATCGAGTAGTGATTTTTATTTTGAGCTTTTGGCCCAACAGTTTGCGGAACAAGGCCACACACATTTGTTTAAACCTTGGAAAACCTATCAGTTTATAAGCAGTTTTCCTCACCCGCATGACTCTATTCCCATCCGCATGCACATTACTCTCTCATCTCTAGGGTTCTTTTGGTCATCCTTTCATCCTTATATTTACGCGTTCATCATCCTCAACGAAAACCTAGAATAGCCGCTTATTCTTTTTCTACCTTTCCTCTCGGTTCCCCACTGCCCAATCTCTTCCCCTCCGTAGCCCACTTCTCCTCCTCACTGTGAGCCCTCCCCCTCAGCGCAGCCGTGCAGCACCCCCAACCACTGCCACAAACGAGCCAAGCCCGTAACGCAGCACAATATTTTTCCGTGACGCCGCTGCCCTGCCGCACGAAGTCGTAGCCAACAACTCCTCCATTAAACAGCGCACACCCTCCAGCCCGTCCTCACCACCACGAAAAGCCAACCACCGTGGTAGCCGCTGCTCTACCTTGCACCTCCATACCCAGCCGCTGATACACTTTGGACGTGAAGGGCTCTGTTTTTACAGGCCGAAACAGGGGAAGCATCCCCACCGTGAGCCACGTCGTTAGCCCCCCTCCACTTCGACGCCATTGCCATCAGAGGACGCTGAAGGTCGAGCCTTCACCTTCGAACATTGCCCTGGTCGACGCCCAGCCCCAGACCGTTGCATGCCTCGCTGCATCACGGTGAGTTTCCGTTCTCTCTCTCTCTCTCTCTCTCTCGCTCACCACTCTCTGTCGTTCGCTCTTGCGCAGCCCAGCTCGACGGAGTCTCCACCGCACTCCCGCTCTTCTGTCGTGCCACCTCGGTCCCTCCAGCCAGCCCCGTCGCGTCTCACCCCTCCACGAGTGCCTCAGTTTCCTTAGGGTAAGCTACTGCCGCTGCATACTGGGTGTTAATCCCATATGTGTGTTCGTCTGGTTTATTCTTATAAGTTATATATGCGTACATAATATATATATATATATATATATATATATGATATATATGGAAAGTTTTAACCTAATGGTTGGATACTTACCAGTTTACCCTTAGTATAGTTCTTAGATTTAGGTTTTCGGATGAGAGGTCTTTTTGGGTTATGTTTAAATGGGTTATGTTTTTAATAAATGGTCTTGGTTTAATTTTACTTAAGAAAATACATGATTTTTATAAGGTTAATAATAAAGATTTGTAATATGGTATTAGTACTATTATATTCTTTTAATATATTTTTAGAATACAATATAGTGCAAGACTTTTATTTTGAACTCTTCAAAGAGAGACTAATTAAGTTTATTTTAATTAAATGGTACTTTTGCTTTGTCTACTTTAATAGATTTTTTATATAATTATGTTACCCAATTTTATAATTTGATCTCACTAACAAATAAGTTAGATCTTGTGTTTTGTTCGGACTGATTATTGGGACACTGATGAATTTAGAAAATGTGACGATATTTTAGGGTTACGTGAAGTTAGGTTTTTGAAGAATTAAAATAGGTTATTTTAGCATCTTAGGCTTAAATATTGAAATATGTGTTTGATTGGAAATTTATGAGAATTACGTTATTATGTTATAGGCGACGATTAATAATTGTTCGGCATTTTGAGGAAATTTCTGAAAAGCTAAGAAGTCCAAGTAAGCGAGGTTCCTATGCTAGACTTTGCATTAAAATAAAATGAGCTGAGGTTGACTTTTTGGAAAATATACATATTTGGTTATGGAAAAAAATTTGAACTACCTCAGTTATTTGTTCTACATTACTCATGATATTCTGTTTAAGAAGAAAATATTTTCTGTTATGACTGGTGTAGACATGAGCTTATTTTTGACATTTTATTTCTGAACTTTGCAAAAGAGAGCGAATATGAAATTTTGTGCATAAATTATGTTTTTGTGATATGATTATGTTATGTTCTGATATGGTACTCTGATATGATATGATGTGACTTCTGAAAACCTCTGGCATAACATTCTGTTTCTGTTTTTATTCCGTTCTGACCTTATCATGGGTGTAAAACTGTGGCCTCTGTTCGGGTTGGTACCAACTTTTCTGTTTCTGGTGCACTTACTTTGGAGACAAAATGGTTTTCTGCGTGGTCTTTCCTATGTGCACACTCGGGGCTCCGAGAATGAATAAGGGGAAAATTCACATTCTGTTTCTGCTCGGTTAGCTACCGGGGTTAGCACAACCCTACCACGGGGTTTAAACATGGATCTGTTCTGATATGATAAGATAAGATGTGATGTTTCAGTTTATGCTATGCCAAAGGGATTTTGATTATGAATATTTTTGAACTTTCGCTCTGATATTTTTGATAACATGATCTGACGCTGCATTTTAAAAACAAATATTCTGATTTTGCATTCTGAAAGAAAATATCTTGTTCTGCATTTTGAACTCTGTAAATGCTCATGTTTACACACTAGTAAATGTCCTACGCTTACTGAGTTGTTGATAATTCACCCATTATCTCCAAATATTTTTTAGATAATTTTGATGGTTTAGCTGGAGAATAAGAGTAGGAAGTTTTAGCAAGGTGTGATGATCGTAGTGGAATAAGTGTCTGATGGTACAATTGCTTATTTGAGAGTCGTAGTTAGTAAATTAATTTATTTTCGATTATTTTGATCTGATGAGTTAAGGGTATTTTCGAGTTTTTGGAGAGTTTTTAATTTATGATATTGAGAATTTATTTGTGGTCCCCATGAAGAAACATAGATATTTGGATTGATTAAATGGATTAACATTTTTTGGAGTTTTGTGGATTTTATAGTTGTGTTGTTAAAGTTGATATTAAGTATTAAGAGCTAACTCTCAGGACCTTCGGGAACGGGGCGTTACAGAATCAAAGTAGCATGACCGAGCAAGACAAGATAAATATCCATACTCATACTTGAGTTACGGATAATTAGTTTTTTTTTTTCACATTGGTTTAACATGTCGGTATTTTGTTTACATGCTAGTATGACTAGGCCAAGGTTATGTACCAATCGCTAGAGAAATGCTCATTCCAGTTCGAGCATTGTTGTCACCTGTTGAAGGACCAACCTAAATGGATTTGGCGTTCCACAAAGGAGGATCCAAAGCGAAGGAAGACGATGTCCCCGTCCCCGTCCCCGACCCCGACTCGATGTTCGGGCGCTGAGACGGTAGATTCAGTATTTGATCTTGGGCCGGATAATGTGATGGACAATGACGTGATCGAATTGGATCGACTAATGGGAAGGAAAGCTAAGAAAGGAAAACGAAAGGCCAAAGGCATGGCAGGAGAGGAGATTGTTGTGCTCAACAGGCTGAAGTATACGCTTTTGGAGGAGTCACGTGCTCAGGAGAAAGAGTTGTATCGCCTCAAGGCCGAGAAGATGGAATATGATAAGGAAAAATAGGTAAATAAAATTCGTCAAGAGGATGAAAGACTGAGGTTGGAGGCCGATAAGATGGAAATTGACAAGGAAAAAGAGCTAAATAAAATCCGTCAAGAGGACGAAATAATGAGGTTGGAGGTGGAGAAAGTAGAGCTCGCCAAAAAGGAAGCGGATTAGTGCATTATGATGATGGACATTAGTGCCATGCCAGCACTGCAGCGTACATATTTCGAGGAACTATAGAGGGAAATCATGGCGAGACGCAATGATCTTGCACATTTGGATTGATAAAAAAGATTTTTTCCATAGTTTATTTCTTTATTTTATGTTTCAAACAAATATGTATGACAATATTATTGATACTAAGACAGTTTAATTTTTATTTGGATTGCCTAAATTTAAATATTCAAACAAGGAAATTAGCCATTACAATTTTAGAAACTATTATAGATGCACACTCAAATATAGCCAAATATTATGCGGAAATACGAAACTACCGTAATTAACTCAAATATTATCACTACTAAAATGGCGGAAAAAACAAATAAAAGATTATGCGACATGTCTACTGTTGGGAAAATAATAACTATTGATGTTTAATTAGATCTGCTTGAAACTGATGATGTGTTGAGCTGTCTCTAATATGAGGATGACGTTGGATGAAGTCCGTAAGCTCAGTTGTATGATTGCACGACAGTTCCGGAACTTCATCATCAAGTTGATCATACTCAATGTCATGACCCTCACTATTATCACACTCGTCTTCAATAATCATATTATGTAAAATAACAGATGCTTTCATTATATTTTTTAGTTCCTTGACTTTGAACATTCAGGAAGGTCCACGAATGATTGCAAATCGTTGTTGAAGTATCCCGAATGCACGCTCGATATCTTTTCTTGCAGATTCTTGTGCTTTCACAAAATTTTTCTTCTTATTCCCTTGTGGTGATGGAATCATCTTCACAAAAGTTCGCCACTTGAGATAAATACCATTCGCAAGGTAATACTCCATAGTGTAGTCGTTGCCATTGATTGTGTAATTGACTAGAGGAGCACGCCCTTGGGCAAATTAATATAATACCCCTCTAGCACATTAATGTCATTATGTGAACTGAGCATACCAAAAAATGCATGTCATATCCAGAGATCATATGAAACAACTGCTTATAAAATAATAGTTGGTTCACGAATGTGGCCGGAGTACATACCTTTCTAGGCTGCGGGACAATTTTTTCACTTCCAATGCATGCAGTCAATGCTTCCCAGCATTCATGGGAATCCCCGTTGTTCATCAACCGCAAGCAATCGAGCAATATCATTGGCATTTGGTGACCGCAAGTATGATTGTGAAAAAACATTTACTATTGTCTCAGAGAATTTTTTAAGGCTCTCCATTGTGGTGCTTTCACCAATACGTATGTATTCATCCATAAAATCTCCAGTAACCCCATACGCCAGCATTCTAAGTGATGCGGTTATCTTTTGTAAATAATATAAACCAAGTCTTTTAGCACTATTTATTCTTTGGACGAAGTACGTCTCCTAAGACTCTATCTCATTCAAAATACAGAGAAATATGAGACGACTTATTTGAAATCTCCTTCGAAATAGATTCGAGGGATATACTGGATTTTATGCAAAATAATCACGAAATAGGCGCTCGTGCCCTTGAATATGATCACGCCGAATGAACTTACGGTGTTGACGATTGCCACGATGCCCCGATGACTGTCCATCTGCCTCGTCATTAAGAACAACATCCAACTCATTTTCAGAGGATAAGTATGTGAGCAATTTGTGAAAAAAGGTACGAGCCATTTGATGAAGGGAGTGAGATATCAGGGGAGACTGTTGAATTTTGGTTCTTTAGATCAAATGAGACTTAAGTTTGTGAGAATGTGAATGCAAGCAGAATGCGTATTTATAGAGGAAAAAGTTACCGTTACATATAGGACAAAAAATGTTACCGTTTGAGAGAAGACAAGAAAAGTTACTGTTGGAGAAAAGATAAAAAAATATTACCGTTGGAGGCAGGAGATGAAAATTTTACTGTTGGAGATAGGAGTTCAAAATGTTACCGTTAGAAAATGCACATATTAAAAAAAAATTACTATTTTTATAATATGAATTTCGGTTTGAAAAATATTATTGTATTCGGTAGTCAAAATCGTATAAGTATTTAGTAGAATGTAATATTTGAAAAGAAGATAATAAGACAAAAGAGTTAGTAGTTAAGATTGTAAATGGAAGTGAGAGAAAAATAATAATAAAGAAAGAATAGGGAAATATTATTTAATAGAATAGAGATAGAAATGGGGAATGCGATGTAGAAGGTTTTTGAAAGATGAGTAAAATTTAGGAAAAAATTTTAGGGAATGTACTTTTTAATTAAATTATAGGGAATTTTATGGGGAATCCAATGGGGATGCTCTAATATGTCTAACATGTTTATTTGGTTTGGTGTGGCCCATGCTATAATTTTTGCTCAATGTTTTTGCATATATTTTTTATTTGATTTAATTATATGCGATTTGGATAATTGTTGTGCAAATTTATTAATTATGCTCATATTTAGTTTGCATGAATTGATTATTTATGCTCTAAATTAATACATGCAATTTTTGGATGAGTATATATATAGTTAAAAACAGGAAATTAAATGTTATGCATAACATTATAGTTTTAATTATGCAATGTTTATGCTTAAATTATGAGAATATTTTGTGCATGATAATAACATGTTAGTTTCGTATCATATTTTGAATCGTGCATGTGGATTATGGAGGCTCACATGTAAAAAACAAACCAATAAAGTCTCATGCATTTAATTCAGAAAAACATATCCAGCTAGATCAAGAATTCCTGTTAAATACTGGATCAGTGAACAGAACTCCCCGGATTATAAGTTTACAAAGCCTCTCACACATGCAAAACAAAACTCTTAACGATCAGTTCTTCAAACTAAAGCCTTTTACACTTGATTGTGTGCAGATGGTGGTTTAGGTGACATACAAAATCAATTTCAAATCCAAATCATAATTAGCATTGTCTCCAGCGTATGGTACCAATGTAATTAGACCTAATCCTCTAATCCATTACAATGAGAATGACATCAGAAATTACGAACTGTTACATGAGAATGCAATTTCTGTTAAATCTTTCAAAACCTAGAAGGCAATGTTTGACTACAACCTCACAAAGAGATTGAAAGATTAAAAATTTTGTTGGAAATCATGCTTTAGATGGAATCTAAGTAAGAATGGATCAGTTGAGAGGTACATTTTCATCGAAATCGGACTCTTCCATGGCGAGAAGGAGCTCCTCGCTGTGGGGTTATGGCCATTGAGAGGGAAGCAGAAACGACGTAGGAATCGTCCTCGTCGACCACTGGTATTGTGTCATGAACGCCGGGAATTGCAACATTTTTCCTTTTCCACTGTGGGGCAATATGAATCTCTTTTCCATTTAGATAAGTTTTCTACCTTTTCCACCCCACCCCAACGGTCTCCTTTTCAGTTTCTCCCAACGTTATTCTCTCCCAGTGCCACTTCGATTTTCCGACTCCCTCAAGAATTTCCTCTCACAGATTGCTCAATCCCCTTCTCCCCATCGTGCATCGTCGCCGTCGTCGGCTACCTTCGTCACGCAGGTAAGCCTTCGTACACCCATCCATACCTTTGTCTCCGTGACCGTTCATCGTGATCGTTGGATAGAAGCATAATGCTGGCTACGGGGTTCCGCTCCCGTCAATGTTCAAGTACTTTAGCAGCCTTCATGAGCGCATCATTCTGGCAAGTTCTGTCCCCGATACAACCCATAGCCTTGATGATCTTTCTTGCCGATCTTCGAACTTTCGCAGAGTAGAGGCCGGGATGAGATGAGTTCAAAGATTCGAGATATGTTGCTTTTCAGGAAGTCGACGGAGAAAGATGATGATGATTTTGAGAAGGATGGGTTCTTTAAGCGGCTTTTGAGGGATGCAGAGGTGCCGATGAGGAGTTGACGTCAAGTTCTGATTTGTATCATTGCACCACTTGACCATTTGTTTCGAAGCGTGGCGACAAACCATTGCACGGTTTGCAACTTTGCAAACCACCGCTTGACTTTGCATTTAATGGTTTGCTGGTTTGTAAGGTGTACAAATGAAACTTGGCTTTGAATAGTGTGGGCTGAATGCCAAGTCAGTATTTGAAAACTTGGCTTTTATATAATTAAATAGATATGCCACCCTCCCGTAGCCCTAACTTCTATATAAGGGTAGTCTCTTCTTTTCTAATTACGTTTATATCCCGAGTATAATTTGTATGCTATGTACTTTTTACATGGACTAGGCTTGAATTTAAATTAAACAGAATTTTAATTGGGTTATATTCTAGAGATACCATTTTTTTTTCTATATTGGGCTTTAATTTCATGTAATTAAATACTATTGTATTATTTAATTTAGGTTGTATTTAGTTATTTTTTAAAATTTCATGATTTTATTTAGATAAATATGTTAGTCCATAAACTTGATTTCACAGAAAATATTCAAAGGCTTTAATTATATTACTTAGTATTAATTTTACAATTGGATTTTGGTAGTAATTTTTAAGTGTTTAGTCTTTTATTTTAAACACTTTAAGCCTATTATATGAAATAAATCTTGGATAATCTTAAATTAGATATAATTAGTAGTTTACGTTGATTTTTAATTATAGTTTATAGAGATATGAGTTTTAAATATGATTAAGTTAATTTTCAAAATGAATTTTAAGTTGTTTTGCCATAATTGATAAAAGTATATTATTATAGGTTAAGAATATATTTAAAAGATATTAGCATTTAATAGATTTTTTGTAAGATTCAATAATTATGTTAATTATAGGAAAGTAAGCCTATTTTAAAAATTTAAGTTTTCGTTACTTTTTTTTACAGAATGAATATAGCCCAAGTATTTTACCAAATTATATTTTAAAAGTAAAAACATTTTACTAGTATTTTAAATAATTTAATATATTAGCATTCGTTGATTTTTGTATTAAACTGAATATTTATTTGACTATTTCCATAGTATGAATTTATGTAAATTGAGAGTTTTAGTAAGTCCTTTAAGAAGTTTGGTAATGTTTAGTATTTTGTATAGGTGACGATTGATTTCATTCAGCACGATTTTGGAAGATTCAGAAAAGTTAAAACATTTAGATAAGCGGGATTCGTATACTAGATTTGCACAAAAAGGAAAATGAACTGAGGTTGGTTTATAAAATGTGCATGTTATTTAAAAAAAAAAAAGGTGAAAAACAACCTCAGTATATGTTTTGTATTCAGTCATGAAATTTGTATGAATGAGAAAAATACTTTTTGACATGAATAGTGTAGACATAAGTAATATTTGACATATTTATGAAATGTGCAAAAGAGCAAATATGAAATTTGAGAATTTTTGTACATGTGATATGAAAATGTTTTGGATCTGTTTTTGATCATATGAAAATGATATGAATATGTTCAGCACGTGGCTTGATATGATATGCATCTGAAAAACCTTTGGCATACTTATATGTTTTAATTCTGATTCTGTGATATGATTGGTACCAACTCGATATGATATGATATGCGTGCACCCACTTTGGAAGCAAAGTGATGTTTTCTGTGTTTTTTCCTGTGTGCATACTTGGGGCTCCAAGAATGAATAAGGGAAAGTTTCACAATATGATATAGCACAACCATACCACAGGGGTTAAACATGGTATATGATATGATATGGTGATATGATATGATACGATACGATATGATATGATATGATAAGAAGAAGATGTTCAGTTATGTTATGCCAAAGCATTTTTGAATATGAAAATGATTTTTGAATATGAAAAATGGGTTTTGAATTTGAACAGTTGGTTTTCGAATATGTACAGTTGGTTTTTGATTATGAAAAGATTGAAAAGTCGTTCTGATTTCTGATAACACGTTTCTGAAATCTCCATATAAAAATCAAATATTTTGTTTCTGCATACTGAACTTTCTAAAAAGGCTCATGTTTATTTTGCTAGTATATGTGTTCTACTTACTGAGTTGTTGATAACTTATCTCTTATCTCCACAATATTTTTCAGATATTTTTTATGGTATAGCTGAAGATCAAAACTATAAATCATGTATAAGACTACGTGAGCATACTGGATTAAATGCAAAGATGGTATTTTGGTTATTGGAGATTTTATTCAATAACTCTGTTTTGCCTTGTCGACTTTGTATTTTTGAAGGTTGATGTTAATTTTGAGATTTTAGGGTATTTTGATTAATCATATTGGAGTAGTTGATTTGAAACAATGAGTTGTATGTGTCATTGAAAACTTTGGAATCTATGGCTATATGGTTGAGACATGATTTTCAGTGATAAGAGTAACTCTCTGACCCATCCGGGACTAGGGCGTTACAGTGTCCGTGTGTATTGACTATGAGCATTGCCCGGAGCTGACATGGCTGCATGGCATTTGAGTAATGAAGTTAATTATATAGCCTTTTTTCGACCTGTATTATCATCAATATTCCTTAGCCTTTTCTTCTTCCTTTTTTTTTTTCCCTTTCTTCATTATTAATGTGGGAATAAATTAAATAAGGGAAATGATCCATGCATTTGTGCAATCTTCATTGATGAATTTGATGGATTTGCCAATATATATGTAAACTCTGGCATCTAACATCAGACGTTCTTCCTTTCAAGATCAGGATATATACTTGTTTTTGGTATCTTATATATATCGGACTTCTTGTTCAGTTTGAGATTTGCGGCTATTCAATGGAAGAGCTAGCAGGGATACTTGTAGTTATAAACTGGAATGGTACCTCTCCCTTTACTTTTAAGATCAGGTTGTGTGTGTGTGTGTGTGAGATTTGCAAAAATTTATTATACAAAAAGTAAATTGATTGTAAAATAATAAAGAAACTGTTGGTTTTAGAAAAATAATGAAACCACAGGGGAGAACATCAACCAACAATTCGTAGATTGATTCTTTGTTCTGCCGTTTACAATTTACCAAACTATATCTTATATGCCATTTTGAGAATAACAACAATTAATAACATATTGTTCCAAAGCAGAATAATAAATCAGATGATTAATAATAGCAGAAAACTAAATATAGCTTCTATAGAAAACTGCATCAGTCTTCAATAGAAACGTATGGGGGATAGCTTGGCTTATAATTTCTTGAGAAAACATAGTCTACTAGCTTGGCTTCTTGTCTCTACAAAAACCCAGCGGCCTTTTATTTCAGTCAAAACCACAGCTTTAAAAACAGAAAGAAAAGACTACCACGAAATCACCGTTGGTACTGATCATGTATGCACGACACACACACAAAATAAGCTGCTGCCATGGATCAGCTGATGCTATAGACCAGTGCTCCACATAATTCAGACTCGACCTTCTCCCCAGCGGTGTTGAGCACTACGGCCATCATTTCTGTTGGCTGGTGGACTATCTCCATCAGATGGAGAACCATGATCAGAACCCCGAATTTTATGATCATTGAACTCTCTGTAGTACCTTGTCTTTACTTTTGCAACAACAAACAAACTATATATGGTTATTCAATACTTTTAACTAAGAGAAAGTAGATTGAAAGACTCTTAAGCTTTCGTATATGGTAACTGAAAATGACACTAACTGGCTGGGATGTTTGCTCTGGCTTCCAATGGAGCCAATTCAGTCGAAATTAATAATAGGAAAATGAAGATCAGGAACATAGAGGCCCTGTGAACCATGTAGCTGCTACTCATGATCAAAGTCCTCATCTCTGAATTAATAGAGAGTACCAGATATGGAGATTTAGGGCCAATTATATAGCAATATGTACAAATACGCAGACCATATAATTGGTGAAAAGATGGATCCATATATATTTCGAGTAGGAACTTGTATGTATTTCTGATTGGGAATTAATTACTTAATTTTGGTTAATGGGTTAGTACAGAATTACAAGTGGCTAAACTTTGAGTGGAATACTGTCCCTGCACATGAAATTATGATTATTGACTTGAAAAGAATAAATACCAAAGGTAAAATAACAAGATCATGATGATCAGCATTGAATATTTAATGACTGCACTTTCCATAACAGACCACAAAAAAAGGTGAGAATTTGACATGGAACCCACTCAAACCTCTATGAAAACAAAGGGAAATTCCAAACCTCTATGGTTTGGAGCCACTCTTACTTTGTAAAATCGTAGTTATTACTCGATATTTATTACATTAACTAAGAGAACACACATCAAGTTTAACACACTGCATGAAAAATCTAATGAATAATGGAAAATATGGTTTGTGTAATTGCAAGTGCAATCAATAAGACAGCCGCCAGAAATGAAAGCAAGGCCCAAGGACTGTTGAAATAATCGCGCCTTAATTTTGCCATCCATACATTCTTGTGTCTCCTACAATGCATGTTCACATCCATGGAAGTTCTAGCATAAATCGAGTCTGTGGTTGAAAAATTGATATTGTCACAGAGCTTGTTAACCATGGTGGAAATAACTTCATCATCTCCCAAATAATTTTGGATAATTCCTCTTCGACGGAGTAATTCAACATCCTTTGGAGTGTTGATGAGATCATCCATAAAACGCACATAGTTGCTGACGTAATTAAAACAATTGTCTCGATCACAGTATTGCTCATATGCAATTAGATTTCGTAAGTAAGTCTCTGTTTGATCTCCTATGCTCAAAGGTGAAATCTCCATTAGCCCATTGTTGAACTTTATGGAAAACATGTCACATTTATCTGCCTTCTTGAATCTGATTCCAGCCTCTGCAAGCTCTGTGGCGCCATGTATATTCCAGTCTTCAATCTCCCTAAGAGCAAGTAGACGCTTAAATTTCTTTGCCTTGTTGAATTCGACTCCAGCCTCATGAAGCTCTTTGCCGTAAGGTACTGACTTCCAGTTTTCAATCTTGTCCAGACAAAGTAGACGCTTAAATTTCTCTACTGTCTTTAATTCGACTCCATCCATTTGGGTCCCTATTTCACATGGTTTTGACTTTTGGTCTTCATTCCTATTTCGATCATGTAGATCCTTAAATTTCTTTGCCTTGTCGAATTCAATTCCAGCCTCTTGAAGTTCAATGGCATAAGGTATTGTTATCCAGCGGTCAATCTCATATACATCATCCTTAAATTTCTTTGCCATATTGAATTCAATTCTAGCCTCCTGAAACTCTGAGCCATATGGAATTGATTCCCAGTCTTCAATCTCTGCCATATTGACTTGGAATCCAGGTTTCTGAAATTTGCTAGTATAAGAAATTGCCTTCCTCATATTTTCCATTTTTGCAAGTAATGGAATGATAGCTTCACGAATCAGACCAAATAGGCGCTTAACTATCTTTGCATTCTTGAGTTTGACTCCTAACTCTTGACGTTCTCTGGCATGATCTATTTCCATATCAAGTAATGAAATACAAATGGTTGTATGTATGAGACCAAGGAGATGCTCAAACTCTACATTCTTGAATCTGAACCCGACCGTCAAACGTTGCCATACCATGTCTGGAAGTGAAGGGGTGAGAGCTTCATGCGCCAAACAAAGTAGATGCTTAATCTTTTCAGTTGAATTATAACTTGATGCATCGACATTCCATTCAAATGGTAAAACGCCAGAGAAAAAATTGAGGGCAAGATCATTAAGTCGTTTCAGGAGAATCATAGATGTGGAGGTTGAGCTTTCAACACTAATTCCATCTTTCTTCTCATCAATATCGACAACGTGTTCTCCTAAATTTCTGGATCTGTTATGAAGTAGTGTGTTGTTACTCTGACTCAGCCCAAACAATGTAGCCAGAACAAAGAATGGAAGTTGATTTTCAAATAACAGTAGATCACGAGCTACTCTAGGAAGCACCCACTTCATTTTAAAAATTGGGTCATCTTGACAACCTCCTGCTTTGCAATAGATTTCATACTTGTGGAACAACTCAATAATGAAACACCCATCAAGTAACATCATTTCTACAAACTCATTTGAGGTCTGGCTAATGTGTTCTCCATAATATTTAAGAGCACTTTCTTCCAATTCTTTCAAGGTGGCAATGTATGTTTTTACACTTCCCTTCGTTCTTTTAAGCATTTGTTGTAGATAGCGCAATTTATGCTCTTTCATAAACCCCTGGCCAACTTTGTTATGGTCATTGTAAGGACCAATGGCAAGCAGCACGGGCTTGTAAGCCTTCTCATTCACGTTACGTAACTGCTCATGCACTTTATATATACAATGCAGTTTAGCAATTTGAGTCAAACCAACAAGCTTTCTCTCAATTGCCTCAATACAAGTGGAGAGTGTATCCGAGCTCATAACGTAGAGAAGTAGTACAAGTCTCTGTTCCTAATACAAAGCATACAAATTCTCACTAATTTTAATGGAAACTTCAGATAGAAAAAAATGCAAGCTTTTTAATATTTAATATGAATAGAGAGAGCAGAACTTATATTCTAGGAGAATAGTACAAATTTGTGTTTATTCTGTATTTATTCTTTTTCAAATATTTCTTCTAACTAAAAATATTCTGTATTTACGGCCAAGTTTTTTAGTGGTTGAATATGGAACTTATATTCTAGATTAATTACTTGAATATTATTTTTATTCTGTATTTATTCTTTTTCAAATATTTCTTCTAACTAAAAATAAAATCAAAAGATAAAAGAAGAAATGAGCTTTATAATATAATTTATGGTTCATTGCAAAATTAGTACATGAGTTTTAACGTTTTTGTTATTTGAGATCTCAGTTTTCAACTTTTACAAAATTGATATATGAACTTTAAAAAATTTACAATTCAATACCTCCGTTTATTATACCATTAGAACATTAATGATGCAAGTGACACGAGATATTTATACCCTATGTTAGTCTCTAATTGGCTAATGTGTTGTCAATATCCACGTGAACCAATCAGAAACTGACACGTGGTCTGCTATTAATTTATAATTAATGAAAAATTGATTTAGGAGAGGTTTGGATTCAAAACACACCTCAACTCATCTCATCTCATCATTACAACTTTTTCAAATTCTCACACAAAATATAATAAACAATTCAACTTTTTCAAATCCCAAAACAACTTTTTCAAATTCCCACACAAAATATAATAAATAATTCAATTTTTATTCTACTATTCACAAACCATCTCAACTCATCTCCCAATCCAAACCTCTCCTAAGTTACTTATTTAAAAGTCTTTTAAAATTCATATATCATTTTTGCATAAATTAAAAACTGAGATCTCAAATTACAAAAACAACTTCAGATTTTAATTTCACAATTAGCCCTAGACATGTCATATTTGATAGAAACACATGTCATCTCCCCCGTCATCGCCTTGTCTATACCACTAGATCACATCTCAGTTTTTTTATTTAAAAAAAAAATAAAAAACGTGAAAATAAAAATCTAAAAAAATGAAAATAAAAGGTGAAACATTAAATAGGAAGGAAAAGAAACTTCTTTTTTTTTTTTTTAGAAAAGTAAAAGAAAAATCTTAGTTTGAACCATTTAAACTGAATCTAACATTAAATCACTTAACTCTAAAATTATTAAATTTATTTCAATTCAAATGATATTCCAAACATCCAGCATTTTTCTTTCACTAAATGCTCAACAGTGGAATTTATAGATCCATAACCACTAAAAAACTTGGCCGTAAAGTTAATTTTGTGTTTAATACATAGACAGAGACGTACGTAGATGGAGAAAGAAGGAAATGGAACTTACTTGCTAATTTATTGCTCAACCTGCAGATGATCGTCTTTCTGCTGAACGGAAAAAGTCTGAAGGACAGGTCACAGACTCTAAAGATGCAGCCAAGGGAACGTTGAGTCATTGACTTAGCCGTAGACTCTGGTATGCCTAGACAGCTGTGTGACATATCCCCGAGGACAGATCAAAGATGTAAGGTACAAACAAATATAAAATAATATATTTTCTTTTTAAATTTTGTGTACTATTTTCCTTCACTTTGGTATATATAAATTAAAAAATAATATTTTATTAGAAAATGTGTGTGAATCGAAAAAGCCTAAAGGATAGATCATAAAGATGTATCCTTCTGATGCGCCGCAGATAGCGGACGTTGTCCTGGACGTAGATTCTGCGAGGCAAAGCCAGCTGCGTCATGTGTGACATCTCCCCGAGGACAGGTCTAAGATGGAAAGTGAAAACGATTTAGAACATTTTAAAAAGACAGCTGCTACGGTGGAGTTCTCCAGCTTTAGGATAAAAAGAAAGCAAAAAAGAAGAAAGGTGAACATGGCCTTACTATATGACTTGCCGTAGATAGCTCTGTGCGCGCAAATAAATAAATAAACAAAAATGAAAATAAAAACACTCTAGATCATGAGAGTTACCAAACACATACAAATTATTTATTTTAACTAAAAATTTCTATAAAGTAGTATACATCAATTTATGATCTGCTTTATCTCTACATTACTTGAATGTTATTTTTATTCTGTATTTATTCTTTTTCAAATATTTCGTCTAAATACTAATAAACTTGTAATATGCACAAATCTTTTAGTTTTTACAATATCTCACCATATAGTATTGTGATTGCAATTTATTTATTTACACCCAAAACAACAAAAATAATCCAAACAAATTTAAATGATTTAATATGATTCACCAGTTTATAGAATTATTTTTATTGTAAATTAGATCTAACGTATCAGATAAAACTACATCCGTTTGTAGGATTACTTTGTTTAATCTATTTGTGGCTCAAAAAATTGATTTAGGTACTTATTTGAAAGCTTTTTAAAATTCATATATCAATTTTGTATAAATTAACAATTGAGATGTCGAATTACAAAAACAATTCAGATATTAATTTCACAATTATTAGCCATAAATTCTTATGTCATATTTTATAGAAAACACGTGTCATCTTCCCGTCATCGCCTTGTCTATACGTATAGATGCAGTGACTATTTGAAATTAATGCAGATAATATAATTTTTTAATTAAAGAATTTTATCAAATAATTTTATTATTTAAAAAGTTATTTATTATTTAGTAAAAATACCTAAAGCATATTTAAAATTATTAAGATAATTCTCAATGTTATCTTCAGGTGATTTTAAAAAATAATAAATTCAATTTGTAATTTTTATAAATATACTATATAAACCACAACTTTATCCCCTTTTTTTCCAGGAGGGGTGGCTCCCGCTTTCATCTTCTCTTTACTCAGGGATGGCTTGGATTTACACCCTTGGGCCTTGGCCATGTAAGGAGTCTTTTTCCCATTTTTTCATGGTAGGCTTACGGCCACCGCTGGAGCTCTGGTTGGGCTCTACGGTATATTTCATTTATTTTTTTTTCTTATGACTTTTTTAACGTTTTTTAAAAAAGTATTAAAGTAAGAGTTCGAGTTCGAGTTCAAGTTCGAATTCGAATTAGATAGAAAACCGATGTAATTGAAGTAGCTGAAAATTGATCCAATAGTTTCTGTTGTCTAATCTCTTAGGAAGACTTTGGGAGGTAACGATACTTTCTAATATGTAACTAATAAACTATGAGTTCCAATTTTTTTTTTTTATAAAAAAAAAAAAAAAAACCTAACAGGAGCCACAAGGGACGCAGCAACATTTCTATTTTTTCATTACAAAAAAGAAAAGAAACATGAAATAGGAAGTAAAAGAAAATCCTTTTTGTTTATATAAAAACGAAAATTCTTAATTTAAACCATTTACAAAGAGATAAAGTTTCGTTTATTTTTTAAAAATATTTCATCTTATCTTATTATTACAATTTTTTTAACTTTCAATATAAAATAAAATAAACAATTTAATTTTTTTAAATCTTAAAATAAAAAAATTTTCTAATAATATTTTTTTTAATTTTTATTTTAATTTATTTCACCAATAAAAATAAACTAATCCTTAAATTCATCGAATGCTTCAACAGTAGAATTTATAATGCATATGACATATGTAGACAGACGCACGTCTGATGCGCTACATGTAGACTGTAGTGGACATTGTTTTGGACAGGGAGTCTGCAGGCAAAGCCAGCTGTGTGACATCTCCCCGAGGACAGATCTAAGATGTAAGGTGCAAACAAATGTCAATAAAATATTTTCTTTTTAAATTTTGTTTTATTTTAGGTGTGAATGTACAGTAAATTGAGATAAAATGAATTCAAAAAAAATTAAAAATAAAATAAAATATTATTAAAATATATTATTTTAAAATTTTAAAAAAATTAAATTATTTATTATATTTTATGTAAAAATTTAAGAAAGATGTAATGATATGATAAGATGAAACATTTTTACTATCCAATCGGAGTCTTAATATATATAAATTAAAAAATAATATTTTATTTTATTCATTTTTGTTGCAAAACATTTACAACAACAACAATAATAATAATAATTGGGTGAAACCATCTTTGTAAACTCATTCTTTTTGGGCAAATATATATTATCATATAATGAAATGATCAGTCACATCTCTATAATCTTTCACTGGTTCATTTTTGTATTTAAAAGGCATGCATTTTAAAAACTTAATGACTCAACGTAATATAACTGTATATATAACTTAATTTTCATTTAATAAAAATACAATTGGAGGGATTATATATATATATGACTTTATAAGAATAATTCTTATTGTAATTTATACATTAATTTTTACAACCACATGACTCGTGCGATGAAATGGAGAACCATTATTTATTTTTTATTCTTCTTATAAGCTCGAAGTCTTTTTAAATTTTGGCATTCTTAATCATAATAAATTAAACGTATATATAGAAAGGAGACAAGAGCATTGAGCAGAGGAAAAGCTCTTGTTTCGGAGAATTAAGATATGTAAATTAATATGTTCAAGGTTCTAGTCTTTCGACTGCCCTTCTATAGGTGCAACACAAACTTTCCTCTACTGTCAGATTTATTTCTAAAGAACGTAGACATTGTACTGAATGTCCAACTCAAGCAAGGTATCACAACGTGAAATGCGAGGAAATCGAATTTCATTCACAACGGAATAGGCTAAAATGGATGCATGGACAGTCTTATCCATCTTAGCCTGTTTCATGTTTTTGCCTGAGCACTCTCCCATGTCCCAATCAATTTCATTCAATAAAACATGATTCATATATAAATAACTCAACAAAAGATAATAAGTCACTCTTCATTTGTAAAATCTTATTATTCAATATTTATTACATTTAAGTACGAGAACAAACATCAAGATTAATACACTGCATAAAAAACCTAATGAATAATGGAAAATATGGTTTGTATAATTGCAAGTGCAAGCAATAAGACAGCACCCATAACTGAAACCAATGCCCAAGAACTGTTGAAATAATCGCGCCTTAATTTTGCCATCCATACATTCCTGCGTCTCCTACAATGCATATTCATATCCATGATAGTTCTAGCATAAGTGTTGGTTGGAAAACTAACATAGTCACAAAGCTTGTTAACCATGGTGGAAATAACTTTATCATCACCCAAATTGTTATAGATAATTCCTCTTCGGCGAAGTAATTCAACATCCTTTGGAGAGTTAATGAGATGGTCCATGAAGCGCACGTAGTTGGAGACGTAAGTCACATTGTTGGGTCGATGACAGTATTGCTCATATGCAATTAGATTTCGTAAGTCTCTGTTTGATCTTCTATGGTCAAAGGTGAAATCTCCATTAGCCCATTGTTGAACTTTATGGAAATCACATTAGATTTCTCTGCTTTCTTGAATTTGATTCCAGCCTCTTCAAGTTCTGTGGCACTGTGTATGTTCCAGTGCTCAATCTCAGTAAGATCATGTAGACGCTTAAATTTCTTTGCCTTGTTGAATTCGACTCCAGCCTCACGAAGCTCTTTGCCGTAAGGTATTGACTTCCACGTTTCAATCTTGGTCACGTGGAGGAGTAAGGGGGAGGGAAGGGGAGGTCCATGGCAGTACTTGGTGGCTGTGGGTGCCGCATACGGCTGTGCTAGAGGTCGCGCACAGTGAAGCTGTGCGTGGGTCTCTTGTGCGTGCGACGGGGAAGGTGACTGCATGGGAGGGGCTGAGTTCGCTGGAGGGTGATGACCGGTGGAAGAGGAAGCTGCTGTAGCAGTGGTGGCGCCGGAGCGGCGGCGCAATGGACAACAAGCCTGCTCGGGCTGTGCACTTCCGAAGTGAGAAAGGGAGAGCGTGAGAGAGAGGGGCTGGGCTAGGGAGGCTCGCCGGCATGAGGTGGTGCCGACGGTGAGGGCTGCCGACGCACGGCGGCGCCAGGCTGAGGCATGGAGCTTCGGCAAGGGGGAGAGTGTCGTGCAGTGCAAGCCAAAGGAGAGAGGGAGAAGAGAGAGAGCTACGGGAAATGAGGGAGAAAGAGAGGGGGTCTGGGTATTTAATCCAGTCCCTTCGTCTGGGGATCCACGTAACGATCTAACGGTGGATCTCAAATACTGATTTGAAAATGCGTAAATATTAACTTAATTAAAAACGCTTAGAGGAAGCAAGGTAGAATATTATTTTAAACTAACTTTAGTTTATAAAATAATATTCCTTCATTATTAATAAGATGATGAAGTCTCACTTAATATACTAAAGAGAATAAAATCATCTAATTAATAAAAGCTTTCAACATAATTTAAATTTCATAATATCTTAAATAGTTAAAATCGTTTTAATAATGATATTAAAATGATTTCTAGCAATTATAATATTTTTTAGAGCTCTTCAAGAATATTATAATTGTTGTATTTAAAATCAGCTTATTTCAACAATACTAGAAATACTCTTTATAAATATTTTCAGCACATTTAAAACACTGGACGTGCCCTAGAAGTCGTACGATATCCTTCGAAACACGCCATCATGGTTCGGCACGCTTGACAAGGCTCGCAGTCGCTAGATAGAAGAGGCAGACAATTTATATAATATCGGCCCTTAGGATTTGCTTACGTCATAAAGAAGGAACATACGTCAGAAAGAGAGAAACGTACGTAAGAAGGAAGGAACGAGGTGTTACACGGGGGATTGCTGATCATTACTAATAAATGGGTCATCTTCATCTCTTGACTTCCAGTAGATTTCATACTTGCGGAACAATTCAATAATGAAACATCCATCAAGTAACATCATTTCGACAAACATGCATTGTACATAGTATTTACGAGCTGCTTCTTCCAATTCTCTCAAGGCCATGATGTTTGTTTCTACACTTCCTTTTGTGCTTTTAAGCATTTATTGTAGATAGCACAATTTATGCTCTTGCATAAACCCCTTTTCGACCTTGACTTGGTCATTGTACCAATGACAAGTAGCACAGGCTTGTAAGCCTTCTCGTTTACGTCACATAACTGTTCATGCACTTTATACATACAACGTTGTTTAACAATTCGAGTCAAGCCAGCAAGCTTTTTCTCAATTGCCTCAATATGAGCTGCTCAATATGAGTGGAGAGTGTATCCCAGCTCATATTGTAGAGAAATAGTACAAGTCTATGTTCCTGTTACAAAGCATACAAATTCTCACTAATTTTAACAAAAATCTCTAATACAAAAATGCAAGCTTTTTAATTGTCACTAACTTATACTATTTTTTTACGTTAAAAAATAACATGTGTCGACTAAGACAAATTAAGTTTCCACTAAACTAAATTGGAGGATTCTATTAGATTATCTTGTGTTATTTAGGAGGATGTATAAAACACATACTTATTAAATAGGAACCAGGCCCGTGGAAAAGAAGCCGACTTTACTCTGCTAAAAGGAGATTACTCTAATCTTGCTATTGGAATCAGCCCGGTTATTAGTTGAATAATTCTGCTTATCATTTTTGTACACTACACAGTACGCCTATTTTGTTTTATTTCCTAATTTTTTTTCATAATAAATATGTGATGTATAGATGATAATAAGTAGAATAACTTAATTAATTTAATAAAAATTAAATTAAATTAAATTAAAATTAAAAAAATAAAAAATAAAAAATAATAAATAATATATTTTTTTTGAAATACATAAAGTGTGTAGAATGATGAGTAACGTTCTTCTATTTAGATTATGGTCCATTAATTGTTTGCGAAGCTAGCTCTTAAAATACCGTTTGATCTTATAGACCTTTTGAGAAGATTTCTACCGTGGAGTTCCTTCCATCTCAAATAATACGGTTTTAGCATTAAAAATAAAGCAAAAAAAGAAGAAGAAATGTAAAAATGGCGGCCTTAGAGCACTAGCATTGGACTCATCAAATTTATCTTCAAATTTTGATAAAAAGTACATATTTTTCATATATATAAAACTTCCTTATCCATAACTACACATTGAATTAGCTATTGAATTCATCAAAATAATAATATAATATTATTTTTTTAATATTAATATTTTATTTTTTTTCATATTTTATAATTACAATAATCATATGTTAATTAATAATCTAATTTGATTATTACATTATTATTACAAGACATTTGGAGATTAAACATGAATAAAAAAGACCATTGAAGATTAAAAGTAAATTAAAGATAAATTTTTTCCATATATCTAAAACTTCCTTATCCATAACTCCACATTGAATTAGCTATTGAATTCATCAAAATAATAATATAATATTATTTTTTTAATAATAATATTTATTTTCTTTAATATTTTATAATTACACTAATCATATGTTAATTAATAATTTAATTTGATTTTTACATTATTATTACAAGACAGTTGGAGATTAAACGTGAATAAAAAAGATCATTGGAGATTAAAAGTGAATTAAAAATAGATTTGATGAGTGAATAGTAGCCTTTTAAATTTGAAGAAACTTATACATTTACTGTAGTTCAAAGATTCACATTTATCTATTTAGCTAATCTAATACAACACTCTTTAAATAAAATTTATCATATTTTACATTTGACTAATCTTTTAACGAAGCCGATACAAATGTTTTTATAGTTTCAGAATGCTTTTCTTTTCAATATCAATGATTCGTCGTAGGTACTAGTGCTTGCTGTAGATTGCTTCTTTTGCTTTACTGGAACAAAACAAATATTAAAAATAAAAAAAAAACTAGGGATGAGAGTTACCAAACACACAAAATGACAAAAATAATCGAAACGAAAATTAAAAACAAAATTAAAAGATAAACGAAGAATTGGGCTTTATAATATTATAATCTTATGTTTAATTGAAAAATTATTACAGAGCTTTTTACATTTTTTCCATTCGAGATTTTGATTTCATTTTTTTTTAAAAAAATAATATATGAATTTCAGAAAAATTCAATACCTGAATTAATTTTACAATTAGAACTTTAATAGTGTGATTGACACATGACATCCATACATCAAATGCGAGTCTCTGACTGGCCAATATGGTATTAATATCCACGTTAACCAATTAGAGAATTACATGTGGCATGTTAATTTGGTAACACAACATTGACTAAAAGTACCTATTCGAAAATTTATTAAAAGTTACAGTGCCTTGACCAAAACAGTCACCGAAATGGTATTCAAAACTTTGTTTTTCAATTTCAAATTTTCAGATTTTTTATCTAATCATTATTCAAATATAAAAAATAATACAACTTTGACAAACTTCAAAATAAAATACAAAAATTAATATAATTGTTCAAATCTTAAAAAAATATAAAAAAATTACATTCAAACAATTTTTTAACTTTATTTATTCACTTTCACAAACTCCATTACAATACTAATTTTAAAATATATTATTATTTAATTTATTTTTCTCTCTCCTTTACCAAAACCTAATAAAATATTTTTGCTCAAATTATTTCGCTATTATTCACAAAATTTTGAGATACTTTAATTTAATCATCCAAACATGCCCTTAAAAGGAAAAGTAGATAGTAGAAGTAATTAGAAAGATGAGCAATGAATCAACTACATTTCAATGGCAAAGACATTAGAGCTAAGATTTAGAAAGAAGCGAAATACATTCTTCATCTGCCTAATATGTCCATGTATATATGCAAGTTTTGTATAGTTATTTAAATAAATGTAGGATCTACCAAAGAAGAAAAACCTAGAATTTTCATTTAGGTCCAAAGTGTGCCTATTTTTTTTTTTTTTAAAGATTGTGTAGGACTTGCACTCCTTAAAACTATATAGCTCCTTTCCTATAACAAAAGCCAAGAATGATCGCTTTGTAAGCTAGGGTACATGTAAAAGAAGAAATTATTAAAGAAAGAGAGAGTTTATAGAAGCTAGTTATCGGAGCTAGTTTTGCTATTAATGGGCCCAACATTGCTTGTTAAATTCATGCCACTACTGTAAAGGAAAGTCCTACCATTGAGAAGTGTTATAATTACCAGGAGACTTTATAAAAATAAATTTACATACTAACATAGTTTTATGTTATATATAAAAATAAATTTACAATCTAACGTAACATATCAACTCATGTATCATTTTATAAATTTACTGTTGAAAAATCCCTTTGTGATTAAAGCATTTCTTTTATTCATTCAATGTTCGGTTGGTTAAACATGACTCTTAACCAGTATAGTACTTATCAAGTAGTCATGTAATACCAATACATGATTTCATCCTATAATAAAATGCAATATCAGTTAAAATTAGGACCTAAAGAAATTAGTTTAATTACATATGTATAGCTGATCACCGGGAAGTTAAGAGATCTAGACTATGATTGACACAAATTGAAAAGAAAAGAAAAATGATAACATTTCTAGATAATACATACGTACCCTTTCCGCTATGGTGTCTTCTAATGATCATGTCAGGGATAACACTGCAAGATAGTACCCGTGTCATACCGTTGTCTAAGCAATCAGAAATTTCATTCCACATTGTTATTTAAGAGTAGTGTTGATTGCACAGATAGGGGCATAGGTTAAAACACGGAATAGGCTAAAATGGATGATGGATATATAGTCTATCCATTAATTTAGCCTCATGTGCACTCGCCTGTGTCCCAATCAATTTCATTCAATAAAACATGATTCATATAATATAGCTCAACAAAAGATATGGTTTGGAGCCACATATATAAGTCACTCTTACTTTGTAAAATCTTAGTTATTACTTGATATTTATTACATTCACTAAGAGAACACACATCAAGTTTAATACACTGCACAAAAAATCTAATGAATAATGGAAAATATGGTTTGTGTAATTGAAAGTGCAATCAATGAGACAACCGCTAGAAATGAAAGCAAGGTCCAAGGACTATTGAAATAATCACGCCTTAATTTTGCCATCCATACATTCTTGCGTCTACTGCAATGCATGTTCACATCCATGGAGGTTCTAGCATAAATAGAGCTGCTGTTTGGAATAGTACTGATATTGAGACCAAGCTTGTTAACCATGGTGGAAATAACTTCATCATCACCCAAACAATTATGGATAATTCCTCTTCGATGGAGTAACTCAACATCCTTTGGAGATTTAATGAGCTCTTCCATGAAGCTCACATAGCTGGTGACGTAATTGAAGCCATTGTGTCGATCACAATATTGCTCATATGCAATTAAATTTCGTAAGTAAGTCTCTGTATCATCTCCTCTGCTCAAAGGTGAAATCTTCATTAGCCTTTTGTTGAACTTTATGGAAAACATGTCACATTTATCTACCTTCTTGAACCTGATTCCAGCCTCTGCAAGCTCTTTGGCACCATGTATGTTCCAATCTTCAATCTCTCTAAGAGCAAGTAGACGCTTAAATTTCTTTGCCTTTTTGAATTCGACTCCTGCCTCATGAAGCTCTTTGTCGTAAGATACTGGCTTCCAATTTTCAATCTTGTCCAGACAAAGTAGACGCTTAAATTTCTCTATTGTCTTTAATTGGACTCCATCCATTTGCGTCCATATTTCACACAGTTTTGACTTCTGGTCTTCATTCCTCATTCGATCATGTAGATCCTTAAATTTCTTTGCCTTGTTGAATTCAATTCTAGCCTCTTGAAGTTCAATGGCATAAGGCATTGTTATCCAGCGGTCAATCTCATATACACCATCCTTAAATTGCTTTGCCTTATTGAATTCAACTGCAACCTCCTCAAGCTCTGAGCCAAACAGAATTGATTCCCAGTCTTCAAGCTCTACCACAATGACTTTGAATCCAGACTTTCTTGATTCGCTTACATAAGAAATTGCCTTCCTCATATTTTTCGTTTTTGCAAGTAATGGAATGACACCATTACAAATAAGACCAAATAGATGCTTAAATATCTCAGCCTTTTTTAGTTTGACTCCGGCCTCATGATGTTCTCTGGCTTGATCTATTTTCGTATCAAGTATTGAAATACTAATGGTTGCATGTATGAGACCAAGGAGATGCTCAAACTCTGCATTCTTGAATCTGAACCCAACCACTAAACGTTGCTATACCATTTGTGGAAGTGAAGGGTTGTGAGCTTTATGTGTCAAACAAAATAGATTCTTAATCTTTTCGGTTGAATTATAACTTGATGCATCAACATTCCATTGAAATGGTAAAAAGTAAGAGAAAAAACTCAGTGCCAGATCGTTAAGTCGTTACTGGATAATCTGAGCTGTGGAGGTTGAGCTTTCAACACTAATAATTCATTCTTTCTCCTCAATATCGACAATATGCTCTCCTGAATTTCCAGATCTACTACAAAGTAGTGTTTCATTACTCTTGCTCATCCTGAACAATTTAGCCAAAACGATGAATGGATGTTGATTTTCAAATAACAGTAGATCACGAGCTATTCTAGGAAGCACCCACCACATTTGAAAGGTTGGATCACCTTCAGGATCTCTTGTTTGCCGATATATTTTATACTTGCGGAACAACTCAATAATGAAACACCCATCAAGTGGCATCATTTCGACAAACTCATCTGGGTTCTGGCTAATGCATTCTTCAATGTATTTATGAGCTCTTTCTTCTAATTCTCTCATGGCCATGATGTATGTTTCTACACTTCCTTTCGTTCTTTTAAGCATCTGTTCTAAATAGCACAATTTTTACTCTTCTATAAACCCCTGGCCAACCTTGCCTTGGTCATTGTAGGGATCGATGGCAAGCAGCACAGGCTTATAAGCCTTCTCATTTACGTCACGTAACTCCTCATGCACTTTATACATACAACGCTCTTTAGCAATTTGAGTCAAGACAACAAGCTTTTCCTCAATATAAGTGGAGAGTGTATTCGGCCTACTCATATTGTAGAGAAGTTGTACAAGTCTCTGTTCCTAATACAAAGCATACAAATTCTCACTAATTTTGACGAAAAATTCTTATAGAAAATTGCAAGATTTTTAATTCTAAATGCGAATAGAAAGAGTAGAGCTCATATTCTAGAGAAATACTACAAAATTTGTGCTCCAAGTATTTGCATACAAATTTTCACTAATTTTATATTCTTTTCCATAAAAATATTACATGTCATCCCTCATCCTTACTTTTTTTTCTAGAGAGAGCAGAGCTCATATTCTAGAGAAATACTAAAAAATTGGTTCATAAGGATTTTGTCATCCCTCATCCTCGATCTCGATCCGCTCAAATGCTCTTTGGTACTTATGCACCACATCCAACATCATACATGTCGAGTTCTATTGAGTCGGAATGCCCAAGCACAACATGGTAGAACATGAAATCTGAAGTTGTTTGGCTATTGCCTTAAACTTGCCAAACCTTTGGGGGGAAGCCCTCACATACCTCACAAGGTTGCAGATTTTGGTAATGGAATCATCAACGTCCTTCAACCCCTCAACGACTACACATGTATAAACTCATCTTTGACAAACTTTGGTAATTATACGAGCACAACATCGAACATGTATAAACTCATTTTTATGAATGATATCATCTTTTACTGTCGTATTCCACTTGAACCACTCAATTGCAGTGTCATTGGTACTGATATTGTTAATTGTGATACAAAGGACTTTTTGGATTCCCCAGTCATTCATTCAGTCATCCATCGCCGCACCAATGGATGCACCCCTGTGGTAAATAATTTCTTTAAATCCAATAATCCGCTTATGCAGCGTCCACTCACTGTCTACAAAGTAGGTTGTGATACACATGTAGTTGACATTTTATATGAACGTCTATGTATAAGTCGTAAATGACATTATCTAGTCAATGGTAATAAACATCTACTTCATTTTTGTCATCTCCTTCGCATAACTCAAAGAAAAACAAAACACGAAAAATTGTTGTAGTATAGGTTGATTGAGGATCTAATTTAATGCTTGTTAGGCTTACATATGTGATATTTGAAATCCAACTTGTTGATCATTTTGTCAACCAAACTAGCTAATTTGTGGACAAAAACTTGCTCCGTGTTTACATACTATGACTATGAGTACTTTGATCAATGACCTGTTCAGCACCCATCTCATGATTTCTTGTGGCTAAGATACATTGATTAGCTAGCTATACGTTTGAAAATTTTAGAAGTGGTTAACTACTTCTAGTTGGGGACAATTAAATTAATTATCTGTAATTTATAGACGGGATCGAGGACTTAAACAATAGTGTAGATGGTGAATAAATATACATGGGGCTAGAAGCCTATAACTTATTTTTCCAATTAATTCATATACATATATATATGTACACAAATTCAAACTAAAGATTAATTGAAGATATATCAAAATTAATTAAAGCCTAGCTAGATGGAAACAGACAAATCAAATCTTTGTATGGGTTGTTGCTGGTTTGAGAAACATCACATATTGCTTTGTGCACGTGACATGTGCGTCCTAAGTCTATCTAACCAGCTAGCTCATGGGCTCAAAATGCCTTGTATCATATATATTCCAAGATATATAGATAGATGAAGTTTTCCATGAATACCAATTAATGAAAGTATGCTTCATGAATGTTATCATTCATGCATTATTGTACCCTTTAGAATAAAACAATTCACAGTTTCATTTTCACAAACACCTTCCCTGCATACACTGGTGCCATTCCTGTGATTTCACAGTGTTCCACATTTACAAGTAACCTAACATTTACAAGCAATCCATTTCAAAACACCTTCCATGCATACACTTTCACTCCATCGTAATCTATCCCATTTTACATTTACAAGCAACCCAACAGCCAACAACTAGACCCAAACAATTGTTATAATGTAAACTTACCGTGACTTGGTGGATGTAGATATTTTGGATGCTTCCAAATGATGCTTTCAGTTTCAAGCAATGTAATTTTCGGGCGTGATGTATATGGCAGTGAATGCAAACAGACAATGTAGACGATGACAAAGGCTGAACGGTGTAGACGAAGGCAAGATCAGTGGATCACGACAGCAAACAGGAATGGAGCAACAGAGACTCAAAGATGGAAGTGGGATTCTGCGAACAAAGAAGATTCAAAAGAATGGAGAGAGTGAGGGGAAGAAGAAGGAAGAAGGGGGGTCCTGCATTTTGGACCCTCGTGTGAAGAAAAGACGTCGTTCCACACTAAGTGAAATGGCGCCATTTATTTTTATTTTTATTTACTTACTGCCACAAACTTGACATACAACGCGAAAATTATGGCAACAGGACACCAGGCGAAGAGACAATACGACAGCTAGAGTGCATGGCACAAGAGGGATCCACACTAGTAATGGCCATAGAAAAGGAACATGCGCAGTCCTGTGGGGAACCGCCTAACAGGGCTGAAAAGACCAGCAATTCTGCAAGTACCACTAGATAGACCAAGATCGAATTGAAGACTGGTACACCTTGACGTGGAGGATGGAAGAGCTAGAAACCTTGTTGGCTCAATGCCACACAAGGGACCAACGTCCCGTGTACTGAGGAAACGGGTGCGCGATACCTTAGTAGAGTGAAAGTCCCAAAAGGCATAGGACGGGGAGAGAGACACCTTGAAGCCCACCTAGTCCGGTCTCGACCTTTCCAGAAAACACTATAGGTGAAATCCACACCATAGCAGGTGGGTACACAGGTGGCAGCCAGACCTCCTTAGGACGGAAGGCCCATGCTCGCAAGGCCCGGTACGAAGATGTATTCATGGTCGAAAAAGCCCCAGCAAGGTAGAGACGGTGCACAAAAGGCATCGTTATTACATTCGGCGAGGAAGATGATGAAGGGATGTTCCACCCCCACAATGATGTCGTAGTATTGACCTTGTAAATCACCAACTTTGTGACGTAGAGGATCTTGACTGATAACGGCAACTCCGCCGATATGCTATTCCAGAACACGTTCACCAAAATGGGGATTAACCCTGATTATTTGCGCCTAGCCTCAATCCCACTCAAGGGGTTCTCCGGAGACATGGTCTAGTCGGTCAACGCGATCACCTTTTTAGTTTTAGCCGAGAAGGCCCCCAGGAACTTTGCAACAATGATAGACTTCTTGGTGGCGAAAGCCCCGTCGTCATACAATGCAATATTGGGATGACCCATTAACAACCTAAAGGCAATAACATCGACTTATTACCTAATTATGAAGTTCCCCACCAATGATGGAGTCGAAAAAGTTAAAGGGGGAACAAGTGCTCCCTCAAGAATGCTATGCTCAGGAACTGAAATGTGGAGGGAAATACATGAGAGCACTTGAGGAAGCGACCCACCTCGTGGGACCTCCACCACCGCCCCACCTAGTTGACTGGGAGGAAGAGGTCCGAAATAAGCAAACCTCTAGTACTCATTCCCGTAGATCCCATGTGGTTTGAATACACCATAAGAGTCAGGACCAAGATGGGGCCCAAGATAAGGCAAGCTATGAAACAAAGCCTCATCGAGCACCGAGATGTGTTCACATGGAGCCGTGAAAAGATGCCTCGAATTGACCACGCGATCATTGAAAATTGCTTGTGTGTCGATCCTGAGGCCAAAATAGTTCGACAGATATGCAGGAGTTTTAGTGCTGAGAAGTATACCATTATAGCTGAAGAAGTCAATCCCTCTAAGCGGTGGGATTTATTTGGGAGGCACACTACCTTGAGTGGCTATCCAATGTCGTGTTGCTGAAGAAACCAAATGGCAAGTGGAGAGTGTGCATTAACTTTACTGATTTAAACAAGGCTTGCCCTAAGGATAGCTTCCCGCTACCCCATATCGACTTGATTTTCGATTCCACAACAGGCCATCGATTACTCAATTTCATGGATGCCTACTCAGGATAAAACCAAATCCGTATGAACTCGGATGGCAAGGAGAAAGCGAGACCAAGCACTCTTTTGTTACCGAGCTAAAAAATGCAGGGGCAACGTACCAACAACTAGTCAACCAGATGTTCAAGGATCAAATAGGTCGCAACATGGAGGTATACGTGAAATAGTTTGCTGGTCAAGAGCAAAAGGCCTAAGAATCATCTAGCCGACTTGCGAGAAGCCTTCGCTGTCCTGCAACGGTACAAGATGAAGCTCAACCCACTGAAGTGTGCCTTTGGGTAGAGTGGGGAAAGTTTATGGGCTTGATGGTCTCTAAACGGGGAATCGAAGCCAACCCGGAAAAGGTCGTAGCAATAATGAACATGCCTCCTATGCGAAACATCAATGAGGTGCAAAAGGTGGCCGGGTGAGTGGTTGCCTATTCGGTTCATCTCTCATTGAACATAAAAATGCCAGCCGTACTTCAAAGTCCTATGGAAGGCGCAAAACTGGAATGCCGAATGAGACTAGGCTTTCAGTAGATTGAAGGAATATTTGGCTAACCCCCCACTCCTCAGCCAAGCAAAACTTGGGGAAAACCTAGTTTTGTATTTGTCAGTATCAAGACACGCCATCTCGACAGTTTTGGTTTGGGATAAAGAGGGCCGGCAATAGCCAGTATACTACACAAGCCGAGCATTTCGAGGAGTCGAGGCACGTAGGGACATGATGGCATTTGCGTTGGTGATCACAGCCAAGAGGCTAAGGCCATACTTCCAAGCCCTTTCGATGAAGATGCTCACCGAAACACACTTCAAGAAGGTCTTGCAAAGATCAGACATCTTGGGCTGCCTAATGAACTGGGTTGTTTAATTGAGCGAGTTTGACACAGAGCACCTCCCTCGCATTGTAGTGAAGGGACAAGTGTTGGTAGACTTCGTAGCTAAGTTCGCTGACTTCTTGGTGGAAGTACTGACAACACCCATAGGAAAGCTCTGGTAGGTCTTTGTCGATGGTTCATCCTGCTGGGCTGGCGAGGGAGTAGGGGTTCATATTGTCACAGAGTTCGGCGAAGAACACAACTACGCAATCAAGCTTGCCTTTAAGACAACAAATAATGAAGCTTAGTATGAAGCGCTGCTGGCAGGATTAGCGATGGCCAAAGTACTAGTAGTGGTGGAGATAGAGAGCAAGGCAGGCTCCCAAGTAGTCATTAGCCAAGAATAGGGTGAGTTTGCCACGAACGGTGAAAAGCTGAAGAAATTTGGCCTTCTTTGGTTACTAATCATAATATATAAAACGTATAGAAAGGAGACAAAGCATTGTAGAGGAAAAACTTTTGTTTTGAAGAATTATGTGTTATAGATATATAGATTAATATGTTACAAAAAAATCCTAAGTTTGGTAGGGATGAGACACGAGGAAAAGTGTGTTATAATTACAAAATAACTCATGGTAAAATGGATGGAAGGCTTTGATATTCTTTAAATGAATATATGATGAAATTAATTAAGATAACATCTTTAGGTGCTCGACTCCTCCCTCAACCACTACTAATTAGCCTTCTTCAATCTATTTCTCTGGTTTCCTGTTTTTCTATTTTCTTTTTCTTCCACTAGTTTGGAAATGTCCATTTGTCGCCTTTCAGTCTTCAGACAGCCACACGGGTCCCACCATTGTGTTCGTCGACATCCCTCACCTCATGTATTCTCTCTTTTAGTTTTAATGCAAGTTTGTTGAAAAGAATTAAGATAACATTTGATGTAACGTAACAAAAACAAAGCAAATCTCGTTGAGAATTATATTCGGAATGGATAAAGATGACAATTGAATAGGGCTGTCAAGAAATAGGTTGTAATTTTTGTTGGAAAAGATTTAAATGAAATTGGATCTTTGCTTCAAAGGCATGTAATAATACATATTTCCTTAAGACAATTTTTGCCTCCTCTAATTTAAATTGATTGGTGTGCATTGCATTAAGACAAAATGTCTCCAGGATACAATGAAGCTCAGAAGAACTATTTTGTTGTTTGATTGTATTCTACACTTAACAAAATCAAATCAGAATACCAAAGTATTTGTAACTTAAACAAGAACTTAATAACCATTAACAAAAAACAATGGAATAATAAATAAAAGTGAAGGAGAAAGAGGAGCATTTTGGGACTAGCTCCATCACCAAAAGGACCAAAGATGGAGGAGCTTGTCCTCCCCTGATGCCTTGGTAGAGGAGAGATGAGGGGGAGCAAAAGAGGGCTGGTCGAGATAGGGACGCGTTCACCTGCAGGGGTACGAAGGGCGGTCATGGCAATTCATGGATCTCTTTTGTTCCCATTTCGAAGAGGACGAGGCAAGCCTCTTATGATCGTGACACAGAACTACTTCCCAAACTCTAAAGGACATGCGTTCGATGAATCGTGATTGGTCCAGAGAAATAAGGAAGCGGTCAATGTTCACCTAGGTGAGAAGGGCATCATACCAAGTCGCTTATGGGTTCTCCTTAACCCATGAGTAAACGAAAGCCAAACGGTAAACTTAGTGAGGAGGGGGATCACCTCGAGAGAACCACTGCCCAAATGGTAAGCACTGGAAACTCACCTCGCTTCACTTCACCTACAAGGCACTCCCAGCCGGTCCCAAAAACAAAGTAAACTTCCTACTTCAATCCTTGATGTGTGAAAAGCAACAATCCAGGTGTGCCACTCAGAGGCCCGTCCACACACAGAAGCTGCACATATTCCCTTGTTGCGGCCCAACGCTTGGGAGTGAAGGAATTTGTGAGTTGTAAGGTTTGGGTACTCGTCGTTTGTAGGTTCTAGGGTCAAGCACCACACCGAGCAGCATGACAATAATATCCTCTAGGCGTTCGGAAGAAGCCAGGACAGGGCTAGACCCAAGAAGTCCAGGACATAGCGAAGGGGTGGCAAAAAGGAAGTCGTAGCCCCATTGAGAACATGATGGTGTAAAGGTCCACTTGCTCAGCAAAACCCTCCAAGTCCATAACGCCCTGATACGGATCAGGTAGGACCTATTCCACAGAGTCTAGGACTCCGTGTAGATCTCACATAGAGTTAATGTCTGACACAGTGGTGGGGCGGACTAGAAGTGCACCGCAAAGCATCCTATTTGAAAGAACCCACATCGTTAAGGCCGTCGTGTGACCCACAAACTTGGCGAGAGGCGGGAGCTCCGTTGGGAACCCACCACAAGCACCGCCATGAAAGGTACGATGAGAGGGCATCTATGGTTGTGTGATATTTAGAGGATAAGAAAAAAAGGAAGACAACTATGAAAAGTATAGAAGGAAAGACAGGATGGAGGTATGCACATGAACTAGTGGGACCAACAGAGAGGAACAATAGGTGACCATATGGAGTAAGCAAGATAAGGAAGGAAAGCGATGGTTTGGAACCTACGCTTCCCCCTAGGTCTACAAGTTTCACAAGCCACAGGAGGAAACGTGTGATTCTATGAAATGAGTTAGTTGAAAGAACGTAGGGAAAAGGGAATAGATAGAGGTTACTCTATCTAAGGGGGGATAATCATGACAACGGGTCGACAAAGAAAGATAAAAAAAAAAAAGAGGAAAATATGATGAAATTCCCGTCACACACGTGTGTGGCAAGAATTCACGGGGTAACTATAAAACCAAAAAGCGCTTTGAAAGATAAGAGCCTAACCAAGCTTGTTAAAAAAGCCTACCAGACTAAGCTCTGCATGTACAAAGGTAAGGTTGTGCAGATGGCCCTAAGGTTTTCCATTTAGAAATTAGGACAAGGTCACCAAAGGGAAAATGGCTGCCCACCTCCCTTCGGGAAGGCCGTGGTGAGAGGAAAATTTGCTGAACTGCAAACCTACACTCGTTAGGGAGGACTCGTGGAGATCCACAAAGGGCCCACCTCATTAAATGCGATGATACATCCACTAGAAAAAGAGCCTACATGACTAATTCGTCCGTGTCAAGGAGGGTTCACCGAGACCCTTAGCAAGGCATGCTGCATCAAATGCACTAACTAGTACACCAACTTGAGAAGGCAAGTCCAAAATTGGCCAGAGTGGCCTTGGAACCCAAAGAGGTTACCGCATTAAATGCAATAGTATATCCCCTCTGGAAGGTGTCAACCACTGAACTGGCAGGGCCCCCCATGGGAGCTATGATACAATTACGAAAAGGAAGAGAAATCTAAAGTTATGTTCATATTCTCTTATACTTTCTCCTTTCTACATAATCATTGACCATAAATTTGGTATGAGCTAACTTAGGCATGTAGCATCCTTTGGCCAAAGAGGCTGCACTAGCCTTCTTGATTTTAGGAGGGAATAATTTATCTAGAATTGAGTGGGTGAGGGTGAGAAACATGTCCCTAACAATTTGAACTTGACAACACAAGATTACAACCCTTAATCTCATTTTGCCTTTTGCCCACACACTCACTCACTCTCTCTCAATTGTGGTTCTACCCCAACTGTAGACCATTTTTGGCCCTTCAAAGTTCATTTCCTCTACTATTGAAATCCCTTATTCTTTCATCGTCCAATATATGTGCCATGACACATTTATAGTATTTATTTATTTAATTTTTGAATAGTTGGTCTTGATGTAGTGATTTTTCATTTTCGTTTTTGAATTTATTGTCATGTTAATGGAATTGTTGCTTAGAAATTGATTTCTTAGGCCTAACTTGAAGAAATCATCGATGTTGCCACACATTTTAGGTCGGGGGTGTTTTGTTGAGGGTTTTTTCATAAATACAACATGCAATGCACATGAAATTGGCTTGGCGTCTTATGTCTATGCATTCTTTGTGGTCTCGCTTCCATATGTCCAAATATGGGATAGGAAGACATATCTCATTGATGACATCTCAATGGTCTGGTTCGAGACTCTGGAGATCTATGGTTTCAGTTATTCCGGATGTTTGTGAAGCTACCAAAGTCAAGGTCATGGGCCTCATTCTAGTTTGATAGATGGTTTATGGATGGCCCTTTATGCGATATGGTTGATATGGTGGGGAATCCTTTTTTGCAAATAAAAGATGTTTAGTCTGGTGATACTTGGAATTTGGAATTGTTTAAACAACTAGTAGGGGAGGAGCAGGCGGAGGAAGTAAATCGTAGTACTTGTGCAATCAGGCCTGGGAATGATGTGCAAGTATGGAAGCCAGCTCAGGATGGTTGGTTCACTTCGGCTAGTGCATGGGAATTAATTTGAGTCAAGGGCAAGCGACATCCGTTGATGGATTGGATTTGGAATAAGCACTTGCCAAAAAAGATTTCGGTTTGTATGTGGAGAGCCTGTTTTAGGGGTTTATCTTTTGATGATAGAGTGCAATCTCGTGGAGTAGTTATGGCTTCAAAATGTGACTATTGTAGCTCGCCAAAGATGGAAACGTTGGACCATGTCCTTGCATCTGAAGAGGTTGCACAATAGGCCTGCGCATGGCAGTAGTGGCGCTAGGGGTATTTTGCTTCCATGCAAGGACTTGGTGGAACGAAGTTAAAGTTTGGACGTCCTGTGCAAAAACATCCACCAAGAGAGGTTTATTGATTGGTTTACTACCAATCATTCTTACTTGGTGTCTGTGGCAAAGACGCTGCAAAGCTTAGATGGAAGGAACCCTGGAAAATGTAGCGGGTGTCTGGCGAGCCATTCGGTTATGGTTAGGCCAAGTAGTTAATGAGATTGATGATAAAAAAGCTTTAGCACCTATTGATGAACAAATATTTTGGGCCATGGACATTCGGATCAATCACCGTTTAGTTAAGAGAGTAGTGTTAGTAACCAGGTCGAAGCCATCGTGCATTTGGTGGAAGCTGAATGTGGACGGTAGTTGTAGAGGGAACCTAGGAAGATGTGGTAGTGGAGGAGTGTTGCGGGATCATAGGGGTGAGATACAAGGAGATTTTCCACTCAGTTTGGTTTCGGCACAAACACTGAGGTTGTGTTGAGAGCATTATTGCAAGGGGTGGTGCTATGCAAAGAGTTGGGTTGTAGACAGGTTAATTTGGAATGTGATTCCAAGGTGGTGGTAGACTGGCTTGCTACCCGTCGCTGCAATTTGTGGTACTTATGGGAGTTTTAGGATGCTCTTCTACATGAACTAGAAGGTATTAATTTTTAGGTGGTACATCGATTTAGGGAAGGCAACCAAGCTGCGGAATATCTTGCAAGAAGAGGTGAAGAGGGTCTAACCTAGAGGTTTGTCATAGGTGAAAGTTTACCAAGTCTTTTTAGGGGCATTATCAGATTAGATAAATAATGGGGCTTCCTAGCATTAGAAATTAAATTTGTTGGCTCCGTTTGTTTATTTGGAGGGTTTGTTTTGTATGGTTTTTGGTTTTGATTTTGGTTTGTGATTTTGTGGTTGATTGTATTCCAAGGTTTTCCTCCACCCCGAGTAAGGTTTATCAAGAAAAGTAGAGGTGCCGTCCTCTTTTATTAAAAAAAAAAAAAAAATTCGAAAGATTTCATGATTTTGCAAATGGCGGTATGCATAAAAAGACTTTTAGGACAAGAAAAGTTACAACAATTTGAACATTTGCGTCTCTGTGAGTGATTTAATGATGTTGATTTAAAGAGGAAAAAAGAATATAGAGGAAAAACAAAAAACCGACGAGTAAATAAAAGTCAACATTTGCTCTAACTCCAAGTCCTTATCAATATTGTACGTCTCCATTGATGATGTGGTCCATTTATGATCAGCATTTATCATATTCGTCCCTTTCGGAAATAGCTGTATTCTATTGTTCAGAAATGACTTTCACCCAAAGACGAACAATGTTAGTCGTATGGTCCATTTCATAAACAACTCTACTTCGGAAAAGATTTTCAGGTCTAAGAGATTAAAGAGGTGACATTTTTTCCAAGCCCAACGTCACTGCGCTTGACATTTTTTCAGTCACCATTACGTTTGAAGATTGGTCCGTTAACGTTCGAATGGAAATTCGAATGTTGATAGTAATTAACATTCGGATGTATAAACGTTCGAACGTAAATATGATACGTTCCAACTACAATCAACGGACGTCAACTTCTGTCATTTGAATATCAATCGGTCAGGTTGTCGTTCGAACGTTCAATTGGACGTCTGAACATTACTTTCTGTGACAGATCTCAACCGTCACAAAGAAAGGGAATGTTCAAACGTTAAACCAAACGGAGCACCTCCAACCGTCACAAAAAAATATTTTTAGTGACGGTTCAACAGTAAACCATCACCAATTATTTTTTGTGGCGCACATTAGGTGATGATCATAGTGACGGTTTCAAACCGTCACCAAATATCTTTAGTGACATTTTGGTGACGGTTTCCTCTGTCACAAAAGACAAATTGTGTTGTAGTGTATGTAGCTTGTGAAACTTAACAAAATTATCCCTTTAGCAACGGTCACGAAGGCCTGATGCTATATATTCTATGGTTCTATTACCCTTCATTTTCCTCCTGGATGACATGGTGGATTATAAACTTATGTAACATATATATATATATATATATATATATATATATATATATTCTCCAATTAAAGGAATATAAACTTATAGAGCAAGATCAAGATGTTAATTATATCTGCTTGGAAAAGTATATATATATTTATATGTTATTTTCATGAAAAGCGAACAATTTGTATAAAGAAACAGTTTGATGATGAGACTGCGCCACAATCTGCTGAAAAATCTTTCAGAATTGATTATTTTAGATATTATATATATATATATATATATATATATATAGTAGATCAAGCTTTTCAATCAACTAAAAATAGGTTCGAACAAGTTACACTATATGAAAATATTTTTGGTTTTTTATTCAGGTTGAAAAAACTAAGATCTTTAGAGGATGATGATTTGAGAAAAAAGTTTCTTAGTTTGGAAAGTTTTCTAAAACATGGTGAATATTCTTGGTTTTGACTTTTTTTCAGAATTAAAAGTATTAAAAAAAAGGTTTTGCAAATAGATACTAGTCTCCAATAGCAACATTAGATTATATTAAAAAGTTATATTCTTTTCTAATTGCATGCATTGCTTATAGAACATTATTGACAATACTTGTGACCGTTGCACCCGAAGAAAGAAGCTTTTCAAAACTAAAATTAATAAAATCATATTTACATTCAACTGTGTCACAAGAAAGATTAAATGGGTTGCCATTTTATCTATCGAAAATGGAAAATGCTGGGGATCCCGCTGGAGCTCTCGCTTCAATTTTTTTTTTTTTACTTAGCATTGTGAATTTTCTTCTTTCTTAATCACTCAGGGAAAAAAACAATAAAAAAAAAGGAGTGGGAGCTCCCAATGGGATCCCTAGCATTGTCCATAAAAAATAACATATTAAAAAATATTGAGTATAAAAATTTGATAAGTAATTTTGCATCTCAAAAGGCAAGAAAAATGATATATAACATTTCGTGATAATACGTAGCCTTGCCGCTATGGTGGTCTGCTAATGATGTGAGGAATAACACTGCTAGATAATGCGTAGCCTTGCCGTATGGCTGTCTAAGCAATGAGAAATTTCATTCCACATTGTTATTCAAGAGTGCTGCAATTAATTACACTGATAAGGGCACGAGTTAAAACACAAAATAGGCTAAAATGGATGCACAAATAGTCTTATGATCCATCTTAGCCTATTTCGTGTTTTAGCCTGAGCACTCACCCGTGTCCCAATCAATTTAATTCAATAAAACATGATTCATATATAAATAATTCAATAAAAGATAATAAGTCACTCTTAATTTGTAAAATCTTATTATTCGATATTTATTACATTTGACTATGAGAACAAACATCAAGATTAACACACTGCACGAAAAACCTAATGAAAAATGGAAAATATGGTTTGTGTAACTGTAAGTGCAAGCAATAAGAAAGCAGCCAGCGATGAAATCCATGCCCAAGGACTGTTGAAATAATCACGCCTTAATTTTGCCATCCATTCATTACAGCGTCTACGACAATGGATGTTCACATCCATGATAGTTCTAGCATAAATGTTGGTTGAAAATCTGACATAGTGACCAAGCTTGTTAAACATGGTGGAAATAACTTCATCATCACCCAAATTATTATGGATAATTCCTCTTCGGCGGAGTAACTCAACATCCTTCGGAGTGTTAATGAGATGATCCATGAAGTGCACATAGTTGTAGACGTAATTCACATCATTATCTCGATGACAGTATTGCTCATATGCAATTAGATTTCGTAAGTAAGTCTCTGTATGATCTTCTATGCTCAAAGGTGAAATCTCCATTAGCCCATTGTTGAACTTTATGGAAAACACATTAGATTTCTCTGCCTTCTTGAATTTGATTCCAGCCTTTGCAAGCTCTGTGGCACCATGTATGTTCCTGGCTTCAATCTCTCTAAGAGCAAGTAGACGCTTAAATTCCTTTGCCTTGTTGAATTCGACTCCAGCCTCATGAAGCTCTTTGTCCAAACGTACTGACTTCCGGTTTTCAATTTTGTTGAGACAAAGTAGATGCTTCAATTTCTCTACTGTCTTTAATTCAATTCCATCTATTTGCGTCCCTGTTTCAGACGGTTTTGAGTTCTGGTCTTCATTCCTATTTTGATCCTGTAGATCCTTAAATTTCTTTGCCTTGTCAAATTCAATTCCAGCCCCTTGAAGTTCAGTGGCATAAGGTATTGTTAACCAGTTCCAAATCTTATATGCATCATCCTTAAATTTATTTGCCATATTGAATTCAACTCCAGCCTTCTGAAACTCTGAGCCAAACGGAATTGATTCCCAATCTTCAATCTCTGCCATATTGACTTGGAATCCAGTTTTCTGAAATTCGCTGGTGTAAAAAATTGCCTTCCTCATATTTTGCATTTTTGCAAGTAATGGAATGATACCTTCACGAATCAGACCAAATAGGCGCTTAAATATCTCAGCCTCTTGACGTTCTCTCGTATGATCTATTTCCGTATCAAGTAATGAAATACCAATGGTTGCATGTATGAGACCAAGGAGATGCTCAAACTCTGTGTTCTTGAATCTGAACCCAACCTTTAAACGTTGACATACCATCTCTAGAAGCGAAGGGGTGAGAGCTTCATGCACCAAACAAAGTAGATGCTTAATCTTTTCGGTTGAATTATAGCTTGATGCATCGACATTCCATTCAAATGGTAAAAAGTGAGAGAAAAAATTGAGGGCAAGATCATTAAGTCGTGTCTGGATAACCTGAGCTATGGAGGTAGAGCTTTCAACTCTAATTCCATCTTTCTCCTCATCGATATCGATAACGTGTTCTCCTAACTTTTTGGATCTGTTATGAAGTAGTGTGTTGTTACTCTCACTCATCCCGAACAATTTATCCAAAATAAAGAATGGAAGTTGATTTTCAAATAACAGTAGATCACGAGCTATTCTAGAAAGCACCCACTTCATTTGAAAGATTGGGTCATTTAAAAGAGCTCCAGTTTTATACGTGTGGAACAACTCAATAATGAAACACCCATCAAGTACCATCATTTCTACAAACTCCTCTGGGGTGTGGCTGATGTGTTCTCCATAGCAATTATGAGCTCTTTCTTCCAATTCTTTCAAGGTGGCAATATATGTTTCTACATTTCCTTTCGTTCTTTTAAGCATTTGATGTAGATAGCGCAATTTATGCTCTTCCATAAACCCCTGGCCAATCTTGCTTTGATCATTGTAAGGACCGATGGCAAGTAGCACAGGCTTGTAAGCCTTCTCGTTTACGTTACGTAACTGCTCATGCACTTTATACATACAACACTCGTTAGCATTTCTACTCAACCCAGCATGCATTCCCTCAAATTCCTTAATACGAGCGGATAGTGTCTTCTTGCTCATTTTGTAAAGTAGTACAAGTCTTTGTTCCTAATACAAACCATAAAATTTCTCGATAATTTAACAAAAGTTTCTAATAGAAAAATGCAAGCTACTAAATTGTTAATACGAATAGAGAGCAGACCTCATATTCTAGAGAAATAGTACAACTATCTACTCCATGTATTTGCATACAAATTGTCACTAACATGTAACAACTAAGACAAATTATGCTTTCCACTAAACTAGATTGGATGATTTCATTAGCTTATCTTGTGCCATTAAGGAAGATGTATGAAAAACATGCTTTTTTAATAGGATTAATGTAAGTGTTTTAAGGGATACTTGTCAATTTCTTCCATTCCAATATAAAAGGTGCAAAGGCTTGAAATCAAGCATCCCTTTGTCTTGAGGTTTCTTTCTTCCATTCCAATATAGAAGGTGCTAAAGCATTAGGGGAGTGCCTTACTATCAAGGACTTCCATTCACCAACATGGAAGACTATATGTAAATTCTACCCATAATTCATAAAAAAAGCCAATGAATTATTCAAGATGGTTGAAGTTCTTTTCGATTTAGGAACTCCTTAGTTCATAAGGGTTTTGTCATCACTTATTCTCATTTACAAGTCAAAGATCCATGCTCAACCACTAGATGGTGCATCCCAAATGTTCGGGCACTCAATAAAAAGCTTTAGGAGGTAAACAAATTCTCCATCAGACTGCTGCAACAAGGAACATAAACTAGAGTATGGAATGATACTCTAGATTAGGGTGAAAGATTTTTGGTCTGGACTGGAAAACTGACTAGATCAAACAGTTCCGTCCGAGCCAAACCAGATCGAAAATAATGGTAGTCGGTCTCGATCCATAGTATATGAGAATTTTGGTTTTCGGTCTAGTGCCAGGCAATAGCATTTTTGGACCGGACTGAACCTTAATGTTCAAATATAAACTCTAAGTTCCCTCTACTCATTTTGTATTTGTGTTTCTTTAATAGATCAAGATGGTCATATGAGCGGTAAGTTTTTAATGCACCAATAGCATTAATATTTTCTTTATCATTACGCCCTCCATTAACTTGAAACATTAAATCGCAACTAAAAGAACTTAAAAAAAAAATAAAAAACTTAACACCTAATTATTCAAAAAATTTAAAAATAAAATATAAAAATAAATTTAAACTATTTATGCAAGAGTAGAAGAGATTAAATTTCATAGATCATTGCAACCACCGTAGGATATATAGATGGTTCATATATAGAACCATTCTAAAACTTTGGGCGTAAACCTTGGGACACTAACTTTTTTCTTTCATTAAAATGCTGTACGTGTAATATTTGTAATAACAACTTAATTATATACACGTAAGTATATATAGACAGAGGAACGTACGTACCTGGAGAAACAAGGAAATGGAACGAACTTGCTAATTTGTTGCTCCGATATTGATCTTCGTTGTTCGGTGCTGCACTTTAATATTTTTTAATCGAAAAAGCCTAAAGGATAGATTATTATATAAAGGCCAAAGGGAACGTTGGCTTAGACCTAGACTCTGCTAGGCCTCGTTCGTCAGCTGTGTGACGTGTGATCCCTGACGTTAGATTTAAAGATCTAAAGCATTTCTTAAACATATAATAAAATATTTTCTTTTTCAATTTTTTTTTTTACTAAAGAAAACAAAGATAAAAAGAAGACAACGCATTGCAAAGAAAAGAATCAAAAGATCTTGTTTCCAAAATATAACCACCAATTTTACGTTAATTCGTTTTATGGGTTGTCAAATAATAAATATTACATCATATGGATTAATTCGAATACAATCTGCTTAATTAAATGGATTAAATCTTAATAAGGGTCCATTTGAAAATACAGATATTTTTAAAATATTTTACTTTTACTCACAAACAGTTGAATATTATTTATAAATTATTTACTATTATTTATAAATTATTTTACTATTATTTATAGATGATTTAAAATATTCTTAGTCTGAATATGTAATACAATCCACATGAATAACGGATGACACGTCATCAACTGCAACAGAATGGAGTGAAGTGTACGAAAGCTGAAAGGAATAACAGAAGGACGTACATAAAGGTTGGATTCCATACTTGGAGAGTAAAGATTCATTCAGTTCTTGATTATCTGTTTCTTGTTTTCAATTTTACTTGTTGCTGTGGTAAGGAATTAAGCCCGTAACACACCACTCGGTAAGGAGAAGATGAAAGAAACAGGAATCCAGCTCCTGCAAAATAGGAGAATAAAGTTCGGTGTTTACTTTAGTCAAAGTTACAACACGAATGTTCTTTCTTTTGCCCTTTTCTTCTCTCCCAAGTGTCGTATCACTACCAAAGTTAGGATTTTGTAGGACGAGAATGTCTCCCGGGCCGACAAGACGAATTGATTTTTATATCTATAACATTGAGCGGTATTACTCTGCCGTAGCACAGCTGAAGTGAATATATTAGGTCAAATTGATTTTTTTATTATTTTAAAACATTTTTAAAAAATATAAAAATATATTAATATATAAATACTTACTTTCTTAATTATTAAATAAAAAATAAAATAAAATATATCAACTATCAAAATGAAGAGACAAATTGAATAGACAAAATATCATTTTTTTCTATAACATTTAGTTTTTTGAAATAAGAGTTTTCCTCTACTATGCTTTGTCTCCTTTCTCTATATTTATTATTATTATTATAATAAATAAAATTAAATATATATATTTTTATTATATATTTTTTTTCACTTTACATCTTAAATTCGTCGACATGTCACACTGCTGACTAGGCCTACCAGAGTCTACTTGTTCGCTCTAATTTAGTGGTGCAGAAGAAGGCTAGCTGCTGCATCTGCTACATCCTCGGGAATGACTCCGACTAATTATTTGATATTTTTTATTTTATTTTTTATAATATTTTTTCATATCTAAATAATTTTTTTTTAAAAAAATTCATAATATCATTAAAAGTATTTCTTTAATCATTAAATAAAAAATAATTAAAAATAATAATATCAAAACCCATCCTCGGTGGATTTAAGTTTTCTCCTAAATAATATGCACTCTAGGCCTTTTCCGTTAAGCCGAAGACAATCATCTACAGGTTGAACAACAAAACAAAGCAATTTTCGTTAGAGAAAATATACTTACAACTGTAAATTGTGTAACCGCCGCGTAATCACTTTGAAAAAAATGAATAAAACATGAGACCCACATGAAAAAAAATAATTTTTTAATAGTAGACTCCACTCTTTTTCAAATCGATTACGCGGCGGTTACGCACTTCACGGTTATATATAGAATTACTCTTTCTGTTATACTCACGTGTAGTTGAGTTGTTATTATAAATATTACACAACATTATAACGAAAGAAAAAAATTAGTATCTCTACGTTACGGGCCTTTAAAACTGAATGAGTAACTGGTGTGTCAACTGGAAAATACGCCAAATCGTATTTACGTGCTTTAGCTATGTTGATTAATTTTGTGAAAGGATGAACGTAGTTCTTTTAGGAGGAGCCCGCTTCTACAAACATAAGTTTGTGAATAATTCTAAGATGGCTTTATTGATAACACTTTTTAGGACATTTTCACCGGTTTAGAAGCTCACTGGGTATCAGCTTGAACCCAGCCCAAGGGTCCAAGATTGCTCATGAAGCAAGGCGCCTACAAGAAAAAGTAATCAATTGGTTGATGGGACGAACTTGATTAACATCGCTCGACCACACTCCGATCATGGGAACTAGTACAAGGCAGAGTGAAAAATACAGAGAACCCTCGATCCTCTGACATGAAAATATCGACGGACAACTAAAGATAAAACAAGGTCAGAAAACAAAGTCTCAATATGTTATAGAGATACTTTTACATAGATGCTTTCTATATCTAGATGGTATAGTAGATAAATATCTTGGCTGTAAATAGAATTAATGTGTAAATAAATAGATAATGTGTATGGTAAAACTAGCAGTAGTAGAGAACGTGTTCAGTAAGATAAATAGATAACATGTACAGTAAAACTAGCAACAATTAAGCGTTGGAACCACGCTGAACAGACAGTGCTCGGTTGTAACCCTTTTCTATATAAATGAAGGAAAACAATGGAAAGAGGTATTTAGATCAACATTGACATGGTATCAGAGCTTTTGCTCTGATTATCGTTTCTCTGTGGTCTTTATCCTTGAGAGTTTCTGAGTTGCGACAGTAGGAATTGATTTCCTTCTCTGTTCATGCAAGTTGGTAAGTTTCTAAGTTTGTGGTGAGTGTTTTCTCACACGTCTGTTGAGTTCCGACTTGTGGGCTCGTCACCTTGGTGGCTTTAAGGCTGTCGGCAAGTTCTGTGTGGTGGTTCTCCGTGATCCTGTTTTGGGCAGTGTAGTTTGGTGCTTGTCGGTAGTTTCTGGGTAGTTTCTGATGGCTGAAGACGTGCGGGTGTCTCCTTTGGTGAGTATCGGCAACTTCCGTGGAGGTTTTTGTGGCGGTCTGAAAGTTTCTTGGTGGCTGTGTTGCAGTCGGCTCTCTCTAGGTGGTTTTCTATAATTTTCTGGGTGAGTATTGGCTCCCTTTGGTTCGTAAGTTTCTAGGTTGCTCTGCTTTGGTGAGTTTCTGGGTGGCTCTCCTTTGGTCCGTAAGGTATTTCTCTCCCCTTGTTTCGTGACTTTGAGTAATAGAAGTGGCTTTTATTTTCGTGACTTTGGGCCCTTTATTTTCAGTCTAGGCCTTTTATTTTGGACGTGGACTTATTTAGGACCTTCCCCCCCCCCCCCCCCCCTACCGTGACTTTGGGCCTTTTTCAATTTTGGCTTATTTTGGTCCAAATTTGAGTTAGGCTTGCCGCTTATTTGATCGAGTACTTGAGCATATTTTCTAAGTGTTTTTCATCATGTTTATTGAAAATAAAATTGTTTGCTTTACTGGAAAGAATTTTCCTACGTGAGAGTTTAGGTTTAAGATGTTTTTGAAAGGAAAAGAATTATCAAATCATATTGATTATTCTGTTAAAGTTCCCACTGATGAAAAAGAATTTGATCAGTGGGAGGTCAAGGATGCCAAGATAATCTCTTGGCTATTGGAGAAGATTGAGTCTCATCTTGTGACCAATCTTCGTTGTTTTACTATGGCTCAGGCTATGTAGGATTATCTTCACCGTATTTACCACCAAGATCATAGTGCTTGGAAAATCCAATTAGAATTGGAAATTAGTAATTATAGTCAAGACAATTTACCTATCGCACCATTTTATTCTGGTTTTATTAACCTTTGGTGCGAGTATTCTACCATTGTTCATGCTAAGGTTCCCACCTTCCTCAAAGGTTTGTCGGCTTCCCCGATCCTTGTATGATTTGAAACAGGCTCCGCGTACATGGTTTGACAAATTTCGCTCTAACCTACTTGCTTTTCATTTTACTCAGAGTCAGCTTGATTCCTCTCTTTTTCTTCGCAAGACTTCTGCTGGAATTGTATTTCTTCTCGTATATGTCGATGACATTGTAATCACTGGCTCCGATACTGAGTTAATTAAGCAATTACAATAGCATCTCAATGCCTCTTTTCACATGAAAGATCTTGGTCCCTTGCAGTACTTTCTTGGCCTTGACGTACAGCTTACTCCAACTGGTGCGTTGTTACACCAGCACAAATACACGCAGGACGTTATTTCATTGGGTGGTCTCCAACCGGGTAACTTTGTTTTTACTCCCATGGAGGTAAATTTTAAGCTTCGTCCGGAAGAAGGTGAGCTTTTATTAGATCCATCCATGTATCGACAGCTTGTTGGGAGTTTGAACTACTTGACGATTACTAGGCCTAACATTTTCTTTTATTGTACAGCAAGTTAGTCAATTTATGCAGGCTCCCCGACATCTTCATTTAGCTGCTGTCCATCACATTATCCAATATCTGAAGGGCACCTCTACACGCTGATTTTTCTTTCCTAAAAGATCTTTCTTACAGTTGGTGGGGTATAGTGATGATGATTGGGTCGAATATGCAGATACTCATTGCTCTGTTACTGGTTGGTGCATGTTCTTAGACAATGCACTCATTTCTTGGAAGAGTAAGAAGCAAGACAGAGTTTCCAAGTCCTCTACTGAGTTTGAGTATCGTACTAAATCTTCCGCATGCTCTAAGATCACATGGCTTCGTGGATTATTGGGTGAACTTGGTTTTCCTCAACTACATCCCACTCCTCTTCATGTTGGTAATACCAGTGCGAGTCAGATCGCTGTTAATCCTATCTTCCATGAGCGTACGAAACATATAGAAGTCGATTGCCATTCTATATGTGATTACTTTGACAAACATGTGATTACTCTCCCTCACATTTCCACTGAACGTCAAATTGCAGACATATTCATTAAAGCTCTTTCTCGGCACCGGCATTAGTTCTTGGTTGACAAATTGATGCTTCTTGATCCACCAGCATCAATTTGAGGGGGGATGTTACAGAGATACTTTTACAGAGATGCTTTCTATATCTAGATAGTATAGCAGATAAATGACTTGGTTGTAAATAGACTTAATGTGTAAATAAATAGATAACGTGTACAGTAAAACTAGTAGCAATAGAAAACGTGTATAGTAAGATAAATAGATAACTTGTACAATAAAACCAGCAGCAATTAAGTGCTAGAATCACGCTGAACTGACAGTGCTCGATTGTAACCCTTTTCTATATAAATAATGGAAAACAATGGAAAGAGGTAGTTAGACCAACATTGACACAATAGACTTTGTCGCTGACTATAGCACCATCCTTCATCTTCTCGTTAATGAGGGATGGCTTGGATTTGCTCCATTGGCCGTGGGGATCAACCTTTTCCCGTTTATTTAATTATTATTACTTTATTAAATTTATTTTAAGCATATCTTCTGTCCTCAAATTACACCCAATGTTACCCACAAGTATAAATTAATTGACATAAGGGCAGTTGGGTCAGTGATTAATTTGACTTTCTTCTATTAATAATCTGGGAATCTATTTAATAATATAATAGCCACGTTTTAATGGCTGACATGGCATTCTTTCCGCACAATTCGGCTTAAGTGTGTCAAGTTGCAATCGGTTTGCATAGTTTCCGCAATATTCAGTTTAAGTGTGTAAGGTTGCAGTCGGTTTGCAAAGTTTCAAACCGTGCAATGATTTAAGCCTTCCCAAATCTCATTGGCTGGCTGGATTACTTGGATAATTTAGTCAATAAGTTAATTGGTGGGCCTATAATAATAGTATACGTAAGTCTGATACAATCCAATAATGCATATATTAATATTTGAACCTCAATTAACTCATTAACATTAACCGATAATACATATACACATTAACTCATAAACGACACCAAAAGGACCTTATCAACAGACACCTGTAAAAAAGTATTAACCGATAATACATATACAAATTAATTTCCCAACCGCCACAACTTTCAGGAGAAATTTAAAAATGCCAAGTGATGCAATGGCCACCGAAATAACTGCCAACCAGTTTTCTACTTTTCTAAAAGAAACCGCAGAAGCCTTCTTCCTTCACACTGTTGAAACCGCAGAAGCATTCTTCCTTCACACTGTTGAAAATTGTTTTTCTCTAGAGTCCTTCTATATAGCATTCACTGTAGTGGTGCACACAATGCACACACTACGTGGATACATGTGGTCCATTTGTTTTTTGTTTTGTTTTATTTTTTTCTGCAAAACACGCAGATGAGACGCTACCCCTCTTTCTCTCTTCCTCTCTCTCTCATCAACTCTCCAGCGTCGCTCATCATCTCTCTCTCTCATCAACTCTCTCTGCGGCTCTTTCTCTCTCCTCAACTCTCTCTCTCATCAGATCTCTCGCCGGCTCTCTCTCTCCTTGACTCTCTCTCTCAACCCTCATCGTCTCTCTCTCTCTCCTTGACTCTCTCTCATCCCTCATGCTCTCTCTTTCATCTCGGCCTCTCTCTCTCATCGTCTCTCTCTTTCATCTCGGTTCTCTCTCTCATCTTCGCTCTCTCTCTCATCTCCGACTATCTCTCTAATCTCGGACTGACTCTCTCTCTCATCAGCAGCTCTCTCTCTCTCTCTCTTTCATTGGCTCTCTCTCTCTCTCATTGTCTCTCTCTTAGTTGTATGGTAAATTAGACTTGAGGAGGTGTGTGGTCTAAATGATAATTCATGTGTGCAAAATGGTTACTCCTAAACAGTGGCTGCTATCTATATCTATTCTTTCCTCTATTGCACTTTATTATTCGCTCTCTCTCTCTCAAATAAAGTGAGGCCAGGCCACTGTACTTGCTGCATTCAATTGTTTCTCGGATGTGGAGGTGCTGAAGATCAAAGTAAAATTAAACAGGTTAGTCTCACTGCCTTTTGTGTGTCTATGGTATATATAGTCTATCTATGCATAAAAGTCATAAAACTTGAAGATTCATTAAAGTTAAGGATTACAAGAATAGATGATATTTTGGTTGTTTGGAAATTATGGGTGAAGGAAATGTTAGTTTGGGTCAAAATTTTACAAACAATTCAACTGGGTTTGGGGGAAAAAAAACGTACTAGAAAGCATCTACAGAAATGCAAAACCGAAAAACCCACAAACACAGAAAATAGAATAGGGAGTGTTTCCGTATGCATATGAAACAAAATTCGCAAATACAGGACAATAGAACATATAATACGCCAAGTAATAAATCTAAATCAGATTTATTAAAACACAATAAACACAATAAAACACAAACAGATTTATCAAACACTCCAAAATTATGAGATATAAACACTAAATCAGATTTCCAAATCTATAAAAAACCCTAAATCCTAAATCCGATTTTTTAAAACGCAATAAAATTTTAAACCCTAAAATAGATTTATTAAAACACAATAAACTCTATAAATAAGAACACAGAATCACATATTCAAGGTTTCATGCAATAAGCATTTGGAGTTATGAATTTCATAGCAAAAGTTTGAACATCTCTTTAATAAACAGAACATGCACAGAGTGACAAACCACCCGAGCCAAGAAAAACCAAAAGCCCAACAAACCCACAAACACAAATAGGAGAAAATTAGTTGGCTAATTGCAGACAAGGTAAATAAGAAACAACAATGACTTACCCAAAGAAATTCAATACATTCTCATCAATCTCTTAGATGCATTAATTTTTTCCTGAAAAAAACGATGAAGTAAAAGGGGATTATTCGTTCAAGATATGTGTAGTACTTATTTTTAAATGTTAGTATGGCCCAACCAGAAATGCCAGTGTATCTATCAAGAAGTTTAAAAAAATCTCAACCAAAAAATTCCTCACCAACAAGGTATTCTAAAAAACAATTATAACATAAGTCAGTCAATGAACTTAAATAAAAAATACAATTTTACACAAACTAAAAGCAACACTTTTAATAATCTATAAATAGTTTTAAGATTACTCTTTAAATTTTCACTGAACATAGACAGATGTTCACACAGTTAGACTTGAAAAATCAGCTCAATCATACTTCTAAAAAAGCACATTTAATCATGTAGATACCGCACATTCATAAACTAAGATAATTTATATCAATCAACCTATATAGACAAACAAAATGTGCAAAATGCAACCACTTCCAACAACGATGAAGAAAAATTACCGCTTTGTGAAGCTTCTTAATCAGGGCCATTGGCTTTTGCTTCAATCCCCTCTGAAACCCGTAACGCCACAACCAATACACAGAAATCAGACCAATGAGATAATATATGTTACCGAAAGGTTACCGGTGAGATAGATACGCAGAGAGAGAGACGGCGGCCGAAGCTTGAAATAGAGAGACACGGAGGCTAGGGTTCCCGATTTCGCGTGAGAGAGAGAGAGACAGAGAGAGATAGGTCTGAGCCGAGAGAAAAGAGAGAGAAGTGAAGAATGAGAAGTGAAGGACTGCAAGATAGACAGCGAGATAGACATGGCAGAGAGAGAGACGGCGGCCGTAGCTTGAAATAGAGAGACACGGAGGCTAGGGTTCTGGATTCCACGTGAGTGAGAGAGAGAGGTCTGAGCAGAGGGAAAAAGAGAGAGAAGTGAAGAGATACGAATGAGAAGTGAAGGAGAGGGGGCCGGTAGATGCTTACCGAGTAATATACAAAGTAGTAATTGGTAAATTTTTTTTATCTATTATATATGTTTTAATAGCTAATGATTTTATTTATTGTTAGGAGATGATCTCAGTTTTTTTCATTAAGTTTATTTGTGATTTGATTTATTTATTTTTGATAAGTTAATTTGTTTATGATTCATTTGCTTATATTAAGTGAAATTAATAATGATCTTTTTCTGATATATTTATGTTCATTTTTTTTTCCATTGTGACCATTTCCATTCTTCAGAAAAATTAAAAATGAAAAATACTAGACTAGCACGTAGTAGAAGATGAACAATTATTAATAATAAAAGGAGTAGAGCAAGAAGGCATTGTGATGATGAACAAAGTAGTGATAGTATAAATGATGACATAATTGTGCGACATCGAAGACGAATGATAATGCATGATATAGGAAGTGGAGCAATTATGTGTGTTGATGGTGAACGAAGCAAAGATAGTACGACTGCCGATCTACCAAGTAAATGACTCAATTACATAATTGATGTATAATAACACAATTTCTTATAATAGAATTAATAGTAATGATGCTTTTTTGTTTTCTTTTCCACGTTCTTGGAAAATACACAGAGCTTTGAAATTTTGGTTCTCCATCTTATGAATGTGATTATTGTGGAGTATTTGTAAGGGCATTTTCAGCGCTTCACAAGCTCACTGGGTCTCAGCCCGATACCCGGCCCAAGGGTCCAAGATTGCCCATGAAGCAAGGCGCCTACAAGAAAAAGTAATCATTTGGTTGATGGGACGAACTTGACTGACATCGCTCGACCACACTCCGATCGTAGGAACTTGTACGGGACAGAGTGGAAAATACAGAGAACCCTCGATCTTCTGACATGAAAACATTGACGACCACTAAAGATAAAACAAGGTCAGAAAACAAAGTCTCAATATGTTACAAAGATACTTTTACATAGATGCTTTCTATATCTAGATGGTATAGCAGATAAATAGTTTGGTTGTAAATAGACTTAACGTGTAAATAAATAGATAACATGTATAGTAAAACTAGCAGCAATTGAAAACTTGTACAATAAGATAAATAGATAAAGTGTACAGTAAAACTAGCAGCAATTAAGCATTGGAATCACGCTGAACAGACAGTGCTCGGTTGTAACCTTTTTCTACATAAATGAAGGAAAATAATGGAAAGAGGTATTCAGACCAACATTGATATGGTATCAGAGCTTTTATATGATTATCGTTTCTCTGTGGTCTTTATCCTTGAGAGTTTCTGAGTTGCGACAGTAGGAATTGTTTTCCTTCTCTATTCATGCACGTTGGTAAGTTTCTAAGTTTGTGGTGAGTATTTTCTCACACGTCTGTTGAGTTCCGACTTGTGGGCTCATCACCTTGGTGGCTTTAAGGCTGTCGGCAAGTTCTGTGTGGTGGTTTACCGTGATCCTATTCTACGTAGTGCAGTTTGGTGCTTGTCGGCAGTTTCTGGGTAGTTTCTGGTGGCTGAAGACTTGCGGGTGTCTCCTTTGGTGAGTACCGTGGAGGTTTTTGTGGCGGTCCGAAAGTTTCTTGGTGGTTGTGTTGCAGTCGGCTCTCTCTGGGTGGTTTTCCGTAATTTTTTGGGTGAGTATCGGCACCCTTTGGTCCGTAAGTTTCTGGGTTGCTCTCCTTTGGTGAGTTTTTGGCTTTGGTCCGTAAGGTATTTCTCTCCCCCTTGTTTTGTGACTTTGAGTAACAGAAGTGTCTTTATTTTCGTGACTTTGGGCCCTTTATTTTCAGTTTAGGCCTTTTATTTTGGACGTGGACCTATTTAAGACCTCCCCCCCCCCCCCCCCCCCCGCGCCGATACCGTGACTTTGGTCCTTTTTCCGTTTTAGCTTATTTTGGTCCTAATTTGAGTTAGGCTTGCCGCTTATTTAATTGACTACTTGAGCATATTTCTCTAAGTGCTTTTCATCATGTCTATTGAAAATAAAATTGTTTGCTTTACTAGAAAGAATTTTCCTATGTGGGAATTTCAGTTTAAGATGTTTATGAAAGTAAAAGAATTATCAAATCATATTGATAATTCTGCTAAAGTTCCCACTGATGAAAAATAATTTGCTCAGTGGGAGGTCAATGATGCTAAGGTAATCTCTTGGCTATTGGGGAAGATCGAGTCTCACCTTGTGACCAATCTTCGCTGTTTTACTATGGCTTAGGCTATGTGGGATTATTTTCACCGTATTTACCACCAAGATCATAGTGCTCTGAAAAATTGGAAATTAGTAATTATAGTCAAGGCAATTTACCTATCGCACAATTTTATTCTGGTTTTATTAACCTTTGGTGTGAGTATTTTGCCATTGTTCATGCTAAGGTTCCCACTACGACACTCGTGGCTCTTCAAGCAGTTCATGCCGAGAGTCAACGCGATCAGTTTTTAATGAAGCTTCGACCCGAATTTGAGCCCGTTCGTGCTGGTTTGTTGAACCATAATCTGGTTCCTTCTTTGGATATTTGTTTAAGAGATTTGCTGCATGAACAACAATGGCAATACTCTTCCTATTACTGCTGTTGGTAATTTGGGCTCTTCATTTCGCGATATTTTTGTCTCTCCTAGATAGTCAACCAATTTGATTTCTATTGGACAATTGGTAGATAATAATTGTGATGTTCATTTTTCTCGTTGTGGTTGTCTTATGCAAGATCAGGTATCGGGGACGGTGATCGCAAATGGGTCTAAAATAGGACATTTATTTCCCTTTCATTTTTCTATCCCTAATGTTGTTTCTCTTGCTTGTATGGCTACTGCCAATACTAATGAAGTCTGGCATAAGAAATTAGGTCATCCTAATTTTATTGTCTTGACTCATCTTATGAAACATGATTTTTTGGGCAATAAAGATTCATTTTTTTATTCTCCTGTATCTTTTGATTGTGCTACTTGTCGTCTTGGTAAAAGTAAAACTTTACCTTTTCCTGCGCATGGTAGTCGTGCTTCTAACTGTTTTGAGATTGTGCATACTGACGTTTGGGGTGTGAGTCTTGTTATTTCTCATGGTCAGTATCGTTATTTTGTGACGTTTATTGATGATTATAGTCGATTCACCTGGATATATTTTCTTCATTCTAAAGTCGACGTGTTTTCTGTCTTTCAAAAATTTGTTGCGCTTGTTGAGACACAGTTCAATACTTGTATCAAAACTTTACGCTCCGACTCATGGGGGAGTACATGTCTCATTCTTTTCAAACTTTTCTTCAGCAAAAGGGGATCATTTCCCAACGTTCATGTCCTTATACTCCTCAACAAAATAGAGTCGCTGAGCGTAAAAATCGTCATCTCGTAGATGTCGTCCATACTTTATTGATTGATTTTTCTGTACCTTCTAAGTTCTGGGTATAAGCTTTATCTACTGCTGTCTATTTGATCAATTGTTTGCCTACTACTATTCTAGATTATGATTCTCCATATGTTCAATTATTTGGCATATCTCCTGAGTATCAATCCTTTCATACCTTTGGGTGTGTTTGTTTTGTTCATCTGCCACCCGTTGAGCGTCACAAGCTTCCTGCGCAATCTGTGACGTGTGCCTTTATGGGATATAGTCTTATTAAAAAAGGATTTGTTTGTTATGATGCTCATGCAAATAAATCCCGAAACTCACGAATGTGATTTTCTTCGAAAATCAATATTTATTTTAGTATCAGGTTATTTCTGATCCTCCTATTACTCTTCTTCCCGATTTTGATGATGTGTCTTCTTCTATTAAGCGATTTCAACCAAGTATGGTATATCATCGATGTCTTCCCCCTTCTTCAACGCCCCTTCTAGACACTGATCCGTCATCTAATTCTGTGGTTCCTATACCTCGGCACTCCACTCGGGTTGCATATCCACCAGATAAGTATGGTTTTCCTCACATCTCACTTACTGCCACTCTCGATACTATTTATGTTCCTCACTCTTATACCTAGGCATCCACCCAAACGTGTTGGCAGCAGGCCATGCAAGAGGAAATCCAAGCTCTTCAAGACAATCACGCTTGGGACCTTATAATTTATCCCTCTAATGTCAAACCTATTGGTTGTAAATGGGTGTACTCAGTCAAGTTTCAAGCTTATGGCTCACTGGACAGATATAAGGTCCGTCTTGTGGTTCTTGGAAACCAACAGGAGTATGGTATTGATTATGAAGAAACATTTACACCTTTTGCCAGAATGATTACTGTGCGGACTATCTTGGCACTTGCTGCGTCGAAAGGGTGGTCCCTCTGGCAGATTGATGTGAAGAATGATTTTCTACATGGAGATTTGAAGGAAGAAATCTATATGTCCCTACCTCTCTGCATGTTTGTTACACCTTCCTCAAAGGTTTGTCGGCTACGCCGATCCTTGTATGGACTGAAACAGGCTTCACGTGCATGGTTTGACAAATTTTGCTCTAACCTGCATGTTTTTCATTTTACTCAGAGTCAATTTAATTCCTCTCTTTTTCTTCGCAAGACTTCTGCTGGAATTGTATTTCTTCTCGTATATGTCGATGACATTGTGATCACTGGCTCCGATACTGAGTTAATTAAGTAATTAAAACAGCATCTCAATGCCTCTTTTCACATGAAAGATCTTGGTCCCTTACAGTAATTTCTTGGCCTTGAGGTACAGCTTACTCCAACTGGTACGCTGTTACACCAGCACAAATACACGCAGGATATTATTTCATTGGGTGGTCTCCAACCGGGTAACTTTGTTTTTACTCCCTTGGAAGTAAATCTTAAGTTTGACGTACTTGACGATTACTTGTCTTGACATTTATTTTGCTGTACAGTAAGTTAGTCAATTTATGCAGGCTCCCCGACATCTTCATTTAGCCGTTGTCCGTCACATTATCCAATATCTGAATGGCACCTCAACATGCAGATTGTTCTTTCCTAAAAGATCTTCCTTACAGTTGGTGGGATGTAGTGATGCTGATTGGGCCGGATGTGCAGATACTCGTCGCTCTGTTACTGGTTGGTGCATGTTCCTAGACAATGCACTCATTTCTTGGAAGAGTAAGAAGCAAGACAGAGTTTTCAAGTCCTCTACTGAGTTTGAGTATCGTGCTATGTCTTCCACATGCTCTAAGATCACATGGCTTCGTGGGTTATTGGGTGAACTTGGTTTTCCTCAGCTACATCCCAGTCCTCTTCATGTTGATAATATCAATGCTAGTCAGATTGCCGCTAATCCTGTCTTCCAGGAGCGTACGAAACATATCGAAGTCGATTGCCATTCTATATGTGAATACTTTGACAAACATGTGATTACTCTTGCTCACATTTCCACTGAACGTCAAACTGCAGACATATTCACTAAAGCTCTTTCTTAGCACCGGCATCAGTTCTTGATTGACAAATTGATGCTTCTTGATCCACCAACATCAATTTGAGGGGGATGTTACAGAGATACTTTTACAGAGATGCTTTCTATATCTAGATAGTATAGCAGATAAATAGCTTGGTTGTAAATAGACTTAACGTGTAAATAAATAGATAAACGGGTACAGTAAAACTAGCAGCAATAGAAAACGTGTACAGTAAGATAAATAGATAACGTGTACAGTAAAACTAGCAGCAATTAAGCGCTAGAATCAGGCTGAACAGACAATGCTCGATTGTAACCCTTTTCTATACAAATGAAGGAAAACAATGGAAGGAGGTAGTCAGACCAACATTGACACAATAGACTTTGTCGCTGACTATAGCACCATCCTTCATCTTCTCGTTAACGAGGGATGGCTTGGATTTGCTCCCTTGGCCGTGGGGATCAGCCTTTTCCCATTTATTTAATTATTAGTACTTTATTAAATTTAGTTTTAAGCATATCTTCCGTCCACAATTACACCCCAGTGTTACCCACAAGTATAAATTAATTGACATGATGGCAGTTGGGTCAGTGATTAATTTGACTTTCTTCTATTAATAATCTGGGAATAATTATAATGTATGGACATATGGGCAGTTGGGTTAGTGATTCATTCGACTTTCTTCCTTTTATATTATGGAAATTCTGCCACTTTTTTAATTGATTGTGCTGTGCAGGAATATTATAACCCAAACGAATCCATTGCTGGAATTAGTTTTTGCGCCTGCAGAAGAATGGATTTCACGCAGTGATGCTGATATTATTGATGCTACAAAGAAGGAACTCGCAGAACTCTTTCCAGATGAAATTTCCACAGATCAGAGCAATGCAAAGATTGTAAAGTACCATGTTGTTAAAACACAAAGGTATGACAAAATGACCAGAAACTTGGGAGTCTTTTGGATTCTCTAAAATAAATAATGGACATTTATTTAGTACCCTTTACATGATTATAGCATGTGTATATATTACTGATTTGGAGAATTGAATTCTGTAGTCAAAGTTGCAATATTGGTTCCAGCCTATAAGTTACTCCATTTCCCTAATGTAAGCTAACTGAGAATTCTCTCAGGTCCGTTTACAAAAATGTCCCAAATTGTGAACCTTGCCGTCCCTTACAAAGATCTCCTATTGAGGGCTTCTACTTAGCTGGTGACTACACAAAGCAAAAGTATTTGGCTTCAATGGAAGGTGCTGTTCTGTGAGGAAAGCTTTGTGCTCAAGCTATTGTACAGGTAATTTGATTATAAATATGGCGAAAGCTAATACGATATGGTTATTTTTCTTGGAGAAATGTTGATTTTAGTGAATTATGATAGAACTTCTGCCACAGTATTTCCCTCCATGGATTATAGAATTAAGTGGTGGATAATTAACATGTACATGACTTGTTCCATGACCCTAGCGGATCATATATATGTAGAAAAGCTTCTGATTTTGATGAATTGGAAACATCTTTTTTCCATTTATATATACCTAGCTCAAATCAGGGATTTCACTCCATGATGCGTTTCATTTTTTACTTCGTATATCATGTGTACGTGTGTGTGTCTGTATTTCAATTTCTTGGCAACTCAAAAGGAGTCTCTTCCTTTGTTTTGTGTCAATCATCCCATAAAACTGCACATATTATAGCAGAAGGGAAGATTATATTTGTCATAAGGTCAAATTACTTATCAATGAGTTTTCTGATGCAAAAGCTGTTGTAGCACAGTGCTCAGATGGATTAGAGGATAGCAAGGGGTTCTATGGCTCCTATTGAGTCCCCTCAAATGTTAAAACTTGTGCTTAAACATTATTTTCACAGTAATGCCTCAAAGTCCTCCTAAATGTTAAAATAATAAGAAGGAAACAGACAAACCCATTTTGAGTTCTCAAATTTTCTTGTATGTTCTATTTAGTCCTCATCAATAAATACATGCAGGATTATGAGTTGCTCGTTGCTCGGGGGCAAAGAAGGTTGGCTGAAGCAAGTCTTTTTTGACAGAAAACCTTTGCGGGGTAAATTTTGCCATGGTTCTTGAGGATTATTCAAAGAATAGTGTTGGCTTGTGGATCAATGATATACCCACATGAAGGATATATTTTCTGCTGTCAGAGGGGATAATATGCCATTGTAACAACATATCTGGGCTGTCTGATACCGAATCTTTAATTTCTGCTTAGAGAATCTTGTTTTCTTCTTAGTTTTACATGTTTGATACCTATATATCTTGCTTCAAGTGTACATAATTTATTCTTAAAAAATATATCTGAAATACAATGGAATCAAGGAGAAAGCATACAAATTTGGTTCAGCTTGTATACTTGACCATATGTACCTTACCTCGTTTCAGCGGGATGCAATGGATGAGATTTCCGGAAAATGACTCCTTAGTCCTTGTTAGGAAAGAAAAAGAGTAAACTTGTCTATGTTCAAGTCGGTTTCATATTAGTGCCTTTCTGACTTCATGCATGCCTCTTTACTCTTAGACCCAGGCCACTTTCTTTCCTCCATTGGTTTAAATGGTTTTTCCCGAGTAATTCTTTTCATTTTGAGCTTCCTCAAAGTGTTCGATCTGCAATGCATATCAGTCGGGGATTTTTTTTTTTTGAACAATGGCATGCTTGATATATGGGACATCTTTAATTAATAGCAACCTCCCACCCCTAAAGAGCAAGTATATATATATGCTATCCATCCTGACACATTCTTCCTAATTTTAATCACGGAGGGGTGGTCTAGCATATACCAAGCTTGGCATGAGGCTTCCTTCAAGCCAATCGCGTTCTTAAGGAACATAGCTTTTCTTCATGAAGAAGCCTGGGAGCTGGTGAAGAACACAGTTTAAGTAAATTTCTTTTCAGTACCTCTTCCATTAGGATAAGTAGGACGCAGGATAACAAATAACAAAGGAGCACATTACCTTATCATTAGAGAGATTTGGAAACTGAGTTGAGATGAAAGTTGAACAAAATATTATTAGAATATTATTTTTTAATATTATTATTATTTTGAGATTTGAAAAAATTAAAACGGTTTATTGTATTTTGTATGATAATTTAGAAAAATTTTAATCATCAGATGCAAACCTAGCTCAGGAATTCCTGTATCATGTGTTTCAAAGGCCACCAAAGTTTTTAACAGATAAGGGGCGAGGGAATTCAATCCAAGACCAACGACGTCCATTTGAGCCGAGAAACCAAAGGCCTCCAAATTTTTAATAGTTCCACTCTAATCTTCTTCTAATCTATCATAGGATATTGCCATATCTACTTTGTAAAGTTGCAGGTCCTAACCTTCTCGTTTATGCCATGAACCAATTATTGGGTCAAAAAGATGTTGATGTTTTAAGGTCTCGTTTGTTTTCATAGATGAGATGAGATGAGTTAAAATTAAAATTAAAAGTTAAATAAAATATTATTAGAATATATTTTTGTTTTGAGATTTGAAGAAATTGAATTGTTTATTTTATATATTTTGTATAGAAATTTGAGAAAATTGTAATGATTGAATGAGATGAGACGAGATGAGTTGAGAGGAGTTGTGAAAACAAATGAGGCAAAATAGGCTATAATCTTTCAATAAAACTTCTTACGCTCTGGAAATCCAATTCCAAAAACGTGGAGATAATGTCTTGAGCACCATTGTAAAATGTTTTGTTTGGGAATACAAATCATCTCATCCCATTTCAAAATCTTGTTTCCAAACATCACTCAAACACAAACATTTTTCAATTTCAAATCTTTAACTTGTTAATCTAGTTATTATCTAATCATTATAACTTTTTTAAATTTCTAAACAAAATACAAAAAAGTAATTCAATTTTTTCAAAATTCAAAAAAAAAAAAAACTAGAAAATAATATTAGAAAATATTTTAACTTTATATTATTTTTATTCAAATTTTTCTCTCTCTTCTCCCATGTAAAATTCAATAAAATATCTTAATTCAAACTATTTCAGTATTATTCAGAAATTAATTATTTCATTACTATTCACAATTTCAAAACTATCAAGGAAAAACGAAGTTGAAATGAAATTGTTTTATTTTTAGAGTGATGCTAGGATACCACCCAGTAGTGACCGTGAGGCATGCCGTATAGGCAAAATTCGTATTTTTTATTTTATTTTTCCTTTTAACATTTTTTTAACATCTTTTAATATTTTTAAAAATTAAAAAATATATCAATACTATAATAATTACTTTCTTAATCAATAAGTAAAATAAAAAAAATTAAATATATGAACCGTCAAATCCATGTGGAATAATCAACCTTCGACTTCCACTTTCCACGAGCTTGCCTTGTTTTTAATTTCCGACGGACCAAGTACACTCCCTCACTTCAAAAGCAAGCCAAAGCCAACCTTCTCTCTTTTTCAGTAAACTACGTTTAGGCTTACGAATTTGACATACAATTATTTTATGCTGACCAAGTTCATCGCCCCCGGCCCATTTCTAAAGCCAGCTAATCTTTACATGAATTGTATCGGAGACCGTATAAATACTCTACACCCCACCTTCCCCACATTCAGGTTTTTTCCCTTAGCTGGTTGCTGAGCTTTCTGAGTTTGTTTTCAGAGCTTTCATTTCCATATAAACTTATCAGCCATGGTTGAGCTTCACATTAAGCAACAGGACCATGGCTAGAACCCCAGCTTCCAAGAGAAAGGCATATTGCTTTACTAGAAAGTGCTCCTCGTTGGTTAAGGAACAACGAGCGGCCAGGATTTATGTTCTCCGCCGTTGTGCCATGATGCTTTTGTGCTGGTATATTTGTGGAGATCATGACTAGCTTCTCATTCATGATTTTCCTTTCTTTCATTTCATCATTAAAAAAGAAAAAAGAAAAGAAAAGAAAAGAAAACATGGTCTGGTACTTTAGGTTTTAGGGGCTGCGCAGGTGCGGCGTTTCCTTCTACACTACTCTCGTGTGTCGTTCACTTTTTGCCCCAATCGGTGTAATTCCAAGGGGGTTTTACGGGGCACGGGAGTTTCCGGATGCGTTCTTGCTTTTTAGGCAAACCGTATGTGTGTATTGACTATGAGCATCGCCCGGAGTTGACATGGCTGCATAGCTTTGAGTAATGAAGTTAATTATATAGCCATTTTCCACCTGTATTATCATCAATATTCCTTAACCTTTTCTTCTTCTTTTTCTTTTTCCTTTCTTCATTATTAATGTGGGAATAAATTAAATAAGGGAAATGATCCATGCATTTGTATTGAAGATCAGTTATTGTGATGTTTATTTCCTAGAAACTCTTCATATTTCTATTTTACTATATTAAGCTTTCCTATTATTAGTCTATGTTGGAAGTTGTATTTCTGTTTTTAAATGAATTTCGTGAGTCTCTATGTAAGCTTATAAAAGCATGATCAATGGAAGATGAAAAGCAGAACCTTAGTATCAATCCATGAACTAAAAGGGTTGAGGTTTCTCAAGTGATTTCTCTGTTTTCCTCTATTTTGATTCCATTGTTTAAAACCAACAATTGGTATCAGAGCTAACCAAGTTCATCTGAGGGTCGAAAATGGCTACCTTTGGAGCATCAACATCTGTTCCTATTTTCAGTGGCGAAAGCTATGATTATTGGAGCATCAAAATGAAAACTTTTTTCATCTCTCAAGATTTGTGGGATGTAGTGGAAAGGGGGGTGACAGTTCCAGCAGTAGGAGTTTCAGATTCAACTCAATCCAAGCAAGAAAATACCAAAGATGCAAAGGCATTGTTCATCCTACAACAGGCTGTGTCTGAATCAATCTTTCCAAGATTGATGAGGGCTGAAACTAAAGGCAGCATGGGAGATTCTACAGGAAGAATTTCAAGGAAATACTAAGGTAAAACTTATCAAACTTCAAGGCTTTAGAAGAGAGTTTGAAAATTTAAAAATGAAGGAATCTGAAGCAGTAAAAGAATATGATTCCAGATTAATTGAATTAGTTAATCAGATGCGTGCCCATGGTGAAGAGGTGACAGATCAAAGAATTGTTCAAAAGATTCTGATTAGTTTACCCGAGAAGTATGATCATGTAGTAGCAGCTATTGAAGAGTTAAAGGACTTGCAAACTCTGTCAGTTACTGAGTTGATGGGTTCCCTTCAAGCCCATGAGCAAAGATTAGCTAGAAGGAATGATGGTTCTTTGGAGCAGGCATTTCAATCAAGAGTGAATCTGAAAAACAAAAAAACAAAAGATTATAAAAAGAAGCCTCAAAAGGATTACAAGAATTCTGATCAAGTTCAAATGGAAAACAAGATGAAAGGGAAAATGGGCGAATTTCCTCCTTGTGGTATCTGCAAGAAGAAAAACCATTTAGAAAAAAATTGTTATCATGCCGAGAAGCCACAATGTTGGAATTGTAAAAAATTTGGACATATGGAAAAGGATTGCAGATACAAGAACAATCAACAAGCTAACTATTCAGAAGAAAAAGAGGAGAATGAGCATTTATTTTTTGCATGTCAAGCTCTCACTCAAGAAGAGAATATCTGGTTCATAGACAGTGGATGTAGCAATCACATGGCAACTGATGAGGCTATTTTCACTGATCTGGACACCTCTATTAAAGCCAAAGTCAAGATGGGAAATTGAGAACTTGTTGAATCTAGAGGAAAAGGCATAGTGGCCATCTCAACAAAGAAAGGTACTAAGTTTATTAAATATGTATTACTTGTTCCTTCTCTTGATCAAAATTTGTTAAGTGTCGGACAAATGATGGAAAATGGTTACTCCTTGTGTTTTGAGAATGATTTGTGCAAAATATATGATGAAAAAAATAAAATGGAATTGGTTGAGGTAAAAATGGGGAGAAGCATAAATTTTCCCATTCAATGGAGCTTTCCTAAGGCTATGGTGGCAACTGTGGATGAGACAATGTTATGGCACCAAAGATTTGGGCATTACAATCTCAATTCTTTGAGATTACTGAATCAGAAGGGGATGATGAGAGACTTACCTCTCCTGGAAAAAGAAACTGAAGTATGTGAAGGGTGCATGGTTGGAAAGCAACACAAACTGCCATTCCCTTCCGAAAGCAATTGGAGAGCTAAAGAAAAATTACAACTGGTTCATACTGATGTATGTGGACCAATGAGGACTTCAACTCTCAATCAAAGCAGGTATTTCATTCTTTTCATAGATGATTTTACTAGAATGATTTGGGTTTATTTTCTTCATGAAAAATCTGAAGTTTTTGGCGTTTTCAAGAAGTTCAAACTGCTAGTTGAGAAGCAGTCAGGCCATAAAATCAGATCTTTAAGGAGTGATATAGGCAGTGAATATAACTCCAAAGAATTTGAAAAATTTTGTGAAGCTGAGGGGATAGAACATCGGCTATCTGTGGCCTATTCTCCACAACAGAATGGAGTGTCCGAGAGAAAGAATAGGACAGTCATGGAAATGGCAAGATGCATGTTACATGAGAAAAAATTGCCCCAAGAATTCTGGGGTGAAGCAGTGAACACTGCTGTGTTCTTGCTCAATCGTGTGCCTACAAAAGCAGTTCAAAGTCAGACACCTTATGAAGCTTGGAGTGGAATTAAACCCTCTGCAAGTTTCTTAAGGGTGTTTGGTTGTATTTGTTATATTCATGTTCCATCTCAAAAGAGAACTAAGTTGGAAGAGAAAGCAGAAAGAGGGATATTTGTGGGATACAGCAACATTTCAAAAGGTTTTCGAATTTTCAACTTGAAAACAAGAAAACTGGTTGTAAGCCGTGATGTAAGGTTTAATGACAATGCATCTTGGGATTGGGAAGCTGAGAAAGTGACTAAACAAAGTGTAGAGGTACCAATTGAGTCATTAATAGAAGAAGAAGAAGAAGCTGAAGCAGAAACAAGTCATATTCAGCAAACTCACACAGAAAGTCCTATAGCTACTCAAGTATTCTCTAATGACAGTGAAGAAGAGTCAACTCCTGAATCTCCAATAAGAAGAACAAGACTTCTTAGTGAAGTATACGAGCATTGTAATTATGCTACACTTGAGCCAAATAGCTTTGCAGCAGCTTCAAAGGAGGAAGTTTGGCAGAGAGCTATGAGAGAAGAAATTAAAATGATAGAGAAAAATGAAACTTGGGAGTTGGTTTCTTTACTAGCAAATAAAGAAGTTATTGGAGTAAAATGGATTTATAAGACTAAATTAAATCCGGATGGCTCTATCTTGAAGCATAAAGCAAGGTTGGTTGTCAAGGGATATGTGCAACAACATGGGATAGATTACAATGAAACTTTTGCTCCTGTTGCAAGGATGGAGACCATTAGAGCCTTAGTTTCACTTGCTGCTCAGAAGGGTTGGAAAGTTTTGCAATTGGATGTGAAATCAGCATTCCTAAATGGGGTGTTGGAAGAAGAAGTTTTTGTGGATCAACCCGAGGGGTTCGAGAAAGAAGAAGGCAAAGTCTATAAACTGAAAAAGGTCTTGTATGGATTAAAACAGGCACCAAGGGCCTGGTATGGGAGAATCGATCAATATTTTATTGAGCAAGGTTTCAGGAGGAGCAAGAGTGAACCTACCTTGTATGTAAAGTCTCAAAATAGTAATGATTTGATCATTGTATCTCTTTATGTGGATGATTTGGTTTTTACAGGAAGTAATGTTGGAATAATTGAAAATTTTAAAAAAGAAATGATGGCAAGTTTTGAGATGAGTGATTTAGGAAATATGCATTATTTCCTAGGTATGGAAGTAAGTCAAGAAGCTGAAGGAATCTTCTGTTCCCAGAGAAAGTACACTGAAGATCTCTTAAGAAGATTCAATATGTTAGGTTGTAAACCTGTGGCAACTCCATTAATTCCTAATGAGAAATTGAAAAAGGAAGATGGTGGAAATAAGGTGGATGCTTCGATTTATAGAAGTTTGGTAGGAAGTTTGTTGTATCTGTGTAACACCAGACCTGATATCTTGTATGCCACTAGTTTACTTTCAAGATTCATGCAATATCCTAGCCAAATACATCTTGGAACAGCCAAGAGAATTTTGAGATACTTGCAGGGAACTATCAACTTTGGTATTTGGTATAAGAAAACTTCAAATACAAAGCTGGTGGGATTTACAGATAGTGATTGGGCAGGTTCATGTGATGATTTGAGGAGCACTTCAGGTTATTGTTTTAGTCTAGGATCTGCTATGTTTTCCTGGAGTTCGAAAAAGCAAGGCAATGTGGCACAATGAACTGCTGAAGCAGAGTATGTGGCAGCTGCAAGTTGTGCAAACCAAGCCATTTGGTCGAGAAGAATACTTGAAGACATGGGGGAGAAACAGTTGGAATCTATTGAAATTTTCTGTGATAACAAATTAGCAATTGCAATTGCCAAAAATCCACTCCAGCATTGTAGAACTAAACATATTGCAATTAAATATCATTTCTTGCGTGAAGTTGAATCAAATGGTGAAATTGCTTTGAAGTTTTGTAGATAAGAAGAGCAACTTGCTGATATATTCACAAAAGCACTCCCAAGAGACAAGTTTCAGTTTCTCAGATCACAACTTGGTGTAACTGGAAATCACATCAAGGAGGAGTATTGAAGATCAGTTATTGTGATGTTTATTTCCTAGAAACTCTTCATATTTCTATTTTACTATATTAAGCTTTCCTATTATTAGTCTATGTTGGAAGTTGTATTTCTGTTTTTAAATGAATTTCGTGAGTCTCTATGTAAGCTTATAAAAGCATGATCAATGGAAGATGAATAGCAGAACCTTAGTATCAATCCGTGAACTAAAAGGGTTGAGGTTTCTCAAGTGATTTCTCTGTTTTCCTCTGTTTTGATTTCATTGTTTAAAACCAACAATTTGTGCAATCTTCATTGATGAATTTGATGGATTTGTCAATATATATGTAAACTCTGGCATCTAACATCAGACGTTCTTCCTTTCAAGATCAGGAAATATACTTGTTTTTGGTATCTTATATATACCATGGATGATTAGCTGATGCTATAGGCCAGTACTCCAACTAATTCAGATTCGACCGCAGCCCCAGCCATGTTGAGCACTACGGACCATGTCTGTTAACTGGAGGATCATCTCCATTAGATGGCGAACCATGATCAGCACCCCGTATTTATAATCATTGAACTCTCTGTAGTATCTTGTCTTTACTTCTGCAACAACCAACAAACTATATATGGTTATTCAATACTTTTAACTCAGAGAAAGTAGATTGAAAGATCTTAAGCTCTCGTATATTGTAATTGAAAATGACACTAACTAGCTGGGATGTTTGTTATGGCTTCCAATGGAGCCAATTCAGTTGAAATTAATAAGAGGAAAATGAAGAGGATGATAGAGGCCCTGTGAACCATCTTGCTGCTACTCATGATCAAAGTCCTCGATCGTATTCTTAATTAAGAGACTAGAGCTGGAGATATAGGGCCAATTATATAGCAACATCTACAAATAGGCAAACTATATTGGTCATGAGATGGAGCCGTATTTCGAGTAGGAAGTTATGCATATTTTGTTGACCGTTTCTCACGGGGACCATTCGTAGGAACGAGTCTCAAGCTCTCCTTCATTTTAAGAGCTCTTGAAGTGGTCCACAACTTCCGTTCGAGTATTCATCATGTTCATAGAGTAGTTGATGTTGAGGCATAATCCCACATTGGCTGTGAACAAGGTATTGGGCATGTTTATAAGCAATGAGCAATCCTCTCTTGTAGAACCGGTTTTATGAGATGAGTTAGGCCCATGAATTTCTTCATGGTATCAGAGCCTGCCACAGGACGAATGGGGGCCCACACTACTTACCCCGTGACAAGGACCAAAAAAAATATTGGCCTGCACGTGAGGGAAGGTGTTGAGGAATAATCCCACATTGGCTGTGGACAAGGTCTTGGGCATGTTTATAAGTAATGAGCAATCCTCTCTTGTAGAACCGATTTTATGAGATGACTTAGGCCCATGAATTTCTTCTGTTGAAACGTTCCATAAATTGAAGCCGTGGAAAACTTGACATGTAGCCACCGAAAGCTTGATGAAAGTTTGGCTATACATACTATGGTTTGGCCCCCAAACTCGATCACTCAATCCCCTTCAGTTTTACACTATCTAAATAGAGTGAGTAGAGTTTTAGAACTGCCAAACAAGAGAGAAAACAGTGTCCTAGCATGAGCAGCACCAATGGCCGGAGGTACCGTTTGATTCCTTTTAAGTGTTGATTCCGCATTATAGAATTATTATCATGCTTACATTTGGTATCGGAGAACCGTTTTATCTTTGTCGTAATGTTTATATAGATGCTCTGTTTGTCTCTGTTTTGGTCGAAATTTTTTGGAAAATTAAGTTTTGTTTTTTGGTCGTGTTTGATTCGAAACAAGATTAGAAATCATGTGAAAACTATTTTTCTAAGCTTTTTGTGATTAAAAATGAGGTTTTTGATGTCAAACATGGTTAGGGAAAATTGTCGTTGCCATGGCCTACAACCGTGTCTGTCCCATCTGGAGGCTGAAGATGAGCAAAATGTCGTTTTGCTATATAGAAAAATGGCATGTCGTTTAGTTGGGCCAGAAATCATTTGGTATAGAAAAACGACATGTTATTTATTTGGGCTAGTTTTAGAAAAAAAAAAAAAAAGAAGACATGTCATTTCCACATGTCGAGATGGGCTGGAGAGTGGGATTTGTGCCCATGCCCATTCAGACCAAGACCCTATTTTAGTGCTTATAATATGTCTAACATGTTTATTTGGTTTGGTGTGGCCCAAGCTATAACTTTTGCTCAATTTTTTTGCATATAATTTTTATTTGATTTAATTATATGCGATTTGGATAATTGTTGTGCAAATTTATTAATTACGCTCATATTTAGTTTGCATGAATTGATTATTTCTGCTCTAAATTAATACATTCAATTTTTGGATGAGTACATCTATAGTTAAAAGTATGAAATTAAATATTATGCATAATATTATAGTTTTAATTATGCAATGTTTATGCTTAAATTATGAGAATACTTTATGCATGATAATAACATGTTAGTTTAGTATCATATTTTGAATCGAGCATGTCGATTATGGAGGCTCACATGTAAAAAACAAACCAATAAAGTCTTATGCATTTAATTTAGAAAAACATATCCAGCTAGATTAAGAATTCTTGTTAAATACTTGATCAGTGAACAAAACTCATCAGATCATAAGTTTACAAAGCCTCTCACACATGCAAAGCAAAACTCTTAACGATTAGTTCTTCAAACTAAAGCCTTTTTACACTTGATTGTGTGCAGATGGTGGTTTAGGTGGCATAAAAAATTAATTTCAAATCCAAATTATAATTAGCATTGTCTCCAGCGTATGGTACCAATGTAATTAGACCTAATCCTCTAATCCTTTACAATGAGAATGACGTCAGAAATCATAAGAATGCAATTTTCGTTAAATCTTTCAAAACCTAGAAGGCAATGTTTGACTACAACCTCAAAAAGAGATTGAAAGATTAAAACTTTTGTTGGAAATCATGCTTTATATGGAATCCAAGTAAAAGGGGGTTAGTTGAAAGGTACCTTTTCATCGAAATCAGACTCCTCCATGGCGAGAAGGAGCTCCTCGTTGTGGGGTTGGGGCCACTGAAAGGGAAGCAAAAACGACATTGGAATTGTCCTTGTCGACCATGGGTATTGTGTCATGAATGCCAGGAACTAACATTTTTCCTTTTCCACTGTGGGGCAATATGAATCTCTTTTCCATTTAGATAAGTTTTCTTCTTTTTCCGCCCCACCCCCAACGGTTTTCTTTTCAATTTCTCCTAAAGTTATTCTCTCCCAATGCCACTTCGATTTTTTGACTCCCTCAAGAATTTTCTCTCGTAGATCGCTCAATCCCCTTCTCCCCGTCGTGCATCTTCACCGTCGTCGGCTGCCTTCGTCAGCAGGTAAGCCTTTGTACCCCCATCCATACCTCTATTTCCGAGACCGTTGGATAGAAGCATAATGCTGGCTACAGGGTTCCTTTCCTGTCGATGTTCGAGTACTTTAGTGGCCTTCATGAGCGCATTGTTCAGGCATGTTCCGTCCTCGATACAACCTATAGCCTCGACAATCTTTCTCGCTAATCGATCTCTGACCTTTCGCAGAGTAGAGGCAAGGATGAGATGGGTTCAAAGATTCGAGATATGTTGCTTTTTAGGAACTTGACGACGAAAGATGATGATGATTCTGAGAAGGATGGGTTCCTTAAGTGGTTTTGAGGGACGCAGAGGTGACGACGAGGAGTTGACATCAAGTTCTAATTTGTATCATTGCACCACTTGACCATTTGTTTTAAAGCGAGTCGACAAACCATTGCACAGTTTGCAACTTTGCAAACCACCTCTTGACTTTGCATTTAATGGTTTGCTGGTTTGTAAGGTGTACAAATGAAACTTGGCTTTGCAGTTAAGTCGAATAGTGCAGGTTGAATGCCAAGTCAGCAATTGAAAACTTGGCTTTTTATATAATTAAATAGATTTGCCACACTCCCGTAGCCCTAATTTCTATATAAGGGCAGTCTCTTCTTTAATAATTACGTTTATATCCTGAGTATAATTTGTATGCTATGTTCTTTTTACATGTACTAGGCTTGAATTTAAATTAAACAGTATTTTAATTGGGTTATATTCTAGAGATACCATTTTTTTTCTATATTGGGCTTTAACTTAATGTAATTAAATACTATTGTATTATTTAATTTGGGTTGTGTTTAGTTATTTATTTTTTAAAATTTCATGATTTTATTTAGATAAAGATGTTAGTCCATAAACTTGATTTCACAGAAAAAATTCAAAAGCTTTAATTATATTACTTAGTATTAATTTTACAATTGCATTTTGGTAGTAATTTGTAAGTGTTTAATCTTTTATTTTAAACACTTTAAGCCTATTATATGAAATAAATCTTGGATAGTTTTAAATTAGATATGATTAGTAGTTTACATTGATTTTTAATATAAGTATTATTAAGAATATTTTATGAATTACTATTGCTTAAGAAATTTATGATTTCCTACTACGTACATTGTATGTTGGCAGTATTAAATTATCGTTTTAATAATAGTTTATAGAGATATGAGTTTTAAATATGATTAAGTTAATTTTCAAAATGAATTTTATGTTGTTTTGCCATATTTGATAAAATTATATTATTATAAGTTAAGAATGTATTTAAAGGATATTAGTATTTATTCGATTATTTGTAAGATTCAATAACTATGTTAATTATAGGAAAGTAAGCCTATTTTAAGAATTTAAGTTTTCGTTACTTGTTTTTACATAATGAATATAGCCCAAGTATTTTCCCAAATTATATTTTAAAAGTAAAAATATGTTTCTAGTAGTTTAAATAATTTAAAATATTAGCATTCGTTGATTTTTGTATTAAACTGAATATTTATTTGACTATTTCCATAGTATGAGTTTACGTAAATTGAGAGTTTTAGTAAGTCCTTAAAGAAGTTTGGGAATGTTTAGTATTTTGTAGGTAACAACGATTGATTTCATTTAGCACGATTTTGGAAGATTCTAGAAAGTTAAAAAGTCCAGTTAAGTGGGATTCGTATGCTAGATTTGCACAAAAAAGAAAATGAACTGATGTTGGTTTATAAAATGTGCATATTATTTTAAAAAGAAAAGGTGAAAAACAATCTCAGTATATATTTTACATTCACTCATGAAATCTGTATGAAAGAGAAAAATACTTTTTGACATGAATAGTCTAAAAATGAGCAATATTTGTCTTGTTTCTGAAATGTGCAAAAGAGCAAATATGAAATCTGAGAATTTTTGTACAGTTGATATGAAAATGTTTTGGATCTGTTTTTTATCATATAAAAATTATATGAATATGTTCAGCACGTGGTTTGATGTGATATGCATCTGAAAAACCTTTGGCATATTTATATGTTTTAATTCTGATTCTGATTATGGTTCTGATATGATGATTCTGGTTCTGTGATATGGTTGGTACCAACTCGATTTGATATTATATGAGTGCATTCACTTTGGAAGTAAAGTGCTATTTTTTGTGTTCTTTCTTGTGTGCACACTCAGCATTCTGAGAATAAATAAAGGAAAGTTTCACAATATGATACTGTTTGGTTTGGCCACTAGGGATAACACAACCCTACCACATGAGTTAAACATGGTATATGATATGATGTGGTGATATGATATGATATGATACAATACGATATAATATGATATGATAATAAGAAGATATTCATTTATGTTATGCCAAAGCATTTTTGAATATGAAAATGGTCTTTGAATATGAACAATTGGTTTTTGAATATGAACAGTTGGTTTTTTATTATGAAAAACTGAAAAGTCGCTCTGATTTTCTAATAACATGTTTTTGAAATCTGCATATGAAAATCAAATGTTTTCGAACTTTCTAAAAAGGCTCATGTTTACATGTTAGTACATGTGTTTTACTTACTGAATTGTTAATAACTCATCCCTCATCTCCACAATATTTTTCAAATTTTTTTGATGGTATATCTAAGGATCAAGACTATAAATCATGTATAAGATTACGTGAGTATAGTGGATTAAGTGCAAAGATGGTATTTTGGTTATTAGAGATTTTATTCAATAACTCTATCTTGCCCTATCTACTTTGTATTTTGGAAGGTTGATATTAATTTTGAGATTTTATGATATTTAGATTAATCATATTTGAGTAGTTGATTTGAAACAATGAGTTGTATGCATGTGTCATTGAAAACTTTAGAGTCTATGACTATATGCTTGAGAAATGATTTTGAGTGACAATGAGTAACTCTCCGACCCATCCAAAACTGGAGCGTTACACAGTAGATGTGTATTGACTGTGAGCATCTCCCGGATCTGACATGGCTGCATGGCATTGTGTGATGAAGTTAATTATATGGCCTTTTTTCGACTTGTATTATCATCAATATTCCTTAGCTTTTCTTCTTCTTTTTCTTTTTCCCATGCATTCTTCATTATTAATGTGGGAATAAATTAAATAAGGGAATTGATCCATGCATTTGTGCAATCTTCATTGATGAATTTGTTGGATTTACCAATATGTAAACTCTGGCATCTAACATCAGACGTTCTTCCTTTCAAGATCAGGATATATACTTGTTTTGGTATCTTATATTATATCGGACTTCTTGTTCGGTTTGAGATTTGCGGTGATTAAATGGAAGAGCTAGCAGGGATACTTGTGGTTATAAACTGGCATGGTACCTCTCCTTTCTCTTTTAAGAGGTTGTGTGTGTGTGTGTGAGATTTGCAAAAATTTATTATACAAAAAATAATTAAGCTTATAATTCCTTGATACAACAGAGTCTACTAGCTTGGCTTCTTGTCACTACAAGAATCCAGCGGCCTTTTATTTCAGTCAAAACCGCAGCTTTTAAAACAGAAAGAAAAGACTACGCACACACACACACACACAAAATAAGCTGCGGCCATGGATCAGCTGATGCTATAGGCCAGTGCTCCACATAATTCAGACTCGACCTTCTCCCCAGCGGTGTTGAGCACTACGGCCATCATGTCTGTTGGCTGGTGGACTTTCTCCATCAGATGGAGAACCATGATCAGAACCCCGAATTTTATGATCATTGAACTCTCTGCATGTAGTATCTTGTCTTTACTTTTGCAACAACAAACAAACTATATATGGTTATTCAATACTTTTAACTAAGAGAAAGTAGATTGAAAGACTCTTAAGCTTTCGTATATGGTAACTGAAAATGACACTAACTGGCTGGGATGTTTGCTCTGGCTTCCAATGGAGCCAATTCAGTCGAAATTAATAATAGGAAAATGAAGATCAGGAAACATAGAGGCCCTGTGAACCATGTAGCTACTACTCATGATCAAAGTCCTCATCTCTGAATTAATAGAGAGTACTAGATATGGAGATTTAGGGCCAATTATATAGCAATATCTACAAATACGCAGACCATATAATTGGTGAAAAGATGATCCATATATATTTCGAGTAGGAACTTGCATGAATTTCTGATTGGGAATTAATTACTTAATTTTGGTTAATGGGTTAGTACAGAATTACAAGTGGCTAAACTTTGAGTGGAATATTGTCCCTGCACATGAAATTATGATTATTGACTTGAAAAGAATAAATACCAAAGGTAAAATAACAAGATCATGATGATCAGCATTGAATATTTAATGACTGCACTTTCCATAGCAGACCACAAAAAAAGGGGAGAATGGAATCCACTCAAACCTCTATGAAAACAAAGGGAAATTCCAAACCTCTATGGTTTGGAGCCACTCTTACTTTGTAAAATCTTAGTTATTACTCGATATTTATTACATTAACTAAGAGAACGCACATGAAGTTTAACATGCTGCATGAAAAATCTAATGAATAATGGAAAATATGGTTTGTGTAATTGTAACGCTCCGTACCCGAGGGTCTGGAGAGTTAACTCATATCACTTAAAAATCATTTTCCTTCCACATAGTACATATTCTAATCTTTCCCAATCGCACAAAATACTCATATATTTACATCAATTACTCCAGAATAACTATTCTAAGACAATACAAAATTTAATATAAACATCAATCTCCCAACAAATCACATCATCAGAGCACAACAAGCTTACTGAATGAAAATCCTCAATACCCATATAAACCTTCTATGTTTAAACCATCATTCTTAACTCTTCTCATCCATGCTCCATATCCTTGATCCTCAACTGAAACATTCAAATCATCTGAAAAATATTGTGGAGATAAGGGGTGAGTTATCAACAACTCAGTAAGCAGAGAACATATACTAGCATGTAAACATGAGCCTTTTCAGAAAGTTCAATATGCAGAAACAAAACATTTTATTTTTATATGCAGATCTCAGAAAACGTGTTATCAGAAAATCAGAGCGACTTTTCAAACATTTCATACTCAAGTCAACAATTCATATTTGAGGATCCATTTCATATTCAAAAACACTTTGGCATAACATAACTGAACATCTCAATCTTATCATGTCATATCATATACCATGTTTAACCCCCGTGGTAGGGTTGTGCTATCCCCGGTGGCCAAACCAGGCAGTATCATGTGGTGAACTTCCCATTTTTCAATCTCGGAGCCCCGAGTGTGCACACAGGAAAGAACACGTAAAAAGACCACTTTGTTTCCAAAGTGGATGCACTCATATCATATCATGGTGGTACCAACCATATCACGTGAACAGTATCATCATATCAGAACAGATAAGTATGCCAAAGTTATCATATTCATATCATATCAAAACACGTGCGAAACATATTTATATCATTTCTATTTGATCAAAAACAGATCCAAATCATTTCATATCACATGCATACAAATTTCAATGATATCATATTCGCTCTTTTGCATATTTCAGAAATATGTCAAATATTGCTCATGTCTACACATTTCATGTCAAAAACATTTCTTTTCTCTTTCATATGTATCTCATGAGGGAATACAAAACATATACTGAGGTTATTTTTCACTTTTTCTTTTAAAACAACATGCACATTTTTTTACAAACCAACATCAGTTCATTTCTTTTTATGCAATCTAGCATAGGAACCCCGCTTACCTGGACGACTTAACTTTTTCAAAAATTTCCTAAAAATGTCGAGTCGACTATAAATCGTCACCTATAAAAATAATCACGTAATTTCTGTAAGTTTCCAATAGATCACATATGTCGATATTTAAGCCTAAGCTTCTTAAATAACCTATTTTAAATTTCTCAAAACTTAAAACCTTCATAATCCCAAAATATGTCATTACTTCATAAAATCACAAATATCCACCACAACCCACGTCATACACAAAACACCAATATTTAAACCCGAACAGCCAACAAATCTCATAGTCCGTTACTCCTCGGACTCAGTCCGGGAAAACTAATCAGCAATTAGATACAGTGTAATGTGCTAGTGCAAAAATACATTAAATTCACGAGAATTCTTTGAAAAATACTTACATTGCTATATAATAATTTATGGAGGATCACGGAGGCGCAAGAAGTGGAAAAATAGTTGCAGAACAGTGCAAAATACACTGTGGCCGTGGGTCACAGATACCCACTTTTCAACGGGTGCAAACGAAGACCCGAGATTGATAGGGTAGGGCTTAGGGATGTCGGTGAAGTTAGTGGTGGTGATGGTTGGCCGTGGGTGGCGGCGCAAAGGGTGGTTTAAGGTCAAAAATACCCAAAACGGAAATGGAGTTGGATGTGCTTCACCGGTGACAGATCGGAGGTGGGGTTGGGTTCATTGGGTTGCCAAGAGGTCGGGGATGAAGTGGTAGGAAGATGGTGGCCGGTGGTGGAGCGACGACGGCGCTGGAGCTCAAAGTGCACAGCGGCTTGTAGTGGTGCGTGGCGGCTAATGGCGGCGATGGAGGAGCTGGAAATGGAGGGGGGTGATCGCCGGCCGGTGGGAAAGCTGATGGGAGGGGCAGTGTTGGCCACGAGCGGCGCTGGGTGGAAGAAAAGGAAACGGGCGGAAGAGAGGAGAGAGAGAGAGAGAGCTACGTCCATGCGCGGGAATGGGAGGGAAAAAGAAGAAGAAAAAAGAAAAAGAAAGAAAAAGAAAAGAAAAAGAAAAGGAAAAGAAAAATAGAGGGAAAAGAAATGAGGTACAATCCTCACATCTTGGGTCACAAAAATGATCCAACAGAAACGATTTTAAAACTGCAAGTGAAATAAAATAATTCAAACACAGTGATTAAATTGAAAATAAATAATTAAACCCAACAATAAGTTAATTTAATTCGAGAAAAAATTTAAACACATAACAATAATTAATTTTTAAGAAAGCACTTCAAAAAATAATTTTCGTAAACTAAAAATCATAAAAATAGTCTAATTAAAAATCCAATAATTTTAAAACAAGAAAAAAAAATTATGAATCAATAAAAATAATTCATTCATTAAAATACACTAAAGTACGAGGTGTTACAGTAATTGCAAGTGCAATCAATAAGACAGCCGCCAGAAATGAAAGCAAGGCCCAAGGACTGTTGAAATAATCGCGCCTTAATTTTGCCATCCATACATTCCTGTGTCTCATGTTCCTGTGTCTCCTGCAATGCATGTTCACATCCATGGAAGTTCTAGCATAAATGGAGTCTGTGATTAAAAGGTTGATATTGTCACAAAGCTTGTTAACCATGGTGGAAATAACTTCATCATCTCCCAAATAATTTTGGATAATTCCTCTTCGATGGAGTAATTCAACATCCTTTGGAGTGTTGATGAGATCATCCATAAAACACATATAGTTGCTGACATAATTAAAACCATTGTCTCGATCACAGTATTACTCATATGCAATTAGATTTCGTAAGTAAGTCTCTGTTTGATCTCCTATGCTCAAAGGTGAAATCTCCATTAGCCCATTGTTGAACTTTATGAAAAACATGTAACATTTATCTGCCTTCTTGAATCTAATTCCAGCCTCTGCAAGCTTTGTGACGCCATGTATGTTCCAGTCTTCAATCTCTCTAAGAGCAAGTAGATGCTTAAATTTCTTTGCCTTGTTGAATTCGACTCCAGCCTCATGAAGCTCTTTGCCGTAAGGTACTAACTTCTAGTTTTCAATCTTGTCCAGACAAAGTAGACGCTTAAATTTCTCTACTGTCTTTAATTCAACTCCATCCATTTGCATCCCTATTTCACATGGTTTTGACTGCTGGTCTTCATTCCTATTTCGATCATGTAGGTCCTTAAATTTCTTTGCCTTGTCGAATTCAATTCCAGCCTCTTGAAGTTCAATGGCATAAGGTATTGTTATCCAACGGTCAGTCTCATATACATCATCCTTAAATTTCTTTGCCATATTGAATTCAATTCTAGCCTCCTGAAACTCTGAGCCATATGGAATTGATTCCCAGTCTTCAATCTCTGCCATATTGACTTGGAATCCAGGTTTCTGAAATTTGCTAGTATAAGAAATTGCCTTCCTCATATTTTCCATTTTTGCAAGTAATGGAATGATAGCTTCACGAATCAGACCAAATAGGCGCTTAAATATCTCTGCATTCTTGAGTTTGACTCCTACCTCTTGACGTTCTCTGGCATGATCTATTTTCATATCAAGTAATGAAATACAAATGGTTGTATGAATGAGACCAAGGAGATGCTAAAACTCTATGTTCTTGAATCTGAACCTGACCCTCAAACGTTGCCATACCATGTCTGGAAGTGAAGGGGTGAGAGCTTCATGCGCCAAACAAAGTAGATGCTTAATCTTTTCAGTTGAATTATAACTTGATGCATCAACATTCCATTCAAATGGTAAAAAGCCAGAGAAAAAATTGAGGGCAAGATCATTAAGTCGTTTCCGGAGAATCATAGCTGTGGAGGTTGAGCTTTCAACACTAATTCCATCTTTCTTCTCGTCAATTTCGACAACGTGCTCTCCTAAATTTCTGGATCTGTTATAAAGTAGTGTGTTGTTACTCTGACTCATCCGAAACAATTTAGCCAGAACAAAGAATGGAAGTTGATTTTCAAATAACAGAAGATCACGAGCTATTCTAGGAAGCACTCACTTCATTTTAAAGATTGAGTCATCTTGACAACCTCATGCTTTGCAATAGATTTCATACTTGTGGAACAACTCAATAATGAAACACCCATCAAGTAGCATCATTTCTACAAACTCATTTGAGGTCTGGCTAATGTGTTCTCCATAATATTTAAGAGCTCTTTCTTCCAATTCTTTCAAGGTGGCACTTTATGCTTTTACATTTCCCTTCGTTCTTTTAAGCATTTGTTGTAGATAGCGCAATTTATGCTCTTTCATAAACCCCTGGCCAACTTTGTTTTGGTCATTGTAAGGACCAATGGCAAGTAGCACGGGCTTGTAAGCCTTCTCGTTCATGTTACGTAACTGCTCATGCACTTTATATATACAACGCAGTTTAGCAATTTGAGTCAAACCAGCAAGCTTTCTCTCAATTGCCTTAATACAAGTGGAGAGTGTATCCGAGCTCATATTGTAGAGAAGTAGTACAAGTCTCTGTTCCTACTACAAAGCATACAAATTCTCACTAATTTTAATGGAAACTTCAGATAGAAAAAAAAATGCAAGCTTTATAATATTTAATATGAATAGAGAGAGCAGAACTTATATTCTAGGAGAATAGTACAAATTTGTGTTATAAGTATTTGTACCTCGCTTTTTTGGGAAGAGAGGTCTTTTAGTTCTGTTTTAACAAAGCGATTTCTCTATTTTTAAGAGAGAGCTTATAGAAGTTAAGATAAAGTCCGTTACGAAAAAATTTGTAGGTGGGGGAGCCCCTAACAGATGAGTAGCTTGGTTGGTAATCTAGGTTTTTTCTATTTGATTAGTCACAACTGTAACTTCGATTTTATTGAATGAAAGTAAGTCTATTTCTATCTAAAAAAAATTGTCATTAATTTTATATTATTTTCTATTAAAATATTACATGTACCGACTGAGACAAATGAAGCTTTTCCACTAAATTAGATTGGAGGATTCTATTAGATTATCTTGTGTCATTAAGGAGGATGTACGAAACACATGATTTTTTAATAGGATTAATGTAAGGCCCCATTGGTTTCACAAATCTCTCAATCCATCTCATCTCTTCTTATCTCATCTCATCTCAACATTTAAGTAACATTCAAACACAAACACTTTTTAATTTTAAATTTTCAAATTTTCAATTTTGTTATCTAATCATTACAATTTTTTCGAATTTACAACCAAAACATAAAAAAAATTCAAAATTTTCAAATCTAAAAAAAAAAAAATTAAAAAAAAAATATTCTAACCATTTTTAGCTTTATAATTTTTTATTCAGTTTTTCTTTCTTATTTCTCAAAATCTCATAAAACGTCTTAATTCAAACTAGGCCTGTGCAAATAACCTGTGAACCCGACGAACCCGTTTAAGTAACCCAACCCGACCCGACCCGTATTTTAATGGGTTACGGTGGGATCGGGCCTGTAACCCGACTAATTAACGGGTTTATATCTTGATTTCAACCCATCCGTATATGTGTTAAGCTGGCAGACGAAGCTGGAGAAGTTGTGTTTGAAATAGTCAGGCATCAAATCCTTGGCGAAATCTGCAGTCTTCCACACCACAAAATCACCCCACGATATCACATCGTCCGTGCCTCGATCATCCACCAACTAATACGTCTTTGTTAGGAACGGCGCCAGAACTGACCTCTACACCATTTTGTCCTCCAGATTTTTCCCCTCACCGACCTACCATTGAAATGACCTCCCTTAACCCGAAACAACAAGGAAAAAAAAAAAAAAAGACTCAAATCTGGAAAGGATGAATAAAATAAAACAAGAACGATTCGATCGGTTTCCTACCACAGGGATTAATTGTGAATTTTTCACCAACTGAAAAGCAAGAGAGCGGTCAAGAACTCCTAGTCCCAGTAGTAGAAACCTGATCAGAGAAAGAACTGAGAGTGAATGGGATTGTTGCTCCGATTAGATTCCAGTGGTCATGAGCAACGAATCTGATTCTTGGGTTTGAAGATTAGTTGAGAAAAATACAATAACTCCTGAAAAGCCCAAAAAAGCCCAGAGATATTATTCTTCTACAAAGTTCCGCGAGAGCTGCACTATTATAATAGGAGAGAGAAGGGGAAAGAAGATGTGGGGTTCTAGACATCTTGAGAAATGGCATTAGAGGAAAGACAAAAGCCAAAAAGCATGTTCAGTCTTTTCAAAGAAATTGGAAGAGAGAGAAGAGAATTCTTAAATGGGAAATGGTTGAATTTTCTAGACTTTCAGTCGCGGGAAGATTCCAATACACCTCAAAAAGCGATTTGGGGACGAGTGTTATTTGATTCTTGTACGCTTGGATTGCACCATTTTTATTTTTTCGAGAAGAAGAAGAAGAAAGAGCGGCTGGTCGGGTTATACGGGCCGAACCCGGTTTTCTTTTGATCGGGTCGGATTGGATCGGGTTATTCTCTACCATCCTATGTTTCGGGTTGGGTCGGCCCTAAAACCGACTATTTCAAGTCGGGTTGCAGGCCTAATTCAAACTACTATTCATAAATTATTTCATTACTATTTACATATTTCTCATATTATCTTATCTAATCTGTGTAACTAAACGAGACCTTAGTAGTATGAAGAAATTCTTCCATTCCACTACTGTAACAGGTGCTAAAGCTAGAAATCATGCATCCGTTTATTTTGGGGTTTATTCCTTTCCATTTGTTTGTTTAGACGTGACTACTGGGCGGGTGATTTTTTTAGTATTGTGGCTTAGGTTCCATCCATAGTACACTGGGAATTATTATTTATCTTTCCATTCAGACTTTCAAAATCGCAAAAGTACTATTTAGTAGTTGAACTAAGTAGAAATACTATCACATTCGTTTTCGTAGACGGAAAGTACTTATTAGATTGGGTGGAAAAGCATTAGTGGAGTGCCTTACTATCAAGAGCTTCCATTCACCAAAGGTACAAGCACTCAATAACACAGCTTTGCTCCATGAGGTAAACGAATTCTCCATCAGACCGCGACTAGGAACAGACACTAGAGTATGGAAACATGCTCTAGATGGCCTTTTTACTTTGAACTAGTCCTACTTGGAACTCATTGAGAGACCATTGTCCCAACTTTCCTCCTTCCGGTTTTATATGGAACAATATACAGAATATTATTTTTATTCTGTATTTATTCTTTTTCAAATATTTCTTCTAACTAAAAATAAAATCAAAAGATAAAAGAAGAAATGAGCTTTATAATATAATTTATGGTTCATTGCAAAATTAGTACATGAGTTTTAACGTTTTTGTAATTTGAGATCTCAGTTTTCAACTTTTACAAAATTGATATATGAACTTCAAAAAATTTACAATTCAATACCTCCGTTTATTATACCATTAGAACATTAATGATGCAAGTGACAGGAGATATTTATACCCTATGTTAGTCTCTAATTGGCTAAAGTGGTGTCAATATCCACGTGAACCAATCAGAAACTGACACGTGGTCTGCTATTAATTTATAATTAATGAAAAATTTATTTAGTTACTTATTTAAAAGTCTTTTAAAATTCATATATCATTTTTGCATAAATTAAAAAACTGAGATCTGAAATTACAAAAACAACTTCAGATTTTAATTTCACAATTAGCCCTAGACATGTCATATTTGATAGAAACACATGTCATCTCCCCGTCATCGCCTTGTCTATACATATCACAATTCACATATCAGTTTTTTTTAATTTTTTTTTTTTTAAAAAAAAAAAAACGTGAAAATAAAAATCTGAAAAAGTGAAAATAAAAGGTGAAACATTAAATAGGAAGGAAAAGAAACTTCGTTTTTTTTTTTAGAAAAATAAAAGAAAAATCTTAATTTGAACCATTTAGATCTCGTTTGTAATTTGGAAAGTTCAGTCTAATTTTAAACTGAATCTAACATCAAATCACTCAACTCTAAAATTATTAAATTTATTTCAATTCAAATGATATTCCAAACATCCAGCATTTTTCTTTCACTAAATGCTCAACAGTGGAATTTATAGATCCATAACCACTAAAAAACTTGGCCGTAAAGTTAATTTTGTGTTTAATACATAGACAGAGACGTACGTAGATGGAGAAAGAAGGAAATGGAACTTACTTGCTAATTTATTGCTCAACCTGCAGATGATCGTCTTTCTGCTGAACGGAAAAAGTCTGAAGGACAGGTCACAGACTCTAAAGATGCAGCCAAGGGAACGTTGAGTCATTGACTTAGCCATAGACTCTGGTATGCCTAGACAGCTGTGTGACATATCCCCGAGGACAGATCAAAGATGTTAGGTACAAACAAATATAAAATAATATATTTTCTTTTTAAATTTTTTGTACTATTTTCTTTCACTTTGATATATATAAATTAAAAAATTATATTTTATTAGAAAATGTGTGTGAATCGAAAAAGCCTGAAGGATAGATTATAAAGATGTATCCTTCTGATGCGCCGCACATAGCGGACGTTGTCTTGGACGTAGATTCTACTAGGCAAAGCCAGCTGCGTCACGTGTGACATCTCCCTGAGGACAGATCTAAGATGGAAAGTTAAAACGATTTAGTATTAAAAACAATAAGCTATTGAAACTGTAAAATCCATATACCGTTTGATTGATACTTGATTGATACTAGAACATTTTAGAAAGACAGCTTCTACGGTAAACATGGCCTTACTGTTTTAGTATGTTTTTCTTTTCAATATGTGATAATGTACTTACTACTTGGTTTATCATCCACCGTAGATCGCTCCGTACGCGTAAATAAATAAATAAACAAAAATGAAAATAAAAACACTCTAGATCATGAGAGTTACCAAACACATAAAAATTATTTATTTTAACTAAAAATTTCTATAAAGTAGTATACATCAATTTATGATCTGCTTTATCTCTAGATTAATTACTTGAATATTATTTTTATTCTGTATTTATTTTTTTTCAAATATTTCTTCTAAATACTAATAAACTTGTAATATGCACAAATCTTTTAGTTTTTACAATATCTCACCATATAGTATTATTGTTATCTTCAGGTGATTTTAAAAAATAATAAATTCAATTTGTAATTTTTATAAATATACTATATAAACCACAACTTTATCCCCTTTTTTTTGAAGGTGGGGTGGCTCACTCTTTCATCTTCTCATTACTCAGGGATGGCTTGGATTTACATCCGTGGGCCTTGGCCATGTAAGGAGTCTTTTTCCCATTTTTTCATGGTAGGCTTATGGCCACCGTTGGGAGCTCTGGTTGGGCTCTACAGTGTATTTCAATTTTTTTTCTTATGACTTTTTTAACGTTTTTTAAAAAAATATTAAAGTAAGAGTCGAGTTCGAGCTCGATAGAAAATCGATATAACTGATGTAGCTGAAATAGTTTCTGTTGTCTAATCTCTTAGGAAGACTTTGGGAGGTAACCATACTTTCTAATATGTAACCAATAAACAATGAGCTCCAATTAAAAAAAAAAAACCTAACAGGAGCCCCAAGGGACGTAGCAACATTTCTCTTTTTTCATTACAAAAAAGAGAAACATGAAATAAGAAGTAAAAGAAAATCTTTCTTTTTTATATAAAAAAGAAAAATCTTAATTTGAACCATTTAAGCAAAAAAATTACATCTCTTTTATTTTTAGAAAATATCTCATTTCATCTCATCATTATAACTTTTTCAACTTTTAATATAAAATAAAAGAGAGACGCTTCGGGTCAGTTGGGTGTGCAAGGTTAGTTTACACCAACAAATGAAAAATTGACATGTTTGAGTTTCAGTAGAATTGAGAAATAAGCCGCTTGTAGTAGATCTCAATTTCTCTTCATGTGCAATCACTCTGCCCCCACCCAAAACATTTGAGCCCCCACCCCATTGAAACGCTGCCCCACCACCGTTGGCCTCCTCCCGTCATTCTGAAAAAAATTAGCCGTCGAAACAGTGTCGCCCACCCTTACCTCGGCAACTTTGATTCCTGGTCGTCAAAACAATATCTCCTTTTGTGTGTAAAAAGAAAGTCTGAAGCATTGTAATGTAATCTCCTTCGATTCCTTGCAGTTTAGATTCCTGGCCACACCCACCGTCCTTGACTCCCTTATGTGGCAAAACTTCTATCTCCTGAAGCATTGTAATTTCTGAGGTTAGATATACATTTCTGATTTGGTAATTTTTTATTTGGTAATTTTTTATTTAGTAATTTGTGTTTGGTAATGTTTTAGAAAATGTGAGAAACTAAATTTGATGAAAAACTTTGGTGATAAAATGAGTAAAGTTGCGTATACGTTGGTTGCCATTTGAGCGATTTGAGCGCTGGTTACCATTTGAGCGTTGGTTGCCATTTGAGCACCTTTTGCTTGGAGGTGGATCACTATATATTCATCCTGGAGGTCTTCCCGTATTCCCAAACCAAAATGCTATTAAAAATTTTAATCAAATAAAAGACAAAAACGTGGTCCAAAAATGTAGTCTATAGTAGTACTTTATTAGTCTTAATTATATAAAATTGTGTATGTATATATTATTTTTATTCATGTAACTTTTTTTCTTTTTTAATCTCTTTTTTTTTTAAATACTTTTATTTGTATGGGCCCAAAATGGCCAAGAAGCTGTTTCTGGGCCATTTTAGTCTCATTTCAGCAGTTTCTGGGCCATTTTTGGCCCAGAAACAGCTTCTAGGCTTTTGGCCCAGTAGGGTGCGAAGGGGAGGACCCCCTCCACCTACACCCTGTTATCCAGGACGGGGTCCCCCACCCCCGCACTCCGGGGGCGGGGGACGGATTCAAAAATCTCCCCACCCCAGCCCATGCAGAGGCGGTGGCGGTGGCGGTGGCTGGTAGCACCCCTATTGCAAATAGGCATTTCCGAACAAGACTCAACATTATGGTTTACATTTTCTGGCAACAAAAAACTTGCTGAAAAAAAATTACTTTTTCTGACCCTTGTTAACCTTGGTTGGCACACTTTTTGTAATGAAATTTTACACTTTTTTCGAGGTCAAAAATTACCGGAAGAGTATTTTTGACATACATTTCACTCGCGGGTTTAAGTACTATATGTTGCAACCGATTTTCAGGGAGTCAGCTACAACTTGAAATGGTGGAAAAAAATTATTTTATGGACTAATTGTGACAAAACCACTCGTGTAAAAAAGGCTAATTTGTTATAGTGTAGCTGGAACTTGTAACGCTCCTCTATAAGATTCTTCTTTGTGCGTATAGGCTTGTCCACAAACTGTAGTACTTATCCTTTTGCGACCGCTCCTTTAATGATCTCCTCAGACCTCAATCGTTAAAACCATCTGAAAAATAACACGTCGACACACAATTTGGAAATTAATTATAAGTTGGGGAAATCAAAGTACTAGTGTGCATTCATTTCATATCATAAACTTTTATCAACTTCAAAACAAAACACAGAAAGAATGCAACTTTTACAAGCTTCAAAACAAAACACAAAAATTAACAAAATTTTTACTAACTTCAAAATAAAAATAATATTAAAAAATTACATTCAAATAATTTTTTAATATTGGTTTTTCAATTTCACAAACTCCAATACAAAATTTATTTTTATTCAATTTTTTCTCTCATTTCCTAAGACCCAATAAAACATTTTCACTCAAACACTTTCACTACTATACACAAAATTTTGAAATATTTTAAGCTTCCAAACATACCCTTAAAAAGGAAAAAAAAAAAAAACAAGTAGATAGTAGAAGTAATTAAAGAGGTGAGCAATGAATTTGACTACATTTCAATGGCAAAGATATTAGAGCTAACATTTAGAAAGAAGCGAGATAAGTTCTTCATCTACCTATTATGTCCATGAATGCAAGTTTAGTGCAATCATTTAAATAAAAGTGGGATTCACAATAAAAGAAAAAAAAATTGAGTTTTTCATTTAGGTCCAAAGTGTGCATATTGTTTTTTTTTAAAGATTGTGTGGGACATACAGATCATTCCATGTAACAAGACCAAAAAATGATCACTTTGTAAGCCCTCCATCAGAGCTATTGCTTTGTTGTTTAGGCCTCCATTGCTTCTTGAATTCACGCACTACTGGAAGGGAAAGTAAAAATAAACTTATAAACTGACGTTGTTACATATGATATGTTATATCTAAATTATAGTAAAAATAACTTTACAATCCAATTTACCATATCAAATCATGTGATTTTGTAAGTTTATTTTTATAAAATCTCATTGAGGTTAAAGCATTTCTCTTAATCATTCAATGTTTGGTTGGTTAAATACGACACTGACCTATATAGTACTTATTAAGTAGTCTTGTAATACAAAACATGATTTCAATCTATAATAAAATGCAATATTAGTTAAAATTACAATTTATAGAAATAAGTTTTAAGAGAAAAACACTATGATTGACACAAACTGAAAATTAAGAGATGAAAAATTATTACATTTCTAGATAATACGTATCCTTGTCACTATGTTGTCTTCTAATAATGTGTGGGTTAAGAGACCCTTGTCGTACGGCTGTCTAAGTCTCAATCAATTTTGTTCAATAAAATATGATTCATTTATAGCTCAACAAAAGATATGGTTTGGGGCCACACTCCTTTTATTATTCAATATTTATTACATTCACTAAGAGAACATACATCAAGACTACTTGAAAACCTAAGGAATAATGGAAAATATGGTTTGTGTAATTGCAAGTGCAAGCAATAACACAGCCGCCAAAAATGAAAGCAATGCCCAAGGACTGTTGAAATAATCGCGCCTTAATTTTGCCATCCATACATTCCTGCGTCTCCTGCAATGCTTGTTTAGATTTGTGGAAGTTCTAGCATAAATATTGGTCGAAAAGCTAACATAGTGACCAAGTTTGTTAACCATGGCGGAAATAATTTCATCATCACCCAAACAATTATTGATAATTCCTTTTCGACGGAGTAATTCAACATCCTTTGGAGAGTTAATGAGACGGTCCATGAAGCGCACGTAGTTATAGACATAATTCAAGCCATTTTGTTGATCACAATATTGTTCATATGCAATTAGATTTCGTAAATAAGTCTCTGTGTCATCTTCTATGCTCAAAGGTGAAATCTCCATTAGCCCATTGTTGAACTTTATGGAAAGGAAGTTAGATTTCTCTGCCTTCTTGAATTTGATTCCAGCCTCAACAAGCTCTGTGGCACTATGTATATTCCAGTCATCAATCTCTGTAAGAGCATGTAGACGCTTAAATTTCTTTGCCTTGTCGAATTCGACTCCAGCCTCACAAAGCTCTTTGTCGTAAGGTATTGACTTCCAGTTTTCAATCTTGTTCAGACAAAGTAGGCGCTTAACTTTCTGTATCGCATTCAATTCGACTCCATCAATTTGTGGCCCTATTTCACACTGTTTGGACTTCCAGTCTTCATTCCTATTTCGATCATATATTTCCTTAAAATTCTTTGCCTTGTTGATTTCAATTCCAGCCTCTTTAAGTTCAAAGGCAAAAGGCCATATTTCCATCCACTCGCGAAACTCATATAATTTATCCTTAAATTTATTTGCCATATTGAATTCAACTCCAGCCTTAAGAAGCTCTGAGCCTAATGGAATTGATTCCCAGTCTTCATTCTCTTTTGGACCATGTAAATCCGTCAATTTCTTTGCCATATTGACTTGGAAGCCAAACCTATGAGATTTAGTAGAATAAGATATTGCCTTCCTCGTAATTTTCATTTTTGCAAGTAATGGAATTACAGATTTACGAATCAGACCAAATAGGTGCTTAAATATCTCTGTCTTCTTGAGTTTGACTCCTGCCTCTTGACATTCATTGGCATGATCTATTTCTGTATCAAGTATTGAAATACAAATGGTTGCATGTATGAGACCAAGGAGATGCTCAAACTTTGCGTTCTTCAATCTAAACCCAAGTTGTAAACGTTCATATATCATTCTTGGAAGTGAAAGGTTGAGAGCTTCATGCGTTAGATCAAGTAGATGCTTAATCTTTTCGGCTGAATTATAACTTGATATGTTGACATTCCATTTAAATGGTAAAAAGGCAGCGAAAAAATCGAGGACAAGATCATTAAGTTTTGTCGTGATCATCTGAATTGTGGAGATTGAGATTTCAACACTACTTTCATATGTCCCCTCAATATCAACAATGTGTTCTACTAAATTTCTGGATCTGTTACTCTCACTCATACCGAACAATTTAGCAAGAACAAATAATGGAAGTTGATTTTCAAATAACAGCAGATCACGAGCTATTCTAGGAAGCATCCACTCCGTTTGAAAGATTGGGTCATATTCCTCTTGTCTTGTTTTCTTGTAGATTTCATACTTGCGGAACAACTCAATGATGAAACATCCATCAAGTAGCATCATTTCTATAAACTCATCTGGGGTCTGGCTAATGCATTCTACATAGCATTTACGAGCTGTTTCTTCCAATTCTCTCAAGGCCATGATGTATGGTTCTACACTTCCCCCCGTTCTTTCAAGCATTTGTTGTAGATAGCGCAATTTATGATCTTCCATAAACCCCTGGCCAACCTTGCCATGGTGGTAAGGACCGATGGCAAGCAGCGTTGGCTTGTAAGCCTTCTTGTTTACATCACGTAATAGCTCATGCACTTTATGCATACAACACTCTTTACCAATTCGGGTTGAGATAGCAAGCTTTTCCTCAATTTGAGTGGAGAGTGTATTACTGCCCATATTGCAGAGAAGTAGTACAAATACCTGTTCCTAATACAGAGCATAAAAATTCTCACTAATTTTAAGAAAAATTTATGATAGAAAAATGAAAGCTTTGCAACTGTTAATATGAATAAAGAGAGCAAGCCACATATTCGTTAAAAAATAACATGTATCGAGTCCCAGTGGCGGAACAATATTAAAGTTCATGTAAAAGGCTAGGTTTTCCTCCATTAAAAAAAACAAGCAAGGTTTCCTCAATAATTTTTGGGGTTTACTCTGCTAAAAGGAGAGACTCTAATCTTGCTATTGGAATCAAGCCGGTTATTGAGATTATGGTCCATTAATTCTTTGCGAAGCTAGCTCTTAAAATTAATATTGGTTGCTATCATTTATAAAGAAATGAATAAGTATTAAAAAAAAAAAAAAGGATGCGGTAACAACTGAAACGGTAATACCAAAAATAGCTATATATATATTGAAACTGTAAAATCCATATACCGTTACTGCAGCTACACCCCTTATTACACCTTCCATTTCAGGCTTTCAGCTTTTTTAAACAAATGGCTCAATCCGTCTACACAAATCAGGAACAAATAAGGGGATAAGGGATCTCCCTACCTTAATCCCCTTGAGGATATGAACTTTTTCCCAGGTTTTCCATTGACCCTAACTGAAAAACTGACTATTTTGACACAAATCATGAGCAGCCTAGTAATCTTCTCACCAAAACCAAATCTGATCAACATAGCTTTCAGGAATGGCCTTTGCACTCTATCATAGGCCTTTGATATATCAATTTTAACAGTCATGTTCCCGGTTTTTCCTTTATGACTAGACTGCATTAAGTGAAGCAACTCGAAAGCAACCATGATATTATCAGTTATGAGCCTATCAGCAATGAATGCACTCTGAGATTGTGAAATGACTTCAGGCAGTACCTTCTTAACTCGATTTGAAAGGACCTTTGAAATCAGCTTATACAAAACATTGCATAAGCTGATTGGTCTATACTCCATCACCTCCTTGGGCATCTTCACCTTTGGTATTAATGCAATAAGCGTATGATTTAAGTCTGGCACCATATTTCCCCCATTAAGAAAATATAGCACTGCATCACCAACATCCCTGCCAATAATGCCCCAATGCCTCTTGTAGAACCCAACCCCAAAACCATCAGGTCTCGGAGATTTCCAATGTGACATTTGCTTTAAAGCCTTTTCCACCTCTTCCCTTCTAAATGTTCCTTTGAGTCGCTTCCTCATCTCAGTAGAAATCTTAGGCTCAATATCAGAGATGCACCCTTCAATATCAATTTCAGTAGGATTGTTGGATCTATACACTTCTTCAAAATATTCCCCAAAAGCCCCTTCAATGTCTTCCTGCTTCTTTAGAGAGCACCCTTGCATATTAATAATTTCAAAAATTGTATTCTTTTTCTTCCTTTGGGTTGCACTCATATGAAAAAATTTTGTATTATGATCCCCTTGCTGCAACCAATGAGCATTTGCTCTTTGCTTCCACCAATTGTTCTCCTGCTCCAACAATTCTTCTAAATCTCTACTCATCTGCCTAATTTCACCAACTAGATTAGGGCCCTCCTCTTTTTTAAGCTCTTTGAGTTTTCTAGAAAGAGACTTAATCTCTCTCCCTCTCCTCGAATCCTTTCCTGAAGACCACCTTCTAAGAGCCTGCCTACACAAGTTGAGGCCCCTTTGAACATTTGATAGCCTGCTTCTCACCCCCTCATTCCTTTCCCAAGCCTCTTTTACAGTTTCACTACACTCTTTTTTCTTATCCCAGCACATTTCATATCGGAATAGTCTCTTATTTCTATCATTAATAAAACTGTCTCTGGAGCAAGACAACAAAATTGGTAGATGATCAGAACACCATGCTATTACAGATTCCACCTCAACCTTATTAAAAGTCTTTCTCCATGCTTGGTTAGCAACAGCTCGATCAAGTACAAAAGAACCATCAGCATGACCATTGCTCCAAGTAAATTTATTACCCCTCCACCCAAGGTCACTCAAACCTCCTAGGGATAGAGCATTTCTAAACTCCTCCATCTAGCTCTCTCTCCTTTCATTCCCCCCCCCCCCACCCCCCCCCCCCCCCATTTTATACTTTGAGAGACCAGCTCATTAAAGTCCCCAAGGACACACCAGCCCACTCGAGAAGGAGGCTTTAACATTTGTAGAAGTTCCCCATATCCCCTCCTTTTAGAAGCTTCTGGATGCCCATAGAAACCAGTCAAGAGCCACTTATGATTTTCCACTTTGCACTTCACCCAGAGGTTAATGTGCCATTGAGAAAAATTCCATAGTTCAACCCCCTCCACATCCTTCCACAGCATTAGCAAACCATCACTCAACCCTCTCGGTTCTACCACCATACACCCCTCAAAACCCAATTTCTTTTGAATCATTTTAGCTTTCTTTGAACTCAATTTTGTTTCCATAATGAAAACAAAATATGGCAGCTTCTCATTTGCAATCATGCAAAGGACTTGAACTGTCTGAGGGTTGCCAAGCCCTCGGGAGTTCCAGCTTAGGGCCTTCATAATTCTTGGCAGGGCTGCTCAGCAGCACCTGCCAATAAAACTATAGAGTTAATTTCTTTTAATGCTTGCCTCTGTTTTTTAACACCTCCACCTTCTCTTTCCTCCTCCATCCACCTTTTTCCCCTCACTGGATACCTCTCATCACTTTCTATTTTTCCAATCTCCCTTGCTTTCCTCTTCCAAGACTTCTTATCTTTCATCTTTTTTATTTCAACACTTACCCACTTTGGTTGGTCCCAAAGGCAACTCAGGTACCTCCCTCACTAACCTTCCCTTCCCCATAACTTTTGGTGTTTCAGTCTCTCCCCTCCTAGGCAAATCATACCCAAATCCCTCAGCATCATTTTGCACCTAGACCATTGTTTGTTCCTTAATACAATTGCCTTTAGCCCCGCCTGTCCCAACACTCCTCACCCCCACCTCACTAGACTCTAACTCCTCTACATACATAAGAGCCTTTAGAAATTTGTTCTCCTTCAAAATCTGCATGAGCAGCACTTGCCTCACCCTTTTTTGATTCACCAAAGTAAGCTTTCCTTTCACCCAATCTCTCCTCCCCCCTCCCTTATGATTCCTTCTTTTTGGTCCCCCTTCAGCCCTTAGCCAAGATCCAAATTGATCTTGAGTAGTCTTCCCAAATCCAGCCTCCTCATCCTTATCCCTCGAGCATCCCTTTTCCCGATGAATCAACCACCCACACTTAACACAAAGTCCGGGCAGTTTCTCATATTTAAGAACAACCCAAACCTTATGGCCATTCACCATAATCCATCTACCTCGAACGACAGCTCTTCTCAAGGGAATCTCCACCCTAATTCGTAAATATTCCCCCATCCAATACCATCAGCGGGAACATCAACCTCCATCAACCTACCCAATGATTTACCTATCACACTCCCTTTCTCCTTAGTCATGCAAATCATTGGTAGGTTATGGATCTGGATCTAGAACAGTTCACTATCAAATTTCTACTCATTTGGTTGAGTAAAAGCATCAAATGCCTTAAGTGCAAAAAGATGGTTGTCAAACAACCATGGTCTACCATCTAAAACCCTCAGCTTATCAGCCACTGAACAGAATGAGATAACAAATTTATTGTCGCCTACCTCCCGAAATTCAGCTGGTTTGCTGATTCGCCAAATTTTCCTCATTGTGGCTAACAACGTTTCTCTTCCAATCATCCTTCCATGTAGATCTTCCCAACAATGCTATGTTCCCCACACTCCCAAACCTCCTCCTCGTTATCCTCTCCAACATCAACAATCCGCCTCTCCTCCTGCAAGAGTCTTAGCTTCTCCCATTGATTTTCCAGACTCTTCATACCACTCTCATCAGGTTTTTCCATGGAAACTAGACTCATATCTTCCTCACAGTTAGTTATAGCTATTTTTTGCCACCTCAATTTTTTAGAGAGAAAATGGAGAGGAGACTCGACGATATCTAATTTGTAAAATAGAATGTAGATCCCCCCATCTTAAAAGGAAGTAAGAGAAACGTTGGGCGTAAACCTTGAGACACTAATTTTTTCTTTCATGAACATGCTGTGTAATATTTGTAATAACGACTTAATTACCCGTAAGTATATATAGACAAACGTACGTACGTACCTGGAGATACAAGGAAATGGAACGAACTTGCTAATTTCTTGCTTCGATATTGATCTTCGTTGTTAGGTACTGCACTTTAATATTTTTTAATCGAAAAAGCCTAAAGGATAGATTATTATATAAAGGCCAAAGGGAGCGTTGGCTTAGACGTAGACTCTGCTAGGCCTCGTTCGTCAGCTGTGTGACGTGTGATCCCCGACGTCAGATTTAAAGATCTAAAGCATTTCTCAAACATATAATAAAATATTTTCTTTTTCAATTTTGTTTACTAAATATTAGATCATATGGATTAATTTAAATACATTCTGCTTAACTAAATGGATTAAGTCTTAATAAGGGTCCATTTAAAAATACAATTGTTCTTAAATATTTTTAGACAATTTAATTTACTTTTATTTACAAACAGTTCGATACTATTTATAAATTATTTATTATTATTTATAAATTATTTTATTATAATTTATAAATAGATAAAAAATATTCTTGCCTTGGAGTCTAAATATCTAATACAATCCACGTGAATAACAAGTACGGATGACACGGCATCAACTGCAACAGAATGGATTGAAGTGTACGAAAGGTGGAAGGAATAATAGAAGGGTCATCGTGTCGAATGTAAGAGGGACTTGTACGTGAAGGTTGGATTCCATACTTGGAGAGTAAAGATTCATTCAGTTCTTGATTATCTGTTTCTTGTTTTCAATTTTACTTGTTGTTGTGGTAAGGAAGCCCGTAACACTCCACTCGGTAAGGAGAAGATGAAAGAAACCGGATTCCACCTCTTGCAAAAGAAGAGAATAAAGTTCGGTGTTTACTTTAGTCATAGTTACAACACGAATGTTCCTTCTTTTGCTCTTTTTCTTCTCTCCCACGTGTCGTATTCCTACCAAAGTTAGGATTTTGTAGTAGAGTAATGTTAAATACAAGTTTTAAATAGACAAATTCCATACAAAGCTTTTATAAAACAATGGGTTCAATAAATAAAGAATAGTTTTTTTTTTACTTTTTTAAGATGGAGTCTACTTTTTTACAAAAGCTTGTATCAAGCTTGTCTATTTAGAGTTTGTACAAATCATTTCTCTTTTATAGCACGAGAATGTCTCCCCGGCAAACAAGACGAATTAGCCTTTTTATTTTTATTTTTTATTTTTTTATTAATTCGTTTATATCTTTAAATATTTAAAAAGAAATTCATAACATCATTATAAAATATATTTTTAATCACTAAATAAAAGAAAATTAAAAAAAAAAAACAAAATTGATCGATTGGATTAGTTTTTCTCTTTTTTATTAGTGACATATTAATTTACATATATCTATGTCAAAAGTTTTTTGAAACAAGAGTTTTTCCTCAATAATGGTTTGTCTCCTTTGTCTATATTTGTTTTATTATTATAATAAACAAAATTAAAAAATATATATATTTTTTATTATAGTTTTGTTTATACTTTACATCTTAAATCTGTCCACGGGGACATGTCACACTGCTGACTAGAGTCTACTTGTTCGCACTAATTTTGTGGTGCAGAAGAAGGTTGCTGTATCTGCTACGTCCTCGGGGAATGATTCTGACAAGATTATTTGATATTTTTTTATTTTATTTTAATTTTTCATGTTTTACGTATATTTAAATATTTTTTTTTGTAAAAATTCATAATATCATTAAAGAATATTATTTTAATCACAAAATAAAAAATAATTTTAAAAAATATATATCAGAACCATCCTCGGAGGATTTAGCTTTTCTCCTATATAATATGTACTTTAGGCCTTTTCCATTAAGCCGAAGACCATCATCTGCAGGTTGAACAACAAAACAAAGCAAGTTCCATTTCCGTTATACTTACGTGTAATTGAGTTGTTATTACAAATATTACACAACATTTTAATAAAAGAAGAAATTAGTATCTCTATGTTACCAAGAATGAGTAACTGGTGTGTTAACTGAAAAAGACGCCGGATCGTATTTGTGTGCTTTACCCCCATGCTGATTAGTTTTGTGAAAGGATGAACGTAGTTTAATTTTAGGAGGAACCCGCCTCTACAAACATCAGTTTGTGAATAATTCTCAGATTTCTTTATTGATAACATCTGTATAGAAATTTTTCCAACTTCACTAGTCCACTGGGCCTCGGCCAAATAGCTGGCCCAGGGTCCAAGATTGTCATCAAACAAGGCACCTACAAGGAAAAGTAATCAATTGGCAAATGGGATGAACTTGACTGATATCGCTCAGCCACATGACTCTAATCGTAGGAACTTGTATAGGGCAGAGCAGAAAATATGGAGAACCATCAATCCTCTGATATAGGAACATCGACAGACCACCAAAGATAAAGCAAGGTCAGGAAACAAAGTCTCAGTGGACTTGTCGCTGACTATAACACCATCCTTTTAAAATTTTAAGTTATCTCTACGCTTTTGTGTTTGTATTTTTTTTTAAGGACCAATTCATCGTAAGTGGTACGACTCAAGTCCTACTTTTCTGGTTGGATAGATTCTGATAACATTTGTAACGCTTCAATGAAAGGCCCAAATCACATGGCCTATACTCCAAAAGGACTAGTAAATGATACAATTGGAACCTTATAAAGAGCAAAAACATATCATTCCCAAGCAATGTGAGATCCTATACACTATCTACTCATATCCTTATCATATGGTTTGTCACTAGGACTATTCATTCGGGTTCCAGCCCGGGAACCCAAGTATATCCGGACCGGAACCTGGGTTTCAAAACTGGGCCGAGTTAGCCCCGATCAAATCCTTGCTGGAACACAAATGAATCCAGATTTTTAAAAACCCGGATTCTGGGTTTAACCCAGTTATTTGTTTTTTCTACAACTACCTTCCTGGAAAGCCTTTATTGTCTACTTTGTTTCCCCTGCTTCGTCCTCCCCTAGGCTCAGCCTCAGCTACAACGCTATGGGTGCCTTTTTTTTTTCTTCGCCCTCGGCTGACCTTTTTCTTTTTGCCTATTGGCTTCTGATTTTATGTTTTCTGTGGTAAATAAATCTAGTTGGAGAATTTACAGATTTTGTGTGGAGATGAATGTACAAGACATTCTGAGAACATTTATTGTGTATTAATGATGGCTTTGTCATTTGATTTTTATTAATATGTTATCTTATTGCAGATCTTGAGCACTACAAAAGCAGACTATCCTAGGAGACATGTTTTGTATGAAAAAAAAAAGAAGAAAAAAAACCGGGCACTGGGTTGTAAACCCGGGTTTTAGGCTTAAAACCCAGTACTCGGACCAGGTGTACCTGGGTTTTGTAACCTGGGTTTTGGCTCGGATTTGTACCGGGGTAGAACTCAGAACCGGAATCTGATTTTTCGAGTTCCAGACCAGGCAGAAAAAAACCTGGTCCTGATGAACAGTCCTATTTGTCACAATAGTAACACGAAAGGCATGGTAAAAACTGGTATTAAATTTTTTGGCTCTTTCGAATTTTTATGTCACGTCCTTAAGAGCATCCTCAATGGATTAGCCAAAGTTTAAGGAGACTTTTGATGAATGTAAGATGAATTTAGCTTTTGGCTATTTCATTCACATAAGTTTCCACATTGGAATAGCTATTTTTTCATTATATAAAAGTAAAATAATATAAGATGAACTTGGTTTTGACTATTCATATCAAATCTCCACATTGGATTATTCATTTATTCATTATATAGTAATGAGTAATTAATAATTAAAAACATATTTATTTTTTTAATTATTAATTTATTTTATTTTATCATATTTTTTTAATTATTATTTTATTTTATTTTATCATATTACTAAAACCTACGGTAATGTTGCAGCTCCACATTGGGGAAGAACGTTTTGATTTATTGAGAGGGAAGTGGCAGTTGTGAGAAAGAAAGAAAGAGAAAAAAAATGATAAAATATGGATTTGATGTATCTACAGTCACCTTCAAGTTTGGAAATAGTTTTGAAAGTCACTGTAGCTAAATTCTAATTATTTAGCTAATCCAATGTGGGCTGAATTTTATCCCAATAGCTCTTAACATCTATTTTTTTGGCATTTGGCTAATCCATTAAAACTACTCTTAGAGCATCCTCATTGGTTTGGCCAAATTTATCTTCAAAATTTAGTCAGTATAACACTTTTTTCTATTTGCCTATTCCATTTAAATTCAATCTCTATATTGGATTAGCTATTTACTCTCTATATAATAATAAAATATTATTAATTTAATAATTTATTTATTTAATTTATTTGTATCACATTTTATAATTCTACCAATTTAATATTAATAATAATTATATTATAATTAACTTAATAATTAATATTCTAATTAATATTAACTAATTAATTTATTTTTATCACATTTTATATTTAATAATAATAAATCGAATCAAATTTCCTAATTACAAAAAATAGCTACATATTTTGTGAGAGAAGTGAGAATTGAATATTTTAATATTTGGTTAACCTACTGTTCACATAAAAATTTGGAGAATCACTCTAGTAGAAGTCTAAAATTTTATAGAGATACCCAATCCAATGTGGTGATTTTTTGGCACATATTGGCTAAAGTTTAGCTATTATTGGACTTTGGTCAAGCCAAAGAGAATCCTCAATGAATTAGCTAAAGACTAAATCTATTGAGGATTTAGCTATTAGAACAAAAAATGACATCACAATGGATTAGCTAAATTCCAATTATTAGCTACAGTCACTTCCAAAATAATTTCCAAACCTGAAAGTAACTATTCATACATCAAATACATTTTTTATCAATTATTTCTCTCTCCCTTTTAAATGACAATTGAAAAAATATAATTAGAATATGATTACTAATTAATATATAATATTATGAATAGTAAAATATGATAAAATAAAATAAATTCATAATTAATAAAATTAAAATATTTTTGAAATTATTAATTACTCATTACTATATAATGAATAAATGGATAATCCAATGTGGAGATTTGATGTGAATAGTCAAACCCAAATTCATATTATATTATTTTATTTAGGACTGTTCATCCGGGTCGGGTTTTCTCTGGATCGGAACCCGGTTTGACAAACCCGGACCAACCCGGTCCAGGTATAGATTTAAAACTAGGTACCCAGATCTTTTTTTTTATTAATAAAAATTGATATCAAAACGATGCTGTTTTGATATTGGTTATACACTTCCCCCTCCCCCCGTCTCTCTCTCTCTCTCTCTCTCTCTACTCTGCGGCTAGAGAAAACACAGAAACCCTAAGTCCCTGCCTCCATCACTGTGACCCCGTGAGCCGTGACCCCATCATCGTGTTAGGGACCTCAGTCAAGTCCTTAAACACTATGATCTCCAAGCATAGGATCTCGTTCAGATGACCGAAAGCCCGTTTCTCTCTTGCTTGGTTCTTGAACAATGATCACAAAGTTGGCAATTGGGTATGGTGAGGTTAGGTGTTTAGATTTGAATTGATGTATTGAATGGTAGAAAGGATGATGATGTGTATGGTTTCAATGGTGGAAAGGAGCGCACGACAATGAGGGAAATTAGGGTTGGCGCCACTTTGGGATTTAGGTTTAGGATTTGGAAAATGGTGATGGACGACTAGGGTTTAGGAGTTGGGCAGCTAGGTTTGGACAAGTTGGCTAGTGAGAGATTTTAGGAAAGATTTCTAAAATCTTGGAACTCAAAGGTGATGTGTATGGCCGGTTATGGAAGTAAGAGGAAACAATTAGGGTTCCTAAATTATAGGGACACAAATTATGGAAAGTATAGTAGGCGGCTAGGGACACTTTTTTCTATTCGCCTATTCGGCTAGGGCAAAAGATGATGAGGCAAACAATTTATGGAAAGTTGACAAACACTAGTGTTGGTCGACTTCTAGGGTTTAATGGATTTGGAAGAGCAATTGGATGAAGAACACTAAGAACAGAAAGATGAACACTCCAAAACAAAAGCAACAATACTTAAGAATTTGAATGAACAAATGAACAACAATAACAATTGAACTATTGATTCATGAATTGCACAATAGTTGAATAAACGTCATATTTTGATAAACACAACTTAGATTCAAGAATTGCACCAAATTGCAAGATCAAGATAAATGAATTACACATATTCAATGAATTGCAAGGTCTAATCCTCTCTTTGGGATTCACGAATTTCACCCTAAAAGTCCAAGTGCAAAGGCACCGTTTGTGATCTCTCAAACAATAATCCTCCCTCTAGGGTATTTGCCAAAAGATTTTAAAGCAATTGAAAGATATCCTATTTATAAGCAAAACAAGTTGGAAACCCCCAATAGGTCCATTGAAAATAAATGAATAAAATAATTAAATAAAATAAAAAGATAGTGGCATGGACCAAGCTTGGCCGTGGCATGTATGGGCCCTTGGTGGGCTAGGTTGGTGCATGGTGGTCTTCGGGCTGGTCCATAGCTAAGTAGTGCGGCATGGTTTGCTGATGGTGAGCCATGTTGGTGCGTTGCATGGCCTAGGCTGGTGGCCTAGGCGCTGACTCTTCATGGCCCTAGCTGGTGGCTTGGGCTTTGAGGCTGCAAGGCATGGGCTGGAGCCATGCACTGGATGGCATGCCTGATGGGCATGCCACTAGGCTAGCTTGCAAGGCATGGGCCTGAGCCTTGCGCTGGATGGCATGCCTGTGAGGTATGCCACTAACCGCGCGCTGAGGCTATGCGGCACAGTACTGCGAGCGCATGATTGCGTGCATGGGCAGGCGCCCACCAACCTCGTTGGCCCGCGTGCTAGGTGCCCCGTGTGTGTCATCGAGCGAGCCAAGGCATGCATGCATGCTAGGTGCCCCGTGCGTGTCACCCCACGAGCCAAGGCATGCTTGTGGGCTAGCCAAGGTGCATCTCCCCACCATGACTAGGACATGTGTAGCATCTCTAGAGACAACTCGATGTGGGGGTCTAACAATCCCCCTCTCTTCAAGTATATCCTTGCCCTCAAGGATAAATTCAGGAAATCTTTCCCTTATATCATCATAATTTTCCCAAGTAGCCTCTTCTCTTGGAGCTCTATCCCACTTAATCAAGACTTGCCACACACTTTGTCTCTTTCTTCCTCTTGGAATAACCCTATAGTTAAGAGCCTCCTTTGGTTGTAAGAGTATACGCCCTTCTTCATCAAACTTGGGTAGCTATCCCTATCTGTGACAATGCTCTTGGGAAACCCATGAAGCCTTACAACATGATCAACAAAAGCCTTCGCCACACTCTTGGCCGTGTGGGTGACTGAGTGGAATGAAGTGCCCATACTTGCTTAATCTATCAACCACAACAAGAATCACTTAAAAACTGCCACTAGTAGGAAGCCCTTCAACAAAATCTATGCTTAAGTCTTCCCAAATCAAATTGGGAATGGGAAGAGGTTGTAGCAACCTGGTTGGGGTTCTTGTCTTATACTTACACTTTTGGCACACATCACATTTGGCTACAAGTTTCTTCATGGCCTTCTTTATGCCCTCCCAATAGAAAAAATGTTTCACCCTCATGTAAGTCCTCAACCACCCTGAATGTCCACCCTCTTTACTATGATGGAAGTGATCAAGAATCTCTCTTCTCAAATTAGGCACATTAGGAATATAAACATAATCCTTGTAGTAAATGAGGCCATCTCTCACCTTGAACCCAATGACTCAATCTCCTCAAGCTTCTAAAAGCTCCACAATCTCTATTGCTCTTGCATCTAACTTTGTTGCTTCCCTTATCTTGTCCCATATTCTCCATTCGGCCCCACTCAAGGCCAACAAGCTAGCTTCATCCAACGCTCTATAATCGGTACAAAATCACCAAGTGTCATCCTTCTTTCTCACCAACATAGCCGGTGAAGAAAAATGACTAGTACTAGGCCTTATCAAACCTCCCTTCAACATCTCCTCAACTTACCTCTCAATTTCTTCTTTTTGAAAGTGAGCATACCGGTATGGGGGGAACATTAACCGGTTTCCTCTCATCCACCAAGGCAATGCGATGATCAAAGGGCCTAGTGGGTGGCAAAGTAGTTGACACCTCTAGGATCCTGCATTGGTCACTCAAGACCTCTTGGACCTCCACGGGCAGCAAGGACAAGTCTTCCTTTTTGCTCCCCTCTTCACTCTTTTCAACCTCAAAATTAGCCTCTTGCTTAGCTAGAATGATGGCAAAGCAACTTGCTCCACCCTTGCACAATCTTTCAAACATCAACACTTCACAAGACTTAACTTCCTTGGATGTCAAAGCTGTCCACAATTTCTTCTTGGATCCGATTCTAAATTCCATAGTCATTTTATCATAGTCATTCACAACCTTCCCAATGCCTGGCTTCATGCCTTGAAGCCAAGCATTGCCCAAGACAACATCCAATCCCACAAGTGATAGGACATGTAAATCCGTAACAATCCTCATCCCTTGGACATTCATCTTGACGTCCCTCACAAGGCCTTCACATCTTAGCTTATCTCCATCGGCAACCTTCACCTCAAATGGTTCAATAGTGGTCGGTTTCAATCCAACTTTAGTGACAATGTTGGCATTGATGAAATTGTGAGTTGAACCACTATCAACTAATAAAGTAGCCTCAAACTTGCCTATCCATGCCATGACCCTCATAGATGTAGGTTTTTGAACACTGGACATGTCATTTAGAGACAACTCCGTATCCTCTTCTTCACTACTAGGTTCGGCTTCCTCATTTTCAGATTCATGACTTGAAGACTCTTCATGTTCATCATCTTCAATCATAACATATGCCTTACCCGATTTGCAAGAATGCTCCTTACTCCACTTTTCTCCACACTTGAAGCACAATCCCTTCTTAATTCTCTCTTGTACTTCCTCTCTATATAGTTTCTTTACCTCATATGGCTTAGTTTTGAGGCTTTACTCCCCACATCCTTGGAAAACTTTCTTCATATAGTGTTACTTTCTTCAAGGATCTCGGCCATTCTCATGACCTCTTGAATTTTTGTAAGTTGCTTCAACTTAATTTCCTTGGCTAACCAAGGCTTCAACCCATCAATAAACGTACCCACAAGAGCCTCCTTGGACCATCCTCTCACAAGAGTTTGTAATTGTCGAAACTCTTCAATGTAATGGTGGAGTTTACCTTCTTGCTTCAATTTGGCTTTTTGTCCATGAAGGTTAATGGTGGGCGAAGGGCTAAATTGTAACAAAAATTCTTTTCCAAATGCGGTCCACCCAATCTCTTCTCATCATTTTCATATTGGTCACGAATCCATCTCCACCATTTGCTAGCTTTTCCTTCCAAGTAAAAACAATGCCGTTGACACTCTTTCTCTTCTCAGCACCTCATAAGTGTGGAAGTAGTGATCTACCTCGTCAAGCTATTCATATGGATCTCTCCCATTGAACTTAGGGAAGTCCACCTTAGGTCTCTTGGGTCCCTGGTCATTAGCCCGGTTTCCCCTTCTTTCTTCATGGAATTCATCATCAAATCTTCTTCCATGATTGCCTCCATTTCTATCATAGTAATGGTGTTTTCCATCTTCACGGTTTTCATGGCCCCAAGGCCTCTCATCTTCATAAGCATATTCGGCCTCATTGACATCTTCATATCTTGGCATCTCATAGCTCACATCTTGAGGTCTTCCTCTATTGCTTGGGCTTCTATGGTGATTTCCACCATGAATCCATCTTTCAACCGCAACATCATCATGCTCAACACGTCCACCTCTTCTCAACTCAACTTTTGGTGGCTCATGCATAGAACCGGTCACACTTGTTTCAACACCGTCCACAAAAGCATCTTGCCTTTTTCCATTAGTCTCATGCCGTGGGGCATGGCCTTCAACAATTCTTCTTTCAACTCTTTCAATATTCTCGTGTGTTTCTCTTCTCATATTCTCAATGGCTCTTCTATTTTCTTCACTATCAAGGGCGGTAACATTCAAAGCCATCCTAAGTTCGGCCATAGTGGTGTTGACCTCACTTAGAATGTCCATGACTTTAGCATCGTGCTCTTCAAGCACCTCAATTCGATCCCGGTTGGAACTCTTGTTCAACTCGGCTTCTTGATTGCTTGTCGACATGACGCTTGTAACTCTCATTTGAAACACTTGCAAACTAGTCTTGCAAACTAAAATTTCTGGTTGGTGTAGCTTTCGACAGCAACTTGCACTCTTCTATGGGGTCAACGGTCCAACCTTGAGTTGTCCACCTTTGTGGGTGGGCAACCCCTCTAGCACAAGCAAATGTCCAACCTTGGATCCTCCACCTTTAAAGGTGGTTGATCTCTTCAAGAACGCTACTCCGCCCTCCACCTCAACCCCCAAACTTCGTATTTCAAAATCAACAACAAAAAATAAATGTGATCCAACGAGGGTCTTCGCCAACCAATTCACAAAATTTTTGGGTTAACGCATTGTTTACCTCTTTAGAGAAGTGAGAACTTCTCAAAATACCAAGCAAGAATCCTCTCAATGAAAGCACCAATTAATGTTAGGGACCTCGGTCAAGTCCCTAAATACTATGATCTCCACGCCTAGAATCTCCTTGAGATGACCGAAAGTCCAATCCTCTCTTGCTTGATTCTCGAACAATGATCACAAAGTTGGCAACTTTGGTATGGTGAGGGTAGGTGTTTAGGCCTGAATTGATGTTTGGAATGGTAGAAAGGATGATGAAGTGTTTGGCTTCAATGGTGGAAAGGGGCGCACGACAATGAGGGAAATTAGGGTTGGCGCCACTTTGGGATTTAGGTTTAGGGTTTGGAAAATGGTGATGGATGGCTAGGGTTCAGGTTTAGGGTTTTGGAGTTGGACGGCTAGGGTTGGACGAGTTGGCTAGTGAGAGATTCCTAAAATCTTGGAAGTCAAAGGTGATGTGTATGGCCGGCTATGGAAGTAAGAGGAAACAATTAGGGTTCCTAAATTATAGGAACACTAATTATAGAAAGTATGGTGGGTGGCTAGGACAAATCCAAATAAGGCAAGTGATTACTGATATTGGATTTGAAGATGACAAGGGTCTTGTGTTCGGCTAGGGCAAAAGATGATGAGGCAAACAATTTATGGAAAGTTGACAAGCACTAGTGTTGGTCGACTTCTAGGGTTTAATGGATTTGGAAGAGCAATTGGATGAAGAACACCAAGAACACAAAGATGAACACTCAAGAACAAAAGCAAAAATACTTAAGAACTTGAATAAACAAATGAAAAACAATAACAATTCAACTATTGATTCACGAATTGCACAATAGTTGAATAAATCTCATATATTGATAAACACAACTTGAACTCACGAATTGCACAAAGTTGCAAGAACAAGATAAATGAATTACACCTATTCACTAAATTGCAAAGTGTAATCCTCTCTTTGGGATTCACGAATTTCACCCAAAAAGCCCAAGTGCAAAGGCACCGTTTATGATCTCTCAAACAATAATCCTCCATCTAGGGTATTTGCCAAAAGATTTTAAAGTAATTGAAAGATATCCTATTTATAAGCAAAAACAGTTGGAAACCCCCAATAGGTCCTTTGAAAATAAATGAATAAAATAATTAAATAAAATAAAAAGATAATTGCATGGACCAAGCTTGGTTGTGGCATGCATGGGCCCATGGTGGGCTAGGTTGGTGCATGGTGGTCTTCAAGCTAATCTATGGCAAAGTGGTACGACATGGCTTGCTAATGGTGAGCCATGTTGGTGCGCTGCATGGCCAACGCTGGTTGCCTAGGCGCTGACTCTACATGGCCCAAGTTGGTGGCTTAGGTGTTGAGGTTGGAAGGCATGGGCTGGAGCCATGCACTGGATGGCATGCCTGATGGGCATGCCACTGGCCTAGCTTGTAGGGCACAGGCTGGAGCCGTACGCTAGATGGCATGCCTGTGAGGCATGCCACTAACCTCGCTGGTGTGCGGCAGGTGGACTAGCAGTGCTGTGCTATGCATGGGTGCTCGCGCTCTGAGGCTATGCGGCGCAGTGCTGCACACATTACAGCGCGAATGGGTGCGCGGATCAGATTGTGAGCATGGCAGGTGCCCACTAACCTCACTAGCCTGCATGCTGGGCACCTCGTGTGTGTCATCGTGTGGGCCAAGGTATGCATGCATGCTAGGCGCCCCGTGTGTGTCATCCCTTGAGACAAGGCATGCTTGTGGGCTAGCTAAGGTGCATGTCCCTATCATGACTAGGATATGTGTGGTATCTCTAGAGGCAACTCGATGTGGGGGTCTAATAGTCGACGTTCATTGTCGCCACATCTTCATCGCTCCATCTTGGTCACTGCATCTCTGTTGCCGTTGGCCTTTCCCTCTAGGGTGTTGTTCACTTGTTTGGGTACTCTCTCTCTCTCTCTCTCTCCCTCCCTGTAACTATGATTCTGTGCGTGATGAATGGATGGGGTAATCAATTGGTTGATAATGGTTTGGGTTGTTTATGGATTCTGTATTGGTTGATAATCGGAGTTAATGGGTGTTGGTTTCTGTGGCTTGTTGGCTCTAAGCCTCTGGTTTTCCTTTTGGATTTGTGTTGTTTTGTATATCTTTTATTTGTTGTTGAGTAGAGTACTGGACCTCCATTGGATTTTTGGATTTGGCTTTGATGGGGAAAATGGGGCCTTTGGGGATCTTGATATTGTTCTATTATGAGAGTAAATTTGGTCATTTTCTGACAATCCGACTATGATCTGTAATAATCTTCTTGCATTGGAATATACATGAAAGTAGAGAGGAATCAAGATATTTGCAGCCTAGCTTCCACTTTAGTCACCTTGGTTTTCTTTATTAATCATACAAATCTCTAATTAGTCCACTTTTCATTCCTTAATTTTTCCTTGTTAAAAACATTAGCATGAGCTCTTGGCTAAAGAAATTCTCACACCAGTTTCCAATCCACTTGTGACTGCATCAGCGTTCAGAAATCATATTCTCAAGATCTAATGACTAAGCATGTCAAAAAGAAGCTATGGAAAACCAGAGACTAATTATGACGAAATGAAAAGTTACTTTTAACTTATTTTGTGGTTCTCATTTCTCAATCATGTTCCAATGGACTTTTCAAGACATCAACAACTTAGGATTTCTCTTGCTTATAATTTAACTTGCGTACTCTTTTCCCTTTTTTGCTTACAACTTAGATACCTTTCAAATTCATATATCTCAATAGGCTTCTCTAGTCGAGGACCCAAGGTAGTTCAATCTCATTTCCCAATAGACTTTCTCAAGACTATATGTTCCAATCTCATTCTCTCTCTCTCTCTCACACACACAGATATTACACCTACCATGCAATATTATTCTAAGCTAGTGAGCTAGAGGATTTTTTTTCTTCAAATGAGTTATAATCATGACTTAATTAGTTGAGACGTCCACTTGGAACTGTACTAGTTAAGTCTCCCTTAATGAGTATTTAGTCAGCTTGCTTTCATTGTAATTCCAAAAAAAAAAAATTATTTTATTTGTTAGTTAGCTTAAATATATGGCTGGTTTTATGGGGCAACCGACTTTTTTCTCCTAGTTTCAGTGCTATGATCAGTAAATATAGCCTAAAGATAGCAAAACATGATCATGATTTTCCATTATTATATATATTTGAAGAACAATCAATGCATAGAGAAATATTGAATGACAAAATGTTACTAAAACAACATATTTCTGTTATATTTTATTATATTTGATTATTAGTGTTTATTACTTATTATATTATTTTTTGTGGCTTTTATTACTCAATAACAAATGAAAGAAGATTATGTGAGTTGTAATGTCGGTACAACCCAAGGGGTTGGTGGTGACTCCTCGTCTATTCCAGTGGATGTGGAGGAGTATGGGAGTCTTCCAACCCTTTCAACCACATATACACAACAGTCTACCCATTACATCCCACATTTGTTCATGCAATAAAAAAAAACACCTAGTAACCAATCAGTGGTTTGGGAACACTTTTACTAAAGAGCAAACTATTGACGATGATAACCCAAAAGCTCAGTGCAATTATTGCGCTAAGCTATATAGTTGCCACTACATGAATGACATTTCATTTATGATACACCACCTCCAGAATGCATGTAAAATTTCTCCTCTTAGATTTAAAGGAGTTGGAAAAAGTCAATCATCTAGTGTTAAGAGGGATGCAGAGGGAAGAGTGTGTAGCCCACAAAGTCTAGTGAAATTTGATGCAGAAAAACTTAGGGTGTCAACCGCTAAGTTTTTTGTTAGGTGTGAATTGTCTTTTAGGATTGTGGAGAACGAAGGGTTTGTTGAGTTCGTGGCTGATTTAGAGTCTCGATTTACTTTGCCATCCTTAATCACTTTAAAAAGGGATTGTATTAAGCTGTATAACGAAGAGAAGATACAGCTAAAAAAATTGTTGGATGGTCAAAGAATCTCTCTAACCACCTATACCTGGACATCGGTGCAAAATATGAACTACATGTGCATTACTGCACATTTTATTGATTGCAATTGGAAATTGTACAAAAAAATTATAAAGTTTTGCCAAATTCCCAACCATAGGGTCGATTGGGATGGTGTTAGACTTGGGGTTGCATGATTGGGAGATTAATAAGATCTTGACTATCACAATTGATAACACCTCTTCTAATGATGTTGTTGTTGATTACGTGAGGAGGAGAATAAAAGATAGTGATAGTACCATATTGGGTGGTGAGTTTCTTCACATGTGATGTCCTGCACATATATTGAATTTGATTATTATGGACGGCTTGAGTGATGTTTATGAGTTTGTAACAATGATTAGAGATGCAGTCAGATATATGAAATCTTCATTGTCGAGGTTTACCAAGTTCAAGGCTTGTGCGGTAAAAGAAAATATTAGTGGGAGGATGATTTGTTTGGATGTTCCTATTAGATGGAACTCCACATATTTGATGTTGAGTACTGCTGAAAAATACAAATAAGCCTTTGAACACTATTATATGTGTGTAGATAGTGAATTCGTGAACCCCACTGTTGATGATTGGAAAAAAGCACATATTTTTGTAGAGTTACTGAAAATATTATGATGTTACATTGAACATTTCTGGTTCTTTGTATGTGACGGCTAATGTATACTTCCAAGAACTCTACATAATTGAAGATACATTAATGATATGTGCAATAGTCATGATATTATCACTAGCACCATGGACATAAATATGAAAAGTAAGTATGAAAAGTATTGGGGTAGCACAGATAGGTTCAACTTGATGATATATGTTGCTTTTGTGCTTGATCCACGATATAAAATGATACCAATGAAGTTTTGGTTGAACCAGTACAAAGGGGATGAGTTGGCAGATAGGATAGAGGCCAAGGTTAAACTCTTGTTATGACGCTTGATTGAGCAGTATAACAAATTTCGTATGGGTAGTGGGGGGAGTTCTAATGTGGCTCAACGGAGGCCAAGCACTACTTCTACTTCTACTACTATCTCGGCTAAATTTGACATCAGGTTATAGAAATATCTTCGGGAGCAAGGGTTTATGGAGTTTAGATCAGAACTAGATCGGTATTTGTCAGAGGGGTGTGCACAAAAATACATAGTTTTGATATTTTAGATTGGTGGAGAATTAATGCCACCAATTATCCTGTTCTTGCTGAGGTAGCACGTGATGTGTTAGCCACCCTCATTTCTACTGTTACCTCAGAGTCCACATTTAGTACTGGAGGACACATTTTGGATCATTTTAGGAGTTCATTGTCTCCAGAGACTGTTGAAGCCCTCATTTGTACTTAAAATTGGTTAAGGACTAAACCTGTTAACATCCGGGAGTTGGAAGAATATGTACAGTCGATGGACCTTGAAGGTAAGTTTGAAACTTAAAATATTTTTTTAATATCTATCTATCTCGGTTTATTATCTATCTAACTCATTTTTAATATTTTTTTAGATAATCATCTAGCTTCATCTTCAACAGAGGCTGCTGTGAGTCTTTCTTCCCATTCATGCTGAAAAAAAATCTAAAGTAAGTGATTTCTTCTTGTATAATCTAGAGGCTGCAACTATTTATGATGTTTAGAAAATGATTATCATTGCTTCTATTTTGATTGAGAATCCCTTCATGCATGAAACTGAGATGCCATTGTCATTATGGTTCTGTCCATATTTTTAAAGTTTTATTTTTGTCAGGTTTATGTACACCTATTTATATTGCTTCTAGTTTGTACAGGTTGTAACAAATGCTCATTTCCCATATGGCATGCAACAACATCAAATACTAGTTTCTGATTCAGCTAAGAGAGCTATCCTGTGATTGTTGGAAGAAGAGCTAATTGATGGAAAAATTTCTAATTTTTTACAAACAATTTGTTGTGTATTAGAGTTTGATTGAAGCAATGTATGTGTTTTGTAATATTCTTAACAAATTAGTTCAAACAATGTAATATGTAATTGATTGCATCTTGTATGTCGTATGCATTTTACATGATAAATATTGATTTATTTATTTTTTACATGCATTTAGTTAAAAAGTTAATTAATTGTTTATAGGCTTATGTTGTATTAAGAAGAAAGACTAAAAGAGATTTATATTGGTTTTCTATTGAGAAGATTTATATTGGTTTTCTATTGAGAATATGATTTGAAATTCTAAATAGAGACAAAATATTTGAAGTACAAAAAATAATAAAAAAGCTTTAAAAAAAATCCGGGTACAACCTGGAACCGGATTTTCGGGTTTCAAAAAACCCAGATCTACCCGAGTTCTGGCCTAGGTCTGACCCGGATCAACCCAGTTCGGGTTCCGACCTCGGTTTGAAACCCAGGTTCCGGTCCGGGTATATCCAGGTTGGAACCCGGATGAACACCCTTAATTTTATTGTCATATAATAAAAAAATGGTTATTTCAATGTGGAAACTTATGTGAATGGAATAGCTAAAAGCTAAATTCATCTTATATTCATAAAAAATATACTTTAGCTTTAGTTAATCCATTGAGAGTGCTCTAATTAGCCCACATAAATGCCAATGTATTCATGCAACTCAAAACATACCGTTACTTGCGTCCTTACATATGGGATGTTAATCGGAATTCTTGCTTCTTACAATAAGAAGAAATAGGGACATTTTTGTTTTTTGGGAAAATGGGAAATAACAGAATATTTTGCGTACACTGTGAGACAATTGGCTTTGTTTTATTGACATATGGGCAGTTGGGTCAGTGATTAATTTGACTTTCTTATATTAATAATCTGGGAATAATTATATAGTATGTACGTATGGGCAGTTGGGTTAGTGATTCATTTGACTTTCTTCCTTTTATATTGTGCTGCGCAGGAATATTACAACCCAAACGAATCCATGCTGGAATTAGTTTTTGCGCCTGCAGAAGAATGGATTTCACGCAGTGATCCTGATATTATTGATGCTACATTAATGAAGGAACTCGCAAAACTCTTTCCAGATGAAATTTCCACAGATCAGAGCAAAGCAAAGATTGTAAAGTACCCTGTTGTTAAAACACAAAGGTATGACAAAATGACCAGAAACTTGGAGTCTTTTGGATTCTCTAAAATAAATAATGGACATTTATTTAGTACCCTTTACAAGATTATAGCATGTATATATTACTGATCTGGAGAATTGAATTCTGTAGTCAATGTTGCAATATTGGTTCCAACCTTTAAGTTACTCCATTTCCCTAATGTAATCTAACTGAGAATTTTCTCGGGTCAGTTTACAAAAATGTCCCAAATTGTGAACCTTGCCGTCCCTTACAAAGATCTCCTATTGAGGGCTTTTACTTAGCTGGTGACTACACAAAGCAAAAGTATTCAATGGAAGGTGCTGTTCTGTCAGGAAAGCTTTGTGCTCAAGCTATTGTACAGGTAATTTGATTATTATAAATATGGCGAAAGCCAATACGACATGGTTATTTTACTTGGAGAAATGTTGATTTTAGTGAATTATGATAGAACTTCTGCCACAGTATAATTTCCCTTCATGGATTATAGAATTAAGTGGTGGATAATTAACATGTACATGACTTGTTCCATAACCCTAGCGGATCATATATATGTAGAAAAGCTTCTGATTTTGATGAATTGGAAACATCTTTTTTCCATTTATATTTACCTAGCTCAAATCAGGGATTTCACTCCATGATGCGTTTCATTTTTTACTTCGTATATGTGTATGCGTTTGTGTCTGTATTTCAATTTCTTGGTAACTCAAAAGGAGTTTCTTCCTTTGTTTTGTGTCAATCATCCCATAAAACTGCACATATTATACCAGAAGGGAAGATTATATTTGTCATAAGGTCAAATTACTTATCAATGAGTTTTCTGATGCAAAAGTTGTTGTAGCACAGTGTTAAGATGGGTTAGAGGATAGCAAGGGGTTCTCTGGCTCCTATTGAGTCCCCTAAAATGTTAAAAACTTGTGCTTAACATTACTGGAACAGAAAACTTGAAGAATGAGGAACAGAAAACTTGAAATGTAAAAGAAGAATTGAGAGCAAATTCAATGTGAATTTCTCATTAACTGGAATTGAATGAATATTACATTTACATCATTTCTATTTATAGACACGTATGCTAACTAACTTGACTGTACAGAAGAAATTTTACTTGGCACTTTAATTAATCTATCTCATTTTCATTTGGACTTAATTTCTGTCATTTGAACTTTTTTGTTTAGCTTCCCTTGACTTCAACTCCAAAGCTTCAATTTGAGTTTGTATATTCCAACACCCCCCCCTCAAGATAGGAATGTATATTGATCATTCTCATCTTGCGGATCAAATGATGGAAACTGAGGGAACCAAGTGGTTTAGTTAGAATGTCTACCAGCTGATGTTTGGATGGAATGTGAATGATCTTGATCAAACCTTCTTGCAATTTTTCTCGGACCAAATGGCAATCTAGTTGAATGTGCTTTGTTCTTTCATGTTGGACAGGGTTTGATGCAATATCATAAGCTGGTTTGCTGCCTGTATAAAGCAAAATAGATTGTGGATGAGGAATCTTTAAATCAGCTAGCAAGTAGATCAACCATTGTAGTTCACATGTGGTAGAGGCTAGAGCTCTGTATTCAGACTCAGCTGAGGATCGGCTAACTGTTGGTTATTTATTTGATTTCCATGAAATAAGAGTCACCAAGAAACATTGTGAAGCCAGTAATGCTCTTTCTGGTGTCAATACAGCCACTAATCTTTCTGGTGTCCATGAAATAAGGTCAGGTCTAGTTATAGTGAGGTATAATAACCGACCCACTAATCTTCTGTATTGTGCAGGATCTGACAAAGGAGGAGATGAGTCATTTGCACTCAGCTTTAGTGTAGACTCCATAGGGAATGCCACAGGTTTACAACCTGAAAAACCACTATCTTGCAAGATATCTAAGGCATATTTTCGTTGACATAAAGTTATGCCTTTGGTTGATCGAGCCACTTCTATCCCCAAAAAATACTTTAGTTCTCCCAAATCTTTGATAGTGAAGGAGTCATGTAAAAACTTTTTAACTGTGACTATATCATCAAGATTATTAGAAGCAAGAATCACATCATCAACATAAATCGAGAGTGCTATAAAGCTGTTTGAATTATGCTTGATGAATAGAGAGGAATCAGACTTCCCTTGAATAAAACCAAACTGAAGTAGAGAGGATGACAGTTTGGAAAACCACTGTCTTGAGGCCTGCTTTAGACCATATAGGCTCTTTTTGAGTTTGCAAACTCTCGGATCAGTTGGTGAAGAGTACCCTAGTGGTAGTTGCATATATACCTCTTCATTTAAATCTCCATGGAGAAAAACATTGTTTACATCAAGTTGATGTAAATGCTAATACTTAATGGCACCAATGGATAACAATTTTCTCAATGTTATCATTTTAGCTACAGGTGAGAATGTGTCAAAATAATCAAGGCCTTCTTGTTGGGTGTAGCCTTTTGCTACCAATCTAGCCTTGTATCTATCAATTGTGCCATCAGCTTTGAATTTAACACGATATACCCACTTACATCCAATTGCAATCTTATTTGGAGGTAATATTGCAAGTTCCCATGTTTTATTTAATTCAAGAGCTTTGATCTCATTTAACATGACTTCTTGCCATTGTGGATAAGAATTGGCTTGTTTGAAAGTCTTAGGTTCAAAAGTGGATGATAAAGCAGAAGTAAAAGCTGCATGTCTAGGTGACAATTTATGTGGTGAAAGGAAATGAGCAAGAGGGTATGGCTTACTAGAAGAAGGAATACAACAACTGAAAGATTTTTGAGATGTTGAAGTAGATTGAGCCATATTACCACAATGAAAATGCTGCAAATATGAAGGAGGATTCCTTATTCTTTTAGATCTTCGAAGGCCTACAACTTCAGGATTAATCTGTGAAGTAACTAGTGCTGGAATTTCAGAAGGTGGATTTTGTGGAGTAATAGGATTAGTTTGTGAAGAAGCAGATGTTGAAATGGCAGAAGAAGGATTTTGTGAAGATATAGATTCTGGAACTTTAGAAGATTGATTCTGTGAAGTAGTAGGTTTTGGAATTATAGAAGGTGGATTTGGTGGAGTAATGGGTACTGTGAAGTCATGCATTGAAGGGAAAACAGGAAAGACAAAAGGTGTGTGAGTAGTGTTTGGAATAGAAGGAAAAATATTTTCATAAAAGATGACATTTCTGGTAACAAAGGTTTTAAGAGTAAGGAGGTCAAGTACTTTATATCCCTTGATATTTGGTGGGTAACCAAGAAACAAGCATTTTGAGGCTCTTGGATGAAATTTACCTCGACCTATATGGATTGTGTTGACAAAATACAAACAGCCAAAAGCTTTAAGATAGTTATATGCAGGAGATTTATGAAAAAGGAGAGCATATGGTGTGTTGTTATCTAGTACAAATGATGGGGTTCGATTTATGAGATGTGTGGCTGCCAATACACATTCAGTCCAGTATGTTATGGGCAATTTAGATTGAAAAAGGAGAGTTCTAGCAACATTTAACAAATGCTGATGCTTTCTTTCTTTCAACATTTAACAAAAGCTTTAAGATAGTTATATGCAGGAGATTTATGAAAAAGAAGAGCATATGGTGTGTTGTTATCTAGTACAAATGATGGGGTTCGATTTATGAGATGTGTGGCTGTCAATGCACATTCAGTCCAGTATGTTATGGGCAATTTAGATTGAAAAAGGAGAGCTCTAGCAACATTTAACAAATGCTGATGCTTTCTTTCAACTCTACCATTTTGCTCAGGAGTTTCTACACAAGAGAGCTAACGTATTATACCATTTTCTTGATAGAAAGAAGGCATATTGAATTCTTAGCCATTGTCTGTTCTAAGTATTTGTATTTGAGCATCAAACTGAGTTTGAGCATATGCAATGAAGTTGGCAAGTAAAACTCGAGTTTCTGATTTTGCTTTCGTAAGAAAAAGCCAAGTAAAACGTGTACGATCATCCACGATGGTAAGAAAGAATTTATAGACAGAATGAGAGATAGTGGAGAATGGACCCCAAATGTCACAATGCACTAATTGAAAAGCTTTATTGGAATTACTTTGTGGTACAGGAAAGGATAGTTTCTTTTGTTTAGCTAGAGGACAGATCTCACAAACATGTTTGTAAGACATTTTTACAGAAGAATCAATAGAACTAATGAGTTTGATTTTGGCAGAAGATAAATGTCCCAATCGAAGATGCCACATGTTAGGACTAATGGTAGATGTGTTAGCCAAGAAAGAGCTGTTGGAAACAAGAATTTCCTTCTATGTAGCAACAGAAAAATTAATGAGGTGGTATAGACCATTTCTGACTTCAGCAAGCCCAATCATCCTCCATTTGCTAAGGTCCTGCAATACACATTTAGATTGAAAGAAAAATAAGGCAACAAAATTTTCTTTAGTCAACCTAGAAGTAGAAATGAGATTGACATGAAAAGAGGGAACATAAAGAGCATTGTGTAAAATTAAATCAGGGGAGACTTTAACAGTACCAGTAAAACTGATAGGAACTGAGTGACCATTTGGTAAATGGACTGAAGAGGGTTTGATTGGGATCTTTATAGATGTGAACAGATGAGGAGAACAGATCATGTGATCTGTTGCTCCAGTATCTAATATCCAAGGAGAGATATGTTTTAAGGAAGTATTAGCTAAACAAAGAATGGGGTTATTACCTAATGTAGTGGCAGTGTTAACTGTAGGATTAGAATTGATAGGAGAAGTGGACATGCTATTTGCAAGAGTAATCAAATTCTGTATTTGCTCTTGTCAAAAGAACATAGTTGGGTTGTTTAAATTTTGCTCCATAGAAGATGCAATGTTTGCATTGGGCAATCGTGTAGAATTAATTCTCTTCCTCGAGGCCTTTTCCATCCTGGCGGATAGCCTATAAGCTGGAAACACTTATCTACAAGATGTCCAATAAATCCACAATGGGAACAGATGACATCTGATTTTCCTCTGACTTTGCTGAACTTAACAACATTTGAAGAAGTTTGTGTGGATGGTTGTGCAGCAGCCATAGCGTGAGAATCAAGGGGAATATATATTGCATTAGTTAAGGAACGTTGGCTCTCTTCTTGTATCAATAAAGGGAAAACCTTTCCCATTGATGGTAATGGAGAAAGATGCAATAGTTGGCTTCGAACTGCTGAAAAAGAATCATGCAGACCAATCAAGAATTTCATGATATAGTCAGCTTGTTGCTGATCAGCAAGGTTCTTCAACACTGCACAGGTACATTTTTCCAAGAATCCACAATTACAAGTTGGAAGGGGACGATAACTAATGTATTCATCCCATAGTGCTTTGAAAGCAGTAAAATACTCAGTGATTGAATTCGAGCCCTGAGAAATAGAACTTAAGGATTTTTCCAAGGCAAATACTCTTGGACCATCACTAAGCAGGTATCGAATCTTTACTACATTCCAAATGTTAGCAGCATTGTTGAAATAAAGAAGACTACCTCGAATCTCCTTTGCAATGGCATTCATTAGCCAAGAAAGCACAAGATTGTTTGCTCGTAACCAAGTAGTCTTAAGTCGAGCATTAGTAGAACTGGGTTGAGGCAAACTCCCATCGATGAAGGCAACTTTGTTCTTAACTGTGAGAGCAATTGTGATGGACCGACTCCAAGCCAAATAGTTATCACCAGAAAAATTTCATATACAAGAAGAGCTCTAGGATTATCAGATGGATGCAAGTAGTAGTAACTTGAGGAATCATCAGATGGATACCCCAAAGGAGGAGAAGCATTATTAGAAGAAGTATTAGAGGATTCTGCCATAGAAGCAGAAGAAAGAAAGCAAGAATTGTGTAGAAAGAAAAGCAAGAAGGCAGCGGAATGTTTATGGACGATGATACCATGTAAAATTCTGTAACTTGAAGAATGAGGAACATAAAACTTGAAATGTAAAAGAAGAATTGAGAGCAAATTCAATGTGAATTTCTCATTAACTGGAATTGAATGAATATTACATTTATATCATTTCTATTTATAGACACGTATGCTAACTAACTTGATTGTACAGAAGACATTTTACTTGGCACTTTAATTAATTTATCTCATTTTCATTTGGACTTAATTTCTTTGTCATTTGAACTTTTTTGTTTAGCTTCCCTTGACTTCAACTCCAAAGCTTCAATTTGTATATTCCAACAGTAATGCCTCAGAGTCCTCCTCCTAAATGTTAAAATAATAAGAAGGAAACAGACAAACCCATTTTGAGTTTTTAAATTTTCTTGTATGTTCTACTTAGTCCTCATCAATAAATAGAAGGAGGATTATGACTTGCTCGTTGCTCGGGGGCAAAGAAAGTTTGCAGAAGCAAGTCTTTTTTGACAGAAAACCTTTGCTGGGTAAATTTTGCCATGGTTCTTGAGGATTATTCAAAGAATAGTTTTGGCTTGTGGATCAATGATATGCCCACATGAAGGATATATTTTCTGCTGTCAGAGGGGATAATATGCCATTGTAACAACATATCTAGGCTGTCTGATACTGAATCTTTAATTTATGCTTAGAGAATCTTGTTTTCTTCTTAGTTTTACTTGTATGATGCCTATATATCTTGCTTCAAGGAGAAAGCATACACATTTGGTTCAGCTTGTATACTTGACCTTATGTACCTTACCTCGTTTCAGCGGGATGCAATGGATAAGATTCAGTCTGGAAAATGAATCCTTAGTCCTTGTTAGAAAAGAGGAGTAAACTTGTCTATGAAAGGGCATGCATATGTTCTGGATTAGATTCATTATTTCGTCCAATCACAACCTTTTTTTTTCCTCAATAAAAAAGCGCAGTAAATTATCATGTCTCAACTTACGGAAGTAACAACTCATTGTAGAGTAACTTCTCATAAAGAGGATAAAGGACAGTAGTCTACTAGTGTTCAGAGATGTACCAAGGGAATGAGGCTTCCTTCAAGCCAATCGCGTTAGTAAGGACCATAGCTTTTCTTCATGGAGAAGCCTGGGAATTGGTGAAGAACACAGTTTAGATTTCTTCTCCGTACCACTTCAATTAGGATAAGTAGGTAGGATAACAAAGGACCACCTTATCTTACCACTAGGGAGGTTTGGATAATGAGTTGAGAAGAAAGTTGAAAGTTGAATAAAATATTATTATAATATTATTATTATTTTTGAAATTTGAAAAAGTTGAACTGTTTATTGTATTCTGCATGAGAATTTAGAAAAATTATAATAATTATATGAGATGAGATGAAATGTTTTTTTTATTCAAACCTAACCAGGAATCCCTGTATCATGTGTTTCAAAGGCCTCCAAAGTTTTTAGCAGATAAGGGGAGGGAATGCAATCCAAGACCAATGATGTCCATTTGAGTCGAGAAACCAAAGGCTGTAAGGGTTCTTTGAGTTTGTGTATGGATTTCTGGTTTAATGGAAGGTGTTTCTGGGTTGAGTTGGAATTATGTGGAATGGAAAGAACAAAATCAACAGAAAATTGTAATAGAAGAGACGGAAATGCAGGTGTTTGATAAAAAGCAACTGAGAAATTCAAGTTGCCACAGGGTTCTTCGAGGGCCCCTTAACCTCCAAATTCAATAGCCAATTCTTCAAGTTTCCAGATGATTCTTCTTTGCCATTTATGGCGTACATATTGCAGCACTACTAACCAACTACTCAAATGCCAGTGATACACGTGTAACTACGTAACAAAATGTAAAACAGAAAGTGACTAAATTCAAGTACGTAAACGATAAGGACTTAATAATAAACGAAAACATAACAAGTAAAAACGGCATGTAGTCGTTCATCTTCTGAAAATCCCAACGCTGCGTTCCTTACTTATTGAAACGGTGCACTTTGATCTTACTTCATACGGTGCGTTTCGAGTTCCATGCCATAACCCTAGTTCACTTTTCTTCGACAATTCATCTTCACTTCAGCTACTTCACTCTTGTCCCTTGCAACTACGACGACTCTCTGGTACTCCTCTTGGCCATCCCATAGAGCCCGTAACAATCTCCCCCCCTTAAAGCACCTTGCCCACAAGGTGTGGGTATAGGTTTCACAATTTCTGGAGAGACTCCCAAGTATTATTCTCATCAGAAGCCCCAATCCATTTCACCAAAACCTCTGTGATGGCCTTGTAGCCATGTTGTTTGAGTCTTCTATCCACAATCGCTTCAGGCTCAAGAAGTATTTCCCCTTCCGAGTTCATTGGGGGAAGTTGTGGCAGGGGGTTGATTTGATCCCCTAGTTTCCGTTTCAGGCATGAAACGTGGAAAACTGGGTGGATCTTTGATGAAGCCGGTAGATCCAACTTGTACGCTACCTTCCCCAGGCGTTGGAGGATGCGAAAGGGCCCATAAAACCTCGGCGGGAGTTTGAGGTTCTGACGAGTAACCACAGATTTCTGGCGGTATGGTTGAAGCCTGAGGTGACCCAGTCCCCCTCATTAAATTCCCGCTCTGTTCTTCTTTTATCCGCATAAAGCTTCATCCTTGCTTGAGAAGCTTTTAGGTTTTGTTTAAGTACTGCTTTGAGTTGTTCTCTGGTTTGCAGTAGAGTGGTAGCCATATAGGGCTACAAAAAGGATTGTAAGTAGTTTAAGAGGGAAAATTGTATGTAAGTAGTTTAAGAGGATTGTAACCATATAGGGCCTCGAATGCTGAAATTTTTGTAGTCGTGTGGTAAAAGGTATTGTACCAAAATTCTGCCATAGACAACCATTGAGCCCAACTCTTGGCCTTAGTCCCTGCATAGCACCGTAGGTAACCTTCCAAGGTCTTGTTAAGAGCCTTTGTTGACCATCCGTTTCTGGATGGTAAGCGAAGCTGTAATGTAAAGTGGAGCCTTGGAGCTCAAATAACGACTTCCAAAAAGAACTGAGGAAGATGGGATCCCAATTAGAAACTATAGTCTTAGGAAGGCCGTGGAGCTTGAACACCTCCTGAAAAGATTTTTGAGCCACTCTAGCTGCTGTATAAGGGTGGGATAGTGTTATAAAATGGCCATATTTGGTCAACAACCAATATGACTGTGGCTCCTTTGGAATTAGGTAGACCCTCCACAAAGTTAAGGGAAATGGCTTCCCAAGCATGACTCGATATAGGAAGTGGTTGGAGGAGTCCTGGGTAGAGAACATTTTCTGTCTTATTAACTTGGCAAATATCACATTCTCGAATTGTTTTTTTTTTATATCTTTCTTCATCCCTTTCCAATAAAAATCCCTCTTGGCCCGTTGATAGGTTTTGAGAAATCCTGAGTGACCAGCCTGTGGGTCCTCATGAATAAACTCGAGAACCTTGTTTTTGAAGGCTGAGTGTGCATCAATAACAAATCTGCCCTTTTTCAGCAGCAACCCCTGTTGAAGGGTATAACCTTTAGGTACGGCTTGGTTGGCTTGGAACTTAGCCAACAAGTCTTGCTTTTCCACAAAACCTGAATAGCTGCCTTTTAGCTCAGCAATCCAAATGGGACTGGGAAAGATAATAACTGCCAATGAGCCCTCAATACAATTGTCAGCTTCATGTCTTCTTGATAAGGCATCCGCCACTTTGTTTTCTTTCCCTTGCTTGTACTCGATACTGAAATCATAGCCCAATAATTTTGTGATCCACTTCAGTTTTAACCTTGAAAGCTTGACCCAACAAATAAGGTCTCCATTTATGAACTACAGTGACTAAGGCTAAGAACTCCTTCTCATAAGTTGATAGGGCTAGAGCCCTTCCTTTTAAAGCCTTGCTAAAAAATGCAATGGGCTGACCTTGCTGCATAAGAACATCCCCTAGGCCACCTCCACTGGAATCACACTCCACAGTGAAGGTTTGGGAAAAATCAGGTAGTCTTAGTATAGGTGGTGAGGTCATTGCCATTTTTAATTCTTCAAAGGCCTTAGCAGCCTTGTCATTCCATGTAAAGGAGTTTTTCATAAGTAGTGCAGTAAGTGGTGCAGCAATAAGCAGCCAATAACCAAGAACCCCTTGATACATTTACGACAATAACCAGTCAAACCCAAGAATCCCCTCAAGGACTTGGTGTTTTTAGGTACAGGCCAGCTTAACATAGCTGCCACCTTCTTAGGGTCAGCCTTAACTCCCGTATTAGTCACAATATGCCCCAAATATTCAACCTCAGATACCCCAAAGAAGCATTTTGACCTTTTTGCATATAAGCAGTGGGTAATAAGGGTGCTTAACACCTGTTGTAAATGCTTGAGATGGTCCTCTATGCTACCGCTGTATACAAGGATATCATAAAAAAAAACTAAGACAAATTTCCTAAAAAAAAGTCTAAAAATTGTGTTCATTAGCCCTTGGAATGTGGAGGGTGCATTGGTAAGCCCAAAGGGCATTACCAAGAATTCATAATGGCCTTCGTGAGTACGAAAGACTGTCTTAGGAACATCTTCAGGGACCACCCGTATATGATCATAGCCAGACCGTAGGTCTAACTTAGAAAAAATCCGAGAACCATGTAGTTCATCCAGTAATTCATCGATTACTGGAATGGGAAATCTGTCCTTCACAGTTTCCTTGTTGAGGCCCCTGTAATCAACACACATGCGCCAGCTGCCATCATGTTTTCTCACTAACAATACGGGTGATGAGAAAGGGCTGGAGCTAGGTCTAATTAGTCCAGAAGAGAGCAACTCCGTCACAATTTTCTCAATTTCGGTTTTATGGCAGTGAGGGTATTTATAAGAGCGAATAGAAATTGGATTAGTGCCATCCTTCAACACTATTTTATGGTCATGAGACCTCATGGGAGGAAGCCCCATTGGTTCACGAAAAACCTGATCAAACTGTTAACAATTGGTCAATATGTGGATTGCAAGTTCCCTGAGGTGCCTCTATTTCAGTGGCCATTAATTGCAACAAAAGCCCTTTAACCTTGTGAAATGCAGTCACTAGAGACTTGTTACGCTCATTAGTGAAAGTGGACTCACTAGGCTGAACACCCTGTAAGTCTACCCACTTATCTGCCCACTCAAACCGCATGCTTAAACTTGAGAAATCCCAGGTTATGGGCACCAAACTTTTTAGCCAGTGTATCCCCAACACATCATCACAACCAGCCAATGGTAAGACATAAAAAGAAGGGCAGAGTTTAATACCTTGTATAGTCGTGAGCACCGCAGTACAACACCCTTCACGTTGCAGTTCTTCACCATTGGCCACCTTAACTTTGAGTTGACCAGACCCATCTATAGGTAGTTTATTCTTTGTCACCAAGGAGGGATCCAAGAAGTTGTGAGTACTTCCTGAATCCACCAAAATGGCCACCATGGAGGTACCAATTTTTCCCATCAATCTCATTGTACTAAGGCATGGGGTTCCAGTTAAAGCATTTAATGAAATTTATGGGTTAATCTCAATAACCTGGGCAGGAGCATTATTAGTTAAGTCATTTGAATCATAAAACACATCCTCTCCCTTATCATCCAGATGGTCATCCGTAGCATGCATAAAATAGATTTTAGGAGACTTACAAACATGTGAGGGATTCCACTTTTCTTCACAGTGGAAACACAGCCCCTTCTTCCTTTTTCAACCATCTGCATTGGATACACTTTCTTTGGTGAGTTTGCTGGTTTGTTGGTCCGAATGTCCCCTAAATACTGATTTTGGCTCCCAGTAATTTGTAATGAACTACTTTTATCTCCGCATGGCTTTACTGCTCTCCTGGAACTAAGCAGATATTCTTCCTGGTTTGTTGCAAGGCCAAATGTTGCATTTAAGTTGATGGGATTCAACAGTCGAAGAGGAAGCCTAATCTCATCCTTGAGACCATTGAGAAAACAACTCAACTTGTGAGAATCTGGCAGTCCCTTCAGTCGGTTTGAGAGTGCTTCAAACTACCCTTTGTAGGCAGCAACCGTGGTTGTTTGCTTGAGTCGTGTGATGACCCTCCATGGGGTCATCATACGCTGTAGGTTCAAACCGGAGTAGCAAAGCTTGTGTGAATGTTTGCCAGCAATTAAATTACCCTGTATCAGCTGCATCCTGGTACCAGATGAGAGCCTCCCCATTCATGTGGTAGGAAGCTATGATAAGTCTATGGGCAAGGAGTGTTTGGTGAAATTCAAAGCAATGGGAAGCCTTGAAGATCCAACCTGCTGGATCCTGTCCATCGAAGTGTGGAAACTCCAATTTGATACCCCAGGGTAAGGGTCTTCGATTTTCCTGGTGTTCAGCTTTAGCACGAGGTTCACGGTGTGCCAGCTGAGTTTGGATCTGGTTCTGGGTAACAAGAATAGTCCTCATCATGTCATTCATTCGCTACATCTGCTTTCTTAATTCCAGTATGCTTTGGTCGTGATTAGCTAGCATTTCTTGTTGCTGTTTGCTGGATCTTGTGTTCTTTGTGTAACAGCCCATAATAAATTCACTGGTAGAATTTCTATTGACCTTAGGAACCTCATGAAAACTCCATAAGTTTTTTACGAATCGACCAATCACTCAGTTTGTCATAATAATTAGTGTTATCACTCACCATGGTGCTAGATTTACGAGTTTAATTATTTGAGGTGGTTAGAAGTGTCAGAATGCGTTATGGTCTACGCCATTAGATTCAGTGGATTATTTAGGATTTCATGGTGCAATAACCTATTTTCATAATTCCGAACGAAACGTCTGTTGGAAATTATGAAATTATTTTTAAGGGCACGTCGGGGTTGAATTTCGGTAGACGATTTTCACTGTAGGTTAATATGAATATTTAGAATTTTTCAGTACTAACTTTATTATGCTTTTTTTTGGAGTGAATAGTAACCTCGATAAGCGTACCTAGTGCAGTGTTTTCAAAATCACAGTGTGAAATGTCCAAATTAGGTTAGAGAAGTTTTATTTGGACACTTGGCAAGATCTTAGCCACACATAGTGAATGGTATTAGACACTTGGCACAAAAAGGAACCATTAGATAGATTGGTGAAACTTAACAAAACTTTGTTTCATCTGTTCAAGCAGATTGTGCTAGACCAAAGAAGATTTCAATCCTAGCAAAACCCTAAATGGTTGGAAACCAATTGAAACCCTAAAAGCTTGATTGAAACCGAAACCCTAAACGGTTTCCCCAAACCCTAAAGTTGGCCTCAAAACCCTTTTGAACCCGATTTCTAGCATTGTGTTTAATCACTAGATTAAATCACTTCCTCATGCTATTAATTAATCCAATTCTTGTTATGACGTCATTATTCAACCTTTTAAACCTTGGACATTTGATTGGGCCAATAAAAATTGATTTTGGGCTTGATAGTATCTCAAACCCTTTTTAAACACCAGATTGAAGCCCACTTGGTTGGGGCCCACCAAGGCCCACGAAATTGGCCACCTTGGCAAATTTTCTTGGAGAAGTTTCCTCCCCCACATGGCATACCATCCACTGCCATTGGCTGCACCCAATAGTGCCATGATGTGAAGGAGAAATCCACTCCATCAACCTCCATCTCTCACAGCTGCTGCAGACAGTCCATGCCTCTCACTATTCTCCACTTTATGTCACATAGGCAACTCTAATGAAGGGTCATTCAAGCCCACAACTTCCCCCTCTAGGAGTCTAAAGTTGTGCAAGGCACATTTCATTCCATTTTATCACTTCTTCACCCTGTTCTTAGAGCTCTATCGGGCAGATTTCTGGGTCTTTTTGTGTGGCTATTTTTGACCCTTTGTAAGTATTTTAGAACGATAATTCCTTGACATAAGTGGTTTGTCTTTGAGTTTAGTTTTCGTGGATATCTTATTAGTCTCATTCCATGCTGATTTGATTGGTAAAAAGTATTGTTAACCATGGAAAGGTCATTCTGGGCGTGAAACTGGAGAGTATGTTATGTTTTGAAATTTTTGACCAAGCTAATGGACATATCTTGGTCCGAAAATTTTATGGAGTGTTGTTATCTTGTGTTTGTGAATGTTCATTAAGGTGTTATTGCATGACTAAAGCTTTTGATGATAGATTTATTTAGATTTAGAAACTTGAAAACTGGAAGTGGAAAAATATTTTTTGTTTTGTGAAAGTTATAATATTTCGTGGTTTAATCTTATTCCAAAGGTTTTGATATTTTTATATGATGATCCTAAGCCTCTTATATACGTGTTAGGATGTTATTTCGAAGATATTTAGTATTAGTTTTAAAGATAGGAGTTTCTATGCAAGAGGATTTCGGTTAGGCCTAAGATTTGATGTTTTTGAGTTAGATCCATCTTTTTTTGAATTTTAGCCATGTGATTTTAAGTTTGATGGTTGGATATTCTTTAGGACACAATGTTAAACCATGTGATGTTTTATTTTGAAGATCACATGTCTTTAAGCCATGGATCAAGATATTGATCAAAGTTAGTTGAGAGAAAGTTTCTGTTTTGGACTAGGTTTAAAACCAAGAACTTCAAGTGTTGTTTTGTGATTTTTGGTGACTTTGTTTGATGATTTAAAACATGTTTGATCTTATAATGATGTTATGAATATGTTAGAAGTAAGATTTGACTTTTTTCAAAATTCTTGGAGATGTTTTTATTAAGGTCAAAACTTGTGATTTAAAGGTTTACTTTTCTTAAAACGTTTGGGTCTTTTTACAAAAAGTTTGGTGTTGATGATTAGATTTTTCTTAATGGATATTTTAAGTGTGTTTTTAAACTTAGGATAGGAAGATCTTTCTTACAAAATCTTGGTTTAATCATGAGTTTTGAATTTTGAAAGAATTGAACCAAAATCAAGAGAAATGCCTATGTAGGTTTCGGCCATATTGAGTTTTCCATAGTTGTGAATGATTTTAAATTTTTCTGAGTTGATATTTGAGTTTAGGACAAAATTTACATGAGGAATGTAAATTTTGGTAACTTTTGGAGTTAGGATGTGAAATCCTTAAATTAAGGGTAAAATGATCATTTTTCCACATGTAGAGGGTAAAATGATAATTTTAATCTAAGTTGCCTTTTTTCACATTTCTAATTGTTATTAATTAATTTCTAAGTTTTAGAATACCCTCTTACAGTTCCTCGTGTTTCGCGCTTATTCTCGTAGAACGCAACTATCGAGGTAAGTTAGGTCTTAACTTACTATCAGGTTAGTGTGTATGTGTGACGGGTAAGGAAACTACAGTTTATGTTCGTATGTTGTTTTATATGCCATGCCATGCTATATCATCCCATGTTTATCTTTCACACGAATTATTCTATCATGAAATACTTATCTGTTAAATAATATATTCTGTCTCATGTTACTATCTATTGCAAGTATGTCACATTACGTATGCCATCTGTTTTATGTATGTCATGTCACGTAATATTCACTGTCACATGTTATGCCATGTTATGAAATATTGTCTGTTACATGTTATTTCATGTTACAAAATTTTGTATGTTACATGCATGTCATGTTATGAAATGTTGTCTGTTTCATTTATGTCTCGACATATGTCATGTTTGTCATCTTATGTTCATGTCACGTTACGCTACGTTAGGACTTCTGTCCTTTCGTCTTCATGTCATCCTGTCTCGAATACAGTTTGTGTATCTCGAGAACAGTCTTGTTAAGTTATTCATGTCATTCACGACCCTAAGCACTAGGATAGGATAATATCCTAGTGGAACTCCTTTGTTCACACTGGAGTGTCTAAATAGGTGTGAAATTCCCTAAGTTGACGAAGTACAGTCAACAGGTTACGAATGGGGCCTAACTAGCTGGTCACTAGAGCGCGCCAGACACTAACGCCGATGGAGCCACTTTATTTTACGTGTGTCCACAGCAAGTGTGGCACAAACAAATCATGGGGCCACAACAACTGTGGAGCATACACTACGTGAGACACATCAATTGTGACACGTAGAATACGTGGGGCCACAACAATTGTGGAGTACGTATTAACTCACTCATAATTTGTATAGACACTTGTTTTATAATATGGTAATCGGCAGGGACACACGGCTCAAGGGGACCCGTGTAGCACCCGTATGGTCACTTTTTAATTAAGTCTACTGAGCAAGATTCCAAGTTCATGTATTTCACGTACAAGTCATGTTTCATGTTATGTTATGTTTAAGTTGACGTTCATGTCAAGTTTCAAGTTTATGTCACGTCAAGCTAAGTTTCAGTTCCAGTTCAAGTTATGTCAGCTCATGCCATGTTATGTCAAGTCTCGTTATGCTTATTATTTCATGCCATGTTATGTAAAGTCATTTTATGTTTATTATTTCATGCCATGTTATGTTATGTTTACTATTGATTTTGATTATGCATTCATGCCTTTATTGTCATGCATGCATCATTAACATGTGTGAATGTTTTTTGTTAACTTGCTGAGATTTGTAATCAAATTTCACTGTGGTAGTCCCAACTACCATTCCTCCCGAATGGTAGATCTTGTTATAGGATCTGAAAGAGAACTGGGAATCGATCAGCTTGAAACGGTCGACTAAGCTATGGTGCGACTTAGATGTAGTTGCTTTAGGTTACTACTTGTATTTTGTGGAGTTCAATCTTCACCACTCTTTTGTTCACAACCATTTTGGACTAGTGTTGTGATCTCAGTTGAGATATTATAAGTTTGGTGCGTAGTATATCTAAAAAAAATAAAAAATTATCCGCTGCGAATATTGCATAATGCTAGATGCATATTAGGAACATTGCATCTTATATGTCATGAATGGGGGCAAGTAACCTTGTGTTGCATGTCTCGACGCTTCAGATGTCTGTTCGATCCCAAGCGGAATCTGGGGGCATCACACTCTGCCATGAGGACCGTAGGCTCTAGATACCAATTGTAAGGGTTCTTTGAGTCTATGTATGGATTTCTGGTTTAATGGAAGATGTTTCTGGGTTGAGTTGGAATTCTGTGGAATGGAAAGAACAAAATCAACAAAAAATTGTAATAGAAGAGATGGAAATGCATGTGTTTGATAAAAAGCAACTGTGAAATGCAAGTTGCCATAGGGTTCTTCAAGGGCCCCTTAACCTCCAAATTCAATAGCCAATTCTTCAAGTTTCCAGATGATTCTTCTCTGCCATTTCTTGCGTACATATTGCAACACTACTAACCAACTGCTCAAATGGCAGTGATACACGTGTAACTACGTAAGAAAATGTAAAACAGGAAGTGACTAAATTCAAGTACGTAAACGACAAGGACTTAATAATAAACGAAAGCATAACAAGTAAAAACAACATGTAGTCATTCATCTTCTGAGCCTCCCAACGCTGCATTCCTTGCTTATTGAAACGGTGCACATTGATCTTCCTTCATACGGTGCGTTTCGAGTTCCATGCCATAACCCTAGTTCCCTTCTCTTTGACAGTTCATCTTCACTTCAGCTACTTCACTCTTGTTCCTTCCAACTACGGCGACTCTCTGGTACTCCTCTGGGCCATCCCATAGAGCCCGTAACAAAGGCCTCCAAAATTTTTAATAGTTCCACTCTAATCTTCTTCTTCTTCTAATCTATCATAGGATATTGCCATATTTACTTTGTAAATTTGTAGGTCCTAACCTTCTTGTTTATGCCATGAACCAATTATTGGGTCAAAATAGGCTACGATTTTTTCAATAAAGCTTCTTACTCTTCGGAAATCAAATTCCGAAAACGTGGAGATAATTTGTTGACCAAAACCTTAATGAATGTCTTGTGCACCACTGTAAAATCGGCTTGTTTGAAAAAAGTTTCCATCAAAAAATTCTCATCTCATATCATTTTATCTCATCTCATTTCATTCTTAAACGTCACTCAAACACAAACTTTCAAACCAATCATTACAATTTTTTCAAACTTTTAAACAAAAAATAAAAAAATAATTTAACTTTTCAAATCCCCAAACAAAAATAATATTAAAAAGTTGTATTATAACAATATTTTAACTTTATAATATTCTTTATTCAAAATTTTCACTCTCATTTTCCAAAACCTCATAAAACAACTCAAACTATTTCATTATTATTCACAAACTATTTTACTACTATTTACAAAATTCAAATATCATCTCACTCCCCAAGCTAGTTCGTTTGGGAATGCAAATCATCTCATCTCATCTCAAAATTTTGTTTCCAAACATCATTCAAACACAAACACTTTTCAATTTCATCTAGTCATTATCTTATAAACTTTTTCAAATTTCTAAACAAAATACATAAAAAAAAACTTTTTTTTTTCAAAATTCTAAAACAAAAATAATATTAAGAAAATATTTTAACTTTATAATATTTTCATTCAACTTTTTCTCTCTTCTCCCATGTAAAACTCAATAAAATATCTTAATTCAAACTATTTCAATATTATTCACAAATTATTTCACTATTATTCACAGTTTCAAAACTATAATGGAAAGACGAAGTTCAAATGAAATTGCTTTACTTTTAGAGTGATGCTAGGTTGCCACTCAACAGTGATTGCTGGGCGTGCCGCCTAGACAAAATTTATTTTTTTATTTTCTTTTATTTTTCCTTTTCACATTTTTTTAACATCTTTAAATATTTTTAAAAAATATGAATACACTAATAGTTACTTTTTTAATCAGTAAATAAATAAATAAATAAATAAATAAATAAATATATGAACAGTCAAAATAAGAGAGCATATTAACATTATTCTTCTTTTTAATTACCTCAACATGAATAAATTGCTTTCTTTTTAATTAATCCACGTGGAAGAATCTTCCACTTCCACTTTCCACTTCCCACGAACTTGCCTTGTTTTTAATTTAATTCCAACCGACCAAGTACACTCCCTCGCTTCCAAAGCCAACCCTTTCTCTTTTTCAGTAAACTACGTTTAGGCCAGGTTACGAATTTTAATGACATTCGTACAATTAATTTATTGCTGACCACGTTCATCGCCCCCATCTCTAAAGCCAGCTAATCTTTACAATTGTATCGGAGACCGTATAAATACTCTAAACCCCACCTTCCCCCCACATTCAGATTTTTTTCCCTTGGCTGGTTGCTGGGCTTTCTGAGTTTGTTTTCAGAGCTTTCATTTCCATGATATAAATTAACTTATCAGCCATGGTTGAGCTTCAGTTAAGCAACAGGAGGACCATGGCTAGAACCCCAGCTTCCAAGAGAAAGGCACATTGCTTTACTAGAGAAAAAAAAGAAAAAAAGAAAACACGGTCCGGTACTCTTGGTTTTAGGGGCTGCGCAGGTGTGGCGTTTCCTTCTACACTACTCTCGTGTGTCGTTCACTTTTGCCCCAATCGGTGTAATTCCAAGGGGGTTTTACGGGGCACGGGAGAGGTTTCTGCAGGCTGCGTTCTTGCTTTTTAGGCAAACCGTACGTGTGTATTGACTATGAGCATCGCCCGGAGCTGACATGGCTGCATGGCATTTGAGTAATGAAGTTAATTATATAGCCTTTTTCGACCTGTATTATCATCAATATTCCTTAGCCTTTTCTTCTTTTTTTTTTCTTTTTCCTTTCTTCATTATTAATGTGGGAATAAATTAAATAAGGGAAATGATCCATGCATTTGTGCAATCTTCATTGTAAACTCTCGCATCTAACATCAGACGTTCTTCCTTTCAAGATCAGGATATATATTTGTTTTTGGTATCTTATGTATATCGGACTTCTTGTTCAGTTGGAGATTTGCGGCGATTCAATTGAAGAGCTAGCAGGGATACTTGTAGTTATAAACTGGCACGGTACCTCTCCCTTCTCTTTTAAGAGGTTGTGTACGTGTGCATGTGTGTGTGAGACTTGCAAAAATTTATTATACAAAAAATATATTGATTGTAAAATAATAAAGAAACGTATGGGGGAGGTAGCTGGGACGAGTTCTATTTTAGGCACGCATCAAAATAATTAAGCTTATAATTTCTTGATAAGCTCGGCTTCTTGTCACTTCAAAAACCCAGCGGCCTTTTATTTCAGTCAAAAGCACAGCTTTTAAAACAGAGAGAAAAGACTACCACCAGATCACCGTTGGTACTCATGTATACACATACACACACAAAATAAGCCGCGGCCATGGTCAGCTGATGCGATAGGCTAGTGCTCCACATAATTCAGACTCGACCGCCTCCCCAGCGATGTCGAGCACTACGGCCATCATGTCTGTTGGCTGGTGGACTATCTCCATCAGATGGAGAACCATGATCAGAACCCCGGATTTTATGATCATTGAACTCTCTGTAGTATCTTGTCTTTACTTCTGCAACAACAAACAAACTATATATGGTTATTCAATACTTTTAACTAAGAGAAAGTAGATTGAAAGACTCTTAAGCTTTCGTATATGTTAACTGAAAATGACACTAACTGGCTGGGATGTTTGTTCTGGCTTCCAATGGAGCCAATTCATTCGAAATTAATAATAGGAAAATGAAGATCAGGAACATAGAGGCCCTGTGAACCATGTAGCTGCTACTCATGATCAAAGTCCTCAACTCGGAATTAGAGACTTGATATATATGGAGATTTAGGGCCAATTATATAGCAATATCTACAAATAGGCAGACCATATAATTGGTCAAAAGATGGATCCATATATATTTCGAGTAGGAACTTACATGTATTTCTGATCGGGAATTAATTACTTAATTTTGGTTTATGGGTTAGTACAGAAATTACAAGTGGCTAAACTTTGAGTGGAATACCGTCCCTGCACATGAAATTATGATTATTGACTTGAAAGAATAAATACCAAAGGTAAAATAACATGATCATGATGATCAGCATTGAATATTTGACTGCACTTTCCATGATAGACCACAAAAAAAGGTGGGAATTTGACATGGAATCCACTCAAACCTCTATGAAAACAAAGGGAAATTCATGTTGACGCTCAGTTAGTTATTTATTTATTTTAAATAATGGGTGGATCATTTCGTATCCCACTTCCCAACAACAAAATGTTTTTTCAATGAGCCAATCGAAAATATTCGTATTTAAATTATAGTTACGCCAAACCCAATATCTCTGATCCATCCTTCAAATTCAATATTGGCCTTTGCACCCATGGTGAATCCATCATGTTCAAGACCACTCACCCGTGATCAATTATCATTTTTTTCTAACTTCAACGCCAAAACCGATCCAATACAATCCAAGAAGAATTTTAGAAAATGTGAAGGAGTCCTCCGGTCCATACGTACGGCTAGGTGAATGACCAAGAATTCTAGTACGGTCACACCACATTATGTGCTTCCATCGCCCATCAACCCCTCAAGGACGCACCAAATTTTCTAAGCAAGCAAACATAAATTTAGCATATGCATGATGGTACTAACTAGAGTTCTTGAGAAAAAGTAAAATACATGATCAAGACCTCAAAAGTAGCATAATCTATGCGCTGTCTAAGCAATCATAAATTTCATTCCACATTGTTATTCAATAGCAGTGCTAATTGCACGGACAGGGGCACGGGCTAAAACAAGGAATAGGCTAAAATGGATGCACGGACAGCTTTATTGAATGAAATTGAGCCTGCACTCGCTTGTGTCCCAATCAATTTCATTCAATAAAACATGATTCATATATAGCTCAACAAAAGATATGGTTTGGAGCCACTCTTACTTTGTAAAATATTAGTTATTCCTCGATATTTATTACATTAACTAAGAGAACACACATCAAGTTTAACACACTGCATGAAAAATCTAAGGAATAATGGAAAATATGGTTTGTGTAATTGCAAGTGCAATCAACAAGACAACTGCCAGAAATGAAAGCAAGGCCCAAGGACTGTTGAAATAATCGCGCCTTAATTTTGCCATCATACATTCCTGTGTCTCCTGTAACGCATGTTCACGTCCATGGAAGTTCTAGCATAAATGGAGTTTGTGGTTGAAAAATTGATATTGTCACAAAGCTTGTTAACCATGGTGGAAATAACTTCATCATCACCCAAATAATTTTGGATAATTCCACTTCGATGGAGTAATTCAACATCCTTTGGAGTGTTAATGAGATCATCCATGAAATGCACATAGTTGTTGACGTAATTAAAACCATTGTTACGATCACAGTATTGCTCATATGCAATTAGATTTTGTAAGCAAGTCTTTACGGAAAACATGTCACATTTATCTACCTTCTTGAATCTGATTCTAGCTTCTGCAAGCTCTGTGGCGCCATGTATGTTCCAGTCTTCAATCTCTCTAAGAGCAAGTAGATGCTTAAATTTCGCTTAAGTTTTTTTGCCTTGTTGAATTCTACTCCAGCCACATGAATCTCTTTGCCGTAAGGTACTGACTTCCAGTTTTCAATCTTCTCAAGACAAAGTAGATGCTTAAATTTATCTACTATCTTTAATTCGACTCCATCCATTTGCGTCCCTATTTCACACGGTCTTGACTTCTGGTCTTCATTCCTATTTCGTTCATGTCGATAAATTTCTTTGCCTTGTCGAATTCAATTCCAGCCTCTTGAAGTTCAATGGCACAAGGTATTGTTATCCAGCAGTCAATCTCATATATATCATCCTTAAATTTCTTTGCCATAATGAATTCAACTCCAGCCTCTTGAAACTCTGAGCCATATGGAATTGATTCCTAGTCTTCAATCTCTGCCATATTGACTTGGAATCCAGGTTTTTGAAATTCGCTAGTGTAAGAAATTGCCTTCCTCATATTTTTCATTTTTGCAAGTAATGGAATTATAGCTTCACGAATCAGACCAAATAGGTGCTTAAATATCTTTGCATTCTTGAGTTTGACTCCTACCTCCTTACGTTCTCTGGCATGATCTATTTCCGTATCAAGTAATGAAATACGAATGGTTGTATGTATGAGACCAAGGAGATGCTCAAACTCTATGTTCTTGAATCTAAACCCGACCATCAAACGTTGCCATACCATGTCTGGCAGTGAAGGGGTGAGAGCTTCAAGCGCCAAACAAAGTAGATGCTTAATCTTTTTTGTTGAATTATAACTTGACACATCAACATTCCATTCAAATGGTAAAATGCCAGAGAAAATATTGAGGGCAAGATCATTAAGTCGTCTCAGGAGAATCTTAGTTGTGGAGCTTGAGCTTTCAACACTAATTCCATCTTTCTCCTCATCAATATCAACAACATGTCCTCCTAAATTTTTGGATCTGTTATGAAGTAGTGTGTTGTTACTCTGACTCATCCCAAACAATTTAGCTAGAACAAAGAATGGAAGTTGATTTTCAAATAACAGTAGATCACAAGCTTTTCTAGGAAGCATCCACTTCATTTTAAAGATTGGGTCATCTTGACAATTTCCTGCTTTGCAATGTAATTCATACTTGTGGAACAACTCAATAATGAAACACCCATCAAGTAGCATCATTTCTACAAACTCATCTGAGGTCTGGCTAATGTGTTCTCCATAACATTTAAGAGCTCTTTCTTCCAATTCTTTCGAGGTGGCAATGTATGCTTTTACACTTCCATTCGTTCTTTTAAGCATTTGTTCTAGATAGCGCAATTTATGCTCTTTCATAAACCCCTGGCCAACTTTGTTATTGCCGTTGTAACTTGTAAGGACCAATGGCAAGCAGCACGGGCTTGTAAGCCTTCTCATTCACGTTATGTAACTGCTCATGCACTTTATATATACAATTCAGTTTAGCAATTTGAGTCAAACCAGCAAGCTTTCTCTCAATTGCCTCAATACGAGTGAAGAGTGTATCCTAGCTCATATTGTAGAGAAGCAGTACAAGTCTCTGTTCCTAATACAAAGCATACAAATTCTCACTAATTTTAACTGAAATTTCAGATAGAAAAAAAAATGCAAGCTTTTTAATTGTTAATATGAATAGAGAGATCAGAACATATATTCTAGGAGAATAGTACAAATTTGTGCTCTAAGTAATTGTACCTCTCTTCTTTGGGAAGAGTGGTCGTTTAGTTCTATTTTAACAGAGCGCTTTCTCTATTGTCAGGAGAAAGTTTATAGAAGTTAAGACAAGGTCTAAAGAAATTTGTAGGCGGGGGGAGCCCCTAACAGATGAGTAGTTTGACTGGTAATTTGGGTTTTCCATGTATTGATTAGTCACAGCTGTAATTTTGATTTTATTGAATGACATGAAGTCTATTTCTATCCAAAAAAAATTGTCACTAATTTTATATTATTTCCTATTAAAATATTACATGTACCGACTAAGACAAATGAAGCTTTCCACTAAATTAGATTGGAGGATTCTATTAGATTATCTTGTGTCATTAAGGAGGATGTACGAAACAGATGATTTTATAATAGGATTAATGTAAGGCCCCATTGGTTTCACAAATCTTTCAACCCATCTTATCTCATATCATCTCAACATTCAAGTAACATTCAAATACAAACACTTTTTAATTTCAAATTTTCAAATTTTTTATCTAATCTTTACAATTTTTTCGAATTTCCAACCAAAACATAAAAACAATTCAAAATTTTCAAATCTCAAAACAAAAATAATATTAAAAATTATATTCTAACCATTTTTACCTTTATAATTTTTTATTCAGTTTTTTCTCTCTCATTTCTCAAAATCCCACAAAACATCTTAATTCAAACTACTATTCACATATTTATCATATTATCTCATCTAATCTGTGCAACCAAACGAGGCTTAGTGGTCTGAAGAATTTCTTCCATTCCACCACTATAACAGGTGCTAAAGCTAGAAATCATGCATCCGTTTATTTTGGGGTTTATTCCTTTCCATTTATTTGTTTAGACGTGACTACTGGGCAGGTGATGTTTTTACTATTGTGGCTTAGGTTCCATCCATGGTACACTGGGAATTATTATTTATCTTTCCATTCAGACTTTCAAAATCGCTAAAGTAGTTGAACTGAATGGAAATACTGTTCCATTCCTTTTTCGTAGAGGGAAAGCACCTAGATTGGGTGGAAAAGCATTAGTGGAGTGCCTTACTATCAAGAGCTTCCATTCACCAACATGGAAGACTATATGCAAATTCTGCCCATAATTCAGCAATAATTTGAGAGTAGGGGTGGGGTATTCATCCAGGTTCTGACCCGGAAACCTGGGTATACCAGGACCGGAACCCGGGTGGATCTAGGTTTTTGAAACCCGAAAATCCGGGTTCCGGGTTTTACCTAGATTTTTTTTTTCGTAGGAAAAGCCTTTATTTTATTAAAAATATTTGTGTTCTAAAAGCACAATTAGCAAAGCACAAAATTTCAAACCATAATTAATTTTTATTCAAAAGCCTTTATTTTTTTTAAAAGAAATCAAGTTGGGAAGCATAATGTGTTCTAAATACTAAATGCATAAATTCATCCATGCATGCATCACAATACAATCCATTACATATTACATTATTTGATATTTATACATCACATTACAATATACAAAATTGCAATATATGAATTGCAATATCAGTAACATGTCCATCAATGATTTAATCTCCACACCAAATAGCAACTTCAAGTAATTTGACTGAGAGATCCTGCAAAGCACACAGTTTTGAACAATGATTATATACAAGGATTAAGACAAATTCCACTTAATAAATTAAAGATTGAGATGAGAATGAATTCTTTTTTTTTTTCCAAATACACCCACACTAACAAATATTTTGTAGAGTTTTCATTCAAATACATATCCACGGCCACTTCTCTTAGCAAAATTAATAAACAAGTACATTAAACAGAGTAGTACTCAATTATCAAAAAGCTACACATTCTCTCTGTCCTCACTCGCTTAACAATATGAACATCAAAATGCTTAATACAATAGTACTTGTGCAAGTACGTACTCAACTTTGTTTCATTGAAACATGCAACAAAACCTTACTGATGCACACCATCTTTGTTTCATTGAAGCATTTAATTTCAAACCTTTTTTTTCAAGTATTTTTATACAAACTATAGTTCAAATAGTTGGTATGGTACCATGACCCTAAAGAAATTGTTGCTGATCCCAAAAGTTGGCCTCAAAGTGGATATTTAACAAGAAGAATAAATGCATGAGGCTGAAACTTATAATAGATATCCACAATTAAATATAGAAACGTGATTAGAGGACTAGCTGCTTCACCAAAGATAATGAATTAGCTTGATGTAAACATGAAGCTTTAAAAAATGTAAGTCAATGTAGATCTTCCCACCTAAACAGAACTACCAGGTCAATGAACCAGAACATGCAATGGGAATGGATCACAAGTGGAAGGCTACAACTTCTAAAGTCTGAAACTAGATTGAACTTGGCTTAACTCTCTAAAGTCTTTGCTTTTTCAAAAAATAATTTGGAACCCAAAGGCCCCAATTTTTTTTCCAAACTCTACCCAGAAACACAACTAATTTAAAAAAAAAAATCTAGAAAAATTAAAGATACAAAATCCACGGCTCTAGCATTTTGCAGCTAAACAGATCTAAACAGATATTCCTCAAACATTCAAACAAATCTAACCCATTAAAGTACTACTCAAATATTCAAACATTCTCATAACACTTCCAAACTCAAGCACTTGGATCCCAAACTCAAGCACTTCCAACGTTCGGCATCGCAGATAGCAGAGAGAAAGATAGAGCAGATGAGATAGAGCAACACTTCCACCAAACGAAAATAAGTTCTAATCTCTAGGCCATTTTACTAGCAAAATAACAAAAAAAAAACCCAGATCTATCAAACTAACAACATACACTTTATACCCATGTTTAACAAAATAACAAAAAAAAACCCAAATTGCAGAGAACAAACCTTGGGTCACGAGGATGAGGCGAGTTGGCAACGGCGATGACGGGGTCACGAGGATGACGGGGTTTCTTCGATTGGCACTGAGGGGTAAGGCTAGGGTTTTTTCATCGGCACTGAGGGAGGTAGGCTAGGGTTTCTTCATCGGCATTGAGGGAGGGAGGCTAGCGTTTCTTCATCGACACAGAGGGAGAGAGGCTAGGACTTCTTCGGATTGAGTGAGAGAGAGAGAGAGAGAGCGAGTGAGAGAGAGAGAGAGAGAGTACCGGAACAACGACCTAGAGACAAATGTCTACTGCAACAGAGATGCGGCGACGGCGAAGGAGATGCGGCGATGGGGTCACGATGGCGGCGGCTAGGGACCTAGGGTTTCTACTTATGCTGCAACGCAACTAGAGAGAGAGAGAGAGAAGTGAGTCGGGGGGGGGGATCACAGATTCAACACGGGTTTTTTTAAAAAAAGACCCGAGTACCGGGTTTAAACCTGGTACCTGGGTCCCTAACTCGTACCCGGACCGTGTTAGTCTAGGTTTTGCAATCCGGGTTCCAGATCCGTTTTGATCTGGGCCGCGGATCCGTTTTGGTTCATAAGGGTTTTGTCATTACTTATTCTTACTTACAGGTCAAAGATCTATGCTCAACCATTGGATGGCACATCCCAAAGGTTCAAGCACTCAATAACACAACTTTGCTTCATGAGGTAAATGAATTCTCCATTAGACCACGACAAGTAATAGACACTAGAGTATGGAAACTTACTCTAGATGGTCTTTTTACTTTGAAGTCTACGTGGAACTTATTGAGAGACCTCTGTCCCATCTTTCCTCCTTCCGGTTTTATATGGAACAATATGCAGTACCCCATAAAAGTAAATATATTTGTTCGGAAACTATGGCATAACAAAATACTACTTGATGATAGAATTCAATAGTGCGGAATGGCTTTAGCATCTAAATGTGTATGTTGCTCTCATGATTCTAGACAGTCCGCATCTCATGTTTTCTCGAGCTATGCTCTAGTTGGCGTTGTATGGCAATACACTTCCTACATGTTGGAGAGATAGAGCTCCCCTATGCTAGGCTTCTTTCAAGGGATCATATCAATTTAATCTACTTGCACAGCTCATTTCATCACTAATCTACTGGAAAATCTAGCTTGCAAGGAACAAAGAAAAGTTTGAGGATGTAATGGTGATTGTTAATACATAATTATAAAATGACCAAAGGAACTCAGCTCTCTCCTTAAGCCCAAATCTTTGACATTCAAGACCAAAATCTCTATTTCATCTGATCTTCATATAGCACAAAAGATTGTTGAAGTAAGAAAACCTTTTTGGGTTAAGTGGTTGGCCCTTTCTGTGGAGAAAATTAAAATTATAAACATAAATAATACTTCCAAAGGCAACCTTAGTTTAGCTGGCTGTAAGAAGGTTTTAAGATGCTCTTCTAACTCTTTTATGCTTGGTCTCTCCTGTTTCTTGGGCATTGGTACAAACACTTTTGTAGAATTTTCAACTTTGAAAGCTGGCTTCACTTTATCATACCAACTCAGTGCTTTAGACCTTATTATTGAATCGAACTCTCTCCTTATAGTGAATTGGTTAAATAATGGCACTCAATCGCCTTAGAAATATTGTGAGATTTGAGATCACATCATGCATTTTCATGCTTCCTTAATTCCATGAAACATAGTCCATGTTTATATGTGCAGTTTGGGTATTTTAGCTAGAATCCCTTACTTGCTATAGTAGTCCCTGACCTTTGTTTTGACACGTAGCTGGCCATGTAGATAGTTTGGTTTGCTTTATACTTTTTTTTTCTTTTGAATCAAGAATAGATTTTATATAGCTTCAATAGAGTCGGGATTACACAACTTATCCTGCACTAAAGCATTGTAGATTACAAAAGGACCCCCTTCGATCCAATCCCTTTCTTCCCCAAGTAATAAGGCATGTTTTGCCAATAAATAAGCAACATAATTTCCTTCTCTAGGAACATAGCAGACTGAGCAACCTTTCTTATGATGAAGAACCTATTTAATATCATTAATAATGTGCCCCATCCACGACTGATCTTCACCTCCCTTGTTGATCTTTTAATAACAGCAGTTGCATCTCCTTCAAAGATTAGTTTAGAAAAAGAGAAAGAGAGATCATTACTTATCTCGAGGGCTCTCCACAAGGCTAAACTCTCAGCCAAAGCAGGGTGAATTACATTCTATTTCACATCACACACAGACGCTAGAACCTCCCCCTCTTCATCTCTAAACACAATTATCATTCACATTCTCTTGTTTCCCAAATCAATAGCCGCATCCCAATTGGCATTTACCATGTTGGTGCCAGGTTTTTTCCATTTCTTCTGCACTCCATGTAAACCATCACCTACTCGACATCCAATTATGCTCATTTGTGTTATTTTGTAATCCTCCAGACCCTCACTAGCCATTGAAATGACTTGTTTAGGACTGTAAAACTTGTTCTCGAAAATAACCTTGATCCTCCTTAGCCAAATCTTGCGCATAATCATTGCCATCCACTCAAGTTCCTCTTTCTTCAAGTCATTAGTCATTTTAATCCAAAGAGTCATGAAATCCACTTCCTCATTAGCCCATTTCTTCATAGAACTATTGTTTTATGCCCATATATAAGCAGCTGAAGGACAACTCCATAGTATATGAACCACTGATAACTCACATGATCCACATATTGGGTAAAAAGGACAGTCACCTATCTTTTTCTTGAAAAGGTTACTCTTAGTAGGAAGAATATTGTTAACAGCTTTCCAAAGAAGCATTTTAACCACTGCAGGCACTTCCAATCCCCACAATTGTTTCCACACAGCATCATTCTTTTCAGTCTTTGAAACATCCCCTTGTAGTCTTCTTTTTATCTCCATACCAAGATTATATGCACTCCTCATTGTGAATACACCATCCTTAGTATATCCCCAAAACTGTTTATCACAAGTTCCCAACCAACTCAATAGAATTCAAAGAATGATAGTAGCCTCCTCTTGTGAGAATAAGTTTCTGATCAAAGTCTTATTCCAGGTCTTAGAAACTAGGTCAGTCAGTTTACTTACCTTCTCTTCTTCCCATTGGCTCAGCATTAGGGATTGTACACAATTAGTCACAGGAGTTGGCAGCCATTTCTCCAAAAATTTTGACTTTGTTCCCATTACCTACTCTCCAATGCAACCCTTCCTTCAGTAGAGGTCTTGCAGACAAGACGCTTCTCCAAATAAAAAAGGGGTTGAGACCAATCTTAGCACTAAGGAAATCAGAATTTCAGAAATATTTCTCCCTATAAATTCTGGCAACCAGGGATGAAGGATTAGAAAAGAGGTGCCATCCTTGTTTAGCAAGCATAGCAACATTAAAAGTTGTAATATCTTGAAAACCCATACCCCCTTTTGCTTTCTGCCTCCCCATTCTCTCCCAGTTCCACCAGTGCACTTTCCTTCCATTTTCTTTATGGCCCCACCAGAATCTAGCATACAAAGCATTAAGTTCCTTACACAAAGAAATAGGCAATCTGAAAACCCCCAAAGTGTAAGAGGGAATAGCCTGCAACACTGCTTTAATTAGGATCTCCTTCCCAGCTTGAGACAAAAAAATGTTTTTCCAACTGTCTATCTTCTTCCATACCTTCTCTTTGACCCCTCTAAATGTGTTATATTTGGACTTGCCCACCATAGCAGGTAAGCCCAAGTATTTTGCATAATTGCCACAAGCCACCCCACCTGCTGCAAGAATGATGTTTCTTTTCTCTGATGCAGCAGTGTTTGTGCTAAAGAATAAGAATGATTTTTCCTTTTAGAACTTGGCCTAAGGCCACCTCATACCTCTTTAACAGAAAGCACCACTGTCTTCATTCCTCCTTGTTAGCTCTTCCAAACAGCACACAATCATCTGTAAAGAGCAGATGATTGACTCTTAATCCACCTCTTGCCAATGACACCCCTCTTATAACTCCTCTCTGGTCAGCTGAATTTAGTAAGGAACTGAGGCATTTAGCATAAAGAATAAAAAGGTAGGGAGAGATTGGGTCTCCCTGCCTTAAGCCCCTAGTAGGTATCACCTTCCTTCTGGATTCCCATTCAAAAGCACTGAAAAATATATTGAATTCACACAACTCATCACAAGCTTAATCCACTGTCACTACAAGAAAAGTGCCCTTCTGCTGCGAGATACACTCGTCGTGTTAAGCCCAAAAACCGTGGGAAAAATTCATCTACTGCGTGTTATAATCGCCGACAGCTCGCCGATGTCAAAGTGTCACAGTTGCTCTACTAAGCGTCGCAACGGTTACGCCGCAAAATTTGAGGAGTTTTCATGGCGATTGAGACGCCGAGAAAGGCTGTTAAGCACTTTGCCGCAATTGGAATCCATTTGGTTGTTGTAATCGTCGCAAACAACGTCTCCACAGCTGCAGGGTTGAATCGTCGGAAACAACTTACTACTAGCAGCGGGGTCGAATAGTCGCAAAGAACCCAGTATTACGATGATTTGTTCTGTTTGTAAATTACTTCAGTTTCGACGTTGTTCTTCTCGCTGTAAAATTTACCACGATTTGTTATCGCAACTAATTCTTGAGATTTGTTGGTGGAAAATACCAATTTTGGCCATAGAATTTCCGTCGCACCGTCCACTGAGTTCAGAATCATTGAATGGCAAGGTACGCATTGTGTTGCGACAATGGATTCGTGGCAATAAGGAATGAATTTTTGCAAAAGCCGAGCTGCCGAACGCTACGAAAAGTTATTGTAAACAATTACTCTGCATCGGTCTTCTCCACTTGCAGCAAATTAGAAGCAACCAATCTCAAATTTCAAGAGCATCAATTTGGAGCTTTTTTCCCATGTACGTGGCAACAGGTTCTCACTTTCATAAGGAAAAAAAAAAAAGACTCAAATTGTACAATGTATCTCCCAAAATTCCATTGGATTTTCATACTCTGTTATCATTTTTTTTTCATATTTTATTCTTGTATGACATTTGCTATAATGATGCACTTATTATCCTACACGTGCTAATAAACTACATAAAGGTTTTCATGCATCCAATGACTAATAATAACACTTGTCCAAGTTAAGGCAATTAACAATGCAGAGTATAAATATATAAACTTTGACTAGGTCATACGTGTATATAGAAACTTCAAGAACAAGAGTCAAACATTCATAAGTTTCTTACATTTTCCCACAATACATATATACTTGCTATTTCAACATGCCACTGTCCTACAATTCCTGTCAATGTCTGCACAAAAGTATTTCTACATTTGTTACTAGGATCTTGTCTAGCACAACCAAGTCAGCAGCCAAAGCATGGTTTTTTTACCTGGTGCAAAAACAGAACAAAGGGATAAAGTCAGCCCTTCATTTATTTTATCTTCCTGTAGGCACTAGAGAATCATTAAAGTAACTTATCATGGAATTAAGTATATATTAGCATAGAATTTCCAACAGCAGTAACTTGTTCAACTCTATGAAATCCAACTAACTAAGAGCCACCACCATATATGCTTGTCCTATTAATTTTAATGTTGAGAGGAAAGATCACCAGTTCATGAGTGCAATCGAGACTTAAAAATCTGGAAAAGTTTGCACCCTGGTTGTATTTAATTGAAAAACTTAACTCTCCACATCCCAATCCAATAAGGTAAACTCTAAAGGCAACATACACTACAATCTACATTAGACATTTATATGGCAAGGTTTTCCTTGCAAGTGGTAGTTCTAATAATATGCAGCATATGCCAATTCTTGAACAAAAACCAATGCAGAATTTTATTATCAACTACTTATAGAAATTTGCTATGCTCCCAGGAAATATATAAGTTAAACCTTTTACTTCTATCATGAATACATGCCTCATTTTCGAGGTAATAAATATACTTTATTTGAATCAGTAGACATTCATTAGTCTACCAAATATCATCATGCTGGATAAATTCATCCCATTACCCCTTATGCCATCTAATCTGCCCATTAACATATGAAACACATCAATATAAGCAACTTTTAACCAACTTATCCTTGGGAACTCATCATGATAAGTATGAGAGGATAAGCATAATCCATGAGGCAAATAAAACAGAGTTGCCAAAAGTGTTTATGGACGAAGACACTAAGGAAAGCCTTAAATTTGAAATGACAGTATGGGATAGTCATCTAACCTCTATTGCCAAACCCTCTCTAGCCACTGCAGAATTCCAAACTCTGCCTTTTCAAAAGCCATTCATCAAAAACCATAAACTGCCAAAAAAAACAAAACAAAAACCATCATTGTCAAAAAAAAAGAAGTGTAGTTGCTGGCAATAGTGTGGCTACGGATCTCCCTGAGTCTCTCTTTGAGATTCTAATTCTGACCCAATTCCTGAAAGGCGAAGGTTTAGGCGTTGCTCATAGTCCTCCATATGGTCTCTCATAGCCATGAAACCATTCTGAATCTCTTCAAACCGATTTTGGAAGTACTCTGCATTTTTCTTGTTCTGTTCATTTTCTCCAACAAGGCGTTCATACTCCTCATTTGGTATACCAGACACTTTAGAAGATTCGGGAATAACAGAGTGGCCCAACCCTCTTGAATAGCCTGACCTATGGCCCAAAACCTCCCTAAATATTGCTGCCGCTGCATCATTAGTACGATTCTCTGGCTCTTTGGCATCCATCATTGCAACCATTTCATTCTACAACATGTAAATAATTTCACCATTACATTTATATAATTGAGTGCTCATTTCCAATTCACTACACATTGTTTTCATTCTACAAAATATTACACAACACGTACATGCATTTCAAGTATGAAAATACCATGGAGCTGATTACGTCTAGTACCCATTGTATTGGCATATATAGCATGTGGCTGAAGTGTGGAATTTCTTTTACTATTAACTAGCATTAAGTATTTGCACTGTACTTTGCCCATATTTATGTTTAACGCTACTAAAAGTTGTGCTCACATAATTCTCTTCCGTAGTGGGTGTGATGAATCTTCCCTTCTTCGTTGACCAATGAACATCTTTATAAAAAGAAATTAAATTCTTTTCCTTCTACACAATGTGAGGTAGGCAAACATTAGTCTTGACACATCCTTAAAAATAACTTGCAGAAAATTATAACAGGTTGTAAGCCATTGTTCTTAACTTCACCTTTTGTTCCATTAATACAACAAACGACGTTCTACCGCTTGTGTGGTTGACCTTCTGTTTACGCCTATTATCTCTATTTTGCTCAGACATTTTCTGCAATACAACATACATTAGTCACTCTAAAACTTGATTAATTTTTTGGCTATTGTTAGATTAAGTAGGCATTGAGTAACAATTACCTTGAATGGTGCACTCACCCACCGATTGCATAACCACTCCCATATTGGCTTCTCTACCAACGAACCTCCATTAGCTAGTGCGTCCTCATGTGTTGCATATTCTTTGTATTTAAGGTGTAGCAAGTAATGAAACGCGTTATATGCATGACATAATTGATTCGTCACTGTTTGACGATGATTTTTCTTGGTCCAATCCAACAGAAAGTCAGCCTATAAATGTACCAGTGTTAGATTATTTGATGCACCACACTTACCTTTGAATATAACAAGTCTTTATGCCCTATAATTTAAACATTTGAAATCAGAAGCCATATACAAATATTTGAAACATTGAAAATACAACACAAAGTCAGCCTCTGACTGAAATGAGTTAGCCTATACAACACAAAGTCAGCTTATAAAATTTCTCATATCAGTATGTTTTTGAACTTGAGAGCGTTATAATTGCAATTCAAAGCATATTCTCATATATACTAGAAAGTCACACTTGTCTCTCCTCCATTATATTTAACAAATGAAGAGACCTTGATTGTTTCCAGTCTTAGTACAAGCATGAATGGGCTCTTCCCTAAATTTATGAGATCCATGTAGGACATGTTCTGTAGATTCAACAGGGGAAGTCTTGGTAAGCTATAGTTCCTTATATTTCTCATGTCTTTTAGTCTTGGTTGTGGTCAGTATTCTTGTTCAAATGTTGTAAGAGTTGCATGCGTCAGATAGTGTATAACTAGGAAGTTGGAAATATCTGAAATCTAGAGAAAACAAGGCCTATGCAATGACGTATTTAATGGTTACTATTTTTGCAAAGGTGTAAATATTTTAGATGTTAATTAATAGATTGTTCTTATTTAATAGTTCTTATTTAATAGAGTTTTTTATTACTTATATAGAAAATCTATATATTAATAGGTTAGCATGCAAGATTCATATTCGTATCTAAATGGATGTCATTGCTAGTGTAAATTTCTCAGGTAATTTCAGAACCAGTATTTTTAAATATCTCAAATGTGGTTTTTCATCTCTTCGAGGAATGCACTCTGGTGTTTCTTCTTGCTTAAAATTGACACCTGGTGTGGGGTGGGGTAGGGGAGGTGAAGCCATATGCAAATATATCAAGCATTAAAAATAGAACACAAAAAAAGCCTATCATCAATAAGTTTAAAAATCCCATGTACCATACTTATATGTTATTCTAATAACTTATCCATACAAGAGCAGTGACATTCAAAATCAACCTATGGACGTGCCAGTTTAAAAAGGCCATGCACAATATATTTTTCAATTAATCTAACAACTCTGTGAAAGATTATAAGCATTAAAAATTACAAGTGATGAGGAAATCTTTGAAACATTCAAAATCTAAAGACTTACTCGAACGCGCTCAATTAGTTCATCTTTCTCCTTCACGTCAACCACCTTCCAGCTAATATGCCTCATCTCTGCATAGTGCTTAATGATCCATGTGACTCTCGTGGTGTATATTGTTCTGTTGTTGCATGATGGGCCTATCCTTCCATCTTTGATATCAAGTGGTATCTTTCCTAACTTTCTCAGCCTCTCAAACTCAGTCCCTTTGGCTACACCCCTACGACGTTTAGAAGTGGTTGGTTCTATACCACAAACACAAGCCATATTGTACATGTTAGTGCAATTTTATTTTGATTATTTATCCTCTCATACCATGGGCATTTATGAAAGACTTCATGAACTTGTGTTTGAGTTTACTTACCCTCCCCTTGGCCGGTTGTATTCATCTCAGCCTCATTACAGGGACCCAAAAATGTTTCCCCTACAAAGTCTGGAGATTGAGTGGAGTCATCAGATGATGACTGGCGTTCATCTCTCAAAGTCCAAGTTGTTGGTTCTGATGGTAGGCCTCGTCCATTATTAACCTGTCGTGGTGCTTGTCCAGTTGATCTTCCTTTGCCTCTTCCTCTTGCCGACAGAACCATATCACCAAATAGAAGAATAACTTGCTAATTTGTTAACAAGATCAAAGAACTCAGAAGGAACTATAGCAGATGGAGAGGCTGAAGCTAACGAAGGTAGGTTGGTTCCAACGTCAAGAACGCCTTCTCTCTGTACAGAGAAGTGAAGTTGTCTTCTTGACTGTTTTGAAATTAGACGTGGAGTGTTGTATGCTCTGTTTTTTCATGTAATGGCAAGGATAGCTGGGGCACAGATCTCCAAATCATACGTGTCATCTTTTGTTCACTTGCATCCAGAATTTTCAGAAGATGATATTTCACTTTGGCGCAATTGTTTTTCCTATCTCCCGCGCAAGTGCAGTAGTAAATTAAACATGAGGATGCTTGCCAACTTTAATGCTACGTCACTGGCCTATTTCCCAAGAAGATCTAAAGGCACAATAAACTGAAAGTATTTGACACTTACAAAAACTTGAAGTTTAGTTAAAAGTATATATTTTTCCTAATTCAAAATCATTTGAGCCAAAATTTTATATTGGATTAATCAAAATAATAATATATTATTTTTTTAATATAATAACATTTATATTTTTTTTCATATTTTACAACTACACTAATCATATATTAATTAATAATTCAATTTTTACTTAAATTATTATTTTTCATTCCATTTTTTTCTTCAATCTAATTTACAAAACCAACTTATTCTTAGAGACTGATATATCCACCGTGTATAACTTGGATCAATACCTATCATAAATAGATGATCTTCGACTTCATTGATTGGTAGGAAGATGTCATTACGACATCTTCGACATGGACACCTGAACGTAGTGCTTCCAGGTGCATGGGCTCGGGCCATATTCAGGAGTTGATTAATCCCTTCACCATATTCACGTGATGTAAATCTATTTGGCACTTGCATCCAACTCTTGTCCATTTGAATGCGAATCAAACCAACTAGGAAACCTATGTGAGATAAGGCCACTTGAATTTTTTACAACAAAGAATAAATACCAAGAAGAAAAACAAATTTAGTTGAGTTGGCATGGATATAAGGAAATTTTACGGAAACTTTATTGTAAACTCAAGTTCTTTGCACAATAATTACAACCTATGGATTTGTATATAGATTATTGAACAAAGTTTAGATGTTTAATTAATTGTTAACCAAAGCAGGTTTATGTTTTCTTTTAGATGCCCATCGTTTCGATCCAAGTTACCAATGAAATAAAGAGGAAAAAAAAAGACTTTTCATTACACTTTGTTTATCACTCAATGAAAAGGGGTTGATGATAGAATGATAGATTGATTCCACCAACCATTATATGATCAGCCTCACCTCTATTCTAGAAATCATTTTAAAGGATAATATCCCTTTTTTAGTAATAAGTAATAGAACTAATTTAAATATATCTATTTAATGAAATAGTGTGTTTTATTTATTAATATAATTTTCAAATGAGTAATGTATTATACAAAATAAATAGAATTCGTAGTTGAATGGTTATATAGCAAATTATATAGAATAAAATCTGCAAGTTAGTATGGGATAGATTCATGAAAGGCCCCCACTCACTGTAGAATTAAGGCCCCCACTGACTTCAACAACTCCCACTCACTTTGATCTCTCCGTTCTCACTTTCTCTCTTCTCTCTCATCTATCACCATGCCCATTTGCATTCTGGTATTGTTCATAGGTCTAAACTTTTATTTTCTTCTTTTTTGACAACCTCAAGCCAAGCCTTTTTCCTTAGCTATCAAAACAGTAGAATCCCATATATTTTCCTACCATTAGCCTTTCTCCTTAGCTATCAAAACATCAAAACAAGCCATACATGAGTATATACTTTTGCTGCTACTTCATAGTTGCTGCAACTCATCATCCTCTGTTTTTCATCCCCTTTTCACCCCTTAAATCAAGTCACAAACTTTGTAATATTTCTGTCCATAATTCTAACATCCTTAAAAAAACTAATTTTAAACCCTAAGCCCACCACAAACAGACATTAACAAGTTTTCTCCACTCTTACGTATGTCACACGAATTCATAACGTCATTTCCTTGTCTTAAAGCATTTTGATGAACTAAGAGCAAACCGTTGATGCCATATTGGTGTCTAAATGCTCTGTTCTGGCTTAAATTCCAATAAATTACACACAAAATTAAACAACTCCAATACAATAAATTGGCAGGAAAACATATAAAAAAAAATGGGAGCAAGCGACAAGAATCATATAATCATATTTGATTGTCATTAGTAAATTCTTGAGAACCCGTTTATAGCATGCTCATTCTTAAATGAGTAGGAATCTGTTTGAAAAATTAACAAAAATTAAGGCTCAAATAATGCTTTTAACAAAAATTATGCTTTCACATGGCCTAAAGTATCTCAAATAATCAGTCAATATGTGGAGAACTAAAGGAGCTTAAAAATATATATGTTACAAAACCCTCGGTGTATAAGCCAGGTCATTAGCTGGACAGATTGCTTGCAAGCAATTTGGTATCAATTGATACCAGATGTTTCTAAAGTAAGGCTCGATATATAACCACTTATAAAGACTGTTTTGCTGTGAAATCAGTTGAAAGAAAAAAACAAAATTGGACAGTAGTTCAATCACCTGGGTACATATTGAACAGCAACTCAACTTTCACAAAGTGGGTCTATACGCTTATATATATACGCCATTTTACAGACTATGGAAAATATTGTAGTATATATAGAAGGAGAGAGCTTACCACTTGAGGAGGTGGCGCACTGCGGAGGTTTGGTACGACGACACAGTGGGGCAGCCTAATGACAGAGGGAGAGAGAGAGAGAGAAAGGGTCGGAGTGAGACTTATAGAGAGATAGAGGGAGAGAGAGAGAGAGAGAGAGAGAGAGCCACAGAGAGAGAGAGAGATCATATGGTCAGATGGAGGAGAGACAGAAAAACTCCGTTACCGGCGAGGATGCAACAGCACGACAATAGATTCACGGTGACTGGAGCAACGGCAAGAATTTCACAGAGAAATGTTCGGAGCAAGAGAGTGTCAAGTTAACCAAACACAAATTGGGGAAAAAACTACACAGGGGAAAAGGGTCCGTCGACATAGCTCAGTAATATATATATATATATAATGACGGGATTATTCGCCGTTTTAATAGAAATCGCATATCTCTGCGGTTTTCCTACTTTTCGCCGCAAAAAGTATGGATCCCACGATAAAAATGCTACCGCAAGTGATTCATGTCACCATGCCACTTGTTGTGACGACTCCATATGGCTGCAATTGGGATTAATAATGGCGTGTATGCAAACAGACATATTTGAGTCCCCTTGATTCGGCGTTTTCTTTTTGCTGCGAAAGTTACTTGCTGCAAAAACTAGAAATCCTCGGCGAATGGATTGGTTGCCGAGGAACATGGATTTGTCAAGTGAGAGATTGGTTTCTTGCGACCGAATGTGACTGCCGAACCAGGAAATTGCCGAAAAAGCTAGGATATGTTGTAGTGTGTTGATTAAAACCCAACCTCCTTAAGCAACTTCAAGGAACTTCCACTCAATCTTATCTTATGCCTTCGACATATCCAACTTCAGTGCCATGCTCCTTTGCTTACCTTTTAGCCTTGTTTTCATTGTATGTAACACTTCATAGGCTATTATTACATTGTCAGAAATAAGTCTTCCCGGAAGGAAAGCACTTTGGTTAGGAGAAATTACAAAAGGAAGTACAGATTTCAACCTATTTGCAATAACCTTTGAACACAACTTTTACACCACGTTACAAAGACTAATAGGTCTAAAGTCACTAACCAACATAGGCCTATTAACCTTAGGAATTAAAGCAATGTAAGTGTAGTTTAAAGATTGAGGGATATTACCACCATTTAAGCACTCCAATACTGCTGCAACCATCTTGTCACCCACGATACTCCAATGTTGTTGAAAAAAGCATGCACCATAGCCATCAGGTCCAGGGGACTTAAGAGGCCCCATCATTTTTAAAACCTCTTCCACTTCAATTCTGGTATAAGGTCTGCACAAATGCTCATTCATCTCCTCTGAGACTTTTGCTATCATATTCTGGACACAGACCTCAATATCATCAGATGGATTGGAGGTTGTGAAAAGGTTCTTGAAAGAATTGTTAAAAGCTATTTAAACAGTTGCAGGTTCATTAAACAACCTTTTATGACTATCTTTGATATGTGAAATCATGTTTTTTCTCCTCCTTTGATTAGCACAAGCAGGGAAGAATTTGGTATTTCTGTCACCCAGCTTATACCAATTCTTTTTGGCCCTTTGTTTCCACTTAAGATCTTCTTTGTCTAGCAAGAAGCCCACCTCTTCTTGTACTCTTTTATTCTTTATCTCTCTGCCTCTGTTTACATCCACCTTATAACTCCACTTGCTCAAAGCAGAACTACAATTAGTAAGCAAGTTATGAACCATAGAGGATGAGGATCCCTCATTCCTGCCTTGTCCCCATTTAGCCTCAATCACTCTACTACACTCCTCTTCTAAAGCCCAAGCAGCTTCATACTTGAACCATTTTTTCTTTTTTTCCTTCCTTCCACTTAATTTATCATAAAATAACATGAGTGGTCTATGGTCAGAGCACCTTGCAGGCAAAACCTCTAGTTGATTTTCAGGATAAAGATCCAACCATCTAGAATTAACCACAGCCCTATCCAAGCCTTCCTTTGTGAAAGTGTCATCAGTATGCCTGTTGCTCCATGTATATTTATCACCACACCAACCTAGGTCATACAACTCACTCACCTCCAAAACTTTCTAAAGAGTGTCATCTAATTCTCCCCCCTCTGTCTACCACCTACTTTTTCATCATGTGTAGCTATTTCATTGAAGTCTCCTGCAACACACCAGCCTGTCCCATTAGTAGGTTTGAAAGAAGCAAGCATACTCCACACCTCTTTCCTTTTCTACACCTTTGGATGGCCATAGAACCCAGTGAAAAGCCACCTCTCCTTAGTTATAGCATCATAAATTCAACAGTTAACACGTCTCTGAGAAAATTTATAAATATCTGTCACCATCTCACTACTCCAAAACAGCATAAGCCTCCACTTTTACCTATTGCATCCACCTTCAAAACAGTTAGTTATACCTAATTTTTTCATTAACCAATCAGTTTTCCCTCTATGCATCTTTGTCTCCATTAAAAAGACAAGCTTGAGCTTCTTATTCTTTACTAAAAAGTAAAGGTCCTGAATTGTCCGAGGGTTCCCAAGCCCTCGACAGTTCCAACTTAAGAGTTTCATTGTGATTGGTGGGGCTGTTCAACAGCCTCCACCAATACAATTGCATTGCTTTCAAATTTCCCTTCATTTCTACTCTTCTATCTTGTTTCTTCTACCACAGCAATCTCCTTGCCCTTCCTTCCTCTTTTTGGCTTTTCCTGGGATATAACAACCTCAAAAAAACCACATTTTTCCCTTGCCTTCCTCTTCCACCTCCCTCCTTTTGTATTCTGAGAAGCTAAACCCTTCCTGCTAGGATCATCTTCCCCATCCACATTTTGACCAGATTTTAAAATCTGAGTCTTCTAAGTTATAATACCCATTGTGATTAAGATCTCCCTCCTCATTAGTCATTCATGGTCCTCCCATTGCTTCCTCCATATTCTTTCCCAAACCCTCCCCTTCTGCCACCTTTAGAACTTGCTCAGGTTCATCTCTAGTATCCTTTCCCACCTTATTTAGGGCCATCGAGGTATCTGTTCCACCAAAGTTACTATCAGTTCCACCCAAGTTACCTTCATCCCCCTTTTTCCCATGAAATCAGTCCTCACATTTCTCCTAACATAACGATCTACTCTAAGCAATGAACCATAATGCCCTTGTTTCTGCATTAAAGTCTCCTCCCTCTTCGTACATTCCTTACCATCATGAGAAAAACTCCCACAATCGAAACATATTTTAGGGAGTTTCTCGTATTTAACAGGAATCCACACATTCTTCCCCTTAACAAAAATCAACCTCCCCTTTACCAATACCTTCTTTAAGTCCACTTCCACACGAATACGTAGGTATTGACCCCATCCACAACCATCCTCACCAGTTACCACATCAAGAACCTTCCCAGCCACACTTCCTATCTGCCTACCACATTCCTTATTCATACAAACAAACGGAAGGTCATGAAGTTGTACCCAAAACCTTTCTAATGTAAAAGCCAGTTCCGCTGGTTGGATAAAAACATCAAACAGATTAATGAAAGTTAAAAAATTATCAAATAACCATGGTTTCCCATCCCAAACCTTCTGTTTATCAGCCCTTGTAGCAAAGGTAATGAAAAATACATTCATTCTTACCTCTCGAAAGGATGCAGGGCTAGAGATTCTCCACACCTTTGCCATAGTAGCCTCCAGTACTCTCTTTCTGATAGACCTTTCAGTCAGCACCTTTCCCACAAGGCTCCTCTCACCTTTATCTTCAACCTCATTCAGGATGCATTCATCTACTACAAAAACCTGGTCCTCTTCCTCAGTAAGCGACAAACCTCCCTTACCCCCGCCCCACTATAGGGTAGCAATGCCAGTTTCCCCCTCGTCACCACTCTGTGAACCACCATGCTACGTTTTCCATCACCAACGTCCACCTTGTCAGATTCCTTTCCACCCTTAGGACCACCTCCCAGACACCCCAAAATCTGTTATAATTGCCCTACATGCCTAGCACGATTTTGCTCCACCTCTTCCCTAGAGAGAAAAGAGAGGAGAGTTTTTCCCAATATAACTTGATGACGCTTTATACTGTTTGTATCTACTATACTTTTACAGGTTGTAGTTTTAAAGCTTGGTTTTGGAATACCTCTATTCCCTAAGTTTCTTCTTCTAAAGGTTTTTCTCTATTTTCTTATAAGATTAAGGTTTCGGCCTTAAAAACAAAAAAAAACATATTTGGTGGAAAAGAAGATGACTTAGTGGGAATTTTTTGTGAAGCTCTTAAAATCTTTGTTACTATTTTTTGTTTAAAAGAAAGGATTTAGTATTAAAAAAATAAGCTATTGAAACTGTAAAATCCATATACCTTTTGATATTAGAACTTTTTAGAAGACAGCTTCTACGGTGGAGTTCCCAAATAGTAGAGCTTTAGTATAAAAGGAAAGCAAAAAAGAAGAAGGTAAAAATGGCCTTACTGTTTTAGTATGTTTTTCTTTTCAATATGCGATAATGGACTTGCTTTATCATTCACCGTAGATCGCTCCCTACGCGCAAATAAATAAATAAACAAAAATGAAAATAAAAACACTCTAGATCATGAGAGTTACCAAACACATAAAAATTATTTATTTTAAGTACAAATTTCTATAAAGTAGTATACATCAATTTATGATCTGCTTTATCTTTAGATTACTTGAATATTATTTTTATTCTGTATTTATTCTTTTTCAAGTATTTCTTCTAAATACTAATAAACTTGTAATATATATGCACAAATCTTTTAGTTTTTATAATATCTCACCATATAGTATTGTGATTGCAATTTACATATTTACACCCAAAACAACAAAAATAATCCAAAAAAAAAAAACTAAAAAAAATCAAAAGATAAAAGAAGAAATGAGCTTTATAATATAATTTATGGTTCATTGCAAAATTAGTACATGAGTTTTAACGTTTTTGTAACTCGAGATCTCAATTTTCAACTTTTGCAAAATAGATTTATACACTTCAAGAAATTTACAATTCAATACCTTTGTTTATTTTACTATTAGAACATTAATGATGTGATTGACATGTGATATTTATGAAAAGTACTGTGGCCACAAAGAGATTATACAAAATAATCTCACAAACTGACAAGACTTGAAATGACTCGTCAATTTATAGAATTATTTGTATTGTAAAGTAGATCTATCACATTAGATCTCAAATTACAAAAACAATTCAAGTATTAATTTCACAATTATTAGCCCTAAAACTTAAGTGCTTTCAAGTCACCTTTGCAAATTCTTATGTATACACCCCAAAAGAAAAACAATTCTGCTACAGGTACTTGCCTTCAGGTACTCGTTGCGGAATCGTTGACGTGGCTAATGCCACGTCAGCTTGATATTATTATTATTAAAAAAAAAGACGGAAACTGAGGACCCAATTTCAGACCTAGGCGCCAAACTAATTTCAGATTTTAGAGACCATTTTGCGTACTCTGAAAAGAAAAGCAGGTCCATCTTCGTCGTTCTTCATCATCTTCGTGCTGTCTTCCATGGCCATCTGAGCAATGGGCGTCAAGTGAGTGCTGTCGTGGGATGCTCTGTTTTATGTATTTTTTTTTTTTGCATTTTTCTTGATCTTTGGCACCCCATGGAAGGAATCTAAGTTTTTTTGTTGTGGGTATGAGCATTCTTTGCTCTGTTTTAGTGATGTTTTTTTTTTCTATTTTTGTATATTTTTGGCCACCCAGTGTGACAAAGGCAGCATATGCATTCGCTGGAAACTCTGATCTTTGTGGGAAGCCACTGCCTCCATGTAACCCATTATTTCCATCACCGTCAGGGAACCCAAGCACGAACCCAGTTAAGAAAAAGTCCTAGAAAAGCTCTCCACAGTTGCTATAGTCTTAATAGCAGTTGGTTCAGCAGCGATAGCCTTTCTTCTACTGGTATTCCTCTTGCTCTATCTCAAGAAACGACACCCAATGATGCACAGTGGTTGCTCTTGCTTTGTCTCAAGAAACGCTATGGTCTTAATAGCAGTTGCTTTTCTTCTTTCTTATTTTTCATATCTCCTAGAAGGGTTTGATACCAACACAGAAATCAGAATAAATCAATAGTTTCTTGCAAACTGGCAAAGAACACCTGCTTTTTTGCATTTATTTCTTCTTCTTCTTTGTTATAATTTTTTTTGTCACATTCCTATTGGTGGAATTCCTATTCATTTTTTTTTGTAGATGTGTTTGTTTTTATGCCACGCCTATGGGCGCACAACCATTATCTTCTTCTTCTTTTATTCAGGAACATGACTACTGGTCCCTAGCTCGTATTGTATTAGCCGGCTTGGCCTCGATGATATTGGACTAACAACATAAAGGGCGTTGAGGTTTAATGAGTGAAATCTAATTGGATGTTTGAAAAGAAAACATGAAGAACACTTTAAAAGAAAAAAAATATCCAAGGGTGGCAATTTTTCCTTTTTATAAGAATGGTGTCTTCTTTTTCTTTTTCTTTTTGTGGGAGAAATATAGGCTACTGAGTATAATAGGAGTGAATAAAAATAGCTATGCTTGCGCAGTGGTAGATAGAGAGAGAAAGAGATCAGGAACAGAGTGAATAATCAATCATGGCCATGGTGGAGGAGTTTCAGGCTTTGGATTGGTTTTTCTGACTTTTTTTATCATCTAGGGGCTGTTGGATTTGGTGGGTATGTCAAATCTTTGAACTATAATGGCCACCAAGTCTCCTTTGTAGTTGTTTTTGGCACTTAATTTGTGATGGTCAATGTGGTGATTTCTTTTTTCTTTTTCTTTTTTTTTTGGGGGGGGGGGGGGGGGCATGCGTTTTTCAGAGCTGTTGCAAATTTGTGGTTTCAGTGTTTTAAATTGGCTAAGAGCTTGAATTTTGAGTGGTTCTTAATATCATGTTGTGCTTTAATTTTGTCTAACCTTTTTTTGACTGCTTAATTTTTTTAAAAATTTCATAGTGGATATGGGCTTGAGTCATAATGGGTTTAAAGCATTTAATTCAGCGCTTTATGGATTTGTATATTCTAACGAGAAGACAAAACTTTGAAGTTTTGTGGCCGAGTCTTTTTTTATGAAGTAATTGAATGTGGAATTATGCAGTTCATCTCCTCTCGGCATGGGAAAAGGGGAAGAACACTCATCTCCCCAAACACCATCATGCTCAAATCCCCCAACCGCGGTATGTTATATTTTTTGCAAATTTGCTTTATTTCTGTGTTGAGTTGATATTTATTTCCAAAATACATAAATAACTTATGTAATAACATGTTAGGATATACCATCAAGTAACCAATACTTTGTAAATTACACCAGTGCCGGTTAGTACGGACCACTTCCTGCGTGGCCAATGTCTTTTCCGCCATATCCAGATGGCGGCCAATATCCAAGAAACATTCAAGTCGTGATGCAATTGCATTCTTGTTTTTTTGTTTGTATAAGTTGACCTTTTGTTTTTAGTTTAATGTCATTGATTTTTTTTTTCTTTTTGCAGAATGGTGGTTACCCAACTCCTCTCATGACTACAAACTCCGCTATGAGTGGAAAAAGGAACCACCTGAATGTAGAGAAACTGATATTTCATGTACCTCTAAAAGAGTTGAAGAAAGCAAATAAGATAGACCAAATTCACAAGAAACTAAGGATGGCATTGCCGGGACACCACAGTTAGAGGATGAAATTGGTGGTGATACGATTGAAGAGCCAAAGTCGGGAATGGAGTTTAATTCTTTTGAAGAATTAATGGTTTATTATAATGGGTAAGAAAAGCGGGTTTGGGGTAATGATAAGAAGGACTAATAAGGGGGATGATGGGACTATCCAATATGTCACCCTTGGTTGTTCCCGTGGTGGGAAGGCCCGGAATAGGACATTGAATGTCGCCAGACCACGTCCAACAGGAAAGACAGAATGTAAGGCAAAGATTAATGCATTAAAAGTTAATGGAAAGTTCCGGTTGACAACAGTTCATAATATCCATAACCATGGCCTTAGTCCAAATAAATCTCGCTTCTTTCGACCAGTTGGGTATTTAAACATTTTTGTGTAATTTAAATTGGATATGGGACCGGTATGGTTTGATTTCAATGGCTGATTTTGTGGTCTGGTATGGGGCTGGTATGGTCTGGTTTCAATAGCTGATTTTGTGGTTTGGTAAGGGGCTAGTATGGTCTGGTTTCAATGGCTGGTTTTTTGGTCTGGTATGGGGCTAGTATGGTCTGTCGGTGTGACAAAGGTGACGGCTTGTTTCTAATCATTGAAGTTTCTAATATTTCCAAATTATTTTTACAGTTGTGGTCTTGGCATATTTGTTTCTATCTAACAGATTATGTCGTGTGATTTGGTCATTTTCTGGCAAAGGTATCATTCTTTCTTAATGTTGTCATTCGGAGTTTTTTTTTCTTGTTTTTTTTGGAGTTTTTAGATTTGATATGAGGAATTTTATCTTCTCCCACTAACTAAACTTTCTTGTCCATAAAACAGCTATTGGTATTAGTCCCTGATAAGTCTATACTTTTGATATAATTACATTCAAAATCTTTGAAATTTCAACTTGTAGTCAAGGACAAGAATTGTGAAACAAAACAATTTTCTTTTCAAGCATCGAATATGTGCTTATAGGCAATTTTGAACATGCAGGATGTACACTAAATTTGCATGTAATGTTTCATGTATAACAAAATTCTATTGCAATTCTATTAATTTTTTTTTTTGTTTTGTTCTTACTTCACATACAGGAAACTAAGGGGTTTATTCCCAATGTAATATATGGGTTTTCAAGAGGTGAAAGAGTGAACGTGAAGGATTTTCAAGAGCTGATACAATCTGATGGATTAGTCATTTTTTGTTTTTTGGTAGAAACATTAGTCAGTTTTTGTAAGTTTATCATGTTGTACTCAGTGGTGGGATGGCATGTAAGATCTTATTAAAGTTGTAATTTTGTAAGTTGTAAATGTCACTTTTTTTGATAGATTCCGAAGATACAAGATTGTTGGCAATGGTTTTTGTGTAGTTGGAACAAATGACTACATTATTTTGGATGTTATGATAGTTTTTCTTCCAAGAATGAGCATGAAGATATTATTTCCTGGATTGAATTTTTTGGCAATTTCCTAGATAAAAGTAGCATTTTTTTCCCTTTTTTGTAGAATGCTTAGTTTAGTTATTAGTGACATTGATTATGGTAGTACCTACTGGTATGCCATAGTCAAAGAAGATTTTGATGTGCAAATAGACTGATAATTCAAAACCAATTTTAATGGATGGTTGTGACATATTATTGTGAGTTGACATATTATTCTGACGAGTTTTTTTCATTCATAATAGAAGTTGGGTTAGTTACCCAGATTAAAGTAGGTGATTTTTTGTCTTTTTTGTAGAATGCTTATTAATGCCTTACATAGATACATGGGGGTTCAAATAAGATACTTCCAGAATTAATAATGCCTTACATAGATACAAGTCATTAACATGAAATACAATTAGACTATACAATCAGACTAAGTTCTAACATCACCAACCAACTGTAAACAACTTAGATATACATAGTGACTACCTTCTAACACTAATCCTAAGACACTTATGTAACACCCCGCTTCTTCCTTCTTACGTATGCTTCTCTCTTTCTGACGTACGTTCATTCTTTCTGACGTAAGCAAATTCTGAGGGCAGAAATTATGTGAATTGTCTCCACCTTCTTGTGACGTCAAGATGATGACAACACGGGTCACACATCCCAACGATAAGTGTCAAGTGTGTGTACATGCAGAAAGTGTACAACAAAAACGTAGCGGATAATTTAAATATGTCGACTAAGTACCAGAATTTAAATACAAATATCCAAAATAAATTACCTTTAAAAAAGTTATACAGTTATCCCAAAATATATTACAAAGGGCAAATACATAAATGAGTGATAAAACAAATCTCGATACACGAGAGCAACCCAAGTCACTCATCCAACGGAACCAAAGCCTATGGTTCGCCATCCTCATCTGCACCAAAATCTGCGATACCATAAAACGATACCACTGGTAAGTAATAATCCAAACAACTCACGAGATAAAAATGTATTAATGCAACCAACATGCATGCATATGATGAAATATGCATCAGACCCAAAATATTATTTCCCCGAAAATGAATGCTTTCCAACACACGCCACAATCCCAAATTGGCCCAAAAATATAATCCTTCATTTTTTTAGAAAATGATTCACACAAAAACCAACCATTTATTGGACACTATAGGCGGGAATCACAGGCGGGACTATACCACCTTCCCTACCGCATGCACCGTAAGCGGAAATCACAAGCGGGACTCTACCACCATCCCTACCGCATGCAACGTAGGTGGGAATCACAGGCGGGACTCTACCACCATCCCTGCTTACCACCATCCCTACAGTTCCTTTCCACACAATGAATACATATCAGAGCACTGTAGGCGGGAATCACAGGCGGGACTATACCACCATCCCTACTGCATGCACTATAGGCGGGAATCACAGGCGAGACTCTACCACCATCCCTACAGTCTCTTTCCTTTCTCTCACATTAAAATCCAATTTTCAATAAACACATGAACATGAATGCAATTACACGAAAACCCAGTTTCCATTTACAAACATGAACATGCGTGCAAATATGCAATGTATATGAAACAACATCAATATCCAACAACCAACAAATCCCAATATAAACCAATTACACCAACAACTCCATCCTCCAATCCAACCGACCCCTTACTCCTCAAATTCGGTCTGGCATAACCAACCAATCACAGTAAATAAATGAGTTAGCACAAAAATACATTTAAATCTCAAAAGTTATTTGGGAAAATACCTACAGTGCTATAATATAATTTTCGAAAGATCTTGGAGGTGCAAGAAGTAGCAGCATAGCAACGGAATAATGCAAAATGCACTGTGGCCGTGGGTCTCAAAAACCCACTTTTGAATAGGGACAAACCAAGACTCTAGATTACTAGGGAATGGCTTAGAGATGCCGGTGAAGCTAATGGTGGTAGTGGTTGGCTGTGGGTGGCGGCGTAGAGGGCGGTTGAAACCCAAAAAGCCCAAAACGGAAATGGAGTTGGATGGACTTCACCAGTGGTGGATCAGAGGTGAGGATGGGTGGTTTAGGTAGCTAGGAGGTCAAGGAAGATGTGGTGAAGAAATGGTGGCCGGAGGTGGCACAACGGCAGCGCAACGACAATGCAACAGCGCAAGGAATGTCGCGGCTTAAGGCCGCGCGCGGGAGGAAACGGCGGTGCGGGAGGAGCTGGGAATGGAGGGAGGTGGTCGCCGGCGCACGGCGACGCTGGGTGGAGAAGAAGAAAATGCACGGGGAGAAAGGGGAGGGGTGTCGCGCGCGCAGAAGGGAAGCAGGGGAGAAAAAGAAAAGGAAGAAAAAGAAAGAAGAAAAAGAGAAAAGGGAAAAAGAAAAGAGGGAAAAGAAAAAGAAAGGGAAATAAATGAGGTCCAATCCTCACATCTTGGGTCACAAAATGATCCAACGAAAAATATTTCAAAATATTGAGTTAAATAAAATAATTTAAATGTAGTGGTTAAATGAAAATAAAATAATTAAACCCAACAATAAACTAATTTAAAATAAGGAGCAATTTAAATGCATAAGCATAATTAATATTAAGAAAGCATATCAAAAGAATTTTCACAAAATTAAAAAATTATAAAAATAAACCAACTAAAAATCTGACAATTTTAAAACAAGAAAATAAATTTTTGAATTAATAAAAATAATCCTGCAATAAAAATACACTAAAATACAGGGTGTTACGCTTCTATCTAGCGACTCTGAGCCTCGTTAGGTGTGCCAAACCTCGAAGGCTTGTTTCAAAAGATGTCTTGTGACTTCTAAGGCACGCCCAGTGTTTTAAATGTGCTGGAAGTATTTATAAGAAGTATTTTCAATCTTATTGAATTAAGATTGATCTTAAATACAATAATTATAATATTCTTGAAGAGCTCCAAAAATATTATAATTGTCGGAAATCTATTTAATATCATTATTAAAATCATTCTTCCATTGCACGCACGCACGAAACCCATTTATGGGTTTCGCACGGTTTCAAGGCCATCGACGGCCCTAGCGCCGCCATGTGCCGGTTCTAGCTCCACCAAGCGCCTCCCCTGGACACCATGGCTCCTCCCCGAGCTCCTCCAAGTCAGCCAAGCCCTCCACCTCTCTCAAGCCCTCCCACTCTCTCACGGATTCTCCCTCCTTCCCAAGCTCGATTTGCCACCCTCCAGCCACTGTGGCGCCACCCTGACGCCACCACGAGCTCCACCAACAAACCCTCAGCCTCTCATGGCCAACCCACAACCAGCCTAGCCTCCCTCAGATTTCCCCTATTGGAGACCCACGGCCTTAGCTCCTCCTCGAGCCGTCGTGTCTACGACGTGTGCCACCTCAGCACCACCACAACACCACCACTCCAGGACCACGACCCGACCCTCATACACCTTGACCCGCAACTCTAGCCACCCCTAATGGCCAAAACTGCCACCGTACATGGGCTAGCCGCCACGTACGACCCTTCCGATATCATCAATCGTGACGGTTAGCGAACAATGCACGGGTTATCCCATCAATGGTATAACCCTCTATCCCTCTTTATTTATGTTATTAGTTGATTGGTTAGATTGTGGACTGTGCTGTTAGTATTGCAGGGTTTGCTGTGTAGTGTGGTGATGTGATGTGATGTGTTGTGTATTTGAAGTGTTGGGCATAGTCATAAAGTATGGTTATGGAGTATGTGTTGTAATGGTGGTATGGCGTGTGTAGAATGGGAAGAGCACACGCTGAGTGTACTGTGTGTGGCGTGACGTATGTGAAGGGAGTACACGTGGAGTGTACTCCATATCGTGGAGTGATGCACCATATGGCGGATATGCCATAATGGTGATGTGGCGTGGTGTGTATGAGGGGAGTATATGCGGAATGTACTCCATGTTGTGGCGCCCCCAAATTTCGCTTGGGATCGGACAGACATTTGAAGCTTCGAGACATGCAACACAAGGTTACCTGCCCCCGTTCATGACTTATAAGATGCAATGTTCCTAACATGCATCTAGCATTATGCAATGTTCCTAACATGCATCTAGCATTATGCAATGTTCACAGCAAATAATTTTTTTCTTTAGCAATACTATGTACCAAACCGAAATATCCCAATTACTTAAAGTATACTTCATACATAATGATGTACTAAACAACTGAGATCACAACACTAGTCCAAAATGGTTGTGATCAAAAGAGTATTGGAGATTTAACACCACAAATACAAGTAGTAATCTGAGGTAAGTATTGTACTATCACCTACGTCCCACCGTCGCTTAGTCGACCGTTTCCAGTTGGTCGATTCCCGGTTCTCATTCAGATCCTGCAACAAGATCTACCATTCGGAGGGAATGGTAGTTGGGACTACCACAGTTTGATTTGATTACAAATCTCAGTAGATTAACAAAAAACCTTCACACAAGTTAATGATGCATGTATGACAGTAAAAGCATGGATGCATAATCAAATTCGTAAGTAAGCATAAAATTACTTGACATATAGCATGACATAACTGACATAAGTTGAACTGAAGCTGAAACTTAGCTTGACGTAACATGACATGTACATGAACTTAAAACATAACATGGACTTGAAACATAGCATGAGCGTGACCTTGAAACATATTCTTGACTCATGGGGTCACCATGATAGAGTAGTCTTATCTCATGGGGTTACCATGATTGCTTAATCTTATCTCATGAGATTGCCATGATTGCGTGAACGTAAACTTGAACATAACATAGCGTGAAACATGACTTGAACGTGAAATACATGAACTTGGAATCTTATTCAGTAGACTTAATTAATAAAGTGACCATATGGGTGCTACACAGGTCCCCTTGAGCCGTGTGTCCCTGTCGATTACCGCATCACATCACAGGTCTCTATAACAGCTGTGAGTGTGATACCCATATGATATGGATAAGGGTAGGTGGTGTATGAGATCTCACATTACTTGGGAAGGAGAAGTTCTTGCTCTTTATAAGGTTCTAGTGGGGCTCCAATTGTATCATTGACTAGTTCTTTTGGAGTATAGGTCATGTGGTTTGAGTCTTCCATTGGGGCGTTACAGTGAGTGCGTTAATATGTACTCTATAATTGCTGTGGCCCCATGTATTCTACGTGTCACAATTGTTGTGTCTCATGTAGTGTATGCTCCACAGTTGTTGTGACCCCATGACTTATTTGTTTGTGCCACACTTGCAGTGGACACACGTAAAATAAAGTTTGGCTCCATCGGCGTTAGTGCTTGGCGCGCTCCAATGACCAACTAGTTAGGCCACATTCACATCCTGTTGATTGTACTTCTTCAACACAGAGAATTTCACACCTATTTAGACACTCTAGCATGAACAAAGGAGTTCCACTAGGATATTACCCTATCCTAATGCTTAGGGTCGTGATTGACATGAATGACTTAACTGGCATACATGACATTTCGTAACGTGATGTAACATGAACGTGACATAAAAGACAGAAGTCCTGACGTAGCATCACGTGACATGAACGTAAGACGACAGACATGACATACTTCGAGACATAAATGTAGCAGACAACATTTCATAACATGGCATACATGTAACATGCAATATTTCGTAACATGACATACCATATAACAGACAACATTTCTTAACATGGCGTAACATGTGACAGTGAATATTACGTGACATAAAATACATGTAACATATGCCATACTTAACTTAGCATGACATACTTGCAATGTGTAGCAATATGTGACAGAATATCTTATGTAACAGATGAATAATTGGTGACAGAATAAATTCTATGTAACAGATAAATATATAATGACTTGGCATGGCACATATGATAACATGCATACATACAAGTTTCCTTACTTATCACTCATACACATTAAACTAATAGTAAGTTAAAGGCTAACTTACCTTGGTCTTCGTGCTTCTAGACAAAACTCAAGTGCGATCACGAGAAACAAAAAGTAGTGATTTCTAAAAGTTAGAACTTAATCACTAGCAATTAGGAATAAGGAAAAATATCAACTTAGAGTAAAATTACCATTTTACCCTTTACATGCGGGAAAATCACCATTTTACCTCTAACTTAAGGATTTTGCATCCTAACTTCAAAAATCACCAAAGTTTACATACCTTATGTAAATTTTGTCCTAGGCTCAAATATCAATTCAGAAAAATTTAAAACTAAACACAAGCATTAAAACTCTATAGGGCCAAAACTTACAAAGCCTATTTCCTTCGATTTTTGTTGTAATTCTTTCAAATTTCAAAACTCATGATTAAATCAAAATTTTTCTTCTACTATACTCATAATATATTCCTAAGAATAATCATGTTTTGAATCATGAACAAAAGTAATCAAAATCACTAAAACCATACTTGAACTTTTTGGTTTTTCTTCTAAGTTCAAAACAGAATTTTGTTTCTAACTTCTTTTGATCAACCCCTTGATCCATGACCTAAAAAGAAGTGATATTCAAACCAAAACATCACATAGTTTAAAAAGGTGTCCTAAAACAGATCCAAGCTTCAAACCCAAGATCACATGGTTAAACATCAACCAAAACATAAATTTAGCCAAGAACATCATCACTTTGGCCTAACCGAATATCTCCTTGCATAAAATTTCATATCTTGGAAACTAACATCAAATATCTTCAAAATAAAATTTCAACATGTATATAAGAGGCTTAGGATCTTCCAATAAAAATATCAAAGCCACTGGAATAAGATTAAACCATAAAAGATTTAAACTTTCTCAAAACAGAAACTATTTTTCCTCTTCCAGTTTCTAAGTTTTAGATCTAAGATAATATTTCACCACAAATTTTAATCATGCAACAAATCTTCAACCAATAATCATATACACATGCTAACAGTACTCCATAAAAATTCCGGACCAAGATCTATTCATTAGCTTGGTAAAAAATTCCAAATATAACACACTCTCCAGTTTATTGTCGAGAATGACCTTTTTGTGGTCTAAACAACGTGTTACCATTAAATGATCTTCAAATGGAATGAATAAGGTATCCATGTAAACTAGACTCCAAAATAAACAACTTACATGAAGGAAAATTTGCGAGAAAACACTTACAAAAGCTTCGAAATAGGCGTTCAAAAGAGGTAAGAACAACTGTCCGAGAGTGTCTTTTGTGTTCTATGAAGGAAAAGTGTAAAGGAGAGTTGCTTTTCATGGGAAGTGGACTGGAGAGCCTCTTACACAAGTTATGTAAAGTGATAGGACTGAAAGGAAGCTTGAGTGTTTCCCTTTTCTTCTCATAAAAATCAGTCCAAGATCTTATCTCAAGGTGGAGTGTAAAAGTGAAAGAGTGAGGTGGCCCTTTAGCTTGTACTTCAAGAACCTTCTAGGCCCTTTTTTGTAAAGATCTAGCCAGCCAAGTGGGGTGCAAAACATATCCAAATAGCAATCCAATATGACCAAATTCATGGGCCTTAATGGGCATAAACCGAATGGGCCTAAATTTTGGGGTTTAAAGAGGGTTTGGGTTGCTATCAAGCCCAAATCCAATATCACTTGGCCCAATCAATTTTTCAAGGTTAAGAAGGTTGGATTATGATATTCTAACAAAAAATTGAAGGATTAGTAGCATGTGGTAGTGATTTCATCAAATGATTAAACACAATGCTAGAAATCGGATTAGAAAGTGTTTAAAGACCAACTTTAGGGTTTAGGGAAACCGTTTAGGGTTCCAATTTCAACCATGCTTTTGGGGTTTGAATGGATTCTCACCATTTAGGGTTTCACTAAGATTGAAACCTTCTTTGGTCTGACACAATTTAGTTGATTAGATGAAACAAAGTTTTGCTTAAGTGGCATGATCTCACACATTGATTTCCTTCAAATCCAACAAACGTTCCTCATGGTGCCAAGTGTCTAATATTATTCACTAAGTGTGGCTAAGATCTTTCCAAGAGTCCAAATAAAACTTCTCTAATCTAATTTGGACATTTCACACTGTGATTTTGAAACACTGCTATTGGTGCGCTTACCAAAGTTACTATTTACTTCGAAAAAGTGAATCATAAACTTAGCACTAAAATTTTTTAAATATTCATATTAACCTATAGTGAAAATCTTTTACCGAAATTCAACCTCGAAGTGCCTCTAAAAATAATTTCATAGTTTCAAACAGGCATTTCGTCCAAAAATATGAAAATAAACTTATTGCGCCATAAAATCCTAAATAATCAACTGAGTCTAATGGCGTAGACCATAATGCATTCTGACACTTCTAACTATCTCAAATAAATAAAACTTATATTTCTAACACTATAGTAAGTGATAACACTGACTATGTTGACAGACTAAAAGCTATGCGATTGCTCGATTCGTAAAAACTCATGGGGTTTTCATGAGATTCCTAAAGTCAATAGAAATCCCACCAATGAATTTTTAGCGGGCTATTACACATGTGGTAAATTAATGCACCATATGGCGTGTACGCCATAGTGATGATGTGGCGTAGCATGTGAGAAGAGAGTATGCGTGGAGTGTACTCCATGAGGTGCAGCGATACACTGTGTGGTGTGTCGCAGACATAAGAATGGTTGAGTGGTTGATGGGCGTAGGGCATGGTGAGTAGTGTCGGGAACTGTGGAACAGAGTCCCGAAGTTGTTATGGTGTGGCCTGTAGTCTAAGGTGACGGGTGTCACCGTGAAGTTGAGTCATGGCTGGGAGTATGGGTGAAGTAGAAGAACAAGCATAAGAGTGCGCAGCAGAAGCATGATTGGGGAATGTCACGAGGTGACATGACTACTAACAGTCGTGCTTGCGATGGGTGAAGAATTAGTGTAGAAATGGTGTAGCAGGAACATGACAAGATGTCACGTTGTGACAGGAGTACGTGTTACAGGAGTATGTGTAACACCCCGTATTTTAGTGTATTTTTATTGAATGATTATTTTTATTAATTCAAAATTTATTCTCTTGTTTTAAAGTTGTTGGATTTTTAGTTGGTTTGTTTTTATATTTTTAATTTTGTGAAAATTATTTTGATGTGCTTCTTAATATTAATTATTGTTATGCATTTAAATTTCTCTTTATTTTAAATTATTTTATTGTTGGATTTAATTATTTTATTTAATTTGTTGTTTTGAAATTATTTTCGTTGGATCATGTTTGTAACTCAAGATGTGAGGATTGGACCTCATTTCTTTCTTCCCATTTCTTTTCCCCTGCTCTTCCCTCGCGCGACGTCCGTCTCTCCCTCTTCCCCCTGCATTTTCTTCTTCTCTACCCAGCCACCACCGCAAGCCGCCGTGTGCCTCACCGCCCCTCTCATTCCCTTCCCCACCAGCCGGCGACCACCACCCTATAATCCCAACTCCTCCCGCGCCGCCGTTTGCTCCCATGAACAACTTAAAGCCGTGACATTCCTTACGCCGTTTCGCCGCCGTCACGCCGCCTCGACCTCTTAGCAACCCAATGCACTCATTCTCAGCTCCGATCTGTCACTGGTGAAGCACATTCATCAACATTTTCGTTTTGGGCTTTGTGGTCTTCGACCGCCCTCTACGTCGCCACCCACGGTCAACCACCACCACCACTAGTTTCACTGACATCCCTAAGTCCTACCCTATCAATCTAGGGTCTTGGTTTGCCCCGTTCAAAAGTGGGTTTTTGAGACCCACAGCCAGAGTGCATTTGGAACTGTTTTTGTCACGACCCCGTCCCAGGATGGACGAAATCCTGACTTACATGGCTATTCTTTTCTTTTCCTTTTTCTAATAACATGCGATCGGCATGGACATGACACACATGCACTCTAAAGTTTTCATTTAATAAAAGGGAACACTTAATGGACGTTCTAATCGAACATTCATCCATAAGAGACTCTCAGAGTCCATTTCAAATTAAAATATCTATACATAACATAACACATCATTCGTAACATAACTGTCCTCGTTAGGGAAGGTCCTAAGCATCTGCCTCTCCCTCTGCAGTAATGCCTTGCTCCCCAGCATTTTCATCATTACCTGGACGTTTAAAACATTTAACACAAAAATGAGTCGAATACTCAGTAAGCAGTACACCATGCCGTTAACTTATTAATCACATAACCTTTTCTTTTGAAAACATGCATACATAAACATTTACTAATTCTTGACAATGCTTTCATGCGTAACAATTTAAGAATAACTATATTTTTCATGCATAACTGTACTTTTCATGCATAACTGTACTTTTATGCTTAACTGTACCTTTCATGCCTAAACATTACTTGCTTTCATGAATAACATTACTTAGAAATGACTTTACTTTACGTTTCACTTTCTTGGGCCAGTACACACTATTACGCCCAGTGTGTTGGGGTTAGCGATCTTTTGGACCTGGATTCCCGCCCGCGGCCACAAGTTGGGAACCTCTTTCATGGGGGGCAGCACTGGGTGCACTTCCAGTACTACTTACCCGGCATTGCAATCTACCCATTCATTTGGTACCGTTTTCATACATGTGGCCATTACGTACATTCATACATTCATGCTTTCATTCCTTTTCCTTTCCTTTCTTTAGAAAAATAACGTTTTCATTATCTTCTTTTAGTGCTAATGCATATGCGTTTCTTTGAAATGAATGTTTCATGTCATGCTATATATAGGTAAGGCATAATTAATTGAGAGAGAGCATGCATAAAATCTCATGATGCATTACCTTACATACACACAATGGTAATTAATAAGATACTTAACAAGGGTTACCAAGAAAGGCTTATACATACTATACATGCATCTATTCTTTTCATAAGAGAAATATTTGAAAGGAGAGAGAGAGAGACTTTTTCATAAGAGAGCTTTGTGTGTAAGGAGCATGGTCATAGCTACTTACCTCGTGGCTTTACAAGTATGTTCCTTGAATCTTGAAAATAACTCCTATTCAATGAAATGAAATAAACACATTAATGTTCATTTAAGTTAGGACTTTACTATCCAATACTCATACGCGCTCACTTAAATTCCAAGTGGAATTAAGACGTCTTCCTTAACCCATTTAGCTACATACATGGCACTAAGTCAACTCTTAGTATCCTCATTACAATATATAAGTACCTATGAGAGTATGAGGCTTGCTTGCTGTCCATTTCTTAAAGGTTATTGTTCTCTATAATGTAATAGATGGAAATCATAAGTTAAAAATGAAGAGGTGCTATAAATCTGGAATTTTCATAAAGGAGGGCATTTTGACAGTTCTGCATCATCATATGGAAGATAGATCCAACAAGAGGTAATGCTCATAAGAGGGTTGGTTTTGTCACTCATTCTCCAATGGTTTTTTCATGCTAAAGTTTATCTTTGATTAAACAAGAAGAGGTAAAGTTAAGCAAAGGTAAAGTGACTGGTTTAGGCTTCCGAAACAGAACCTGTTTTCTAGTTTCTGTAGTGCATGGACAGCTAGCAAGTCTCAATGTTTTCATGGTCTTAAACATCCCTTACTTAATCAAATATCAATCATACAATTAACTAGTACAAGAGTGGTAGAAACTCAAGAAAACCTCATGTATTTTCTGGAACATAGCACAAATATAAGGATACAAACTCTTGGCAACTTGGAGTTTCTAAGTAAGCTTACCAATTTAATTAGTCTAGGAAACTTCAATAAACTCAATCGCAAGAAATCTTAGGGAAAGAGCATCACCTGATTTGATCCCCCCTTTTCAAGCCACGGAAACACAACAGATGCGAAAGGGAAGAGAAATCCCAAAAATCTCAAAGTTGGAACAACAGAAAAATTCTTAAAACAAAACCCTAGATTAAACCATAAATCTAAGATTTCGAAACCAGAATTTACAGCCACAAAAATACACTTACACGATGAAGTTTCCTTGAAGGCTTTCGGTGGAAACTTAGGTTTACAAAGTGGAAGAATCAGCTTGAAGAACCGAGAGGTATCGCGCGGTTGGGAGAGGGAGCCCGAAGGGTTCTTTGTGTGAATGAAGGAGACTTGAGGAAATCTTTTCTCTCTTTGCTTGCCTTAGGACCGACGGGTGAATGAGAAGGGAAAGGAAACTTGCTTGCTTAGGAAGCTGTCGATGGCTGTAAGAGAAGAAGAGGAATTGTTTTTGTTTTCTTGTCCCTTGGAACCGGCGTGTAAGAGAAGGAAGATTCTCCTCTTAGCTTCTTGAGGAAGCCGACGATTTAAACTTAGAGAAAGGTGAGTTGATTAGTCAAGACTTGTCTTACAAGCTAAAGGATGGACGGTGGGGATTCAAGCATAGGAAGATATTTTCTCACCTACCCATCCTATGGTTGAGAAGGTTTGGGTCACTCCTTAATTAGATAAAAAGTAGAGGGCTTAAAGAAAATATTATAAGGTCCTAATAATCACACCCATGAATTATTTAATGACCCATTTAAAAATAAAAGCACACCCATCTTAAAATAATATAATAAATAATAAAAGTCTTTATCTCAAAATATTTAACTTAAAAATATTTTAATAGATGACGCAAGACCTACGTAGTAGGGTTCGGGTATTACAGTTTTGTTACTGTGTTGCGACTTCTTGCAGCTCCGTGATCCTTTAAAAATTATAAAATAGCACTGTAAGTATTTTCCCAAAGAACTTTTGTTATTTAAATGTATTTTTGCACTAACTCATTTTACTGTGAATTGGTTGGTTTTGTCAGACTGAGTCCGAGGAGTAAGAGGTTCGGATGGATTGATGGATGAAGTTGTTTGTGTGTTTGGGCTGTGTTAAGTGTTGTTGGATGTTGGTTATTGAGATGTTTCATGTACATGGCATATTTGCACGCATGATCATGTTTGTAAAGGAAATTAGGTTTTCGTGTAATTGCATTCATGTTCATGTGTTTATTGAAAACTGAGTTTTCATGTGAAAGGATTTTTGGGTGCATGTGTATCACGACTCTAGGTCGAGATGGGGCATTATCTCGGTAGAGCTCCTTTGGTCACTCGGGAGCGGAATATACTGAGTGACGTCCCCTGGATTGTCGTTGGGCGACAATGGGATTGGACGAGATGGTCTCGTGCCAACTCCGTGGCCCCTCTGCTGGCGGGGTCTAGAGGATGCTTGGCCATGAACGCGCTGGGCGCGGAACTGGGTATCGCTACGAAGTCAGGACGTGCGGATGGTCCCTAGGGGAGATCATGGTGCATATGGTAATAATGGATTAATGGACTATTTTCTGGAAAATAGTGTGTGTTGGATAAAATGATTTTGTGTGGCTTATTTTCTGGGAAAATGACGGATTATTATTTTTGGGCCAAAATGAGATTTTGGCGTGCGTTAGAAAATATTCATTTTCGGAGAAAATGATATTTTGGGCATAATGCATATTTCATCATATGCATGCATTATTGCTGGTGGCATTAATGCATTTTTATCTCGTGGTTGTTTGGATTATACTTACCTGCGGTACCGTTTATGGTAATGCAGATTTTGTTGCAGATGAGTGATTTGGGATCACTCGTTCATGTATTGGACTTGTATTATATTTATTTTAGATGACTGTATAACTTTTAAACCACTTTTACTGATGTTTAAATTTCTATATAAAAATTCTGGTACTTAGTTGAGTTATCTTAATTATCCGCTACGACTTTTGTTGTACACTGTTGCATGTACACACACTTGGCATTATCGTTGGGATGCATGACCATGTTGTCATCATCCGGGCGTCTCAATTCCTGAGTTTTCCGTACATGAGGGTCGGGGGAGCCACAGAATGTCAGGTGACGCAAGAGGTCACGGTGTAGCTTGGGAGTAGTCTCGAGCTATATGACGTGACATAAGGCGTAGTTGTGAAAGGAGTCTTGTCGCGTTAAGTGTTAGGATGAACTGTCAAAAGGGACAGTTAGCATGAAGAGTCATGCTAGCCAGGTTAAGAGAAGATTGGTATCGGAGTATGGCCCCTGTCCCTACGAGCAGGTGATCAACGTGTTATATGTTGGTCTCAGGTGATAAATGGGTAAGGTACATGTGTAATTTGGTTAGACACATGTGCCAGACGGGTTCATCATATGTCATGGGTAATCCGTCCTGAGCATAGTTGCACGGTGCTTAAGCCTCAGAGTTGGCTTAGAGCCATGTGACTTGTATGGATGGGAATGAGGATTAGTATGGTCTAAGGTGCATGAAGATAGTGGCGGGTGTACTGTCTAAGGATGAGATGCATGACTTCATCGATCTAAGTCATGTGTCGGAACATGGTTAATAAGAAGAATGAGACAGAAGACTTAGTGTCTTAATCCTAAGGTGAATCATGGGTTCACCTTAGTGAATGAACACTCGAAGTAAAACGTCGAGTTTGGAAGAGGTAGTGACCGTAAGTAGACCCCAAAGGTCTTAACATAGGAAAGGGTACGTAAGAATGCAGGATAGAAGGAGAGTGTTTCAAGTGAAGTGTAGCTTATGTTTTCTAAGTTAAGTTGCCTATGTATTAGATAGAGAATGACGTTAAGATTATGTATATGCATGTAGGTTGCCATCTGACACGCGCATGAATGGACAACATGGTATGAAAGTAACATGGAGTCCAGGTAAGTGTTACCTTCATACTCTTCTAGAGTTTTCTAAAATGTACGAAAATGAAAACGAACGCTTTCTCTTTGCGATGCTTTACGAAAGAAAATGCTAAGTGTTCAAAAGTATACATATGTACTGCCCTCCTTGGTAGCCCCTTTTTACGCAACCAAAGTATTAATTGTACGCATGTAAATGGATGACTATACGCTGTATCTATTGTAAGTATTTTTCAAGAAAAGAAAAGAAATGCCGAGGCCCGTGCCTCGAGCTTTAAACGGATGCTTTGACCGACGCGAAGAAAGTGTTTTAAAATGGTCCATATGAATTGACTTTAAAATGTCCCTATGAAATGATGTATTTATGGATGCCATGAACTGATGCTTTTATGAATGCCATGAGGTGATACTTATGGATGCCATGAAAGACGATGTTTAAGCCCATGCTCATAAAATGATGTTTTCTCACGAAAATAAATGTTTTCTCATGAAAGGACTGTTAAATGAAAGAAAGCTCCAGCTCTTTAGAGCTGACATGAATGAATGAACTGAAAGGACTGAATGAAATGAACGTTTAATGTATGAAGATAGGTAACGGCCATATGAATGAATGAAAAGGGTACCAATGAATGGGCAGATTGCAATGCCGGATAAGTAGTACTGGTAGTGCACCCAGTGCTGCCCCCTGACTGAAAAGGGATTTCCAACCCGTGGCCACGGGCGGAGTCCGAGTCCAAAGGAAGACTGCTAACCCTAACACACAGGGCGTAACAGTGTGTACCGGCTAATGAAAGTGATAAGAAAGAATGGATGCATGCATGAATGCACGAATGCACGTATTCTTGAAGAAATGAAAGTACTGACAGGAGAAATGTTTTACAAAAATAAAGCCCATTTTTAAAAGCAAAATCCCGTCCAGTAACGTTTTCAAATGAACGCATGTATGCATGTATGTGTGGTATGTATAGATGATGAATGCATGACTGAAAACCTATATTGTTATATTTTAACTGTATGAAGTAATGCTTACGGCCCATGGGGAAGAGCATGGAAGTCTAGGCATGGGTTTTAATTGTACAAGAGACTTTTTTATTGTAGGAATAATGTTTTTTGTTGTAAACCTCTTTTATTGCCAAAACACATGTTATTTTATAAACGTAGTGTCTTGCACCCTGGGTATGGAAGTAAAAAGTATTAAATAGAACGGTAATTTTCGTCGTCCTTTCTAAAATCTTTTATAAAAAGTCTCACCACAAGGACGGGTGTTACAACTTATTTGTAAGACAAGTAACATGTTACAACAAATGCGGCAGCCCAATACACCCGGAGTAGTGTGCGTGAACGTCTTATTTCAGCTTCGCATTCAAGAAGTGCCAACTCCTTGTTCACAACCTCATCATTTCTATTGGATAGCGCCATCTCCCTCATCTCGATCTCATCCGCTCTCTTATGGAGATCAATCTTGCTCTTTTCGATATCGTCGAGTATCTTCTCCAGCTCTTTCTTAGCTCTTAACAGTTCATTGTGAGTTTCTCTTAGATCAGACTTTTTGTATTGATCTTCCTCTACCCACTTGAAATACTTACAATATGGTAATCCCTAATCATTTTAAACATATTTTGGAAACATGTTAGATGCACATAATATTAAATTTTTTTATTAAATATGAATGTAGTTACCTTTGTGTTGTACTTAGGACACCCTAAGAAGGGTCGTCCTGGATTTCTTGTAGTAGATGAGTATCTTAGTTGGGCTTCAATTTCACAGAAGCATAATGGTTGACCCAGACTTTGTTTACCAAAAGATAAAGAAGAGTCCGTGGTGGATGATGACATATTCTTAAACTGAAGGCGAAGAAGAAACAAAAAGAAAACAGACAATCAAGAACAAAACTAAACTTTTAGCATCTTCTTTCAAAGACTATCAACTATCAAGACAAATTTAAAGTCTCCACACATTTAAACTAAACAATTCTTACTCTCCACACATTTAATAAGATATTCTACGTGTTGGACCTTACAAATAATTAAAGTCTTCATCTTTCCATCATAAGCTAGATTCCTTAATCACCATAACAATCTTTAATTTGGTACCATTTGCTCCTATATGTGAGACGAGAAAAACATAGGCATGTTCAGAATTTGAGACATGATGCTTATGAATATCAATCATATAATGCTCATGTTTTCTACACACAACTTATATAGGAGACATGATTTGAACGTAGATCCTGCATGAAAGATCATTCTTGTAAAGTTTGAAAAACAACACACAAAATCATCCTAAAAACATTGTAACACATTTCTTGCAAAAGAAATTATTAGTCAAGATAAAATACACAACTAAGAACAGGTGAAGGAATTAAATTCTTCCTTGATACTTTTAATACTCCCACGTGGACTCCCGGGTACGTAGAAGGAGAAAGAAGGAAATGGAACATGCTAATTTATTGCTCAACCTGCAAATGATCGTGTTTCGGCTGAACGTAAAGAGTCTGAAGGACGGGTCACAGATTATAAAGATGCAACCTGCTGATGCACCACTTCACGGGAACGTTGAGTCGTTGACTTTGGCCGTAGACACTGGTATGCCTAGACAGCTGTGTGACATATCCCCGAGGCCAGATCAAAGATGTCAAGCGCAAACAAATATAAAATAATATATTTTCTTTTTAAATTTTGTTTACTATTTTCTTTCACTTTGTATATATAAATTAAAAATAATATTTTATTAGAAAATATGTGTGTGAATCGAAAAAGCTTATAGGATAGATTATAAAGATGCAGCCTTATGATGCGCCACATATAGCGGACATTGTCTTGGACGTAGATTCTGCTAGGCAAAGTCAGCTGTGTTATGTGTGACGTCTCCCTGAGGACAGGTCTAAGATGGGAAGTGCAAACAGATCTAGAATAAAATATTGGGCGGCCCTACAACTACAGTGGAGAGCCCTGCTAGTGTAATTGTTGTGTTTTTTTTTATGGAAAAATTTAGTTGTAAGGGATTCTGCGTGTTAATACACACCTATTTAATATGATTGGTCAGAAAGTAAACTTTATTGAAAATAATGTTAATTTAAATTTAGAATATGAAGACAAGAATATTAATACGTAGATTAGTACTTAAACTTACTTGTACATAATAAAACTCTTTTTTTATATGTATTTTTTTAGCAATTTTAAATATTTTTCTAAAACATAAAAAAATATAACATCATTAAAAAATATTTATTTAATCACTCAACAGTCGGAAGTGAGAAAAAATCATTCTTGGCCTATTGGGTAACTTGGGCCTCGATCGGCGTTATATAGAGTCCCAACAGTATTCCGGTGTGGTTGTGCAGCAGCGATACATACGTCTATGATAATGAATGAAAAATAAATGCTGAAAAAATAAATAGAGATGACGCCAGGATTTGAGGGGTTTGTTTTGTATGGTTTTTGATTTTGGTTTGTGATTTTGTAGTTGATTGTATTCCACGATTTTCCTAATGAAGTTTATCAATAAAAGTAGAGGTGCTGTCCTCTTTTATTATTAAAAAAAATTATTTGTAAGATTTCATGATTTTGCAAATGGCGGTACACATAAAAAGACTCATAAGAGCACTCTCAATAGGTTTTGTAAAATAGAGTTTTCTTCAAAATATAAAGAAATGTTGTTAAAAGAGGACTCCATCAGATTTTATATTTTATAAATATTTTACATTTTGATACAGTGATCTCTCTACATTTATAGAATACTATTCATGCATGTAAACTTTTTTAATTAATTTATTTTCCCTCTTTGTCCTTGTTTTCACATTTTTCTATATTTCTTTTATTTTCTTTTCAAACCCTCTCTCTCTAAACATATAATATTTAAATGATATGAAGAAAAAATAGATAAACTGATGTATGGTATATTGTAAAAATTAGTATGTAAAATAGAAAAAGTGAGTTTTGATGATATATTTTAAATGATAAGATGAATAAGCTATTGGGAGTGCTCTAAGACAAGAAAAGTTGCAACAGTTTGAACATTTGCGTCTGTGTGTGTGATTTAATGATGTTGATTTAAAGAGGAAAAAAAGAATATAGAGGAAAAACTAAAAACCGACATGAGTAAATAAAAGTCAACATTTACTCCGATCCAAGTCATTATCAATATTGTACGTCTCCATTGATCATGCGGTCCATTTATGATCAGCATTTGTCAAATTCGTCCCTTTCAGAAATAGCTGTATTCTACTGTTCAGAAATGACTTTCACTCAAAGACCGACCATGTTAGTCCTATGGTCCATTTTCGGAAACAACTCTGTTCCGGAAAAGACTTTCAGGTCTAAAGATTGAAGAGGTGACATTTTTTCCTCATTTCTTGAAAAAACACAAAATAGGTGGAGATATATATAGTCTCATGTTTTTATTAATGTACCAATATTTCTATAAATAGCAGAGACGGGCGATATTATTGACTTTTAGGTCTAGAAAAGGTACTACACTTTCAACATTTGCGTCTGTGTATGTGAATTAAGGGGTTGATTTAAAGAGGAAAAAATAGTAAAGAGGAAAAGTCAAAAAAGACGACATGAGGATGTTGATTTAGAGTGGAAGAAACAAGTATAGAGGAAAGGAAAAGGATACCAAGCTCCTGAGTCCTTAATTTGACTGCCCTCATTTTTTTTTTATTTTATAATGTTTTTTTTATTTAATAGTAAAAGAATTAACTATTAACGTATTGATTTTTTTTATATTTCTTATAAATGCTTAAACATGTTTAAAAAATATTTAAAATAAAAAATAAAAAAATAAAATACAATTTATATTAGAAACACACCAAATGAACAAATTTAGATAACATAATAGCACAACCCATATGGGAAAAGTAAAAAGGTCATGAGCAGTGTAATGATTACGTTTCAACGCTGAACCATTTTACGACGGGTGAATGTAAAAAAAAAAAAAAAAAAACCCACATCGGTCATTTATTTTGGCCATAACCATCGGGCATACAAGCATTTCCCCCATACGACAATTCATACTGTTGCACATAAAAATAACATGCAACTTGTTGTAATATCTTATCATTAAGAAAATATTATCATAAATTTGTTAATTAAAAAAACGAGAATTATTTGAATGATGGATGAGCTGCACTGCCACGTCCCTCTTCACCATTATCAAAGTGTTATTAAATCAACAACATTAATTCACCTGTTAGTTACTAAAATTTTAATTAATTAACTATATAAGAAAAGTAGGTACATAAACTTCCATATATGGAAACGAAATATCACACATAACAGGGCTGCTGGATGTTTGCTCTCGCTTCCATTTTTTTTCCTAACCAAGCATATTATAGATTAATTAAAAGATACAAAGTTTAAGAAGGATCATTTCCACTATCAATATACAGAAAACATCTAAAAATTTTATCTAAGAGTAGGCTTCTAAAAACATGATTGGTAGCTGTTCATTTCGCAATTGAGTGCGCACATCAATTTTGAAATCGATGTATTTTAGCAAATTTATAGTCTTGATGAAGATTGGCTATGTGCTGAATGTCCTTGATAATAGTTGATATTTTCCATGAAGAGGTATATGGGCTTTCAATGGATGTAATTACTGATTGGGAATCTCCTATTATCGGAAGACTTTGAGATGAAATCATATTGGATGCTAGCAGCGCTGCTTTTGCTTCTGCAATTAAATGGAGAGTGGTTTGTACATTTTCCGTTATTATGTCCAGAATATCTCCACTATGATTTCTTTGAATTGCTGAGACTAATAAAAATTGATCACGTACTGCTGCATCAAAAGAGAAATTTTGATAGTTTGGAGGAGGAGGATACCATTTATCTTCTTTACTTTGTTGATCAATTTTTTCCTTCCACGCTTCTTTATAGTCTTCATAGATGTGCTTGATCTGAACATTTGCCTCCTCAATTGAAAAAGAAGTGTGGTTATCAATGATGTCATTTCTCTTCATTCAAATAAAATATATCATTATGACTGCAAATAGTTGGAAGTGGTGCCTTTACTCTTTTCGAAGTCCCAACTCTTTTCCCGGATAGATAATCATTTGAATCCAGTCTGATATAGAAGCAATAGACAAATTTGCAAGGTTTAAAGGCCAACTGCTCTGTTGCCATAGGATTTAGTTGATTGGACATTCAACAAAAAAGTGCATCAGAGTTTCTATATCATGGTTATAGAATACACATTCTTCCGTTTCTTGGTAGGAGATGATTTCACCAAGTCTTGTTCTAGTAGGAGGAATATTCCAAAAAAGTTTCCAAAATAGTAATTTATGACGATCATTGATTTTAAGGCTCCACATTGGCTTGAAGAGTGATATTGAGGGGTTTTGCTGAATTGGAACTTGATCTAGCATTGTTGCTTGATATACAGATCTAAGTGAATATTTCCCATTGTGGTTTAAAGCCCAAACCGCTTTGTCATGTTCATTTGTTTGTATTGGTAGTGGGATTTTTTGTATTTCTGATATGCTTTCCTAATAAAAAAGATCTTACATTTTTGGAACATCCCAAATCTGAGGGTTTATTTGTATGAGATCTGAAACTATAAGAGTTGGATATTCTAGATCCATACCTTGGATTGGTTGTGGTTTGAAATTGATCAGTGAAGGAATCCATGGATCCAGTCAGATATTTACCGATTCTCCATTGTAAATTTGGAAACATCAACTTTGAGCAAATTTTTTGTTTTGAGTATTCATTTCCATATGGATGAATCTGATGCTTTCTGCGAAGCTTCCCAAAGTGTTGTATTATTTAAATACTTAGCAGTTAGAATTGAGTGCCACAAGCCATTTCTAGGTCCGCCTAATTCACATCATTTTTTTACTAGTATAGCTTGATTCATCTTTTCCATCAATCTGATACCAAGGCCACATTTTTTCTTCGGTTGACAAATAGATTTCCAGAACTTTAGTATCAAATTATGAGTTTTGTCTTCCAAGAATCCCTACCAAAATTTTTTGAAAGCTGTATCTAGAACTTTGCAGACTGATTTTGGTAGCTATAAAGTATTCATATGATATGTTGGTATCGTACTTACTACAGACTTTATTAACATGGTTCTGCCTGCCTGGGCTAGTAGCTTTGACTTCTAACCTTTCAAATTTTTTTTTCCACTTTGCTCAACATATGTAGTTTTCTTTTTTGCTTCTGCTGAAGGAAGTATGTAATCCCAGATATTTTATTCTAGCTGATGTTTCTCTGTAAGGCAGCCACTGAGAAATAGATGTTCTTGTTGCCTGGCTATTGTTTCTGGTGATAAACATTGAAGATTTGCTCAATTTGATTTTCTGTCCTGACCAACTTTGATATTTTACAAGACACTCTGAAATGTTTTGAGCATTTTTTTCCGTAGCCTTTGCAAAAATAATTGTGTCATTTGTAAGTAATAAGTGTGAGACTGTTGGACTGTTTCTGCTAATTCAAATCCCTTCCAGCTTCTGTTAGGCTTCAGCCTTTAATATAATCCTTGAAAGACCTTCTGTGACCAGTATGAAAAGAAAAGTTGATATTGGGTCACCTTGCCTAATACATCTCTGAGATTTGAAGAAGCCTCTTGGTGAATCATTGATGAGAATAGAGAATGACACTGTTGTTATACATTCCTTTATCAGATTTATCTATTTATGATTGAATCCCAGGTTTTGCATCACTATAAAAAGAAAATCTCACTCCACCTGATTAGAAGCCTTTTCCATGTCAAGATTTATTGCCATCAAACATTTTTTTCCTATTTTCCTTTTGAGATGGTAAAAGAGCTCATGAGCTATGATAGTATTTTCCTTAATATATCTTCCTGGAATGAAGGCTGTTTGGAGTGGAGAGATGATTTTTGGGAGTAGGATTTTAAGACAATTGGCCATGATTTTGGTTATAATCTTGTAGCTGACATTTGTAAGACTGATAGGTCGATATTGGCTTGGACTATTTGGATTAGTCGTCTTTGGCATAAGAGCAATGTTGGTATGATTAATCTGCTTTAGAAGCTGCCCATTGCTAAAGAAATTCTAAATTGCCAATATGACTTCATTGTTAACAATACAACAATAATGCTTATAGAATAGAGTTGACATTCCATCTGGCCTTGGAGCTTTATTGTTGGGAATCTGTTTTAGAGCTTCTAATATTTCATTTTCTTCTGGTATGACAGTTAGTGATTCATTCTCTATGTCTGAAATTTGATTTTCAAAGAGATTATCCAGTTGTCTCGAAACACTTGGATTCGAAGAGGAGTATATAGTTCTAAAATGATTAATAAAAGAATGTAAGACGGATTTCCCAGGTGGGGTTTACTCCATGCTTCACTGATTATTTGATGGCTTAGTGGCCCACGAGTCCAGAATTCTTCAAACCTGAAAGAAGGGGCTTGACGATTATTGGTTGTAGTATATAACAAGATGGGATGATGATCAGATGCTGATGAGGCAAGATATTGCAATGTTGCATCTGAAAGTAATCGCCATTCTTGATTTGCAATCGCTCGGTCTAATCTTTCTCTTATAAGTGCTTGACCCTGTCTATTATTGGTCAATGTAAACTTTGGGCCTATGTAGCCAATGTCTATGAGACCATTCCTATTCATGAGAGCTTTTAAACCCTTATTAGGATTGTAAGAGATAGGTCTTCCTCCATATTTTTCAGATTGATCAATGAGTTCGTTGAAATCTCCTAGACAAATCCAAGGCCTTGGAAAAGCTTGATATAATAAATCTAAATGACTCCAAAAGCTAGATTTGTTGTTCCATTGGGCCGGTGCATATACATAAGTAATCAGTCATGGTTGATGTGTAGGATCAGAGTAGACTAAAACTTGAAATTGCATTAATATTTATATTAGCCCTTAAGTTCTAATTGCTTTGGGACGGGCTAATCCTCTGCAATTCCATGTCATCGTCTTCACTTGGCTGATGGAGGCATTTTTAAGCTTACCTCACTAGCAGATTTGGACTTTCCACATGGCTGTGTTGGTGGCCTGCTATATGGACTGATTTTTGCTTTTCCTTTTGATTTTTTTTTCCTTTCCTAATGAGCCTAAGTGCATTGCTTGGAGAGTTAGTGCCATTGAATCTTCCTCTGTTTGTTGCTTTGGAGCATGGCATTCAGTTGGATTTATTTTCTCCACTTTGATGAGGCGTTGAGATTTTCTTTTTGGAGCATCAGTAGACTGAACATGTTGCTGCCTTTTGGACGAGAGTTTTATTCGGCCAATTTGTTTGGGATCAGTTGCCATTTCAATCTGCATGAAACTATTTTCACAATGAACATCTAAATCTTCTAGTAATTGAATATTCATCTAATTTGGAGGCAATTCCAATACTTTTTCAGAAGCTGGACGTGAAGGAGTGACAGTAGTAAAAACATCTGGTTCACTTGAAGCTGAAGGGCTATGTTTTTGGGCCATTAACGGGCTGATAACTTCTGAAGGCTTGTATTGTAGTGGAGTTCGGGCTTATTACCAAAGAAGAAGTGCTTAGGCCTATTAGAATATATGTCTCGTAGGTCCATAAATAAAGGTGTAGTTTCCTTTTGAGAATCCGAATTAAGCCCCAGTCCAATGCCTAACCCAAGCCCTAGCCCAATCCCGAGTTTTTCCTTTTGAGTGTTGTATTTCTGAACTGCCGTATATATCTGCTTCCATTGAGTTCTCCATGGAGGGCGATGTTGTGTTGACTCAATGGCTGAGGGTAAAGGAGAAGATTCATGTACCCCGAGTTCTAAATTCGTCTGCCACATGTGCTTCTATGCATGGAGACAAAAGGGATATTTTGCTGCAATTTGAAGTGAGGTTGTTGGATTTTGTAGTTGGCTGAACAGTGAAGAAATTAATGTTTCTTGGTGAAGAAATTAATGAGATGGGATCACTGTAGCTGTACTGTGTTGCTGCGTCTTCTCTCATGGAAATTTCTCCCGGTTGCAGAGAGCTTGATGGAGTTGAAAGCAAATGATGTAAGTCCAACTTGCTTGCTGAAATTTGTTCAATATGATCACTAGAAAAGCAGCTCTGGCCCTTAAGAGCAAGCTCCTGTTCCTTAGGAGCAAGCTCCTGTTGTTTACTCGTATTTAGAGCTTGTTTTCCTTTGTTATAAGTGCCTATGGTTGAACCCGAAGGAGAGAAATCTTCACTATGCTCTATTTCTTCATACTACCCAGCACCCATTTGATGAAAAGCCTGAATATTTTCAAAGTTGTTTTGAAACTCTGCTCATATCCAAGGGCCATACTTTAATCTTGTTGGTGATGAGCTTAAAAAACCATAGAAGATTTAGGAATGACCAAGCCTTCCACATGCATAGCAAAAGTCTGACAACTTTTCATATTTTATAGCTATCCATATTTCATGGTTGCCAAGTCTTGGCATTAGGGATGTAATTGCAAACCTGAAAACCGGAAAACCGGTCCGGACCGGACCGGTTTTACCGGTTTTGGACCGGTCCGGTCCCGAAACCGGTTTTTAAAATCTAAAAACCGGCTGGTTCCGGTCCGGTTCCGGTTCTGGAATTTTTTGGACCGGACCGAACCGGACTGGACCGGTTGATTAAAAAAATAAAAAATAATATTTTTATATATAAGTTTTATACAAAATATTTTATATATATTAAATATTAATATATATAAGTTTTATATATAATGTATAATTATATATTTTTATGTGAAATTTTTATATAGAATATATATAATTATATATATTCATATATGAAATAATTTCTTGTTATAATTTATAAATTATTACATAAAATGTTAATATTAAATCACTAAAAGTTTATAACTAATACTAATATATAACTTATAACTATACCAATAGTCTAATATTAATACTATTATATAGTCTAATATATTAATAAAAGTATAAAACAGTTTTTTTTTTAAATCAGTTTTTTTTTATAAACAAATTTTTAATGACAAATTGTGAAACTGACATTTAAAAAAAACCGGACCGGACCGGACCGGAAACCGGTAAAACTGGAAGTACCGGTTTAGGAGGATAACCGGTGCGTAATCGGTTTTGAAAAATACAAAACCGGTACATACCAGTTCGGTCTTAGATTTTATCCAAAACCGGACCGAACCGGACCGGTTACACCCCTACTTGGCATCATAAACCCTTGTTGAACTAGTTTTGTGACATCTAGTTCAACTTTGATTCTTATAAATTTTCTGAAAGCTGAAGCATAAAGAGGATTGATTACGCCCAAAGAATAATGTGATAGTTGTAGCACAGTTTTGGATGTCGATTCCACATAGAGAAAAATTAAAAGAATAGTAGAAAGAATAAAAAAAACTAAAGAAAGATATTAAATGATTAATGAAGAACAAAGATTAATTTTAAACGCAAATTGAAGTGAAGCAAAGTGACTAATGGAAAAAGTTCTCAAATTTGACAAACATTAAAGCGTCGGGAATCCCTTGCACAAATCCGATAGTTTAATTATTCTTAATTCGTTGAATAACTCAATTGTGAATCCAATTCCCAAAATTCTCAATCGGAAGATATAGATTTATAAACCAAGATTATACCAAATGTAACCCTTTGAAAAATCATTCACCACTTTTAGAATATGTAAAGTATTATCACTATTGAAAAAATCCAACGACGACAATATACTCTGGAAGTGATATTGCAGCAAAGAATTAAATCAATATAGATAAATAATTGATCCAAACATAATCAATGAACCAATCCATTCAATAGAAAAAGCATGACTGAATCCATAAACAAAATAAATTCTATGATTATTCGAAGAAGAAAACATCAACAATGAATTGAGAATGATAAAACAAAAGAGTTTTAGTAATTGAAAATCAAATACATAAATTAAAAATACCATCTAATGTGCTATATAAGATATTCAAAGCTAGATATTTTTCTAAGACAAATTTTATGGAGTCTAGCTTGGGCAACTGCCCATATTATACTTGGCGGGGTATTTGGGAGGCAAAGAAATGGTTGAGTGAGGGATGTAGATGGCTGATTGGAGATGGTAAGACTGCACATTTATGGACAGATCATTGGCTTCCAAGGCATAAGAACTTGGCTCAAGAGGTGGGGTTACAGATGCAACTTATAGAGGTTGTTGTAGCTTCTGTGATCGATGAGGAAACAAGGGAGTGGGACTTTCCAAAACTTAGAACTCTCTTCAATCCAATGTATGTGGTAGAAATCAACAAAATTCTGATCTTTCCTGAAGGTACACCTGATAAATTGATATGGAGTCAGGAAAGAAATGGTCAGTTCTCAGTCAAGAGTTGTTACAAGCTTATTTTGGCACAAATGAGATCCAATACAGCAGAGTCATCTTCGATGGGGAGACAGTAGAAGTTATGGAAACCTTTATGGAGGATGAAAGCCCCAAACAAAATTAAAGTCTTTGCTTGGCGTGTATGCAAAGATAGTTTACCTTCTAAGGATAAACTACTACGGAAAAAAGTGATTACAGTAGCTACTTGTAGTTTCTGTCAGCATCCAATGGAGGATCTGGTACATGCAGTTTTTAGTTGTTCTCATCTTCGGGACTTATGGTTACAGTATTTCCCTTCTTTAATAAATCTTATGACTCTTCATGTTACTGACTTGGTGTTACAGTTTGTGGAGGGGTTAGATTCTAGTAATTTGGTGCAATTATTTGTCTTGCTTGGGGGTTCTGGTATCGCAGAAACAAGTTTGAATTTGAAAAAATCAGATTAAGTCCAAGACATGTCACTAATCATTCTTTGGGTCTCTCGCATAGTTACAAAGCTGTTGCTGTCAGTTCCAAGATGCAGATAATGGACCAGTTCAGTTGGAGATGATATGAACCCGCGGGAATGGAATCCCTTGAACCCACAATCAATTTGAAAACTCCCCAAGCCAAAATCAAGTCAATGGATGGAGAACCTAGACCCGATGAGAACTCGTTTCAAGAACCTAGATTATATTAAAATCTAGACCCGTTGAAGAACCCGTCTCAAGAACCCAGATTATAAAGGAGGAACGCCACAAAGGTTGTGATTTACCTTTGATAAGTTCAAAAGTTCAATCAAGAACAAGAGGAGTAAAACTCAACTCACAATGAATAAATTCATCAAATTTCATAAACTTCATAAACTGATTAGAATGAGGCTACATAGAGTATTTAAAGCAAAACCTAATGAAACCCTAGCCAAAATAAACCCCCATTTTCCAAAAGTGCCCCTGGATTAACAGTGACGTGCTACAGTAACTCGGCTACAGTAACCCTAACCCTAGTTTAATAAAATAATAACTTTCCCAACATGCCCTTGCATAGGCCCCCTTCAATGCTTCTCATAATAAACTCAATTATTCTAAACTAATAACATAAGTTCTTTAAATGAATTAAATAAGTTAAAACCCTTCAAGAGCTCAAAGCCTTTAAGTCTTGTCGTTGCCCTCTTTTGTAGCTAATCAAATGAATTAAAACTGGATCTTCATCCTTCAAGCCCCATCTTGAATGTTGGGCTCTTGCTAAACTTGTCCCAAGTGGATTGCATCAATCCTTTCATTGTCTCCTTGATTTTCTTGGCCCATCTGGAAGTTGCAAATGATCTTTAAGACTAGGCCCATCTTGGTTCCCATCATTCCCCCTCTCCTCAAAAGGATTCGACCTCGAATCTCCACCTGGATCAAAGGCAAAGTGGTTAGTAACATTGAAAATAGTAGAAACAGGATACTTACCTGGAAGATCCATTAGATATGCATTTTCATTAATTTGTTCAAGAATTTGGAATAGTCCATCCAAGCTACCCATATCATCAATTGGTGAAGACTTTAAATCTAAAGGAAGAAATTGATTAAGTCTATAAACAATTTCAATTGGTGAAAATTTAGTAGTGGCATGAACACTCCAATCTTATGTAAACTCAATGAATGGCAAACAATAATCCCACAAATGTTCATGAAGCACATCTAAAGTCTTCCTCAAACCAAAATGACCACTCCAATATGCAAACTTAATGAATGGCAAATGATACTCCCGCAAACGTTCATGCAACAAGTCAATGAATGGCAAATGATACTCTCATAAACTTTCATGCAACATGTCTGAAATCTTATTTTCACCAGAATGACCACTCCAATTATATGCAAACTCAATGAAATACAAATGATACTCCCGCAAACGTTCTTGCAACACGTCAATGTATGGCAAATGATACTCCCACAAAGGTTCGTGCAATACATTAATGAATGACAAATGATACTTCCATAAACGTTCGTGTAACACGTCTTTGAATGACAAATGATATTCCCACAAACATTCATGCAACACAACAAAAGTCTTCCTTACACCATGGTTACCCAACAAACCACTATGTCCATCACACACAAGCAACTAAGCATAAAACTAGTAGGCACACAAAATCTATTCTTTCTAAACAAGTACCAATCTAGTTTATAGAACTTACCAAAAGATGCTTTCTCACATGTTCCATACATACTAGCAAAGTCATCATCATTAGCATGCAATTCCTTATCATATTCAAGTCTCAACAATTTTGCATCTAAAATGAAGACAAAGACATACCTTCTTGCTAAAGCATCAACCACAAAATTTTTCATACCTTGTGTGTATCTGAATACATGAGGAAAGTCTCAATACAATCCTCCCGCTTAGCATGCATTTTAGTCAACAACTTACCTTGTCCCTTTAAGTGTGTCAATGACTTATGTTTTTCCAAGAAAGGTCGGTTAGGAATTGTCTCACCTGGCATAAAATCAATGTAGTACTCTATCTCCCTAATATGTGACAATCCACTAAATACACCGCTAGGAATCATGACCTTATATGCCTGCAACAAAGAAACAACAACACAAGACAAAGAGTCATTAAATTCATGAGTATAAAAGCTTGCCTTAGCATAAAATCTCACTTTTGTCTTTCTGTTTTTCTCTGCAACCTCTCTTTCCTTTTCCTCTTGTCGCTCCACTCTTTTTTCTTGACTCTTAACCACCTCTATATTTTCTTTTTCTCTCTCTCTTTCTTTTGATGTTTTGGCCTCATTCTCTTTTTTCCTCTCACTCTCTTTGTTCTTTTCACTCTCTGTTTTTCTTTCACTCTCCTCTTTTTTTGAACTCTCGGCCTCACAATTGTTTTTCAACTCATTCTCTCTTTTTCTTGAGGTTTCAGCCTCACCCAAATCATTTCCCTTAGGTGGTTCGGTCTTCCCCTTTGTTACAACTTGATAATTTTTGTCCCACTTTGGTTTCCAAGGAGTACTAGAAACCAAAGTATACTTTGATGTACCCTTTCCTTTTAGCCGCCTCTCCACCTTCATAGCCATGTGCACTATATCCTCTACCTCCTTATAATGTTGCAACTCAACTACATTGGCTATCTCCCTATTCAACCCACTCAAAAATCTTGTCATCGTGGCCTCCTAATCCTCCACTACATTAGCCCAAATCATAGCTACCTCCATCTCCTTATGGTAATCCTCTACACTCCTAGACTCCTGTGTAAGATTTTGTAGTTTTTGGTAGAGGTCTCTATAGTAGTGGCTAGGTACAAATCTCTGCCTCATGATTGCTTTCAACTCTCTCCATGTTTCTACAGGCCTCTCAAAAATTCCTCCTCCTATTGGATACTAATTGATCCCACCAAATAATCGCATAATCAGTGAACTCAATTACAGCCAACTTCACCTTCTTCTCCTCAGAGTAATTATGACAATGAAACACAAACTCTATTCTTTTCTCCCACTCTAAATAAACTTCAGGGTCAGTTCTACCTTGGAATGATGGTATTTTCATTTTGATGCTTCCAAGGTTCTTTTCTACTCTATCTTGACCCCCTGAGTTTACCCTAAGGCCTCTTCCATGCCTAACTCCTCTATGTCCACCCAATCCAACTTCAAATGTTAAGCCTTCCTCATCCTCACCAAACTCTCAATTCTTATACCCATTCTCAATTCTAGGCTCACGTTGCCTCCTATCTCTCTTACCTTGTAGATTTCTAATCATTGCTTCTTGATTATCCATACTATCCCTCACTTCACCCAACACCAAGTTCAACCGCTCAAACTGTTGTTGCATGGCTTGCAGCACAAACGATGAGTTATCTGCCACACCTTTTGGTGATGAGTCACTTCTATGAGATATCATAATATGCTGCACAAAAAGAATGTTAGTGGAAAACCTCACACACTCCCTTACGTGTTTACACTCGAATAATGGCACTCTACTCGTGTTTCACTCTTGGTATCTTTTTCCGGATAATAGTCTCACACTCTCTTGCCTTTTACCTCAAGAGTTTTCCCACTCAAGTTCTTTAAGAACTAATTGAACACAATCAATAGAAAGCAACCTTGTTTTATCCCAACTAGTAATTAGATCCAGGAAACAAGAACAAGAGAAACATGGAAGGAATAAAAATGACACGAGAATGAAGGAAGTTATACAGATGAAAGAGTAACAATAAGACAAGATACCAACTTTAGTGATGTATGCAGCAGCCCCTTTGATGATAAGGTTCAATCAACAAATTTCTTTCTTTCTCATTTTTGTAACTATGTAGCAACCTTTGAATATGCTACATTTTCTTTTCTTTCCTTTTTTTTTTTTCTAAATTTTCTTTTCTTTTCCTTAATTCAATCACAAATAGTAATATTCAATTGTGAAAATCAAGCAATTGAATACAAGCACGACAACGAAGTAGAAGATAATCAATGGAACGGCACTCCAAGCAACAGATAAACCTAGAGATGCAGGGAAACCCTAGAATTTTGAAACCCTAGGTGATGCAAATTTCAGCCAAATCCAAAATCCTAAGAATTTCGGCATTTGTTTCTATTTTTTTTTTGGCAACCCTAAAACAATGAAGCCCTATAATTAAATTAAAGGATGCTAAATTAAAAGATAGAATCAGACCTGATTGGAAACCTTGCTCTGAATACCAAATGATATGAACCCGCGGGAATGGAATCCCTTGAACCCATAATCAATTTGAAAACTCCCCAAGAAAGCCAAAATCAAGTCAATGGATGGAGAACCTAGACCCGATGAGAACTCGTTTCAAGAACCTAGATTATATTAAAATCTAGACCCGTTGAAGAACCCGTCTCAAAAACCTAGATTATAAAGGAGGAACGCCACAAATGTTGTGATTACCTTTGATAAGTTCAAAAGTTCAATCAAGAACAAGAGGAGTAAAACTCAACTCACAATGAATAAATTCATCAAATTTTATAAACTTCATAAACTGATTAGAATGAGGCTACATAGAGTATTTAAAGCAAAATCTAATGAAACCCTAGCCAAAATAAACCCCCATTTTCCAAAAGTGCCCCTGGATGAACAGTGCCGCGCTACAGTAACTCGGCTACAATAACCCTAACCCTAGTTCAATAAAATAATAACTTTCCCAACATACCCTTACATAGGCCCCCTTCAATGCTTCCCATAATAAACTCAATTATTCTAAACTAATAACATAAGTTCTTTAAATGAATTAAATAAGTTGAAACCCTTTAAGAGCTCAAAGCCTTTAAGTCTTGTCGTTGCCCTCTTTCGTAGCTAATCAAATGAATTAAAACTGGATCTTCATCCTTCAAGCCCCATCTTGAATGTTGGTCTCTTGCTAAACTTGTCCCATGTGGATTGCATCAATCCTTTCATTGTCTCCTTGATCTTCTTGGCCCATCTGGAAGTTGCAAATGATCTTTAAGACTAGGCCCATCTTGGTTCCCATCAGGAGGCCTCCTCATCAGGGAGTACTGAAGCTAAATACGGATGGTGCAATGTTTTCCAATCTACAAAAGGCTAGTATTGGTGTCATTTGAATGGATGCATCTGGGATGGTGGTAATGGCAGCTTCTAAACATGAACCATAGGTGGAAGAACCAGAGGCCATTGAACTGTTGGCAGTTTTCAGGGGCATGCAGTTTTGTTCTACTATGGGTATTGCGCAAATTGAAATAGAATCGGGTTGTTTGTTGAGGATATGTTGGATTCCATGCTTGGAAACTTGTTTTCTGAAATTAAAAGACTATGCAGTTGTTTTGAGAGTATTAATTTTAAACATGTATATAGAGAGGGTAATAGGGCTGCTCATGAGCTAGCTCGTTATGCTTGGAGAGTTGATGATCTTGAAATGTGGTGGGATAGTATTCCAGATTTTCTTTCTCAAACCTTATGGTTTGATAAATGTCTGTAATCTTTTTTATCTCAATGATGAAGTTGGTATTTATCAAAAAAAAAAAAAAAAAAAAGAAATGTTGTCTTCTTGACATGGTGCTTCCTCTTAACTGTACACAAATCTTTGAGAACTTTTGTATAAGTAGGAACTTGTTTAATAACATGCAAAAGAAGAAGATTGATCTTTACCTGTCTGAGGTTCTCCAAGATTTCGTTGCTAGAATCCAGAGTTCGCATACCAGATTTTAAAGCTTGAGGAAATGGTACTGTAATTGGTCTTTTGATTACCTCAGCTTCTTTGGGCAACTCAGCACTATCCTTGCTTTGTTCCTCTTCAACATCCTCTGGTTTATCAGTTGTTGGGATGTGTGAGGACTTACCACTTCGTGTCACAATGGCATTGACTTCCTTCAACTTTCCTTGAGCCATATGTTGACCTTGGGGTATGGATTGAGCTTGAGAAGGGAACTTGCCACGCTCATTCACACTCAAAGAGCTCATCAACTTGGATACATGGCTTTTTATCTCCTTATTTTCTTCAATAACCTGCATAATCAAATTTTCAAACTTTTAATTAATTTTACTCTATGCCTCAATAAAAGCATGCAAAGTATCTTCTAAAAGACTCCTAGAAGATGATCAAGGGGGTTGTGTAGGCTGCCGGTTTTCAGACTTCCAGCTAAAATTGGGGTGATTATGCCACCTCGGATTATAGGTATCAGAGTAAGGTGTAAAAGGCTTCTTGTACGTACCTAAGACATTACATTGTTCCTCATACATCCCTCTCACCTCAGCAAGTGTGGGACACTCTTGGGTAAGGTGATCTATCCCACCACACACAAAGCATGGTCCAAAAGACTCTGCTGATTAGCCACATGTGTTCGCTTCAAGTCCTTAGTCTTTAACACATCTAGCTCCCTAATGACCATCTCAACCCTAGCCTTTAGGCTATCCTCTTCCCTGAGATTGTAAATTCTACCATCATTTGGGTTTCCTGCAGGTCGTGACCTGTTTGTGCTCTCAGTAACACTAGGTCCAGTCCAAGTGTGAGCTTTTTCAGCAAGCTCATTGAGGTATTCTATGGCCTCATCAGGACCTTTCTATAAGAACTCACCATTACACATCATCTCCACAAGTAGCACTCTCTAGGTGTAAGTCCCTCATAAAAAATAGCTCACTAAGCGCCAATTCTCATACCCATGGTCAGTACACATGCTCAATAACTCATCTCATTGTCCTTTTGTGCAAAAGTGGAGATTTGCCATTTTAATACATTGGTCTTATGTTGGGGAAAGTATTTATTAAGGAAGACCTGAGTCATCATTCCATGACCAAACAGATCGTGGTCTCAGCGAGTATAGCCAACTCTTAGCTCTATCTGTTGCATTTTGATTATGAAAAGTCGCAACTACTTCCTCAAACTCCCTAATATGCACATATGAATTTTCATTTTCCAAACCATGAAAAGTATGGAGTAACTGTATCATCCCTATTTTAAAATTCAGTTGGCGAGTATTAGCTAGAAACATGATCCATGATGGTATAGTTGTGCGTGTTGGGTGAAAGTAATCATGAAGAGTTATAACGGCTTGATCCTCGTGTTCACTCATTTCTTCGGGACTAGATGGATTGTCAAATAAAGGATTCAAAAAAATTTGATTCTGACTCTTCCACAGGCCTACAAGCAAATCTACCTAAGCTGTCTCTATATCTGTGCATGCAAGATAACAAAATACTAAAAGAATAAAAATATTATAAAAAGAAAGAAGAAAAAATATATTAAATAAAATAAATAAAAAATAATAATAATGTAGCAAGCTAAAAGAAGGAACGAAATTACCGCCATTACAAACTGCTAAAAAGAAAAACAATCTAGCAATTCTTCTACCGTCTCCCCGACAACGGCGCCAAAATTTCATTACACCTAAAGAATAATGCGGTAGTTGTAGCACAACTTTGGAGTGTCGATGCCACAGAGAGACAAATTAAAAGAATAGTAGAAAGAATAAAGAACTAAAGAAAGATATTAAATGATTAATGGAGAACAAAGATTAATTTTAAATGTAAATTTAAGTGAAGCAATGTGACTAATGAAAAAAGTTCTCAAATTTGACAAACAATAAAGCGTCAGGAATCCCTTGCATTAATCTGGTATTTTGATTATTCTTAATTCATTGAATAGCTCAATTGAGAATTCAATTCCCAAAATTCTCAATCGGAAGGTATAGATTTATAAACCAAGATTAAACCAAATCTAACCCTTTGAAAAATCCTTCACCACTTTTAAAATACGTAAATTATTATTATTATTGAGAAAATCCAAAGACAACAATATACTCTGGAAACGATATTGCAACAAAGAATTAAATCAATATAGATAAATAATTGATCTAAACATAATCAACGAACCAATTCATTCAATAGAAAAAACATGACTGAATCCATAAACAAAATAAATTCTATGATTATTCGGAGAAGAAAATATCAACAATGAATTGAAAATAATAACACAAAAGAGTTTTAGTAATTGAAAATCAAATACATAAATTAAAAATACCATCTAATGTGCAAGTTCATCCCTAGCCCTACTAGAGAATTTAGTTACCCATAAATATAATGGACAACAAAAATCTCAAGAGAAATATAGAGCAAACGGCAGCCATGGAAATTAATTTCAGAAATTCCTCCTTCTAACTGAGCCGTCTCCCATCTTCTAAACTCCTCAATTTCGTGCTAATGATATGCTTAAATAGGGTAGGAAAGAAGCCCTAATGTGTTCATATTCTCGTACATAAAATCGCCTAAATTTTAGGACTCAAATTGATAGCCATGTACGTGCTTCAGGAGTTTGCATTTGGAAATCCTTATTAGAGACAACTTTCTAGCCCTTAAAGATAGCCTTCCAGCGCATTAAGAATCGCATCAATCCAATATTTGAGCAGAACGTTATGATTAAAATACCAAAGTGTGTCCATTCTATCTCCTAGCGCATTTTGGACTATGGTCTGAATTACTCTCAAACCCCATCATTATCCTTATTTGAAGGGTCCTACACTCGTTGAAAGTTCTTAGGTTGTTCCAACGTCTTGCTCACTTGAAAGTCCTTTGAATTTGATTGGGTTTGGGCTTGCTCTTTTATAGACTCTGAAATTAAATATAAAAATCTGCTCAGGAGTATTCCAAAGTAAATAGAAACTCAATTCAAGAATACACATTAATTCCAATGATTTCTATTAACATTTTAGCATTTTAGTCCAATAATAGGGTATTTAGAATGCACTTTCGTATACTCATCAAGGATCTTCCTCAACTTTGATCAAATTACTAAGGGCTTTCCCAATTTCTATTGCATTATTGAGAGCGATGTGATCTAGGGGTAGTCCATGAATTTGTACATTAAAAGTTGCATGATTTAAATTGATTTGATGGAGAGTGGCTCTCGGAGACCACGGTTTCAAAATAAGCAAGTGCCTGTTGATATTACAAGAGGCTTGATTCAGCACTCTTAACTTGTCTTAAGAAGTTCTAAAGGTGAATATAAACTTGTTTATATCCATGTCTTCAATGAGAAAGTTTTGGACAAAGTTCCATGAGGCTTTAATACTAGAGTGAATTGCATATTTGTTCAGAGGTCTGTCTGCAACTAACCTTCCTATCAGGATTTTATCTGAAGTAGCTTTTGCTTTCTCTGGAGCAGGTTGAAGATTGAGATCATTCCATGACAAAGCTTTTGTTTGAAGGATCAGTGAATCCATATCCATTTGATGTTGATGTCGAAACCGTAATTGAAGTGGCTATTGTTTGGATTGAAAACTGAGAAGGGTTTGACAGTCAAAATGATGTTTGAACTCCTTTTTGTATATAAAATAATTACGTGAAAAGAAGCAACCGTAAGTGCAGGATAGATTTCCACCTCCTAGATAGAGAAGCTTTGACTTCTCTCTAATCGGTTCTTACAGGCAAAAAATCTTTTTGCTCTTGCTTCCATAATTGCATAGAATTGACTGCACTTTTGGAATCTTATGTCAATGTGGACAATATATATATATATATATATATAAGCAAGTAAGCATATCATAGATGAACTAAAAGATTACAGGATACGAGGTTCGATGGAGTATGAGCCCCCTACAGTCTTCCCAAAGCCAATAGATACAACACGAGAAATAAGAAAAGAGAGATCTGGAGCCAAAAACTTGGCTCTCACCCATTTCTTGCAAGGGGAAGCCGCTTGAAACAATTTTTACATAGTCTGATAAACAGATTATAATACTAGGGCTAGAAGCCACAGTGAAGAGTTGTGTGCTGCATTTTGTTGGTCTGGACTACCTGAAAGAGAGTTTCACGATCACTTTAACTTTATCATTGGTTTGGAAAAGTGGGAACATAGGGTAGTAGCAACCAGAAATTGTGTTGAATTGCCGACGAAAGACCACCATTGATTGTGGTGGTGCCTGCAGCTCACATGTCACCCTGGGAGTGAAAATGTAGTTTGGATCTAAAAGATCTAATGCCGTTGGTCCCAAGGGTGCTGCACTTGACGACATTAGGCTCTCCAAGGCATGGCAGCACTTGACTTTCATGCATGGCATAAGCCACACGTGAGACATACGCGCCACACTTTTGAACTGTTTTCTTCTGCCTTCTGGTAGATCGGCGACTGGAGAGTTTGGTAGTGGGGCGCGTGTTAGTCTAAGGACGTTGAAAGACAGTAGATCAGCATATTTCAGTGCTATGGACGGAAAAATATAGGAGAAAAAATAAAAAGGCAACCCCCCCCCCCCCAAATGAACGGAGAGAGTCTAGAGTGGTGGAGAGAGGTTTTTATCGTTGGAGAGAGAAAAAATTCCCTCTAGCTATATATATATACACACACGTACATGACTTTATAATATATATATATATATATATATATATATATATATATATATATATATATATATATATGGTGACTCCAAGAAAAAAATAACGTTGGAAAAACTAAAGAGAAAAGCATTGAATTGACTACACTTGTTAAAAAATGCCATGGCAGAGGAAAAATGACTAAAAATATTAGGTAGGGGAATCCAATTCCACTCAACTCATATATGTAAAAGGCAAGGGAAATTAAGAGAAAGTAGATTGAAATACTCTTAAGCTTTTATATGTGGAATTTTTCTACTGGCTTCCAATGGAGCCAATTCATCTGTCGAAATTAATAAGAAGAAAATGAAGAGGATAATAAAGGCCCTATGAACCATCTTGTTGCTACTCATGATCAAATTCCTTATCTTTTAAGAGACTAGGGCTGGAGATTAATTTAGGGCCAATTATATAACAACATCTACAAATAGGCAGACCATATGGGTCAAAAGCATTGCTTCCTATACTATGGCTACTACTTGGCTTCCTAAGAAAATCCCCAAACAAATTGATAGAATTCAAATGAGGTTCTAGTGGGGGTTTAAGGCTAACAAAACTCACAATCTTACACCAAAATCTTGGAAATCAATTTGCCAACCTAAATCCATAGGAGGTTTAGGAATGAGAACTGCAACAAACTTCAATAAAGCCCTTATGAGCAAAGTTACCTGACACCTTATCAATAAGGAAACAAGCACATGCAAAGAAATGCTCATCCAAAAATACATGAGACACTCAATTGGAACAATATCTCCTCAAAACCAACAGATTCCAGTTTTTGGAAAAGCATTCTCAAACAAAAAGACTTCATTATCTCAAATCTCTATATCCAGATCTATAATGGGGTAGGAACTAAAGTTTGGTCAGACCCATGTGTACCTTCTACTGATGGATTCACTCCAAAACCAAAAACACCTGATACATGGCAAGACCCTCAAATGACAGTTTCTGAACTCCTTCTTGAGGAGCCAAGAAGATAGAACATAATTTTGTTGTAGGCTCTTTTTACTCAAGAAACGGTAATTGAAATAAAAAAATAAAAAAAAATTCATCTAACTGAGCACCATTATTACAATTAGCAGGACAATTCAAGATGGACTCAAGATACATCGGGTCTTTTTTCTGTAAAATCAGCTTATGCATCTATTGTTCTCTAACAAAATGAACAAAATTCAACAAATCTCACTCCCCCATGGAAAAAAAATCTAGTCCCATAATCTCCAAGACAAGCTGAAGCTCTTCCTTTGGAAAATGTTAAATGACATTGTAATTACTAAGAGCCTCCTTAGTAGGTTTATACACTTTCTGAGGATCAAAAAATATGTCCTATTTGTCATCAGGAGGAGGAGACTAATGAGCATCTTTTTCTAAGCTGTCTTTTCACAAGAATTCTTTGGAGACAATCACCTTGGCCACTAGACATAGAAGCATTCAAACCTTTAGGGATTAGGACTTGGATTGAAAATATTCTTAACCCTACCAAGCTAAATCTCTTTGATGAAGAAGCACATCATTTTCAGATTTTTGTTATTGTGGCCATGGATAATATTTGGTTCACTAGAAATCAGAAAATTCATGCAAACAACAACATAGTAGTAGATCAATTTGTCAAAAAAACCTTAGACATGTATCAAGAACATTGTAAAGCATGGGAGTGGAAATGTGCAGAACTCAACTCTAATTGGAACTAGACACCTACTCCATCACATTTGATGCTGCAGTGAGACATGGTAGTACATCAACAACAGTTTGCAGATCAAAAAATGGAGAAGTTCAATTTGTAGTGACCAGGTCTGTATGGAGTACTAATCCAAATCAGAGTGAAGTGATGGCAGCCTACATAGGAGTTCAAGAAGCATTCACAAGAAATATCAGAAAAGTTATCATTGAAATCAAACAATTGGGAATCAGAAGGAGTAGCAAGGGATACCAAATTTTTGTTAAAAGAGCTGAAAGAATGGAGACCAGTCAAGATACATCGATCACAAAATCGATGTGCGCATTCAATAGTGCAATGGGCATATTCCAACAATAAGTTTGGAAAAATCCCTCTGATAGAAATACCAGAATATTTATTAGATTTTCATAGTGGGAAGGACCCTCCCTTAAGTACTAGAAGTAGGATCTCATGAAATGGTTTGTAATATAATCTACTCTTGTACGAATGCTCTTTTACTAATGAAGTCACTTTAGAAAAAAAAAATATGGGTCAAAAGCTGGATCATATTTCCAGTAGGAAGTTATACGTATTTCTGATTGGAAATTATTTTTTTGGTTAATGGATTATTACAAAAATTACAAGTGGCTAAACTTTGAGTGGAGTGGCCCTGCACATGACGTTATGATTATTGACTCGAAAGATTAAGTAACAAAGGGAAGATAACAAAATCATGATCAGCATTAATTGAATTGACTACACTTTCCATGGCAGACCATAAAAAAGGAGGGAATTTGGCATGGAATCCATTGAAATCTCTATGAAATCCACCATGATCAAGACCACTCATCCGTCAATGATCATTTGCCTAACTTGTTCCCCCACACCTATCCAATAAAATACAAGAAGCATTTTTTAGAAAATAGGCTACGTATGTCAATGACCAAAAATTCTAGTATTGCCACACCACATTGTGTGCTAGCTTCCATCACCCCTCAACCCATCAAAGGCACCAAATTTGCACTAGACAATCAGCCAGTACTATCACCCATGCACCCTAGGAGACTGCCATAGTCAGGCCCACCACCTATTCAAGATCATAATCTTGTTTTCTAGCCATTTCTTGCTTGCTTGCCTTTATTTTGCGTTCTATATTAACTTGTTTGGGGTTTTTCGAGGTTACACTTCTAGTTCATTTAGCAAACACTAGTGTCATACCCTGCTTCCCAAAAAGACATTTTAGAATTTTTGGGGAGTCAGTGTGCTACTACTAAACTTAAACATAAAAGCTTTTCTTTTTAACAACGTGACAGATGCGAAAGATTTTCATAAAATAGCAAACTTCAATAAATACTGAAAATCCAAAATAAAGTCTGCGGAAGCACTTATTAAACCGTAGAAATAATCATAGGATAATCTGTCTAAATGTTATCACCTGGGTAGTTTCAAAACATAAAAAAACAAACTAAAATGAGTCGAATACTCAATAAGCAACACATCATACAGTAAACATAATAAACATAAGGTTTCTTGAAAAATGTGCATACTCACAAATACATATGTAATTAATATGAACATGAACATGGACTTATCGTTCACTTATCATAGGTCGTTACCCACTGTTGATCCATGTGAATTAGGGTTAGCGAATCTAAATAGATTCTGATTCCACCCGTGGCCGCGGGTTGTGGAATCCATACATAAGGAAAATATGCTGGGTGCACTATCAGCATGCACGACCTGTCAATGCAATATGCTCATAACGTAGGTACCGTCTTCATATCATAACATAGGCCGTTACATATTTTATCAAAATCATACTTGCATACTTGTCATTTCATAGATTTCAAAAGAAATCACATATATGCTTGTCATATCGTATCATAGATTTCAAATGAAATTGCATTTTTTCATAAATATCGTGATACATGTTCCCTTACATAAATTCATGACTTTTCATAGGTAATTTTATGCATAACTCTCACGTAAAATAATTTTAGGCATAACTCTCACATAAAAACATGCATTTCATAAATAATTTTATGAAATAACTCTCACATAAAATCATGCATTTCATAAATAATTTTATGAAATAACTTTCTGATCATAAAATCATGCATTTAGGTACGTAAAAATGGGCTTCCAATGAAGGGCATACATGCATAATATCTTTTATAAGAAGACAAGCAGTTTACCGTACATATGTGTAAGGATATGATCATGCTACTTACCTTGCAGTGTTAATCCACTATTTTCAGCGCGTAGTCGATCGCCTATAAAAATAAACACGCAATTTTCATAAATTTCTAATTAAACCTGCGACTTTATTAAAAACTTAAGCTACTAAAATAGTCTATATTTCCTAAACCTAGATTCTTCCTAACGCAAAAATATTCTCATCTTTTAATCCTGAATAGACATGGGTATTTATGAAGAAAATAACATAATGGGCATGGGAATTTTGGGAAAACAATACAAAGGGCATTTTTGTAATTTAACTAACCCACAAAAAATTGATTTTACGGGTTGCATGTATTTGGATTGGGTTTTACGCGTGAATGGGTGGCATGCATTCGGGTTGGGTGGTGCAATGATCACCGAGAGAGGAAGAAGGCAGTCTTGACGGTGGGTCTGGTGGCTAGGCACAGCGTCAACTCCGATGAGTGGCGGAGCAACTGAGAGTGAGAGAGAGACGTTTACGGGATGAATGAGAGGGAGAGGGCACAGCGTGAACTTACAGAGCAAGGGTGGCGGCTTGCTATGGCGTGCGGTGTCGGGCAGTAGTCTCTGAGCAATGTGGTGACAATGTTTTCGGCGAGGCACGACGGTTGAAAATGTGGGAACTTGGCTCTACGGTGGGCTCTGAAATTACTCTGTTTTGAGGGGCTAAAAACAGGGGAGGATGGCAGCGGCTTGATGGCTTTTCCGAGGGCAGTCGTGTAGTGTTTCTACTATCTGGGCAACGAGGTGGTCAGAGGGAGGAGCTGCGTTGTGCTTTGCTTGGCTTTGGCAAGGTGGTGCAATGGGTTCTTGGTGGCGTGCAGTGGTTTTGTGCGTGGAGGAAAAAAACATGGACCAACTCAACAGTGAAGTTATTTTTTGTGGTTTACAGTGGAGGGAAAGGTGGTTCCGTCGAGGTAAGTGGTCTGGTTTATGGAAGGAGGCCAAGTTTTATGCTTTTCGTGGGGCTGGGTTGGTGCTAATGCACGGGTTCTGTCATGCAGGTGGCTCTCGGTTGCTTCTGTCCTGGACGTGGCCTAGAGGCCGTGCATGAAGTGGAGGGCAGCGACGAGGGGCTTGTTGTGTGGGTTAGCGTGGAGGGGATTAGAGAACGACGTGGGGAAGAAGGCGTGGGTTGTTGTGTTTGGTTTCGGCTTAAGGAAGAGGCTGATTATTCACGCTGGAAATAATGGCTTGGACTGGACGTAAAAAGCCTCTCTATATAGACCAATGAAAACCCTAGTGAAGAAGAAGATGAAATGTTCGTGCGTGGAAGTGGATTAGATTTCATGATAATACGTAGCCTTGCTGCTATGGTGGTCTTCTAATGATGTGAGGAATAACACTGCTATATAATACATAGCCTTGCCGTATGACTATCTAAGCAATGAGAAATTTCATTCCACATTGTTATTCAAGAGCATTGCTATTAATTGCACTGATAGGGGCACGAGTTAAAACACGGAATAGGCTAAAATGGATGCACAGATAGTCCATCCATTAATTTAGCATGTGCACTCACCTGTGTCCCAATCAATTTAATTCATTCAATGAAACATTATTCATATATAAATAACTCAACAAAAGATAATAAGTCACTCTTAATTTGTAAAATCTGTTTATTCGATATTTATTACATCAAGATTAACACACTGCACGAAAAACCTAATGAATAAGGGAAAATATGGTTTGTGTAACTGGAAGTGCAAGAAATAAGTAGCCAGAAATGAAATCCATGCCCAACGACTGTTGAAATAATCGCGCCTTAATTTTGCCATCCATACATTCCTATGTCTCCTACAATGCATGTTCACATCCATGACAGTTCTAGCATAAATGTTGGTTGAACAACTGACATAGTGACCAAGCTTGTTAACCATGGTGGAAATAATTTCATCATCACCCAAATTATTATGGATAATTCCTCTTTGACGGAGTAACTCAACATCCTTTGGAGTGTTAATTAGATAATCCATGAAGCAGATATAGTTATAAACATAATTCACATTGTTATCATGTCGATGAGAGTATTTCTCATATGCAATTAGATTTCGTAAGTAAGTCTTTGTATGATCTTCTATTCTCAAAGGTGAAATCTCCATTATCCCATTGTTGAACTTTATGGAAAACACATAGATCTCTCTGCTTTCTTGAATTTGATTCCAGCCTCTTCAAGCTTTGTGGCACTATGTATGTTCCAGTGTTCAATCTTTGTAAGATCATGTAGATGCTTAAAGTTCTTTGCCTTGTTGAATTTGACTCTAGCCTCACGAAGCTCTTTGTCGTAAGGTATTGACTTCATTTTTCAATCTTGATCTGATAAAGTAGACGTGTAAATTTCTCTGCCAGTACGTAAGGTATTGACTTCCGATCTTCATTCATGTTTTGACCATGTAGATTCTTAAATTTCTTTGCCTCCTTCAATTCAATTCCAGGCTCTTGAAGTTCAACGACATAAGGTATTGTACTCCAATGGTCAATCTCATCTAACTTATCTTTAAATTTATTTACCATATTGAATTCAATTCCAGCCTTATGAAGCTCTAAGCCAAACAGAATTGATTTCTAGTCTTCAATTCTATCCAGGACATCCAAATGCTTCAATTTTTCTTCCTTTTTGACAAGGAATCCAGACCTCTGAAATTCTCTGGCATAAGAAATTGCCTTCCTAAGACAAAATAGGGGCTTAAATGTCTCTGCATTCTTGAGTTTGACTCCTGCCTCTTGACGTTCTCTAGCATGATCTATTTCCGTATCAAGTAATGAAATACAAATGGTTGCATGTATGAGACCAAGGAGATGCTCAAACTCTGTGTTCTTGAATCTGAACCCGACCTTTAAACGTTGACTTACCATTTCTTGAAGTGAATGGTTGTGAGCTTCGTGCGACATACAAAGTAGATTCTTAATCTTTTCGGTTGAATTATAACTTGATGCATCGACATTCCATTCAAATGGTAAAAAGTTAGAGAAAAAATTGAGGGCATGATCAATAAGTTGTGTACTGGAAATCTGAGCTGTGGAGGTTGAGCTTTCAATATGGACAATGTGTTCTCCTAAATGTCTGGATCGATTTAGTGTTTCGTTCCTCTCACTCATGAACAAATTTTTAAGAACGAAGAATGGAAGTTGATTTTCCAATAACAGTAGATCACGAGCTATTCTAGGATGTACCCATGCCATGTGAAGGATTGGGTCATCTTTAGGATATCCGAATTCTTGCTTGCGAAATAGCTCAATAATGAAACACCCATCAAGTACCAACATTTCTACAAACTGATCATTTGAGGCTTGGCTAATGTGATCTCCATAGCATTTAAGAGTTGTTTCTTCCAATTCTTTCAAGGTGGTAATGTATGGTTTTACACTTCCTTTCAATCTTTTAAGCATTTTTTGTAAATACCGCAATTTATGCTCTTCCATAAACCCCTGACCAACCTTGCCTTGGTTGTTGTAAGGACCGATGGCAAGCAACACAGGCTTGTAAGCCTTCTCGCTTATGTCATTTAATTGCTCATGCACTTTATACATACAACACTCTTTATTAGCATTTCTAGTCAACCCAACAAGCTTTCTCTCAAGTTCCTCAATACGAATGGACAGTGTTTTCCTGATCATATTGTAAAGAAGTAGTACAAATCTTTGTTCCTAATACAAACCGTACAATTTCTCAATACTTTTAACAAAAATTTCTGATAGAAAAATGCAAGCTTTTTAATTGTTAATACGAATAGAGAGCAGACCTCATATTCTAGAGAAATAGTCCAAATATCTACTCCATGTATTTGCATACAAATTGTCACTAACATGTAATGAGTAAGACAAATTAAGCTTTCCACTAAACTGGATTGGAGGATTTCATTAGCATATCTTGTGCCATGAAGGAGGATGTACGAAACACATGCTTTTTAATAGGATTAATGTAAGTGTTTTAAGGGATACTTGTCTATTTAGAGGTCTGTGGAATTTCTTCCATTCCAATATAAAAGGTGCTAAAGCTAGAAATCATGCATCCCTTTATCTTGAGGTTTCTTTCTGTCCATTTACTTTGTTTATACAATTCTTAGGTGATTTTTTAGTACTGTGGCTTAGGTTCCAATTTTTGTAGTGGGAAATATTATTTATCTTTCTATTCCAACTTTCAAAATCACAAAAGCAGCTGAACTAAATATAAATACTATGCCATTCATTTTCGTAGAGGGAAAGTACCTAGATTGGGTGGAAAAGCATTAGTGGAGTGCCTTACTATCAAGAGCTTCCAACATTCACCAACATGGAAGACTATCCCATAATTCAGCAACAAAGCCAATGGTTTATTCGAGAGGGTTCAACTTCTTTTTGGTTTGGGAATTGGGTAGGGAATGGATCCTTCACTATAAGAAAACTACTTATTTGTGTCCAATTATTTTCAGCGAAAATAATTATTTCCTGCCAAAATTATTACAATTTATTTATTTACATACAAAATAACAAAAATAATCCAAACAAAAATTAAAAAAAAGTTAAAAGATAAAAGAAGAAATGGGCTTTGTAATATTATAATTTATGGTTAATTGTAAAATTAGTACATAGGTTTTTATGGTTTGATCTTCAGTTTTACACTACAAGAAATCTAACCTTTTGCTTCTATTTAAATTTCCAGCGATTTGATTTCAGACGCAAATGGCTGGGTTTTACTATTGGGGTGTATTGGCTTCGGCGAAGTCAAAATCAGCGGGGAAAAGAACATTTTGCGTCTACATATTGTCGCCCCAAAAAGTAGTTGCGGCAAGTATAACACTTGGAGTTATTGTGGCGACCAAACGTCGCAACGAGAAAATTTTAAAACTTTGAAATTTATTGCCTCGAAAAAGTTGTCGGCAAATAGTCATTATATTTAATTTTTAGTTATTGTGGCATCCGTAATTCAAGGCAACAAAAATATTTTGGGTCTACAATGTGATCGCCGCAACAAAAAGTTGCAGCAGAGAAGTGATATTATTGTTGAGATGACCTATTGTGGCGAGAAAATCTTGCGGCAAAAAAATTACCGTGACATGAATTCACTGAGAAAGACCATCCACGTTTCATTTCATCCCCAATCTACCCTAATACTATATATATATATATATATATATATATATATATATATATATATATCTCCCTCTCGCCCTTTGAAATATTTCATACCACCGGTGAAAAAAAGCTGATCCACCTGCTGCGGCGCCAGTGGCCTTCGCCAGACACGGTAAGTTTCTATCTCCTCCGTCTTTGGATTTCTTTTTATCGATTTGTGAGGTCTCTATCTTACTGTAGGGGTCACTCTTTCATCTTATCTATGCCTCTCGCTCTAGCAAAGTGTCTCTCCTCCATTGTTAGGCTGCTCCACCTTCTCCCTACCGAAGATGTCTCCCAGTAAATGCGCGACACCTCCGTTAGTCGATCTCTATTTTACTAGGTAGGAAGATCTCTGCTTCAATCATTTTTATTTTGTTATATATATGGTATAAAGTGTATTAATTAATATAATCAACAAGGCAGATCATAATGTTTCGTGGTCATCATTTTGCAAAACTTTTGGGATAGCGATTTTTGTCTCCTAATTTCTATAGCAATATTATTGGGGTCTTTCAATAGGTTTCCTTTTCAATCCCTTTAGGCTAGTTCCTGTGTTGTTCCTAATTAGTCTCCCCTCTTTCTGCATTCAAATCAGCATCATATATATATCTATATATATAGGTAGATATACTTGTGGACATGGATAAGTATTTGACAGACCCCTACAATTCTTTTATTGTGTACTTTGTTGTGTTATTGTCCACATGATAGAGATCATTTATTCTCAACAAGGGGTTAAGTATTTTCTTGCATGTCCTGTCCACACACAATAAAGAGATATCGTCTCTTCTTTTTTGTTGGTTGTACATGGAAGTGCAAAATAAATAGCACTTTCATGCACACATATACTTTGATTTCTAGTATAGATAACACTAGAAATTTATAAACATATATTGCAATACATTACATTGTGCCATTTGGTGAAGAAAAATTATAGTCATGTGATATAGCCATTGCAGGAATACATATTAGCATAACTAGCTACTAAAACTGTGAATTTTGTGACCCATCAACTTATATTACTAGTGTTGTTGATCTGATTTCTTTTTCCAATTTGTCTTCCGACTCCATTTAAATATTTTACTTACGTAGTCAAGAGTGAATTCTATGTTGCCATTATTACCTTTTTGGTGGTTTTTGGATTTTGAGTACAAAGTATTTATTGTTTTGTCAATGTATGCTGCTATTTGATTTCTGACTGCACGTATGCTATAAACTATCCATTTTGGCTTAGTCACTTGCTAAAAATATAGTATGCACTGCTAATGACATCTATGTCCTTGACTGCATAGTTTCTTCGTTGATAGTATGGGTGTAAGAATTGCCCTAAAATCTGTTACAATCCTATTAGTAATTCTTCTTGCAATATAAGCTAGTAAATTTATAAGTACTTTTTGTATTTTACAGTGTTGGTACAGTGGTAATTCCAATTGTTCTATCTTTATGCAATTCGTTGACTGCAACTGCTGTATTGATGTTAGTCTTGAGATTGTATTATTTTGAGCAGAATATCTGCAATGGCCTACCTCGATGGGTACTTAAATTATTTCTGGGTACTACATAGCCAACCAAAGCAACTCACTTGGTTCCTTGGGTTTATAATTGTTAGTTTGAAATTGTGGCCGTGGATAAGTATTGCATGTCATGTTTGAAATGACGGCTACTGTATATATCTTCTGTTTTGATGCCCACATTGTAACATTTTATCAATGACACAACATCAGTAAAAATTGGCTGATCTATTGTTATAATTTAGGTCTAATAGGATGAATACACTAGTTCAATCTTTTTACATGGTGATCGAATGGTCTCTATTGTTTCGTAGATGGACAAACGTTGGATGAATATCACTGATAGATTTAGATCAAGGGAATATGCAAAAGGAGTTTCAGAATTCATCTTGTTGGCACGAGACCATGTAGTCGGGTTTAATCAATTACGGTGTCCATGTAAAGGCTGCTCAAATAATTTCTTCCTACCCATAACCGAGGTCAAGAGGCATCTGTTCATTACAGGCATTGAAATAAGCTACACGACATGGATATTTCATGGCGAAGAGGAAATTTTAGTCTTTAGTGACGATGATGATAGGCATGATGCAGAACATGGTGAAGAATTCATTGATTGCATTGATGTCATGTTAGCCACCATTCGGGTTGGTTCAAATTTTATGCACCATTCAAATGACACATTCGATGCTGGTGCCTCCACCTCTAACGACTTGCATTCAACCTTGTCATTTGAGTAGTTGTTGGAAGATGCCCGTCGTCCTCTTTATGTAGGATGTATGAAATATTCAAAACTTTCTTTTACTATAAAGTTGCTGCACATAAAAACAATAGGGGGTTGGAGTGTGAAGTCATTCAATATGGTTCTTCAATTGCTTAAGTCAAATTTTCCCTATGAGCTCTTGCCTAACTCCTACCAGGAGTCACGAAACTTGGAGCAAGGCCTGGGCTTCAATTACACCGAAATACATGCTTGTTGGAACGATTGCATGTTATTCTGGAAGGAAAATAAAGATAAAGATGAATGCCCTAAATGTGGCGAATCACGTTGGATTGGCAACCGAAGCAAGAAAAGACGTATTCCTCAAAAGGTTTTGCGATATTTACCGTTGAAGCCAAGGTTACAATGGTTGTTTATGTCACAAAAAACATCATCAGATATGAGATGGCATAGAGAACAACGCGTCAATGAAGACGGTATCCTAAGGCATCCAGCCGACTCTGAGGAGTGGAAGACATTTGATCAACAAAATTCTTAGTTTGGGGAAGATGCTAGAAATTCAGGCTTGGGCTTGCTAGCGACAATTTCAACCCCTTTAACAATTTGGCTAAACCTTATAGCATCTGGCCAGTGATACTTGTTCCTTACAACTTGCCCCCATGGTGTTGTATGAAAGATCCGTTCTTCATCATGTCACTTCTTATTCCTGGACCAAGATCACCTGGAAATGAAATCGATGTGTATCTACAACTGCTAATTGATGATCTCATGGATCTATGGGAAAATGGTGTAGATACATATGATGCAATGGTAGGCCAGACATTTTGATTACATGTATTGTTATTGTGGACAATCAACGACTTTCACGCATATGGAAACCTCTCTGGATGGAGCACTAAAGGAAAAATGGCATGTCCATCATGCAATCAACAAACGGATAGCTTGTGGTTGACATATAGTCGAAAGCATTGTTATATGGGTCATCGTTGATTCTTGCTAGCTGACCACATTTACAGAAAGAAAAAGAGTCTTTTTAATGGCAATGAAGATCATCGGCACATACCTACACCATTGTCTGGAAAATATATACTCTATCAATTGCAAAATATTCCAAATACAACGCTTGGCAAAGCGTTTAAGAAAAGAAAGTGAACCATTGATGAGTTAAATTGGACGAAAAGAAGTATTTTCTTTCAATTGCCATATTGGGATAGTCTAAAGATTAGACATAATCTGGATGTGATGCACATAGAGAAGAACATATGTGATAATATCTTAGGAACTTTGATGAACATTCAAGGAAAAACCATGGACCATCCTAACGCACGTCGTGACCTTTCAAATCTGGGGATTAGGAAGGAGTTACAACTTAGATATGATGGAGATAGCATTGCCATGCCACCTGCTTGTTTTACATTGCATGGAGTAGAGAGGTTAAGCTTCTGTAAATGGTTGAATGCTGTGAAATTTCCCGACAGCTTTGCTTTGAATATATCTCGATGTGTTAGTCTTACTGATTGCAAGATCTCGGGAATGAAATATCATCATTTTCATATCTTCATGCAAATACTACTTCCTACAGCTATTGTAGGACACTTACGACACGATGTACGATTGGCACCTACTGAACTAAGCACATTCTTTAAGGAATTGTGCACTAGAACATGCAAGCTTGATGTCTTAGAGCGACTACAAGCTGATATCACCCTTATTCTGTGCAAACAAAAGATGGTGTTCCCACCCAGTTTTTTCGATGTAATGGTTCACTTAGCCTACCATTTGTCCCATGAGGCCATGCTTGCTGGGCCGATACAATATAGGTGGATGTATCCTTTTGAGAGGTATCTTGGTAAATTTAAGAGGTACGTTAAGAATAAGGCGTGCCCAGAAGGTTCAATACCAGAAGCCTGTATTAATGTTGAATGCTTGAATTTTTGCTCCATGTACCTCAATGAAGTTGAGACTAGATTCAATCCACTTGAAAGAAACTATGATGGAGGAGGAGCTAATGTACAAGATAGACTATATGTGTTCCAACAAAAGGTGCGCCCCATGGGTATGGCAACACATCATCGACTAGATGATAACCTATTCAAGACAGCTAAGTGGTATGTGCTTAATAACAGCCTAGAGATTGAAGAATACGTTAAGTAAGTATGATCATTGTGCTTATTATGTTCTAACTTCGGCTCTTCTAGCATTGCTTATTAGTTTAACTACTTTCCTAACTATACTCACACATTTTGGTATCTATACAGTGAGCACTACAACAAGGTGAGGGAAGTCCACATAAATAATGTTGATCATCACCATGCATCTGAATTCCCGACTTGGTTCAAGTCTCGGGTATGTACATACACTTGTCCCCATTTTGAGTTATACATTTATTGGGTTTTTTGCATACGGTTAAGCTTCTCCCTCTTTCCACTTGAGAATATCCAAAATCTTCGCAAGGACAATCCTAATGAAGTGTCCGAAGATTTATATGCACTAGTGTGTGGTCCTGAATCTTGGGTTGCATCAAGAAAGGCGTACGGTTCCACACAAGGCATTGTGAACAACATCGTCGCACTCAAAATTCAGGTGTTTCAGTTAGTGGCGAACACCAAGGAGAAAGTGTCAAGTTTTACGGTATTGTAACCAACATATTCGTATTACAGTACAATATGGGATATCATCATGTCTACTTATTCGAGTGCTCGTGGTTTGACATTTCAGATCACGTACGGGGGATACGTGTGGGCGAGCATCTACTGAGTGTCAACATGAGCAAAACATGGTACAAGGACGAGCCTTTTGTTTTGGTGTGCCAAACTTCACAGGAATTTTACCTACAAAACACAGGCTTGGGTGGTAGTTGTTTTATGCAGTGCAAAAAGTGATAAACATAAATGTATATGACGTTCCAACGAACCTATTGCTAGAAGAAGATGCATCTGATTCTAGCGACGTTGATGTGTCCCAAGAGGACAATTTAAGTGATGCTTGTATACCGGTCCAAGTCGATGATGACAGAGTAGATAGTCCGCTGCACAGGACTGATGTAGACCCAACACAGATAGTTGCTTCCTCACTAATGGCCCACACACATTGTGTCAACCAGGAAAGACCTTTTATCAATGATGACGAAGAGGATACAGGTTCAGATGATAGTTCCAACCCTGAAGACAACATGGGTGAGACAACATGTCGACTGAAGAAATGGACTCAGATTAGGTAAGAACATACATATACTTTATAAGAACTGAAATACACTTTATAAATTCACTTGCTGCATAGTAGATGGACTATATATATATATATAATTGTATTACAATTGTGGTTATAGGAAGACAACCATATCAATCCACAAAAGGTTTGCAGTTATGAAATATATTTTTCTATATGCTGCGCAAAAGCTGTTGGTTTTTGTGCACAAAAAAATTATTGGTGTTGACCTATAAGTACTGATGCTCTAGTTTTTATGGGGCTTGTATAGATCAAGGCATCTTTTATTGAGAACTGCATGCTCTTCCTTGTAAAAGCCTGAAGAAGTAGAGGTAGCTGATATTGAAAGAGATGCTTGTGGTTAGAGCCATTTTCCTTAAAGTCGAAAGCAGTGAAAGGAGGATCCAAGTCTACTACACCTGCTGCATGACAGAGTTTATATATATCATGCTCTCTTTTGTTGATAATTTTAAATTCATGCTAATGGATTAGTATTGATATTTGCATTACACTACAAATATATGATCCCCCATGAGACGATGCTCACAAACTGTAAGAATGATCGTGCGTGTGTCTGTATAAATATATATTTATATTTCCTCACTAAAGGAGCAAATAGATATGATGAAGATTGATGAAATATATATTTATATTTGCACTTTGCCATCAATAGCTATTTATTGATGAAGATTGATGACATATATATTTATTCTGTCTAGTGAATAGTTATTTATTTGAAAGCAGACAAAATATTGCATGATGCTTGGCAAAAAGTAGAAAATTGTCCAGGTTATCACTACAACAAAATAGACCTTTCCCAGCGTTTTATTCCGTCGCAATTAGTCCTTAAATTAGCCGTAAATATCATATTACGATGATTTTGGGTTCGACGCCTATTGGACGGGAAAGAATCATCGCAGCTGCTCAGAGTCGCCCATTTGCGAGCATCTCAGGAAACACTACTTTTTGCGACGTTTCTTATTCATCGCAAAAAGTTAATAAAGTTGCCCCAAATGCCATAACCACAACATGTTATCTTCGCTGATATAAATATTTTGCGTCAATTTATACCATCACAATATATAACAATGAAACGCTTTAAATGTTATACTTTTCACGACGGTGTCCAAAATCATCAAGAGTACCTATTTTAATAGCGATTATATACCGGCGCGCTAAAAGGAAAAATTTACGCTGGTAATAAGTTATCCTAACAATTACTACACTAATGGCAATGCAAGGACTTGCCATACTTTTCTTTTTGCGGCTATCAAAAATCGCCACAATTGAGGCAAAAGTATATGAGTTGAATTATACAGTCGCGATTTCTAACAAAAATAACGCCGAGAATAATTATATGCTTTACTCGACAGTTTCGAAAGTGGTCGCCAATAAGAATAATTGCAGCGATTTCATGCTATCGCTGTAAACATGTTTTTCGTCGGTTATCAATTTTCGTGACGAAGATTGGATTGATGGCAATGCGTGGATGTTTTTCAAATTTTGTTTTGCGGCTGTCTAAAATCGCCCAAAGACTGTATTCTCAACGATTTGGATCCTGACGCAAATAACTGAGGCAAGCAGATCCTCTCATGCCTTTTTAATTCTTGTCCTCCTAATATCGCCGCTATTTCATACTCAATCCCAGCAAATTCTTCTTTGTGTCGCAATATCCAGAACTGATGAACTGTTGCAACGATTTACTTCATTGTAATTTATTTATTTTCCAGCGGAAATTCATTCAGACACAATTGCACTATATATGATTGCATATTTTTTCAACCACTGGATTTCAATGACTCACCACTATTGAATTCTTTATTATATATACATTTTGACATTTCACCGCCCAAACTCCACCCTAAATAAGATATTAATAGAGTTCATAAATAAAATTTACACTTTTGAGTGCTGCTACTTTTTCCTTGCAGATATTGATGTATTGCATATTAGTCCTCAATATATTCCAATTAACTGATTAGTAAATGTCAAGATTGATAGAACTCACAACCTATTTCTAATTAGTTTGTGCCATGAATATAAGTAATTGTTTGTGAAAAACTTACTAATGTCAAAGCCTACCTTATATATTTTTTTAAACAATAATTCTTGATTAGAAAATAAGTGTTTTTCTAAAAGGCACACATGCAGCAGATATATATTCACTAATTGCCAGATCGATGTATACCACCTAAACACAAATCTCCTATGACTATAAAATTCCTTTGACAACATCATACTCATGCAATTATAGACCAAAAACTGGAATGAAAAATGCAATCTCTGTCCTTTGATCTGACACAATCATTTTGCATTGTATCCAGAATGAAATTGCACATGTTGCTACCCAAGTATCGTATATATAAACATACAAACTACTCATTCATTCATCAAGGTTATCTAGTGCCATAGTACTCATCTTTAATTACATGCTGGATGCACAATTTTTGGGGCATGCAGCAACTGCCAAGCCTACTAATTACTTTCCATCCCCAAAAAGTCCTATTATATTTAAACCTGTAACAACCCTATATATACACTGGTGCATTCATGTAATTCAGATGTAGAAAGAGAGGAGAGTCTGATTTCTTACGCATTATCCCCTAACTGATATATAGACTTTCCAGGTATTCAATGAACTGGTCCATGCCCTTTCACATTGTCATTTAGCTACGCTACATAGCCGAACACCTTCTTGGGAGAAGTGGGTGGAATGTCTTTGCAAAAATTGAGAATAGCTCTTCAACAAAATATCCTAGCATTGCCCTATCAGTTCACACAAATAGAGAACTCTCATTCACTCCAACCACCTGCATTCCAATAATGCAAGAACATCACTGGAGGTATATTAAGAATTGGAATATAAACGATTTTTCTGAATCATGTAACAACCAATATGCTATCACTTTTTACCTAGATTTTATATACATACATATATATATATATATAAACTTGCCATAACCTACAGTTTGGGTCACTAACTAGGCAATGATACCATTGCACTTAATCGTCACCTATTTTCCCTAATATTTAACTAGTTTCTTGTTAGCAAATTCGTGTGCCCTTAATTGTTTAAGATGTCCAATGACTAATGTGATATACATGCCACTTATCACTTTCAAATTGCAGCCACATGAAATTTACAAGTGGCAACACATTCACTTGTAAATAAATATACAAGTCACCCTATAAACACAAGTGGTTCTTCAATTCCCAATCTAATTCGAAGTCACCCTATAAATATACAAAATTCTCAATTTTATCCAAAATTGAGAATTGTGGCCTATCTTACAATTGCTGTGAATGCATAAATCTCTTACCCTAACCCTGCCAATCAACTCATCCTTAACGGACTTGGGTACATCCGTCCATCTAGCATAGCTCATGTCCGCATGATGTTTCAAAATCCATGTTACTGGAGTTGTAAACATGGAGGCGTTCTCACAGCATGATGCTGTTTCCCCCTCATTTATTTTCAAAGGTACTTTCCCATGCCTTCTCAGTTTCTCTAACTCAGTGCACTTAGCAGGCCCACACCCACGTTTTTGTTGTGCAACATTTGTTATGGGAACTGCTGCCCCATCCGCTAAAGCATTAAGATGTCAAAATGATTAATAAATTTTTAACTTCATATAATTTAAAATCTATTACGAGTATCAAAAAATATCAGGTGCATGGCAAATGAATCTCTAGCTAGGTTAATAAGCATCAATACTACTTACCAATATTGTCTCCATTAGAAATGCCTTCCGGTATTGAGGGCGTTCTGGGAGTATTTATTTCTATGCTCGGAAGCTATGTTGATTCAGAAATGTTCTCGCCTTGACCCTCTCGCTGACACCATCGCCAAATATTGTCTCTATTAGTGCTGGCTTCCGGTAATGGATTGGCGTTGGAAGTATTTATTTCTATGCTCGGTGGTTGTGTTGACTGATTAGGGCTGTCTCCTTGATCCTCTTCCTGACTCCATCGACAAATAAGTGGAGGCCGTGGTCGGCCTCTAATTGAAAATGGTGCAGGTCGTCTTTTAAACTTCAACACTCCTCCAGCCCTCACTCTGACCCTTTTCTTTGTTCCATCTAGTTATCCACATTAGGTGACAAACATGAACTGTAAATTAAAGTACCGAAGATGGGCCATATAACATTAGAACGACAATTGGAAACTGAGTCGGCAAGGATTGCATATAGACAGCAATTACTAAATTGTTGTCACTGTTGATTCTATTAAACATTCACCCTCAATTTATATTTATTTGTCAGTAATATCACACATTAACATAAAAATTGCACTTACCTATATAATATATTAAGTGTGAAGAAAATTCATTGATTATAAGTTGAATATAGCACAATATTTGTCCAGGTTTGTTACTAATGTTTCTTAAATCTCCCTTAACAGAAAATTACTTATGTCATCGATTCACAAGGGAGGAAGACACTCCCAATTACACCATGCAGATTAACATTGATTTCTAATAATAGTGGATCGATCCTCCTATTCAACACACACTTACCACCCATTTCATTCTCCCATTCCTAACCATTTTGGCATGCTTTGAATATAATTAGTTAAAACAACTAAATTTGATCACCATAGGTCTTTAATGTTACACCATGAAATTTGGCAATTTCCCTTAACCTATGCATATGATTAAGTGACAATTATTTGAAAACTAATTTTTTTGAGGAAAATTTATATTAATTTACTCAATTTTTTTCCAATGACCAATTTCATGCAAAACTGAACGCCTACATTACTAATTATGAACAACATACCATGCATGTTCACTAATGTCAACCTAACTTTGGAAAAGTAGTTTAATCCCTACAGTTTTACCTTGGCTACTACAGCTGCTCGTAACTCTGCAAATACACGAGGTTGGTAATCCAAGTGAAAGACAATAAAAACTGTCTCCTATGACTGAATGGTTGCTTACTGGGAATAGAATCACCTGCACAATAATGAGTCATTCATCAATTGACCTTTTAGTAAGGCATAAAATATTGCATGCCCATAAATGACTGGATTTCAGCCATTAGGAAGAAGCATAGTTTACTCTGAAATGAGCAAAAAAATTCATAATATGCTGGAGTTCAATTCCCTAGCTCTCAGCACAAATGGTAACTGAATAATGCAAAAGTTTTGTCATAAATGGAGTGCATTGCCGCATAAAAAACCAAATCTGACTTGGAATGTAATAGATTTGGACTACTAATGTTTTTTTTTTTTACTCTGTATGCAAGCGTATCACTCTCTGCTTATTTGTCTCTATGATGTTTCCCCACACCCTAGGTAGCCTATATAATTTCCACATAATATGGAAGTCTTGCTCCAACCCCAGCTAAGACAACTCACAAGAAAGTGGCAACTTTCTTCCCACCCATAAGGAAATTGCTGCATGTATGTCAAAAAAGTAGTCCAAACAAGAAATAAAAAATAAAAACCCAACTAAGAAATAAATGCCATCAATAAAAACTATTGAACAAATTCCTGGACATAGAACTAGCTAGGAGCTAGCACCAAGCATTCTGCTGTGAACCCAACAATACCTTTGAAGAAACCGTTAAAGAAATACCTTCCTCACTTACCTTGAACCTTTTAAACTATGGTGGGAATCTGTATTGAGGCACTGGTATGAGTGGTTGTCGAGCGTTTGGATGCAAAAGGGTCCCAACTTTCCTCAGAAACAGAGTCGGCAAGAGGAGGGAATATTTCTGTGCAAACCAAAACTCCTTCTGACCTGAGCTTCGTCTATTTGTACTGAGCACCAACTCCATACATGATGTCAGCTGAGTGACACAAATTTAAATCCATTTGTTCCAAATTTGCCCCTTTAATTGCCAGTTTCAGGAGCTAAACTCCCGTCCAATCTAATTCCAGCGTCAACACTTTCCCCCCACCCCACTGATAACGAGTGTTTCATTTATTTTACAATTACAACAGCTTTGTTAGTATGGCCTTTTATACACATGGCAGATATGCCAAATACTTTCTTTTAAGTTAACGTAAATTCAAAATCCTAGGAAGCATATGCATCATACTACATCATGTATCTTCAGGAGTAGCATTTTAATCATTATTGACTCATCATATGACCTTGTTACAGTTTTATAAAACTAGCTACTTGATCAACGTACCATCTCTTGGAGTTTTGCATATCATAACTTTGGGAATCAAAAGTGAGATTTATTTGCAAATATGGACATCTTACAAAATCCTTAATTGCTGCTACTTTTGTGTCATGTTTACCTTTTAACATATGGTAAACAACAATTTACATAGTTTGACTTACACTTTCCTTAGTGGAAACCACATTTAGTAATAATTTACGAAATCACTTATAGATTGCATAAAGGAGTCCAACTTTGCATAATATGCTTTTCTCCCCTTGCATCCAATATAGTCATCATATCCAACAATTTCCCTCTAATTGTATTCCCTAGTGTCGCACTAATGGCAGGGGAGTCCAATATTGTGCAAATGAATATGTATTACATGCATTTTATCATTATGGTGGTTGACTTATTAGTCAAAACTGATGCTGTCCAAGTCTAGTCTGGTCCTGATATTGACAACTTAAATGTAGCAAATCCACAACTTATACCAGGAATTTTTAGAACTGTTTTATGGTTAGACTATCTAGTTATTCTTTCAATACAGGTTTATTATTACTGCCCCATCCAGCTTGCATGCACTAACTCGATTGGAATGCCCTGCCCATGCAAATTATTACTAAATGCTCATTATTTGTGTATTGCACTGGTATTATACTGCATTGATAAGCTAGATAATTGTTATGCATCTTTCTCCCTCTAGGCAAGTCAAAATTGTACCTGTCCAAGTCTAGGCTAGTCCTGATATGGAGAACTTATATCTACCACATTCCACAACTTATGCCATGAATTTTTACAACTGTTTTATGGTTAGACTATCTAGTTATTCTTCCAATACAGGTTTATTATTGCTGCCCCATCCAGCTTGCATGCACTAACTCGATTGGAATGCATCTGTCTCCCTTTGGGGCAGCCTTTTTTTCCAACTTTGATGCACCAAACAGCCATGATAAGGATGGATGTTGATAGCCATATTGTCCAACCCACTACTTTGTCCACATTACTAAAGGTCTCTACACAATTCACATATGACTAACAATCAGCAGTTAGTCATGCATGCCCAAACAAAATAAACATGCTCGTTAAGCTGTATGGTTAGTCTTCAGATGCAGCTCAGAAATTGCACATGATTAGTATACTATTGTACAACACATGCACAAGTTCTCTACTTACTGTCAACTTCGACCAGCTACCTTTTAGCTACAACAGCATTTTGTCGTGTCTACAATGCAAACCTTTTTTGCGCCTGCAGTAATAGCACACACATCCATCACATGGTTAGTGAATACTGCGTTATGATTTTTGGGGCTGGAAGCAAGTCAAAATATCCAGGAAAATAATATAATGCATGTAAATGAAGTCCAACTAAGACAACTTACTACTCTTGGGACCCCAAGCACCACTTAAAGCGCCCTGCACAAGAATATCAACATTACACCCCAGCCAAGAAAAAATTGATGTGGGTCAAGATAAAGATGTAGATATTTAGAGCCTCTCATAAATAAATAGAGCTTAATTGGTAAATCTATATAATTTGACAATAATGGCCATAGTAGACTACATGAAATTGATACTTGTGTTTACCTTTTATCCATTCACAGTAGGTGGTCTATTCCGACACTAAATCTTCATCCGTGGAGAAATCTTCCTCATCTGAATATTCTGCATCGCCATCACCATCTTCTGAACTTGAAGGAACCACCTCATCATCGATGGAATCTATGGTATTCTCACCGTGACGGCCCGTATGCACACCTTCTGGTGCATCAATACTTATAGGTTCTATATCAGTCATACTTAGTGGAGTTGTAACTGGATCATCATCACAATGTAATTGAGCATACTCATATGATGGCCCATCTTCTTGATAGGCATCATCGTCACTTGATTCACCCTCAATGTCATCTAATGCCCTCGGCCTTGGTGGGATGTCATACACATTCCTATTTGTGAACTTCTGAACAACATACCCATTACCTTTCAACCGTAAATCTTTTACGTAAAAACATTGGGAAGCTTGGCATGCCAACACAAATGGCTCATCCTTATACCAAGTCCTTGCCATGTTGACACTAGTCATATGGACATCCACTCGAACCTCGTCTTTGATCACCGACGTCAAACCAATCACAACTGAACAAGTACACGTGACGCCCTCCCATATAGCACAACTCAAGGATTTCATTCAAAACACCATAGAAGTCAAGATTATTAGTCAACTTTTCACTCGTTACAACCACTCCTGAATTTTGTGTCCGTCGCCACGGTTCACGCTGCGTCGTATGGAACCTTTTCCCATTTATAATGCAAGCAGAATATGCTCCAACCCAACAGTTGGGACCGCAGGCTAATGCATATAAATCTGCTAACACATCAAGTGAATATGGTTAAGGCCACAAGGTGTTAGGCTGCTCCCCATTAGTAGGGGAAACTTTCTAAGTAGACTGAGATTATGCACTTACATGTTTCTTGAACCAAGTTGGAAACTCATTTTTGTGTGTGCGATCAAATGAATTTGGTGTATGCAACTTACACTTCTTGTAGTGCTCGCTGCACACAAAACACAAAAGCCGAAGCCATGTATGTAAAAACGACGGGAACATAACACATGATAGGGACAACCCGAATGAGAGTTTATAAGTAAATGTAACTGAGATATCAGGGATGCATACTCTATGTAGGGTTCAATCTCTACGCAGTTGTTAAGCACGTACCATTGTGCTGAGATAAAGAGTTTGTCATCTAATTTGACAATGGATGCTATACCCAAGGGACGAACATGTTGATTGAAAACCGAGAATCCATCTATGGTGTCCTCTTCTCCGCCATCAATGTTGCGATCCACTCGATTGAACTTCATCTCAACATCTTCGAGGTACAATGAGAAAAATGTCAAGCATTCGATGTGAATCTATGCTTCTGCTATTGAACCTTCTGGGCGTGCTTTATTCTTGACATACTGCTTGAATTTGCCAAGATATCTCTCAAATAGATACATCCATCTATATTGTACTGGACTCCCAAGTATCGCCTCACGGGGTAGATGAACAGCTAAGTGGATCATGACATCAAAAAATGATGGAGGGAATATCGTCTCCAACTTACATAGAATGATGATGATATCACTTTGAAGCTGGGCTAGACAATTTATATCAAGTGTTCATGCACACAACTCTTTGAAAAACCTGCTGAGTTCTGTCAAAGCCAAGGCAAGGTCAGTATGTAAGAACCCCCCAACTGCGATAGGAAGTAGTCGTTGCATAAAAACATGGCAATCATGACTTTTTAACCCTGTTATTTTGCAATCATGTACGGAAACACAACGGGCGATATTGGAAGCAAACCCATCGGGGAACTTAACCTCGGCCAGCCATTCACAAAGTTTATTCCATTCTACTCCATGTAATGTGCACATTGCATGTGGCATCCTAAGCCGCTCACCTTCACGCCTCAAATGTAATTCCTTACGCATACCCAAAATCTCTAGGTCATGCCGTGCATTGATGTTATCTTTGGCTTTGCTAGGAATGTTCAGTAAAGTACTGAAGATGTTATAAAAAATGTTCCTATCAATATGCATAACATCCAGATTATGCCTTATCAAAAGGGTTGGCCAATAAGGTAACTTGAAGAATATGCTATTTTTCGTCCAGTTCAACTCTTCCGCAGTGCATTTTCTCTTCCTATGGGATTTACCAAATTGTACATCCCCAAGCACCCTTGGTGGAATGCGGTGATCAGCTTTACCATTGAACAAGGCTTTTCTGGTTTGCCAAATGTGGTCTGGCGGTAACCATCACCGGTGTCCCATATAACACTGTTTACGACCAAACTTCAACCAACATGACTCTCTACCGGCATTACAAGTTGGACATGCCAATTTTCCTTTAGTTGACCAGCCAGAGATATTACCGTAGGCAGGAAAGTCATTTATTGTCCAGATTAAGGCATCATGCAACCTGAATGTTTCCTTAGTGGAGGCATCATATGTAGGCACCCCATGTTCCCAAAGTTCTAGCAATTCATCAACCAACAGCTGCAAGTAAACATCAATGTCATTTCCTGGTGATTTAGGACCAGGAATAATTAGGGATGTCATGAAGAATTGGTCTTTCATGCATAACCATGGAGGCAAGTTATACGACACGAGGATCATTGGCCAAATGCTATAAGGTTTTGCCAAATTGTTGAAGGGATTGAAACCGTCACTTGCCAGGCCAAGCCTAACATTTCGAGCGTCACTAGCAAACCAACTATGGTCTTGATCAAATGTCTTCCAACACTCAGAGTCCACAGGATACCTCATAATGGTATTAGTTGTGGGTCGTTGGTCTTTATGCCACCGCATATCAGCGGATATCTTTGCAGACATATATAACCGTTGAAGTCTTGGCACCAACGGGAAATGACGTAACACCTTTTGAGGTATAACTCGTCTCCCATTTGTATTTGACATCCACCTCAAAGCATTATAGATAGGGCAGTTAGTCTTATCAGTATTTTCCTTCCAGAATAATATAGTCGTTTCGGCATGCATGAATTCTGTGGTACTTGAACCCTAACCCTCGCTCCAATGACCGTGCCTCTTCATACGATGATGGCAAAGCTGCATCAGGAAAGGCAGCCTGCAACAAGTTAAGCAACATATCAAATGACTTAATTGACCAACCACCATGGGATTTAATGTGTAGCAACTTGACAACGAAGGAGAGTTTGCTGAATTTTGTACACCCGGTAAAAAGTGGACGTCGAGCATCCTCTAGTAGCCGTTCAAAAGAAGGTAAACATGAAGTTTCAGGTACCGAGGGGGTTGAAGGCATCAGAATAGTGTCATCCTGGCTATGTTGAGGGACATCATGGAATGTTCCTGCCCATATGTCATCTAACATATTGTCCATGTCATTGATGTATTCGTCCTCATCACTAAGATCTAGATCGGAATCGACATCATTCACTGGGTGAGTTTCCTCCTCGCCATGAAATATCCATTGGGTGTAAGTAGGATTGAAGCCTTTTATGAACAGGTGAGTCTCCACCTCTCTGAAAGGCAACCATAGATTATTACAGCATAATCGACAAGGAAACCGGATTCTGTCTCTTCCCATAGCATGGCTTCGTGCTAGTGTAAGGAATTGGTTAACCCCTTCGGCATATGCAAGGTCTTGAAGTCTATGAGGCAAGTTCATCCAACTTTTGTCCATCTAAAAAGGTTTATAGCTGATATTAGTTAATCAGAAATTTTGCACTTAAATAGAGGGGAAAGTTTACAGATGAGAACGGAGGCCATGCAATAGACTCATGCACAATGGTTGAAGTTAGTTGCAGGAGGATGTATAATGAGTGAGTGGAAAGCATTGCCAGACTGGTGTTGGCATGTTGTTGGTGTCTGTGGACAATTGACAAAATGTCAATCAAGAATGTAGTTCAGATAAGGCAATGAAGCACTGATTATGAGTGGCTGTGATCGCCTTAACATTGTGAAATATAAGATAAACATACGCATTAGAATCAACTAGCCAATAGTAAATTGATGCAGCAAAATACTGCGTCAATTTACTAAAAATAGTCAATATTTCAGTTCATACGTTGTAGTTGAACTGAAATCTAATACAGAAAGATTGGAGTGCACAAGACCATATTTTGAGTAGGAGCATCACGTCGCCTACAGTCGAAAGTGATAGTATGCAAACCCCCTTAAACTTTTTCTAAGGGGGAAGGCAATTGGATAACAAGGTCAAAATGATTATTCTGCTGTACGTAGAATAATTAGGGACATAGAAAACAAATTTATTATACCATTTAAAAGAAAGAATGACAATGCAAGTGCAAGAATAAATGATCTCAATGGGGTTCCTCCTATCGTACCTAGATTGACAATATACACCAGTTTGAGGGGGGTAAATATTTTCATACTACTGTGCGTGCAATGAGAGGATGTGTCTTTCTTCACAATATGGCATAAGTATTTAGAGTATTTTCCAAAGCAAACAACAAAGACATGGAGTACATATAAACTTGTGGTTGAATGTAGCTAGTCCACGGGACAATAGATGGTTCAGGTTCATATGGCCAAGTAGAGACCAATTTGGATTATATATGATGGACTAGTGAACTATAAGCCGATTGAAGGGTAATCTATATGCTTATACAACTCAACGTCCAATGCGTGTGTTGTATTTTGTACTGATGCTGAGATAATATCCAATTGGCAGCCGTGGGTATTATTAGTAATATACTCATCTAAAGAACAATTAATTTGGTAGCAAAATGCTTTTGTTCTTAGAGTAGACAGTGTATCCTGGTTTGTAACAAACCAGCAAACATAAGCAAAGGTTTGTTTATGTTGACGTTTTTACTTGTTTAACATTTTTAAACAAGTATGGCATTTTAGAAGTTTATTTGTCTGATTAAAAGACTATAGCAGCCATGATATGGACTTTATCTCATTCGATTCGCGACAAAATTTACAAAGCCAATAAACTTTATATCAGCAATGCTACGTTGATGCACTATGAAAAAAATAGAATTTTGTGGAGATATATCAGTTTTCATAAGTCGGAACATTTACAGTGTTCATTACTCATCCAGAGGTCCGATTTGAAGCTATGGTGTGTCTCTCGAGCATGTAGATATATATATACATATATATATGTGTGTGTGTGTGTGCTTGAGAGAAAATACCCACAAATTAGATCACCACACAAAGGGCAAATATATAAACAAAATAAATAAATAATTATACAAGTTAAACAAGAATAACTTGCTGAAAATAGTGATTAAACTATCATACTGGCAGGAAATGGTTATCACAAAATAAATACCCCTTGGGGTATATACCCAAAAAGGACATGCCGAAGTTTCACGATTTTAAAGGCTGATGTACATTATAATTAGTAACAGGAATGCAGAGGCACCAACGTGCACTACAGTTTGAGTCAACTGGAACTCACACTGAGGATATGTTCTGGACTGAATGCTTGGAAATTGGCGTCCAGATTAGGATAGGAAAACCCAACTAGATTTCTTTCGAATCGGGAATGGCAAGTTTGGCAATAAGGGGGAGGAGGCCTGCTGCGTAACAAGTATAGTTTTGGGAACTTATTGCTCTGTTAGTTTCAGGAAAACATACTCAAATGGTGCATCTAATTATTGAAACTGGTAGAAGATGGAAAGGAAATTGAAGGGAAGATGCCATCGTTGACCTGTTTAATGGAGGCGATGGGACGTCCAATGTAGGAATATAAAGGATTGAGGCAGTTGAGCTCAAAAATAGACATAATGGCAGGGGGACTATATTTTAATCGTATGGGGATTTAGTGCTTAAAACAAAAAAAAAGTACAGAGGTGATGAGTGGCATATTATATTTGGAATTCTGAGTAGTGTTTATTCATGTGAATTGTTCTGGGGTGTTTTATCATATTGCCGTAAAATTTATGTTCGGTTGTAGAGACATCAATACCTTTGATGTACAACTTCGAGATGACATGAATGATTCAATGGAGGTATATTAATTTTCAACAGCTGAATTAAATAAAAAAGCACCCAAAAACTAGGACGTGCCACCTTTGTCATAATCGTATGTCATTAATTGGTCAAATATCAATCTTCTTCGAAACTTGGACTGTGCTATTTTCTTAGATACAGACACATGCACGATCACTGTCGTTTGCGTGGTTGTGAATAACATTTTGTTCGATCGGTATATTAATGCACTAAAAGAAATTGTCAAGCACTACTTTTGGACTATTTTCCATGTAAAACTTTGGCAATTAGACAAAAAAGTCTTTGATTATATCCACTTGTGCTCTTGTCCCTACCCTGCATCATGTGTACGTACATGACTATATTAATTCGAATAAACAATAATACATGAAAGTTAAGCGGATAATTATAACCGATCGAGATATATATATATATAGGAAACAACAAGGGGACATGACTTGGATAACGTAGATATGTTAGTTAATAGAAGTAGCTCTACTGTTGTATAATCTTGTTATGGCTAAGTTTTCTTTTCTCTTTTAAGAATATTTACAGCGACATTAAGCCTACATAGACAATCATAAACTAAACTTGAGTGATGTCTTGTTATTCTAGATGGATCGACATCTAACGTTAAATTTAATATTAAAATGCAAGTAGGTAGTTAGAAAAGTATGATTAGATCATCTGTACCCTTCACACAGTTTACAAAAATCATAAATTGATTTAAGCTAGTATGTTTCTTGTTTGATCCCTAGTACTTCCCTGAACATATAGCTTCAGAATCTACATATATATATAAATTTTATATATATTCTGCGAAGAAAATTGGTTATATATGCACATAGAAATACGTTTTATGATAAATCATTTATATTAGTTTTTCTGAGTAGTGTTAATAATTTGTTAAAGTGGAGGGCCAGGGTCGTGTGAATATCTCAATTGTCTGTTTTCCCTCTAATTAAGACTAGGTCATTTTGTTAGACCTGTCTGTTTGTGATCTGCAGAAGACAAACTCAACTCAATAGCAACTAGCAACCCAACTCTACAAACCCAGGCCTGAATCATTACATCACAAGAATTTTACAAAGGGTGAACTCTAATGACGTTATAGTTTGATAATTTACTTCTTGCAGGAAACAATTCATGGATGCATGGAGAGTATTAGCAATATATAGGGCATCAATATTCAATGTTGAATTTCGAGGAAAAATTACCTTAATGTAGGATCTAATTAACTGTCCTATTCAGCTTTATAGCTCCTCTTTCAAATCGAGCTGTTGGCTAATGGTGGGTTCCTTCTTCCAAGTATGGATTCTCACAATATTTGAAGGATAGTTGTGCCGAATAGAGTGTAATTAAGATAACAGCAGCAATTTGGAGAAACAAACCCATAAATCCTAAGAATTATTTACAGATTAAAGGTGGAAGGAAGGACATAGGGATGGAGATTTTCTTATACCTAACTTATGATTCGGGGCACAAACCATCAAGGTCCTGCTTGGTAGGAGTCGTCTTCGATTTGTGAAGGGAACAACGAAACGAAAAAACAGAGGGAGGAGGAGGATGGTGGGAAGCAACGGGAGAATGAGCAGTACGGAAAACCACGAGGGGAAAAATAAAATCGTGTTTAAGATTTATTACGACGTTTTTTAAAAAAATCGCCGTAATAAAGGGTTAAACGCGAAGAAAATAGTCGACGGTATAGATCTCAGACCATTGCGCCAAAATATTTCGCCATAATAAATACAAATGTTGTTGCAACTAGAGCAGATCACTGTTCACTCGCACTATGTTCATGTCTCAGCGTAGTTATTCAACGGCGACTTCAAATCTGATGCAAAAAAGAACTTATTGCGTTGTTTTTTTTTCAACAAATGTAAAAAAGCTGGGAAAGGTCTATTTTGTTGTAGTGTATAGAGAAGACGCACGATGCTTGACGAAATTGGCCCTTCTCGACTATCAAACTGAGCTAAACCCTAATGTGCACATATCTTCATGTATATCTGAAAAATCAAGGACTTCAGATAAAAGAATATATTTGGAAATTCAACGATTTAACATATTAAATATACTAAATGAATATCAATGCTTGACTTATCAAAGTGGGCATCAAGAGGTTAGTTTTTTTTACTTTTTGAATTTTTTTTCTTTTAGTAGGATATGATGATTTGGGACTAAACCTAGTGAAGATTGGAAAATTCGTTCTTACTTGATGTCACCTAGGATTTAAATCTCATGACCCTAGATTTCAATTTTAGGACTATTAAGAATGAGGGATATTTTTGGGATCCAAGGTAAAAGATAATAGATATAGTGGTTCTATAAATAGTTATTGAGGAAGTGATGGTGAGTTTATTAGAGTGTGCAAATGAAGCTTCGCATGATGGGTTGAAAGTAACCCATCGTGAGAGTTTAAAAATTATCATGTACACTTAGGGGGTCATGTAAACTTGGTTGAAAGTAAACTTCGTGAGAGTTTAAAAATTATCATGTACACTTAGGGGGTCAGGACAAGAATTTGGTGAAATTATTACAAGACTTTTAATCAAGCCCGCTGTGGAGGTTTACACTTTGAATTGAATTGGACACTGAAGTGCATGATAATCGATATAATTTGAGGCAACAGACGAAAATTTCAATGACTTAGAATCTTGGAATATTTGTTTCAACATAATGATGGTGTAGATACAATAGGAATGGAATGGATGTGATAGATAATTATTTTAGACTTTACTTTAAGTGCTACAAATTCCAAGGATGAAATTATTTGTAAGGTGGGTAAGTATTATACTTTTTTTCAAAGAGCCGGTAGTGTTATACTTCACCATATTATACTATATATAAGTTGGTTTTAGCTTTTCATTACCTTTCTCCTTGGATAATTTTATTGCTAGTTTAAATGTCAGCATGACCTACTTCATCATAATTATAAATGAAAATAAACAAGAAAAGATTGTAGAATATGAAATTTATGAACTAAATAACATTTATTTAGTTTTAAATATGTCCGCCATTATAATAATTTTTAATAACAATACTAAAGGTATAAATGACAATACTGGGTAATTGAAAAACAATGATGGATGAATATTATTAGGCCAGTACTGGTTAGACAGGTTGTTGCATCTTTAGTTATGTGTGATCAATGACATTGTGGCTAGCTTTGGCATGTGATTTTTGAGTTTGTCGTGAACGGCAATATAGTCGGTAGGCTATATGATGGCTTTATCTATAGGCATGCTCTTGTCCCTACATGTTCTTGATGAATGGATGATGTTAGCCCCTTCTGTTGTGTTATATGAAGTACCTACATTTCTATTGTGTTATATATGTGAGCTAAGTTTTTTTTTTTTTGTTTAAACCGATGCATTGAGTAAACATCTTAGCATGCTAAATTAGTAGGGGTAAAATAAAATTTTAACGAGGTGCAAATTGTCTACTACACACTCTCAGCTGAAACAATAAAAAAGTTTAACAAAATAAAAAAACAAATCCACACTATTTGCGATGATCAAATGTCGCTAGAAATTGAAATTTGCGTCTTTGCATTTGATGGCGAACAAACTTGTTGCCAAAAATACAAATTCTGGCGATTACAATATCCCCAAACAAGGGTCATCGAAAACCTATCAATTGTGGCGATAGTGTGTGGCCACATTTTTTTATTTGCGTCAACTTAGAACATTTTTCTCTTCCAAATAATATTGCAAGTTATAGCAGCGAATTTGCGTCGCCGAAATTGCTTATCGCGAAGATAAAATTTGTCGTCAGGAATGCAGATAAATTATCCATTCAATTGTGGCGGGCAACAACCGTCGTAATAGATTAATGCGTTGCGGCGAGGACTCCGAGTTCTTAAACCACTTTTACGGCGGTAATTAAATATTTTTACAGCAGCATAAACCGCCATAAAAAATCAATTTGTTGCGTCTCGGTTGATTTCTAGGGTCAACTTCTCAATTAAGTCAGTTTAATTGCTGCAATATGGTGGCAGAATGATATAGATGCAATTGGTTATTTGAGACTGAAATTTTATTTTTGGGGCGATTGATTTCACCGGGAATGACAATATTCCTTGTAGTGTTAATTTGCAAAATTAATATATGAATTTCAGAAAATTTACAATTCAATACCTCCATTAATTTTACAATTAGAACTTTAATAGCGTGATTGACACGTGGCATTCATACGTCATATGCGAGTCTCTAATTGGCCAATATGGTATCAATATCCACGTTAACCAATTAGAGAATGACGTATGGCCTGTTGGTAATTTGGTAATGGAAAATTGATTAAAGTACCTATTTGAAAATTTCTTGAAATTCATATATCAATGTTATAAAAATTAAAAAAACGGATGCCTCGAATTGCAAAAAGTGAAAACTCACGTATTGATTTTGCAATTAATCTTAAAATATTTATTTATCTGTCAACGTAACTGTTTAGAGGCCACCTCTACGTTGGCGTCCCGACCTCCGATTTTCTTAAGGAAAAAAAAAGAGTGTTTAGAGGCCACCTATGTAAATTATTTAAGGAAACGAAGAAGAGCTACTCACGTGGCCAAGGGGGTAGATGCAATGTTGGGATTGGGATTGAGGAAGATAATATAATTTTTAATTATAAGGCTTTGTATAAAGAAGTTTTATTAATGAAAAGTTGTTTAATGTTTAACAAAATACACTAAAGCACATTTAAATAATTAACGATAATTTTCAGATTTATCTATATTTCTGATTTTCAACCAAAAAGAAACTTCAATTTAGTAAATTTTAAAAATTAATTTAGCGTATATAGTACCACAACTTTATCACCTTCTTTTGCAAGAGGGATGGATCCAGAAAGTGTATCTATTATTTGTATCAATCAATTTTTTTCTTTTTTTAGTAGTTGTATTTGGTTATTTAAAAAAATAAATAAACACATAAAAAATGCTTAAAAAAAACAACGAAAAGCAAACTAATACTTTGTTTTAACAATGTGTACATGAAAGTGTCTGTAAACTTTGTCAGTGGTTGTAACAGTACCATCCTTCATCTTCTCGTTACTGAGGGATGGCTTGGATTTGCTCCCTTGGCCATGGGGTGCCTTTTCTCATTTATTTAATTATTATTATTTTATTAAATTTAGTTTTAAGCATATCTTCCGTCCACAAATTACACTCTAGGTGAAGACTAAAATTCTAAGTTCTCTCTATCCTTTTGAGTTTGTATTTTTTTAATAAATCAAAAAGATCATATGAGCAGTAAGTTCCAGATGCTCCAATAGCATTAATATTTTCTTTATCATTATGCCCTCCATTAATTTGAAACATTAATAAACCGGAACCAAATTAAAGAAATCTTTTTTAAAATAAATAAAAAACTTAACACCTAATTATTAAAAAATGCTAAAAATAAATTTGAACCATTTAAGCAAGAGTAGAAGAGATTAAATTTCATTGAATGCATCCACACTACGTAGGATATATAGATGGTTCATATATAGACATGAATGACCTCAGAAACTTAATCCGGCCTTATTTAATTGTAATCCAAAAGTAGAGATACTAATTATACTGTCTTTCATTACTTATTACTTACATGGAGAAAGAAGGATATGGAACTTATACTTACTTGCTTTATTGCTCAACCTGCGCAGATGATTGTTTCTTCGGCTGAATCGAAAAAGCCTGAAGGACAGATTATAAAGATGCAACCTTATAATGCACCACATAAAGGGGATGTTGACTTAGACGTGGAATCTGCTAGCCTAGTCAGCTTTGTGACATATAAATATTCCCGAGGACAGCTCTAACTCTAAGATGCAGTAAAGTGTAAACAAATATACAATAAAATATTTTCTTTTTAAATTTTGTTTAATATTTTCTTTACTTTGGTATATTTAAATTAAAAAACAATAGTTTATTGTATAACTGTAAAATGATTGTGAGAGGAAATTACTCTATTTAAGATGTTAGAATTAAAAAATTATATATATATATATATATATTCATGTTTATGTATTAGGAATATAGGTACTTCAATATTGTTTTAAATGACTTGCGCTTAGGGAATTATTTGTGCAGTTAATTATAGGATGCGTAAATTCCGTAAATTCTATAATCTTTCACAGGTTAATTTTTCTCTTTAAAAGATTTGCATTCTGAAAACTTAATGACTTCTAGTTTTAAATAAAAACTAGTAACTTGATTATAAGTTAGAGCCTTGAATACGAAAGGAAAATTAACTAATTATTTCATCTTGATGGGAGTTTCAAATCGGAAATTTGGTCAGCTGGGAAATGAGTCTCTTACAAGTGTGAGTAAAGAACCGGATTAAAAACATCCATAATTTTAATAAGATGGTTTAGCTGTGTTTACATTCATCGTGGCAGGTTGTAATAAGAGAATATACATGAGGAGGGGAATTGGCCAAGTTGGTTAGGTGGAGTTTGACTTGATCAACGCGATTTTAACTAGTTAATTAACTAATTCCCATTTTAATATATAGATGATGATGCTACAATTATATTATACACATCACTTGCAATTATGATAATTTTTATTAGCGAATTATCATAATCGGTTAGGTAGAGTTCTTTGATTATTATTATTATTATTGTTAACGTCTTGTTTTGCACATATTGGGCTTAGCTCCAATAACTCAGGTATTTCGAAATGGGTCTGCAAAAGATGGAGAATGATGCAACTAGAAGAGAGTAGCTTTTGGGCCGGGAAACCTTTGATCCCAAAGTTAGTAAGTATTCTTGGAAGTTTGTAAATAAGTAAAAGAGTTTAGATATCATAGAGCCTCTTTCATACCTGAAGCTGGCTATTTATACCACGCGTTGGAGGGTGCAGATCGTCTTTATCTCCACAAAGTTCATGCCTTCCCTTCTGTTTATGCTATCAGAGTCATTTAATGTGGTGTGGCTCTGCGACAACACAAACAATGTGGCGTGTAGCTCTGTAGTGGCGTTATTAATGCGACGTGGTTTCCTGTCTTTCCGTTTATACCACAATTGGAGCCCCATTGAAACCTTATAAAGAACAATAACTTATCCATCCCAAGCAATGTGGGATCCCATACACCACCTATCCTTATCTTTATCATATGGGTTATCACAATCTACCCTCCTTAAATTCTCAACGTCCTCATTGGACCAATTTGTCATAGGTGGCACGACTCAAGTCTCACATTTCTGGTTGGGATAGGCTTTGATACCATTGCACATTTCTAGTTATGGATACACAAGCCTGATTGAGTAGTTTGACCTTGGGATCGTCATTGAAAGACTGAGTAAAGGCTGCCCAAACTGATGATTCAGACTTGGTGAAGATCAGAGGAGAGGTTCAGGAAGACAAAAGGCCTGAATTTACCGTATCTGAGGATGGCACCTTACGATTAAAGGGAAGAATATGTGTTCCAAATGTTAAGGAAATTAGAGAGGTAATCTTAAGAGAGGCTCACCGCTCACTCTATACCATTCACCCAGGTAGCACTAAGATGTATAGAGATTTAAAGCAACAGTTGTGGTGGAGCAGCATGAAACGCGAGATAGCTAGCTAGGTGGCTCAATGTTTAACTTGCCAGCAGGTCAAGGCAGAGCATTAGAGGCCTTCTGGGTTACTACACCCACTCCCTATACCTGTTTGGACGTGGGATGAAATTGGTATGGATTTTGTGTCAGGCTTTCCTAAAGCACAAGGACATCAAGATGCAGTTTGGGTAATCGTCAACAGGTTGCCAAAAGCAGCTCACTTCATTCCGATTCAGATGACGTATTCTACAGATAGGTTGGCAGAACTTTATGTACGCGAAATCATCAGACTGCACGGAATCCCCTCTAAGATTGTGTCGAACAGGGACACCCATTTCACTTCAACATTTTGGAGGCGCGTACAAAAAGGGTTAGGTACAGAGTTGACTTATAGTACAGCCTTCCAACCCAGACAGATGGACAGTCAGAGAAGACAGTATAGATATTGGAGGACATGCTTAGAGCCTGCGTAATGAACTTCAAGGGCAGTTGGATTAAATACTTACCTTTGATCAAATTTGTATAAAATAATAGTTACCAAGAAAGCATTCAGGCGGCACCATATGAAGTTCTTTACTGCCGCAAGTGCCGGTCAACCCTCTAATGGGACGAATTGGGAGAACGTAGAATCCTTGGATAGGAGATTATTCAATATATGCATGAGAAGATAGTGGTCATTCGGAAGAAGCTCGCTATTGCACAAGAGTGATAGAAAACGTATGCGAATCAAAGACGTCGAGAGTTGCAATTTGAAGCAGGAAACAAAGTATTATTGAAAGTGGCACCGATGAAGGGAATTATGCAGTTCGGTCAGAAAGGCAAGCTGAGTCCGAGATATTTAGGCCCTTTTGATGTACTAGAAAGGATTGGAGCTGCAGCTTACAGGTTGGCCCTCCCACCACAATTGTCGGCTATTCACGATGTTTTCCATGTCTCTCTACTTCGAGAGTATGTTCTGGACCCTACACATGTACTAGAGTACGAGCCTCTCCAAGTCCGCGAGGATCTAATCTATGAGGAATTTCCAGTTGGGATTCTTGCACAAAAAGCTCAAGTATTCCGCAAGAAGACCATTCTGATGGTCAAGGTACTTTGGAGCAACCACACGGAAAAAGAGGCCACCTGGGAGCTAGAAGAGGACAAGAGGATCAAGTATCCATATTTATTCGATTGAGGTACGTTATCTCGAGGATGAGATTTCTTTTAAGGGGGGAGATTGTAACATACTTGTCCAAATTTAGGGCTTAAAGCTAGTATTTTATTTTATTATTGTATTTATTATTTTTATTATCATTTTAGGAAATATGCTATCAGATAAATTAAAACAGTGATTTTTTCCCTATAGAATCTTAGTATAGTTATCCAATAGTTTCCATATTAGATTAGTTTCCTAGTTTGAAACTACAACTCGACTCTTCAAAATCCTCTCAGAATCCATATCCTCGTAGGAATAATTTCCCAAGTGTAGCCAAATTCAAACCCTAGCATACCTACTGAGGACTCACGCCACTCCCCTCCTCATCGTCTATAAAACTCCACGAAAATCTTCTATTTTAAACACGCTGAAATACCTAAAGAAAGAACACTTTCGCATAAGCCTTATTCTTTGCCCAACCATCGCCAACGACCCTAGGACGTCGATGCACCACCCATGGTGCCAAAAACTACCAGCCAACCTAGCCCCATCGCACCCACTCCCTCAGGTAAGCCACTGCTGTCGCACTCACCCCTCCTCCCTTTCGACGATTTATGTTTCAAATCCATCTCTCTCTAAACTCTCTCTTTCTCTCTCTCGATGTCGCACCACCATAGGGACCCCCTTGTAGTGCCGCTGGAAACTCCCAGCCACCTAGAGTCGTCGTCGTAGCTAATCCCCCTCGGTGAGCATCGCACAGCCTCCCCTCTCATAAGCATGTCTTCTCTCTTTATTTCTTTTGTTTCAGTTTCCCAAAATACCCTTTCTATTAGGCTAAGTTTATTGGGGTTGGGCCTAGTTGTAACTTAACTGGTTTTAAACCTGGTGGGCTTGATTTATTTTAGAAACTATAGTCATGGGTTAAGTGGGTTGGTTTCAAGTGGGCTTGGGGTTTAAACTGGGCTGATTGTGTTTACAGAGACTGATATTAAGTGGGTTGTTTTCTCTAATTGGGGCTAGGCTAATAATTAAGTAGACCAAAGTTTTTTACTTGAATAAATATATTAGTCATGGATTTATTTTTATAGTATGTATTTAAGGAATTTTAAAGTATGTTTTTACAGTATGCTATGAAGCTTATTATTTTAGTTAAGTTCCATTATACGTCTTTAATTACGTAGAATATTACGACACACTTTCCTAGGAAATTAGTAAAGTCTAGTACCTTGTATAGGTAGCGCGCTACGTGCTAAGAGGTAAATAGTATGATCATATAGATGCATGCGTACTGTGAATATTATTGTTATGTATGAAAATATGATGTGCTTATGATGGTTATCTACGCTACACTAAGAGACAAGTCAAGGTTAGATTCCTTTCAAGATCTTTGATGAAATATGAGATTATACTTGAATGAATGAATTTGTTGTTGGATTGATTGAATGTTACTAAAATCATATGAAAGCCATGAGATGTTCATGTAGTAATTCAAGTCAAGTATGCCATGTAATAGAATAGCCAGATTATGCAAGCCATGTTCATGTAATACTTAAATTATGTATGCCATGTTCATGTGGTACTTAGATCATGTATGCTATGGAATGTCATAAAATGTTCAGATCATTTTATGTTATATAATGTAATGATATGTCATGTAAAAGAAAATGCCATGTTATGCTCTGCCATGTACAAGAATATGTCATGCTATGTTATGTCATGAACAAGAATATGCCATGTTAAGAAAATTTCATGAGGCCTAATTAATTCTCATGCATTAAGAAAGAAGAGGAGATTTAAAGATAGTGTCACAGGCTCAAGCGTGGTTAACCACAAGTTAAGTGAAACACGGACCCAAGCGTGTTTCACTCCATGTTATTCAGTTAAGTGAAATACAGACCCAAGCGTGTTTCACTCCATGTTATTCAGTTAAGTGAAACACGGACCCAAACGTGTTTCACTCCATGTTATTCAGTTAAGTGAAACACATACTCAAGCGTGTTTCACTACATGTTAAGTCAAGTATTATGTATTCACGTTACATGCATATGCTTGCCATGAGTATGTATGTATGTAAAGTTTTTAGAAAGTTATGATTGTTAATCTGTGATGCTGTATGCATGTGGTAAAGAGTCATCAGAAATTAAGTCTATGTTAGGCTAAACTATATAGTATGATGTGCTACTTATTGAGTAATCGACTCAATTGTGTTTGTCTTCCTATTTTCTTCTATGTCTAGTTTTTACAAATGGTGATTATGATGACGCAGAGCTGGATGGCCAGGAGTAGATCTAATACAAAGATTTAGAAAGAAATAAGTGATATTCACACAAGAACTATAATTCTTTTATGTCATTCGTAGGATTGGTTTATGATCTTTCATTTTACCTTCAGTTTCGAAACAATTATGTTCATTTCAGTTTTTGATGCTTTTCAATAAACGAGGTAATTCAGGATATGAATCTCTTTACTGGGCATTATGTTATAAATGGTAGTAACATCTCTATTCTATGGGAACAGGGGGTTACACTTGGTATCAGAGCCCAGGTTGAGAGATTTTGTAGAATTTTTAAAAGAAAGAATTATAGGATAGGAAACACCTAGGATGACTCCCGGCTTGCTCAAAGTTCAAGAGAGGTTATTTACTATTATGCTAATATGTAATATGTTAATATGCAACATTTTAAAAACATCAATGAACTTAGAAAATTGTTTCTCTAGCTTATTTCTCTGAAGTCTTTGAGGAAAAGGTATAGGAGGAACATAAGGAGAAGTAAGAGAAGAAGACTCGGGAGGATTTCTCGATTTTTTCACTGTTGGGCTTGGAACAGGGGTGGCCGTTGCAACCTTGGATGTGGGCACTGTGGCTCTCACAGTCAGCTTCTCTTTTCTAGAATTTTTCTTTTCCTCTTGTACGTTAAACTCCCTTCCAATTCTTAAAGTAATGGCAATCACTTGCTCGTTTTCGTGGTGCTTAGAAGTGATCCTTGAGGCCTTTCGGACATTAATTTTGCTAGTTGGCCAACCAACCTTTCAATGCTCCGCATAGTGTTCTCTTTGTTCTTTAGAGAAATGTCATGATCTTGAAATCTAGCATCCACCTTGGCCATAAATTGTGCCATTACCTCCTCCATAGTTGGCTTCTTCTCTTGTTGTTGATTTTGAAAACCCGGTGGAGGATTGGTAACATTTTGGGAGTTGCTCCAAGAGAAATTTGGATGGTTTTTCCATCCTGGATTGTAAGTGTTGGAATAAAGATTGCTTTGTCGTTGGTAATTTGACACAAAGTTTGCTTGCTCCGAACTATTTTTGTTGAGTGGATTTCCCACTTGACAATCTACCCCCATATGATTTCCTGCACAAAATTCACAAATTGTATTAGTAGATTGAATGGAACTCACATTGACATTGTCTAATTTCTTAGATAAAGCTACAACTTGAGGAGCTAAAGCTGAAAAAGAATCAATTTCGTGAACTCTCTGGGTTCTTTTTGGTGTCACTCGATCCACTAGCCATTGGTAATTGTTGGCTACCATCTCCTCCACCAACTTATATGCGTGTTCCAGTGATTTCTTCCTCAAAGTCCCTCCCACTGCTGCATCAATCATTATACGTGTTGTAAGTTGCAAACCATTCTCGAAAGTTTGCGCTTGAATCCAAATAGGAAGTCCATGATGTGGACACTTTCTAAGCAATTTTTTATGCCTCTCCTGAGCTTCATAAAGTGACTCCATATCAAATTGGACAAAAGTGGTGATATCATTTCACATCTTCATAGTTTTGGCTGGGGGAAAGAACCTTACTAGAAAATTTTTAGCCAAATCATCCCATGTAGTTATGGTTAACGGTGGAAGTGAGTTTAACCATGCCTTTGGCTTGTCTCGGAGGGAGAATGAAAAGAGTCTCAATCTAACAGCATCATCAGAAACTCCGTTATGTTTAAAAGTATCACATAACTCTAGAAAATTAGCTATGTGAGTATTTGGATCATCAAGTGGCATGCCACTAAATTGCACTGTTGAAGCCACTATTTGAAGAATAGTTGGCTTTATCTCAAAGTTATTGGCTTGAATGGTAGGCCATCTAAAGCTAGAAGTAGCTCCGGCGACCAAGGGGACAACATAATCTCCCAAAGTCCTATTTTCAAGTTGATCTTCCATTATTTCGCTCTCAGTTGTGGAATCCTCTTTCTCCTTGTTCAAAGATGAAGGGTGCATTCAATTTTAGGGTCAAAAGGTACTAAATCCAAGTTTCGAGTACGTCTCATGCACAATTCGAGAATCCTGAAAAGAAAAAAAAAACAAATTAACAATCACTCAAGACTAAGAAAAAAATCAAACTAACTTAGAACTAGTTGGTATCAAGAGTAATAGAAAATAAATAGTCCCTGGCTACGGCGCCAAGAACTTGTTGTTGAATTTCGTAAGTGCACGAAATCGTACCAAGTAATATAGCGATAAAGAAAGATTTCGAACCCACGAGGACTATTTACCTATTAACTATTGAAATTGTTATAATTCTAAGTTATTTGAAAATAAAGAAAAGTAGTGGATTTTGAATTTGAAAAACAGCAACAAATTAAAGTAAAATAACAAATGAAAAATTGACCAAACACTTGAAAAGAAGAATATTTCACCCAAGAAGAAAACACTAAGGCATCTGACTCACCTAACCAATTCAATCACAAATCCTAACCATACAATCAATCAATTAACATCCTATTTGATGGAAAAATATTCTAACTTGTCTAAGATCCTCTCTCGAGTAGAAATAGAATTACCCAACATATGATAACCTGCAATATTTGTATGCGAAGTTAAAAATATTTGAGCACATTAAGATTAATAATATTTTACATAAAAGTCGCACAAATCACGTTGGCACATTCCTGTCTTTCATTCAATTCATGACACATATCATACGAAGCTAAACTACATGCATCATCTCTCGAATTAACATGCACAACAAATCATTCAACTATTGGCCAGATAATTGAAAGCTTTAAACTCAATGACGTATACTCAAAATGAATGATAAAATTATGATCACATTGAATAAGATTTAGAATTGTCATTGAGAGGGTACATCGTAGCCTTAGCAATAGAAATTAGTTCATAATAGAATCAAAACAAACCATAATAATTCTAGAATTCATAATAAAAATTATACATAAAGAAGATGAAAGAGTTAAGAAGGAAATTCTATGTAGATCGAGAATCTCAATCGACGTTGATGAACTCCAATTCTGTAGATTTTCGACCTCCTGCTTGATTAGCTGTTTACTCTCTAAAGATGATCGTAGTTTGTTGAAATTGTCAGACACTCCATTACCTTGAGATGCGGATCCTCCACTACCTACAAATGCCCACAACACCGACACAATACACATACATTAATAAGGAGGATGTTTATAGCTATAATTATGTTGTTTCCTTTTTCCCACTAGCTTGGTCTATATATATGTGCCGAATGCATTTGTACATAACACAAGAAATATTATATTAATTCCTCCACCTCTGTTTTTATTCTCTGCATCACTTACATCATGATATCAGAGCAATGAGTGAAGAAAACACAGATTCGACTCCATCCACCAACCCCCGTACCGAACCAAACATGTAAAGCCAAAACCCCCAAAATCATGAGAGTAATCCTCACCATCCCGCGAGTCCATATTTTACTGAACCTAGAGAAGGAGCATCCTCATTGCTAGTTCTAGAACTTTTGACTATCGAAAACTATGTTACCTGGGCAAGGACCATGCGACGTGGTCTGAACATCAAAAACAAATTTGGTTTTTTTTTTTTTTTTTTTTTTATCAAAGAGTGAGAAATCACCTGTCCAATAGTGATCCCCACCTAATTTTATTAATAAGCCCTCACTTGTGGAGGAGGAATACCGTGGTAACAAACATATGTACTTGGGCTTTACAACAATAAGAAAGACTAAGTAAGCCCCAAGCACCAGACACCAACTCAAAACTCAAACAAAAAACTAATAAGTGAACACAACCAAAAGAAAACACTAAAGGAATATTATGAAAATAAGAGAACTGACACTTAATCCTAAAAACAAATTTGGTTTCATTGATGGTAAAATCTCTAAACCTATTGATCTCTCAGACCCTTTTTTTACTCCATGGGAACACTGTAATGACATGATTATAGCCTGGATTCAACACTCTGTTAGTCTTGAGCATAGATCCACCATTGCACATGCTAACACTGTTGCCAATGTATGGCCTAATCTTTGTGAATGTTTTTCTATTCAAAATGCACCCAGAGTATTTCAGCTCAAAAAAGCTGCTTCAAGCTTAACCCAAGATGATGATTATGTGAGTGTCTACTACAACAAAATGAAAGGTTACTGGGTTGAGCTCAACATATATGAACCAATGCCCCTATGCACATGTGGCTCGGTCAAGACCTTGATAGATTATCATCATCGCAGCAGGGTCATGCAATTTCTAAGGGGCTTCAAGATTCTTATGACCATGTCCGAGCTCAAATCCTATGTAACACCCCGTATTTTAGTGTATTTTTACTGAATGAATTATTTTTATGGATTCAAAATTTATTCTCTTATTTTAAAATTAAATTGGGTTATTTTTAGGATTTTTAATTTGGTGAAAATTAATTTTTATGTGCTTTCTTAATATTTATTTATTGTTGTGCATTTAAATTACTTTTCACATTTAAATTAATTACTGTGGGATTTAATTATTTCAATTGACTTTACCATTACGTTTAAATTATTTTATTTAAGTTGTGGTTTTAAAATCGTTTCCGTTGGATCATTTTTGTGACCCAAGTTATGAGGATTGGACCTCATTTCTTTTCCCTCTATTTTTTCTTTTCCTTTTCTTCTTTTCTTTTTTTTTTTTCTTTTCTTTTTCTTCTCTCCTGGCTTTCCTCCCGCGCGACCAGCTCCCTCTCTCTCCTTCTCTCTCCTCCGCCCGTTTTCTTCTCTTCTACCCAGCACCACCGTGCGCCGCTTGTGGCCGACACCGCCCATCCCATCAGCTTCCCCACCGGCCGGCGATCACCCCCTCCATTTCCAGCTCCTCCATCGCCGCTGATAGCCGCCACGCACCACTACAAGCCGAGCCGCATTTTGAGCTCCAGCGCCGCCGTCACGCCACGACCGGCCACCATCTTCCTACCACTTCATCCCGGACCTCTTGGCAACCCAATGGACCCAACCCCAGCTCCGATCCGTCACCGGTGAAGCCCCACCAAGTCCATTTCCGATTTGCACATTTTTGGCCTAAAACCACCCCTTGCGCCGCCACCCACGGCAAACCACCACCACCATTGGCTTCACCGACCTCTCTAGGCCCTACCCTACCATTTTTGGGTCTTCATTTGTCTCCGTTGAAAAGTTGGTATTTGTGACCCACGGCCACAGTGTATTTTACACTGTGGTGTTGCTCAGACGTTGCCTTTTTCAACTTCGTGATCCTTCGGAAATTGCTATATTGCATTGTAAGTATTTCTCCAAAGAATTCTTGTGAATTTAATGTATTTTTGCACTAACACATTTCACTGTATTTAATCTGATAATTGGTTTTGCCGGACTGAGTCCGAGGAGTACGAGAGTCAGTTGGATTGGTGATTGGGTTGGTTGGTTGGATTTGATTGGTTTGAATATTGATGGTTGTGGATTTGTATTGGTACATGTACATCTCATTATTTCATGCATGATCATGTTTGTAAAGAAAACTGGGTTTTCGTGTAGTGCATTCATGCTCATGTGTGATTTGAGAAATTATGATTTTATGTGAGAGTATTTTTGGGTGCGTGTGTATCACGACCCCAAGCCGAGATGGGGCATTATCTCGGTGGAGCTCCTCTGGTTACTCGGGAGCGGAATAAACTGAGTAACGTCCCCTGGATTGTCGCTGGGCGACGATGGGATCGGACGAGAGATTCGTGCCGACTCCGTGGTCCTTCTGCTAGCGAGGACTAGAGGATGTCTGGCCATGTACGCGCTGGGCGCGGAACTAGGCATCGCTTGTGCGTAATGGGTGATCGGCCATGTACGCGCTGGGCGCGGAACTGAGCATCGCTACGAAGCCAGGACGTGCGGATGGTCCCTAGGGGAGGCCATGGTGCATAGGTTAATAAAGAATTAAATTGGCTATTTTCTGGGAAAATAGTGTGCATGGATTTTGTGTAAACCATTTTCTGGGAAAATGTTTTACGGATATTTGGGCCAATGAGATTTTGGCGTGTGTTGGAAATTTTCATTTTCGGGAAAAATGATGTTTTGAGAAAAATGCATATTTCATCATATGCATGCATGTTCGTTGCATTAAATGCATTTTATTTTCTGAGGATTGTTTGGGTCATACTTACCTGCGGTACTATTTTGTGGTAATGCAGATTTTGATGCAGATGAGGAGAAGGAGGGCGAGCCTGAGGAGACGGCTCCGCCCGAGGAGTGATTTGGGATCACTGGTTTTATTATTTTATTTTGCTTATTGTATTTTCGGGACATGTGTTAACTTTATTTTGGAAGACTGTATAACTACTTTTAAACCTCTACTGATGTTTAGTTGTATTTAAATTCTGGTACTTAGTTGACTATCCGCTGCGTTATTTTAATTGTACACCGTTGCATGTACACACACTGGCACTTCGATGGGATGTGTGACCGTGTTGTCACCATCCTGGTGTCTCGATCCCCGTTTATTTCTATAAGGGGATTGGGGGCGCCACATCCTATATGACCCCCTTCCAACACTCAACCGTATTTTATCTTTGGTCCAACAAGAAGAGAGATGTCGCCAGCTGCATTCCCTTCCGCTTCCAGCGCCAGTAGTCATGTTTACTAAGGGTCCGAACTAGTGAAACATTTCCACCACACACAAGGACAAACTCCAATGTTCCCACTGCAACATCTCTGGACACTCTTTGGAAAGATGTTTGAAGGCCAATCCTAGCCTACCAGTTTGCTCACATTGCCATATTCCTAGCCATACCAAAGAGAAATGCTACAAGCTTCATGGTTTGCCTCCCGGACACAAACATTCTTTCAAATATAGAACACTGCTAATCAAATTTATCTTGAACATGAACAGGTCAATAATGGTTCGATCATTACTTAAGAACAATATAGCCGTCTCATTGCTTCACTCCAAAAAAAACCTTCTAAGACCATTCTTCCTGCTACCAACCAAGTCCAAATCTCCTACACTACTGCAGTTGACTTTCCCATGTCTGGTATAGATTTTTGTTTAGCTACACAGCATGTTGATCCACCATGGATCGTCAACACTGGAGGAACAAATCACATGATTTGTAGCCCACGATTTTTTACTCGCATCACTGCTATAGTTTCACATGCAATCAGATTACCAAATAGTAATTCTGCAGTAGCCACTCATGTTGGAGATGTCTTTTTAACAGCTGAACTAAGTCTAAAAAATGTACTTTGTGTTCCCACCTTTCCATTTAATCTTATTTTTGCAAAATCTTTGCCTCATGGCTCAAATTGTTGTCTATTTTTTATTTTTTTTACTCATGTTACATTCAGGACCTTTCCTCCTGGATGAAGATTGGACAGGATAAAGTAAAGGATGGTCTATATCATTTCCAACATCAGAAAAGCTTACCCATTGCATTTGCTTCACTTCTTCAAACTTTGCTTAGTTTCAATTTCGTTAACAATGTTGTTATTTCCAAATTCGATGAATTTACGTTATGGCATTATCAGCTAGGACATAGCTCTATGACTGAACATGTTTTGAATAATATCCACGATGCTTATGATTGACCTAAGATCAAGGAAAAATCTCGATGTGTCATTTGTCCACTTGCAAAACAACATAAATTGCCTTTTCCAAACAATGTTAGCCAATCCACAATAGTTTTTTATCTCATTCGGTAGACATTTGGGGTCCAAACCATACACAAGCTCATGATGGATCAAAATATTTCCTTACCATTGTAGACCAATTTACAAAACGCACATGGATCTACATGCTAAGAACAAAATCTGAGGCAAGAACCGCCCTTTAAAATTTTTGTTCACTTGCTGAAAATCAATTTGAAACCAAAGTAAAAGTTGTCTGCATCGATAATGGGGCAAAATTTCAAATGCCAACTTTCTACCAAACCAAAGGCATTCTTCACCAACTCACTTGTGTTGCCACTCCACAGCAAAATGCCTTAGTCGAACAAAAACATCAACATATCTTGAATGTGGCAAGAGCTTTAAAGTTTCAATTTATCCATGAAGTATTGGAATGAGTTTGTTATAACAACAATGTATCTAATTAATTGGACACCCACTCCAAGCCTTGATTATAAATCTCTCATTGAAATTTTATATCAAATCAACCCTTCGTCCATCTTCATGTTTTTGGAAGTTTATGTTTTGCTTCTACACTTAGTCATGCTAGAACTAAGTTTGAACCCCGAGCCCAAAAGTGTGTGTTCTTAGGATATCCATACGGTGTTAAAGGGTACAAATTGCTTGACTTGAACGTCAAACAAATTTTCCTTTCCCGTGATGTTGTGTTTCATGAAGAACATTTTCCTTTAAGGCAAACAAATGACACAATCATTGATTTTATTCATACACCTCCTTGAATACAACTTGTGCATCATAGTGCCAACCCAGAAATTCTAGCACATACCGAGACCTTTAATTCCTTCACACCACGACAAGAAACCTCCACGCATCACTTCACCTCTACCAATGTCGAAGAGCAAAATGACATGCTCTTTTCCTCTGATATTTCCCCTTCTCAGACCACCATATGCAAGTCAAATAGGACTTGAAGAGCACCTGCATACTTGCAGGATTTTCATTGCCAGCAAGCTGCTACACTTGACCCCTCACAGTCGGTATCCAAGGCTCAAGGTTCATGTCCCTCCAATTCCAAAGGTTCAAAAGTATCTTTTCTTTTATCTGACTCTCTTTCTTATAATTCTCTTTCACATACCTTTAAGGCCTTTACCACTTCTATCTCTTTGCATACCGAGCCAATATCTTACTTCTAAGCCATTCAAGAACCAATTTGGTGTGAGGCAATGAAACAAGAGTTGGATGCTCTTGAACATAATGAGACTTTGGACTATTGTTGACTTGCCTCTGCACAAGAAAACAATTGATTGCTAGTGGGTCTATAAATACAAATTCAAGGCGGACGGGGCAATAAAATGAGCTAAAGCTCGCTTAGTCGCAATGGGATTTACACAACGCAAGGGGATTGATTTTCATGATACTTTTTTAGCTGTTGCTAAGTTGGTGTCTATTCGATGTCTTATTGCAGTTGTAGTAATCAAAGGATGGGATCATCAACAATTAGATGTGAACAACGCCTTCCTTTGTGGCGAACTTGATGAAGATATATACATGCGCTTGCCTCCGGGCATCTGTCCTTAAGCTCGTACAAAGTGTGTCGATTACAAAAGAGTCTCTATGGCTGAAAGCAAGCTTCGAGGCAATGGAATGCAAAGCTCTCGTCTTCCTTAACTGAGTTTGGATTCATACAACCCAAAGTAGATTGCAGCTTGTTCACCAAATCCACAGCAATGTTATTCATGGAGCTCCTTGTTTATGTAGATGACATAGTCTTGATGAGCTCGAACAATAAATCTAATACTGCTGTGAAGAGCTTTTTAGAAACAAAATTCAAAATTAAAGATCTTGGAAGTCTCAAGTACTTCCTAGGCATTAAAGTGGCGCGCACAAAAGGAGGCATCCAACTTTGTCAAAGGAAATATGCCTTGGACATTCTATCTGAAACTGGGCTATTAGGAGGAAAGTCATCTAATCTGCCTATGGAACCAAATATCAAGCTCGGCAAAGATGAAGGAGAATTAAGCAAGGACCCTACTATGTATCGAAAGTTGATAGGAAAGCTTCTCTACCTTACGAACACTAGACTGGATCTAAGGGTACGTTTGGGTAGTGAAAAGTGTTGAGAAGTATTCAGAATATTTGTAAATAGTTATGAGTAGAGATTGGAGTGAGTTTGTGGGTCCCATTGAGAGTATTTTGAGTTGTTTGGATGTGTGAAGTATGTTGAGTTGTTGACTTTTGAGTAGATAGTTGAAAAATGTGTGGGTCCCATAAATATTATAATGATTTTATTTTTAGTAATAAATATAATAATGATTTTATTATAGTGATTTTTTAATATTAATAAATATTGTAGTGATTTTATTTTACTTTATATATAATAATGATAAATATTATAATGATTTTATTTTTAATTTATATATAATAGTGATAAATATTATAATGATTTTATTTATATATATATATATAATAGTGATAAATATTATAGTAATGTTATTTTTTATTTATATATTATAGTGATTTCATTTTTAATTTATATATAATAGTGATAAATATTATAGTATTTTATTTTTTATTTATATATAATAGTAATAAATATTATAGTGATTTTATTTTTTATTTATATATTATAACGATTTTATTTTTTATTTATATATTGTAGCGATTTTATTTTTTATTTATATATTATAATGATTTTATTTTTTATTTATATTTAATAGTAATAAATATTATAGTGATTTTATTTTTTATTTATATATTATAGTGATTTTATTTTTTATTTATATATTAGAGTGATTTTAGTTTTTATTTATATATTATAGTGATTTATTTTTTATTTATATATTATAATGATTTTATTTTTTATTTATATATTATAGCGATTTTATTTTTTATTTATATATTAAAGTGATTTTATTTTTTATTTATATATTATAATGATTTTATTTTTTATTTATATATTATAGCGATTTTATTTTTTATTTATATATAATAGTGATAAATATTTTTCATTTATATATTATAGTGAAATATTTTTTATTTATATATTATAATAATTTTATTTTTTATTTATATATAATAGTGATAAATATTTTTTATTTATATATTATAGTGATTTATTTATTTATTTATATATTATAATGATTTATTTATATATATTTGATAGTGATAAATATTATAGTGATTTTATTTTTTATTTATATATAATAGTGATAAGTATTATAGAATGTTTGTGAATAGTTATGAGTGGAGATTGAAGTGAGTTTATGGGTCCCATTGAGAGTATTTTAAGTTGTTTGGTATGTGAAGTATTTTTAAAAGTACGAGAATACTTGGAAAGTGTTGAGGATACTTAGTTACCCAAACAGAGCCTAAGTCAAAGTGTGCACTTGTTAAGCCAATTTATGGATTATCCTCGTATCTCTCAATTTAATGCAGTTCTTACGGTCATTAGATATGTGAAAGGAACTCCAGGACAAGGTCTCTTCTTCCCTACCACTTCAAAATTGGAACTCATTGCGTACTCGAATGCGAGTTGGGTAAGCAGTCTTGATACAAGGTGCTCTACCACTGGTTTTTGTGTTTTCATCGGTAACTAACTTGTATCTTGGAAAAAAAAAAAACTACTATGTCGAGATCATCAGCCGAATCTGAATACAGGGCCATGGCATCTGTGGTTTGTCAACTCACATTAATTCGATACCTCCTTGCTGATCTGCAATTACCTATCTCAAATCCAGCAATCTTGTATTGTGACAATTTGGCAGCCATTGACATCGCTGCAAATCCCATCTTCCACAAGCGAACAAAATATATCGAATTAGATCTAATTCGAGATAAAATTGCAGAAGGACAAGTAGTGATGGCTCATGTTTTCTCTCGTCATCAATTAGCCCATATGTTCACTAAGCCCCTTCACTCCCCTGCTTTCACACGACACTTATCCAAGATGAGAGTCATTAACATGTACTCTCCATCTTGCGGGGGATGTTGAAATTGTCAAACACTCCATTACCTTGAGATGCGGATCCTCCACTACCATCCTCCACTACCTGCAAATGCCCACTACACCAAAACACTACGCATACATTAAGAAGGATGCTTTTAGTTTTAATTATGTTGTTTCCTTTTTCCCACTAGCTCGGTCTATATATATGTGCCGAATGCATTTGTATAGAACACAAGAAATATTATATTAATTCCTCCTCTGTTTTTATTCTCTCCATCACTTTCATCATACTTTGCTCTGGCTTAAACATGAAAGTTGTAGGTTTTAATCTCAGCTTTCCGTAGACATTGAGATTGACCTTATTGGAGTTCTCTAGAAGAAGTTATGCTTAAAATACTGAAGGTATTTCAGAAATTCGGCACTTTTACGACTTTTGACTTGATGTTTCCTCCTTCTAGATATTCATTTTAGGCCAAGGCTTTCACACAAGAGTTCTAGGGTTTTCTCTTGGATTTCAGTAGACACCAAAATCGCCTTTATTAGAGTTTTCTAGCAAAAGTTATCCTCCAAATACCGAAGGGTACTTCAGGAATTTCGAGAGATGAACGTTTCTTATTCTCTTTATGACTATTTCAATTTCCATGACTCCTTCAATTTATTTATTCCTAAATAAAAATAAACACAATAAATAAAAACTCTAATAAATAAGAAAATAAATGCAAACTAGCATAAAATTAAGAGTAAAAGTATGACAAAACTTGTATAGAAATTAAGCACATAAGACTTTTACCAGCGATGCTTGGTGGACAGTCCTATGTTGAAGCTCAAGATGGTTTAACTGTTGAACAATGGATGAGAAAGCAAGTATGGTGCCTTCTCCAACCTCCTTTCCCCCTTTTTTCCCCTTCATCTCTTTGGTGGTGATCTTGTGCAACGGGGGTGGCAGTGTGGCACTCCCCTTATAAATCGGTCGATCCATTTCAAAGTAAGATTCAATCTCAGGCAGTGTGACAATGCTAAGGAGTTTACCATTTGAATTGATGGTGTGAAGCCCCCAAATTCCGCTTGGGATTGGACGGACATTTGAAGCGTCGAGACATGCAACACAAGGTTACCTGCCCCCGTTCATGACATATAAGATGCAATATTCCTAACATGCATCTAGCATTATGCAATATTCCTAACATGCATCTAGCATTATGTAATATTCGCAGCGGATAATTTTTTTCTTTAGCAATACTATGCATCAAACTGAAATATCTCAAATACTTAAAACATACTTCATACATAATGACATACTTAAAAACTGATATCACAACACTAGTCCAAAATGATTGTGATCAAAATAGTGCTTGAGATTGAACTCCACAAATACAAGTAGTAATTTGAGGTAACTACTGTACTAACACCTACGTCACATCGTCGCTTAGTCGACCGTTTCCAGTTGGTCGATTCTCGATTCTCCTTCAGATCCTGTAATAAGATCTACCATTCGGGGGGAATGGTAGTTGGGACTACCACAGTTAGATTTGATTACAAATCTCAGCAAGTTAACAGGAAACTTCCACACAAGTTAATGATGCATGCATGGCAGTAAAAGCATGAATGCATAATCAAATCAATAGAAAACATAACATATCCTTGCATAACATGGCATGAAATAATAAGCATAACGTAACTTAACATAACATGACATGAGCTGACATAACTTGAACGGAAACTTAAACTTAACTTGACGTGACATGACATATACGTGAACTTAAAACATAACATGGACTTCAAACATAGCATGAGCATGACCTTAAAAGACAACATGGACTTGAAACATAGCATGAACGTGAACATGCATAATTTGAGCATGAACAAGAACATAACATAAACCTGAACATGACATAACATAATTGTGAACTTGAAACATAATTAGAACGTGAACATAACATAACATGAAATTGAAACATATTCTTGTCTCATGGGATTACCATGATTGCGTGAACGTAAACTTGAACATAACATAACATGAAACATGACTTGAACTTGGAATCTTATTCAATAGACTTAATCATTAAAGTGACCATATGGGTGCTACACAAGTCCCCTTGAGCCGTGTGTCCCTGCCGATTACCGTATCACAACACAGGTGTCTATACCAGCTGTGAGTGCGTTAATACGTACTCCACAGTTGTTGTGGCCCCACGTATTCTACGTGTCACAATTGCTGTGTCTCACGTAATGTATGCTCCACAGTTGTTGTGGCTCTATACTTCATGCTCCATAGTTGTTGTGGCCCCAATACTTATTTGTTTGTGCCACACTTGCTGTGGACACACGTAACATAATGTGTGGTACCATCGGCGTTAGTGCCTGGCGCGCTCCGGTGACCCGCTAATTAGGCCCCATTCGCAACCTGTTGACTGTACTTCGTCAACCCAGGGAATTTCACACCTATTTAGACACTCCAGCGTGAACAAAGGAGTTCCACTAGGATATTACCCCATCCTAGCGCTTAGGGTCATGATTGACATGAATAACTTAACTGGCATACATGTCATTTCGTAACGTGACGTAACATGAATGTGACATAAAAGACAGAAGTCTTGACGTAGCATAACGTGACATGAACGTAAGACGACAGACATGAAGCACTTTGAGACATAAATATAACAGACAACATACCATAACATGGCATACTTGTAACAGGCAATATTTCGTAACATAGCATACCATGTAACAGACAACATTTCTTAACATGGTGTAACATGTGACAGTGAATATTATGTGACATGAAATACATGTAACATATGGCATACTTAACTTAACATGACATACTTGCAATGCATAGCAATACGTGACAGAATATCTTGTGTATCAGATGAATAATTCATGACAGAATAAATTTTGTGTAACAGATAAATATGTAATGACTTGGCATGGTACATATGATAACATTCTTGCATAGACTTTAGTTCCCTTACTTATCACTCATACACATTAAACTGATAGTAAGTTAAAAGTTAACTTACCTCGATCTTCGCGCTTCGAGACAAAACTCAAGTGCGATCACGAGAAACTGAAAGTAGTGATTTCTAAAATTTAGAACTTAATCACTAACAATTAGGAATATGGAGAAATATCAACTTAGAGTAAAATTACCATTTTACCCTCTACATGTGGGAAAATGACCACTTTATCCCTAACTTAAGGATTTTGCATCCTAACTCCAAAAATCATCAAAATCTACATACCTTATATAAATTTTATTCTAAGCTCAAATATCAATTCAGAAAAATTTAAAACTAAACACAACCATTAAAACTCTATAGGGCCGAAACTTACAAAGACTATTTTCTTTGATTTTTGTTGTAATTCCTTCAAATTACAAAACTCATGATTAAGCCAAAAATTTTCTTCTACTATACTCAAAACATATTCCTAAGAATAATCATGTTTTGAATCATGAACAAAAGTTATCAAAATCACTAAAACCATACTTGAACTTTTTGGTTTCTCTTCTAAGTTCAAAACAGATTTTTGTTTCTAACTTGTTATGATCAACCTCTTGATCCATGACTTATAAAGATGTGGTCTTCAAACCAAAACATCACATGGTTTACAAAGGTGTCCTAAAACAGATCCAAGCATCAAACTCAAAATCACATGGCTAAACATCAACCAAAACATAAATTTAGCCAAGAACATCATCACTTTGGCCTAATAGAATATCTCCTTGCATAAAATTTCCTATCTTCGAAACTAACATCAAATATCTTCAAAATAACATTATAACATGTATATAAGAGGCTTAGGATCTTCCAATAAAAATATCAAAGCCATTGGAATAAGATTAGACCATAAACGATTTAAATTTCTCAAAACAGAAACTGTTTTTCCTCTTCCAGTTTCTAAGTTTCTAGACCTAAGAAAATATTTCACCAAAACTTTTAATCATGCAACAAAGCCTCCACCAATAATCATATACACATGTTAACAGTACTCCATAAAAATTTCGGGCCAAGATATATTCATTAGCTTGGTCAAAAACTCCAAAATATAACACACTCTCCAGTTTATCGCCCAGAATGACCTTTCTGAGGTATAAACAACGGTTTACCAATCCAATGATCTCCAAATGAAACGATTAAGGTATCCACGTAAACTAGACTCCAAAAGAAACAACTTTCATGAAGGAAACTTTGCGAGAAAACACTTACCAAAGCTTCAAAACAGGCGTTCAAAAGAGGTAAGAAAAACTGTCCGAGAGTGTCTTTTGTGTTCTATGGAGGAAAAGTGTAAAGGAGTGTTGCTTTTCGTGGGAAGTGGACTGGAGAGCCTCTAACACAAGTTATGGAAAGTGATAGGACTGAATGAAAGGTTGAGTGTTGGCCTTTTCCTCTCATAAAAATCAGTCCAAGATCTTTTCTGAAGTTTGAGTGTAAGAGTGAAAGAGTGAGGTGACCTTTTAGCTTTGTACTTCAAGAACCTTCTAGGCCCTTCTTGTAAAGATCTGGCCAGCCAAGTGGGGGTACAAAACTTAGTCATGAAGCAATCCTACGGTTACCAATTTCGTGGGCCTTCATGGGCTTAAACCGAATGGGCCTAAATTTTGGGGTTTAAAGAGGGTTTGGCTTGCTATCAAGCCCAAATCCAATATCACTTGGCCCAATCAATTTTTCAAGGTTAACAAGGTTAGATAATGATGTTCTAACACAAATTTGAAGGATTAATAGCAAGTGGAAGTGATTTAATCAAGTGATTAAACACAATACTAGAAATCGGATTCGAAATGGTTTAGAGGCCAACATTAGGGTTTTGGGGAAACCGTTTAGGGTTCCGATTTCAACCATATTTTTGGGCATTCAATTGGACTCCCACCATTTAGGGTTTACTAGGATTGAAGCCCTCTTTGATCTGGCACAATTTGGTTGAGCAGATGAAACAAAGTTTTGCTTAAGTGGCATGATTTCACAGCTTGATTCCTTCAAATCCATCAAACGCTCCTCATGGTGCCAAGTGTCTAATATTATTCACTAAGTGTGGCTAAGATCTTGCCAAGTGTCCAAATAATATTTTTCTAATCTAATTTGGACATTCCACACTGTGATTTTGAAACACTGCAATTGGTGCGCTTATCGAGGTTACTATTCACTTCGAAAAAGTGAATCATAAACTTAACACTAAAAATTCCTAAATATTCATATTAACTTACAGTGAAAATCTTTTACAGAAATTCAACCTCGAAGTGCCCCTAAAAATAATTTCACAATTTCCAACAAACGTTTCGTCCGGAATTATGAAAAATAGGCTATTACGCCATAAAATTTTAAATAATCCACTGAGTCTAATGACGTAGACCATAATACATTCTGACACTTCTAACCACCTTAAATAAATAAAACTCATATTTCTAGCACCATAGTGAGTGATAACACTGACTATGTTGATAGACTAAAACCTATGCGATTGATCGATTCGTAAAAACTTATGAGATTCTCACGAGATTCCTAAAGTCAATAGAAATTTCACTAATGAATTTCTAACGGGCTGTTACAGATGAGAATATTCATGAGGTTCTTTTCATGCTTACAAGTTTATACATGAGCTAGGCTGGTTTCGTGTAGGTATCTTGAATATGTTCGAAGTTGTGGTGTTTCGAAAACCAAGACTAGTTCAGTCTGATTCTTATCCAAGCCTAAAATTAGATGAGTTCAACTTTGATCTAGTTTTAATTCACATGTAGCTTTTCCAAATCATTTGTAGTAGTATTTTAGTCTATGAAAACATGAATGAACTGATTTTGAAAGCCAAAATGAAAAATTGTGATCTAGTTATATACTTTCAAGAGTTTCACTAAAACAACAAATTTGAAATTCTATTGTTTACAGCTTCTAGGTTTATAGTTTCTAAAACACCCACAACCAAGTCTCACAGTACTTTTGGTTAAGATTGGCTTAGATAATATTTGTAATAATCCAAATGTATGTTGCAAAGGTGTGAGACATGAGTCATGTCATTCATAATGGAATGACCCACCGGGTATTTGAGGGAGGGAGATTGTAATACCTCAAATTTAGTATGAAGCAGTGGTAAATAAGATCTCACATTGCTTGAGAGAGAATTTTTCTTGCAGTTTATAATTATTTCAACAAATTCCATTTTTAATCTTGACCATCCCTTTTGAACTCCGGATTCAAAGGGATGATGAATGAAAGTCCACATTGCTTGAAAGGGAGAAATCCTTGCTATTTATAATTATTTCAACAAGTTCTAATTTTAATCTTTACTATCCCTTTTGAACTTCGGATTCAAAGGGATGATGAATGAAAGTCCACATTACTTGGGAGGGAGAAGTCCTTGAAGTTCTTAATTATTTCAACGGTCTATCGAGAAATTGGCAGTCGATTTTTAGTATAAGCCTAGATGTGGCACGAGTCGTGAGGGTCAGTGTATGTAAAGGTTCCCTGAGCTTCTAGAAATTTGATGACCAAAAAAATCCTGAATATTTCGTCCATGGAATGGGTAACAAGAAAAATCCAAAACATCCACAATAAACAAAAGGGAAATTTATGGAATTTACAGTACTAAAGATAGACTTATTGATTTTTCAATTTTGAGGAATGCCATGGCTGCCATTTTATGGATTTAATAAATAGTGATTAGATTCAAGCAAAATTATTTTTTGCCTCGCTGTTTAATTTTACTAAATTTTGTAGAATAACTATGAGATCAGTAAATACTTGGCAAAATCTAATGGACTTTCCCAATATCAGGGAATTCTTGATCGTGTAACTTATGAGGTGTTTATAGCAATGTCAAAGGCACTAAACTTCATTAACCCTAAGGAGCTTTCAATGCAATGCATATTGATTGCTTTGAACCGGTTTCCTCAGATATTTGTGTTTTTCTTTCCCCAATCTTTCAACCTTAATATTGTAGTTTTTTGTGAGACATAAGCTTGTTATGAAATACATTACTGCTTCATGATCGCATTTTGCTGTGACAAATAAAATGTTGATGGAAGTTTTATCAGCTTTCTTTGTCATCTTGTATCATGAGGAATAATGGTGTTTGCCCACCAAAAGTATAAAATCAATCTATATTTTAAGTTTTGACACATCGATTTACAGTCACAAAAATGATTCGACCATGACCAAAATTGCTCATGAAGTAGCTTGAACTCATTGAAATTCCAAAATCTCATCTTTCTCATTTAGACCTGCATTTATGCTGGATTGATTCTCTGTTTATTTTGTGAGTGCCGAAGATATGCAGTTTGAATCAAGTTTCTCTATTTTCTTGTAATCTGACACTGATTGTAATGTTATGTACTAAGGGAATCTATAGATTTAAGTTTGAACACTTCAAATTCCAATTATAAATCGTAGTTATTTGTTGACCATGGTGGAAATTACTCTGATAATAGGATAAATTTGCTGAAATTTTCATAGACCTGAAATGTTTTTTTCTTCATCCTTTTTTAGTGAACTGTTTTTCCAGCAAACATTTTGCAACATGAGAGATACTTCTATTTGGTTTCTTTTCTGGCTAGGAGATGATAAGTATGCAGACACATTCTTGCCTCCACACACAAACACACACACATCCTTCCATATCCTACTTTTACGTCAATGTGTCTGGGAAGAGACATGTATCCATGTGTGCTTGTGTATGTATGCATGTATGTATGTATGTATGTATGTATGTATGTATTTGTTGGTTCTTTCAGATGAACCTTAAAGAGGATTTACTCTGCTAAGTTTATGAAAACCACACAATATCATATACAATCTGAGAGCATGAATTAAGGATTACAAAAAAGGTAACTGAAGATTTACAATATTATAACAATGATATTAACAGAAAATAAAAAACTATTCCTGAAATCAAGTTCAGCACAAAATCAGGCTATGATAATTGTTGTCGTTGAGTCTGAGATGTCGATTGCTTATTTTCAGCATCTTCCTTGATACGCCCCCACAACAATGGGCTACTGTCAGTGAGGCCGATCTTGTTGAGTAGATAATCAGTCTGTTGTCGCGAGAGAGGCTTGGCGAGTAAATATGCAAGTTGATCATTGGAATGAACATGCCAAACATGAAGAGCGTTCTTTTCAACCTAGCCTCGCACAAAATGAATGTCAATTTGAATGTGTTTCATACATGAGTGCTAGATAGGATTAAAACTGAGGTGTGTTTCTCCCAAGTTGTCACAGAGAAGTAGTGGTGGCTTGGATAAATAAAATTTTAGCTCTTGAAAGAAAGAGAGGATCCACATGGACTACGCTGCCACTGTTGCGAGAGCTCTATACTCAGCCTCAGTTGATGAGCATGCTATGGCACGTTGTTTTCTTTTGAGCTCTAGGAAATAGGTGTTGTGCTGAGCAGAATAAGATAAGTTGATGTGGATTTTCTATCATCCAAGTTACCTGCCCAGTCAGCATCAAAGTAGCATGTGAGGACTAGATTCATTGTTTTTCTGATGTTGATGCCGTGAAGATAGTGTTTTTCAAGTGTCGCAACAGCCTTTTTGTGCCTGTCCAGTGATTTGTGATTGGACAGTGCATAAACAAGGAGAGTTTGTTGACTGCAAAACTTATATCGGATTTGGTCAATTAAAGATATTGCAATGCACCGATAACTCCTCAATATTTTGAGGAATCAACTGCGGAAGAACCATGAACCAATTTTAGAGGGACTGAAGTGGACAGCGGTGTTGTCACATCCTTGGCACCATCCATACTAGTTTTAGCAAGAAGATCTCGGATGTATTTATTCTGAGTTAAAAACAAGCCATCCTTTGTGGGAATAACCTCAACACCAAGAAAAGGATGCAATGGTCCCAAATGTTTGATAGAGAATGTTTTTCCAAGTTGATCAATGTTACTTGACACATGCGGAGTTATTCCCAGTGATAATCAAGTCATCAACATATACCAAGCAGTAGACAAGCATAGAACCATTATGAAACACAAAGAGTGAAGAATCAGATTTAGTATTAACAAATCTGAACTCTATCAGTGCTTGTTTGAGGGCAGTGTACCAAGCACGGGGTGCTTGTTTGAGGCCATATATTGTCTTGTTAAGACAACATACATGATTTGGTTTATCATGATCCCAAAACCCAGGTGGTTGTTTCATGTATACCTTTTCTGTTAGATGCCCATGAAGAAAGGCATTGCTTACGTCTAATTGTCTTAAAGACCAATAGTGCACCACAACAAGCATTAAAAAAGTTCAAATTGTGACTAGTTTTGTAACGTTCGTCCTTGTGGTGTGACTTTTTATAAAATGATTTTAGGAATGATGACGGGAATTGCGTTCGATTTAAAACTTTTTACTTCCAAACCCAGGGTGCAAGACTCCACATTATAAAATAAAATGTACTTTGAGAATAGAAGAGGTTTACAGCGGAGAACATAAATCTTAAGATAAAAAGACCTCTTATACTATTAAACTCTCATGCCTAGACTTATGTGCTCTTCCCCATGTGCCGTGTCCATCCTGATGCGTACTGCTCATTCAGTTCTTGTAGGGGGAGGGGCACACAAAAACTAAAATGACTCAATAACTCGTAAGTATTACTTCATATGGTTAAAATATAATAACATAGGTTTTCATTCATGCATTCATCATTCCATACATACTATACGTATATGCATACATGCATTCATTTGAAAACATCACTGGATGGAGTTTTTCTTTAGAAAGGGTTTTATTTTAGTAAAATGTATCTCCCGTCATTGCCTTCATTTCTTAAAGAATGAGATGCATTCATATATTTATACATTCTTTCTTATCACTTTCTTTGGCCAGTACACACTGTTACGACCCATGTGTTAGGGTTAGTGGTCTTCGTTTGGACCTGGATTCGGCCCTTGGCCATGAGTTGGGAATCCCTTTCATGGGGGGGCAGCACTGGTTGCACTATCAGTACTACTTACCCGGCATTGCAATCTATCCATTCCTTTGGTACCCTTTTCATTTATTCATGTGGTCGTTACGTATTTTCATACATTAAACGGTCAGTCCTTTCTTTCAATTCAGTACTTTCATTTTAGTCCTTTCAGTCATTTCTTTTTAGTTCATTTCAGCTCTATCTTTTCAGTTCTTTTCATTTAACAATTTGTTCATGGAAAAAATGTCATTTAAAACCATGAGCTTAAACATCATCTTTCATGGCATCCATAAAGCATCAGTTCATAGAGACGTTTTAAAACACTTTCTTCATGTCGTTTAAAGCATCGCTTAAAGCATGAGGCATAAGCCTCAACATTTGTTTTCGTAGAAAATACATAAAATAGATACTACTCATAGTCATCCATTCACATGCATACAATTAATACTTTGGTTGCATAAAAATGGGCTGCCAGGGAGGGCCATACATACGTATACCTTTGAACAATTATACTTAGCATGCTTTTGTAAAACATCTTTCATGTCATTTTGTAAAGCGTCGTAAAGGAAAAGCACTTCATTTTCATTTTCATATCGTTTTCAGAAAACTCTAGAATAGTATAAACATAATACTTACCTGGACTCCATGCCATACTTATTTCATGTAGTCCATTCATGTGTGTGTCAGATGGCAACCTACATGAATACACATACCCTTTGCATCATTCTTTATCTAATGCGTAAGCAACTAAACTTAGAATAAAACTACACTTCACTTGAAACACTCCTTCTATCTCGTGTTCTTACATGTCCCGTTACTATGTTAAAGCCATCGTAATCCACTTACGGTCACTACATCTTCCAAACTCAACGTCTTACCTCAAGTGCTCATCCACTAAGGTGAACCCATGGATTAAGACACTAAGACCTTCATCTTACTCTTCCTATTGACCACATTCTAACACATGGCTTAGACAGACTAAGTCACGCGTCCCAATCCTAGACAATACGTCTGTCACTACCTTCATGCATCTTAGCTCACACTAAATTCTCATTTCCATCCATACACGTCACAAGGTTCTAAGCCAACTCTGAGGCTTAAGCACCGTGTAACCATGCTTAGGACAAATTACCCATTACATATGGTGAATCCATCCGACACATGTTTCTAACCAGATTACACGTGTGCCTTACCCCTGATCACCTACTTGTGTAAACAAGCCTCCAATACCAACCTTCTCTTAACCCAGCTAGCATGATTCTTCATGCTACTCATCCCTCTTAAAGAGTTCATCCCAACACTTAACACGATAAGACTCCATCATAACTACGCCTCATATCACATCATATAGCTCGAGACTACTCCCAAACTACATCGTGACCTGGTCATGTCACCTGACATTCTGTTACATCATTTCTACGTCAACTACTAACTCATCACAAGCACGACTTCTTGCTTAACCATGTCACTTCGTGACTTCTTACACACTCTTACACTTGTTCTGCCACTTTACACATACTCCTAGCCATAAGTCAAACACGGTGACACCTGTCACCTCAGACTACAGGCCACGTTCTAACTACCTTGGGACACTGTTTCACAGTTCGCGATACTACTCATCACGCTCTACACCCATCAACTACACAACCATCCTTATCTCTGCGATAGGCCACACAGTGTATTGCTGCACCTAATGGAGTACACTCCACGTGTACTCCCTTCACACACACTACGACCCATCACCACTACGACATACGCGCCATATGGTGCATCACTCTATCACATGGAGTACACTCCATGTGTACTCCATTCACACACACTATGCCACACAGAGTACACTCCATGTGTACTCTTCTCAATCCATACTTCACAGCACAGTCCACAACACTACATAACACAGTTCTCAACTACGCCGAACACTTCACATACATAGCATATCACATCATCACATGACACAACGAACTCCACAATACTAACAGCACAATCCACAACCTAACCAACCAACTAACATAATTAACGAGGGATAGAGGGTTATACCATCATCGGGTAGACCCGTGCGTTGCTCGCTGACCATCACAGTTGATGAAGCCGGAAGGGTCGTATGTGGCAGCTAACCCACATAAAGTGGCTATTCAGGCCCTTGAAGATGGCTACAGGTGCGGATCTATGCGTAGGAGGGTTGGGTTGTGGTCCTGGGGTGGTGGTCTCATGATGGGGCCAAGGTCGCACATGACGGAGACACGACGGCTCATGGAGGAGTTTTGGCCGTGGGTCTCAAATAGGGGAAATCGAAGGGAGGGCTTAGGGGGTTGCTGATGGAGCTGTGGTTGCATTGGGGTGGTGCCACGGCAGCCTACGGTGGTGGATCTAGGTCGTGAGTGAAGGAGAGTCTGTGAGAGAGTGAGAGAGAGTGGGGGAGCTAGCTGGACATGGGGATGGCTAGGGGAGGTCGCTAGTGACCAGAGAAGGCTCCGGTGGTGGTGCGGTGGCTAGGAGGCTGCAGACGACGGTGGAAAGGGGAGAAGCCCATGTGTTTCGTGCATGGCCTAAGGAGAAGCTACGGCTGCTGGGTCGAGGGGAGGAGGTTGGGGGAGGCTCATGGGGGCTCTTCGTGGTGGTCGATGGCCTGGGTGGTTGCGTATGGCGGTGCTAGGAGCTATGCATAGTGAAGCTGTGCATGAGGGGCTATGTGCGTGCCGACGAAAAAGGTGGCTGCGAGATGGAGGCTGAGTTCGGTGGTGGGAGCTCGTCGGCGTGAGAGGACGCCGATGGTGGTCGCAGTGAGGCCATGCAGTGCACGGTGGCGTCGGGCTGGGCTGAGGGAGAATCGGGTGAGAGGGAAAGGAGAGCTTGCAGCGTACGCGTGAGGTAGAGGGAGGAGAGAGAGGGGAAGGGGAAAGTGAAAGAGAAAGAGAGAGGGGTCTGGGTTTTAATCCTATCCCTTTATCTTGGGCACTTCAAAACGATCAAACGGTGGGCTTTTAATACTTATTTGAAAATGCATAAACATTAACTTCACTAAAAACACTGAGAGGAATTAAGGTAGAATATTATTTAAACTAAACTTTAGTTTCTAAAATGATATTCCTTCATCATTAATAAAATGAAGAAATCTTATTTAATATATTTAAAAGAATAAAACCATTTAATTAATAGGAGTTTTCAACATAATTTAAATCTCATAATATTTTAAATAACTGAAATTATTTTAATAAAAATGATTTCCCACAATTATAATATTTTTGGAGCTCTTCAAAAATATTATAATTGTCTTATTTAAAATTAAGTTTAGTTTAATAACACTAAAAATACCCCATAAAAATATTTTTAAGGCATTTAAAATGTTTGAGAGCTTTAAAACAATGGGCTTACTTTAGAAATCACATAATATATTTAAAACACACCATCGAGATTCGACACGCATAACGAGGCTTACAATCGAATTTGTTTACGTCAGAAGGAAGGAGCGGGGTGTTACATTCTCCCCTCCTTAAATAAATTTTGTGCTCGGAATTTGCTTAACGTTCTAGAACTTTTGCTTAGCGTTCTAGGAATTCGCACAATGTTCTAAGAATTTGCTTACCCTTACTATGGACCTGTTCATACTAGTCCTCGTGTCGTCTTTACGCGTCCCCATGCACGTTCACCATCTCAGTCACTTCTTGTACAGAACGTTGCCCTCACGTCTGATCACTCCTTCATCAACATGCTTAAAGTCAGTTTGAAATACTTGAGCCCATCCATCATGAGCGTTCATACCTTCCACTCTAAGATTCTTGCCAGCAAGGCTTGAAGTCACCATCTCATTTTCCATCTCGATCCTAGCTCAGCTCGTAGCCATTCGTGTGTTTCTTAACTATTGCAGTCTCTCTAATGTTTCTAATCCATTTCTCAATTAGTAAGCAACCATTTCTACATGCCCTAATGTTCCATTGTCCATTCCTTATCCTCTAACTACGTTCAGTCTCTAATACCTCTTACATTCTATGCACATAGCATTACTACCTCTTACTAGTTGCCAGTCTGACATGCATGCATTAATTAGGTCATACTTTGAAAATATCATAGCATTAGAATAAAATACTTTCTTGTACTTACCATAGGACAAGACATGCCTTGGGAAGACGTCAGTCTAGGTTTTTCCTTCACTTGCAGTTCTCTTTTCAAAAGTTTTCTTTCTTTGGAAAAATTTCTCTATTCTTTTTTCTAAAGAATTTTATAGAGTCTAGCATAACCTGTGCTTCGCTCTAATACCACTATGTAATGCCCGTCCTTGTGGTGGGACTTTTTATAAAATGATTTTAAGAAAGACGACGGGAATTACCGTTCGATTTAAAACTTTTTACTTCCATACCCAGGGTGCAAGACTCCACGTTATAAAATAAAATATGCTTTGAGAATAGAAGAGGTTTACAGCTGGAAACATAAATATTAAGATAAAAAGGCCTCTCATACAATTAAACTCTCATGACTAGACTTTCGTGCTCTTCTCCATGGGTGGTGTCCGTCCTGACAAGTACTGCTCATTCAGTTCCTGTGGGGGGAGGGGCACACAAACACTAAAATGACTCGATGACTCGTAAGCATTACTTCATACGGTTAAAATATAATAACATAGGTTTTCATTCATGCATTCATCATTCCATACATACTATACATACATGCATTCATTTGAAAACATCACTAGACGGAGTTTTTCTTTAAAAAGGGTTTTCTTTTCGTAAAACGTATCTCCCTTCAGTGCATTCATTTCTTAAAGAATGCATCCATGCATTCTTTCTTATGACTTTCTTTTGCCAGTACACACTGTTACACCCCGTGTTAGGGTTAGAGGTCTTCCTTTGGACCAGGATTCAGCTCGTGGCCACGGGTTGGGAATCCCTTTCTTGGGGGGGCAACACTGGGTGCACTACCAGTACTACTTACCCTGCATTGCAATTTGCGCATTCCTTTGGTAACATTTTCATTCATTCATGTGGCCGTTATGTATTTTCATTCATTAAACATTCAATCCTTTCTTTCAGTTGAGTCCTTTCATTTTAGTCCTTTCTTTTCAGTCCATTTCAGCTCTAACTTTTCAGTTCTTTTCATTTAAGAGTTCGTTCATAGAAAAAACGTCATTTAAAAGCATGAGTTTAAGCATCATCTTTCATGGCATCCATAAAGCATCGGTTCATAGGGACCTTTTAAAACACTTTCTTCGTATCAGTTAAAGCACGAGGCATAAGCCTCAATATTGCTTTTCATAGAAATCTCAGTCCAAACGCAATTTTTGCATCTATATCAAACACCGTACAAATCTCAATTTAATCCATTCCTCCCTCACTGCCACCCTGTGAACCATTCGGACGTGTGCCTGCACACCGCCATTGGGCACCACACGTGCAAAGCTCGCCATTCCCTTGTCATCCCGCACCTCTACCATGCTTGAGCACCTCATCCTATAAATAGGTCAGACTTCCACCTTTGAAATACCATCACCGAGCCCCTTTCCCTCTCAATCCATTCCTTTCTCTCTCTCTCCCCTTCCCATAAGTTTAGGGATTTTTTGCCAAGGCTCCGCCACTAGCCGTTGTGGTTTGTCACCTTCAGGAGCTCTCTAGAGGTCGTCTGACCACCCTCACACCCTTCCCCCTCAACTTGGCCTCTCCCCCTCTCCAATCCACCTAAAATTGAGTCTACATCTCTCTCTCTCTCTCTTTCTCTCTCTCCCCCCTCACCCTCTCTAGGTTGCACTACCACCAACCACTACAAGTCCCCCTTTCCCCACCCTCTGTTTTCATCAAACCCACCTCCCACTATTTTCCCAATCGTAGAGTCCCTTGTTTTGCCTAGATCCACCACAGTTCATCATGCTCCGCCACTGCCACCACCGTGCTCCGCCCGTCCAGACGCCGCCACAGTAAGCCCCTCTACCTCTCGCCGTGTACTTTAACTTTTGGTCATGTTCATATTAGTCTAACCAACTCTGTTCGTCTGTGTAGTGACACGTGCACGCACACACACACACAGAGTTTTCTCTCGATTCGAGTGGAAAACATGAGGTCAGCACAGTTGATCATTCAAAATTTTGCTTCCTCATTGTAAGTAATCCTCGGACTAACCCTTGAAATACTATCGTTGGAAACTTGTGAAACTGTGTTTCCTGTAGTCTGGCTATGTATTGTGAAGTTGCCGAAGGCCTTGTGGAGCACTGGAAAAATAATTACAATTGGTAGTGATTTGTTGGTTGAGGGCTGGGTGAAGTGCTGGGATGGAAACTATAGTTGATTGCGATTTTGGAATTATTTATGTTGTTTTAAATGTTGTTTTTGTTTATTTAAATATTGTTGTTGCATGTCATTTATTATAATGCTTGTTGCTTGTCATTAAAATATTATTAATTGTTCGTTGTCTTTGTTTGTATTGAGAACTTGGAAAACTATGGTTTTGGTGTAAGATATTAAAAATGTGTTTTTATTGGGTGTGTGTATCACGACCCAAGCCGAGATGAGGTATTATCTCGATGGAGCTCCTATAGTCATTCGGGAGTGTTTAAAATAGATTGACGTCCCCTAGGTTGTCGCCAAGCAACAATAGGCTAGGATGAAACAGTAATGCTCTCAGATCGACTTTATGGCCACTCTGTTGAAGGAGGCTAGAGGATGCTTGATTATGTACACGCCTAGCGCAGAGCTGGGCATTGCTCATTATGAAGTCACATGCGGGATCGTTATCTATGGTGTGACAAAGGGTAGTCCCTGGAGACCATGATGCATACTGTAATCAAATGGTAATTTTCAAAATGAAGAAAATGGAATTATTTAGTGTATGACATTTTCTGTAAAATCAAGTAGTAATTGATGTCCTATGTAATCTTGGTAAATGCCAAAAATCTCTAATTTCCCATTGTTGTGAATTTTTTCATATTTTTCCATAATTGTATTTTTGTGTGCTAGTGTTTGGTTTCACTTACTGAGATTTTGTGAAATCTCACTACAGCGTCTCCACCTGTGGTTTCGCTCCACGAAGTCATAGACTTTGATGCAGAGGACAATTATGAGCTTGGAGGATCGGCTTCGCTTGAGGAATGAAGACTTGGGGATCTTTCCCCTTCTGTAGCATGACTTGATGTTTCTCTTTATTTAGGCAAATGACTGTATTAATTTTATGTCGATGTTTGAGAGTTTGGAGATTTGTGGTTTATATTGCTCAGTGTTGTAATTCTTAACTTTTGGTACTATTAACATTTCTGACCCTTTTTCTTTCCCCTATGTTTTTAACTACACACTTATACATTGCATGGTTGCACACACTTGCTTGTAGATTGCGCTAGGGGTGTGTGACCAGAGCACCCAGCACTCCGATGTCGCGACTCCCGCCAAATCACAAGTGGGGGTCGAGGATGTCACATATATGTTTGGTCGAGTTCACATCATTGCATATATAAGGCTACCAATAATGCTAGCATAAGGAACAAGGATCATGTTTTCTATTTCAATTGGAGTCTTAGGACTCATTTCTTGGCATTAGCTTTGGCTTTTAGCAATATGGGTATCAATTGGTTTACAATTACTCATTTGGAAGCGCTCAAGAATTTTCTTTATGTAAATCTCTTGAGACAAACAAATAAGTCTCTTTGAACGATCTTTATAGATTTTAATCCTGAAGATATATTCTTCTTCACACATATCCTAAATGTTAAAGTTGAGGGACAACCATTCCTTAGTGGTGACAATCATCTCGTTTTCATTTCTAGCCAACATAATGTCGTCAACGTATATTGACAATAGTATGAAACTCATTTTGGACTATCGTAGTGGTCTTCTGCGACCATCATAAACTCATTCGAGAAAATGGCTCGACGTAGTGGTCTAGATGATTGCTTTAGGTCATATATAAATCATTCGAACTTGCACACTTTCTGTTCACAACCCTTGACCATAAAGCCCATCGGTTAATCAATATAGATTTCTTCATCTAATTCTCCACTGAGAAAATCATTCTTAACGTCCATCTGATAGAGTTCCAATCCAAATATGCTACTATGGCTAGAATTGGCGAATTAAGGCAAACCTTGCCACTAGAGAAAATGGTTTTTCATAGTCTACACCCTCTTGTTGGATATATCTTTTTTCCATGAGGTAAGATTTGTACCTTTCTATTGACCTGTCTTCTTTGCGTTTGACCTTACAACCCATGTATTCCCAAAGGCCTTTTGCCTTGGTAGTAGGTCTACCAGATTTCAAACCTAATTAGTCGTCATAGACTTTATTTCATCATTTAGTGGTTTCATCCACTCATCTTTGGTAGAAGATGAGAGACCCTCTTTGATGGTCCTAGGCTAATTATCATCTTGCGGACCTACCATTAAATCATTTCCACATGATGCTACATGGAGCCAAGTTACTCCCACTATTCTTAGGAGCTTGATAAATTCCCTTATTCTCAACTAAGATGCTTGAAGTGGCTTCGTCTTGGTCCACAGGACCACAACCTCTTGGAGTTCCAAACTCCTATAAAGCTCACCTCTAATTGGAAATTCACATCTCGTGACTCAATTTCAGCTACCGTTCCATCGATTTGTTCACTGAACAATACATATCCCTTAAAGTGGTTAGGGTACCTTATAAAGATAAACTTCTTGCCTCTCGGGGCTAACTTCTAGTATTTATGAGAATAATTGTGAACGAAACCCAAGGAATCCCATACCTGCTAGTTACTCAAGTTGGATTTCTCGCCAGTCCAAAGTTCATACAGAGTGGACTTTATTGATTAGGAAGACACTCAGTTATGGACGTAGGCTGCAGTCAAAAGTGCATCCTCCCAATATGATATTGGTAGGTTTGCTTGCGCCATCATCAAGCTAACCATTTCAAGTAGAGTTTGATATCTCCTTACCGCCACGCCATTTTGTTGTGGCGTATACGGCATCATCAACTACCTTTAAATTACTTTTTCATCAAAGAGTCTTTTAAACTGCTCAAACAGATATTCGCGTTCACAATAAGTTCTTAGAGTCTTTATACTCTTGTCTAATTGATTCTCAACAAGCTTGAGTATTGTCAAAAGTAGTCTAATGCTTTAAACTCATGGGATATCAAAGAGGCATGAGCACATTGTGAAAAATCATCTATAAATGTGATAAAATGGATAGCCCTGTGTCTTTTTTTTTTTTGATAATAGAAACTGCTTTCATTAATAAGTAAAGATTACAACATAGAATCTGACCAAACAACTTGTTCAATACAATCAGGACAAGAACCCCACCAAGTTATCAGATCATCTATATTCCATGCAAGTTTAGCCAACCCATGGGCTGCACCATTGCCTAGTCGGCTATTGTGTTGAATGGAACAACAAGGAAATCTTAACATTAGCTGCTTAATTTGTTGCACCAGATTGCCGTGGAGGGATCTTGATATGGAGTCACTTTGCACTTCATTCACCATTAGTAAGGAGTCGCTTTCAATAACCAAATGAGAGATACCAAGGGGAAAACAGAACTGGAGGCCTCTTAAAATTGCTAGCATCTCTATTTCAATAGGGTCATTGACATCATTTTCTTTTTTACTAGTCGAGAAGATGATTTCAGCCTTTGAGTTTCTCAGAATAAGGCCCACACTAGAGCTTCTTTGATTTGCAAAAATAGCCCCATCCACATTTAGCTTCAGAAACCCAGGTTCAGGGGCCACCCAGCGACAAGCATCCCTTGGTCCCTGAGAAGACAGAGCCTGCAAGTGAGTTATGTGGGAGGATAGGGCCGCTTCAGCAGCTTGTAATGCTGGTATGACCACTTCTTCATGGATCATCTGGTTTCTCCGATGCCATAATCCCCAAGCTATTAAGAACATCCTTTCGAGTTCCCCCTTACTACCTCTTTGTTGTACATACAAAGCAAATTGAAACCAGCTGGTGTTCATAGCCTCCGTTGGAAGATGAGGGAATAGGAAGGACCACACCTCTCTAACAGTTGGACAACTTAGGAGTGCATGAGTGATATCTTCTTCAGCTGCCTTACACCATCTACAAGTAGACTCTACAAGCACATTTCTTGACTGGAGATTCAACAAGGTGGGTAATCCGTTTCTACATGCCCTCCATCCAAAAGTTCTAACTCGGTTTGGCACATTCATCTTCCATAATTTTTTCCAAAGCTTCTATGGATTTGAGCATTAGAGCATTCCTCTCTATGTTCATTTGTCCCAAGTGAAGAGAAAAACCGATAGCCACTTTTAACACTATAATTCCCGTTCTTTTCATGCTCCCAAATTAACTGGTCAGGACAAGGATCAAAGCTTAAAAGAATCTTAAAAATAATTGCTGCTTGAGGGGTTGGAAAGTGGCATTGGATTTTTGTGACGTCCCACCACTTGGTTTCTCTGTCAATTAGTGTGTCGACAGTAACATTCTGGTGTATAACTTCGAAACTAGCTGGTTGAGGAAGGAGCTTATGCTGTGGCAGCCAGTAGTCAAACCACACGTTGATTGATTTCCCATCACCAACTATCCATCTGCATCCTTTAATCAGATTTTCTTTTGCCTCCCAAATGCCTCTACAAACGTAAAAGGGGTTTGCACCTCGTTTAGCATCTTGGAATCTCAGTTTTGGAAAGTATTTGGCTTTAAAAATCTGGTGTAGCAATGACTGTTCTTCTGTCATGATTCTCCAACCCTGCTTAGCAATAAGGGACATATTAAAAATCTGAAGGTTCTTAAAACCCACCCCACCATTCCCTTTGGTTTCACACATTTTCTTCCAACTAATCCATCTGATTTTCTTCTCATTCTTCTTTTGACCACACCAAAAGTTAGCCATCATGCTCTCAAGTTCAGCACAGAGGGTTGAAGGAAGCTTAAAACAGCTCATAGTGTAAGAGGGAACAGACAAGGCCACAGCTTTTATCAAGATTTCCTTACCACCTTGAGACAACACCTTTTCCTTCCACCCTTGGAGTTTGGACCAGACCTTGTGTTTTAGATCAGAAAATGTCTTTTTTTTCCTCTACCTACCACGGGAGGGAGGTCGAGATACCTGTCGTATTGTTGGTGACGATTTACCCCCCAAAAACTGAGAATCTCATGTTGTTTTTTATAGAGGACATTCTTACTAAACACCATAGAAGTTTTATCTTTATTAACTCTTTGACCCGATGCCTTTTCATAGGTTTCCAGCAGGACTTGAATTTGAATATTAGTAACCAGATCAGCCTTGCAAAATAGAACACTATCGTCCGCAAAGAGGAGGTGATTTAGTCTTGGAGCTCCTCTACAAATGCATAAACCTTCAACAAGTTTGGATCTCTCAGCTTTCATAAGGAGAGAAATCAACCCTTCGGTGCATAACAAGAATAAGTAGGGGGAGATAGGGTCTCCTTGCCGCAGGCCTCGGGAGGGGAAGGTTGGGCTTTTCGGTTCCCTATTGACTAAAACAGAAAAGGAGACTGAGTTTGTGCATAGCATCACCAACTTCACCCATTTATCATTAAACCCCGTCTTTAGCATAATCTTCTCTAGAAAAGTCCACTCTACACGGTCGTATGCTTTGCTCATATCAAGCTTTAGCGACATGTAACCTTGCTTACCTTTCCTTTTCTGCTTCAGGAAGTGAACCATTTCATACGCTTCCAGCACATTGTCAGTGATCAGCCTGCCTGGGACTAAAGCAGCCTGAGTTGAGGAGATCACATCAGCAAGGATGGTTTTCAGCCTATTTGCAATGACCTTTGAGATGATCTTGTAAAGGACATAATAGGCTTATTGGTCTATAATCTGCCACCTCGACTGGATTTTTCTTTTTTGGGATCAAGGTAATGAAAGTATGGTTGAGTCCTGCTGGAAAAGATCCAGAATTGAGTGCCTTCAAAACTGCTTCAGTCACCTCTCCACCAATAATACTCCAATATTTTTGGTAGAAGATGGGAGCCATGCCATCGGGACCAGGATCTGAAAGGGGGTTCATTTGTTTCAAGGCTTGTGAGACTTCTGCTGCCAAGTAGGTTTTTGTAAGAGGAGTTCATATCATCTGAAACTCTCCCAGCAAGGTCATCTAAGAAATCAGTCTGGCCTTGTTGACCATCGGAATTAAACAACTGTTGAAAGTAGTTTGTGATTATCTGGTCTCTTAAGCTCCCCCGTCTGCCATTCACCTGCTGCATCTTTCACACCCTTAATGACATTTTTCTGTCGTCTTTGGGCAGCTTTATTATGGAAAAAATGAGTATTTTTATCGCCTGCTTGCAACCACTTAACTTTAGCTCTTTGTTTCCGCAATAGTTCATCTCTTTCTAGCCACTTCTGAAGCTCTGATCTAGCATCACGAAGACAGTCACTCCTTAGGTGGCAGGGGTCAGAATGTAGCAGCTTCCATAGTTGCAATCGAGCCTGTTCAATATTCCTTCTCACATTGCCGAAGCAGGCTCTGTTCCATACCTGAAGTTTCTCCCCACAGCGCTTAATTTTTTCCATGATATTTGGTAATTCACTTTGGCCCGTTGTTCTTGACCAGGCTTGTTCTATGACCTTTTTACAATCTGGTTCGTCTGTCCAAATGGCCTCAAACTTGAAAGTATTTTGTCTTCCCATGTGTCTTCTGTCATCTTGGGTCGTGAGGATGATAGGAACGTGGTCGGAATAAGGTGCAAAGCCATGATTAACTTCTGCCAATAGATTTAGAGATTTCCACTACATATTTGCTAGAAAGCGATCTAATCTCTCGCAAATGCTATTCTGCTGACCCCTACCATTCCACCAAGTGAATTGGTTACCATTGAAGCCCAAGTCCATCATTTCACACTCATCTAGAAACTGTCTAAAGTCCCTCATTTGGTGTTCTGGTCTGATTCTGCCACCACTTTTCTCATAGTTACTTAGGATCTCATTAAAATCACCCATCATTAACCATCCTCGATCACTTGTGACTGCCAGAGATTTAATCATGTTCCAAGTTTCCAGCCTCCTTGATGCTTCCGGATGGCCATAGATTCCAGTCAGATACCACAAGACTCCTCCACGATCATCCCCCTCATTGGTGACCAAAGCATGAATGTGGTGTTTCGAGAAATTAAGGATTTCAAGTTGAGAATTATTGTTCCAGAACAAAGCCAAACCCCCCACTTCTCCCCTCACTGCTCACTGCCATGCAGTTGGTAAAACCAATTCTGAATTTTAGTTTCTCCATGACTTTGCTTTGTAAACGAGTATGTCGGGTCCTTCTCTTCGGATTAAATCACGAAGTACTCGAATTCCCAGTGGGTTCCTAAGCCCCCGGGAATTCCAACTTAGGAGTATCATTGTTTCCGGCAGGGCTGCTTAGCAGCCGCTGCCAATTTCATGATGTCACTACGGCTTTTGCCTCCCTTGTTTCGATCTGCCTTGGGGCTTTGCAGGGTCAGTTTACATTTTTTAGCTAGCTTCAGTTCAGTTGAGTCTACATTTTCCGTGTTCCAACTACGTTTTCTAACAACAAGATCATTTTGAGAAACACAAATGGTACCTGGGCCTCGAGTTCTCTTTCTCCAGGTTCTGCCTTTTGGAGGGCTAGCAGAATTTGTTGGGGTGAAAGATTGGGATGCCTGGTCGATTAAGCACCCTTCTTGCTCTGGGTCGTGCGTAGGTGGTCCACCTGGGCCCAGCCCGTAACTGTTTGCTCCCCCAAAGACCTCGGTTGACTTCTCATTCTGAGTTCCCACCCTTTTATTTTGGGATTCTAGAGCTTGCACGCTAGCCAAATAAGGGATCTGATTATCCACCTTTTCCTTGGATTTGACAACACCATTCCTCTGTTGAGTAGCCCCGGTTGAAGCCCCTTCTACGAGGTCTATAAGGATGGTTGGATTAGTACTAGATCCCGGGTTTGCTCGTGACGAACCACCCTTGACAGTGCAACTAGTTAGCATCCTGAGCTTTCCCGCACCACCCGTTGACTCTAGTTTCCACTTTTGTTCAGTTGATAGGCCTGCATCTACATTAGAGTCATGGGAGTCTACAGATGTCCACTCCCTGTCAAAACCGTCTGTTGTCCCCAGACCCATACTCTGTCTGGCTTTTGTACCCTGGCCCGCAGTTGGTAGTACATGATTTGTTATAGTATGAATAGTAGTATCGTTTGCCATGGGCAGCTCTGATACCGCTTCCTTCGGATTACCCTCCTCAACAGGCCTCGGTTTCAAGCCTTGATCACTGCTAAGCCAAGATCCCCCATGGGAGAAACTATCATCAGCATGGTCCCGTCGTTTCTTCTTTCCAGGGTCAGCGCGTAACCAGGGCCCGTATTGGGCCGTAATCTCCGTTGTTTGATTGTCGCACTTCTCTGCCCTGTGAAAGATTCTCCCACACTGGAAGCAGAAGCGCGGGAGTTTTTCGTATTGTGCTGGAATCCAGTACTTAGTCCCTTGCAAAGTTATAGTTCTTCCTCGGGCTAGAGGTTTGTAGAGGTCCAATTTAACTTTAACTCTAAGGTAACTACCCCACCCTATGTTATCCTCATCAGCATCCACATCCTTTACGACACCCAACGAGCTTCCCAGTTTAAAGCCACATTCCCGATTCATTCCCACCAGAGGCATATTCTGAAATTGGACTCAAAATGCAGCAGTCTCGAACTTCAACAAACTTGGTTGAGTAAAACCTTGGAATGGATCAATAGCCAAGAGGCAACCATCAAACAGCCATGGCCTTCCTCCAAGGATTCTATTTTTATCGGCATGAGTTTCAAAAGAGAGGATAAAAACATTCGAACTCACCTCCTTAAACTTGGCAGGTTTGCTCAACCTCCAAAGTTTAGCCATCATCGATTCCACCACCTTACTGCTGATATGTCTCTCCGAACAAAACTTCCCCACTAAGCATTTCTCCCCTTTCCTTAGGGCTTCTGAAAAAGTCTCCTCTTCTAACACTATTTCGTCTCCCTCTTCTTCATTTAGACGAAGATTTCCCCACATCTCTTGCATATTCTCCATTTCCCTTAGCTACGGAGGGAATCACACTCGATTTCGACTTTGTTGTCGTAACCAAACTCCTACGTCGAAGAGATTTCTACCAACAGCTCTGTTTTCCTTGGAGAGAAAAAAAGAGCGGGGACTCCTGACAAAAAAACCCTATGAAATTAGATGCCAAGACTTGATAGCCCTATGTCTTGCCTTCACACTCAGTGGACCACAAATAATTAAGTAGACTAATTGCAGCGGAGAAGATGCCCTTGCTGCTTTTCCAAACTATTTTCTCTTTACTGTTTCCATTAACCAATATTCACATATGAGCAATTCGACTATTGCCTAATAGGTTTTCTCTAGCTAACAGAGTCATCCTTTCTTGCCCGATATGACCAAGCTTAGAATGTCATTTATATTAATCTAAATTATCAGATGCAATGAGAAAAACAATGGATTCATTCACATTTGAATAACCAAGTCCATTATCATAAAACCATTTCAGAGAAAAGCACAACCATGAAAAATATTGCCCAAATATATGGAAATACCATTGTTTTCAAATGAAATACGAAACTAAGTCAAACTAACGTAACTACAAAAAATAAGTTTTGTTGTATTTAGGGAGCTTAAAACACAACGTGGAGTAATAAAGTGCGATCACCTCGCAAGTCTAGCTTGTAGGTATTAAGTCTTAGCACCTCCATGCTAGTTTTATTGCTCACCTTGATATCACAACTCCCAACTAGAATTCAACAATATTTCACAAATCAAATTTGATCTCTTGTTATGTGCTCAATTGCTCCAGAACCAACAGTCCACATAATATAGGACTGAGCAAGCATCACATGGCTTGTTACATAAATTGAAAGAACATTCTTCAGCACTAAATGATTGTTGTTCATTTTTCTTGACACTAAATGATTGTACAGGACAAAAATATTTGTTGGGGAATGCAAACTATATTTGATCTTTTTTTTTACTACGATAACACCTTAGTGGGAAATGGCTATTTTTTCCTACCATCTATATTTTTTGGCAGCGAATTGGATCCACAAAAGTGACAATATTTATCAACGCAATTGAAGTGGATATTTCTGATTAAATATAAATATAGCTGCAATAAGCTTTTTGGGACGTGACAAACATTTTAGTGTTGGCCAAAAATGGACAGAAATACTTATTTGCGACGATATCGATTTTGAGCACCGCAAATGAGCATAGTTCTTGTAGTGAAAATTGAACGGAGTATAACAGATGTTACTTTGAATTAATTGCAAGCAAACAATGTTGGTGTAACGATATTTGATGAATCATTAACGCGTAAGCCTAATATTATCGATGGATTTGGTCGATGGATATTGCTTAAAGCATACTTCAAGATCCACTGCTAGCTAGCCATTATTCGTTAATTAAAAAAAAAAAGACAAACTGTGACACGTAATATGCTTTGTGAGTACTAATCAACAAAACAATAATATTGAATATTAGCTAAAACCAAGAGTTTAGGTCAACATTTTACTGATCGTATAGGTAAGCTAGCTAGGGAGGTACACATAGGAGTTCATGCTACCACAATCCACCAGCCATGTTGGAATATACAAGAGCAAATTGAAGCATTAGAATTAAAGTCACGGGAAGCCAAACACAGAAAAGATGAAGAAATTGTTAAAGTTAAGAGATGACAGTTAAGTTAGTTACAGTTAGTTAAAGTTAGTTGAAATCAGATGGCTTACATTGCCAATTACTGCCTATAAATAGCAGTGATGTACAGCACCAAAGATCAAGAAAAATATCAATACAATATAATGAGAAATCACATTGATTGTCTCTAAAATTCTTTCTCAAGACTCTAGTTCTCTAGTTCTCTGTTTCTGTTTTTACATATTTTACATGGTATCATCGAGTATCAAACTTCCGCTGCTTTCTTGATCAAATTCTTGATTTTTTTTTACTTTTCTTTACATTTCTTGTTATTCTTGCTGCTATGGAATCTCCTGCCAATATCGAATCCTCAGTCAATATGAAGAAATCCTCTGATTCATCCTTCATGAATCCATCTGATGATTCATCAAGCCCTTACTATCTGCATCCCAGTGACAACCCTGGAGCTCTCCCTGTTTCTGAAATTTTCAATGGTGCAAATTATGTTGCATGGAGTAGATCAATCTCGATTGCTCTGACTGTAAAGAACAAGCTTGCCTTTGTTGATGGAAGCCTGCCTCAACCCAGTCCTAACAACACTAAACTTCAAGTTGCTTGGCTGCGAGTAAACAACCTTGTTTTATCTTGGTTGATGAATTCAATTGCAAAAGAAATTCGGGGAAGTCTTCTCTATTTCAATACTGCATGTGATATTTGGGATGAACTAAAGGTTAGATACCTTCGAAGTGATGGCCCTCGAGTTTTTACATTAGAGAAATCTTTAAGTTCTATTTCTCAAGGTTCAAACTCAATCACTGAATATTTCAGTGATTTCAAAACTTTATGGGATGAATACATTAGCTATCGTCCCCTTCCTAAGTGTAATTGTGGAATCTTGAATAATTGCACTTGTGCCATTTTAAAGAATCTTGCTGATCGCCAACAAGCTGACTATGTGATGAAGTTCTTGGTTGGTTTACATGAATCTTATTCAGCTATTCGAAGCCAACTGCTTCTTTCTCCTTTACCTTCAATGGGGAAAGTCTTTTCTTTGTTATTGCAAGAAGAAAGTCAAAGATCTTTGACAAATGCAGTAGGGCTTCCTCTTGATTCTCATGCTATGGCTGCTGCACAACCACCAAGACAAATCTTTTCCAATGTCTCTAAATTCAGCAAATTCAAAGGAAAACCTGATGTTACTTGCTCCCATTGTGGATTCTCTGGACACCTTGCAGACAAGTGTTTCCAGATCATAGGTTATCCACCAGGGTGGAAAGGCCCTCGAGGAAAAAGATTTAATTCAACACGATTGCCCAATGCAAACAGTGCATCTTATTTGGAGCAAAACTCAAACATCCCAAACATACCTTTTTCTCAAGAGCAAATATAGAATCTGATCACTCTTGCTAATAGCTTGTCTAATTCTCATATTAAGTCCAATTCTGCAGTCAATACTGCCTCCACATCAGGTAATGACTTCAATCCTGTTTGGTTACAAATTCTTTGAACAACAACTGTCCTTGGATATTGGATACTGGAGCAACAGATCATATGATCTGTTCTCCCCATCTGTTCACTTCAATAAAAATACCCTCCAAACCCTCTTCAGTCCATTTACCAAATGGTCAATCAGTTCCTATTAGTTTTACAGGAACTGTCAAACTCTCTTCTAATTTAGTGCTATATAATGCTCTCTATATTCCTTCTTTTCATATCAATCTTATCTCTGCTTCAAGATTGACTAAAGAAAACTCTATTGCCTTGTTTCTTTTTCATCTAAATGTGTCTTGCAGGACCTCAACAAATGGAAGATGATTGGGCTTGCTGAAGTTAGAGTTAGCCTATACCACCTTATTAATTTTCCTGCTAACACACAGAAAGGATTACCTGACTCAAATAATTCTTTCTTGGCCAATACATCTACCATCAGTCCTGACATATGGCATTTTCGATTGGGACATCTTCCTTCTGACAGATTGAAAATCATAAGTTCCATTGACCCTTCTGTAAAATCTTCTCATAATCATGTTTGTGAGATTTGTCCTCTAGCTCGACAAAAGAAGCTATCTTTTCCTGTATCACAAAACAATGCAAATAAAGCCTTTCAATTAGTGCATCGTGACATTTGGGGTCCATTCTCAACAATCTCTCATTCTGGATACAGATTCTTTCTTACAATTGTAGATGACCATACACGTTTCACTTGGCTTTATCTTATGAAAACAAAATCAGAAACTAGACCCTTACTCATCAACTTCATTGCTTATGTTCAAACCCAATTCAATACCCAAATCCAAACAATTAGAACAGATAATGGCCAAGAATTCAATATGCCTACTCTCTATAAAAAATATGGCATGATTCATCAACTATCTTTTGTAGAAACTCCTGAGCAAAATGGCAGAGTTGAAAGAAAGCATCAACATTTGTTAAATGTAGCTAGAGCCCTTCTTTTTCAATCCAAATTACCTTTATCATATTGGAGTGAATGTGTGTTAACTGCTACACATCTTGTTAATCGAATTCCCTCATCTGTGCTAGAAAATAATACACCTTATGCTCTCTTTTTTCAAAAACCACCTGCATACAACTATTTCAAAGTTTTTGGTTGCTTGTGCTTTGCTAGCACTATCCAAAACAATCGAGGAAAATTTCAACCTAGAGCTTCAAAATGCTTATTTCTTGGCTATCCACCTAATATCAAACGATATAAGGTGCTTGATCTTCTTACTCTTAAAATTTTGTCTCTAGAAATGTGGCGCCCCCAATCCCCCTTATAGAAGTACATGAGGATCGAGACACCAGGATGGTGACAACACGGTCACACATCCCATCGAAGTGCCAGTGTGTGTACATGTAACGGTGTACAAATAAAATAAAGCAGCGAATTAGTCAAGTCTACTAAGTACCAGAATTTAAATACAACTAAACATCAGCAGTGGTTTAAAAGTAGTTATACAGCCATCCAAAATAAAGTTAACACATGTCCCGAAAATACGATAAGCAAAATAAAATAATAATAACAAGTGATCCCAGATCACTCCTCGGGCGGAGCCGTCTCCTCAGGCTCGCCCTCCTCCTCCTCATCTGCATCAAAATCTGCGTTACCACAGAAGGGTACCGCAGGTAAGTATAACCCAAATAATCCTCAAGAAATAAAATGCATTTAATGCAACCAACATGCATGCATATGATGAAATATGCATTTTTCTCAAAACATCATTTTCCCCGAAAATGACAATTTCCAACACATGCCAAAGTCTCATTAGCCCAAAAATAATCCGTAAAACATTTTCCCAGAAAATAGCCAATTTAATCATTTATTAACCTATGCACCATGGCCTCCCCTAGGGATCATCCGCACGTCCTGGCTTCGTAGTGATGCTCGGTTCCGCGCCCAGCGCGTACGTAGCCAAGCACCCACTACGCAACGAGCGATGCCCAGTTCCGCGCCCAGCGCGTACGTAGCCAAGCATCCTCTAATCCCTGCCAGCAGAAGGACCACGGAGTCGGCATGAATCTCTCGTCCGATCCCATCATCGCCCAGCGACAATCCAGGGGACGTTACTCAGTTTATTCCGCTCCCGAGTAACCAGAGGAGCTCCACCGAGATAATGCCCAATCTGGGCTTGGGGTCGTGATACACACGCACCCAAAAACATTCTCACATAAAATCACAATTTCCAAATCACACATGAGCATGAATGCATCACACGAAAACCCAGTTTTCTTTACAAACATGATCATGCATGAAATAATGAGATGTACATGTACCAACAGAAATCCACAACCATCAATAACCAAGCCCAACAAATCCAACCAAACAACTCCAACCAATAAACCATCTGACTCCCGTACTCCTCGGACTCAGTCTGGCAAAACCAACATCAGATAAAATACAATGAAATATGTTAGTGCAAAAATACATTAAATTCACAAGAATTCTTTGGAGAAATACTTACAGTGCAATATAATAATTTTCGAAGGATCACGAAGCTGAAAATGGCGTCGTCTGAGCAACACCACAGTGTAAAATACACTATGGCCGTGGGTCACAGATGCTCACTTTTCAACGAAGACAAACTAAGATCCAAAAATGGTAGGGTAGTGCCTAGAGAGGTCGGTGAAGCCAATGGTGGTGGTGGTTTGCCGTGGGTGGCGGCGCAAGGGGCGGTTTTAAGGCCAAAAAGTCAAAATCGGAAATGTATTTGGTGTGGCTTCATCGGTGACGGATCGGGGCTAGGGTTGGGTCCATTGGGTTGCTAAGAGGTCGGGGATGATGTAGTAGGAAGATGGTGGCCGGAGGTGGAGCGACGGCGGCGCTGGAGCGAAAGTGGCGCCACGGCTTTGTGGGCTTCGTGGGGGCTAACGGCGGCACGAACGGCGGTGATATTGGTGGGGTAGGACGGCCGGCGGCAGAGGAATGCAAGGGACCGGGCGGTGTCGACCACCGCCGACGGACGGCGGCGCTGGGAGGGGACGCTAGAAACGGGCGGAAGAGAGGAGAGAGAGTCCGTGCGCAGGAGAAAAAGAAGCCGAAGGAAAATAAGGGAAAAAGAGAAAAAGGAAGGAAAAGAAAAGGAGAGGAAAGAAAAATAGAGGAAAAGAAATGAGGTCTAATCCTCATAACTTGTTCATAAAAATGATCCAATGGAAACGATTTTAAAACCACAAGTTAATTAAAATAATTTAAACGTAATGGTAAAGTCAAATTGAAATAATTAAATCCCACAGTAATTAATTTAAATATGAAAAGAAATTTAAATGCATAACAATAAATAAATATTAAGAAAGCACATAAAAATAATTTTCACCAAATTAAAATCATAGAAATAAACTCACTAAAAATCCGACCAATTTTAAAATAAGAGGATAAATTTTTGAATAAATAAAAATAATCCTTCAGTAAAAATGCACTAAAATACGGGGTGTTACAAGAAATGTTACATTTCATGAATCTGTTTTTCCTTCCATACCAAACACCAATCACACACCCTTTGTATTTCCTGATTTTCCTTCACTATATGATTTCTCAGCAACTCCCACTTCACCTTCTGATCTTACAATACCTCCTGAAACTCATAAATCAGATCACATACCTACTCAGATTGCAACATCTTCCAAACCATCTTCTGAAATTGCATCAAATCCTGTCCAACATGAAAGGACAAAGCACATCCAGCTAGATTGCCATTTGGTTCGAGAAAAGTTGCAAGAAGGACTGATCAAAATTATTCATATTCCCTCTAAACATCAACTGGCAGACATACTGACTAAACCACTTAGTTCTCTACAATTTCATCATTTAATCCGCAAGATGGGAATGATCAATATCCATTCCCCTCTTGAGGGGGGATGTTGGAATATACAAGAGCAAATTGAAGCATTAGAATTAAAGTCACGGGAAGCCAAACTCAAAAAAGATGAAGAAATTGTTAAAGTTAAGAGATGACAGTTAAGTTAGTTACAGTTAGTTAAAGTTAGTTGAAATCAGAGGCTTACATTGCCAATTACTGCCTATAAATAGTAGTGATGTACAGCACCAAAGATCAAGAAAAATATCAATACAATATAATGAGAAATCACATTGATTGTCTCTAAAATTCTTTCTCAAGACTCAAGTTCTCTAGTTCTCCGTTTCTGTTTTTACATATTTTACAAGCCAATTAAGATGCACATGATCAAGATATATTGTCCTGACCGGTAGGGGAGGGCTGGGGAGGAATTCTTGCTTAACACATAGGCTTACTTATTGATGGCAACGTAGTCCATATATTCTCAGGCTCCTAATTTTCATGAAACAAAAACAGAAACGAAACAAAGAACCGTCTAGATTGTAACACAAAAACATATATGTAAGCTAGCGCAGATTTTGGCCTGTGAAACTTTGAAAAATTATCCCTCTATCAACGGTCGCAAAGGTCCTGATGCTATATATTAATGGTTCTAGTACCCTTCATCGGCCTCTTCCACAGTCGGTGCAGCCTTGAGGTCCGCCTGGTGAACGATGAGGAGAACCTCCTATCTTATTTCCTTTGAATTCCTTGCCGCTGTGTCTTCCCCATACGCCTGCAGTTATTAAGAAAGTAGACTATAGATCTAACAAGGGAAAAAAAACTTTAGGAAGATTCTAACTATAAAACTAATTCTATGGAAACTAAAGGTAATGGCGCACTTAACTGGCTGGGATATTATTTGTTACTCTGGCTTCCAATATTAGAGCCAATTCAACCAAAATTAAGAGAGAGATGAAAAGGATGAGAGATAAGGCCTTGTACGCGTGAACCATCTTGCTGCTACTCACACTCATCTCTTGAAAAAACACAAAAGAGGTGGAGATATATATAGGATGCGTTTGGATGTTGAACTGAGTTGAGTTAAGTTGAGTTGAGTTGAGATGATAAAATATTGTTAGAATATTATTATTTTTTATTATTATTTTGAAATTTAAAAAAATTGAATTTTTTATTATATTTTATATTAAAATTTAAAAAATTATAATAATGAGTTAAAATGAGTTAAATTTCCAATTCAAACAATAGTTTCATGTTTTTATTAATGTACCAACATTTCTATAAATAGCAGAGACTGGCGATATTATTCGAAGGACATTTAGGTCAGAAAAAAGTGGAAAGAGGAAAAGTAAAAAAAAGACGACACGAGGAAAAGTAAACCATGACAAGAAGTACGAAACTTGGCTACACTTTTGGAAAGGACACCATGCCAGCCAGCATTGACTAGACATGCAGACTGCAATTAATTACTAGACAATCGGCCAGCATCACCCACGTACACGCCCCAGGAGACCACCATATATAGTCAGGCCACCACCCAATATTCTTGTTTTGATCGACCCACACGGAACCTGCACATAAGAGCAGTCTATATATAATTGCCCAATTTTGTGCAGTACTGCTTTTTCAAGAGATTCGTGCTTTTTCGTAAACAATATTGGTTTAGTGTTGTATAGAATTTGCTTGGACCAGATCTTATAAAAAACATTCATAATAGTTCATTACTGATTTGCTCTAAAAATCACCCAATGGTGATATATAGAATCTTGGCTTCGCTCCAAAACAAATATGGGATCAACTTTTTCCAAACATCAGTAACTGCCTGGGCTGAATCATGTTGCTGAATATTAATCAAATATTCAAAATCCTCATCTCTTAAAAAGTGCTGCTGATATATATAATATATATATATATATATATATATATATATATATATATTCGCCAAAGGATTATAAACTTATAGAGCAAGATCAAGATGTTAATTAATATTTCTGCTTGGAAAAGTCTTTATATATATATATATATGTTATTTTCTTTCCCAAGCTTAGGTTAAGTAATTAATTGCACTGAATTGACTACACTTGGAATATTCTTACTTCAGTGGATACATACATGACTTTATAATATATATATATATACACACACCATGACTCGAAGAAAAAAAATAAAGTATGACCACCTCGCAAGTCTAGCTTGTAAGTATCAAGTCTCAGCACCTCCACACTAATTTCATTGCTCACCTTGATATCACAACTCCCATCTAGAATTCAACAATATTCTACAGAGAAAATCTATTCATCATCCCAACTTCCATCATCCTATGATGTGACATTAAATGATAGGTTTACAAGTGAAATGTAATAAATAATTTCCAATAATTTATTGCCACATCATAAGATGATGGAAGGATGATGGAAATTGGGATGATGAGTAGCATTACTCGAGCAAGCATCACATGGCTTGTTACATAAATAGAAAGAACATTCTTTAGCACATGTCCAATAGCTACCCCAATCTTTTTGTTTTTGCGCTTGGGCCTCCATGCCGTGCACTTGCCAGATTTAGCCATATAGGACGAATGTTTGTGCTTAGCCTCTAGGGACTCAGCCTCAAGTTCCAAGTGGCGCGACACTTCATCAAAAGTTTTGATGTTTTCATTGTGCATAAAATTATAGCTTATTGTACCCAAGAATTGGAAGGAAGAATTAAATTAAGGAGTTAATTATATGTCCAGATAACATCAATAAAGTGCAATTCAGTAAGTGAACGAACTTATATTGCATATTTGCGGCGATAGTTGGGTTGTCCAAAAATAAATGACATGGACGGAAAATTTGACTAACCATTTGTGTCAACAAAATCTTGCTATAAATATTTTCTCAGTTGGTATAGGAACAAATTACTTTTTGCAGTAACAATATATTTGCGACCACACAATACCACTGGAAATGTTGTTCATTTTTCTTGACACTAAATGATTGTACAGGACAAAAATATTTGTTGGGGAATGCAAACTATATTTGATCTTTTTTTTTACTACGATAACACCTTAGTGGGAAATGGCTATTTTTTCCTACCATCTATATTTTTTGGCAGCGAATTGGATCCACAAAAGTGACAATATTTATCAACGCAATTGAAGTGGATATTTCTGATTAAATATAAATATAGCTGCAATAAGCTTTTTGGGACGTGACAAACATTTTAGTGTTGGCCAAAAATGGACAGAAATACTTATTTGCGACGATATCGATTTTGAGCACCGCAAATGAGCATAGTTCTTGTAGTGAAAATTGAACGGAGTATAACAGATGTTACTTTGAATTAATTGCAAGCAAACAATGTTGGTGTAACGATATTTGATGAATCATTAACGCGTAAGCCTAATATTATCGATGGATTTGGTCTATGGATATTGCTAAAAGCATACTTCAAGATCCACTGGCTAGCAAGCTAGCCATTATTCGTTAATTAAAAAAAAAAGAGACAAACTATGACACGTAATATGCTAATTTGTGAGTACTAATCAACAAAACAATAATATTGAATATTAAGCTAAAACCAAGAGTTTAGGTCAACATTTTACCGATCGTATAGGTAAGCTAGCTAGGGAGGTACACATAGGAGTTCATGCCTCCACAATCCACCAGCCAATTAAGATGCACATGATCAAGATATATTGTCCTGGCCGGTGGGGGAGGGCTGGGGAGGAATTCTTTCTTAACACATAGGCTTACTTATTGATGGCAACATAGTCCATATTTTCTCAGACTCCTAATTTTCATGAAACAAAAACAGAAACGACACAAAGAACCGTCTAGCTTGTAACAAAAAAACATATATGTAAGCTAGCGCAGATTTTGGCCTGTGAAACCTTGAAAAATTATCCCTCAATCAATGGTCCCAAAGGTCTTGACGCTATATATTAATGGTTCATCGGGCTCTTCCACATTCGGGGCACTGGGCTTCCTTGCCGCCTGGTGAATGATGAAAAAAACCTGATATCTTATTTCCTTTGAATTCCCCGCCGCTGTTTCTTCCCCATAGGCCTGCAGTTATTAAGAAGGTACACCGTAGATCTAATAAGGGAAAAAAAACTTAGAAGTACGAAGATTCTAACTATAAAACTAATTCTATGGAAACTAAAAGTAATGGCACTTAACTGGCGGGGATATTGTTTGTTAATCTGGCTTCCAACATTGGAGCCAATTCAACCGAAATTAAGAGAGAGATGAAAAGGATAAGAGATAGGGCCTTGTGAACCACCTTGCTGCTACTCACACTCCTCATCTCTTGAAAAAACACACAAGAGGTGGAGATATATATAGTCTCATGTTTTTATTAATGTACCAATATTTCTATAAATCAACGACCTCATGTCGTCTTTTTTTACTTTTCCTCTTTCCACTTTTTTGGATACCAAACATTTCTCAACACTTTCCAATTATTTTTGTACTTTTAAAAATACTTCACATACCAAACAACTTAAAATACTCTCAATGGGACCCACAAACCCACTTCAATCTCTACTCATAACTATTCACAAACATTCTATAATACTTATCACTATTACATATAAATAAAAAATAAAATCACTATAATATTTATCACTATTAAATATAAATAAAATAAAATCACTATAATATATAAATAAAAAATATTTATCACTATTATATATAAATAAAAAATAAAATCACTATAATATATAAATAAAAAATAAAATCAATATAATATTTATAACTATTAAATATAAATAAAAAATAAAATCATTATAATATATGAATAAAAAATAAAATCACTATTAAATATAAATAAAAAATAAAATCACTATAATATATAAATAAAAAATAAAAACATTATAATATATAAATAAAAATAAAATCACTATAATATATAAATAAAAAATATTTATCACTATTATATATAAATAAAAAATAAAATCGCTATAATATATGAATAAAAAATAAAATCACTATAATATATAAATAAAAAATAAAATCACTATAATATATAAATAAAAAATAAAATCAATATAATATTTATAACTATTAAATATAAATAAAAAATAAAATCATTATAATATATGAATAAAAAATAAAATCACTATTAAATATAAATAAAAAATAAAATCACTATAATATATAAATAAAAAATAAAATCACTATAATATTTATCACTATTAAATATAAATAAAAAATAAAAACACTAAAATATATAAATAAAAATAAAATCACTATTATATATAAATAAAAAATAAAATACAATAATATTTATCACTATTATATATAAATTAAAAATAAAATCACTATAATATATAAATAAAAAATAACATTACTATAATATTTATTACTATTATATATATATATAAATAAAATCATTATAATATTTATCATTATTATATATAAATTAAAAATAAAATCATTATAATATTTATCATTATTATATATAAATTAAAAATAAAATCATTATAATATTTATCATTATTATATATAAAAGTAAAATAAAATCACTACAATATTTATTAATATTAAAAAATACTAAAATAAAATCATTATAATATTTATTATTAAAAATCAAATCACTATAATATTTATGGGACCCACATATTTTTCAACTACCTACTCAAAAGTCAACAACTCAATATACTTCACACATCCAAACAACTCAAAATACTCTCAATGGGACCCACTTCAATCTCTACTCATAACTATTCACAAACATTCTCAACACTTCTCAACACTTTTCAACACCCAAACGTACCCTGTTGAGATGAAGATTTTATATTTATTTAAAATTTTAAAATATTATATTTTAATATTATTATTATTTTAAAATGTAAAAAATTAAATTAAAATTTAAAAAATTAAATTATTTTATATATTTTATATAAAAATTTTAAAAAAATATAAAATAAAATAAGATAAAAATTTTTGTAACCCACGCCATCCCACCCCACGCCACCCCAAACCTGCCTGGGTGTGGAAAACCATGACAAGAAGTACGAAACTTGGCTACACTTTTGGAAAGGACACCATGCCAGCCAGTATTGACTAGACATGCAGAGTGCAATTAATTACTAGACAATCGGCCAGCATCACCCACGTACACGCCCCAGGAGACCACCATATATAGTCAGGGCCACCACCCAATACTCTTGTTTTGATCGGCCCACACGGAACCTGCACGTAAGAGCTGCTGAATGCTAATCAAGATTCAAAATCCTCATCCCTCTTAAAAAGTGCTTGCTGATATTATATATATATATATATATATATATATATATATGTTATTTTCTTTCCCAAGCTTAGGTTAAGTAATTAATTGCACTGAATTGACTACACTTGGAATATTCTTACCTCAATGCGTACATACATGACTTTATAACATATATATATATTTATATATGCATGTATACACACGATGACTCGAAGAAAAAAAATAACGCTGGAAAAATTAAAGAGAAAAGCATTTTTTTTTTTTTTTGAAAATGAGCATTGAGCTCATTCATTCATTAAGCAAGAGATCCGAAATACATAAGGGAGGATCTTCAATGTCTACAATAGTTTCAGATGAAAGGAGAGCCTTCCTAGCTAACACATGAGCCACTCTATTGGATTTTCTATAAACATGCTTAATAGATCAGACCTCATAATGAGATAGGAGTTTTTGTGTATCTTGGGTAACCATAGCCATTTGAGACTCGTTCTTGTCCTTTACCAAAAGAGCTGACACAACCTGTTGAGAATCCCCCTCTAAAAAAACCTTGGAGAGCCCAAGCTGCAGACCAAACTTTGCTGCCTCATACGCCCCACAAGCTTTAGCTAGTGTAGGGTCTGGATACAGGGGTCTACTCATTCTCAGAGCAGCAATCATGAGTCCTTTGTGATCTCTAATGATAACCCCTATTCCAATTCTGCCTCTAAATTTATCCACAGCAGCATCCCAGTTTATTTTGAAAAAAAACTCAGGGGGGAGACCACCTTTGCTTCTGGTCCTCTTTTGGTTGAATGCTTCTTGTGAACCTGCAAGTTTCCATCTCGATCAAGGCTTCTGAGACTTGTCTAACCACCACATTAGGATGCAGGAAAACTTTTTGGAAAATAAACTTGTTCCTTATATTCCAAATAAGTCTCGACACAATGGCAAATTCTTCTAGGATCTTCATATCAGCAGCTTGACAGATAAGGTGCCATAACTCTCTGAAGGTCATGGGAGGAAAGAATCTCTTCTGAAGGAACCTAGAGCACTGGCCCCATACGTCCAGAGCTGCTGGATAGCTCCAAGCCATATGAAAAACAGTTTACTCTTCATTCAAACAGATTGGGCACCAAGGCTTCTCAGTAATTCTCTTTTTACACAAGTTGCTTAGTGTGGGGAGACCATTCCTACATGCTTTCCAGAGAAAGTTCTTTGTAGCTGGTAACACATTAAGCTTCCATAAGACCTTCCATTCCTCTGAGAGCTGCTCTCTATTAGAGGATTGACCCTGAGCCTGAATTGACTACACTTGTTAAAAAATTACATGGCAGAGGAAAAATGACTAAAAATATTAGGAAGGGGAATCCAATTTCTCTCAACTCATATATGTTATAAAAGGCAAGGAAAATTAATTGTACGTTTTTGTAGTGCTTATATATATATAGTCGTACATTATTTTGAATCTCACTTTCATTAATCAAACTAAGAAACGTGACAAATTATTAATCTGCATCGTAACTAACAAATTTAAACCGAGAAAACTATATGGAAATACAAAGCCAGAACTTGTAACTAATTTGGCTCCTCTATAATATTCTTATTTGTCTGATTACCTTGTCCTCAAACTCGTAGTAGTTATCATTTTGCCACCATTCCTTAATTAATGAATTTTACTAAGTATAGTCACTTTTTATGTGCACTCCTTGGGTATTCTAGTGATGTGATTGACTTCATTATTTTTTTTATATTTTTAAAAAATAATGCAGCCAATCACATGACTAGAATACACAAGAAGTATGTAAAAATGACTATACATAGAATTTTTGTTAATTATTCATGATCTCCTCAATCGTTAACACCATTTGAAAACAAACAAACAATCTATTTATAAGTCTTATTTGTTACATACCTAACACATCGTTGAACTAGATATGCAAAAAAATTATTGGTATTTTAGTCTTTTTTTAAATGTTAATGGATCCCACTATAAGTAATGTGTTAACATCAGTGTTTTAAATTTCGTACCGTACCGGCCGGTACGGCCAAAATTTTTCGTTTTGGCCGTCCAGCCAATACAGGTATTATATCTGTTCCGTGCCGGTTAAAATATCGGCCAAACCGGACTAAATTTCGGCCTGTACCGGCCTATATTTCGGCCGGTACCGGCCGATATTTCGGCCTGTGTGTTTTTTTTTTTCATTTTTTCAAACTACAAACTTATTTTTTAACCCCTAATTTAAACTAGACTATTTATAATTTTTATAAATATGTATTTATATATAATTTATTTATATATAGACTATTATTTTGGAATATAATTTTAATATATATTTATATATAATTTATTTATATATCGATTATCCCGAAACGGTACCGGTACCGAAATATTTCGTTTCAGTGCCTTGATCGGTACGACGTCCGGTACGGTATTCAAAACATTGGTTAACACACCAATTTATCTAAATATAACAAAACTCATATGAAAATAACGCGTCAATCGACACAGTTTGGAAATTGATTATAAGTTGGGGACATCAAAGTACCAATGCGTGCTCATTTGATAACATATACATATATAAATTAAGGTATGGGGTTGCAAATTAATCTTGCCATGTAATATATGGTAAAAGTAGATGCGATCAAGGCGTAGGAGGACTGCATGTAGTCCTTCGATCGAGTTATTTATTATTTGTCTTAAAGCTTTTCGGGTTTGATGAACAATATTTATATTGGTGGAAGTTTGTTACTGTAAGGCCCAGTTTTTGTTTGTGAGGCCAGTTCTTGCTCGAGGGCCCAACCCTTTTCCTTGGAGGTGTGCGAACGACATCATTTTGGGGGTAAGTATTTCCTTCCTCAACCTCTCTTTCTCCCCCCCGATTCTTTCTCCCCCTCTTTCTCTTTCAGTTTCTTTTATTTTTCTGGGTTTCCCTCGCTCAGACGCCTCTCTCATGCGTAACCCACTTTCACTTCCTGTTTTCATCTCTTCCTCTTCGTTTGGTTGGTTTTGTGAGTCTGAATCGCGTGCCCCAACTTTTCTCCATTTCTTCTTTTCCACTTCTGGTTTTCCTCTCCAATCCGACGCCCTCCCTCTCTCTTACTGTGTTTTCTCTGCGTTTTACTTGGAGTTGCAGTGGACGATATCTGTGAGTGACGCCAAGGCCTGTTGAACAAAGTGCTACGTTGTTGGGTGGAAAACAAATATTTTGACTGGTTGCCGAGAGCTTCTTCTGTAGTCCGTGAGTTTGGTGGTTTTTCTTTTGGTGCGCCTTGTGTGTGTTGTGTTGCAGTGCAGTGAGTTCGTAGTCTTACTCGGTTTCACTTAAACGTTGAGCATTCAACGTTTGTTTTTCACTTCGTTGAGTATTTTATAAATTTTGGTTTGTTGGTTTGGTGTTTTAGAAATAATTAAAAGGGAGCTTGTTGGGTGCCGATTAACATCTAGCAGTGTTGAGATTTTTCTATTGTAGAGTTGTGAACGGAGAGAAATGTGCAATGTGTAATGTCGTTTTAGTTAAATTGTTGGTGATTGCTTGGGATTATGAGTTGCTGATATAAATGTGATTTATTGATGAGTTGAGTTGACATTGGTTTTGATGGTTGTATTGGACAATATTAAGATTAGTATATGGTACTTTGGGTTGAAATGCGGGCTGTCCAGATTTCTATATGGTTGTCGTAGTGAGTTGTTTGTGCTATATTATGGTTTGGGATCATGGGTTTTATTTATTTAGATAGAAGTTGTGTCAATTGCCTTTTAACACTTAGTTCATATATTTTATTTTTATGAATATGTGACGAGTCTGATAGAGGTCATTTTCAAGGCATAGGTAATACGCTGCAAGAATTAGGTAAGCTAGGTTCCTATGCTAGATTTGCATAAAAAAAATAAAGAAAATGAACTGAGGTTGGTTTATAAAATATGCATGATATGTTTTTAAAAGAAAATGTGAAAACGACCTCAGTATGTATGTTTTGCATATACTCATCAAAATCTATATGAAAGAGAAAAATACTTTTTGACATGAATAGTATGGACATGAGCAACATTTGACATGTTTATGAAATGAGCAAAAGAGCAAATATGATATCTGTGAATTTTTTGTACGTATGATATAAAATAATTTGGGTTTGTTTATGATCAAATGGAAATGATATGAATAGGTTCAACACTTGGTTGATATGATATGAATATGAAAAACCTTTGGCATACTTATCTGTTTTTACTCTGATTCTGAATATGGTTCTGTATGATGATACTGGTTCACGTGATATGGTTGGTACCAACATGATATGATATTAGCGCAACCACTTTGGAAACAAAGTGGTCTTTTATGTGATCTTTCCTGTGCGCACACTCGGGGCTCCGAGATTGAAAAATGGAAAGTTTCACAATATGATACTGCCTGGTTTGGCAACCGAGGATAGCACAACCCTACCACAGGGGTTAAACATAGTATATGATATGATACTATGACATGATAAGATGAAGATATTCAATTATGTTATGCCAAAGTGTTCTTGAATATGAAATGGTTTATGAATATGAAAAGGTTGAAATGTCGCTCTGATTTTTCTGATAATACGTATTGAGATATGCACGTGAAAATAAAATGTTTTGCTTTTGCATACCAAACTTTCTAAAAATGGCTCATGTTTACACACTAGTATAGGTTTTCTGCTTACTGAGTTGTTGATAATTCACCCCTTATCTTTATTATTTTTTTCAGATGATATTGATGACCCAACTGGGGATCAGGAATAGAAATTGGAGCTTGGTTAGATATGGATAGACGGTCGAGTACCTAAGGGTACCATTGTTAGAAGAAGAGTTTGAAGTTTTTCTTGATGTTTAGATTTATTGAAACTTAAGATGTATCAGTTTATTATGTTAAAATTTAATTTTATTTTGGTTTAGTAGGACCTAGGGCTTTATCAGTTTGGTATGTATGTTATCATTTCTGGAAGATTGTGGACCCCTTGATTTATTATTATTGCAGTAAAGACTATGTGTAGTTTGTAATGAGTTTATTTAGAAGATATGAGATTGATTTTACTTATGAAGTCTTTGGAAATTTTTAGATGTGTTGGGAGACATGTTTATAAGTCACATGTAGTAATTCTCTACCCCACCCGGGTATGGGGCGTTACAATTACCAACTACATTTCATTATTTTTTTTTCTCAATAATGATAAATGGTACTTCTAATTACGGTCTTCTTTGGATGTTTCAGCAGGGAGATCTACCGTCTTCATGTGACGCAGGACAAAATCTGATTTACTGTTACAACTATAAATTATAAACTAATGGGAATTAGCGATGGAGATTGAGAAAATATGTAAAGTAGAGTGAAAACTCTGGTAAATATAAATTAAAAGTAATAAGAATTTTTTTCTGAAAATGCAAAATTCCAATTATTGCAGGAAAATAAAATTATGTAACTAAAAAAGGATCCTCCCAAAAAATTGGGCCAAAGTCGGAATTAAAAGCAAATGAAATTCAAATATTTTCATAAAAAGTGAAAAGAAACGTAAATTGGCGGTTAGAAAGGGAATTAACAGATTGATTTCGGAGTTGAAATGGTAGACCACCATGCATAGCATCATAACCACGACTTGTGCACTAAAGGAGTTATCCGAATTTGGGTCATAAGTGCAATTCTAATACCCATAGCCAAATTATGGCCAAAATAGTGACACGTGTCAATATTGCTCCTATCTGAGGAATTTTCATTGTTTCTTGTCATATTTGCGTTGATATACCTTTTCAAAATAATCCTACACTATCAACTGAAAATCTAAAAGATCTGCATCATTAGATCACCTGGATCACGCTGCATCACCTTGTTCATATTAGTCAAGAGTACAATATTGAACAACCTAGGCCTTTACTTCGTGTGGTAACATTGGTGCATTGCAATTTATAAGGATCTAAAGATTGCCTGTTAGTTGCATTCATTGGTTGGGGATGACTTTGTGATTTTTGTAAACCATTCGAAATCCTATTTGAAAGTACGGCTGTAAAATGAACAGGTACTTGGCTGACAGTTCGAGTTCGACTCGAGTAAACTTGAAATTGACTTGAATTGAATATTATATGGACCATTCGTAAATACAAAATTAGACTCAATTATTAAACGATACAAACTCTTCTAAAACTCGATTGACTTGAATAATGTTCATAAACAAACTCGTATGGAACTGGACTCGACTCGTCAACTCAACTTGTCAACTCTACTCTTATATATGTATACATATATAATACAATATATATAATAACCAAAATTTATATATTTATTATTAATTATGTAAATAGAATTATAGTGACTTATAGTTATAGTCCACTACATATACTATAAATTTAATTTATAATATTAATATATCATATTGATATATTCTTCTTATTCTTAACAAATATTGAATTGTCATATAAAAATTTATGCTTACAGGCTATAGGCTATAGACTATAGTCCTAAGTTATTAACTTATAACTTATAACTTGTGATTCTATCATTCTATGAATTAAAATTAAAGACTTTACAATATTGTTATTAATCTATCATTATATCATTATATCATTATTAAAGACTCATCACTTACGATTATATCATTATATATTCTATGAAGTTACTTATTAATATCATTATATATGACTAATCACTAGACTCTAGTAATATTGTATTCACAACACTATATAAACTATAGTAATATACATATTTAGTGTTAATATCTATTATTATTAATTAATAAGCTCATACTAGTAGACTACTAGACTAGTGTTTATTGTGTAGTGAGTCTAGTGACTACTAGTAGTAGTCTAGTATTAATTGTTACATATGCATTATAACTAAAAGCATAAATAATATTATTATTTTATGCAAATATAAGACCGTAGGGTATCAATATATAAGTATCAATATACACATTTTGTAGCTAATATACGGTATTAGTATTTTAGTATTATTATATTATACTCATTAATATAACTATAATATTATATTATGAGAACTAAATTATAATGTTTGATAAAATATAATGTTAGACAATTTTATATAATTAAATACTATAAATAAATATAATTTTTTTTTACAACACTACTTGCTAGTTTTGTAGTATATAACAACTAACATGTATTATAATTTATAGACTATAGTATTTTTATTTAAATTGACTATAGTAGTATAGTATTTAATTTTGTAGTTACTTTATTTTATGTGTGGTCCTGTGGAGTTATTGAAGGCCTGAGGCCGTTATTTCACACAATCTTAATTGCGAGCCGTTGATTCCATACCCTAAAGCTAGGTTTATAAATTTACATGATGCTTATCTCATTTTGAACTTCAGCCGTTTCACTTTCATTGTCTCACACTTCGACTCACTCCTTCAGTCCTTCTTTCAGAGCCATCGAGAAAGCCTAGCCTCTTATGCTTATGCCGGTTACCTCCTATTCGATTTGCATGGAATCAAGGGTTGAATCAAGGTTCTCAAAGACTTTTAGCTAGGGATTCTTAAGGGGTTGAGAGTGATACTGGCTGCAACTATGAGAAACCCTAGCAGATGCAACTAGTGATCATATTTTCAGGGAGCCGTGGTTGTAATCTCAATCTCAAAGTTCATAGTCGGGACTCGACAAATAGGTCATTAAATACATGCATTTATGACTCCCAAACAACTGAATCCTTGATTTCGTGGTTCATGGTTCTTTGGATCGTAAATTCGTCTATCTGTCAGTTGATTAGCCAGGTTCTTTTCATGTTTCTAAGCATTTGGTTGGGAACTTGGCAGATTTGGAGCCACTTATCTTGTTATCAACTTATTTGAGTATTTTCGGGGATTCATTCTAATTCTCTCCTAATTCTTTGTAAATTGCAGTATTGTATATCTAGATCTAATCATCTAAGTACATTGAACTCCCAAGTGGTCAGTGGTGTGACACTGTTATGCCATACATCACGTAACACCCCGTATTTTAGTGTATTTTCACTGAAAGATTATTTTTAATAATTCAAAAATTTATTCTCTTATTTTATAATTATCGGATATTTTAAATGGGTTATTTTATGATCTTTAAATTGTGAAAATTAAATTGTTATGTTTTCTTAATATTTATTTATTGTTGTACACTTAAATTGTTCTTCTTTTAAATTAATTGAGTGTTGGATTTAATTATTTTATTTGCATTGTAACATTACATTTAAATTATTTTAATTGACTTGCGGTTTTAAAATCTTTTCCGTTAGATCATTTATGTGACCCAAGATGTGAGGATTGGACCTCATTTCTTTCTCTTTATTTTTCTCTTTCCTCTTTCTTCTTTTCTTTCCCTTCTTTCTTTTTTTTTTCTTCCTCTTCCTTTTCTCTCCCCACGCGCGCAGCCCCTCCCTCTCTTCCGTCCGATTTCTCATCCACCCAGCCTGCAGCCGTCGCGCCGCCGTGCGTGACACCGCCCCTCCCATCAGCTTCCCCACCTGCCGGCGACCACCCCCTCCATTTCCAGCTCCTCCATCGCCGCCGTTAGCCTCCACGCACCACTCCAAGCCGCGGCGCATTTTGAGCTCCAGCACCGCCGTCGACCACCAACTCTTCACCACTTCATCCCCAACCTCTTGGCAACCCAATGGACCCAACCCCGGCTCCGATCCGTCACCGGTGAAGCACAACCAAGCCCATCTCCGATTTTGACTTTTTGGCCTTAAAACCACCCTTTGCGCCACCGCCTACGACAAACCACCACCACCATTGGCTTCACCGACCTCTCTATGCCATACCCTATCAATTTTAGGTCTTGGTTTGTCTCTGTTGAAAAGTGGGTTTTTGAGACCCACGGCCACAGTGTATTTTACACTGTTTTGTTGCTGAGCCGTCACATTTTGGACCTCCGTGATCCTCCAGAAATTATTATATAGCACTGTAAGTATTTCTCCAAAGAACTTTCGTGATTTAAATGTATTTTTGCACTAACTCATTTCACTGTATTTGTTTGACATGCCGGACTGAGTCTGAGGAGTTCGGGGGTCGGATGGATTTGTGAGTAGAGTTGTTTGGCTTGATTGATTGGATTGGTTATTGGTTATTGATGGTTGTGGATTTGTGTTGGTCCATGTACATTTCATTATTTCATGCATGATCATGTTTGTAAAGGAAACTGGGTTTCGCGTATTGCATTCATGTTCATATGTGATTTGGAAAATTGTGATTTCATGTGTGAGAAAGGATTTGAATATGCTTGAAATGTTTGGATTGATTGGTTTGAGAAAAAGGGAAAGGGACTGTAGGGATGGTGGTAAGCAGGGACGGTGGTAGAGTCCCGCCTACGGTGCACGCGATAGGGATGGTGGTAAGCAGGGATGGTGGTTGTGTCCCGCCTGTGATTCCCGCCTCCGGTGCACGCGGTAGGGATGGTGGTAAGCAGTGATGGTGGTATAGTCCTGCATGTGATTCCCGCCTACAGTGCTCTGTTAAGTATTCGTTGGGTGTGTTAAGTATTCGTTGTGTGGAAAGGAATTGTAGGGATGGTGGTAAGCAGGGATGGTGGTAGAGTCCCGCCTGTGATTCCCGCCTACGGTGCACGCGATAGGGAGGGTGGTAAGCAGGGATGGTGGTAGAGTATCGCCTGTGATTCCCGCCTACGGTGCACGCGGTAGGGATGGTGGTAAGCTGAGATGGTGGTAGAGTCCCGCCTGCGATTCCCGCCTACAGTGTCCGATAAAGGGTTTGTTTTGTGTGAATCATTTTTTGGGAAAATGACAAACTATATTTTTGGGCCAAATTGGGATTTTGGCGTGTGCTGGAAATAATCATTTTTCTGAGAAAAACGGTATTTTATGGCTAAATGGATTTTGTCATATGAATGCATGTTGGTTGCATTAATATGTTTATATCCCGAGAGTTGTTTGGTTTATACTTACCTGTGGTACCATTTTATGGTATCGCAGATTTTGATGCAGATGAGGTTGACGAGCCTTAGCTTAGCTCCGTTGGTGGAGTGATCTGGGATTGCTCCTGTTTATCGAGTTTCATTTTTTATCAATTTATGTATTTACTTCTTGTAATATATTTGGGATGACTGTATAACTTTTTAAAGATAAATTATTTTGAATACCTGTATTTAAATTTCTGGTACTTCGTTGATTTATTATATTATCCGCTGCGACTTTTGTTGTGCACTTTTGTATGTTGCACACACTTGGGCACATTTCGTTGGGATGTGTGACCCGTGTTGTCACCATCATGGCGTCTCGATCCCCGTGTATTTATATAAGGGGGTTGAAGTAGCAGAAAATTTTAAATAGTGATTTAAAATTATTTTGTTTGAAGTATGTTATTTTAATTGGGTTATTTATTTTATTGTGCATTACTTTGTTTGTTTATTTATTTTATTGTATGTTATTTTATTTTATTTGTTTTATTTTATGGTGGGTTATTTTATTTGTTTTAATTATTTTATTGTGTACTACTTCATTTGTTTTATTCATTTGTCTTATGATATTTTATTGTTAGTTTTATTCTATTTTATTTTATGTTGTATTGTCGTATTTTAATTTATTTTTCTACAGTTGTATTTTAATTTGCTTGAATTGAAAGTGGGTTAAGGGTTACGCTATGACAGGAAGATGATACGATCGAGAATGATATTGTTAGGCTTGAACATTTAGTGTACTAGGCCTGAACTCTTGGTGATTGGCTTGTTTTTAATATCGAGACTTGAAGGGAACGGCGTGGTCTGGGTGATCTCTTTGGGGAATAGGATATTTGAGGTTTTAGGTTTTCGTGGAAATAGGACATGAGGTTTTAGAATAGGAGGTTGTAAGTTCAACAAGCTTCAAGGTTAGATTTATGAGAAGTTTATCTAAGGTTTGAGGTCTTATAATTTTTTTTAGGAAATAAGTTTATGGGATTTAAGGTGGTAGGTTCAACAAGCAATTGAGGGATTAATTAGATTAGAAGTTTTCGATCTTGTCGACCTTGTTAAGCAATTTAGTAACATTTGGGGTTTTAGAATTTACAAGTTTTATAAAGTGAATGTTTTAGAATTAAGGTCATTGATCTTCAAGATTTCGGGAAATGATTCTTATATGGTTTAAGGTTTTAGAATTGCAGAGTTGAAGTGCTGAATTAAATAGGATTGATCTGAGTTGAGTTACTGATATGAGAATTTTTAGGAGAGAACTTCTTTAGAGATGGAAGGTAATGATTGTTTTTAACTCGAGGTTAGTGACAGGTTGAGGATTTAATCCATATCAATTTAAGGATAATAGATGGTGCGAATTTAGGAAATAATTCTTGTTGATTTCGAGGATATATGTCCAAATAATTGAAATGGTATCGACGGATCACTTGCATGTTTGGAGGCCTTTTGGTTTTGACCAAGGATGCATGAGATCGATGCGTAGTAGTGGTGAGTGTGTATGCATTTCGAATAGTACAGGGGGTCCTTGTCTCATTTTTGGCTGGAAGAAGTGTCTTGGGTAGGTGTTGAAGATGAATAAATACAATAGTATTAAATTCTAGAGATTTTGGCTTAGAATTTTTTTTGGTGAGTCAATCGGAGGGTGTAGTCGAAGTGGGTTACTCAATGGAATGAAGGTGGGCAATAATTATTGTGATTATCTACAGGAATTAATTGTGACTTGAGGTTACCTAGGAATTTAAATTTTGAAGCTATACTTTCCTTTCGTGGATTGATGATTTGAGCAGTATGGCTTGCCTTGAGGTTTAGTAGTGATGTGCTATTGAAGGAATTAGTCGTGCTAATATTAGCTTATAGGAATAGATGTAGGTGGTGAGTTTTTGGGTTTAGGTTGTCAGGTAGGAGTTTTTAGGCGCTCTTATTGGTTGGCCGAGTTGGAATTGAGCTTTTTAAAGTATGCTCCTTATTGTAGATGAGATGAATGTATTTTGGGTTGAGGTTGCTTATTTTCAATTTGGGATGCTGAGGTTGGTTGATATTGGTTTTTTGTCAATGATCATGGATGTATTTTGCGAAATATTGATTTTGATCAAGGCAGCGGGAGAAATTGAGGAATATGAGAGATAACTCCTGGTTTCAGAAAAGAGAATATTTTCTAGTAAATCATGATAAGAGTTTTTCGTTAATAGGTATGGAGCCACCTTGTACTCGATGGTGTCTTTCTATGAGAACAATTTTATGCATGTGGCGAATTCTAAAGTGCGCAGCAGAAGCGTGAAATTTGTGGTTGAAGTTAGGAGTTCGGATTTTGTGTTGATTTTGAGGAATTAGTGGTGACTTGAAATTTTGAGAAGATTATTGTAATTGGAGATTAATCATTTGGTTGTGCAAATTGTTTTTGATGATTAACTTGGGGAGTGGACATTAAGTTACTGAAGGTAGAATTCAATGGAGGTTTAGAAGTTGTAGCATAGGAGTTGATTGAGGTTAGCACTGATTATGGTATGGAGTTATTAATCATTGGAATTTATTGGATTTGTATTAAGGTTCTTTTGGAAAGGAGATTTTGGATAACATAACCACCATAGGAATATTAGGCATGCTGTGCCACTGGGGGACTAATGCGAGTATGATGGATTTGCCTATGGGAGTAAACTTGAGAGAGCATTACTTACGCTTTTGGGCGTTGGTGATGGTATGTTGTCTCAAGCATGTTCTGGTTGTATCCTATATCCTGTTTTAGCGTGATGTTTCGCTTTACAAATTTCGAGGACGAAATTTTATTTTAAGGGGGGGAGAATGTAACACCCCGTATTTTAGTGTATTTTCACTGAAAGATTATTTTTAATAATTCAAAAATTTATTCTCTTATTTTATAATTATCAGATATTTTAAATGGGTTATTTTATGATCTTTAAATTGTGAAAATTAAATTGTTATGTTTTCTTAATATTTATTTATTGTTGTACATTTAAATTGTTCTTCTTTTAAATTAATTGAGTGTTGGATTTAATTATTTTATTTGCATTGTAACATTACGTTTAAATTATTTTAATTGACTTGCGGTTTTAAAATCTTTTCCGTTAGATCATTTATGTGACCCAAAATGTGAGGATTGGACCTCATTTCTTTCCCTCCATTTTTCTCTTTCCTCTTTCTTCTTTTCTTTCCCTTCTTTCTTTTTTTTTTTTTTTCTTCCTCTTCCTTTTCTCTCCCTGCGCGCGTAGCCCCTCCCTCTCTTCCGTCTGATTTCTCCTCCACCCAGCCTGCCGCTGTCGGGCCTCCGTGCGCGACACCGCCCCTCCCATCAGCTTCCCCACCGGCCAGCGACCACCCCCCTCCATTTCCAGCTCCTCCATCGCCACCGTTAGCCTCCATGCACCACTCCAAGCCGCAGCGCGTTTTGAGCTCCAGCGCCACCGTCGCGCCACCTCCGGCCACCAACTCTTCACCACTTCATTCCCGACCTCTTGGCAACCCAATGGACCCAACCCCGGCTCCGATCCGTCACCTGTGAAGCACAACCAAACCCATCTCCGATTTCGACTTTTTGGCCTTAAAACCACCATTTGCGCCGCCGCCCACGGCAAACCACCACCACCATTGGCTTCACCGACCTCTCTAGGCCATACCCTATCAATTTTGGGTCTTGGTTTGTCTCCGTTGAAAAGTGGGTTTTTGAGACCCACAGCCACAGTGTATTTTACACTGTTTTGTTGCTGAGCTGTCACATTTTGCACCTCCGTGATCCTCTGGAAATTATTATATAGCACTGTAAGTATTTATCCAAAGAAATTTCGTGATTTAAATGTATTTTTGTACTAACTCATTTCACTGTATTTGTTTGACATGCCGGACTGAGTCCGAGGAGTTCGGGGGTCGGATGGATTTGTGAGTGGAGTTGTTTGGTTTGATTGATTGGATTGGTTATTGGTTATTGATGGTTGTGGATTTGTGTTGGTCCATGTACATTTTATTATTTCATGCATGATCATGTTCGTAAAGGAAACTGGGTTTCGCGTATTGCATTCATGTTCATGTGTGATTTGGAAAATTGTGATTTCATGTGTGAGAAATGATTTGAATATGCTTGAAATGTTTGGATTGATTGGTTTGAGAAAAAGGGAAAGGGACTGTAGGGATGGTGGTAAGCAGGGACGGTGGTAGAGTCCCGCCTGTGATTCCCGCCTACGGTGCACGCGATAGGGATGGTGGTTGTGTCCCGCCTGTGATTCCCGCCTACGGTGCACGCGGTAGGGATGGTGGTAAGCAGGGATGGTGGTATAGTCCCGCCTGTGATTCCCGCCTACAGTGCTCTGTTAAGTATTCGTTGTGTGTGTTAAGTATTCATTGTGTGGAAAGGAACTGTAGGGATGGTGGTAAGCAGGGATGGTGGTATAGTCCGGCCTATGATTCCCGCCTACAGTGCTCTGTTAAGTATTCGTTGTGTGTGTTAAGTATTCATTGTGTGGAAAGGAACTGTAGGGATGGTGGTAAGCAGGGATGGTGGTAGAGTCCCGCCTGTGATTCCTGCCTACGGTGCACGCGATAGGGATGGTGGTAGAGTCCCGCCTGTGATTCCCGCCTACAGTGTCCGATAAAGGGTTTGTTTTGTGTGAATTATTTTTTGGGAAAATGACAGACTATATTTTTGGGCCAAAATAGGATTTTGGCGTGTGTTGGAAATAATCATTTTTCTGAGAAAAACAATATTTTATGGCTAAGTGGATTTTGTCGTATGAATGCATGTTGGTTGCATTAATATGTTTATATCCCGAGAGTTGTTTGGTTTATACTTACCTGTGGTACCATTTTATGGTATCGTAAATTTTGATGCAGATGAGGATGACGAGCCTTAGCTTAGCTCCGTTGGTGGAGTGATATGGGATTGCTCCTGTTTATCGAGTTTCATTTTTTATCAATTTATGTATTTACCTCTTGTAATATATTTGGGATGACTGTATAACTTTTTAAAGATAAATTATTTTGAATACCTGTATTTAAATTTCTGGTACTTAGTTGATTTATTATATTATCCGCTGCGACTTTTGTTGTGCACTTTTGTATGTTGCACACACTTGGGCACATTTCGTTGGGATGCGTGACCCGTGTTGTCACCATCCTGGCATCTCGATCCCCGTGTATTTATATAAGGGGGTTGAAGGGCGCCACACATCACCAATCGCGACATCTATGCACGCTTCTGTGATTGTCTGTCACATTGATTGAAAAGTTTATGTCTTTACTTATTTATTTTGTAATAGCAGAATATGCCCTATTAAGTTGTTAACACTTTTCCAATATTGATTTTACTATTGTTTGCAAACATCAGTTTCGAGCTTTATATTGTTCATGTCAAAACCTTTTGAAGAGCTTGCCTACATATCTGTGCTTGAAGCAAAAGTTTCAGTCCACATCGTAGTGAGTTTAACTTATTCTCCCTCCTATCTGGTGTTGTGTTATATTTATTTATTATAGATTTTAAATTTTTCATTTGCGCGCTTATGTAAGTTCTCTCGGGTTATTTGTGTATATTATTGACAAGAGTAAGGAGTGTGGGGATTTGGTTTTGGTTTTATGTTATTGCTCCAAGTATTAAGGATGGTTTCTTTTAAATGTTTTGGTTGATTAATCGGATCCTATTTGATTCTTGCTTTATGTTCTTTTTTTAAGAATTTAAATATGCTTTTTTGAACTTGTTTTGGTTGGTTATAAATTATCCTATCTGGTTCTTAATTTAACTATTTAATTATGCTTTTTTTAACATGTTTTTGTTGATTAATTTGATCCTTTTTGGTTCTTGCTTTATGTCTTGCTTTTAAGTATTTAAAGATGCTATATTTAACATGTTTTGGCTGATTATAAATTATCTTATCTAGTTCTTGCTTCAACTACTTAATTATGATTTCTTTAACATGTTTTGATGGATTAATCTGATCCTATTTGATTCTTGATTTATGTTCTTACTTTAAGTATTTAAAGATGCTTTATTTAACATGTCTTGATTAAATAATCTTATCATTTTTTTTTAAATGTTTATGTAGAGCCCATATCTGATGATGATGGAGGCACTGCAAATACTGCGGCCCCTAATATTGTCTCTTTTGAAACCCCAATAAAAGTGCTAATAGTTGCCTATGAAAGAAAGAAGAGAAAGATGACTGCTGTTGTATGGTGCAATTTTGTCAAAACTGAACGAGATGGGGTTAGACAACCTCAATGTAAGCAGTGTAAATCTATGTTTAAAGCATCTGGATTGAGTTTGATGACTACACTACGTAGGCACTTGCTAACTTGTTTGCCATGCATGTGGTTTAAGAAAAAACATAAAGTTTTAACAGTTGAGTCTAAGGAGTCAGATGTTGGCTTCACTTTATCAAATTTTAACTATGATCGTAGTAGGGTCCAAGAGCTTGCCTCTCATATGATACTATATTATAAATATCCATTTTCTTTAATGGAGCTTGTGATATTTAATAAGTTCATGAGTGCAAACACTCCATATTAGGAAAAAATGTCTTAGACTGTTGTAAAGAATGAATGCATGAGAACTTATGAGACTAAAAGGATGAAGTTAAAGGCATTGCTTAAATCTGTTAACAAAGTTCATATCACAACTGACATGTGGACTTCTTGTAAAAAAACTTTCAAATATGGTAGTGATATGTCATTTTATATATACTGATTGCCATCTTCAGAGATGTGTGTTGAACTTTTGTAATGCGCCACCTTCACATATTGACATTCTTATTTTTGATGCTTTAGAAATGTATTTCTAAGATTGGAAAATTGAGAATAAAACTAGTTCAATTACTGTTGATAATACAAGTTCTAAAGATGTTGCCATTAAGATCTTGAAAGATGATTTTTGATTGAAGAAAACATTGTCAGTTGGAGGGAAATTATTTCATGTACGTTGTTATGCGCATATAACTAATTTACATGTATAGTATGGACTTGGGGAGATTAGGGAGATCTTTAATTATGTGAGATGGTATAAAATATCTGGTAGTATTAGAGAGTACGCTAAAACAATTTAGTTAGATTTGAAAACAATTGCAATTGCCTTCAAAGCAACTGATTTTAGTTGTGCTTGCAAGACGGAACAACACACATTTAATGTTGGATGCTGCAGTTCAGTTCAAATAAGTTTTTCTCAGATATGGTGGTAGGAATAACAGTTTTGAATGGGTTTCAACTGTTGAAGAGTGGGGTGATTACCCAACAACAAACTTTTTGCTTTCTAAAGTATAGAGAATGAAGAACATCTTGGGTAAGAAAAGTAGAGATGAGAATGAGTACATGAAATCAATGGTAAGAAAAATGAGTGCTAAGTTTGATAAATATTAGGGGGAGTCTAATCTATTGATGGTAATTGCTGCAGTGTTAGACCCTAGATTCAAGATGGTGCTGATCCAATTTTGTTTTCTTTTAATTTATCAAAAGCTGGAAGCTTCCAAGAATATTGAGTATGTCTCTTTAAGTGTTGCATGAGTTATATGATGAGTATGTTCAGGACTACAATTCGACTATTGAGGCACAAAGAGAGCAGGAAAATACTCGAATAAACATAACCAGTTGTTCCTCAAGTGTTGGGAGAAGCATGTAGAGTGGCCAGCCATTATTTGAATATTTTGTTAGACGTATTGATATAGTGCAACCTATTAAATTAGAATTGAACAATTATTTAGAAGAGAGATTATATATCTGTGAAGAGGGTTCAGATGCAAGTCTCGATGTATTGGAATGGTGGAAAGCAAATAGTCTCAAGTTTTAAATTTTGTCCAAATGGCCCTGAGTTATATTGGCTACACCAATTATCACAATTAGCTCAGAATCAATATTTAGCACATGAGGCAAAGTCATTGATCCTCATCGAGCTTCATTGTCGACTGAAACTGTATAGATGTTATGTGGGTTTGATTGCGTTAGAGTATTATGGATTTAAAAGATTATCAGCTAATTCGGTAAGTGTTATATTTATTTGAATTTTAAGTTGCTATTTTACTATTTTATACAGCAATTATTTATAGAAATACAAACTAATGTTTTTTCTTGTCAATAGAAGGATGTTCTAAAAGAAACTCAAATTCTCTTGCCATAGCCATAGAGACTTAGATTCAAGTGCAATTAATATTTCCACGGTTTGTATTTCTTCATCTAAATTATCTAATCGAGAGCTTGTATTTACTTTTAAATATTTGGTTAGCTTGGTGGATTAAGATGATTTTGTTTGGATGATACGACAGTTAAAGTAATTTCTAATTTCTAACTTCTCACTACCCAAATTTCCTAAATTTTGTAAATGGAAAATTAAATTTCATAGTCACAAATGCAACAAATGAATGTATGTACACAACTACAACGTGATCACGAAGCTAGCTAGCTCGTCAGTCCTCTATATATTTATTACTTGTAACACAATCATGGAGGATGTTTGAACATTACTTTGAAAAAAAAAATGGATCGATCCTCCCACTAAAACTGTCTTTCTATTTACTGATCCAATGGCCAGCCCCGTCTTTAATCTTTACTTAAATTAAGATTCTAAACTTATAATTTTCTTGTTAAACATATTCAATAAAAATTCAAAAACAATAATGACAATATTTCAAATTCATATCACAACAATAACAATATTCTCACAACAATATTTCTACACATATTAATTCATCAATGAACACATAAACTCACAAACTATTTATAAAATTCAAGAGTAAGCAAAAAATCACAACATGTATAAACATATTGCTAAACTTTAGAAATATAACTAGCACTCACAAATTCACTAATTGTCATTCATTGGGGAGAGCAATTTGATTCCAATTAATCTATTTAGGAATTTGTACACTAGAATTTTGGATACTAGATTGTAATAATAAAGTATATCGTTTTGGGCTAGTAATAAGAGCTTGTGGTTCTAATGTTTTTTTCATTAGTTTATAATGGATCATATATATATAATATAATATAATATTAGTCATATAATTTACTCTATATATAATAATGTATTATATATAATATACTATATAATACATTATATATATAATACATAGTATATATCTATATATACTATAATTTACTATATATATTATAATATATAACATCTATTAATAATATAATATATTATAGTCATTATTTTGAAAAATAAATCGAAAAACGTTCGAACGTAATAAGATTTACGTTCGAACGTCTCGTGTATATAAGGCCAAAACAGAATGGCGAAACGTCATTTTCACCGTTATCTAACTTCGTTCCCGTTTGCACGCAGCCACTCCTCTGTCGCTGCCGCCACAATCATTACTAAAAGGTAGGCATTCATCTTTCAATCAAATAACATATATTTTATTTAAGATTTGGATACAGTTTTGTTTAAAACGGATCAAGTGGTGGCCGGATTTTCAATTCAATTTTTCGGCCACCACGGCTTGCTATTGGCCAAATAGTCACCGTATAAAAGTTTCTTGAAGTGTATACTTCATTTCTACAGTTGCATTTCAATATTTAGAACCTTGTATATTGATTTTTGATATTTCAATAATGGCTGAGTCAACTCATCCATTCTATGTTGTAACGTTCGAACATTTCACCAAAGAGGTTCAAACATATGGCGTTTCAATTACATAGCCATTAAGGCTTCTATGTTCGAACGTGTATTGTTTTACATTCAGACGTTATTTTTCATAAAATTTACATCCGAACGTTTAATTATAATGTCCGAACGTACTACTTTTTAAATTTATTTATGCTTCCATGTTTGGATGTGTATACTTTACGTTTGAACGTACGTCATTTAAATCTATTTACTACTTACTTTCGAACGTGTATGTTGTACGTTCGCATATATGTGTTTTATGTGCGAATGTAAAGTATACACGTCCAAACGTTCTATCTTAACGTTCGAACATTAATGCAGAGCAGCTTAAAATTAACACAAAAAATGCATCATTGTAAATAATTTCTTTTCCTTTTCTATTTTCAGGATATGGCTCATCCTTTGCATACTAGGAAACGAGGGAGGGAATGAGCCACTCAGGACACTGCTCGTATCGGGGCTCGTACTGTTATGGCAGAGCGAGAGGTCCTGATTAATGAGTTCGACGAACTCATATGGTAGCAGACGAACTTGAGAGATGTTTTTGTCAGTAGAGGCTGGGGAAATATCTGCACATTGAGAGGGAAGGTATACCCCTCAATGGTTCAGGAGTTCTATATGGGATGTGTGACATGCCTCAAGACACATCCTCTCACACCGTGACTATACGTGGTATTTCCATTGAAATTTCACCAGATGTCATCGCCGAGGACCTTGGGATTCGTCGAGGAGTTGAGACATCTGCACACGCTACACCCCGTGAGGATGTAGGCACTTCTGCATCATCTACTGGTCGCCCATTTGAGCTAGCATCAGCCAGAGATGCAGACCGATCAGAGGTAGAGGATACTGGCCTCGAGACTCAGGAGGATGATCGGGACGAGGATTTCTACATCCTTATCGAGAGGGACCGCATGCAAATTCTCGAAAGGACGCCTTCAACTAGAACCATCTGCTACCTTTCTTCTGCATGTTGCACCTTATTGTTGCAACAAACGTAGATCTGTGGCACATAAAACCACATTTAGTCAGCTTCGGGTCCAGTTTTTTATATGAGTGGCACGTGGAGATCCCATAGATTTGCCACTGCACATCTTTGAAAGGATCCGTTACGAGGTGAGCATTGTCTTCACGGATAATCTCTCATACGGTGTCCTGATCAGCCGGCTATTACTTGCATGAGGAGTGCCAACTCAGCCAGAGAAGCGAGTCAAAGATCAGATGAGCTCATCAACATGACCATGCATCGACATAGCATCGGACATGCGAAGGGACGTCAACCACCCCCTGTAGAGGATCTAGTTCCTTCGACGCAGTCTGAGCCAGGTCATGTGGGGAGTAGTAGTCAACAGCCGCTGAGTACATCTGCGGGAGATGGGTGGCTTGCTTGGGTTGATGTGGTGATCTCACAGCTAACTGCGCATATCAATCATAAGATCGATTGATCGCTCGTGGCTATAGAGACGTCTGTCTCCGAGATCGCCCATCGTGTAGGTATCGTCAACGACAAGGTTGATACCCTGACTGAGGAGGTACAAAGTTTGAATTTCGCGAACAACGCTATCATCTGAGTGTTGTTTAAGAAATTTGATCATATTTTGTATTTTTCTTTTATTATATATAAAGAAAAATATTATTTAATATTTCTATAGTTTTTCACTATTCAATTCTCAATCTTCTTTAATGTTATATTTTTCATCTTTAATTCTAAATCACTGCACTTCAAATATATATAAACATAAATATATATTTATATATTACAAATTGTGTATATATAAATATATACAAGTCAATTATATAGACTTGTTCACAAATTATGTACTACAAAAATCACATAATTTTTAAATTAGAGTCATATTTAATTTAAATTTACAATACGTTCGAACGTTAGTAATTAACGTTCGCATGTTGGCGCAAAACATTTTATGTTCGAACGTTAATTACTAACGTTCGAACGTTGGCGCCAAAACATTTCATGTTCGCACATAAGTAGCCACAATGTTCGAATGTATATGTGATGTTTGAATGTAAATTTCCCATATATTGGAACGTAAAAAAAATCTTATCTGTCTTAGTGACGATTTCCATAAATCTTCACAGAAAAGGTTTTTTACTGACGGTTTAAAGATTGTCACAATTTTTCAACCGTTACTAAAAGACAATTGTGTTGTAGTGCATATTGGTCCTTTTTGAGAATATTTAGGTCCTAATTTAGGTACTGAGGTATTCTCACTACTATTTATTATTTTATTATTATTTATTTATTTATTTATTTATTTTTATTTAATATTTTATTATTATTTTTATTATTATTTATATAAAATCTGATAATACATCACTGCCCAAACGTAACTTAAAGTACCACTTTCATCCGAAAAGAGACTAGTGTTGGTCGTATGGCTCATCTCGAAAACAGCTGTATACTACTGTTCTGCAAAAGACTTTCTGTTCCAAGAGATTGAAGAGGTGATTAGGACGTTTATTTGGCTAAAATTATTAGCGTACTTGGTTGGCGCAACAAATTTATTTGCATGTTTGTTGATTGATGTATTAAATATAACCCACCCATTTTACGTTAATTCATTTTATGGATTGTGTCAAATTATAAATATTAGATCATATGATCAATTCAAATACCATCTGCTTAATTAAATGAATTAGACTCTAATGGGTCAGTTTGGCAATTTAATTGATCTTAGATATTTTCAGACTACTTCACTCTTACTCACAAACAGTTCGATACTATTTACAAACAATTTGATAATATTTTTATTCATCATTTTCTTTCGGGTTTCTCAAATTCTATAAAACATTTAACTCAAACTATTTATTACTATTCACATAATCTAATTAACTAACTAAAACCCAAATCCAATTATGAGATATGAATTGTCCAATTAAGAGATTAAGAGATAACATTTTTTTTCCAAGCCTTACGTCACTGCACACAACATTTGATTATTTGCTAACGACGTTACAATACACCATTTATTAATTAATCATTATATTCTTTATCTATATCCTTTAAATATCATTTCTTTCTTATTTCTAATTTATTCGTTTTAAATACGTTTTTAAGTACTAGCATTATATAAATTAATGGGAACACAATATTTCTGTTGCCAAAATAACATCAACAGCCTAATAAAAATTAAAAATCAAATAAAGATGGGAAAAACTTAGTCATCCTATTTTTTCATATCTTTTTATCCTTTTTTCATATTTTGAAAAAATTTTAACATGACTATTTTTCCTTTTATTAAATAAAATGTTCTAATAATATTATAGCTTTTTTATTTTTTATTTTTAAATAAAAGTGTAATTGTGAGAAATATAAAGAAAAATTAAGAAAATGAAAGAAATAATAAAAAATATTTACATAGATGAATAGTACTCATTAAATGTAAAGAATCACTTTAACTCACATGAATTTTACATTGATTTTAGATAACTTTCGTTTCGTATGCTGTGCGGCAAAATTACAAGACCTTTTTTTGGACTTTTTCTTTTCTTTTTTTTCATGCATTTTTTTAGTGATCTGATTTTTTTTAAAATAAATTAGTAATAATATTAAAAAAAATACTTAATCATTAAGTTATAAAAAAAAAAGGGTATTGGAATGCTTTGTCGGACACAAAGCATTTTCTTTTATTTTAGTTGAAAAAGTTACAAAGAAGTAGAAGTTCTTAGTATCCTTTATATTCTTTCCAATGCGGCAAGAGAGGTTTGAGTAGTACTCCTTCAACTGTCACTAAAAATATTATAACTAAGAAAGTAAATTAATTATAAAATGGTAACAATGAAATAAGGACACTAACTAGTCGGCATGTTTGTTGATATGGTTTCCGATGGAGCCAACCGAAATTAAGAGTGCAATGAAGAGGATGGTGAGAGATGCCACTCCAAGTCCTCATCAATATTGTCTCCATTAATCACGTGGTCCATTTATGAGCAACATTTGTCTTATTGGTCCTTTTCGGAAATATATAATTTCATTCTACTATTTGAAAATGACCTTGACCCAAAGACGAACCATGTTGGTTATATAGTCTATTTTGGAAATAGCTGTATACACACATATATAAATTGATTTACAATTATTAGAACTGAATATGATAAAATATCTTATTATCAATATCCAAATCAATAATATATAAAGAGATTAATATTTTCATAAAATTAAATTACATATAAACAAAAAAACTTAACGGTTTAAGATATTAAATGGTTAAATACTAAAATTAATATGACTTTGCAACAACAACAAGAGAAGAATATAAAACTTGAAAATAGAATTTATTCATATTATATGGATTGATTGTGAATTTTGTGGATGGACTCATTTATTAATCGTGTCAACTTGTTTAAACTCAAATTGATTTATATCAAATTCAAATTTACTAATTTCACGTCATTTTTTTCAAATTCAAAAAAATCTTTGTATGTTCATGTGCGCGGGCATTCAAGCCAATTAAGAGCACACTGCCTACATGGGCCAATTAAAATCATGCTATAATTGTAGTCAATTCAAATTTTAAACACCCACACCACTTTGTCTCAATTTCCAAATCTTACTTATATATTCCAAATCCAAACTTGTGACCTAAAAGTACTCCCATCTTATCCTAAAGTCCAACATGGAAGGAGCTTAAGGTCTTGTTTGGATACTCCCAAGTCCTCATCAATATTGTCCCCATTGATCATCAAATTTTACAATGTAGTCCATTTATGATATGCTTTTGTCATAGTAATTGGTCCTTTCCACAATTAAATGCCAGTATTCGACTATTCTGAAACTACCTTCACCCAATGGCAGATCATGTTGGTTGTATAGTCCATTTTGGAAACAACTGTATACCACTATTTCGGATAAGACTTTCAGATCAAGATTGAGGAGGTGTCAATTTTTTCCAAGCGTTACATTATTGCGCATGACATTTGCCTGCCAAAATATTGAAACATTTATTTGGCTAATTATTAGAGTAGTCTGAGTAATAAGTTTATTTACATGTTTGATTCTTGAGATGTATTAAACAAACCACCAATTTTACATGAATTTCTATGTGACTCGTGTTGAGTCGTGTCAAGTCATAACTATTAGATTATATGTATCAATCCAAACATGATTCATTTAATTAAACGGGTCAGAACCTAAAATCGTAACATATGATCCATATTAACAAGGGTGACATGGCATGACCCGCTTGACCCGTTTAATAATTATGAATACGACCCACTTAATCTGTTTCAACTCGTTTAGCCCGTTTCAATCCGTTTTATATAAAGAGGTCTAGATGACTCATATATTTATTTTTTAACTCAATTAATATAATTTCATATACAATCAATGATAACTATATAACATGATCCACAATTACTATTGGATTTATAATAAAATATTTTATATCAATATTCAAGCCAATAATATATAAGGAAATTAATACTTTCATAAAATAAAATTATATATAAACAACAAAGCTCAATAGTTTGAGATATTAAGTTCTTAAATACTAAAATTAATATTACAGGCCTGTTTGAAGTTGTGGTAGGAGTCTTAAAAAGTATTTAAATAGCTTTGAAAGCTTTTTAATAGAAAAATTAGGTTGTTTAGGTGTTACATATCAAATCACTTTTAATCTCAAATAAGCTAAAAAGTACGTTTGAGGAATAACGTGCTTTTCTGATTAATGCGGAACGTAATTTGAATTTTAAAAAGACTGTCAATGGATGAAAAACCCTATACAACTTTCAAATTTTATATGGTCATAATCATTAAAAATTGATTACAATAAACATTCAACTTTTTGTTTGAACATAAACTTAAATGTTCAAACGTAACGTGTTTAAAGTTCGGACGTTATTTCGAATGTAAACAAAGGAGCGTTCGAATGCAAGTGCTTTGTTCGAACTTTAATCTCTTTATCGTTCGAACGGTTTGTATGTTTTAGTGTGACGACGTTCAAACGTAGAGATTTACGTTCGAACGTTACTATCCAATTTATGTATTTACGTTCGAACGTTGGATCGAATGTGAACCAATGTTCGAACGATTTTAATTTACATTCGAACGTACAGATCAGAAATACTAATTTCATAAAATTTAAAAACATAATATCAATTGTATTATATTACATACCATCAATTAACAAGTAATAATGTCTTATAAAAGTACAAAATTAGATATTAAAACTACCCACAAATACTGATAAAATTTATTTCTTCTTTTTTCCTCGCCCACCGCGATTTTGTTGCAACGACATAACACACTCCATTTGCACCATCATCTCCCGTTGCACTTGCTCTTGTACTTCACTACGTATTCTTTCCTCCTGGTCTCTTTGTTGGTCCTACAAACGCGTCTCTAATTGAGACTGTTGTTCTAAGAGAGACACTAACTCTTGCTGTCTCGACCTCTTATACTCATTCTCACGCCGTGTAGCTTCTAAATCTGCCGTAAGATTCTTAATTTGTGAAGCCGCTGAGGTTGAAGAGGATGAACATCTATGCTTGATAGATCGTCCCAAACCTCTTGCCATACTAGACTGCGGCCCGAGCACTTGCGTGAATATGTCCATGTCACTAGGAGAGGATTCCCCAGTAGCCAACTGCATCTCCATCATTTTTCCCTATAATTTAAAAGGTAATGATCGTAAATAATTAGTAACATATTAAAATAAATAGAAATAAAAAATAAATTATTCAAATGTTATATAAATAATTTATTTAACAAAATTAACACTGCTTACATAATTATCTGCAGCGATAGGATCCATCCACTCACTATGCTCATTAGTGTAAGCAGTAGCATAGACATGAATGAGGGAAACGTTTTCAGGATCATCACTTTTCTAACAAAACGACATTAGCAATTTAAAAAAAATTATATTAGTACTTAAATAAAAGAATATCAGGAAAATAAATGAATTCTATAATTTTTTAATTACCATTTTTCAGCAAGACGGTAGAATGACCTTGAACCGGCACGATGGTGGACAGTCAGAGCGGATCTATTCTGTGCATTTGTAGAACTCAAGTGCTACAAAATATATTAAGAATGTTAATTGTAATATGTATACATATAATATATAGAACGAATATGAATGTAAATAATTAAAAGATATAAATGTAAAATACCTGATAATCTGGAGATGCGAAAAGATCACAACACTTTCTCCAATCATCTAACTTCATATGCTAAAAAGGAAACTGCGCAGCCTCTTCCAACGTCTCAAACTTCTTGAAGAGGTCATGACATCGTCCTTTGTGACGTCGGAATAGTGTAGCCATCAACTCATTCACGGTTCTCAAATCCTTGCTACGGCCAAAGTTGAGGTCGAATTCATCCTAACAAGGGAATCAGGTCAAAAATATAATATACTAATTTAGGTGAAAAAAATGTACTGAAAAGTAAACTCACTAGCAAACGACTTCAAATGTGTTCCCTAATCTCATTCGGAACATCTCGCCATGAGTGCACATAAAATGGAGCATAAGCTAGAACTACTGTGCCAATATAGGAGGAAAATACTGCTGCACTATCATCCACTCTTCTAGTGGAATTATCAGGAATTGTGATCTTCAGTTTTCCGTGCCTTCTATTTTTTTCAAGAGAGATTCCACGTGTATAGCCACGACCGCGACGTGCAGATGCATCAACTACATGATAATAGATAGTATAATTATAATTATATAGTTATTGAGACAAAAGTATTAACTATATGATTAATTATCAACGACAATATTTCCTTAGAAGTAGCTATCGACTGGCTATTGTTCTCTTCTGTGTTAGCTTGATCTTCAGGAACGGATTCCTCGAGTGGGGAGTCCTCATTGGATTTAGGACTTGGACTTGGCGAAGGCACATTTCTTCGTTATCGTTTTGGCGGCATTCTTGAAAATAATTAATTATATCAAAAAAAATAATTAGAAGAAATTATGAATATTTTATAGTCACTTATATGAATAAAATATTTAGTACTTTTATTCTTCTTCTTCAGATGAATTTTCCATGCTTGTTTCAGAATCTCCATCAATAACATCTTTATCATCATCATGCACCTCTTTTTCATCATCCTTATCCACCTCCTGCCCAGATTCTGATTCGTCTTCATCTTCTGTCTCTTCTTCTTCTTCTTCCTCCTCACTTACTTGAATTGAATGATCATTTAATACAGACGGGTTGAGATGGACGGGTGGGACATCATCTCTACACAAGGGGAGCAACTTGAGTACATCGAGGTCAACAAACAAGTTAATACCCTCTCCATCTTCCTGGTATGCTTCTACAATCGGAGTATCATCTTCATCTCCACTATTCTAGTAATCTGCACTCGTTCCTGCTTCATATATATTTCGAGGGGCAAATTTTTGTACGACTTGCCAAGTTATCTCTCCACTATCTTCATCAGCACTTTTCATTGGATCAATCAAGTAATAGACTTGGGTAGCTTGACAAGCCAATACGAATGGATCATCTTCGTACCATTTAGATGTAGTATTGATACTCGTAAAGTGATTATCCCTATGTATCGAAACTCGACCACCGCTTAGATCCCACCAATCACATTTAAAGACATGTTACAAACCCACCCAGATATTTCAATTTTATAATATCACGTATGACACCATAATAGTCAATATCATATGTTCCATGACTTCCCTCGACCAACACACCACAATTTTGAGTCTTTCTATTACGTTCACTGTAACGCCCTGGTCCCGCACGTATCAGAGAGTTACTTCCTATCACTTAAACTCACATTTCATCAATATAAATATAGACTCCAAGTTCCCAATATCATATAGAAATTTCAACTCAAACTAATTTTCTTAATATAACCAATTTTCCAAAATTGTCAAGTCATCATAACACAATAAAATTTCTTAATAAAAATGACCAATACTCATAAAAGCTTTCGATGCTTAATTCACTATACTAAAGTCATCACACCCAATACCACATAATCTTGATCCTCAGCTGAACCATCAAAATATCTGAAAAATATTGTGGAGATAAGGGGTGAGTTATCAACAACTCAGTAAGTAGAGAGTATATACTAGCATGTAAAGATGAGCATTTATAAAGTTCGGTATACAAAACAAAACATTTATTTTCATAATGCAAAAACAACATATTTTTTTTTCAGAACGCATAGACAAAACTTGGTACAAAATATCAGAGCGAAATTTTCAAAAAAACAAACTTGTTCCAAAAAAAAAATCCTTTGGCATATCCAAACTGAAACATTATATTCATATTAACTCATAGCATCACATCGGAACAAATACCATGTTTAACCCCCGTGGTAGGGTTATAAACCACCATTATACCCGTGGCTGGGCCGTATACCATGTTTCACCCCCGTGGTAGGGTTATAAACTACCATTATACCCGTGGCTATGCCGTATACCATGTTTCACCCCTGTGGTAGGGTTATAAACTACCATTATACCCGTGGCTGGGCCTTAACAAAAACAGAACGGAACATTATCGGAATAGATCACATTCAGATACAGAATCAAAACTTCATGCCAAAGTTTTCAGATGACACATCATATCAAAATAAAATACTGAAAAGTTTCAGATCATTTCACAGTTCAAAATAAACAGACACCAAAACATCTTGATTTATTCATAGCAAGACTTTCAGACTTTCATATTCGCTCTTTTTGTATAGTTCAGAAACATAATGTACAAAACTAGCTCATATCTACACCAGTCATGACAGAAAATACTTTCTCTTATAGAATTTATGCATATGCAGAACAAACATCTGAGGTCATTTTTAGATTTCTTTTCAAAAATAAACATGAATATTTTCAAAGTCAACCTCATTTCATTTCTTTTATGCAAAACTAGTATATGAACCCCGCTTACCTGGACTTTTTAGAATTTCAAAAATTTTTTCAATAATGTCGAACAAATATTAATCGTCACCTATAAAAAAAATCACGTAATTCCCGTAAATTTGAAATCGAACATGTATTTCAATATTTAAGCCTAATATGCAAAAATAACTTATTTGTATTCCTCAAAAACCTAAATTCTCAATCCCAACAAATATCTTCACTTCCCAAATTCCTCAGTATCCAACTTAATCTCTTACTAAAGTATTAACTTCTAACTCAATTACTAATGAGGTCTAACTATAAAAATAGAAACTAAATAACATAATTATATCAAAATCATTATAAGTAGAAAAATCATAATTTGGTTAAATCAAAAAATATTTTGTACTTACTGTTCACTTTTAAAAAAATCATATTTTTAAAAAATATAAATATATAATACTCTCATAAAATGAGCACTAGACTTATAAATATAAAACTAACCTAAAGGGATGTTTTAGGAATTAAAATGGGAAGTTAAGAAAAATCATAGATAGAGTTTCTAAAACAGGAAACAAACGGCCATAACATACGTAACAACTAAGCTCACCGAGAGAAAGATGGATCAACTGCGACAGGGACTCGGAGATGGACGTCGATGGAGATGAACAACTAAGATGAAATCGCCGGCAAGCTTGGAGGCAGAGCACTGAGAGAGAGAGGGTGATGAGAGGAAGAGAGTCTGAAAGTGATGAGAGAGATCGGGGAGGAGATCGTGGGCATGGCGTGACCTTACCGAGCGAGAGTGGCGGCCTGGGGTCGCGCGAGGTGCCAGAATGCACTTTCTGTGCAAGTGGCGTCGAAGTGGAGGGGCTGGTGCCGTGGGGTGGCCGGGTTAACTAACGGTGGGGGAAATAATTCCCATGTTTCGGTGTGGCAGATCAGAGGAGCACTTGCAGTGGTTTTGGCGGCTGGAAAACTATGTTAGAGGGTGGAGTTGCGGCGTGGGTGGCTGGCGATGCCGCTAAACGTCTGTCATGTAGTGGGTTGAGAGCACACCATAATGCTCTGTTTTTCAGACCCAAAACAGAGGAGTTTCGATTCACTTTGCGGATGGTTGTTCTCGGCACTTGGGTGGTGGTGCAATGGTGTACGGCGGAGGAGCTGGAGCTCCAGTGATGGTCAAGTGGAGATGATGCACGACGAGGTGGAGTTGCGATCCGTGGAGATGCAGTGCATGCATGGTTGCGTCAATTTTTGCATGGGACAGCGTGGGTTGTGGCTTGAGGTTGCTGAGGTCGCTCGAAAGATGAACATCCCCAACGCAACAGTTTGTTGCTGCGACTGTGAGGTGTTGGTTCTCGGTGGTGCATGGCTACGATGACAACTGGTAACTTGCGGAAGAACTACCATGCTTACGGCAACAAGGAAAACCTGAGAGGAGCTTAGGACTGAAGGCAAAGGTGGTGCGGCGGCAAGTGAGAGCTTCGTGCAAGCATGGGTTGCTTCAATTCTGTATGGGGAGGCAGCTTGAGTTCTGGATGGTGAAGCGGCACTCTAGTCTAGGTTATAGATCACTTCCGTCTTCCACGTACGAGTTCTATCTATAAATGGGGACGATTGGCATGAAAATAGAAATGAAACGTGCGTGAACTGAAGTTAACGTGTGAATACGAGGGTGATTGGAAACACACAAAAAAAAATACATAATCCAACCATACAAATTTTGGATCCGGGTGTTACATTCACGGTCCAATGTATGGTATCTATAACCTCGAACCGTGCATGCAGTGTATTGAAGTGCTCTATTTGAGGGACCACGGGCCAATGCATACAATTCAGAAGAAATTGATCCGGGATCACGAGCACGTTGTTCCAAAATCTAACAATTGAAATAGTATATATTTATTATTTCATTATCCATTGTTAAAAATTTCAAAATATAACATATATATAATTTTAGTTCATACACGTTCTTCAAACCATCCGAGAAATTCTTCCTCATGTCTTGCCTCTATATTTTCTATGCCTTCAGTCCTAAGTTTGTCCATGTGCTCACTGTTATAACATGTTGCAAAAGAAGTATATTTTGAGTACAACAATTATAGTTAATTTTAAGAAAACTATAATTATTCAAAGCATGGAACGACATACTTGAGATAATCATCAATTTGCCGGCAATTATTTAGTACATACCACCGAACTTTACCCTACTCTCCATCAATTAAATCGTAACCTGTTTGTTCACCCAAGGGTCGTACATTCTGGGAAAACACTAATAGCTCACGAGGAGGCAGAGCAACAAGATCAGCATTTCGCTCTTGACGATTAAATCGTGTCTCAATATCACGATCAAATATATATAAATATAAATATATATTTATATATTACAAATTGTGTATATATAAATATATATAAGTCAATTTTTTAGACTTGTTCACAAATTATGCACAATAAAAACCACATAATTTTTAAATTAGAGTCATATTTAATTTAAATTAACAATGAACGTTCGAATGTTATTAATTAACGTTCGAACTTTGGCGCAAACATTTCATGTTTGAACGTTAATTAATAACGTTCGAATGGTTGTGCCAAAACATTTCACGTTCACACGTAAACAGCCACAACGTTCGAACGTATATGTGACGTTCGAACGTAAATTTCCCATACGTTGGAACGTAAAAAAATCTCATCTGTCTTTAGTGATGGTTTCCAGAAACAGTCACAGAAAATGCCTTTTAGTGACGGTTTAGGGACTGTCACAATTTCCTAACCGTCACTAAAAAACAATTGTGTTGTAGTGTGGTAACATTTGATATGACAGGAACTGAATTAAAATGAAGTTTAAAATAAGATTCTAAGAAGTTTAAAATGAAGTAAATGATACCAAAAGTGTAGTTTCGGATAGACTTACCAATAAAGTTTTTCTTTCTTACTTAACCCGACTTAAAAAAAAAAAAAAAATCTCCGTTAAGCAGTCATTAATTTATAAGGAGTAAATCATATGATAGGTTTTCGATTTTTTTTTTAATTTGCAAATATTTAGACAGTACGTGACTTTCATTATATTTATTTTTTCAAGGTGATTGACATGATGTTCTTGTAGCATACTTTTCTTTGCCCGGATCACCACTTTTTTGATTTAGCGAAAAACAAGAATAGTTATTTAAAAATAACAAATCTATATAAGATAAATAAAAGATAATGAAGGTTATTAAAATAAAATAGTGGTCGTTTAAAGAGAAGAACAGAATTAAGTATCATCTCTCGCTTAATCAAGCATAATATAAGAAAGGCTTCACGCTTGTTCGAAACGTAGCCTTTTTGTTACGAAGGCTTCTAAGTTTTATGTTTACGAAGAAAATCCAGCTGACCATTGATATTATTACACCATCATCATCTTATTCTTATGCTTATCATATCGTCACATATGTGCGAAGATTTAGATAATTATAAAAGTGCAATGAACCATCTTGATCCAACTCCGAGTCCTCATAAATATTGTCTCCATTGATCACGTGGTCCATCCATTTGTGATCCACATTTCTAATAGTAATGGTCCTTTTCGAAAATAGCAGTATTAACCTATTGTTCGGAAATGACCTTCAACCAAAAACAGACAATGTTGGTTGTATGGTCCATTCCTGAAGCAGTTAATGTGTAAGTGGTCCAGGAAGACTTTCAGGTCTAGATTGAATTGGTGACAATTTTTTCCAAGCGTTACATCACTGTGCGCATGACATTGGCCAGCCTAAATATTAGGACGTTTGTTTGTTTCTTGAGATGTATTAAACAAACCACCAATTTCATATGAATTTGTATTTGTGGGTTTAAAAGCATTAGTGGAGTGCCATGCTATCAAGAGCTTCCATTCACCAACATGGAAGACTAAATGCAAATTCTGCCCATAATTCAGCAATAAAGCCAATGGATTGATTATTCGAGAGGGTTCCACTTCTTTTTGGTTCGTAAGGGTTTTGTAATCACTTATTGTCACATACATGTCAAAGGTCTATTCTCAACCACTGGATGGTGCATCCCAAAGGTTCAAGCACTCAATAACAGCTTTGCTTCAGGAGGTAAACAAATTCTCCATCAGACTGCAACAAGGAATAGACAGTAGAGTATGGAAAGATACTCTAGATTAGGGGTGAAAGATTTTCGGTCCGAACCGGAAAAATCGACTGGATCGAACTGTTCAGTCCAGGCCGAACCAGACCGAAAATCATGATGACCAATCTCGGTCCATAGTGTATGAAAAAATTGGTTTTTGGTCCAGTACTGCCAGGGTGTGGTTTTTTTGGACTGGACCGGACATAAATGTTTAAATATATTTTTAAATATATAATATATTATTTTATATAGTAGTGCATAAGTTAATTATGTAATTGTCATCTAATTTATCACCATTAATCATATAAAATGTGAAATAATATATGCTTTTAATTAACTAATATATCCCATGATAATATATGTTATTATATGTAGATACATACTCTACTATTTAAACCAAATTAAAATAATTTGGTACTTTTTTTAAGATACCCAACTTACAAGTAAGCATGAATAATTTATGGACAATGAAAATATTTAATATTCATTAACCCTGTAAAAAATATTAGAATTTTAATATAGGCCATTGTGAGTACTAAAGTACTAAGTTAGTAACTATTAACATCATAAATTTAGTTATAATTAATTAATTTTTAATGAGGGATCCGACTTGCCACCTGTTGGAAAAATAACAGGAATCTCCTATTATGAAATCTATGTGCCCAACACTTCACTACAAGAAATTTAAGTTTTAGGGACAAAATAAATTTCTCCCTAAAAGTACTTATTAGAGATGAAATTTAATTTGGTCTCAAAAAAATTTTGACTTTGTAAAAACGTTGGAACATCTTAAAATCTGTTCGAACCACATTTTCTGTGATGAATTAGGTCGTCTAAAAACGTCAAAACCATTTGAATGGTCAAAAATACGTTCGAACATTGAATTAGTGTACGCTCGAATGCTATATAATTGGTTCGAATGGTAATATTGGCGGTGAAGTAATTTATTTTGGTGGAGAAAGTTTAAATCTGTTCAAACAGTAAAGATTTGGTGGGAAACCTTGGCGGGAAGGTTGCAGTCTCGTTCGAACATAACATTTATGCATTCGAACCAAACATTTGGTGTGAAATTAAATTAAAATTGCCGGGGTTTTGTTTAAACCTTGTTTGAACGGAATATAAAATATTTATGAATTCATAAATTAATTTTATGTAATTAATGAACAAATATTTTAGTATTGTCTTATGTTAAATAAATGTTACTTATAGTATCATTTTTTACATTAATTGCATCCCAAAAATATAATGTATGGCGGGAATATAATGTATGACTATTTGAATATTTAAATTAATGATATAAAATACAAATAGTCATGATTGTCAATACAAAAAAGCATATTTAATGCTAATAAAAAATATATACTACTAGGTCATATTGTGCAGCAGCGCCTCGACTCCAACAATGCGTGCCTCAATATCAGTCACTCGAGACATGAGCTTCGACTCAGTCTCTGTGAGGGCAACCCAAACTGCATCAATGATCTCTGATGTCTGTGCACGCACGATATCTGCAATCTCCTCACGAGTAGTACTGTGTGATGCACCCTGCGTAGATGCCTCACCAGATATGCCTTGTGCCCCCTGAGTGTCGACCGCCTCTGTAGTGGGTGCATGAATACGAAATCTGGAGTGTCCGGTGCTACGAGACAAGGTTGCTGAGTTGATCGGTCCAATCAGCTCTCGAAGATGCTCAAACTCATCTGGCCAGACTCTTTTTGCTAAAAGCAATCTTGTGAGCATGACTCCAAACGATAATATATCTGTCATAAATCTTTTTTTGTAAGTGCAAGTATTATATATATCAAAAGGAGTAACCAAATATACTGAATAAAATAAAACTCTACCTGTCGTAATATAGGTGGCCTCTGATCGAATCCTAGCGAATATAAATCTCGCTAGGTCGATAGGCACCCCGCGAGTGACTCATAACATAAATTGTGCCCAGTCCATGCTCACCTCAGTCTTGTACAGTCGAGGATCGATGTTGTTGGCTATTATAATGTTCATGATCTTGAAAAATTTTGATAAGTCCACCTGTTTGATGCTCTTGCTCCCATCATAGAAAGGAGTATCTGAGCCCATAACCAACTGACAAACCTCATGATCAGCGAGGCCATCGATCTCATCAGGCATCATAGTATCCTATTCATTTGTAGTCTCCCCATCGCCTGTAGGTGTAAACTCTCTAGGCATCACATTAGGATATACAGTGGGCAGTCAAGGGATACCTAGAAAATCAGCAACTACATCAACTAAAAAACGTACTGTGATGCCTCTGACGGAGAAAGTGTATGCGTCATCCTCCTGGCTGGCACGACCAAGTTCTTTATAGAACTCAGATACAATATTGATGTAGGAAACTATCTTGTTCATCCCTTCGTCCTTCTGATCGATGAACGGTGTCTAACCACGATCCAGAAAGACAGATGCGAGAGAATGTCCCTCCCACAGAAGATCCCTAAAATCGTCTATCTTCACCTACCTCTCCAACAAAATAACTTATTTCTGCTATGGTTCTAACTCGATTCCCTTTGAAAAAGTGGCGACAAGCCATTTTGACAAAGAGCAATAGGTTTTGTGTTGGTCTCTTTTTTGGCCCTCACATCCACGCTAAATTACAATTTTGGGGAAAAATGCTAGGGGACCAAACAACTCATTTTTCCATGCATGGTCACAAACTAGAAAAAACAGTCATGTTAGAAAAATTCCAATCTAATTCCATTTTGTATAAAGTTTTTTTTTTGGGGTGTTAATGTCTCCATGGTCACAAACTATATATATATATATATATATTGGTACTGTCTCCATGTTAAGTATTGGTACTGTCTCCATGTATAGCTATTACAACATTAATCCACACGCGATGATGGGAAAGAAAGTCCCTCTTGCATGGGCAAATATGAGAGTAGCCATTGTAGTTGCGGCTCAATACAAATTGAGGCCTCATTACAATAAATAAGGTCTTTTGGGACGAAAAGTTTAGTCCCAAAAGACTGAAATTTCGTTCCAAAATATATGTTGGGATGAAAAAAAAAAGTCCCAAGATCGTCCTAATAAAATTGTCCCTAAAGGTATTTGGGGAAGAAAATAAAAAATTCATCCCAAAAAATATCTTTTGGGATGAAATTTAGCTAGACCTTTCGATCACGTTCGAACGGAATTTTTTTTTGGGACAACTGAAATTCGTCTCAGAAAGTCGTTCGAACGGTGGAAATTACGTTCCAATAATATGTATGTTCGAACCGGCACTCCATGGCCGGTCGATCGATACCAGTCCATTCGACCAAATTCACATGAAGAAACATTCAAACAAACAAATTGATAATCGAACGTAAATTAAGATGTTTGAACGTGTTTGAGACGGAAAGAGTGAATTGCCTGTTCGAACTTGTTCGAACGGGGTGCAACTTTTTTTACCGTTCAAACTCTAACTTGAGAGATTCGAACGGTTAGTATTTTCATGGATATACTAATTTAAAACTAAATAGATATTTATATTTAAAAAATACATTATAAATTGCTCAATATAAATAAAACTAATCTAATAAGTTAGAAGTAAATAAATAAAATAGTAATAATACTAATAATATTATCAGTACATATATAATTGTTCAATATGCAAAACACTTCCAACGAAAATCAATTGCTTGGAGGCCTAAATTGTTGCATAAGCATCTGCATTTGAAGCTGCATCAGTCTTTGTTGATCTTGCATTTGGAGTTGCATCTCTCTTTCTTGATCTTCTTATTGTTTTACGTGTATCTCCATGTCTGCTTGTTTCGTCAATTGAGCCTTTAACTCATGCTGTTTTGCAATCAATTCTTCGATCCTAGAATTAGCATTCTCTAACGCAATGGCAGTAGTACTTGACGTCGATGAAGAACCTGAAGGCTTTACACAACGAGCCAAACCCCTCAAATATCCTGAACGTTAACCCAGAACTTGTGTAAAGATTTCAATATTACTTGTTGATGAATTCTGATCTAATGCAACTTCAACACGGAGGGCAACCATTTTATCCTACACACAACATATAAAATTAATATTGACAGAATAATTTAAATATATTTAATTAAAACAAATTATAATACTTACATAATTCTTAAGAGCATCGGGATGAGTCCATTCTCAATTACTATTAGAATGTGATGCATCATATAATTTTGTCAGATCATAATTGGTGTCTAACTCTTTCTACAAGATATATTGTTAAGATATAAAGTCAATATTAAAAACAAACTATAGAGAATAAAAAAACAGTACATTACCAATTTCTGAGAGAGGCGATAAAAAAATCTTGAGCCTGCATGATAATGAATCTTCAACTTCGATCTATTTGTTTTGCTTATAAAACTTCGCTCCTGCATAGAAGTTGTAAAAATTCGTAAGTAAAAATTACAAATATGACACATAAAGAGTTCATTTAATTTACCTTATATGATGACTCCTCAAACATGTCGCAAAATTTTTCTCAATCTTCAGGTCGGACATCCTAGAAAGGATACTGGCGTACATCTTCCTTGTTCTCATACTTCTTGTAATGCTCGTGACACCTCGCCTTATACTTGCAGAATGCATTACATATTAGCTCTTCGACAGTCTTACGCTCATCTCTCCGACCAAAATTTAATTCGAAGTCATCTTTGAAAAAGTATATACATTTTATATCATCATTTAGAATATCAAATAATATCAATATAAATTTATTATTTAAATATTACGTACCAACCAATGATTCTTTATAGGATCTTTCACATTTTGTGGGACTTTATGCCATGTACTCATAGTCAGAGGTGCATAAGTCCATGTAAGAGCACTCACATCCGATGCAAGCCAAGCTGCTTGTTGCCCCTCGCCTCTGGTATGTTTGTCATGATTGTTAACCTTAATCATACCTACTTTACGATATTTGTTTTCAACGTCATGCCTCTAGTAGTGCCTCGTCCGTGATGAGATTGTATTGTTATCTCTATAAAATAATATTAGTTATTTACCTCGTATCAATTATCAATTATCTTAATTGAAAAAATGAGTATTAACTATTACCTTGTTCCGTAGAGTCAATCTCTAATGGTGAGTCAGACTGAGAGCTAGGAATAGGTGGAAATGGGATGTGAACTTCCTTCCTCTTTGATGACATAATTGCGAGATACTGTAAAATGTGAACACAAAACTGGTCAATCATCTGTATCAGTGTCATATGTAGATTCGCTCTCATCAACTGTAGATACTTCAGATAACTCAACACTTTGATCAACGGTCACCTCCACTATTTCAGCCTCAACATCTTCCCTATGTAATGTGATCATCTCATACAGGTTCAAATCCACAAAGAAGTTCAAGGCAGACGGACTCTCTTGATATGCTTCTTGAGTAGAGTGATCATCTTCTTCATCTTATCCCTCCGCCTCAGGGATAACGTCATAAATATTTATAAGGGAAAACTTTTGTACTACTTGCCATTGATATCGTAACTGAGAATCGTCTAAATAAAATACTTGAGATGCTTAGGAAGCCAAAATAATAGGATCATCTTCATAGCATTTTTTTGATGTATTAATACTAAAAAAATATTTATCGTGGCATTTTCCCATTCGAGAATTGCTTAAATCCCACCAATCATACTTAAATATATAAACCACAAACTCCCCCACATATCTTATTCTAATTATATCTATGATAACTCCATAGAAATCAATATTGTCTCCATCATGACTCTCTTCGACAAGGACAGCACTATTTTGTGTTTTCTTATAACGTTCTCGATCAATTGTGTGATACCTACTTCCTTGAGAAATACATGCAGAATATTGAGCAGCGCGTCTCGAGGGGCCACGCGCCAGTGCATATAGTTTGTCTGATATATCGTTCGGATTACTCGCAGGCATTTGTACAATCTACATATTAAATAAAGCATAAACATTCAACCGTTATCAATCTGGTCTATTTTAAATATGTTAGTGTAAAATCGCATTTGTATTAATGTCATTACCCGTCATTCGAACCATTTCAGGAGCTCCTGTTCATGTCTCTGGTCTATATAATTTACTCACAGTTCTTTGAGCACGTTAATATGATCACTAAAATTAGAAATTACCAACAATAAGTATATTCGTATAATTGTTTAATACGTAAATTCAATGATTAATTAACAATTAATTTGAACTTACTTCAAGTGGCTCTCTATCTCATAGCAAATTATTTAGTACGTACCATAAAGCTTTCTCGAACTCCCTTTCACACAAATCATAACCACGTTGAGCACCAAGTGGACGTACTTGTTGGGAAATACAGAAAATCCGATTTGTTGTCTTGTTTGGTCAACATCAAAGTTTCTTTCCGACCAATCAAACCTTGTGTCAACACCATGGAAATATTTGGAACATAATATATGCCACTCATCATCAATATATGTTTCGGCAATTGATCCTTCTAGGTGGGCCTTATTACCCACTGTGCATTTCAACTTTCTAAGAAGTTGTTCAATGGGATCATCCATCTATACTGGACTGGTCCTGCAAGTCGACCCTCACATGGCAAATGAACAGCTAAGTCAACCATGATGTCAAAGAATGACGGTGGTTAAATACTCTCCAACTTACACAATATTAGTGCAATTTCTCGTTTGAACGTTTTGAACCAAACAAATTGTTTTTTGCTCGACCACTTTTTCTTCAATCGAACGTTATAATTTCCATTCAACTACTATATATTTCATTTGAACCATTTACTTTATATTCGCTAATTAAATTATTTTCATCATTTTATTAAATTATTCTATCAATTAATTTATTAAATTGCTATTAGTATATAATTTTGTGAATCTTTTATCATATTAGATTTTATCACTAATGTTGAATATATAATTTATTTTTTAAATTTCAGGTTCATAATAATGTCTTATAGGGGACGTAAACATGGTAGATCAGGGAAACCTTCCATCCAAATAATTCGAGAGCGGACCGTTTTACCTGAGCGGCAGGTAAAATTGTCTGATTTTGTGACTCTTATATGGGAGAGTCATTCCCTCCCATCAGTATTCAATGATCGTGGTTGGGCACCCATCTTAGATCAGCGAGAAGAAGGAATGAAGCTCATTTTCTATATTGACATCATTGTTGAGTTCTATAAAGAGCTTGGTGGTGCTAACTCAGACGATGGAGTGGCATATAGGATCTATGTTCGAGGAACTCTTGTTATATTTTCAGTAGATGGACTAGTTGCATATCTCGATATTCCTAAGCTGGTCGATGCCTATCCGAACCTGTTGCCTAGAGAGTCTGATCCTTTAGGTGATGCAGAGATGGCTCAGGACGAGGGACCAGTTTACACAGATTAGATCGATACACTTGTTGATCATGAGGTTAGAGACTTGATTGTTGGTCCAGATGCTCTAGTGTACAATGGGACGAAGAGCTTTTGGCAGACAGATTTATCTTATTTCTTCAAGATCATGAATTTAATCATCGCCAACAATATTGACCCTCGGCAGCACAAGACCGAGGTTGGCATGGATCGAGCGAAATTTGTGATACCACAGAGCTCATGGCATTCCGATCGATCTTGTCGGATATATATTTGAGATGATTCGATCAGAGGCTTGATACATTACGACAGATATACTGCCATTTGAGATCCCAATCACTCAATTTTTGCTACATTCCGGGGTCGTGTCAGAAGTTGTCGAGCGTGCATGGGAGCCGATGGGACCGATCAATAACACCACACTGTCACAAAGCACGGGACACTTGAGACTTTGTTTTCGCAGACCTGTTCCTGATAGGGTTGATATTCAAAAAGATGCACAGTCGAGAGATACTGGAGATCGGCTAGTGAGGCATCTACACAGGCCGAGGCATCATGCACATGTACTCGCGAGGAGATTGCCGACAACTGCATACTAAGATCGGCATACACACATCAGCGGTGATTGATGCAGTGCATTCTGCCATGTCTGAGTTGCGTACAGAGATTACTGCAAGCGTCTCTAAGTTACATACAAAGTTTGGAGTAATTATTGATTTATATTGTGTGGTGTATGGTTTATAATATTTATTTAACGAAAAATCTTATTTAATATAAAAGAAATCATTAAAATAGTTTTAAATTAATTACATAAAATTAATTTATGAATTTGTATATATGATATATATTTTTTATATTTTGAGTTACGTACTGAGACTAATATTATATATTTGAATGTATAAATGTGGTGTTTGAATATGTTCGAACTAAATATGTTCCATTCGAATGGTTTAGAAATCTTCCTGCCAGGTTTTGCCACCAAATCTTTTCCATTCGAACAAACAAATTTATCGTTCGAATCGATTTGAACTTTCCCCGGCATAATAAATTACTTCTCCTTCAAGATTTTAATATTCGAACTGATTTTTGTCTGTTTAAATGAAAAAAACTTTTTGAAACGATTTAATTGGTCACAAAAAATGTTGTTCGAATGGATATTTATCCGATCGAACAGTTTTGTAAAGTCATCAATTATTTAGAAAGGAATTTAAATTTCCTCCCAAAAAATTAGTTTTAGGGACGAAATTTAGTTCGTCCCTAAAAGTCAAATTTATTGTAGTGCATAAGGCGAAATTTAAGCGAATAATTCGTAATTATAATAAAATAAAATATAAATTATTATATAAAATATTTTCCAAATTTTCAATAAAATGACATTTTATTTAAAATCTTTAAATATAGTTTTTGTAAATTTATATTTACAACAACAATTTAAAATGAGGCCTCATTGCAAATTTTGTGCCACAATTTAACAAGATCTTAAAAAAATTATTGAAAATTTAAATAATTCATTGTATTACTTTCCAAGAAAAAAATCGTTGTATTAAATATTCAATTTAGTATTATGGGGCCTCGCAGACATTGAAAAATAAAATAATTATTTAAAAATTTATTTAATGAAATGGTTTTTATATTATTTTTTCCAAAAAAATAAAAAACAATTCATTTCTATTTTCGGGAGCCTTACATAGGGTGGGGGCCTTAGCTAGGCAATGGCCCTACCTTGGAGCCGGCCTGAGCCATTGGATTTCATAAGAGATATCCTGTTATTTTTCTAGCAGGAGGCAAAATGGATCATTTAATGAGTTAGTTGCATAATTCACATTAAAGAGCTTACTTAATTTTATTTTACTAATTTAATTAATTTTTATATTAATTTATTCTCCACAAATAGAAAAGTGGAAAAAAAATATTCATAGATTGAATCAGACCGATTGGACCGATAGCTAACGATCCAGTTCGGTCTATAGAGATAATTGATCAAGTCTTGTCCGGCGAAAAGGGTGGACGGAAATTTTTATTAAAATGCAACATTTTTACCTGTTAATACGAATAGAGAGAGCAAGCCACATATTAGTTAAAAAATAACACGTATCGAGTCCCAGTGGCGGAACAATATTAAAGTTCTTGTAAAAGGCTAGGTTTTCCTCCATTAAAAAAGAGAGAGAGAGAAGCAAGGTTTCCTTAATGATTTTTGGGGTTTACTCTGCTAAAATGAGACTCTAATCTTGCTATATATGGGAATCAGGCCGATTGTGTAGGTCGCTTGCTCCAAAAGCTTTACTGGATAATTTTTTTTTTTAAAAAAAACACAAGAAAATCTAGTTGACTGTGCATTCACAATGGCTTCTTTATATTATGGAATTATACCTTTATACTTCTTTTATTATTGATTACTATCCAACTTTCTTTTGTTTGTTTTGCTATTTGAATATGGACACTACAACATTTATGGCCTTTCCCCACGAGTCAAAGTGGTCGGATTACATACAACCTTGGTGAGAAAAGTTTTTTACTCACCAAATTCTTTAGTGGGAGCTTGGTGGCATATTGTTGGTGAGATAAGCTCTTTGTTCCCACCAAAACGCTATCTGTTGGGGAAAAAGTACTATTTCCCACGATGAGATCGGTGTGAAAATCATCTAGCTTTGGCCGCAAATATCTCATCCTTGATAACGGAAAATTCTTTGCCACGACAGGTTTTTGTCGGAAAAATTAAACACATGCTAATTACTACGATCATCAATCTGTTTGTAGGTTTTAGCTTCTAGACTAGCTTGTTATAAAGTGTATATTATGGGTTTATGAAATCTTAAAACCCATGATATTCAGGGGTCTTATGTAGATTAATATTTGTTTTCCTATAAATGTTTTTTCTCCAAAACACGTTCAAAGCATAAATATATCTTAGAGAGTCTCTGAAGATAATAAGCCTATGCATCGATCTAGATGTGTGTTGGCAAATCTGTGTTATATAATGTTTTCCAAGTAAATGAAAAGCATTCTGCCAATTACTTATCAGTTGGTAGATGACTATGATTTTTAAAATAACTCCCAATCCATGTAAATATTCCCAACCTCAAATAACTTTTATAAGTTCACATCTGCAAGAGATTGAAGAGTGCATGTAAAACCCATGCCAAACCAAGTCTGAAAAAAATGTACAAATGCTAAACCTGGAGAAAGAGTCCCTGCATGGGAAAACTTGTACCTTGTTTTACACCCTAGGTTGCGTGGTAGGGTCAACAACTAGCCTGTTATACTTGCAATGCAGCTTCAGTGAGAGGCAGCCCGGAAAGACTAAGAGAGCTGCAACTTCTTTACCAAGCTGGACCAAGAAACTAAAGCAGAGAAGACAGGTTCTACACTTACTCAGCAAAAGTAAAAGTAAAACTACGGATAGCAATGTGTACAAAACGTAAATGGTGTATAGCTGTCCATTCAGGAAAAAGTATACCCAGCACAGTGACAAGCAATGAAGGGACATATGGCGCCATTTTGCTTTTTCACATTACAATGTACAATGAAAAATTTGGGGAAATTTGACTATCCCGCCCATAACCTCCTCTTTGCTCGTGTGTCTTCGCTAGTAATGTAAAATTCACTATGATTAGTACGAGTTACTACACGGCTTTGAACTGCACAAAAGTGGAAAGTGTTATATTTAACATATAAAAATTAGAAATTTCAGCTTTTACCATTGTAAAGGCAAAATTACCGTTTTGCCTTAGACTTACTAATGAAACCATCAAATATAACACGATTTGTGAGGAGAGTGCTCCCTATTTTTTATTTTGTAAGGAAATTTAATTTATTTCATTTTACAATAAATTAAATTCTTGTGAGCCCACATATTACCATTTTCTGAACGTACAAATACAAAACCTCATATTTAATATTTATTTTTGAACCAAAAACTGCCCTCCAAATAAGATTTCTAAAGTTTCCAATGCACAAGAGTGATTAAATTAATTCAGCTATATAACATATCAAAATGTTTCCTAAAAATTCACCATACAGTTCCCACTTCAATGTCATGCACATTTTAAAAAAATCCGCATAGATATTTCCTTGAATCCACCATACAATTCCTATTTCATTGTCATGCTTTGAAAATAAAAAGTTCACCATAGATAGTTCCTTAAATCCACCATACAGCTCCTATACCATTCATGGAATTATACCATCCAGTTACCTGCCTGTATACCATTCAATTATTATCCATGTGCTGCTCTCCAGCAAACCAGGATGAAAATCGCAGTGTGTGCATACTTTTAAGGTAAAAATCAATACCATCCTCAACACACGTCATCACCATTCTTTCTTCCAACTTTCAGTTACATATTTACACCTCATATCCAATTTTTGACATTGACCTCCATTTCTAAAAAAAACAATCCAAAAAATTCATGGAAATGAACCCCCTAGCTGGCAATTCAAAAAAGATGTCCATCATTCTCGTCCATTAAAGTTCTTCCTTCGATCTTCAATGTAGGTCTTCCATAATGTTAACTGTGAGAAACCACTCCATCTGCACACAATATTAACACTTGATGAGTAACATGATTCCACCTTTAGATAACCATGTTTTTTTGTGATTGTTAACTACAAAATGCCAAGCATCATTTGCCTATCCAAGATTAACCAACAAAGTCCTACTTATCTTTTAGTACTAGCTACCCAACCTCATGAATTCGACATTAGAATGTCAATTTCAGTTCCTACTCATCTTATGTCTAATGGTATTGCTATAAGCCCATCATATCAATTGAGAAGTTCGGATGCTCCCATACAAAATTAAAAAAAATAATAAGTAGAGTGCATGTAGTCTAAAAAACAATACCTTATGCACCAACCTTCAATAATTACAACTTTATTCTTACACTTACATTTCATCTACTCTCCTTGAGTTCGAGCAATACCATGTCATGCGCCGTCTGTGATGAACCATATATACACAATAAGCATCTAGTATAAGATATCAATACATTTCCTAGTTCATTTAAACAAGTTTACTCATGCACATGGGTTGTGATATAGTTGGCAAAAAATACATTCATGAAACAGTGATAAGTGCTCATGGATGGAGATATAAAATGAAGGCAATGAATTCATGAAAAAAACCCATTCACGATTATCGGGCCTATATTCCAAAAAATATGAATTCACTAAATTGCATATCGACTAATTCGTGACTATATATTGGATTTAAGCTTTAATGAAAATAAAATTTAGGAAATCAATAATACCATCATCATCATCGGTCTCCTCATCATGCAGATGAGGCTCGAACTAGCTCCCGGAGTTATCATTGTCATTTATGTCCTCCATCCCCAATACATCGTCAAGTGGGTCATCATCAATAAATTCCTCATCGTCAATTGGTTGGGATGAGTGTCGACGTGATATAATTGATGCATCGACGGGCAAATGCTCTTCATCGACTCGATGCAATGGATCAGACATGCCATATTCACTCTCAATAATAGGAGGATAGTTGACAACATTAGTGTGAACCTCATCGTCTGCTTCACCCCCAGAGGATTCATCAACAGGGTCCTCCTCCTCAACAGTAGTCATCAAGCGAATGTTGTAAACATTCCTATTTGTAATCTTTTGTACGACTTGCCAGCTTGCCCCCAATGTCGGGTCCATTAGGTAAAACACTTGCAACGCTTGGCATGCTAAGGTGAAAGGCTTATCTTTATACCATTGCCTAGCAGTATTCTCTAACGTTAAGTGGTCCGTATAACGTATCCCCCTTCTTAGGTCACCAACGTCATACCAAGCACAGCTAAACAAATATACCTTATGCCAACCCATGTAACGTAATTCTATAATGTCATGCAACACACCGTAGAAGTCAGTAGGGGATCCTTCATGTTCACCATGCACCCCGCTGTTTTGGGTGCGGCGATGCCTTTCACACTCTTTCGTATGAAACTGAACTCCATTCATTATGCATCCGGCGTATGATGCGACCCACGGATCTGGACCACATGCTAATGCATATATGTCATCGGTGACCTCAGTTGGATTAACTGCACGCAACACTCGAATCTACCATACAAAATGACTCACTGTTAAGTTTTACAAAGTGGTTGAATTAATGAAGGCATACATATGTATAGGGAAGGATAGGTATCTTACACGTGATCTGAACCAAGTTGGGAATTGACTCTGGTGCCTATGATCGATGTTATTCTGGTCCTCTTCTTTCATCTTGTTATAGTGCTCCCTACATATATGTTCTAAACATTATGCACAAAGTAATAACATTATACAACAATCAATAAAGTATATATCCAAGTCTAGTCAACTTACTCTATGTATTGCTCAACCTCCGTGCAATTATTAAGTACATACCATCGAGCCTTCGCCATTAGTTTGTCTTCCAATTTGTGAGACAACGCTGATCCCAACGGTCGTACCTTTTGCGAGAAAACAAATAAACTTGGCTCATTCCCTGACGAAGCCGAAGGCACAGGACCATCATTGTTGCGCTCCTCTCAGTTATATCTAGTCTCAATATCATGAAGGTACATAGAGCAAAATCTAAGGCACTCGAGATGAACATATGCCTCCGCAATTGAGCCTTTAGGACGGGCTCTATTGCGGACATACCGCTTGAACTTCCCTAGAGGGAATATCATTTCTAGTTTACATAGAATGATGGGGATATTAGCTTGTAACCGATGCAATACTGATAAGGTCAAAGTTCGTGAACATAATTATTTGAAGAATGAGCTTAAATCTATTAATGCTTGACGGACATTGGGTTGTAACAACCCACCAATCACAACTGGCAAGAGTGCTTGCATAAAGATATGGCAATCATGGCTCTTCATTCCTTTGATTTTTCCCTCACTAACATTTACACACCGGCCAATGTTTGAGGCAAAACCATCAGGAAATTTTACTACTGACAACCATGCACAAAAATTCATTCGTTCATTTAAATTTAACATGTAGCATGTAAGACTCATAGCAATATGATCACCATCATGTACAAGGTGCAATTCTTTCCTTATTCCAATATTTTCCAAATCCCTTTGCGCATTGGCGGAGTCCTTAGTTTTTCCTTCAATATTTAGTAAGTTCCCAACACATTATCACGTATGTTTTTTTCACTATGCATGACGTCCAAGTTATGTTTCAATCCTAAGTCTAACCAGTAAGGAAGGTCAAAAAATATACTTTTTTTTGTCCAGTTTAGTTGATTGAGCGTCCATTTCCTCTTTGACGAAGATTTGCGAAAGATCACATGTGAGACCCCAAGTAATTGCTCTAGCAAATCCTCTCCAGCAACCCTTGATGGTTGGAGTTGGTGCTCATCACATCCATTAAAAGCACTCTTTTTTCATCTCCAATTGTGATCTAGCACCAACCACCGTTGATGACCCATATAGCAATGTTTGCCCCCATATACTAATCACTTAGAATCAGTTTCAGCTGTAAATACAGGTCATGCCATCTTACCCTTTGTGCTCCATCCATAAAGATTGACGTATGCGGGGAAGTCATTGATAGTCCAAAGTAATGCAGCATGCAATCTAAACATCTGTCTAGTGTATGCATCATATGTATGAATACCATTTTCCCATAACTCTCTTAACTCATCTACAAGAGGATGCAAAAACACATCTATATCATTCCCTGGTGCCTTTGGGCCAGGAATTAGTAATGACAACATGATGTATGGATCTTTCATACATAACCAAGGGGGAAAGTTGTGAGGCACAAGTAATACCGGCCATATGTTGTACGGTTTGCTCATGTTATTGAAGGGATTAAACTCATCACTCGCTAGACCAAGTCTAACATGATGAGGATCTTGGGAAAACCATCCATGTTTGTGATCAAAGTCTTTCCATACCCTAGAATCTGCTGGATGGCTCATGCAAGTCGGATCGTCAACATGTTCTTCTACATGCCATCTCATTGCTTGGGTTGTCTTTTTTAATAGAAATAGCCTCAACAAGAGTGGCTTCATAGGGAAATATTGGAGAACTTTTTAAGGTATCTTCCGTTGAACACTTGAGCTTGAAACCCACCTAGATGCATTGCATTTAGGGCATTGATGTACTTAGCGTTCTCCTTCCAAAACAATGCACAATCATTTGGGCAAACATGAATCTTTTTGTAACTAAAGCCCAACCCACGCTGCGAGCGGCGAGCATCATTATATGAGTCAGGGAAAAGAGCATCCGGAAATGCAGCTTGCAAAAACTTGATAACCATGTCAAAGGACTTCACGGTCCACCCGCCAATTGTCTTGATGTGAAGTAACTTGACTATGAATGGTAACTTTGAGAACTTTGCACAAGAAGGATAAAATGGTTGTCGTGCATCGGCTACCAACTCCTCGAAAGTAAGGTTTGTTGGAGGATTATAAGTATCTACATCATCTGATGCGCCTGCAAAGGCTTCAGTTCTAGATGAATTGTCCACAAATGACCCCACCCGGATGTCTTCTAACATCTCGTCCACATCATCAATGTAGTCGTTATTAGCCGATGCATGATCAGGTTCATCGTTAGAAAATGTAGCATGATGAAAAGGATCATCTTCCCCATGGAATATCCTTTCAGTATAAGTTGAATCAATCCCTATAATAAACAGATGATCTTCGACCAGACTAAGAGGGTGGGATTGTCTATTTCGGCATCGCTGACATGGACACCTAATGTGGTCAGAACTAGGTGCATTGGCTTGAGCCATCACCCTGAATTGTCTAACACCTTGACCATTTTCATTGGAACACAATCTATCTTCAATATGCATCCAAGCTTTATCCATCTACCATGCAGGGAGAGAAAAGGGTAGAAGTTAATAAGGCTAATAACCCAAAAACAACAAATTCCACCAAAAAGGCATAAATGGATTATCTTACAACACTACAATGATAGATTTATGAAAGGATAGCTGTAAACCATTTGTTTATGCAGCCAAAAATTTGAGAACTAGGGGCATGATCTTAGACCGATTGGGGTTTCTATGAAAAGCGGAAAGATCTATAGGATTGTCATCAAAAGATTTTTGCAGAAATCAAACTTTCTTGGGTGATGCTTCAAGCATTGAGTGTGTTAAATAGCTTGTTGGAGGTATGTTTAGTTAGAGTTATTAAATAGCTTGTCTATGGGCTAAGGCTACTGTAATGAATGGTTCTGATGTGTTGGAGTTGTTCTAGTTTGTTCAATCTAAAATTCTCACAACCTATAGGTCTACGATCATCAATAATTGTATAGTACTTGGGCTAATAAATAGGCTAGAAAAAAATTAGGAAGTGGGCGGATGTACAGCCTGTTTTGGGTTATATACTGTGAGCATTAGTACTACATGTACAAGAATGAGAATTAGCCAATACTATTTTCCTACAGGTAAAAGAATGAGAATTAGCCTAGCCTATTGGCATTGTCACTATCCTACCATTACATAGAATATGTAGGCAACATGGGTGACATCATTGGTCACTATCATTCTATTACATTATAGCCTAATAAAAGTATGTTGACGTGGCAGTCTAGATTTTTGATAATCACAAGTCACTTGTGAGTAAATAACTCAATTTGCTAGTTTCAAGTTCCATGTGCATATTTATTCCTCTCTCCCTTTCAATAAGAAATATGAGATTTATTCAAATGGATGAACATTTCTACCACTTTGATCAGTATCTAGAGCATTAAGTTCATAAATTACCTTCAGTAATTCTGCACTGGATGGACAAATATATTACCTTAAGTAATTCTGCACTAAATGGAGAAATATATTTTGATTGAAGGTCTTCAGTTGACAGTTTGCATTGAATTGTGTATCTGCAGCAAAACTAGCATACTGTAGCCTCAATGTGAACCCGAAAAGTAAAACAGCCAGATTACAACAGCATGCACCTAACTGCATATATAAGTGGGGAGAGGCACTGCAGCACGGCAGGTAGCCTCTGTACACGAACCCGAAAAGTAAGGCTGCTTGTCCACAAAGATGCAGTAACATGGGAAGTAAATGTATAATACAAAAACCAAGGCTTAGGTAACGTATTGTAAAATTTCACTCTATGCGCACACATTCCCAAATCTAATTATCCCCATACACATGCCAAAAAAAATAAAAGTAATAATGTCAAATGGCATGAGATAGCAAGGCAAAATAAATGGAACTGTTACAATCCATAGCATGTCATTATCTATTGGATTTTATTCCAACAACAGTGCAACAGTTTTGACAAGCCATTAGCAATTATGAGTGTAAAAAGCAAATATAATACCATTGAGAAGAGGATAAACACGGGAACTTAGACCTGTAGGTCCATTAATTAATTCTATAATACTATTGTGGCTCTACCTAAGTATTTTTTTCAAAGATACAGTAAGTGTTTTAATCAGTAAAAGACAAAGCAACGTACATAAGAACATTCATTGCCCCTAATGCAATAAAATGTCATTGGCAACATCATAAATTTGAAGCTGAGGTTTCTCAGGAACCCAAATGACATATGATTACAGCTTGAAGGTGACACCATAGCCAATGTAACCTCAGAACTCCCCAACATGCATAATGCCCTCAAGCACTTGAACTACTTTGTATGAAACAATAGGGAAAAAAAACTAACACTATCAGCTTTCATTACAATTTTTAAATCTTAAGCGCCCAACTAGCTGTAATATAAAAACACAAACTTTACTCCAAGTAACCACACTCTTTTTTGACAAGTAAATAGCGCAACTCTTTGCTAACCTATTTTATCGTCAAAAGAATTAATTGAAATGAAATGGTAGCCGAATCAAATTCAATCTAAAATCCAATGAAATCAACTGTTCAAACAATCTTATCAAGAGACTCTATACTTGAAACTTGCACAAATGGCTATGTTCTAGCATCTCTAAAAAGCAAGCAGCAGAAGCCAAATTAAGGATGACTTTTTACTGAGTATGACTGGAATATTTGGAAATTCTTTTTCAAAGCTTTTTCACGAGATGGAATTGCTACATAAATATAGAAGAAGATCTCCCATGCTAATCAATTCCCATGTGGAATAAAAGACATGGCCAGTGTGGTTCATTTTCTTTCTTTCTTGCTGGGTGGGTTGGTTTGATTGATTGATTTCAGCTATAGTTTCATTTGATTATTCCATTGACTAATAGAGCGGATCAGAATTGTGGCCCCTACCATCAGCCACCCAAAAAAAAAAAAATGAAAAAAAGAAAGCTCTATTCTCATCCACTCTATCTTGCTGCTCTTCCGAATAAATCCCTTTAGAATTTTCTATCCATTTTATATGGAAACACAGAGAATGCCAAAATTGACTGCTGCAATATATATATATATATATATATGTGTGTGTGTGTGCGCGTGTATGTGTTATGTGTGTGCATAGATAGTAATATTGAAAATTTATTAATCTAAAAAGTTATAGTGTAAGATCAGATCATTAAATTTAGGGGACAGGAACCCTTTATGCCCAAAAACCATCTAAACTAGAAACAGGCTACCACAAATATTCTATATTCATCAAGATACACTAGGTAATGAGATTTAACAACATGATGATAAGAAAACCAATTTGAATATAATTCCTTACCTGTCATTCACGCGTCGGCAGAAGCAAAAAATCCAGACCCATTCCTTATATATAAAGACTGGATACTGCATGCAATCTTTTGTCAATTTGGGGGAATTGCCTGAAATGAAATGAGATAAGTCAGTGAGGCTATACGTGATGATCAAATTGATGAGTAAGGAAGACCACAAATTGATGAGATTTACAGCATCAAGAATGAAATCTAGTTTACGTTAATAATGAAATAGGGGAGGAGAGAAGCGATTTAGTAAAACAAAGAATGACCAATGAAGTTGGTTTTGGATGCTCCAGCCGAGTACTGTCAATACGATTAAGGGCGGATTCCTGCCGTGGGACTACATCCAACTCGTGGACGCCGATACAGAGATGCTTGATGCAAAATGTTCTCCTCGACCGTAGCCCTAAAACCGATAACCCAGAATAATTGATCAAGGGATTGATCTTATGAAATGAGCGTAATCAAGAGTGGTTTGGGAAAAATACAAAGTCAATGGTCTGATCAGAACAAGTGGCCTCGTTTGTTTTCAGAAAACATCTCATCTCATCTCATCATTACAACTTTCCCAACTTCCAATACAAAATAAAATAAACAATTCAACTTTTTCAAATCCCAAAATAAAAATAATATTAAAAAATATATTCTAACAATACTTTATTTAATTTTTTAACTTTAATCTCAACTCATCTCATCTCATCTTATCTTATCTCTGAAAATAAACGAGCCCCCGCGGAAATGGTAGGAGCGAAAAAGAATCTATTCCCACAGTATGTAATTGTCCAATTTCACCAACTTTATTTTATGGGTTTCATTTATTGCGGCGAGTATGTTTTGCCGCAATAGTGTTGTTGCAACAACTCTATTCATTTTCCACAAATAGAGTTAGTGTGATCAGACGGAAATTTTCCACTATGCTTTGTCGTGGGAAAGAAATTTGTGGGAAAAACCCATATTTCTTCTAGTTGGATTAAAAATCTTAGAACATTACCTTTTGTATAATTTAAAAGAAAATAAATTCAATCAGCCAACGTAATCATATAATTTAATTAAAAATAAATTTAATTTTATAAAAATTGACCCAAATAGAAAAAGGTCAATTTTTAGAAAATTAAATTTATTTTTAATTAACTTACACAATTAAGTTGGGTGATTGAATTTATTTTCTGCTAGCTATTGCAAGAATGTCCTGTTCTAATAATTTTAGTCCTGATTCGAAGAGTAGAAGGAAAAAAAATAGCTAAATAGTAAAACAATAATAAAGGAAGTCATGTAAGGGTTACCCTTATATTTTTATCTAAAATATCTAACATAAATGGCCTTGCGGTTACTTAATTTGTTTATTTGAACATTAATTTTTATTCCGTGTTTATTCTTTTTAAGTATTATCTCTAAATACAAATAAATTCATAATATGCATAGAACGCGCATTCAATATTTATAATGTCTTACCACAGTTTTTAAAGACTAGATAGTTTTTTTTTTAAACTAGATTGTTTAATAAAGAAAATCTTCATCGTCAACAACGTGAAGAAATTTAGGAATTTACGAGAGAGAGAGAGAAAGAGAGAAGGTGAGGGTACGTCACACGTGGCTAGTAGCTAGCACTTGATAATCAGTTACGCCTCCTAAACTCTAATTAAATACTACTTACCCTTTAAATTCAAGTCTTTTTATTTATGGTCATTTACCCCCCTCCATTAATTTGAAGCACTAAATAGGAAGTTAAAGGTCTTTTTAAAAAAGAAAACTTAACACCTAATTATTCAGAAATTCTAAAATAAAATCTAAAAATTAATTCGAACCATTTATGAAAGACTAGAAGAGATTAAAATTCATAGACACCTCAAAAACTTTAGCCTTATTGAATTCATGTAGATATAGAAGCATTCAAAAACATGGGCGTAAAAATTAATATCCAAAACTAGAGATACTAATTTTTTCTTTCATTAAACATCCTGGATCTGGTAAAATGCTGTGTAATTAATGTAATAACTACTGAATTACACTTAAGTATTATACGTAGACATGCAGATGTACATATGTGCATGATTGGTAAAATCCAGGATATGCATGCATGGAGAAAGAAGGAAATGGAACTTACTAGCTTTATTGCTCAACCTGCAGATGATTATGCTTCGGCTGAACGGAAAAATGCTGAAGGAGAGACTATAGATATGCAGCAGTCTTCTTCTGCACCACATAATTATTACAACGAACCTTGACGAACACTTTAGTGCTAGGCCTAGTCAGCTGTGTCAAATTAGGTCCCGGAGGACAGAATATTTAAGTTTAAAGTGTTGGAGGTGTTATTTGGATCCTCTTGATACCAAGTCTATAAACAGGTTCAACTTGCTATGTTGACCTACGAGGCCGTGTTGTGTAGGTTTTCTCTTATATGGAAGATGGTCTATGCATGTGAGTCCATTAAGCCCACATGGAGAGAGGGTTTAGGCCCAATTTAATTAGATTTATTAAAAACTAAGTGATGCTGCTTCTATTAACAAAAAAAAAAAAGTGTAAAAAAGAAAAAAAAGGAGAAAAACGTGTGAGAGATTGGGAAGAGGAAGAGACAACCAAAAACAGGGAAGTTCGTCCAGTTTCAATCAGACGCTTTCATCGGAGTAGTTTGTTGAGCTGAAATTTTGCAGGCACATTCACAACTTAAGGCTATATTATCTAAACAGTGGAGATCGGATTTGGAGCAGTATTTATGGTGTTCGAGATCGTGAACAGTAACACATCTCTATGGTGAAATCTCTTCTATCACACTGTTTGGTTGCCAAGAAAGTGTTTTCTTGACATTATTGTTGATTGTATGCCTCTATGTTATCAAGAGAGAACATTTGTGTACACATCATTGTTGATAGTGGAAGGTTTAACTGGACCAGGTCCTGTGGTTTTTCCCTTTGCATTGAAGGGTTTTCCACGTAAAACATTCTTGGCTCTTTGTGTGTGTGTGATTTTGTTTTAGATGATTGTCTATGAAATTACTTCCTAACAGATTCACAAAAAATGGGGGAGAATTATTTTCACTGTTTGGTAATTGATTTGGTTATTCCAAATCACTGTTAAGATTTCTCCCAGCAAAGTGGTATCAGAGCGGGGTTATAGCCGTTCAATACTTTGTGTTGAATAATAGAAGCTAATTTGAGTACAATGGTTACTTTGAATGGTTCTAATTATCACACTTGGAAGGAAAAAAATGGAAGACCTTCTATTTGTGAAGCAACATCGACAAGTTTGTAGGTACAACAGGCAGTGGGTAGATGATAATGTTTTGAACCATATTAGTGGGGAGACACATGCACGTACACTATGGAATAAACTAGAACAATTATATGCTCGAAAGACTGGAAACAATAAAATGTATTTGATCAAACATTTGATGTCTTTGAGATATCAAGATGGAACTCCGTTGACAGAAATAATTAATCAGTTGGCTTGAATTGGTATCAAGTTCGACGATGAGATACAGGGTTTGTGTTTGCTTGGTACATTGCCAGACTTTTGGGAGACATTCAGAATGTCATTATCTAACTTAGCCTCAAATGGTGTAATCAATATGAATCTGGCCAAAAGCAGTGTTTTGAATGAAGAGATGAGAAGAAAATCACAGGATTCCTCTTCGCAGTCAGAGGTCTTGGTTACAGAAAAGAGAGGGAGGAGTAAAGGCAGAGGTCCAAAGAGCAGAGATAAAGGCAAAAGCAAGTCAAACAAGTTTGCTAATGTTGAGTGTTATCATTGTGGCATGAAAAGGCATACCAAGAAATATTGCAGAAAATTGAAGAGAGAATACAAGGAGAAAAGGAATGAGAACAACGATGATGAAAAGAATGATGATCAAGTTGCCGCCACTACTACTGGAGACTTCTTCATTGTTTATGGTAATAATGATGTTGTAAACAATGTTTCTCATGAAACTAGCCGGGTGATTGGTAGTGATGCCTCAATTCATGCTACATCCAGAAATGATTTCTTCACAAACTATGTACTTGGTGATTTTTGCACAGTGAAGATGGGCAATAGTGGCTTGGCTAAGATTATTGGCATTGGAGATGTGTGCTTGGAAGCTAATAAAGACATGATGCTTCTTCTTAGAGATGTGAAGCACATTTATGATATTTGTTTGAATTTGATTTCTACAAGTAAACTTGCTGATAAAGGGTATTGCAACACCTTTTATAATGGGCAATGGAAGCTTACAAGAGGTGCTATGGTTATAGCACGAGGCAAGAAGGTTTCAAATTTGTACATGCTACAAGCAAGGCTCTCCAGTAACATTGTTAATGTTATAGATAATGAGTACACAGTACAATTGTGGCATAAGAGACTTGCCCACATGAGTGAGAAAGGCTTAGCAATATTGGCTAAAAAGAACTTTCTATCTGGAATGAAAAATGTATCTTTGAAAAAGTTTACTCATTGTTTGGCAGGGAAGTAGAATAGAATTTCCTTCAAAAGTTCTCATTCTTCAAGAAAGTCAAGTATACTTGATCTAGTTCATTCAGATGTTTGTGGTCCTATGAAGATAAGAACACTTGGTGGTTCTTTGTATTTTGTAACCTTCATAGATGATCATTCAAGGAAGTCTTGGGTTTATACCTTCAAAAGAAAGGATCAAGTATTGGAAATGTTTAAACAGTTTCAGGCCTTAGTTGAGAGGCAGACTGGAAAGAAGCTGAAATGCATCCGAACTGATAACGGGGGAGAGTATTCAGGCCCATTTGATGATTATTGCAGACAACAAGGTATTCGGCATCAAAAGACAACTCCGAAGACTCCTCGGTTGAATGGTTTAGCTAAGAGGATGAATAGAACACTGATTGAGAGAGTGAGATGTTTGCTTTCACAGGCACAATTGCCTGGATCTTTTTGGGGTGAGGCTTTGAGTACAGTTGTACATGTTATTAATATGACACCATGTGTTCCACTCCAGTTTGATGTACCAGACAAAGTTTGGACTGGTAAGGATGTTACTTATGATTACTTACGTGTCTTTGGTTGTAAAGCATTTGTGCATATTCTAAAGGATGAGAGGTTTAAGCTCGATGTGAAGACCCGACAGTGCATCTTTCTAGGTTATGGTTTGGATGAGTTTGGGTATAGATTATATGATCCAGTTGATAAGAAACTAGTGAGAAGCCGAGACGTTGTGTTTATTGAAGATCAAACCATACAAGATAATGAGAAGACAGATAAAGTAGTGATCCGGTGCAATGATGGTTCAATTAACTTGGATCCAGTGCCATTAACAAATTTGCCAGCACAAGTTGAATGAGACCCTTGGTCAGTTGCCAGAACCAGAGATGCTACCAGATGTTCCACTCAGGAGGTCTATCAGAGACCGACATCATTCCACTTGGTATTATACATACGAGTATGTGTTAATGACTGAGATAGAAAAAAGAAGAAGTTGTGTATGTCACATGAGCGATATATTGAAAATGTACTCGACAGATTCAATATGAATAAAGCTAAGACAGTTAGCTCTCCTCACGCTACTCATTTTAAGTTGAGCATGAAGTAAAGTCCTTCTAAAATAAAGAGAAGGAAGATATGGAAGAGTCTCATATACCTCAGCAGTGGGTAGTTTAATGTACGCAATGGTATGCACAAGGCCAAATATAGCTCATGCAGTTGGTATAGTCAGTCGTTTTCTCTCAAATCCAAGAAAAGAGCATTGGAATGCAGTAAAGTGGATTTTATGCAGTTAAGTGGATTTTATGATACCTCAGAGGTACTTCCAAGGCTTGTTTGTGCTTTGGAAATGGTAAACCTATACGTGAAGGGTTTACAGATGCAGATATGGCTGGTGACATTGATTCCAGAAAGTCCGCTTTAGGGTATTTGATTACTTATTCAGGGGGAGTTGTGTCGTGGCAATCCAAACTACAGAAATGCGTTGTTTGGTCTACCACAGAAGCTGAGTATATTGCCATAACTGAAGCAAACAAAGAGTTGATATGGATGAAGTTCTTAGAAGAAATGGGTCAGAAACAAGAAAAGTATATTCTCTATTGTGACATTCAGAGTGTCATCCATCTCAGTAAGAACTCAACCTTTCATTCAATATCCAAGCACGTTGATGTGAGGTATCACTGGATTCGTAATGCATTGGATATAAAGTTGTTACAGATTGAAAAAATCCATACTGATGAGAATGGGTCAGATATGATGACAAAACCACTACCTATACAAAAACTCGAAGTATGCAGAGCAAAAGCAGGTATGGTGAGTCCCCCCCCCCCCCACATAGTTGGGAAGGGGGAGATTTGTTGTGTGGGTTCTCTCCTATATAGTGGATGGCTCATGTAGGTCCATTAAACCCACATGGAAAGAGGGTTTAGGCCCAATTTAATTAGGTTTATTAAAACCTATGTGCTACTTCTTCTATTAGCTGACAAAAGAGAGTGTGTAAAAAAAAAGGAGAAAAACGTGTGAGAGATTGGGGAGAGGAAGAGATAGCCAAAAAAGGGAAGTTCGTCCAGTTTCAATCAGAGGCTTTGATCGGAGTCGTCTATGTCCAATTGAGCTGAGATTTTGCAGGCACGTTCACCACTCAAGGCTCTATAATCTAAATGGTGGAGATCGAATTTGGAGCAGTATTTATGGTGTTCAAGATCATGATAGTAACACATCTCTTTGGTGAAATCTCTTCTATCACATTGTTTGGTTGCCAAGAAAGTGTTTTTCTTGAGATTATTTTTTATTGTATGCCTCTAGTGTTATCTAGAGAGAATATTTGTGTACACATCATTGTTGATAGTGGAAGGTTTAACTGGACTACGTCCCATGGTTTTTTCCTTTGCATTGAAGGGTTTTCCACGTAAACAATTATTGTCTCTTCGTGTGTGTGTGTGTGATTTTGTTTTAGATTATTCTCTATTAAATTATTTCCTAATAGATTCACACAAAGTGGGAGAGAATTATTTCCGCTGTTTGGTAATTGATTTGATTATCCCAAGTTGCTCCAAAAGTCCACGGGAGCATGATGTCAACTAAGTGAGCCACACCGTTCGCGAGGGGATAACGCTCCAAGATGAAGGCTGTTATCCTAAGATGGATAACCTCTATAAATCAGAGTAGTTATCTCCTCATCTCTGGTTAAGGGATAATTAAAGATGAATACATGGAACGGATGGTTATCTACTTCCTGTACTTGCTCCTGTGCATTTTTATAAATGGTACACGAAGGTAACAAATACTCTTCTATGTGCTATTAAGATATTAGATTGAGACTACTTCTTTATCTTAGGCATCAGAGTCTACCCTGGGCAACAAGTACAATTGTCAAGTTGTTCTTTGCAAGTCGTTCGAGTAGCTGATGGTGTGAAACATGTCCTTAACAAGTGTAAACATAAGATATTTTTTTAAACTTTTGTTTATGGTAAATTTTTTTGATAGAAGAGCCAAGGTTCACCTGTCCATGAGTGACCCTGTCCCAAATTTTATTAATAAACCCTCACTTGTGGCGGAGGAAAACTGTGATTACAAACCGGTACCTGGGCTTACAAGATAAGCAAGAAAGTTCCTAAACCAGGTGTCAAAATTACTGAAAGCCTCTAACTAAAAGAAAACTACATCAAGACAAGACATACTAAAATACCTAGCCAGAAAAGCATTCCTGTAAAAGAATCACAAACAACATTAACTCAAAAACATAAAATCATAAAATCTTAGCAATCCAACCAAAAAGCCACATAAAACCATAAAACCATTACTGACGCTAACAACAATGCAAAGATGGCAAACCTAGTATATCCAAACGGATTAATCCTCGAAGCAACCTATATATCCACTCCATGCCAACCAATCAACAACTTTATTTCCCTCCCTATAAACATGTCTGACTATGCACACCATAGAATCCATAAGTGCAAGAGTCTCTTCCCAAAAATCTTCCAGGTAGCACACCCACACCTTCGCCTATTCCACCACGAGATCACTACTTGAGAATCTAATTAAATTTCCACAAAATTAATCCCCAGATCCTTACAGGCTTTGAGACCTTGCAGAACAGCTAAGAATTCATCTCTATTAATACCACCCACTCCTGAAGAACCTGGGTTACCAAGACTACTACCATCTGTATTCAACTTAAACCACCCTTGAGCTGGCTTTTGCCAAGCAACTAGCTTCAAAAACTTCCTATCAGGAACCAAAGCCGGAATATTCAATATCTGTTAAATTTGCAAGTCATGTCTAGAACATTTACTAACTTTTTTCATATCTCGACTCAAGAGGATTTAGTAGAAAAATTCCTACTTTCATGCTTCATCCAGATCAATACATCAGACCCTTCCTTAAATGTCTTTTTCAAAATTAAAACTACGTTCCACATTATTCGAAAAAACACTTTTGAGAAAAAACATAATTTAAAGAGAAAACCTTCATACAGGTGACATCAACAACCCTCATTTATTGGAGGCCAATCAAAACTTGCCATGTGTGTGGTACATGAAAGAACTATGGAGACGCATTAGACCGAAACCCCTCCCTCCCTCTAAAGCCAAAAGACTCTCAATTCCTCTCTCTCTACTTTCTACTCTCACTCTCGATCCCCCCCTCTCTCTACTCTCCCTCCCTCTCTGAATCTTGAAGACTCCCTCTCTCTCACCAAAATATTCCTATACACTTATATTTGTAATTTCAAACCCCCGAATGCAATTAATTTTTTTTCATTTCCATATCTTGAATGTTTACCAAAAACATTCAGGAGAAAAATCACGATTGTGTTTTCATTTCCGAGGTTTTCTTAGTAACTAAACAGGGCTAAGATTGAACTTAGGGGTCCCCATGCATCAGCAATGAACAAAGGCAAAACCAAAATTTTCTGCAAATGAACAGAGTCAAACCAAATATTTCCCCTCTTTCATTTTGTTTGTTTTTTGTCTCCCACTTGTGGATGCAAGAAATCTCTTGTTTTTGCGGTTTTTCTTGAATTTGATGATTTGTGTTTGCTTTGAAGTCCAAGAAATTTCTATACATTTGGAAGTTGTTTCTTGCAGATTTTGAGGCCGAATCAGTAAAAATCAAAGAGCTCTATGACCTCCTCTAGGTCATCGATGGCAGCTATGAAGAAAAAATTATTTGATTTTGCCTCTGCTCATTTGCAAAGAAATGAAGAGGGGAAAAGCCATAACAGCACTATGAAGCATTTGTATAGATTCATTGTTCGATTGAGATTCTGAACCTTCTCGTCTTAGGGTTTTTGTGAGGGAGAGGAAAGGAGAGAGAGAGAGATTATGAAGATCGGTTTAGGGTTTCAATTCCTCTTCCTGTGAGAGAGAGAGATCGAGTACATAGAGAGAGAGAGAGAGACGAAGGAGAGGGATTTTCGGTTTGGTCTGGAGCTCGAGCGGCAAGGGATTTTCATGATCCCCCTGCTATACGCCCTACCTGGTTTACAAAGGAATACCTACGTGGCAGCTTCTAATTGGTTTCTGATAAATGGGGTTTTCAGGTGACACTGGTACGAAGAGCTCCTGTAATTTAAAACAATATTTTTTCTCAAATGTTCGTTTTAACTTATTTTAGATTAAAAAGTACTTTATATATTATATAACGCAAACAATCTAATTTATTTTTAAAGAGTATTTAAGGTTATTTAAACACATTTTTAAGACGCTAGCTAACACAACTTATCCAAACAAGAAAGCATGAGAAGTAAGGCTCTGGTTTCGAAAAATAAATGTTATAGATATATGTAAATTAATAGGAAAATTCTAACTTTGGTAGGAATGCAACACGTGAGAGAGAAGAAAGGAGAAAAAGACGGAAGATTCGTGCTATAACTATGACTAAAGTAAACACCGAACCTTATTCCCTTCTTTTGCAAGAGGGGAATTACAAGAACTGAATAAGAACGAAATGAATCTTTATTCTTGAAGTATGGATTTTTCGACCAACCTCCACATGTCCAAGAGCCTTGACCACAAGGCTATTCACAAGCCTTCCCATCTCAAAGAACCTTGTCCATAACGTGTAGGTAAAGGTTCGTAACTTTCACAAGGACTCCCAATAACTATCTTTAGAATAGGTGCACCAAGCCACTTAATTAGAACTTTTGCGATAGCATAATTTATAGGGACATAATCAATTCGATTCGATCCGGTTGATGGGAACAATATAATCTATATATTCTCAGGCTTCTCGTGACCAATTAACAAAAACAAAAACCAAACAAAAAAACCATCTAGACTGTGACATTATAACTTATATATGTAAGCTAGCGCAGAATCGTTGGCATATATAGCTTGTGAATCCACTACAAAAAAAAACGAGTATTTGTAACAGATTATTTATGACGATAATGACTATTTACAATAAAAACAGACTCATTTTAGTAAGAAATAATCATTTTCACAGGAAACAACTGGCCACAAATAAATCATTTCCTTGTAGTGACCTTACAAAAAATTATCCCTTTACCAATTGTCCTGAAGGCATGCATGATGTGTCTGCCACTCAAATGGTATACCTAGCTAGGGCCAAATGGTATACCTAGCTAGGGCCTATAGGCTATACGCATGCACCGACAACTCATTCGATCTGTTGTAAAAAAAAAAAAAAAAAAAAAAGCAACTTGTTGAAATACATTATTATAATATAATATTATCAACCATATCCTAAGTGGAACTGCTCTCTTAATATTGTTCGATGTGATATTATTTATCAACTCTTGAGTCTATTACTTTAAAATTAGAATTAATCGAATGGTTGATGACAATTAATGTGATCATATCAAACTTAGGCCAAGGATCTGCAGTAAGCCAGGAGACAGTACTGTCTACTGCAGTACCAAATTAGAAACAATTTGGGCACAGCTAAATTATACTCACTAAAAAATAAACAATATTATGGCCTAACCAAGGAAAAAGTAAACCACATTTCCTGTACGGAAAGTTCAAAGCTGCCAAGTCCCAAAAAGGAGCTCATGTGTAAACAGTATCATATACAGGCACAAACCAACAACAAACTCGCAGTATCTCGCACTCCTTGGCATCCCATTGACAGCACTGGGGTTCCCTAACTTTTTCAAATTTTATTCAAAAATCATTTTTTAATATTTTAACTACTCGCATTCCCAATACTTTCTGCATCTCACTCTCAATTTTTTCTCTACTCTATTAATAGATCTCTCTTTATTTTTTTTTTAACTCATTTCTTTTCCCAAATGATAAGGTTTTAGAAAAAAAGGGATGATCACATAAATAACATTTTTGTCAAATTCTATGGGTAACAAAATCTGTCATTTTTAACAGTAATATTTTTATTATTATCTAGTAGTCATAATTTCAACTCTAACAATTTTTCTCTTTTCTAATGGTCAAATTTTAAAATTCTCGGATTTTTCCAAATGGTCATATTATATATATTGGTGTATAAGTAAGCGACTTGCTCTTCTAAACACAATCACTACAACAAATAAGGTTTTTTGGGATGAAAAGTTTCATCTCAAAAGACTGGATTTTCGTTCCAAAATATATTTTGGGACGAAAATAAAGTGTCTCAATCACATCTCCATGTTTGCTTGTTTCGTCAGTTGAGCTTTTAACTCATGTTATTTTGCAATCAATTCTTCGATTCTAGAATTTGCATTTTCTAACGCAATAACAGTAGTACTTGACGTTGATGAAGAGCCTGAAGGATTTACACAACGATCCAAACTCCTCAAATATCCTGAACATTGACTTAGAACTTGTGTAAAAATTTCAACATCACTTGTTGATGAATTCTGATCTGATGCAACTTTAGCACGGAGGGCAACCATTTTATCCTACACACAACATAAAAGATTAATATTGATACAATAATTTAAATATGTTTAATTAAAATAAATTATAATACTTACATAATTTTCACGAGCAACAGGATGAATCCACTCTACATTACTATTAATGTGTGATGCAGCATATAATTTTGTCAGATCATAATTGGTGTCTAACTTTTGCTACAAGAGACATTGTTAAGATATAAAGTTAATATTAAAATTAGTACCTCCAAAAAACAAATTATACAGAATAAAAAAAAGAAGAGTATATTACCAATTTCAGAGAAAGGCGATGGAAAGATTTTGAGCCTGTATGATAATGAATCTTCAATTTCGATTTATTTGTTTTGTTTATAGAACTTTGCTACTGCAGAGAAGTTGTAAAAGCTAGTAAGTTATAATAATAAATAGAACACATAAAGAATTTATTTAATTTACCTTATATGATGGATCCTCAAACATGTTGTAAAATTTTTTTCAATCTTCAGGTTGGACATCCTGGAAAGGAAGCTGGCGTGCATCTTCCTTGTTTTCGTTCTTCTTGCAATGCTCGTGACACCTCATCTTATACTTTCATAATGCATTACACATCGGCCAATCGATAGTCTTACGCTTATCTCTCCGACAAAAATTTAGTTCAAAGTCATCATTGAAAAAGTATATATACAAAGATATTATCATTTAGAATATTAAATAATAGCAATTATAAATTTATTATTTAAATATTACATACCAAACAACTCATCTTTATAAGCTCTTTCACATCTTGTGGGACTTTATGCTATGAACTCATAGCCAAATGTGCGTAAGTCCGTGTAAGATCACCCGCATGCAATGCAAGCCAAGCTGCTTGTTGTCCCTCGCCTTGTCAGAAATCTTAACCTTAATCTCACCCACTTTATAATATTTCTCCAACATCACACCTCTAGTGGTGACACGTCCGTGACGAGATTGTATTGTTATCTCTATAAAATAATATTTAGTTATTTACCTTGTATCAATTATAAATTATCTTAATTGAAAAAATAAGTATTAGCTATTTACCTTATTCTGTAGAGTTAGTTTCTAATGGTGAGTCAGATGGAGAGCTAGGAACAGATGTAGATGGGATGCGAACTTTCTTCCTCTTTGATGACATAATTGCGAGACACTGTGAACACAAAACCAGTCAATCATCTGTATCAGTTTCATCTATAGATTCACTCTCATCATCTATAGATACTTCAGATGACTCAACACTTTGATCAGCTATCGCATCAACTATTTCAGCCTCAATATCTTCCCTATGTAATGGGATCATCTCATACTAGCTAGTTCAAATTCATAAATAAGTTAAAGGCAGGTTGACTCTCTTGGTATGCTTCTTGAGTAGAGGAATCATCTTCTTCTTCATCTTGTCTCTCCGCCTCAGGGATAACATCATATATATTTCTAGGAGAAAACTTGTGTACTACTTGCTATTGATTTCCTAACTCAGAATCGTCTAAATAGAATATTTGAGATGCTTGGGAAGCAAAATTAAAAGGATCATCTTCATACCATTTTTTTGATGTATTAATACTAAAAATATATTCATCGTGGCGTTTTTCCCTTCGAGGATTGCTTAAATCCTACCAATCACACTTAAATATATAAATCACAAGCTCTCCCACATATCTCATTATAATTATATCTACAATAACTTCATAGAAATCAACGTTGTCTCCATCATGACTCTCTTCGACAAAGACACCACTATTTTGTGTTTTTCTATAAAGTTCTCGATCAATTGTGTGATACCTACTTCCTAGAGACATACATGCAGAATATTGAGCAGTGCGTCTCGAGGGGCCATGCGCTAGTGCATATAGTTCATCTGATATATCATTTGGATTACTTGCATGCATTTGCACAACCTAGGTATTAAATAAAGCATAAACATTTAACCATGAACAATCCAAACTATTTTTTAATTTAGTGCAAAATCGCATCTGTATTAATGTCATTACTCGTTGTTCAAACCATTTCGGGAACTTCTGTTCATGTCTCTGGTCTATATTATTTACGCTAGTTATTTGAGCACGTTAATATGACCACTGAAATTAAACATTACCAACAATAAGTATATTCGTATAATTTTTTAATAAGTAAATTATAATATTAATTAACAATTAATTTAAACTTATTTCAAGTGGCTCGCTATCTTAGGACAATTGTTTAGCACGTACCACTGAGCTTTCTCGAACTCCCTTCCACACAAATCATAACCATGCAGAGCACCAAGTGGACGTACTTGTTAGAAAAATACAGAAAACCCGTTCCGTTGTCTTGCTTGGTCAACGTCAAAGTTCTTTTCGGCCGATCAAACCTTGTCTCAATGCCGTGGAAATATTTGGAACAAAATGTTTGCCACTCATCATCAATATATGTTTATGCAATTGATCCTTCTAGGCGGGTCTTGTTACCGACTGTGCGTTTCAACTTTCTAAGAAATCATTCAATGGGATACCTCCATCTATACTGGACTGGTCCTGCAAGTTGAGCCTCACATGGCAAATGAACGACTAAGTGAACAATGATGTCGAAGAATGACGGTGGATAAATACTCTCTAACTTACACAATATTATAGCAATTTCTCGTTCCATATGATCCAAAACTTCTACACTCAATGTTCTAACACACAAATCTTTAAAAAATACACCCAACTCAATTAACGGAACCCCATACATCTCTCGTCAAGAACCTACGGATACCAACAGGCAAGATACGTTGTAAAAAATACATGACAATCATGGCTTTTTAATCCAGTTATTTTTCAATCATTTGTTCGCACACACCTTGTTAGATTCGAGGCATACCCGTCGAGTAATTTAATCTTCTGCAACCACTCACAAAATGTAGCCCTTTTATTCATTAACAATGTATACCACCCAATTGGCATGTCATTTCAGGTCTGATTCCCAACCACTTTAGATCTTTCCATGGGTTTATATTATCCTTTGTTTTGCCGTTAATTGGCATCAATACTCATATATATTTTTCTCAATATGTATAACATCAAGACTATGCCACAATTTTAACGTTGACTAGTAGGGGAGTTCTAAAAGTATACTCTTCTTTGTTCAATTCAACTCATTTGCACTTCATTTTCTCTTTCGTTATTTTTTACCAAAATCATTACTTCCGACATCCACAAACTGTGCAATAACATTTTCACCACACAAGAATGGTGGAGGGTGCCCCCATTCAATTGTGCTATCAAACATCCTACCATTTCCACGCCATCTATGGTCACCAGGTAAAAATCGACGATGACCCATGAAGTATAGTTTCCTCCCACACGTAAGCCATTCAGATTGAGTATGTTTGTTACAAGTCAAACATGCGATTTTCCCCTTAGTGCTCCAACCTGACAAGTTTTCATAAGCGGGAAAATCATTTATTGTCCATAACATTGTAGCATGCAAAGTGAACGATTTGTTTGTTGATGAATCAGATGTTAAGACCCCATTCTCCTACAAATCTTTCAATTCTATAATCAGTGGCTGTAAGCGTATGTCTATATCATTTTCGGGTGATCTTGGACCTGAAATGAGCGAACTTATCATCAAATATGGATCGTTTATACACTTCCATGGTGGTAGATTATATGGCATAAGTACAACTGGCCAAGTACTATGACTAGTACTCATGTTTCCAAACGGATTAAATTCATCTGTTGCTAACCCAAGTCAAACATTACAAGGTTCTTCAGCAAACCATGGGTGTTCCAGGTCAAATTCTTTCCAAACTTGAGAGTCCACAGGATGTGACAAAACATTATCATTCTTGACTCTAAATGATGAGTGTCATGTTATATCCACAGTCGTTGAACGTGACATAAATAACCGTTATAATCTAGGTATCAATAGAAGGTGACGTACGACTTTCCGCGACACATTCTGCTTCTCAGTTGTCCATCTTGATTCATGGCAAATGGGACGCTCATTTATTTGCTTATTCTCTCGCCAAATTAACACACAATCATTCTTACATGCATGTATTACTTTGTAATCAAACACGAATCATCTTTTCAACTGTTTTGCTTCGTAGAAGTTGTGGGGTAAAATATTGTCTGATGGAAGTGCCTCTTTAAACAGCTCGAGCAACATATTGATAGCCTTAAGAGATATTCGACACATAGATTTTATTTGAAGCAGTCTAATTGTAAATGATAACTTACTGTGCCTTCTACACCTTGGATATAACTCACGTTGTGAATCATTCCACAAGTGGGTAAAAATGTTATGGCCCAGATCATTTGAATTTGATGGGTCCGTATCACCTTCATCCATAAATATTCTCGCACCAATGTCACCTAGAATTTGCTCCATATCCTCTTTGGGATAGTCACCAACAACCTCGGGATGTACATCTTCATCTTTGTGTTCTTCTTCATCTCGAAGCTCGAATGACGTTGGATACAGTTCTTCGTGTAAGACCTAATCGGTATAACCTTGGCCAATACTTTTGACAAACAGATGCTTTTTAACCAATTCTATCTTATGAGAACGCAAATTCTTACATTGTCAGCATGGACATCTAATACGATCATCACTGTCAATTGTAAAAGATGTGTACTTTAAAAATTTCTTAACACCTTCAGCATATACATTGTAATTCTCACCCAACCGATCTATAAGTCGCATCTAACTCTTATCCATGTCTAATATCTTATTGCAAACATTCATGTGCATCAAGAAATAAAACATTATCTAACATATTATGTAATTTCTTCCTTTCATCAGGTAGTTGGTCCTATCCTATTCGAGATTGGAAGATCATAATCGCCAACCTACCAACTATTATCTGTCACGTTTAACAAAATTTCGGCAGCATCTCCCCATAATTCTCTAAATATGCTCGTTTTGTCGTGCGCACCGACTAGTAATAACTCGATGCACTATCACCGAAATTTCATATCTAGAGAACAATAAGGGATAACTCTACCAAAATCATAATTTTGGACGCAACAAATATAGTTGGATAGTTTGCAAGAATGATCTTTCAATCTCAAACTGTCCACTCTGGACAATTCAAGAGTTATCAATCAACCGTTCAATAAGATTGATAACTCTTGAACGGGTCTAAGGTTTATTTTAATGCAAAGTACAAGATATGATATTAAAACATAACAATAATACAAGATACGAGAATACAAGATATGATAATACAATATACGGGAAAAGAAAAATTAAGTATATGAAGTATTTTGTATTTTAATTATCTTAAATATGATGTTTTAAAATTAAGTGTATTTTAAGTGTATTATTTTATATTTTAATTATTAAGTGTATTGTTATGTATTTTAATTATTAAGTGTATTTGAAGTGTATTATTATGTATTTTAATATTAAGTGTATTTTAAGTATTTTAATTATTAAGTGTAATTTATTTATTGTCATTATTATTTATTTTAATATTAAGTGTATTTTAAGTATCCTAATAATTCTAATTTAGTAATTAAATTGTTTTCAGTGTTAACGTTCGAATGAGTTTGAATATGGACTACTGTTCGAACAATTTGATATTGCCACTACAAGAAATAGGCCTTTTAGCAGCGATTTTCTATCTGCTGCAAAATAAATCGCCGCTATATAGTATTTTTGCCAGCGATTAAAAACTCGCCGCACGTTTTAAAATCCAATCCTCGTAAAAACACCGGGCCGGTCCCAATGCAACAATTGCAGCGATTTAATAGATTTTAGCTGCGAAATAAATCGTCGGGATATAAAATCACATGTTGTAGCGACATGAAATCGACGGGATAGCTCTGGGCGCCAAATCTAATTTATTTCCCCCTTTCCCTCCCGTCCCGAGCCTTACCCATTTCTAAAATCATCTCCGTTCTTCCCCAGTTCTTCCACGTTCTTCCCCAGTTCGGCTACCTGCAATTAAATCCACCCACTTCACACACACGACTTCATCTCCATTTTCAAATACGCCCCAAAGCTTCTGCGCCTCTGACCTCCACTTCATTTTCCTTCCTCACAGAAGCGAGGGTCGTAATTTTTGGAGTACTTCTTCTGGGATCAAGTATCAGAGGGCAAGCATATTCAACTCCGACTCTTGGAGTGAATTCCTTTAGTGAACAGAGGTATTGCTTGGCCTAATTTCTCTATCTCTCCACCTTCATATGTAGACTGGTTGCTTTACAACAATCGGTGCATTTTTCTTGCAGAATAATTTCCATCTGTTTGAGTCAGGAAGCTTGATGCTTTTTGCACGAAAATATATTTGCATTTTGTGTAGGTGTTGATGTGGGGCATTAATAGTTAGTAATTTTTGGGTGACATTTTTAATTTGCACACCATAGATACATATATATATATATTATATACATGTCCAACCAGGAAATAAATTAAATTGATTTGTTGGTCTGATAATTACACCCTCTAGCTAGGCTGCTGGTGTTATAAAGACATGCAAGTTATTTTGGTGTCCAAAACTGGCTATCTCACAGCCCTGTCATTGCTGGACACTTAAAAATTATGCATGATGATGATATATATTTGTTAGACTTCCATAAATATGTATTTAGAAAGTAAATATATATATATATATATATATATATCATTATAAGAATAAAATTTGAGCCTTTGGAATTAAACAATAGTTTAGCAGCTTGGACTTTTCTGGACAAGTAAGAATACTGTATATGTGCAGGATTTGAAGTTAGTGATCTTTCTTGATTTAGTATATGCTTTTCGAGAAAGTGGAGGTAATGCGAAGGGAATAAATATTTCATATTTTGAATGTTACATTGATGTTTTCTTGAGATTTTAGATGATGTGAAAAAGAAATATAAATGTGGTAGATGCTAAAATATTCACCTCTAGTTTCTATGGCAGGCTAAGGGTATTTTTGTCTACGAATCAAATGTTTTATTATTCATGTTCTAAATAGTAAAAAAATTTCAAGAAAGTTGTATTTTCTCAAGACTTGAATGATGTGGATTTGTTTTTTAAAAAAAGTTTTTGAACCAAACTAGTGTTGAGGCTTTTATTGAAATTATCATGTGTGTGTTCTGTTGTTGGAAGCACAAACTTAATTAATATTTGTCATCATGGATTTCTTGTTTCGACACGGGTATTTCTTTTCTGAATTCTGATATTTTCCTAACTTCCAGCAATTGGTTGAACAAGAACCCAAAACAACTCCTTGCCGAGGGCCTGTGCAACCCTAGGATTAGTCAGAACTTTGTTCTCGAACACCCGGTGTCAATAAAAAAAAAAAAAAAAAGAACCCAAAACACATTTCTATCCTACCCACTAACTTTACTGATGATGCTACGAGATAACTGTGGCCATTATGCTTTTCAGCTTAGAACCAATCCTACCCAATTTCCACCGTTAACAAATTATTGAAATAACTTTTTGAGCCTAATATTTCACTTTCAAGATCACTTCATTTTCCCTCATTTTTATCTGGTAATCTCTCTCTCCCTCTCTCAAATTGAAAAATAAAAAATAAAAAGAACTTACAAGCTTAATGTGTATTTCTAGAATCTTTTGCATACTAACATTGTTGTCAATGTTGATGCACGATTTTATTTATGCTCGAGTCTCTACCTAGAGATTCCCGTGCTCTTTCCTGGAGAGCTAAAGACTTGTGCCCATACCAAATTACTGAGTCTTACTAAAGCCTGCTTATCTGCCCTCAGTTGTTACTTCATACATGAATCTCATTTTGGAGTGTGTAAAATATAGCATATATATGCTTTCTGAATTTGTAGAACTAGGCAAAGTACGAATAGGATTGCAATGCACCTCCAGTAGCTTCTTGTTACAAGAAAAAGGGAAAGAAAAGGCAGTCCCATCCTATCACCGCCATGACCATCAAAACAGTTATAATTTATGTTACACTTAGAACAATGATTATGGAATTAAGTTGATATGCCTCTCTGAATTCTTCCCCTAGTTTCATCAATTTTTGGGTGTGTAAAATATCTTTCCAATTAAAAGAAGTAGATAGTTTTTCAATGAATTCCGTGAACACATATATGGCATAACTATCACCTTAGGCTACTAATTTTTATCTACAAACTTTGCAGATACATGAAACCTGAACATTTTGGATACTTGGATCTACTACAAAGTTTGAGGAGTGGGGATTGCTCCTAATGATATGTAAGAATCGATGTTGTGAGTTAAAAGCCAATATATTCTTCTTTGAAGTGGAAAAATGTTATGTGCTACAAATCATTTAGGGGATAAAAATGACAGTACTGCAGTCGTCTGTTGAAAAGTGTTTGGAAAAAATCCTACTAGTTTAGTGGGGGAAAAAATAAAAAGAAAACGGTTGTTCTCAACTACTCGTAGAAACCAACTGTTAGTCAGAGTCTCCATGATCAAGAAGAATACCATACACTGAGTTGGATGGCTTTTGCTCATGTAAAATGAACTATTTTTTCCACAGTCGGAAATATACTTCAATAGCATCCACAACCCATCTCTCAGTTTTTGATGAACAAGGATAAAGCTGCGAAAGTAATAATATATTATCGCATCAACTCCTCGGCTCCTGGGCTCAATGGGTCAAAGAGAGTTTTTACTTCACTGTGATTACATCCACACTTTCAGGATTCCCCTTTGGTCAATATATGCTTGAGTCTCACTTGTGGAGGAAACCGTGGTCACAAACCATGGTCACTTGAGTCTCACTTTTGGAGTTTAGTAGAACCAATTGAAATCAAAACATGACAAAAGTTGGCTTTAAGCTTTAACTTTTCTGTACTAAATATATAGGCAAATATTATTTCCTTGGGGAACTCGATCAAGTTCCCCTTGCATATAGAGATTAATTTATCTTACAATATAAAAAGCTGATCAATTAATTAATTTATCACAACAAACTATATAAATTTATATTAAGGGTGTATATATAAGTAGGTATGTATTTCAGTTTCTATTCATTAATGGAAATGAATAGATACCATGCATGTACCTACAACAATTAGCTTCCATTTGTGTATATATGCTATTAATGTTTCTAATACCAACAAAGTGTATATCGCATACTAAATTGAAAGCAGTGAGTTGCAATTTCAGGGTTACTTTTAGTGTCATGTAGTTGAGATTTGCTAAAAGTAATTTTATTAATTGGAGTGATTTAGATCGAACTCAAGTATTGATTGATGTGTTATTCATTAATTGAATATTTTAATGAATTAAGCATTGAATGGATTGTTTAGCCCTTGGTATTAATATGTACGTTGTCTGAGCCGATCTCAAGCTTATAACTAGCTTTCCTACTTTGTGCACTAGTATACGGGACATCCTATTTCAAATTGCTATTTTTTAAAAAATGAAACTACACTTACAGAAAATCTGAAAATAATTTTCTACATGAAATACTATTGAACTTATAGGAACTCAACCCAATTGTTGCTTCCATCCATTTATCTTTCATGTACAAAACCCGACGGCCTTTATTGGACAGCAAACATGCAATTTGAATGTATGCTCTAGTTATTTATTTAGGATGCTTGGAATAAGGACTTTTAAACTTTGGCTTAGTGCTAATTATGGTTAGAAGTTAAATTGTTTGATGTTGTGCTTGTTAGTTGATTTTCCCTAAGTTGACAGGATGTAAGGAACCTGCTTTCTAGTTCAAATATATAGTCTTTAAGATGCAGTTAAGCTTGTGATTAAAATCATTACTCCTATATTTGTTTGCTTTTATTTGTATATTTTTCTTTTGTTTATTGATTTCGTTTGGGGTAGGCTCTTCTATATATTAAGATTTAATCTGACACTTTATGTTACATTTTTGGGTGCAGATTGTAGGACGGATGTGCTGTCATTTTTATTGAAAAGCACTTGGTTGAGCCCGACGGCCTTATTGGTGAGCCATTTCACCTAGGGGTGAGCTGAAACAATTTGTATTGGGGATTGAAGGTAACGAATACCCATACACGTCCGTAATTCCTTCTTCCTTTCATTTCATGAATTCTCAAATCATAGATGGATGTTTTGTTGTTAGTGTTATTATATATGCTAGACAGAGCTTTGATTGGTTAATATATATGGTTTATTATTAGATAATCCATCTAATAATAATTATATTCTACTTAACAAACTCCACAACCTATGTTTGTTCTTTGTTTTGGGTGATGTTGTTTGCCGGTAAAGGTATTTTTCCTTGTGTGGCTAATTAATTAATTTGAATTTGAGTTAGAGTCGTCAGTGCTATGATTTAATTTCCTTTACTTAATAACACAGTTCGTAGATAAAAAATAACAACAAAGTACTCAAGGATCCTTAAGCAAGACCATGCAAAAGATGTCAACCAAAAATAATTCTGCATGCAAACCCAAAAACAATTATTACCAAGTCAGAATAAAGCTGTTAAGTACTGCTTAATGCATCTATATTTCAATCATTGGATTAAACATTGTATTTTCTTAGATTATATTTATTGGACAAGTATTATAAGGACTTGCCTAAAACAGTATGGAGTATATAAGGTAGATAAGCAGTTTCTGCCAACCAAACAATAAAAAGTGGTCAGTGTTATGGCCTAACAAACGAACAAAATCCCAACTGAGATGATATCAAGAAAACCTGATTACTTCTTCAATCTTCTATCTTTTCTTATCTTCTATATATAATCTTCAACTATAATGTCGGACCAATTATAGTTGTTTGCTTACTTTTGTTTCAGGAAAATTGCTTTAACTCAAATTACATCATCTATCTACGATGAATTGTAATTTCCATATATGAAAACATAAATCCGAACTCACCCACCTCAAAGAATGAAATGGAAATATTAGACAACATAAAAAAGCGTGAGCTTCTGATTCATGTTGTGTAATTTTTTTTTAATAATACAAGTAAATAGGCATTGCCCAAGTACATATGAGGTACTATACAAACACCATATCTTGAATTCAGTATTTGTTACATGATTCCAGTGGTGTATGCAAACACCACAACTTAGACCACCTTCCTATATCCCAAGAAAGCAACTCCTTTGTAAGTTGTAGGCACGAGTAAGCAACACAGTTCATTGCCATCTGAAAAACTGAACTCTTACACACATATATGCTCTTTAAATAAACTATATTACACTAACCTTTTGTATGCAATAACTGAATAGTGCCACACATATATGCTCTTTAAATACGCTGGCAACCTCTATAACATCCTCCACAGTCTTGATTAGAGTTTCCTGAATTCCACGTAAAGGTTACTCCCATTGGCGCCACGCTCTAAAAGCCTAGTGTCTCAACCACCTTCTAATATGCTTTTTATGAAGTGAACTAGGTGCCTCCAATTCTCTTTTTCAAACAACTTCTTATTCATTCTTCTAAACGTGAATGCGCACTATGGTGCCTTTTTCATCGAACTTAGTTGTTTACGGTCCATGCTTAACTAACTTTCTTCTCCTCCCATATCGTGCTTCAGATGGACAAAAGTTGGATGAATGACCCCGATAGGCTTGTATCACCTGCATATGCCGAAGGCGTTAAATATTTCCTCGCACAAGCATGAAACCATGCAAATGGAAGGGATCGCATCCGGTGTCCATGTCGTGCATGCCTTAACAATCTGTGGCTGCCTATATTTGAGGTGGAAACTCATTTGTTTATGAAAGGGATCAACCCAAATTACACGCAGTGGATATTTCATGGGGAGGAGGATACAACATGGAACGTGAGTGATGAAGATATTGATGATGATATCAACCAAGAAGACGATTACATAGATGACATGCAGGATATGTTGGATGACATCCGGGCAGGCACCTTCGATGATGCGCCCCAAGATAGCACTCCTGCGGCAAACAGGCCATGAGAGACGGTAGAGTCATCATCTTTCGAGCAGCTAGTAGAGGATGCCCGACATCCGTTATTCAATGGGTGTACAAAATTTTCAAAACTGTCATTCGTTGTGAAGTTGTTACACATCAAATCAATCGATGGGTGGTCAATTAAGTCATTTGACATGCTACTTGATTTGTTGAGGTCTGCCTTTCCTGATGCCCTATTACCACAATCATATGAGGAGTCAAGGTCGTTGGAGCGCGGTTTGGGCTTCAAATACCACAAAATCAATGCGTGCCCCAACGACTGCATCTTATTTTGGAAGGAAAATGCAGCTCTTACTGAATGCCCTGTATGTAAGGCTTCGAGGTGGATACCAAATACACGCAGACAGCGCGCGGTACCTCAAAAAGTGTTGCGTCACTTTCCTTTGAAACCGAGATTGCAGCGTCTCTTCATGTCTGCAAAGATAGTAGGTGATATGCGATGGCACAAAGAGCAACAGACGAAAGAAGATACTTGTATGAGACATCCGGCCGACTCTGAGTGCTGGAAGAAATTTGATGAAGATCATGGCTAGTTCGCTTCGGATCCTCGCAATGTTAGGCTCGGTCTGGCAAGTGATGGCTTCACTCCATTCAACAACTTGGCTAAACCTCATAGCATTTGGCCAGTGATCCTTGTCCCCTATAACTTGCCACCGTGGTCATGCATGAAAGACCAATTCTTCATGACATCTCTGATTATTCCTGGCCCATGGTCACCAGGGAATGAGATTGATGTATACTTGCAGCCGTTGATCGATGAACTGCTTGAATTTTGGGAAGATGGGGTACCTACATATGATGCCTCAACTAAGGAGACGTTTATGTTGCATGCTGCCTTATTGTGGACAATCAATGATTTTCCTGCCTACGGGAATCTGTCTGGCTAGTCAACTAAAGGAAAATTGGCTTGTCCGTCTTGCAATGCAGACACAGACTCTAATTGGTTGAAATATGGCCGAAAACATTGTTACATGGGACATCGTCGTTTCTTACCCCCAAATCACATACGGAGAAGGAGGAAAGGGTTGTTCAACGGTAGAGAAGATCATCACATGCCACCAAGGGATGTAGGAGCTGAAGAGATTCAAAATCAATTGCAGATGATTGGGGATGTTCAGTTTGGCAAATCTCATAGGAAGAAAAAACGCACTACTGAAGAGCTGAACTGGACAAAGTGTAGCATATTCTTCGTGTTACCTTATTGGTCAACAGTTCGACTTCGGCATAATTTAGATGTTATGCATATTGAGAAGAATATTGCCGACAACATCTTATTCACTTTAATGAACAGTCCAGGGAAAAGTAAGGATAACATCAATTCAAGGCGTGACTTAGAGCTTTTGGGCTATAGAAAAGAATTACACTTGAGCTGTGATGGTGATCGTGTAACAATGCCACATGCACAGTACACATTAAACGTCGAGCAAAAAAATAAATTTTGTGAGTGGTTGTCTGATATCAAATTTTCAGATGGGTTCGCTTCCAATATCTCCAACAGTGTAAATCGACGTGAGTGCAAAATCTCAGGGTTGAAAAGCCATGACTGTCACGTTTTCCTTCAAAGACTACTCCCTATTGCTGCTGGGGGGTATTTAAGAAGTGACATTGGCTTGGCTTTGACTGAACTTGATACTTTCTTCAAAGAGTTGTGCGCTCGAACACTCGATGTAAACCGCCTGGCCCAACTCCAAACTGATGTTGTCACCATTCTATGCAAACTGGAGATGATATTCCCTCCTTCATTTTTCGATGTTATGGTCCACCTAGCTGTCCATTTACCCCGTGAGGCTAGACTTGGGGGTCCAGTACAATATAGGTGGATGTACCCATTTGAGAGGTATCTCGGCAAATTCAAGCGGTATGTTAAGAATAAAGCCCGCCCAGAAGGTTCAATAGCCGAGGCCTACATTCACACCGAATGCTTGACATTCTGCTCCATGTAACTCAAAGATATTGAGACGAGGTTTAGTCGACCGGACCGCAACATTGATGCTGACGAAGAGGAAACGTTAGATGGGTTCAAAATTTTCAACCAGAAAGTTCGTCCCTTGGGCATGCCTTCTAACGTGCAATTAGAAGATAAATTATTTAAGGCAGCCATCTAGTACGTGCTCAATAATTGTGCGGAGATTGGACCTTATATAGAGTAAGCATTAACGAGTCTACTTAAAAATCACCTTTCATTCTATACAATTTGCTATGAACCCAATACCATCTAACTTCAATATGTTGCTTCGCCAAACAATTCACCAAATGCAGGGAACACTACGAGAAATGTAGGGTGCAACACCCAGATTGCATCGAGCGCACGCACCAAACTGAGTTCCCAACTTGGTTTAAGCAACGTGTAAGTTCTTATCCATTCCTATCTAAGATGTGCTGCTATAGCTTTCATTTTATATGATTTGGATCTAATTGAAAATAAACGTTGTGAAATTTGCTTTTTTAAATATATAGATCCAGGAACATTGTACCTCGCATACACTTGATGTGTCAGCTGATCTGTACGCGTTAGCTTGCGGGCCTGACCGTTGGGTTGCAACATATGGTGCTTGCATAATAAATGGAAAAAGGTTTCATACGAAATAGCGTGAACTTCGCCCGCGTACACAAAATTCTGGAGTGGTGGTAACTGGTGATGAGGCCACAAATAACTTGGACTTCTATGGAGTTATTAATAATATTGTAGAGTTACGCTACATGGAGTGGCTTCGAGTGTACCTGTTTGAATGTGATTGGTTTGACGTTGGTGATCGAAAATGAGGGGTGCGGGTGGATGACCATATGATTAGTGTCAACATGAACAGGACTTGGTATAAGGATGAACCATTCGTGTTGGCGAGACAGGCTGATCAATGTTTCTACATAAGAGATTTAAGGGCGAAAGGGAATTGGGGTGTTGTGCAGAACTAAGCAAATAGGAATGTATACAACATTCCGCCACTGCCGAGAGTTCTTGAAGTACTTGATGGGGAATCAAGTACTCCTGATGCCGATCAGGAAGATGAGCCATCATATTATTATGAACCAGTGCAGTGTGATAACACAGATCAAGTGGCAACTCAACTGAATAGGCCTGATATACTACCTAGCCATGTAGATGCACGAGAAATCATGGATCCGGTTGGTCAATGCATAGATTCAACAGGCTTTATTAATGATGACATGATCTCATTTGAGTCTGGAAATGCGGCCAGTGAGGGGGAATATTCAGATGAAGAGGACCTATCAACAAATGAGGAGGAACATTCAGATGAGGATGGGCACATAACATCTGATGAGTCTGGCGACCTATAAATATAACCCAGGAACTTCGTGAATTTAAGGTTGAGATATTAGAATTCTTGTTCGAAATTCCCATGTGTATATAGACATCTGACAATATGAGATTGACTTTGAAATTGGTATGTGTATATAGACAGTTCAATATGAGTTTGGGTGAAATATATATTCTGATTTATTTTCTTACCACCATGAATAAAATTATTTTACATGGCTCGAACTACTTTTTATGCAAGTAGCAAGCAATCTTGAGAGTTTAATTCAAGTTTTACAACATCTATACATAAATTAAATAGTATCTAACATGTGATTTAATTTGCTTCAGGTTACGTTCAATATCGGGAGGCTGTGTGAGGAGCACTATGCCTTATCAAGGTATATATACGGCCGACTCTCAGTTATTCGTTTGTCTATTTAAAGTCTCATAGTGCAGTAAGGGTTAGTCTACCTAAAAGTAACTGAAAATGGTAGATAAATTTGCTTGTTTACGAACCTGTCTGTGCATATTGAGATTATTTTGTATCAATTAGGGCATCAATTTTATCCCACTATGTTATTAACTTGTACTCGTGCAGGTAATCAGCCGGGAGCCAGTTCAAGAGGTGGAGGTAGACCTCGAGGTCTACGAGGTGGAAGGCGTTATATCCCATACTCTGGTCGTCACATCCGACCACGTGGTGCAAAATTATCTTCATATCATAGCACGGAGGAGTGTAATCAATCCTCCTCGGATGACTCGACACAACCCCCAAGTCCCCAACCATGCGTTGTGCCAACTCACGCGCCAGAACCTATTCAAGAACCCCCACCAAATACAATGGAACATCCACCTACTAGAGAACAAACTGGTGCATGTTATTAAAGTGTGAATATTCCACATTACACTTTAAGATACTAATATATTGTACCTTAAAATACAGCTGCAGATGCCCCAATGGAGACCGATGGAACGCAAGAACAGAGGAGACGAACTCGTGGGCCATCTAGATGCATTTTCTTTGACAAGCTAAAGAAGAACGGGAAAGTGCAGTTGAAGATAAACGATGGTGAGACAACCCCATGTTGTGAACACGCTTCTATGTTCACAACACGAGTATCGTGGATTGTGAAACAATACTGTGACATGAGTTACAATCGTTGGTCGGATGTCCCACCAGCGATTAAAGAGGAGCTCATCGACCGGGGTTCGGGTAAGTCAAAAATTTAATTGTCCTTGTTTGGAAGTTGTTTGTGTAGTATAATCATCGCCTAAATAACGATGGGGCAGCGATTGATGGTTTGCATGCTGCCTTATGTAGAGTGACTTTGTGTTGGACTGGGATCGCGAAAACCACCGATTGACGGTGACAAAGGCCTTACGTAAGCGATTCAACTCCTTCTACCACGACTTGCACAAGATTTATGAATCCTATGGAAGCCACGCAGAAGCGTTGGCTAATGGAACTAGTCTGGTGGACCCCATTGTTTGGGTGAAGTTGTGTGAAAGGTGGGGCAGCGATGCCTTCAAGGTACAAATAGTCTTTCTCACATACAACCATATAATATGTATATATTTAATATGTCTAAATATTGTGGTGGAAAATCTGTTTGTCTAAAACTAAGTAATCTTTTCCTAATGTGTATGACAGAAAATCTCAGCTCAAAATCGGGAGAACCGAAACAAGCAGGCCATTAATCACACGTCAGGACGTAAATCATTCGTCCGATTACTTGAGCAAAAGGTATGTCTAAGGGAAAACAATCTTTTCATTTCAATAGAATAGTGAAAATGCACTTTACTTGGAGATTTTAGTGACAATATTACTTTACTATCACTAAAGGTGGTTACTCATAACTTTTGTTGTTCAAATGTCACTTGGTTCATACACATGACAGCGCAATGAGAATGGGAATTTGGTCGACTTCTACAAAGAGATGCGTTGGTCGAAGAAAAAGAATGCATTTGTCACAGATGCTACAGAAAGTACTTATGTGAGTAGTACAGAAACAGTCGTTGGGATCTATGTTTCTTAATATACGTGAGAAATATTAATATAGCACTAGCACTCTGTTTGTTAATAATCGTTGCTTTCTCAATGTGCAGAAGGAGATGCAAGGTAGGTTGGATGGCCTAAGACCAGAGCAACGTAGTGATGAGGCAGCAGCGACTGTCTTTAGGGAGGTTCTTGGCCATCGACCTGGATATGCACGGGGACTTGGGGAAATGGTCATCCCCGAGTCAAGTAGACAACGTGACAAAGTTCAAATGCAACAATACATGTCTGAGGCTGAAAAGTACAAGAAGGATGCTGAACAATATAAGAAGGATGCTGAGCAATATAAGAAGGATGCTGAAGCTTACAAGAGTCAGTTGGATGAAATGAGGACAGAGATGCGGGAGCTGAGGGAGCATCAGATACAAAATGATAATCTGATGCAGTCTTTCTTTAGGGCTTTCCCGTCGTTCACTGAGTCAGTTCGACAGACTCAGTGTAACGATTCCCCCGGCCCATAAGGGGCTTCTCATAAAATGGCACATTTTTTGGGTGGTTTTTTGTGACACCGGGGAGGCATGAGGAGTCAAGGGTGTCGACGTAGTGATGATTTTGGGTGGTTTTTGTACTGACTCTATACGACACTGGGCTATATATATACTATATATATGTAGTATTATATATATATATTTATATAAATCTTGGATCTATGTCTACACCGGAGATCTCTTGGATCTCTCATGGTCTGCAAATGAGGTTAGTATCATTTGGAGTTATCCACCAAAAAATGTACTTGTACAAGTGAAGTGTTCAGTATCTCTTTGACCTCCGTTGGTCAAATTCAAAGACATCTTTATGCTGCAAATTGAAAGTTGATTTCCTTTTTTTTCCCTTATTTTACTCCCTTATCTATTTTCAGTAACACAGTTTTCCCCTTCTATACATTTACTGCACTGCTTGAAGTGTTCATCATTTTATGATTACTGATACTTTGTTTTTCCTTCTTTTCAGGGTGATAATGTGCCTCCACCTTTTATATCATTTGAAGCTAGTGGTTTTCCATCTGAGATTCTTAGCGAGGTATGAACTTCTAGTTCTCTTCTGTTCCACACTTTTTGAGGGCATTATGGGTTCCGAGTCAAAGATTTCGCATAAGTTCTCTTTAATATGTATCTTGAGTGTTTCATGTGCAAAGTCCTGTCATTGCTGGAGGTCCAATTTTGAGTTTGGAAACACAAATACAAGGGAGTTGGCAACACAAATACACGATGAAGCAGTAAAGTTTGGAAAATCATCAAGAATCTTGTGCACGGTATATTCCGCTGTCATCTCCATTTCCACTTCTTTACCTTTTTTTTTTTTTTTTCTATAAGTAATAGTGCTGGGTTTTTGTGTCAAGGCAACCCACCCCCTCTTTGGCCATTATTAATATATATAAATTGATAGGGAAAAAATAGATCATTAATGAATCAATTTGGATGAGACAGGCTGCAATTAAAAGATTCTCAGCAAACGGTTTATCAATAGAAAAGAAGGCTATATTCCTTTTCAACACCATTAATGCTCAAAAAGTTTAATCTTTATGTACCTGATCACCAGAGAAATTCTGTAGAAATTTTTGTGTAACTTGAACTTCACCAAGAGCTTGCTGGTAACTCTTTGGAGCAACCCTTTGTATTAACCTATAGAAGAAATCAGAAACCTGAAACTCATGTGAGTAGAAAAACTAATGAGACTAGGGCTCTATTTCTTTAGAAAAACAACCAACACTAATATATTTGAGGATTTCACAACCTATATTGAGTTAATGCATAATCCCAAATATTAAAATTATAAAAAATAAAGATAAAAAATGTTCTGTATTACAATACAAACCTTTGGGAGCGAAAGCATATGGGCTGCCTTTGCAGATATGTCTCCAAACAAAAGATGTTATGCAAAATTACGTTTTTATCGGTTTTTGTTAATTATTTGGTAGTCTTTAATTAAAGTATATTGTTAAAAATACAGATGAAATAATCATGATATTCGCAGCAATACATGACATATGGTATGCTACTGATGCTTCTAGATATTGCCTTATTGTTGGTAGTGTTTGTATGGAGGAGCTCCAAAAGGACCCCAGTTTGGTGCTGCTGTTATTCATGGAGACAAATCGTAGGGTGAGAGGGATCATGTGTTGAGTCAGTTCCGAACCGGGAGGTCTCCAATTCTTGTAGAAAACTCATGATGTTGCAGCTCGAGGACTGGATATCAAGGACATCAGGTTAGTGTTTTTTTTTGTATGTTTTAGTACAAATGGTCTTTGGTTGAGTTTTCTGAGCCTCAAGTTATGGGACCATTTGTCAAATTAAAGTTTAAATTGAAAGAGAGACAGACACATATTATGGCCGAGTTGCTACATAATTTGTTGAACATATATATATATATATAGACACCAATAAATATTGTGGGACACGCTTTTATGTATAATTCTGAGTTCTAGATCAGTTTAATTAATATGTAGATCGATGATCTAAATCCAGATTTTGTGGGAGCAGTAATTAAGTTAAGAAGGAATTGTGGAAGTGTAAGTTTCTATATGTTTCAATTCTTGGATTGTTACGTGTGATTATGGTGTATGTTTACGGAGGAGGTTGGTTGAGATGTTTATTTTTTATTAAAAAGTTTGTTGAGTAGAATATTATAGACTTCCTTGGACAGTTTTTATGCTTCGATAAAAACTATGTAACTTTGTTGGTTCAGTCATGGTTTTGTATGTTTATGGATTATTGCCTTTGTGATTATTATGGCGTGTTTATGGAGTATTTTGCTTTCCTAGACAATTTATGTGGTGTGAGGAAGTTGTGACCAAAAGAAAAACATTTGAGTTAAATTTCTTGGATAAATATCATGTTTAAGCAAAAGAGGGGCATTTAAGAAAACATATTTTAGAAGCAAGATTCTGGTATGTGTGGTAAAGTGAAATGCTACATTTTGGACTATGAATAAAGTTTTAATTGGTACATTTCGTTATTCTTAATGCATTTATTAAAATGGTTGACCAAATGAATGAGTGGTTGTGAATTATGATGTACTAAATCATCCATAGTCTTTAATTATACTTGTCTGGTGGTTTTGTTCATGTTGGTTTCCTAATCTATGAGCTAGAATTCATATATATAATCCATTTTCAATTGTTTATCTTGTCAAATAAGGCTAAGAACAGCTAGCAATGCACTTACTTGCTATCTTGTCAATTGTTTACTTGCTAATCTTTTAATGCTTGAATCAGTAATTTCAAGTTGATCACTCACTCTTTTTGGGGATTTTTCTGAAAGTCATAAGGCGGAAAAACTTAGGGCACTGCATGTGGTTTTGCTTGGTTTCACACTTTTCATTTTGTGGTTTCACCAGATTCTAACAAGGTTAACCTGTGACTGTGGCACTCAACAGCTTCTTGGTCTTATCTCCTTGTCTTCATTGGTCCTTCCCACGGTCATGAATCTTCTTAAAAGATTAGCAGAGGAGGGACAAGTGCCTGCAGCTAACGATCCACAAAAGAAACCCTGCACTAGCATCAAAGAGCTTTAGGAATGGAGTTAGCTCCAGCGGTGATACGTCATCCAGTGCTTCATCTGAAGTAACTTCATCTGAATACTCCAGCAACTCAAAAGAAGACTAAGGGAACTAATCCTTTTGATTAAGTAGCAATTTTCTTCCACCAACCATTAATGTAGAACTAATCCTTTGGATGATTGTGATGCTTATTTTTTATTAAGGATAAAAGCTCAGTTTGTATATGAGAATACATTAATATACCACCCCATTATAATACATATGAGTTTGGAATTTGTTGATGGGCTTGGATGCAATTGAATGATTTTATTTTGCATGTTATATCGATATGCAACTTGAATGTATGAGTTTGGATTATGAATGGTGCATTTAGGAACAACTAAAAACCAGGCCTAGAAAGAAAATTAGGCCCAGGAAATTTATAGTAGAATTTAGTTTTAGCGGCGAATTAAACGCCTTTAGCGGCGAGTTTTTACTCGCCGCTAAAAACTTACATAAATTCTCCTAAACCAGCGATGTACAAATCGCTACTAAAACATCAATACCGGCGATTACAAATTCGCCGTAAATAAATTTAAATAGCAGAACGTAAATTACGGCGATACTAAAACTCGCTGTCTATAAGTATATAGCGGCGATTTGTATATCACCGCGATATACTTATCGAACTGTAGAGTCCATTAGCAGCGAGTATAAACTCGCCGCATAATATTATTTTGCAGCGATATAATATTCGCTGGGAAATACTATGAATAAATAGCGGCAATAAATAAATCGCGGCTATCTATTAAAACCGGCGACAATTAATCGCTGCCATATGCAACTTTACCACGATTTTGATATTACGGCGATTTTGGGGAGTCGCTGGTATATATATTTGGCAGCGATTTTTTCATTTTTAGCAGCAAAAATTAATCGCTGCAAATAATCTATCCCAGCGTTTAACAACAGAATCGTATATTGAATTTGCGGCGATTAATTTGTAATCAGCAGCGAAGAAAAATTCGCCGGGATATTAATGATATGGCGGCGACTTTTGGTTTCCGTTGGACTAGATCTAAAGTGGGGCGTTAATACCGGCGATTTAGCAGCGACTTAAAAGTCGCTGGGGTAGATGTATGCCAACGATGTTTGGTGTATAGACAGCGATACATAATCGCTGGTAAAAGTGTTTTTTCTTGTAGTGTGCGTTCGAACAGTAAAACCCAGAATACAAACCAGAGAGCAATTGCAAAACATTTCTCCATCATCCCAAACATCAATTCACAATGAAGATAAATACACAAATATATAGATTCGATGATAAAAACTATTATGGAGATAAATACACAATGAAGATAAATACACAAACATCAATACACAATGAAGATAAATACACAAGTATATGGTTCATAATGAAGATAAATTCGTAATATGGACATACCTTGAGCTGTGCAAACCGAAATCACTCGAGAAACACCTACAAAATGGTGTTTAAACAAATATTATCACTATAATGAAGAAAATAAGTTAATTTATACAGTTTTTTTTAAAATTTACATTGAATCAATAACATGCTAATGTTTATAGATTTCGTGGATAGAATGAAGGATTATGTTGAGAAAAGTGGAGGATTGTGGAGAAGATAAGTGTTTTAGGCATTGGTTGAGGAAGAAAAAAAATGAGAAAATGAGAGAAGTTCGTGGGTTGAGGGGTTTTGAAGGGAAAGTAGGTTTTGGGACGATTTTAATTTCGTTTCAAAGAAAAATCGTCCCAAAAGCTCAAAACTGTTGTAGTGAATTTAATTATTTGTATTCATATAAATTTAGTCAGGGTTGATAAAATGGTTTTGTTGAGGGATAATAAAATACTAATTATATAATAGGTTTGAGGAGCTACAATAATGAACAAATTTAGGATCCTACTGTTACAAACTTTAATTGGGATTAATTATACTAATATTCCAAGAGCTACATGCTTTTCCTTCGAAAACATTGGTTTAGTTTTCTATAGAATTTAGCGCATTGATTATGATGGTTTAATGTCCTTTAAATTTGTGTGTCAATGATGTGATTAATGCAGAAAAAGGAATATCAATTAATTGCATCTTTCAGATATATATCATGATGTACTCTACTTTGTATTTAAAATGATTAAAATTGACACATTCCACCAATTCAATTATAAAATACTGATAAAGAGTACTACAACTAGTCTAATTTTGTCCGTCAAGATTCACGAGATGTAAATGATGCAACACAATCTTGATTGTCATACTTTAATAAAAGATGCACAGTACTGCAATTAATATGCAACTTTTTGATAGATTGATGGTATGATATTCTTTTTGTTAATTTAAGATTGAAAGTTTATCCACCATTGTCTCTCTAGCTAATGGCTGTAAAATGCAACTTTTACAAGAAATGAATGCCTAGCTTACATTTGGTGGCTCATGCATGTGATCCAGGTAATATCCGATGCAAGCGGCTAGCTAGCAAGGAAAAGATACAACACTATAGAGAAAGCCACTGCATGCTTGCAGTTATTTAATTTTCTACCACCTAAGTGTGGGATCATCAATTAATAAGGGAACGTACACTATCAACGGGTATGTTGGGCATGCAGGTCGGAGCTACCCTGATCTGTAAGATCGGTGGATGTATCATTCCCCATACTACTGTTGGATGTTGCTCAGTGTTGCTATAACTTAACAACCAAAATTTAGCTTTGCGTCGAACTTCAGCCCCTAATCGAATTCCTACCATTCCTTGTCAATTCTATATATTTAACTCGATTCGTTACTATTCTAATTTTTTTTTTTTTTTTTTTTTTTGTGATTCAAATTGATTGAATGATAGAACAACCACCAGATCACATCAATCCCCTTTTGTGAAAGATTGATCGATAGATTGTTTGGTTGACCTAGAACCGATCGATTGCTCAATGAAAAGCAACGGCAAAGTCAACAGAGATTTCGCATCCTACACTGCTAGACTTCATGCTTTTATCAAGGTTGACTTCTGTGTGCTAGTGGGCATTGTTGCCAATGCCAGGTTTGGCATTGCCAAAGGTTGTTAGTTGGAGTTTACAGAAGGGTGGGGGGGTGGTTCTCGAGGGGGCCTCTGGTTCTCTTCCCCATGGCTTCGTGGCTTTGGAGAGAATGAGAACTAAAATTGACGCTAACTGGAGAGCACATTGTTTTCTTTGGCTTCCAATGTCAGAGCCAATCCCAATAAAATTAAGAGATTGAGCAATAAAAAGGATAGGAGGCCTTTTACTTGCACGTTTATTTAACTTCATTCATAAATAGTGATGAATGTGCTACATACTACTTACTACACACAAAAATAATCAGACAGACAATAAAACAATATGCAGAAACACAAAAACCAAGTACACACAAGACACAAAGTATTTAACATGGTTCGGCAATATGTCTACATCTACATAGCTGCGGGAAATTTTATTCTAAAGGAGATTACAATTAAATGCAGTGAGTTACAAGAGCAACACTCTACTCACACAATCTCAACTCCCTCTCTCTATATGTTCTCACACCTTTGCCGATGTCTTGTCTCTTGTTCACTCTAATCATACTAAACCGTACACAAAGAACAAAACATAATATATATATATAGAGAGAGAGAAAGGCGTTGGAAACCTAAAAGAGCAAAACTGGATTCTTCGCTCGAGCGGGTGTAGAGAGTCCCTCAAGCGAATTGCCAATCGAACATTGGTTTGAGCTATGCTTGAGAGAACACTAGGGTTAGTGCTTCACTTGAGCCCATTATCACATGAACCTTGAGTGAACAATTTGTCTAATGTTCGCTCAAGCTTACTGTCGAGCCCACCTCAAGCGAACTCTAGGTTGAGATTCTCTCGAGTACCAGGTAAAGCGACAGTCGATTGAACTTTTTGTTTGCGCCTTTTTTACCAACAAACCAAGCTCCACATACAACTCAACAATTCCCACTTTGAGACTAGTTCTCCAAATGCCAGCCACTCTTTCCAGCACAAGCCCCATCAGAGCTCTTCACATAATAGACAATAATTAAGCACCAATGACCCATGGAAAATAAAATTCAGCAAAAAGCAATTGACAATAACTAAGCAACAATGGCCCATGAGCCTAACTTGTGGCAAAAGCAAAAATGGGGGTTAAAATATCCTCAAGCCAAGGCCTTATGCCCTTCAAAAATTAACTAACCTGACAAAGCCAAGCGAAAAACTGCACCATAGTAACTATTTGTCCTGTCCTGAAACACAATATATTGTTTGTTGTGATCGTTTCAAAACTAAATACGTAAGCTGCAATGTCAAATGTCATAAAAGACTTGAGAAAATCTTCTAACACTGCTTTGTTTTAGGACTCAGTTTTGAATAGTGTTGTTCTATTGATTCAGAGTATGATAAGTTTAAATAGACTTTGAACAGTTTAAAATTATTTGCAGTATCTTCACAATCAGTAAATCCATTTGAACAGATTATGAAGAATATTATAATATATTTAAACAGATTGACAGGTTAGAACAGATTGTGCAAATAAAAATATTTTTTGGTCCAGCTCAGAACATATTGAACATTTTTGAAGAAATTGTGAAGAATATATTTAAAACAAACAAAATTGATCACAAATAAATTATTCAAGTAAAGTATCTGGTTGTGAAGCATCATCGAGAAATCAGTCTGCACAATGCCCACACAAACCCAGAAAGCCCAAAACCCTCATAAAAGAAATCCCTGCAAACGATAATCCCTAATAGCAACAAAAACACAACTTTAACAAATTAAAATCAGCAAAAAAGTAGTGAAACAAACTAAGAAATGCATAAAAAAAATGCATAAAAAAAAAAACTAAGAAATGAATCATCAGAAGAACAAAGCACAAAAATCGTCTTCCAAACCGCAGATCAAGGCCTATGTCGCAAGTGGAATGAAGATGACCTCTATCCAGTGTAACACCTATCCTTGTGGTGAGACTTTAGAAAATAAGACGGAAATTAATGGCCCTTTTAAAACTTTTTCCCTTTCCTTCCCAAGATATGGAAGATTATATGTTTAAAACTAAAATCTACTCTATAAATCTAAGAGAGAGTTTTGCAGCGAAAATCATTAAATTAAATTAAAAGTCTTTTTATAGAAATTGATTTTCTTACATTACGTAAAACTTGCCTAGGCTTCCATCACTCTTCCCTTGGGTCATTTATATCTTGAAGCTTCTTACTCATTTTTTTCTTGAAAGGGGAAGGGGCAAACATAAAAAAAAAAAAAAAAAAAAAAAAAAAAAAAAAAAAAAAAAAAAAAAAAAATTGGTCGAATACTCGGTAAGTATTATGTTATATTGTAGAAGTATACTAATATAGGTTTTCATTCATATATTCATCATTCATATACATACTTTACATAAAACATTCACTTCTTTTGAAAACATTACAAGGTGGAGTTTTTCTTTAAAAAGGTTTTTATTTCTCATAAAATATTCCCCACACCTTGTACATCCTTCATAAAGAGCTAAATGATTAAACAACATTCAACTTAACCCTTTTCACTTTTTCTCTAGCAAGTACATACTATTACGCCCCGTGTATTGGGTTAGCGGTCTTTTAGACTTGGATTATGCCCAAGGCCATAGGTTGGGAATCCCTTTCAGTCAGGTGGTAGCACTGGGGGTGCACTACTAGTACTACTTACCCAGCATTGCAATCTGTCTAGTCTTTTAGTACCATCATTCATTCATTCGTCATGGTCATTGCGTATTTTCATACATTAAAATATTCATTCATTTCAGTCCTTTCCTTTTTCATTTTTTTCATTCATCAGTCAATTTCATTTTATAAACATCATTTAAAAGCATAAGCATAAACATCATCATAAACATTCTTTCATAGCATCCTTTCATGGCATCATTTAAACATCCTTTCATAACATCATTTAAAACTCATTTCATAACCTTCTTTAAATACACTTCCATCGCATCATTTGAACATCATTTAAAAGCATCAAACATAAACCTCAACATTCATTCACATTGCACAACTCTTATTTTGGGTGCATAAATAGGAGCTGCCAAAGAAGGCCTTTACATACATATACCATTTTTTTTTTGAATGGAGCATACTCATCTCATTAAGAAATCGAAGTTACAAATGTGACTTATCGATACAAGAAATTCCAATACACAGAAAATCCAGTTATAAGCCAACTAACTCAACAGATCTATAGCTTCCCCACACACAAATATATTTGCGGTAGACATTGTCTTAACTTCTAATCAAACTTTCTCGAACCCGAGAAAGCGCTCTGTAAAAACAGAACTTAAAGGTCCTCTCTATCCTCCCAGGGAAGAAGAGTACGAGACACTGCTATGGACATCAAAATCCAAAGCCTATTCCTATTTTATCATAACTAAAACTAACAAACTACTATAAAAAAACTACAATAACAACTACAAGACCACAAGCTCTGATGAGACCTCAGACGACACGCCCACCGCAAACATCGTCATTTCGAGCTCTGGTGGAGTGAGCACCCAGCGTACATACAGACCACTAACAGCTCGGCTGTATAACCACCGGCCGTAGCATCGCCCAACACTCTCGAAAGCCTTGCCCCGGATTACGTCCGATCTAAAGGTCCAAACCTCACTCGGGTCAACAAAAGCAACACCAACATAAGAAAACAAGACAAGCTACAAAAACTGAAACAGACAACAACATAGAAACGAAACAAAAGACAGAACAAAAAAAAACAAAACGGATGAACAGTACACATTTGGTCGGCAATATTTCGTGCAGGACTGTTCACGCTGGGAGGAAAGCCGACGGTCAGACTTGGAAGACCTGGAGCCAGCGGTTCCACAGCAACCGAGCGTGGTGTCGTTAGAGGGTTCCTCGGTGGCGCGTGAGGGTCACGCGCCAACGCTGTCCGGATTTTCGTCCCGCGCGTGCGGTCTATGCGCCACTCCGATGGACGCCGGATTTGGATGTTTTGAAGATCGGCGGCTGGGCTTCACACCGGTGGGGCGCGTGTAGAGAATTGGTGGCCGAAAAGGCTCGAACGGCGATCCTCCCTTATTCGGCCTAAAAACACAAAGAAAAATAAAAACACTACATAGAAAAAAGTATGAACATAATACTTACCTGGACTCCATGCTATTTACATTTCATGCAGTCCATTCATGTGCATGTGAGATGGCAACCTACATGCATACATAACCTTAACATCATTTCCTTTTCAAGTGTATAAGTAACTAAACTTAGAAAATACATAAACTTCTCTTCACTAGGACTTCATTCACTTGGACACACTCTATCATCCTAGTCCATCTTCTATGCTTTCATTTATCACGTTTCCTAAATTCTCAACCCATAACTTAGGACCCACTTGAGGTCACCTTTCCAAACACAGCATTATACTCCATGTTCTTATCCTTTAAAGTGAACCTCCATGATTCACTTTAAAATTAAGACACACAATCACATTCATCATACTCTTTTACCAAACCATCCATTCTGATGCATAACTTGGACCACCCAAGTTATACAACCAAATCCTAGTCAATACATACATCTCTTCCTTCATTCATGCACAATAACCAACACTTCATTGTAATCTTAACCATGCATTATACACAATTTTAGGTCAACTTTGAAGCTTAAACATCGTGTACTCATGCTTAAGACAGATTATCCATTGCATATGGTAAATCTATCAGGCACATGCGTCCAACCAAATTACACATGTATCTTGCCCCTTTATCACCTAAGATAAACATATAATCAACTAAACACCAGCTTGTGTAAACAAGCTTCATACACTTGACACTAACGTCCAACTCAAACACATACCATCATCACGCTTCACAGTCTTCCCCAAAATCCCAACACATCACTTGACATCATGCCACTTCACAAACTACACAATTCCCAACCACTTCCAAACTGAACCATGATCCCATCACTTCCTAACACATCACACAACACAACTCTACATTTAATCCCAACACTTCATAACATCACGCCATACCACCACATCACAAAGCACAGTTCACTACATAGAGCACATTCACTATAGTCCCATCACCTCACAACATGCTACAATATCACCAACTACATCACACGACACAATGCCCCATCACTTCACACTACACACAACCACACACAATTACACAATAACACCCGTCACTTCACACTACGCACAACTACTCCACAGAGCACCATTCACAGTTCCCAACACTTCACACCACCTATCCACAGAACACTCCACAACTAAGTAACCATCCCAACACTTTGTAACACACCACCACATCACAACTACACCATAACCATAGTCCACATTTTGCAGCAACAACAGATTCCACAATGCCAATCAAGCTTCACAATAAAATAACTATCGAGGGATAGGAATAGGAATTATACCATGCATCGGAGTTGACTCGTCGCGTGCCACTTGCTGTCCCGTGGCCTCACAGTGGTGGCTACATTTGTACAGGGAGGGTTATTTGGGTGGTTACAGCTAGGGTTTGGTGTGACTTTGTGGTGAGTTTTGGTCTCACCGTGGTGGTTGATGGCCGGTGAGTGGTGGCTGGGTTTGGCCATGCACAGTGGAGAAAGGAGAGTGTGCATGTGGATCTAAGAGGGGAAAGGGGTTGGGTGCGCAGTGGTTGTTTGGCGTGGAGTGCTGGCCCAAGGTGGTGTTGGTGGCATTGTGGCGGCACTAGGAGGAGAAAGGGGCTGAGCCAGAGAGGAACAAAGGAGTGCAAGAGTGAAGCCTCGACTTGGGCACAGAGGAGTAGAAGCTCTAGTGGAGGAGCTGGTGGCAGCCTTGTTACCATGGGTGGCTATGCTGGTGCCTTGCGGCGTCTCTCGGCGGCGACGATTAGAAGATCTGAGAGAGAGGGAGTTGAGGCTCAGGGAGGAAGAGAAAATGAGAGATGGGGGAGGAGGAGAAGGTCGACTAGGCTTGACGACATGCCCATGGCCTGCTTAGCATGCATCATGGTGTTGTGGGGAGAAGATCGTAGCTGGGTTGGCTTGAGGGGGAGCGACGGTGTGGGGGAAAAGGGAGAGGGAGGATCAAAGGTGGATTGGCATGAGGCGTGGTCAGTGGTGGCACTGGCGACGTGGGAAGACATGGTGGAGGCGAGCTAGGGAGATGAGAGAGTCACGGGGACAGAGGGGGACGAAGCTGGGGTGGGGGGGAGAGAGAGAGAGAGAAGGGAAATTGAGGGGATTAGGATTTTGTAGGGATATAGGCTTCGTATGATACCTAAACTCATCTCAACTCATTTTAACTCATCATTACAATTTTTTCAAATCCTAACACAAAATATAATAAACAATTCAAAATTTTCAAATCCCAAAATAATAATAATATTAAAAAATAATATTCTAACAATATTTTATCATTTCAACTCAACTCAATTCAATATCCAAACGCAGTCTTAATCTAGCCCTACATCTAGGGGTCCCTGAATCTAATCCAATAGTGGACATTAAACAATTAAAAATAACTAACTAAAATAAGTAGAAAGATGAAATTAGACTTTTTTTTTTTATATAGAAGAGTCGAGATCACCTGTCCATGAGTGACCCCTTCCCAAATTTTATTAATTGCCCTCACTTTTGGCGGAGGAATACCGTGGTTACAGACCAACATCTAGTATTACAAAAACTTCTCCTACCAGGTGTCAAAATTACAAACAAAATTACAAACTTACTAAAAAGGACAACCAAGCAAGGACCATTCCGCATGAACATGACGCTAACGGCAACGCAATGAAGGCAAACCCAGAATATCCAAACGGATTAAACCACGAAGCACCCTAGGCACCTCCCTAACAAATCTCCACTCAGAATTAAGACCCGACGCACCACTCCGGGCCAACCAATCCGCAGCTTTATTTCCCTCTCTATAAACATGACGAACTACGCACACCATAGAATCCATAAGAGCCAATGTATCTTCCCAAAAATCTTCCAAGTACCATACACCACACCTTCTCCTATTCCACCACGAAATCACCACTTGCGAATCTAATTCAATTTCCACAAAATTAATCCCCAGTTCCTTACAGGCTTGGAGTCCCTGAAGAACAGCTAACAACTCCGCTCTATTGCTGGTACCGACTCCAATATAAGAATTAAAAGCATAAACCATAAGACCTCGATCGTTCCTAATGATAGCACCCACTCCTGAAAATCCTGGATTACCAAAACTACTCCCATCTGTATTCAATTTAAACCACCCTTGAGCTGGCTTTTTCCAAGCCACTAGCTTTAAATGCTTCATATCAGAAACCAAAGCTGGAATATTCAATGACTGTAACACCTGTGAATCATGTCTAGAACGTTTGCTAACCTTTTTCATATCTCGAACTACTAATCCCATTTATCTACTAATAGAAAGCCGAACTGAAAAAATAGACTGGAGCCTTCCCTCCATACGTGCAATGCATCATCTATTCCAAAGATGCCAAGTAATAATAGAAGGTAAAAGCCCCACTATTATTCCCAATTGAGAATTAGAAGATGCCCGGCGAAACCCAATTTGCACCGTCTCCCTCCAAGTACGACCAATAGGAATACCAAAAATAGATCCATAAAAATGCCATATTGCCGATGCAAACTCCCCTGAAAGTAGCACATGATTTTGATCTTCATAATTACCTTCATCACAACAATCACATCAAGAAACTATCTGGATCCCAATGCGCCGAAGACGATCATCTACGCTTAAGGCCATGTTCCACACTTTCCACATTAAAACCGAAATTTTAAGTGGAAGTAACTTATGCCACACCCAAGGATGCCACTCCATCCTAGATCCTTGTACTCGAATGTAATTCCAAGCGGATTTGGTAGAAAAATTCCCACTGTCATTCTTCATCCAGATCAAGACATCAGATCCTCCCTTACACCTAGCCAAAGCCTCAACAATATCCTCCACATTATCCTGGCCAACCAACGTACTCAAAAACTCCACATCCCAACTATTGGACAACTTACACTCTTTAACTTTCAACACCGGATTACCCACTATCTGGAACTCATCAATTAGAGGAACCTCATCTCTCCCTTTGTCATACCAAAATAAAATATTACCATCTCTAACTCTCCACTTAGCATTATTAAGAGCACTCGGAATACTTTTGACAATCATTTTCCAAAACCTTGTTCCTTTTCTCATATCAATAAGACACCAAATCGAAGATCCCACATATTTTCCTTTAAAGAATCTAGCCCACAGGGATTCTCCTTTCAAAAGATTCCATGCAAACCGCATGTGCAAAGCTTTTTGAATATCCCCCAAATTCCGCAAACCAAGACCACCTTCCTCTATTGGCTTACAAATACTCTCCCATGCCACCCACTTTTTCTTTCTTTTACCATTTATCTTTTCCCAAAAAAATGTGCTCAACATTCGGTTTAGTTCTTTAATAATAGATTGGGGAACCTGCAATACTGCAAATATATGTAAAGTCATACTCGTCAACACATGACGAAGTAAAATTAAACGGCCACCCACTGATAATAATTTCATTTTCCAAACACTGATTTTGTTCCAGACTTTATTAATCATATCCTCTAGATGCTCATGCTTAAGACGCCCTAATACTATCGGAACCCCAAGATATTTAAAAGGAAACAAGCCTTCAGAAAACCCTGTCAGTCTTTTAAGAGCTCTCTTTCTTACAAACGAAATTTTTACAGAATAAAATATGGCCGTCTTTTCTTTACTAAGTTGCTGACCTGACCAATTTTCATACTTTTAAAAAACCAACAACAGTTCCTTCACCGATCTCTTTCCTCCATTAAGAAAAATAACAATATCATCAGCATACATAAGGTGAGAAATATGAGGAGTACCTCTTGCTTGGGAAAATTTTCCAATCTTTTTTTCAACAAAGCTTTGTTTCAAAAGTCTAGAAAGTACTTCTTAAAGGATAATAAAGAGGTAAGGCGAAAGGGGATCCCCTTGGCACAAGCCCCGCCTCCCATGAAAGAAACCTTTCGTAGTTCCATTAAGCATCACAGAATACCATACATTCGAAATACAAGCACGAATAAGATCACAAAAAGAAGAAGGAAAGCCAAAACACCTCAATACCTCAATCAAAAAATTCCACTCCACCCGATCATATGCTTTAGCCATATCAACTTTAATCATTATAAACACTCCTTGCTCTAGAGATATCATTTTGGGAAGAAGACCTGTCATACGATTAACAATAATTTTCGAACAAATTTTATAGAAAACTGAACAAAGGCTTATTGGCCTAAATTTATCAAATCCCGAAGGCACATCTACATTCAGGATAAGCACAATAAAAGAAGCCGAATAAAATCTCGGAAGGCGTTCTGCTAGAAAAAATTCTGAAATAGCTTCTAAGACCTCAACTTTAACCACCTCCCAGCAACTCATAAAAAAACCCGCGCCAAAACCATCTGGGCCCGGGGAACTATTAATAGGAATAGATGATAGAGCCTCTTTCACTTCAACCAACGAAGGGATCCCACAAAGCCGGACACAATCCTCTTCATTAATAACCGACGATATCAAACTAGTTAAATCAGGCACCTCCCTTGCCGGATTAGATCTCTGAAGAAACTCAGAAAAACCCAATATGAATTTCTTTCGGAGAATTAAACTCCATCCCATTCGAAGTTCTCAACTTATGAATTTTCCTATGCCTTTTATTAGATAACCAAACATGAAAGAATTTTGAGTTCCTATCACCATCCATTCTCCACTTAATTTTAGCCATCTGCACCAGTCTTATATCCTCCCTTCGCCTCCAAGAAGACAAATCATTAGAACGCCTCACTAGCTCCCTTTCAATATCAGCATCCCAATCTCTTTGCAACAGATTTTCAATACTCTCAACCTTATCTTCAAGAATAGCAATCTGATTATTAGTTCTCCTAAATACCCTCTTATTCCATTCATGTAACGCCGCCTTAAGCTTTTTAAGTTTGCTAGCTAATTTAAAAAGCCCCGAACCTATGACAGATTCAGACCACACGTTTTGAACAAAATTCATAAAATCCGGATGCGCAACCCACATTCGTTGAAATCGAAATGGAGGGGGACCATAAGAGAAAGGATCAATTAAAAATTCTATAAACATAGGACAGTGATCCGACGTTGTCCTTGGAAGATATAAACAATGAGCATTCGGGAATAAAGACAGGAAATTTGCATCAAGTAATACTTCATCCAACTTTGCCCAAGCTCTAGATAACCCTAGCTGACCATTGCACCATGTAAACTTACCTCCTTGTGAATTCATTTCCATCAGCCCGCCCTGATGAATCCATCTATTAAACTCATCCATTGCAACTCTATTCCTCGGACGCCCACCACACATTTCCACCTCCGACCGAATTATATTGAAATCCCCAGCAAACAAGCACGGCTCAACACCCATTCTATCCGAACTCAACATTTCCCAAAGCATCAATCTCTCAAACCTATTACACTTGGCATAAATAAAATTGCCCAAGAAATGAACATCTCCTTCGGTAATACGTAAAGACACATACTGCGAACTCATGCGGACCACCTGCACATCCACTTCATTTTTCCAAAACACCAAAATTTTTCCACCATCATTCTCGTTTGTTATCACCTTATCAAACTTCAATATCTGCATGAAACTCTGGATTTTATCCACACACTGAAAAGGTTCCAGCAACACTGCCATCTTTGGCTTATGTTTAGACAGTAGTTTTTGTAAACGTCTCTTAGAAGTACCTAAACCTCTTATATTCCAGACTTATATTGAACCAGTCATTGAATAAACTTTTGTGTTCTAGTGATCACCCGCCTGGAGCTCCTGATTTTCTCAAACTGCCGCTTTTGATATTTTCTTTTTACAACTTCATCTTTTGCATTCGAATGATATTCCTTCTCCTGCAAAAATACTTCCGTATTTTTCTCAGGTTCCGGGTCAGACATCGAGCCATCTTCCAGATTTAACTCTTCCTCATGAACATTATTAACCTCCCTTTCTGCAGAACTAGGAACTACTTCCCCCTCCCTCATGTCCGTTTCCAACTCTGTTTCCTTTAAACGACTCACGCATTCCATTTTTCCTTCAAAACTTCATGGGTTCATTTCTTCTGCAAGATCCGCAAGATCAAGATTTTCCTCTTGATCCTTTTCCGGTTCCAACTCCTCAACCAAAAGAATGGGATCACCTAACACCCGACGCTCCTCAGTTGCTTCGTTTGTTTCAACTTCTATATCCTCCACAACTGGGGTATTAATTTTATCCGTCGGCTCTTCCACAATCGGTTCTTGTTGCCAAACCCAAACATTACTTCCTGCATTCTTTTTCCCAGCACGGCAAGTCTTTAAATTATGCCCCTGTTTTTTACATTTAGAACAGAACGCCGGCAAAGTTTCATATATAATTTCTTGCTTTCGGCTAGTTCCCGAACCAGGCATCCCAATCCAAAAATAAGGTAAAGGTTTCTTTGCAGCATCCATTTCCACACAAATACGAGCACCATCGGTTCGAGTAACACAACGAGTAGAGTTATCACTTCTAATAAATCTACCAATAGGGGCTGTAAGAATTTTAAGAATGGACTCATGATAATAGTTAGGAAGCAAACCTGGAAGTACAATCCACACCGGTACAATCGAGGGTTCTTCATCTTCTTTAAATTCTGAAGTCCAGTGAAATGGACGGTAAGGAATTCATTCTATATCATTAACTTCACGAGACAGAGCCTTCATGCAATCTTCTTCTGAAACCATTCTGATAAAAACATTTCGAGGATGCCTCATATTAGAAGCAACTGGAATGCCATCAAGATTCCATCGCTTATGAATGAAGGCCCTAATGGCATCCAAGGATGGTCAGTTCCTCAAAAACTTCAAAACAATCGAGTACCGAAAAGGCTCGGCAGATCATTGGATTTCCTCCTTAGAAAATTGGAAATAAATTTCGCCATCCTTAGATTTCGGCAGACGATGCGCCACAGACATTTCTGGAAGAGGCTGAGGAACCACCGAAACGAGATCCACAAAGAGCCGTCGACCTCCGTTGGTAGCAGCAGCAGCCATTACTTGCGTCAAACGTAGCAAGAAAAAACTTTCAAGAAGAAAGTCATTCTTGGAGCATTCTTGGAGCTTTGTTTAGCATTCTTGGAACGTCCGATCGATGCATACGGGTTCCTTGAGAAGAACGTCGAACTTCAGAATAATGCTTTGGTCAACTCTGTGCGAGATTGAACGTGCCAACAACAGTCGCATCATAGGCATAAAAACATGAAGATTCGTCACATAAACATGTTCCAAACTTTAAGCATATAATATAGAAGTCAAGACATAGTGTAACAAAACATAAAATCATAGATTTGTGACTAAGTTCAAAATTTTCAAAGCATATTAAATTGAAACTTCATATTACATAAACCATCAACCTCAAACAAGTGAAAACTGAAACTCATGGGCATGTTTCATGGCATTTTCATCATAAATCCGAGGCATATAGTTCCTTTCTTAAAGTTACTTAAGATCATATTATCATATCCAAACAACCAACCAAGAGATATCAAACAAAGCAATAAAAAATCATCGAAGGATTTACACAATCATATACGAATATTAATCAAAAGTAAGTTGAGTGTATACTTACAAAATCCTCGTAAAGGAATACTAGCAAGTTGTAAATCCAAGCATACTATATAAGAAAGAGCATCTAAAACCCTATCTAATGTTCTTGAGTGTGTATGTGTGTGTGTGTGTTTCTAGGGCATCACTTGGTCATAAACCATTCGGCTTCTAGGGTTTTTAGGTTAAAACCCCATTCATTTCACTCATAAGGTAAAACAAAACCTATGGTAGGCAAGAATACATGTCATGGTCGAAACATGGAGGATGAACTCCCTCTTCACTATTCGGCCCCAAGGGTTTCTCTTGGAAACCCTAGATTATTTTCAAGAAAACAGTAGAAAGTGTGAGTTCTATTATTTCTCAAAGTCTAATGAGATTTGAAATCTCATTTTCGAATTGAGAAAAGACTAGTGTACGAGCAAGACTTAGGAGAAACCGAACCTTACCTTGCTAATCCTTGAGTAGTTCCGAAATCTTTCTCTTGCAAGGATCCTCCTTGTTTGGCTGGAGAGAAAACACAAGAAAATGAGAAAGCTTTCAAAGGAACATGGGAGAATTGTGTGGAGAGAGTGGAAACTCATGCAAAATCTGAAAAATGGCAAGGAAAAAGCCTCCTAGGCGTGAACCCTTCTCTTTATATATGAGACCCTTTATTTCCCTACTTGTTTGTATCAAAACCCTTGCATGAAATACAAGTGGCAAGATTTTTTCTTCTCCCTCTCTCAAAAACTGAAAAGGCTCTTGGAGTTCTCCACTTGGATTGCATTGGGAAAAGGCATTCTTGGGAGGTGGCGTGTTGGACTTCTGTTCCTTGGCCAAAAATCCCTTCTTCCCTCTTATGCTCTTCCTTTCCTTAAACAAGTAAATATCTTTTCAAGGGGTAACTTGGTAAAACCATGCATGTCTTTTCCTATTCCCAACAAGAAACTCTTGGCATGGAAGACAAGTGGCATTGGGCGTGTGCCATAGCCCTAGCCATTCTCTCCACTTTTCCAATCCCAAAGTGTTGCTTCATCTTCCTAATATTCATTTCATAGGTGACCTTTCACATACCATTGGTTCAAAATACACTAAGTGACAAGTGGCAAGTAAATGGAATGCTTGAGAGTATGCTAGCCAAAACCCTAAGGGCAAACTTGTCATTGATACAAAAGTCTCATCACAAAAATCTTCTAGAAACTTGGTGCATGCTTGACACATGGCAAAAGCTAGCAAAATTCGAAATCCCAAAGGCCTCCTTTCAGTTTCCTAAGCAAAACTTCTAGAAAAACCCCATATCACTTCCCTAGATTTCCATTTCCAAGAAACCTACCTTGGAACTTGAATTTTGTGCAAAATAACAATGAGCTAGGCGTGTAAGCCCATCTTGGTGCTTTCCTACACCTCTCTCTCTCTCTCCCTTAACCCACTTTCAAGGCTAGGATCAAGTATAACATTCACCGGACACATAACACTAGCAATTTAGAATTGGATCATGGGCCTAAACCATTGGAATTTGGACCTAAGTTTCCCAGTAAGGCCAAAATTCCAAAGTAAACTAGGGTCATTCTCCTCTTGGGCATAAGTTACTACATCAAAGGTTTCTAAGGCCTTCCAAAGTAACTAAGGCTCCTAAAATGCCATGGCAACCTAGAACAAATTCTAAGGGCCAAGTCTAGACAAAAACTCGGGCCATCGCAATGGCCAAAGAGAGAGGATGCCCGTGGTGCCCTCAACCACCACTTGAGTTCAGGCAGGAGTCTTGATGCTGAGATGGTAGCCACTTGGGTCAAACACCCCTCACATAGCGTCAAAATATAGTGTGTGCTAGCATGCTCAATAAATGCATACAGTGAATTTGCAGCAGAAAAATAAAAAGGGGCAATCGATTAACAGTACCAAAAATCCCAATTAAAACCTTAGTAAAATAATTCATAATATATTATAGTCAACCTACTAAGATAAAAGATAAGTAACATCACATCAACAACATAAGGGAGAAGTCCCCAGGTCAACACTGCTCGGATGGGGTCGATCCTCTAAGCTCATGGTCGTCCTCTGCATCAAAGTATACAGTTTCGTCGAGGTGGGGACACCACATTGAGATTTCACAATCTCATAAAGTAAAGCCAATAGAATGATACCCAAAAATACAAACACAAAAAAAGTGGACATATCACAACATTTAAAAATGAGATCTTTCAACAGTACATGAAACCAATATACTTCTAAAAAATTTATGAAAAAATGCCACTCGCACCAAAAATCCACATTTCTATTTTTAAAGCATCCATTTAATTACGCATGCACTATTGTCTCCCCTATGAAACATGCGCGCACCCTATCTCCTTTCGTTACACCACGGGTAACGACCATGCATGTGACTTTGTAATGAGCGATGCCCAACTCTGCTCCCGGCACGTACGTGAACATGCATCCTCTGGCCTCCACTAATAGAGAGGCCACAGAGTCAGCAGGAGAGCATTACCGTCTCGTCTAAGCTTGTTGTCACTCGGCGACAATCCAAGAGATGTCACTCAATTCTACACGCTCCCGAGTGACCAAATGAGCTCTACCAAGATAATACCTCATCTTGGTTTGGGACCGTGATATGCACACCCACAAAACAAAGCATAATTCATACAATTTAAATTCTATGAAATGCAATAAATAAAATGCATAATACACAACAAGCAGTTATTGGATGACATGACATGACAAAGTACGGCAATAAACATAGTATAACAACACAAATCTCACAGTTTCACATTTTCACATTTTCACATTTTCACAATTACACTTGATTTCCCAACGCTTCACCCGGCCCTTAGCCAACAATCCATTACTAACTATAGTTTCATCCCAAAGCTCCACAGGGACTTCGATGCGCACAAATTGAATAGAGTTTGAGAGATAGAGAGGTGAAGGACGGGGAGAATAAGGGAGAAACAGCGTAAAGGGAAGGAGAAAGAAGGAAGAAAATGAGAGAGGATGGGAAAGGGAGAAAGGATTTTAGAGTTTCTGTGTTTGGGGCGAAAACGACGCCAACTTGATGGTGGGCTGGGAAAATCTGGGTCTGGGGCTTGGGCTAGGGTTATCGGGTGGAGATTGAGTTTAGCGGCTGGGCTTCACAATTATCAATTATTAATTAGAAAATCCCCAAACATATTAAAAAGGAACTTCCCAAGTTTATTTTTTCCCAAATTCCTTTAACTCCAAAATTCCAAAAATGGTCAATTATCAATATAAAATACATCATTCTAATTACCAATTATAGCTTGGAAAATCCCAAATTAATTAATTATTTTTTTAAAATTTATTTAATTCCAAAATTCCAGAAAATTTCAATTAACAATAAAAAAAATACGATGTTCCACCTTACCACGATGGTTATACTTGGCTTGTGGGTCATTGGAGTGACCACCTTCCAACATGGTGAAGTGATTGTGCACAACCGAAGCAGGTTTCTTCTCAGGTTGGCCCATGGGTGTAGGGGTAGGGATTGGTGTATTGGTAGGGTAGGGGTAGGGGAGTTGGCACTAGTGCTAATATTCATACTTGACCCAGTATCTATGGAGTTGACTCACAAATCACAAATACCTGACATGGTGCAAAAATCAAATAGCAATTAAAACCATAAAATTATACAAATCACAATTGATTGGTGTTTTACTTTTGAAACTCCAAAACAAATTAGGGCTTCAAAATTGAAACCCCAAATCATATTAGGTTAGGGGTTTTAGTATAAGCCCCTAACCTAATTTAGGTTTTCAATAAAAACTCCTAACATACATTAGGGTTTCAGATTGAAGACCTAAACTAATTTAGGGTTTTAATCCGAAACCATAAATTGGTCCCAAATTGACAAATTACAATCACGTTATCAACCATTACACACAAATCACAAACCAATCCTCCACATGACGCAAAACAAAATTCTATTCTCTAAATCCATTGATCAATCTCATCTTACATAGTCCAATCTATTGAAAAACTAAAAATATTTCAAGAAGGGTTTTGGAATACTTATAAAGATGGAGAGAGAATGAGGTTCAGTGCTCAGAGATAGCATGAGTTGTAGATGATGACGGCGAGAGCTAGAGAGAGAGAGAGGGATCTGAGAGAATGAGTGTGACAACCCCAGATTTTGCTTGGGATCGGACTGACTCTGAGGTGTCCGAACATGCAACACAAGGTTACCTACTTCCATTCATGACAATTAAATAAGCAATGCACCTAGTATGCATCTAGCAATATGCAATATTCGCAGTGAATACTTTTTTCTTTAAGCAATACGATGAACCAAATATGATATATTCGAAAACATTGAAACATAATTCATAAACTAAATGTGATAGACATTCAAGATTACATTATAATTCTAAAAGGTCTGTAATCATAAGAGTACTGGAGACCGAGCTTCTTAAGTACAAGCATAAACTAAAGCATCTAATAGGCTAATCCATCAATTAGCTCGTGCAACTCAGTCAAGGATGCCATAATACTATCGATAAATTGAGCATTAAGGCTGTGAGCGTAGTGTAGTGCCGTCATTATCTAATCGATCATCTCTAGTCGATCAACCTCTGGTGCGTCTCCAGATCCTAATACATGGTATACCATTCTGGAGGGAATGGTAAATGAGACTACCATTGCGAGATTTGATTACAAATCTTATCAAATTATTAAACAACTTAAACTGATAGTTTAAAGATGCATGAATGACAATAAAATCATGAATGCAAAATGTGATCATAAATAAGCTTGACATGACTTGATAAATAACATGGCATGTGCTGACATGACTTAAATTGACATGAAATGAACCGACGAGACTTGAAATAAACTTGAGACTGAACATGAACTTGAACTTGAAACTCAACATGAACTTGAACTTGAACTAAACATGAACATGAATTGAACATAAACTTGAACTTGAACTTGAACTGAAACTGAACATGAACGTGAATGTGAAATTTGGATGTTATGCAGGTCCCCTTGAGCCGTGTTCCCCTGCCGTTACAACATCACATCACAGATATCTGCACCAGTTGTGAGTGTGTTAACGTACATATTAGTTCATAGGTTTCTACACCCGCACGAGTACATCTAACATTAAATTGAAATGTAGGTGGCACCAGCGGTGGTTTGCCTACCTTCGCTCCGGTGACTAGTCAATTACGCCTCATTCAAAGCTTGTTGATGGTACTTTGTCAACCCAAGGAATTTCACACTAGTTTAAACACTCCAGGGTGATCAATGGAATTCCGCTAGAATATTACCCCATCCTAACACTTGGGATCATGGCAAACATAAAAGACTAGGTTGATATGAAAATATTGTTTTCTAGACTTGAGATTGTACTTGAGACACGATGTGACATGAAATGAAAAGACAGATGACTTGATGTAACGTAATGTGATATGTACGTGAGATGAATGACATGGCATACAGTGAAACAGATAAACAGATGAATGACATGGCATAACGTGATATGTACTTGAGATGAATGACACGTCATTGATAGAAATGTTGCGACACCATCCTTGATGCACTTCCTGGCCTACAAAGCCAGAATTACAGGAGGGGTGGTCTTAATCGATGCTCCAACGTAGATCATTCTATCTTCACTTGGGAGTTCAAACACAACTTCTCGCTTCCAACAGTCTATCTTAGCATAGTGCTTGAATAGCCAATATGTTCCCAAGATTAGGTCAAACTCCATCTGACTTAATACTAACAAGTCAGACTTCGAAGTCCTTCCTTTTAACTCTAAGGGACAATTCTTAACCAAACGAGTACAAGTTACCGTATTTCCATCAGGAACCATCGCTACAACCCTTCTAACTCTATGAAACAATCCTTCCAACTTCTTGGTTCACAAACTACAAATCCGTGCAAACACTGCAAACCCAAGGACTTCGACGTGCCCGAATTAAATAGTGCACAAGCCGTGAAACTTAGTAAGTTGATGTTTCATAATAATAAGGCGACACAACTAATAATACTAATCATATCATACATGCTAAAAACAATTGCACAAGTATATAAGGAAATACTAGTGATGACGCCAGCTTCCTCTATCTCTGACATGTCAGGATCGATATAACTCGGGGTTACAGCATATATGCGAGCTAGGAGATGGGACCTTGGCTTGTTATCACCAGCTCCACTACTTTGTATGGCATTGGGACATACTCTGATCAAGTTTCTGGAAAGACAGTGTCTGTCTTCCGACGTGATGCTTTCCACACTTTGGGCATTGTAGGTGGAAAGACGGTGTCTCTCTTCCTCTTTTTATTCCCTTGCCTTTAGCCAGGTTAGGAAAATATTTTCTCTTCTTAGACTGACTACTCTAATTCAAAGATGCAAACTCTTGCGCCTGTAGTTGTTTGATAGAATTCGAGAAGAATATATTATCAAACCCCTCTTTGAACCTTTCCCATGTTAATGCAGCAAGGGTTCCTAGGTCTCTTATTTTAAGCTACCTTCAAGTATCCCACGAAGTTCTAGCTTCTCCTTGGAATAGGTATCCAACATTTAACACCTTCTGGTCCTTAGTGCATCTGCATATCTCGTATGTCCTTTCAAGATCAATAATCTATTTCTCTACATTTGGAGGTCCTTCATTATTGGAAAAGCTCAAGTAACGGTGAATCAGAAACTTCTCATAGGAACAACCCCTGATCTCGGGTCTAGGTACGTGCATTTCCTGTTGTCACTGATGTCTAAGCACGTCAGTCAGTAGACGTACAACTTCAGCTAATCCTTGCCCTCCATTCATCGGGGGATTCTAATTTTCACCAAGGTTCCGAGGTATCCTACAGTGTGTCGTGTGTCACTTCCTGAAACACACAGGCCCACGTATCAAAACCACCTAATAGCTCTTATACTTCAAAAAATTCAAGCCAAACAAAGACTAAAATTTAAATCCTAATATTTGTGGAATTTCCTAAGGACATGTGGTTTTAACCCAGAGACATATTGCTCTGATACCACTCTGTGATGCCCCTAGATTCGATCTGACGTACTCTGAAACATCGAGACATGCCACTCAAGGTTACCTACCCCTATTCATGACAATTTAAGATGCAATGCACCTAGCATGCATCTAACAATATGCAATATTCGTAGTGGATAAATATTTTTTTTAGCAATACTATGCAATAAATGAGATATATCCCAAAACATGTAAACATAATCCATAAATTGAAAGTGATAGATATTCAAGATTACAACATAAGTTCAAAAGGTTTGTAATCACAAGAGTACGAGAGACAGAACTCCTTAAATACATGCATAAACTAAAGCATCTACTAGGTCAATCTGTCGAGTAGCTCAAGCAACTCAATGAGGAATGCCATAATACTATCTATATAACAGCATGGAGGCAATGAGCCATGCCTTTGATGCCTAATTGATTGTCTGTAACCAGTCAACATCCATTGCATCTCCTGGTCCTGATACACTATCTACCATTTTGAGGGGAATGGTAGTTGGGAGTACCACGGTGAGATTTGATTACAAATCTCAGCAAGTTAACAAAGAACTTAAACTGACAATTTAAAGATACATGCATGACAGTAAAAACATGCATAATGTGATCATAAATATGCTTGACGCTATTTGACAATTAGCATGACATGTGCTGGCATGACTTGAATTGACAAGATAAGAATTGAACTAACCTAAAATAAACAAGACATAAAGCTGATCGTGAATTAAACATGAATTGAATTGAACATTAAATAACATGAACGTGAATGTGAAATACATGAACTTGGAATGTTGTTCAATAATTAAACATGATTAATAAAAGTTACCATATGGGTGCTACACGATTCCCCTTGAGTCGTATGTCCCTGCTGATTATCGTGTCACAACAAAGTTATCTACACTAGCTGTGAATGTGTTAACATACATATCAGTTCATAAGTATCTGCACCTACTATGAAAAATGTAAAATATGTATTCTGTGACAAGTAACTGCATCAGTACGAGTACGTATAACATGAAATAGAAAGTGTGGGAGGCACCATCGGTGTTAGTGTCTAACTTTGCTCTGATGAATAGTTAATTAGGTCTCATTCGAAACCTGTTGATCTTTACCTTGTCAACTTAGGGAACTTCACACTAGTTTAGACACTCCAGCATGAATAAAAGAGTTTCACTAGGATATTAGCCCATCTACCACTTAGGGTTGTGATAACTATAAATAGACTTTAACTTGACGTTAAAAAACTATTTTTGAGGCACAGTCGATACTCAATACATGATGTGGCATAAAATGAAAGGACATATGACCTGGCGTAATGAAATGTGACATGTAAGTGAGATGAATTACATCGCATAACATCAAACAGGCACATTTCATGACATGACATAATGTGTAAAAGATAAATATTTCGTGACATGATAAAGTGTGGCCCCCACGACCCTTACGTGTGATAGGGTTTTACAAAAAACTGATCAACCAACCATGATCGACTCAGACTGGCTGCCGGAGCTCAGAACCGGCCGAAACCAGCAGGGAACCAAAATAAGTGAAACGACATCGTTCTACTTCTTTAGTTTAGAAAAAAAAAATGAACTGAACAGCGTCGTTTGGATAAACCAAACGACGTGGTTTCAACTAGGGCTTATTTCATTTCCCCTCCCTCTTCTTCTCTTCCCATTCAAGCCCTCACCCTCATTGAGTTAGTGCCGCTTCAGCCTTCCATGCTTCGCATTTCGTCATCTAGCCTCTCACCAGCTTTCGCAACTCTCAAATTGCAGCGGCAGAGGCACAACCTCCACCGCCCCATGTTCCTCCAAAAAATGGCACAGCCTCCACATTTTTTTTAGGTATGATTTTGAAATCTGAAGGATTGAAATTCTGAGATTTTGTTTTAATTTTAGTGATGACTGTTGACTGATGAATCTTATTTTGTTCATTTGCTGAAATTTAATTTTTTATAAGAGCCTAAGAGGTTCTGTCGTGCCATTGTGGTATTTGGGTCTAGGGTTAGGCATAGTGTTTTATGGTTTGGGATGGTGAATTGGTGATGAACATTGAACACCATGTTGCTGAGAATTTGCATGAGTGATTTTGTTAAATTAGGTTGTTAATTTATAATTTGATAAATGTTCATAAATATCAGTCAGTGCATTCACGAGTTTCTAATTTTGATAGATTTTGGTAAATGTTCATAAGACTCAGAGTCTCAGTCAGTGGAGGTCATAATTAATAGAAATTTCAAATTATTAACTTGTGTTGATTGACAGTTTTTTTATAAATTTATTTTCATTCTTAAAATAATTTGTGAGGTTTATGAGCAATCTAAAATGTAGATTAGAATCTTAGATTTGTGATGTTTGCCACGTTGCAAACTAGCTGCTGTGTAGTTGACAATTGTGTTGATTTTTTTGTTCTTTCTTTGTTTTACATGTTAGATAGATGGATTCTTCGTCAAGTCCAATTGATCTTGATTCAAACTCCCAAATACAAAACCTCCGGCCTCAAGTGCCTCTAAAAGTAGTAATTGTCCACTTCCTAAGAAACGGAAGGGGAAGGATCTGTCAATTGTTTGAGACCATCTTACAAAAGTTGAGAGTTGTTCCGTAGATGATCTTAAGGCTAAAGTTGAGAGTTGTTCCGTAGATGATCTTAAGGCTAAGTGTAATTATTGTGGTAAGATATACGCTTGCCACTCGAAGAGGAACGAAACTTCAACCATGCAAAACCATCTACCTTCATGTCCCAAAAATCCTCATAAACATAGGCCTTTGGATAAATACCGAACAACAATGGCGGGTGAGGTATACTCGGAGGGGTTTGGAGAGAGTGATAGTTCTTTAAGAAATCTTGTAACCCATAAATATAGTGATGAGGCTGTGAGGTTTGCGCTTGCGGAGATGGTAATCCTCAATTAATTACCATTTAGAATTGTTTAAGGGCAAGGATTTAAAAAGATGGTTTGTTGATTGAACCTAGATTTAAAGTGCCATGTCGAGTGACAGTTGCAAGAGATTATATGAAACTAGTTGCATCTGAAAAAGCCAAACTTAAAAAGTTGTTTAAAGATAGGGGAATGAGGATTTCACTAACTACTAATACGTGGACATCAGTACAAAATCTTAATTATATGTGCCTAACTGCCCATTTCATTTATATTGATTGGAAATTGCAAAAGAAAATCATTAATTTTTGTTTAATCCCTAATCATTGAGGGATACCATTGGAAAATATGTTGAATCGTGCCTCCTTCATTGGGGCATTGATAAGATTTTTACTGTTACTATTGATAATGCTAGTTCAAATGATACTGCAATTGCATATTTGAGGCATTTTTTTACGAAGAATATGTTGAAGGGAAAGTATATTCACATGAGATGTTGTGCTCGTATTTTGAACCTTGTCGTGAATGAGGGTCTTAAAGAATGTGATGATGCCATTACAATGGCTAGAAATGCGGTTAGATATGTGCGGCCTCCCCTGCAAGATTAGAAAAGTTTAAGAGATGTGCAAAAAAGAAGAAAACAGATTGTAAAAAAATGTCTTGCCTTGATGTGCAAACTAGATGGAATTCAACTTACATGATGTTGGAGGCTACTGAGAAATTTGAGAAGGTTTTTAGGCGGATGGAGAGTAAGGACTACAATTTTCTCTCTTACTTTAAGGATGAAAACATTGGGTCTCCTAGAGCTGACGAGTGGGAGTCAGTGCGGATTTTTGTAAAATTTTTGAAAATGTTTACATGTCAAGGCAAACACAAGTTTTTTGGAGATTTGTATGCTACAAAAATAGTTGGTTAGACTGAGTGAGAGTGAGAATACTTGTTTGATGATCATGACAATAAGCATGATCCATGTAGTAAGTTAGGGCATTGGATAGGATGAATTTGTTGTTGATGATTGCAGTTGTCCTTGATACACGTAGTAAGTTGGGGCTTCTTACTTTCCACCTGAAAAAAATTTATGATGAGAATTAGGTTGAAGATTTGCTGTCGAGGGTGAGAAATTTATTATCAGACATATATAAAGAGTATAATGCTATGTTCGGTTCTACCTCGAGTAGCAGAGAACATGTTCCCCTTCCGACATCTGCACTTCCAAATGATGCTAAAAACAATCATGAGTCACAACTTTTTTATGAGTGGTTGCTAACATCGACTGCCTTTGGATTTACAGCTACCAAAACAGAGATAGATCGGTATTTATCAGATGGTTGTGAGGCATTCAGCCAATCTTTTGACTTGTTGAATTGATGGAAAGTGAATGAGCCTAACTATCCTATACTTGAGAGGATTGCACGAGACGTGTTAGGCATGCCTGTTTCCACGGTTGCATCAGAGTCAGCATTTAGTACGGGAGGTCGTGTACTTGATCCTTTTCGGAGTTCCTTGGCTCTAGAGAACTGTTGAGGCACTTATTTGTACTCATAATTGGTTGCGACATCCGTCAATGCCAATTGATATTCGAGACTCCATGGATAATGTTGAGAGCTTTGTAATAGAATCTGGTAATGTGCTTTTCTCATTCAGTTCCATATTCATTTATTTTTATAATTTAATTTGAATTTTTTACATTATCCTATTTTATTAACATTGATTATTTTATACTTTTCTATATAAAGTTAGGATCATCGTTCATCATAACTATTGATGACTGAAGAGTCGAAGACTACATTGACCATTGGGAATCTATTTGGAATCTTGAAGAATGAAGATTTATGAAATTTTATTCAAGAACAATTATTATTTGTTGCTTACTTGCTTAAGACAATTTAGTTTTGTTTGTAATGTGTATTAAACATCTGGTGGAGTTTTTATTTATTTATTTTTATTTATCTAGTAATTAGTATATAAGATAATAAGACAATAAGACTATAAAGTATAAGTAGTATATATGTAGTAGTTATTAGTTACTAATAGTATATACATGACATTAAAATTAAAAAGAAATTGAATATATAAAATTAATTTAAAAATTCTGCATAAAAAGTCTAAAATGTAGATGATCTTGAATAATAAATTGAGCCCAAAAAGATGTTGAATTGGGTCTTAAAATGGCCAAAAAAGAATGACCCAAACTGGCCTAAAAATTGTGGCCCAAACTGGTAAACAGACATCAACCGGCCGGTTTTGCCATACACTGTCGATCTCGGCCAGTTTGTCCCATCTAAAACACCCTATCGGTCGGTTTCAGTTTGGGCCCAAAACTGAACCGATAGGTAGGTTTTTCAGCCCTAACGTGTGATTTGGTGGAAGTATGATATTGGGATGATGACCGCACAGATCATACACCCGATCGCCTTGTGCAAGTGTGTACAAACATGGAAAATGTGTGCAACAAAAATATTGCAGCAGAAAAATAGAAGGCAGTCAAACTAAGTACCAGAAAGTTTTAAACAGTAGTACAACCCAAAATAATGTCCTCCAAAAGGTTAATACAATCATCCGACTGAAAATAATGGAATGGAAAATAAAGGTCCGAATAACAAATAATGGGAAAAGTCCATCTTCACTCCTTAGGTGGGGCTGGTCCCTCCCACTCATACCCCTCCTCTGCATCAAAGTCTACAATCTCATGAAACAGAACCGTAGGTAGGAATACCACAATGAGATTTTCAATCTCAGTAAATAACTCAACAGATTAACAACCAAGAGATTCAAGCATGAGATTATACAAGCAAACATGTTCAGCAGTTATGAAATAATCATTTTCACCACCATTCCAAAAATCATATAATTACAGCCACTCATGCCAAAAATCCCTTGGTACCCAAACACAACCATTTGTTACTATGTACACCATGGTCTCCCCTCGGGACCACTCGCATACCCTGGCTCCCTCCATCATACCACGAGTATCGACCAAGCGTGTGACTTCAATATGAGCGATGCCCATCTCCGAGCCCAGCGCGTAACATGACTAGGCATCCTCTATTCCCTGCCAGTAGAGGGGCTCTAAAGTCGTACCAAGAGCGTTACCATATTAGCCGAGCCTGCTATCCTAGGGACGTCACTCAATTTTACAAGCTCTTGAGTGACTAGAGGAGCCACCGAGATCATACCTCATCTCGGCTTGGGGTCATGATACGCACACACCCACACCAAAAATATATTTTTCAAAAACCCAATTTTCAAATTATACAGCACAACATAGAACATAACACAGTTGAACTAATCATGGAAGATATCAATAGTAGTAATATGCAGACACATGACAGATAGTTTATTGGATGGCATGGCATAGCACCAACTACACGTGTTTCCCATCCTCCATCTGGCCGTTGACCCAATTCTCAACAACAACCATGTCAAATAATCCCAGCACCTCTCCGAGCTCGAGGCCCTTCTCAACACAACCAGACTGCAACAGGTTAGCGATAAATTTCTTTTTAGAATTTCAAAAGTCGTCTTGGAGAGTTACTTACGACGCATAATTGAATCCACGTGATGGTTTATGGTGTCCTGCAATTGAACGAGCACACACGTCACTACGCGGATGAACAAGGACAAATGGGTTAAAATGGAATAGAAATTGGTGATTAAAAATACTAAACAAAGGGAAGATAGCTTACTGTTGTGGCGTCTAGAGGGGTGGAACACGGTGGAGCAGTGGTGACAGGGATGCAACTAGGCCGCACAAGGGCTAAAATGGGGTTCTTTTTAAAAGTAACAGATTTGACGAAGGAAATAAGGTGGCCGAAGGAAACTCACGGCGGAGTGTGGTGGTGGCGCACGACAGAGCAGATCCCAAAGGGGAATTTTGGCCTCGAGATGGTGTAAAACAAAGGGGGACAAAGCCTAGCTAAGGGGGAAGGGGTCAGACAACCACTATGAGGCTGCTGGAAGTGGGGTAACCCACGATGGCGCATGGCTGCGTTAGGGCAAAATTGACCCTAAAGGCTTTGGGAAGCGTATCAGAGAGTGGCAAAATGCTAATACTTGGTTTTGAGAGCGGAGGAAGACGATTGATGGGTGCTTTAAAGAATGGGGAGCGCAGCCTATTTATAAGTCTATGGGTGTTTGTAGGCAATCAAAGTTGTGACTGTGATTGGGGTTCTTTCACGGCAATCATGCCTGGCTTGCGATGAGTTGCTCGCAATGGCAACAAGGCCTCACCACAGCCGATGCAAGCTCGAGAGTAGAGGGTGTGGGGGAAAGCCAGAGAAAGGGACACTTGGATTGGGGGAGAAGGGAGGTGGGGTAGCTGACGGTGGGCTGGTGTGCTGTGGTGAGCGTGTGGCGAAGGCTTAGCGGTGGCTTGGGGCGACAAGGGCTCACGGGTGCCGAAGGAGGAAAAAGAAAAAAGAAAAAGCAAGAAAGAAGGAAGAAGAAGCAGAGGATCTTGCGGTGCAGGGAAAAAGATTGAAAACCTTTGGGTTTTTTCACCCAACAGCCAAAACGACATTGTTCCGAGAGGGGAATTTTCACTTCCCAGCCTTGCGTCATTTCGAAAATGAGGGCTGGGCTCCTGACTATCCCACAGGCTAGGCCCAAATCTCCTCTCTTTTAGACCTAGGAATTGGCCCACAACACCTACTTAACCCAAAAACCCACAACCATCCAAATGGGTTCATATATTAAAAAAAGTAAACCCTTAAAGAATAGAGTAAAACACGATAAAATAAAATAAAATAAGATAAGATAAAATAGAGTAAAATAAAGTACTAAATTTTTGTGGTCTTAGATCCTCCCCCCTTAAAAGAAATGTTATCCTCAAAATTGACAGCTTAAACCAATAATTCCAAGACAAATTATAAGATACAACTCAAAACATGCTTGAAGAAAGTCATACAATCAATAATATCCTAACAGATATGGATAGCGCTCTCTCATGTTTGCCTCTCTCTCCCAAGTAAAGTATTGAGCCATTGGATCTCCCAATGACACCTTCACCAATGGTATTGTCTTGCATCTCTGCCTTTGCTCCTTCCAATCAACAATCTGAGTAGGTACTATCTCATAGGTAAGGTTAGGTTGAAGTTGGAGGCTACTCAGGTCGACCAGTTGTGGCTCCTACTGCCCGAAACTCTTCTTCAGCGAGGATACATGAAACTCATCGTGCACCTCCACAAAATATTCTAGCAATGCAATCCTATAGGCAACAAGCCCAACCTTCTCCACTATCTGAAAAGAGCCAACATATCTTGGGCTAAGCCTCCATTTCTTTCCAAACCGCTTGATGCCCCTCATGGGTGCGACTTTGAGATACACCTAATCACCTTCTTCGAATGACAGGTCCCTTCTTCTTGTGTCTGCATAACTCTTCTAGTGACTTTGCACTCCCGCCATTCTGTCTCTTATGATCCAAATTGATCCTTCATCTCTTGAACTAACTCAAGCCCAAGAAGTTTGCTTTCACCAACTTCATCCGAAAAAAATGGTGATCTACATTTCCTCCCATAGAGAACTTCATAAGATGTCATCTAAATGGATGCTTGGATGCTGTTGTTGTAAGCAAACACTCTATGAGCGGCAAGTGATTCTCCCAGCTACCTTTGAACTCCAAGGCACAAGCTCGTAGCATGTCTGAATAGTGCACTCTGACTGGCCATCTGTCTGAGAGTGATAAGCATTGCTAAACTTCAACTTAGTACCCATGGCTACCTGTAAGTTCTTCCAAAAATGGGATGTGAATCTCGAGTCCCGATCAGATACAATAGTCTTGGGTATCCCATGCAACTGGACTATTTCTTTCGCGTTAGCTTCCCCAAGGTGTCGATATTAGTGACAGGTAGGAAATGAGCACTCTTGCTCAACTGGTCAGTAACCACCCAAATCGAATTCTTTCCGCGAGGAGTTCTCGACAAACCTACTACAAAATCTATAGTAATATCATCCCATTTCGATTCTAGAATCGACAGGGGTTGGAGGTTACTGTTAGGTCTTTGGTACATCCCTCAATGAACATAGCAATGTTCCTCTTCATTCCTTCCCACCAAAAATTCCTCTTCAAGTCCCTCTTCATGCATAGAGGCTAACACTTCCTCTTGCTGTGAACTCTCTACAAGAAGCCTTCTCGTACTACAATGGAGAACGTCTAACCTTGATAGCTCAACTTCGTCTACCAAATGGGACTTTCGACTTAACGCATCAGCAACTTGGTTCACCTTCCTCGAATGGTACTTAATCTCGCACTGGTAGTCGTTGATTAACTCTAGCCACCTTCTCTACCTCATGTTGAGATTTTTCTATGTGAAGAGATGGTTCAGGCTCTTATGATTGGTGTAGACCTCACATGCCTCACCATAAAGATAGTGCCGCCAAATTTGAAGACCAAAAGCCACTACTGCAAGCTCCAAATCATGAGTGGGATAAATCTTTTCAAAATCCTTCAGTTGGTGGGATGCCTATGCTACGACTCACCCCTACTACATTAGAAGACATCCTAACCAAATTTTGGAAGCATCACTAAAACCACAAACGGCTTGCGCGGCTCTGGAAGTGCCAACATAGGTGCCGAAGTCAATCTCTTCTTCAGTTCTTGGAAGCTCCTCTCACACTTCTTAGTCTAGACAAACTTAGCATTCTTCTTAGTCAGAGCAGTGAGTGGTCCGGACAATCTAGAAACCCCTCCAAAAATCTCCAACAGTACCCTATGAGTCCCAAGAAACTTCGAATCTCGTGTATTGATGTGGGATGCGGCCAGGCTAAAACTGCTTCAGCCTTACTAGGATCTACAGCCACACCCTCCTAAGAAATGACATGCCCGAGGAACTTGACTTCATCAAGCTAGAACTCACATTTGCTGAGCTTTGCATACAACTGGTGTTCCCTCACCTTACTCAAAACCAATCGTAGGTGACTTGAATGCTCCTCGAAATCCTAATAATAAATCAAGATATCATCAATAAAGACCACCACAAAAGAATCCAAATAGGGCTAGAACACCCAATTCATCAAGTCCATAAAAGCTGCAAGGGCATTAGCTAGCCCAAAAGTCATCACTTTGAACTCATAATGCCCATACCTTGATCTAAACGCAGTCTTCAGTACATCATTGTCTCTTATTCTTAGCTGAAAGTACCCTAACCTCAAGTCAATCTTTGAAAAAATAGACGCACCTTGAAGCTAATAAACAAATCATCGATCCGAGGCAATGAATATTTATTCTTTATGGTCACCTTGTACAATGCACATCCTAAGTGTGCCATTTTTCTTCTTAACAAACAGCATGGGTGCTCCCCAAGGTGAGGACCTGGGCTGAATAAATCCCTTGTCCACCAATTCTTGCAACTGGGCCTTAACTCTTTTAGTTTAGCTGGTGCCATTATATAAGGAGCCTTATGTACCGAGCCACTCCAGGTTCCAAGTCAATAGTAAACTCAGTATTGCAAACCAAAGGTAATCCAAGGCGGTCATCGGTAAAGACATCAAAGAACTCTTCAACAACTAGGGTTCCTACTACAGACTTCCTCTATGACGAATTAGACACCACTTGCACCAGATAGGCATCTACCCCACTAGCTCGGTCCTTCTTTGCTTGGATCACAGATATAATCGTGAGTCACGACTTCAACCTGCTACCCACAAATTCCATATAATCCCTTCCAAGGAGATGAAAACTGACCACATGGCTCGTACAATTGATACATGCGAACTACTAAAACAACCAAATACCAATCCATACCCAGTATGATGTCGAACCCAGGCAGCATGAACACTATCAGGTCGGCATCAAGTGTCCCCTCTCCAAAATCCAAAGGACAACCTAAGGGAACCTTTGAACACCAAACCGTCTCTCTATTGGTAATGCCAAGACCACGGACTATGGCAAGGGTTCCATGACTAAGTTGCACATTCGGGCAAAAGTGGCAAAGATAAAGGACAAGGATGCCTGATGAGATCAAACACTTCCAATGAAGGTCTAAAAATCAACCACAAAATGCATCAACTTAAAAAGACTGGATCAAGTTCATACCTATGATGAGCTCTTGCATCCTAAGTCTCTGGTGCCTCATCATTGACCTCACTTGGAGTCAGAGCGTACACTCTTGCCTACACTGTCTGCCTCTAATTCACCCTTCCACCAAGTTGTCCTAGTCAATTTCCTTGAGCAACATTAGCGCACTTGCGAGCCAAATACCCTATCTGACCACACTTGAAGCATTAGGTCTCACCCTAACGACAATCACCTTCATGGGCACGGTCATGCCTTCCACAAATTGGGGCTCAATCCCCCATGCGCACACCAGTTGAGGCATGTGCTTGGCCCGTGATTTCGTCAAAATCATCAAAATAACACACACTGACGAGACTATCGCTAAGAATGATCTCTTCATGCTTAAACCAGCTTTTAAATTATCAAATTACCACGAAATTTAACACAAAACATACCACAAGAAACTAGACTCAAATAGGAACAACTTATGTGAAAGGGTACTTTGTGATAAAACACATACAACAGCTTAACAAAAGTTGATTAAGGTAAGCCAGAAAAACTGTGCAAGAGCTCCTCTGGTTTTCTCTCTAAGAAAAGGTTTGAACGGTGACCAAATGCAAGTGTAATGAACATGAACGACCTTAAAAATATGGAGGGGTGATATGAGGTGTGTTAAAGACACTTTGAGTGATGGGGTGTTATCTAAAACAGGGACAAAACTAGCCCATGGTTTTCTGCCAGCGGCTGTCGTGTGAGAGGGAAGGGTGAGGTGGCTCTTGGCCTTCCCTTCAACTACCATTTGGGACTGCTTTGGGTAGTGATAGGAGTGTCATTTTAGGGGGGAAACTTCCTCCACAAGGCTTGCCTTGGGGCTCAATTTCGTGGGCCTTAATAGGCCTTGACCGAGTCGGCTTCTATTTAGGGTTTCAATGGGCTTTGGGTTATTATCAAGCTCAAATCTAATTTTTATTGGCCCAATAAAATTACCAAGGTTTAAAATAATAATTAAGGATGTAATAACATGAATTTGAGTGATTAAATACTAGGCCAAACTGGGTTCAATTAGGGTTTGGTTGCAAACTTTTAGGGCTTGGGGAAACCATTTGAGATTTAGGTTTTCACCAAGATTTGGGGGTTTCAATTGAATTCCAAGTGCTTAGGGTTTCTCTAGGTTTGAAACCCTCCTTGGTTTGGCACAAAATGGATGGTTGGATGGAATAAGGTTTTGCTTAGGTGGCATGATCTTAAAGCTTGATTTCCTTCTCATTTCCATCTTATGGTTCCTCTAGGTGCCAAGTGTCCAATACTATTCACCAAGTGTGGCTAAAATCTTACCAAGTGTCCAAATAAAACTTCCCTAACCTAATTTAGACATTCCACACTGTGCTTTTGGAAACACTGTTCTAGGTGCTAACACTAAGGTTATTATTCAATTCAAAAAGGTGAAAAATAAACTTTGACATTGTAAAATTCTAAATAATAATACTAACTTCAAAGTTGAAATTGTTTATCAAAATTCAACTTCGAAGTACCTCAAAAAACTCAAAATGCATTTCTGAACAAGCATTATTCTAGATATCGAAAATTATTTTATTGCGCCATAAAATCCTAAATATTCTTCTGAGACTAATGGCACAAATCATTTCTCATTCTCACACTCTTAAGTACCTCATATAAATAATATTGTGCTTCTGGCATCATAGTGAGTGGTAAGACAGACTAAAACCTACGCGATTGATCAATTCATAAAACAATTTTGTGATTTCCCCGAGGTTCCTATAGCCTAAAGAAATTTATCCGTTGAATTTCTAGTGGGCTGTTACAAATTGTGAGGAAGGTATTGTTGCAGAAAGGCACAAGGAAGGGAATTGCAAGACAGGATAATGGCGTTGACGTGTTGCACTGGAAGTCTATTTGTGACTGTCGTAAGTGAAGATTGGTCATGGTCACTGAGAAGATAGGGAGGATGTGTTCAAATTGGACTTGGTTAGTGATTGCCATGGTACTAATCAGCTAAAGACTCGGTAGTTGTTGGTCAAAGATTCGGATTCGACGAACCGAGAGAATTCAAATAGGTAGTATATTTCAAAGGCACTTGGTCAATGATCAACAGACAAGAGAGTTTGGAATTCAAAACACATTGTAGCAATTCATTTAACATAAGACTTGGAGTGATCGAGACAGTTTAAGGAACCTCTATCAGTGATGATTTTAAAATGAAAAAAAAAATCTAATGGCCGATCTTAATTTAAAATGAGTGTGACACGTCCAATAAACAATTTTGGGACTTATAAATTAATTCTTCGGCTTAATACCAATTAAATAGGATCCACTTGGTCCATAATTATTAAATAGGCTTCAAATCCACTTACTAGCACAATAAAATTTTTCAAATTTCATCCTTATAATACTTGAGAATATTGGACTAGGTCGTTACATGGTGGAAGGGTGGGGAAGTGGAAGGAGAGGGAGGACACTAGTGCACTTCCCCATGGAGAAGGGCCGTTGTGGGTATGGAGAGAATGAGAAGTAAAATTGACACTACCTGGAATTGATGTTTTTAAAATTGACACTAATGGACGTGATGTTTTCTTTGGCTTCCAATGTCAGGGCCAAGATTTGAACGATCTTGCTGCTACTCACACTCCTCATCTCTAGAAAAATAGCTGGAGATATATTCAAAGGATTCATTTCACAAATGCAATAATGTATATCAAGACTTTTAGGTCAAGCGAAAGTGACTACATGACTCTCAAGACTTGCATCTCTATATTTGAGATAAGGATGTTGATTTAAAGAGAAAATAAGAGTAAAGAGTGAAAAATCAGAGGTTCAGATCCCAAATACACCTAGAGGGGGTGAATAGGCATTTTCTAAATTTATCGAATTATTTAAATTAACAATCAACTAAATCAGAGCACAAGAAACACTCAATACAAAGAAATAATTTTGGTAACGATGTGGAAACCCTTTTGAAGAACGTCTTCAAATCTAAAACTACTAATTCGGGTGTAAGTCACTTCCTAAAACCTACCATAGAAATTTAGTTCGTTACAACCAATTTTGAACCACAAACACGACCCTTGAAGTAACTAGATTTGGCTTGCAACCCCGTGAGTATCTCACTCGATCTCTACACTGTGGCAACTCCGAACCACCGAACTTTCTATAGTTTCACCACGAGCACCAACACAATCTCCTTCCAACCAAAGAACAAGTCTACACCAATGGACTCAACAATGAATGAATGTGAGCACAGTATGATGGAGATCTATTATCAAGAGGTAATCAATCCGCAATATGCAATGGATCTCCTCCTTAGAGTTTTCTCTCAGGAATACAATGAATACGGCAGTTATGGCCTCTCTCCACGACCTAGAAGTCATACATATTGTTCTATATATACTTAGGGCTTAACTAGACCACTTACAGAGTGTAAACCCTAATAAAAAAGTCGATATCAGAATTTTCGCCCGAGCAATGTGTTGAGCAAATTTTCTGTCAAGCTTTTCGGTTGTGACATTATTGTGCGATGTTTACATCGTAAACATTGGAATTGGAAGATTCTTGAGAAACATGAATTTGAAGATAATTGAGTTAGCTTTCCAACAATAGAAATATCACCTTAATGAAATATGGGGCTCAAAACACATGATTGCTTTACTCCAGCTAGGTCAATCTCATCAAATCTTGTGAATTTACAATCTTTGCACTTTTTGTGCCGATTGCAACCTAGAGTCTATGCAACATATTTACAACTCAATTGGATTAAGTTTTGTCATAAGAACATACCAACATATTATTTTACACATACAAAGAGGAAAAAAGTGAGAAAATGCGACATGAGGATGTTGATTTAAAGAGGAAAAAAACATGTAAAGAGTAGAAGTAATTAAAAGGATGGGCAATGAATTGACTATGTTTCAATGGCGAAGACATTAGAGCCAAAATTTAGAAATGAGCCAAATAAGTTGTTTAGCTGCCTAATATGTCCTGCATGCAAGTTTCGCCCAATCATTTGAATAAAAGTGGGACACACCATAAAATAAAATAAAAAAATAGACTTTTTCATTTTGGTACAAATTAATTGCACCTATTTAATTTCTCTAAAAGATTATGCGGAACATGCACTCTCTAAACCTATTCAACATTTCTAATAACAAATGCAAAGAATGATCACTTTGTAAGCTTGATATGTAACAGAAAAATTATTAAAGAAAGAGGAAATTTTTAGAAGTTTGTTATTGAAGCTAGTTTTGACGATTGGCCATCCATTGCTTCTTGCAAGGACAAGGGCAAAGGTTAAAACACCGAATAGGCTAAAATGGATGCAAGGATAGTCCATCCTTTTTAGACTATTTCATGTTTTAGCATGTGCACTCGCACGTGTCCCAATGAATTTCATTCAATAAAATATGATTCATATATAGCTCAACAAAAGATATGGTTTGGAGCCACATAAGTCACTCTTACTGAAACACCCCGTATTTTAGTGTATTTTTAATGAAGGAATTAATTTTATTGATGTAAAAATTTATTCTTTTGTTTCATTATTATTAAATTTTATTTAGGTTATTTTTATGATTTTTAGTTTACAAAAATTATTTTTTTAGTACTTCCTTAAATTAATTATTGTTGTGTGTTTAAATTCCTTCTCGAATTAAATTAATTTGTTATCGGGTTTAATTATTTATTTTAATTATAATCATTGTGTTTGAAATATTTTATTTCATTAGCTGTTTTAAAATCGTTTCCGTTGGATCATTTTTGTGACCCAAGATGTGAGGATTGGACCTCATTTCTTTTCCTACATTTTTTCTTTTCCTTTTCCTTTTCTTTTTCTTTTCTTCATTTTTTCTTTTTTCTTTCTTTTCTTTTTCTTTCTTCTTCTTCCTCTCTCCCGCGCGATCCCTCTCTCTCCTTCTCTCCGTCCGTTCCTTCAACCTCCCAACCCGTCGCCGTGCGCTGGTGGTGGTCGACACTGCCGGCCCCCCAGCCTCCCCAGCTGCCGACGAACACTTCCCTTCGTTTTCAGCCCCAGCCCCAGCCGCGCCGCCGTTAGCCACCACGAGCCTCTCCAAGCCGCGGCGTTCTTTGTGCTCGCGCGCCGCCATCGCGCCACCACTGGCCACCATCTTTTCACCACTTCATCCCCGACCCCTTAACAACCCAATGGACCCAACCCCAACTCCAATCTATCACCGGTGAAGCACATCCAACTTCGTTTTCGTTTTGGATATTTTTGGCCTTAAAACACCCATTGCGCCGCCACCCACGGCCAACCACCACCAGCAGTAGCTTCACCGACCTCCCTAGGCCCTACCCTATCAATCTTGGGTCTTCGTTTGCCTCCGTTTGAAAGTGGGTCTTTGAGACCCATGGCCACAGTGTATTTTACACTGTTGCGTTGCTCAGATGTCACCTCTTGCAGCTTCGTGATCCTTCGGAAATTGCTATATTACACTGTAAGTATTTCTCCAAAGAACTTTCGTAATTTAAATATATTTTTGCACTAACTCATTTCACTGTATTTGTTTGACATGCCGAACTGAGTCCGAGGAGTTCGGGGGTCGGATGGATTTGTGATTGGAGTTGGTTGGTTGGTTTGATTGAATTGGTTATTGGTTGTTGATGGTTATGGATCAGTGTTGGTATATGTACATCCCATTATTCCAAGCATGTTCATGTTTGTAAAGGAAACTGGGTTTTCGTGTATTGCATTCATGTGCATGTATGATTTGGAAAATTATGATTTCATGTGTGAGAAATGATTTGAATATGTTGAAGTGTTTGGATTGATTGATTTGAGAAAAAGGGAAAAAGACTGTAGGGATGGTGGTAAGCAGGGACGGTGGTAGAGTCCCGCCTGCGATTCCCACCTACGGTGCATGCAGTAGGGATGGTGGTTGTGTCCCGCCTGTGATTCCCGCCTACGGTGCATGCAGTAGGGATGGTGGTAAGCAGGGACGATGGTAGAGTCCCGCCTGTGATTCCCGCCTACAGTGCTCTGTTATGTATCCATTGTGTGGAAAGGAACTGTAGGGATGGTGGTACGCAGGGACAGTGGTAGAGTCCTGCCTATGATTCCCGCCTACGATGTACGCGATAGGGATGGTGGTATAGTCCCGCCTGTGAGTCCCGCCTACAGTGTCCGATAAATGGTTGGGTTTTGTGTAAAATATTTTCTAGGAAAATGTTTTACGGATAATTGGGCCAAATGAGATTTTGGCGTGTGTTGGAAATAATCATTTTCGGGGAAAATGATGTTTTGAGAAAAATGCATATTTCTTCATATGCATGCATGTTGGTTGCATTAATGCATTTTTATTACGTGGTTATTTGGGTTGTACTTACCTGCGGTACCATTTTGTGGTAACGCAGATTTTGATGCAGATGAGGAGGATGAGGGCGAGCCTGAGGAGACCGCTCCGCCCGAGGAGTGATCTGGGATCACTTGCTTGGTTATTTGATTTTACTGTATTGTATTTTAATTTTGGATGACTGTATAACTACTTTTAAACCTTACTGATGTTTAGATTATATTTAAATTCTGGTACTTAGCTGACTAATCCGCTGCGTTATTTTTTGTACATCGTTGCATGTACACACACTGGCACTTCGATGGGATGTGTGACCGTGCTGTCACCATCCTGGCGTCTCGATCCTCGTAATTTTATATAAGGGAGTTTGGGGGCGCCACACTTACTTTACAAACTCTTATTATTCAATATTTATTACATTAACCAAGAGAATACATATCAAGATTAACACTGCAAGAAAAACCTAAGGAAGAATGGAAAATATGGTTTGTACAATTGCAAGTGCAAGCTATAAGACAGCCGCCAAAAATGAATGCAATGCCCAAGGACTGTTGAAATAATCACTCTTTAATTTCGCCATCCACACATTCCTGTGACTACTGCAATGGATGTTCACATCCAGGGAAGTTCTAGTATAAATGGAGTTGGTTGAAATAGTGATTTCATGACCAAGCTTGTTAACCATGGTGGAGGTAACTTCATCATCACCCAAATCATTACGGATAATTCTTCTTCGACGAAGTAATTCAACATCCTTTGGAGAGTTGATGAGATCGTCAATGAAGCACACATAACCGGTGATGTAATCGAAAACCCCATCTCCATTAGAGTATTGCTCATATGCAATTAGATTTCGTAAGTAAGCCTCTGTATCATCTGTTATGCTCAAAGGTGAAATCTCCATTAGCCCACTGTTGAACTTTATGGAAAACACATCACATCTCTCTACCTCCTTGAATATGATTCCCGCCTCTTCAAGCTCTGTGGCACTATGTATGTTCCAATCTTTCATCTTTCTAAGAGCAAGTAGACGCTTAAATTTCTTTGCCTTGTTGAATTTGACTCTAGCCTCATGAAGCTCTTTGCCGTGAGGTATCGATTTCCAAATGTCAAACTTGTTCAAACAAAGTAGACCCTTAGATTTCTCCGTCGGCTTTAATTCGTCTCCATCCATTTGTGACCTTGTTTCACATGGTTTTGACTCCTGGCATTTATTCCTTTTTCGTTTACAAAGAAGATCCTTAAATTTCTTTGCCTTGTTGAATTCAATTCCAGCCTCTTGAAGTTCAATGTCATAAGGTATTTGTATCCACCTGCCATCCTCATCTAGTTTATCGTTAAATTTCTTTGCCATGTTGAATTTAACTCCAACCTTACAAAGCTCTGAGCCATACATAATTTTTTTCCAGTTCTCTTCAATCTTTGGTATATTTTCTTCGGATCCAGGTTTCTGAAGTTCGCTAGCATGTGAAATCGCCTTCCTCATGTTTTCCACTTTTGCAAGTAATGGAAAGACAGATTTACAAATCGGACCAAATAGATGCTTAAATACCCTATCCTTCTTTTGCTTGACTTGTGCCTCATGACGTTTTATTTCAATATCGAGTATTGAAATACTAATGGTTGCATGTATGAGACCAAGGAGATGCTCAAACTCTGTTTTCATGAATCTGAACCCAACGTCTAAACGTTCACATACTATATCTGGAAATGACGGGTCTTCATGCGCCAAACGAAGTAGTTCCTTGATCTTTGTGGTTGAATTATAACTCGAAGTATCCACATTCCATCGAAATGGTAAAAAATCGTAAAAAAAATCAAGGGCAAGATCATTAATTCCATCTTTCTTATCAATATCGACAGTGTGTTCTCCTGAATTTCTAGATTGGTTACGAAGTGGTGGTTCATTACTCTCACTCATCTTGAACAATTTTTCAAGAACAAAGAATGGAAGTTGATTTTCAAATAACAGTAGATCACGAGCTATTCTAGGAAGCACCCACGTCAATTGAAAGATTGGGTCATCTTCGTCTGTTGAGTTTTGCGCCTCATGCTTGGGAGATTGCTCAGAGTCAGAACTGATAATTGAGTCACCTTCATGTGTTGGATCCTGGGTCTGAGACTTAGGGAATTGTTGTTCAGTACTGATAGTTGGGTTATCTTCTTGATCTTTTTCTCTTTTTTTTTGTACTTGCGGAACAACTCAATAATGAAACACCCATCAAGTAGCATCATTTCTACAAAGTCATATGAGGAGTACTGGCTAAAGCATTTTGCATAGCATTTACGAGCTTGTCCTTCCAATTTCATGAAGGCATTCATGTATTTTTTTTACATCTCCTTTCTTTCTTTTAGGCATTTGTTTTAGATAGCGTAATTTATGCTCTTCCATAAACCCCTGGCCAACCTTGCCATGGTCGCTGTAAGGACCGATGGCTAGCAGTACAGGCTTGTAAGCCTTCTCGTTTACTTCAAGTAACTGCTTATGCACTTTATACATACAACGCTCTTCAGCAATTGGAGTCAAGCGTTCAAGCTTTTTCTCAATTGCCCCAATACGAGTGGAGAGTGCATCCTGATCACTCATATTGTAGACAAGTAGTAGTACAAATCTCACTAATTTTAACAAAAAATTCTGATAGAAAAATGCAAGCTTTTTAATTGTTAATACGATTAGAGAGAGCAGGCCTCGTACTCTAGAGAAATATATAGTACAAATCTCTGCTTCAAGTATATTTGCATACAAATTGTCACTAGTTTTATAGTATTTTCCGTTAAATAAATAACATGTATCAACTAAGACAAATTAAGCTTTCCACTAAATTAGATTTGAAGATTGTATTAGATTATCTTGTCTCATTAAGGAGGATGTATGTATCAATTCCTTGTGAAGCTCCTAGAACCTTGGTTAGTACTATTTTTTCTTTTTTTAAATCTTTGCGTTTGGATAGTAAGGTATTATCATGTATTCTGTAAATACTAATAAAAAAATAATGAAAAAATAATAGTAGAATATTGAATAATAATGAAAAGTAGATAAAAAAAATAATAAATAGTAGTAAAGATACCTCACTATCTAAACTATAGTTATAGAACTTTTCAGAAGACTTCTATATACCATGGAGTTTGATCTCAAATATTACGGCTTTAGCATCAAAAGAAAGCAAAAAAAAAAAGAAAGGTAAAAATGGCGGCCTTACTGTTTTATGTTTTTCTTGCGAAAGGCAATGGACTTGCTCAATGATTCGCCTTAGATTGTTCGTCGCAGATTGTTTCTTTTGCTTTGCAGGAACAAAAATAAATTAAAATAAAAACAAACATAGAAAATAATAGTAACCCAAGGAAACAACGTTGACTTAGCATTCACAATGGCTTTTTTATATTATATTTCTATCTAAAATCTCCAATTAAAACTTATTCAATTTATTTTAAGTAATATTTTTTGTAATGCATCATTAATCAAATTATATATTATTTCTCTATATCATTAATTGAACATTATTTTTTATTATATGATGTTTATTCTATTAAAATATTTCCTTTAAATTGATTGAGGTATCTATTAGAAATTTCATGAATTTCATATATCAATTTTGTAAAAATTGAAAACTAAGGCATATACAAACGTGAAAACTCAAGTACTGATTTTATAATTAATTCTAAAATTTATCTATATATCAACGTTAAGTGCTTTGAGGCCATCTATATAAATTCTTATCCATATATATATTATATATTATATATTATATATATATGATAGAATAGAAACACCTATGATCTCCATGTCTTTGTCTCCGCGTCTATACCCTTTAAAGGCTAAAAGATAAAGGAGCTAGTGGGGAAAAGCAATTAGGGCTACTCACGTGACTAATTATGAATTTTAAAAAACAAAAAGGGAAAAAGAAAAGGCGACGGGTACGTGGTTAGCACCTATCATTAGTTACCTCCTAAACTCAATTAAGTACAACTTATCCTTTAAATTCAAGTATTTTTCTTTATTATTTACCCCCTCCATTAATTTGAAACATTTAAATAGGAAGTAACAGATTTTAAATAGGAATATTTGAAGGAAAAAAAAAAAAAAAACAACTTAACACCTAATTATTAAAAGATTCTAAAAATAAAATCTAAAAATAAATTTGAACCATTTATGCAAGAGTACTAGAAGAGATTAGGGCTTGTTTGGACAACACCAAGCATTTCGATCCAAAATTCTCAAAAATTATCATAACTTCATACTCAAATATCTCTTAAACATAAATACTTTTCTATTTCAAATTTTGACCTTTCATCTAATCATTAACTATTCATTGCTTAAACACAAAAATAAATACAATTTTTATAGATTTCAATATAAAAATAATACTAAAAAATTATATAACAATTTTTTAGTTTATCTATTCACTTTCACAAACTCCAATACAATAATTATTTTAAAAAATATTTTTATTCAACTTTTTTTTATCATTTTTCAAAATCAAATTTAATATTTTTTTCAAATAATTTTACTAATATTCACAAAGTTTTAAAATACTTCAAGCATACCAGCATGCCCTTAAAATTTATAGATATTATTGACACCTAAAAACTTGAGCTTTATTTAATTGTAGATATTGAACCACTCAAAAACATGGTCGTAAAAATTTAAAAAAAAAAAAGAAAAAAAAAGAAAAATCTAAAAGTAAAAAAAAAGTGTGGTGTGTGAAGATGATGAATATAAAAACTCAAAAATTAATATCCAAAAGTAAATATACTAATTTTGTCTTTCATTAAACATGTATCCTAGTAAGTTCAGGTAAAATGCTGTGTAATTGTAATAACAACTCAATTACAAGCATGTAGACAGACGTACGTAAATGGAGAAAGAAGGAAAATGGAACTCACTAGCTTTATTGATCAAATATTCCACGTTGATCGGACCTGCACATGCCTGCTGATGGAAAAAGCCTAAATATATAAAGATGCAGCTGCCTTCTTCCGCCCCCATGTCATTAAACGGAACGCGGGCTCAGATGACTCTGCTCGGCCTCGTCAGCTGTGTGACATGTCCCCGTCGTCAGATTCAAGATGCAAATTCTAAAGCGTAAAGAAAAATATAATAAAATATTTTCTTCTTTTAATTTTATTCACTATAATAATAAATAAAATATGGAGGAAGGAGACAAAGCATTGTACAGGAAAGATCTTGTTTCTAAAAATTAAATGTTATAAATATATGTAAATTAATATGTTATAAAAAAAAATCCTGATTTTGGTAGGGCTGAGACATGACATGAGAGAGGGGAAAAGAGCAAATTAAAAGATAGAATGACTGGTGTTTTTTTTTTTCTTTTTTTTTTTTAAAAGAAATCGACTTCATTCATTTATGAAAATGAAGTTACACTTGTGACTTGATACATACAAGAAAGATTCCAAATTACAAGCCAACTATTCATGGTTGGAGCTCTACCAGTATACAAATTCTTTTGTGATTGGCATGATCTTAACTTCTATAACTCTCTACAGACAACCGTCTGAGAGGCCACACTTTGTCTAAAGCAAAAATTTCAAACCCCGCTTTCAGAGAAGGAGAGGGCTTTCACTCTATGGACAAAATGTCCAAGAGACTATTTCTTTTTTATTTTTACCTAAATAAAAGGAAATAACAATATTAAACATAAAATAGGTGTGAAAATGACAGATTACAACTGTAAATTTGAATTTTCAGCTTAAAGGAAAACAAAATACAAGAAACAAAGAGACTGTGGTGGCGCATGAGGGACATGCGTTATGCTAGGAGTTTGACGGCCAGTCGAGTCTGCAAAAATCAAGGTCCCTAGTCCTATGAATGTCGCGCGTGGTGGTAGTAAAAGTTTTTGGTGCGGTGGCGCGTTGATTTCACACGCTGCTATGACCCGCGGGTGTGACTCACACCCTACTCCATTCGACGAAAGTCTTCAGCCATTCGAATGATCGGAAGCCTGGGAATCTTGTGGAGGGGAGCGTGGTGGTCGTTGGGTTTCAGAAAACAGCCGATTGGCATTTTGCCATACTTTGGATGAAAAAACAAACAAAAACTAGAAAATAAAGGACTACACTGTCTCTGGTCTAACCAGATGGGAGGAGGGAGGGAGGAGCCGAAGCTCCACCGCCCCTTGGGTTGGGTTTCTATTAGGGCAGCTCTTAGAGAGAAAAGGGAGAGAGAGCAAGCTAGGAATGAGGCAATCTTCCTTGTTTGAGTACTAAAAAATCTCCAACTTGGATGCATGTGTACTCAAACTCATCAAGTGCCAATAGTAATTATAACCTAAGGGATAATTAAAACTTAGGCATCAGGTAATAAAAGTTCATCCCAACACTTAACATGGCTTCAAGACTTTAATTCTCACTAAACCATTTATTAATCATATGCATGATGTTTCTAACTTTCCTTACCCAAAGATGTTTCCAAACTTAGTTAAATTATGCATTTTCATTCTTATCCCAATCACAATGATTTTATAAATGCACATTATTCAAGTCTAGGTAAATTAATCAAAACTTCTATAAGTTAAGCATAAACTAATCAAAACCGATGCATGTTAGATGATCAACACAAGATAGAATTAAATCCTATTATGGCATGCTTCCAACTTCGAAATTAGCTCTTCAAAATTCATTCTAAGACATTAGTCAATCATATCAAGTCATGCCATGGGGAAAATTTTGACCTAAAGTAATTCATTCCATCAAAACATCAAATCTGATCGGTTTGACATTAACATGCTAAACCTTAATTAAAATTAATCAAAACCTCGTTCCCATGCCATCAATTAAATCCTAACATGTCATTCTAACACTTAACGAAAGATAGGGCAAGATTACTTACATAAATCATAGCCCTTAAAAACTTCACTCATGAACACTCAAGAACTGCCAAGAACTTCACTCAATTTCACTCTATTGCTCACTAAATGGGAACAATGCTCTCAAGACTCGAGAGAAGGCTTTAAGGAGAGGTGTGGAAAAATAAGAAAGTGAGTAAGGTATTTATAGGCTTCAAGAGAGGAGGGAGACGTTGGTATTGGATGAAGATGAGGCTTTGGATTGGTGGAGGTGGCAAGTGGAGTGATGAGTGAAGTTTTCAGTTTTCTGTCATGATTTCTTCATACAATGTCCATCAATTGTTACAACGATCGGAGGAGACACAGCATTGTAAATTATAAAGAGTAAACAAAAATAAAATAAAATAATTTGTTTCTTAATTTTATTCACTATAATAATAAATAAAATATGAAGGAAGGAGACAAAGCATTGTATAGGAAAGATCTTGTTTCCAAAAATTAAATGTTATAGATATATGTAAATTAATATGTTATAAAAAAAACTTAATTTTGGTAGGGATGAGACAGACATGAGAGAGAGGAAATTAACAAAAGACATAAGACTGGTGTTGTAGCATGTTACTACGTACGATCGAAGTGAAAACCGAATAATGTTTTTGGCAGCAACTAGAAAAGGGTAATTAGCAATTAATACAATTTTTAAAAAAGGTAATTATTATCCATACACAAAAATCAACTTAATTTTTACAAACGTTAAAACAAAACATAAAAATAATATTTTTCAAACTATTCAAATTATAATTTTTAATTTTATAATATTTTTATTCTTTTTTTTTTCTCATTTTCTAAATTCAATAAAATATTTAACTCAAACTATTTATTATTATTAATAGAATCCAATTAACTAACTAAAACCCAAATCCAATTATCACTACAACAGAAAGGGTCTTTTGGGACAAAAATTTTCGTCCCAAAAGACCCCAATTTCGTCCCAAAAAAAGTTTTGGGACGAAAAAAATTCGTCCCAAAGTCGTTCCAATATCACTGTGCCAAAAGGTATTTTGGGACGAAAATTACCATTTCGTCCCAAAAAATTTCTTTTGGGACGAAATTGAAGGAAACCGTTCGAACACGTTCGAACGAAATTTTTTTTTGTCACGGTTTAAATTCGTCCCAGAAAATAGTTCGAACGGAAAAAATTTTAAGTTCGAACAGTAGTGACATGTTTGAACGATTTCGAAATATGTTCGAACACACATGAATTCGTTCGAACGTTATGAATTGTCTTTGTGTTCGAACGTTAAATGGTCAGGTCGAACGGTATATGGGTTCGAACGGTATAGGCTATTTTCGAACAAGACTGAAATTAGTTACGTTCGAACGTTGTGTGATCGTTCGAACTCTACGAACATAAATTTCGTTCGAACAATACGTTTACGTTCGAACGCTATTGTCGTTACATAGAGTTCGAACGTTTTACGTTCGTTCAAACGATATCTCTTTAGTTTAAATCAATAATAGAAAACCAAATAGACATTCATACTATTTGAAAAAATACATTAGAAACTATTTAACACTCACAAAAGTGTTAAAATAAGCGCAAACTAAATAAATAACAGTCGAGACGAGTATTGTTCGTACATAAATAGATAATCTCAAAATCCATCAGTTGCTTGGAGGCCCGTACTGTTGCATAAGCTGCTGCATTTGGAGTTGCATCTGTCTTCTGAACTCTTCTTGTTGTTCTTCATGTTGTTTGAGGCGCATCTCCATATCTGCTTGTTTTGCCAATTGAGCCTCTAACTCATGCTGTCTTGCAGTCAATTCTTCGATTCTGGAATTCGCATTCTCTAGCGCTATAGAAGTCATAGATGCATTCCCAGAAGAAGAGGAAGAGGGACCAGGCTTTACACAACGACCCAAACCCTTCAAATATCCTGAACGTTGACCCAGGACTTGTGTAAAAATGTCAATATCACTTGTTGAGGAATTTTGATCTGACGCAGATTCAGCACGTAGGGCAACCATTTTATCCTAGCCATATATAAGATAAAGAATTAATATCGTCATAAATATTCTAATATATTTATTTAAAACAGGTTATAAAACTTACATAATTTTCACGGGCATCAGGATGAGTCCACTCTCCATTACGATCAGTGTGCGATGCAGCATATAATTTTGTCAAATCATAATTAGTATCTGAATCTTGCTACAATAAATGTGTTAAGATATAAAGTCATTATGATTCATCCAAATAATTAACTATATCCAATAAAAAAAATAGCAATACCAATTTCTTAGAAAGGCGATGGAAAGATCTTGAGCCTGCATGATGATTAATCTTCAATTTTGATCTATTTGTTTTGTTTATATAACTTCGCTCCTGCAAAAAAATTGAAAATATTATGAAGCGAAATGATAGATAGGACAAGTAAAATAATTAAATTTCATTATACCTGATATGATGGTTCGTCAAACATGTCACAAAGTTTTTCCCACTCAGAAGGTCGGACATCCTGGAAAGGATGTTGGCGTGCATCTTCCTTCTTCTCAAACTTATTATAATGCTCATGACACCTCGCCTTATATTTGCGAAATGCATTACCCATAAGCTCTTCCATAGTCTTACGCTCCTCTCTCCGACCAAAATTTAATTCGAAATCATCCTTAAAAAAATAGTCACAAACACATTATCATTTATAATATTCTAAATTTAAGTAAAATATAGAAATTTATTATACTAAATCAATGTTTTAAACACTACCAAACAACGCTTCTTGATAAGCTCTTTAACATCTTGGGGGACTTTCTTCCATGAAGTCGTTGCCAAAGGTGCGTAAGTTCGTGTAAGAGCACCCACATGTGATGCAAGCCAAGCTGCTGGTTGTCCTTCGCCCCCAGTATGTTCGTCAGGAATGTTAACCTTGATCTTACCCACCTTCCGATATTTTTCCAACGTCACCCCTCTAGTGGTGCCTCGACCTTGACGAGATTGTACTGTAGATTCTATAAAATATAACATTGTAATCATTTTCATTTATATCTCCATTATAGGACCTTAATTAATAACTTTTATGAGTATTAGATTTTTACCTTGTTCTGTAGAATCAATCTCTAATGGTGAGTCTGAAGGAGAGCTTGGAACAGGTGGAGATGGGTTGCGAACTTCCTTCCTCTTTGGCGGCATAATTTCAAACTACTGATACATTCAATAAGTAAAATATTTGTCATCAAGTGTAATGTTAACACATAATTGGTCAATCAGAATCTGTATCAGTTTCATTTGACAATTCGCTCTCATCATCTGTAGATACTTCAGATGATTCAACATTTTCCTCAACTGTCGCATCAACAATTTCAGCCTCAATATCTTCTCTATTTAATGGAATCATCTCGTACTGGCTCAAATCCACAAACAAATTTAAGGCGGGTTGACTCTCTTGGTATGCTTCTTGAGTAGAAGAGTCATCTTCTTCTTTATCTTGTCCTTCCGCCTGAGGGATAACATCATATATATTTCTTGGAGAATATTTTTGAACTACTCGCTATTGATTTCCTAACTTCGGGTCATCTAAGTAGAATACTTGAGATGCTTGAGAAGCCAAAATAAAAGGATCATCTTCATACCATTTTTTTGATGTATTAACACTCAAAAAATATTCATCATCACGGACTCCAGTACGAGGATTGCTTAAATCCCACCAATCACACTTAAACAGATACACCGCAAGCTCTCCCAAATATTTCATTTCAATTATATCGACAATAACTCCATAGAAATCAATATTTTCTCCATCATGACTTCCTTCGACTAGAACACCACTATTTTGGGTTTTCCTATAACAATCTCGATCCAGTGTGTGATACCTACTTCCCCGAGAAATACATGCAGAATATCGAGCAGTGCGTCTCGATGGGCCACGCGCCAATGCATACAGTTCATCAGATATATCATTTGGATTATTCGCATGCAATTGTACAACCTACATATTAAGTAAAGCATATACTATATCAAAGTTGAAATTAATATTTTTTAATTTGTTATTGAGTAACGCATATGTAATTTCATTACCCGTTCTTCAAACCATCTCGGGAACTCCTCTTCATGTTTCTGGTTTATATCATTTACTCCTAGTTCCTTGAGCACGTTAATATGATCACTGAAATTGATGATTACCACAAATATTTTATATTTTGTATTTTTTTAAAAGTAATAAGGCAATTTTAATTAAGAAAAAGTTATAACTTACTTCAAGTAGTTCTCTATCTCAGGGCAATTGTTCAGCACGTACCACTGAGCTTTCTCGAACTCTCTTCCACACAAGTCATAACCACGCACTGCACCAATTGAACGAACTTGTTGGGAAAACACAGAAAATATATTCCGTTGTTTTGCTCGGTCAACGTCAAAGTTTCTTTCTGGCCGATCAAACCGAGTGTCAACTCCGTGGAAATATTTGGAACAGAAGGTATGCCACTCATCGTCAATATATGCTTCTGCAATTGATCCTTCTGGACGGGCCTTGTTACCCACTGTACGTTTCAACTTTCCAAGAAATCGTTCAATGGGATACATCCATCTATATTGAACTGGTCCTGCAAGTCGAGCCTCACGTGGCAAATGAACGGCTAGGTGAACCATGACATCGAAGAATGACGGTGGATAAATACTTTCTAGCTTACACAATATTATGACAATTTCTCGTTCCATTCAATCCAAAGCTTCTACATTCAACGTCCTAGCACATAAGTCTTTAAAAAATGCACCCAACTCAGTCAAAGCCACGCGCACATCTCTGGTCAAGTACCCACGGATACCAATAGGCAAGATACGCTGTAAGAAAACATGACAATCATGACTTTTTAATCCAGTTATTTTCCAATCATTTGTTCTCACACACCTTGTTAGATTCGAGGCATAACTGTCCGGTAATTTGATCTTCATTAGCCACTCACAAAATGTAACCCTTTCATTCCTTGACAATGTATACCACCCAATCGGCATGTAGACAGACGAACCATTTTCTTGCAACTGCATTTCCCGTCTTATTCCCAACCGCTTCAAATCCTTCCTTGAGTTTATTGTATCCTTTGTTTTTCCTTCAATTGACATCAATGTTCCCAGTACGGATTCGCAAATATTTTTTTCAATATGCATGACATCAAGGCTATGTCGTAATTTTAACTTCGACCAGTACGGGAGTTCGAAAAATATACTCTTCTTTGTCCAATTCAACTCATTCGTAGCTCGTTTTCTCTTTCGTTGTTTTTTACCAAATTCATTACAACCAACATCTATAAATTGTGCAAGTACATCTTCGCCAGACAAATATGGTGGAGGTTGGCCCCATTCAACAGTTCCATCAAACATTCTAGAATTTCCACGCCATCTATGGTCACCAGGTAAAAATCGACGATGACCCATAAAACATAATTTCCTCCCGTACGTAAGCCATTCAGATTTTGTATATTTGTTACAAGTTGGACATGCCATTTTCCCCTTAGTACTCCAACCTGACAAATTCCCATAAGCTGGAAAATCATTTATTGTCCACAACACCGCAGCATGCATCTTGAACGACTTGCCTGTTGACGAATCAAATGTGACAACCCCATTCTCCCACAAATCTTTCAATTCTGCAATCAATGGCTGTAAGTGTATGTCTATATCATTTCCCGGTGACCTCGGACCTGGGATGAGCAAACTCATCATGAAATATAGATCTTTCATACACTTCCACGGTGGTAAATTATATGGCATAAGTACAACTGGCCAAGTACTATGACTAGTACTCATGTTCCCAAAAGGATTAAATCCATCTGTTGCCAACCCAAGTCTTACATTACGCGGTTCTTCAGCAAACCATGGGTGTTCCTGATCAAATTCCTTCCACACCTGGGAGTCAGCAGGATGTGACAAAATATTATCGTTCCTTACTCTATCTGATGAGTGCCATGTCATATCTACAGCCGTTGCGCGTGACATAAATAATCGTTGTAATCTAGGTATCAATGGAAAGTGGCGTACGACCTTTTGCGGAACATTTGCCTTGTCCGATGTCCATCTTGACTCGTGGCATATAGGACACTCGTTCAACTGCTCATTCTCTCGCCAAAATAATATGCAGTCATTCTTACATGCATGTATTACGTTGTAATCAAATCCGAGTCCTCGTTTCAACTTTTTTGCTTCATAGAAGTTACGAGGTAAAGTATTGTCTGTCGGCAGTGCCTCTTTAAACAGCTCAAGTAACATATTGACTGCCTTAATAGATAATCGACATATTGATTTTATGTGAAGCAATCTTACGGTAAACGACAACTTACTATGTCTTCTGCATCCTGGATATAGCTCACGCTGTGAATCATTCCACAGGCGTGCAAAAGTGTTATGGCTCCCATCACTTGAGCTTGATGTGTCCGTGTCACCTTGATCCATAAACATTCCCGCACCGATGTCACCTAACATTTCCTCCATATCCTCATCGTAATCATCTCCAACAATCTCTGGTTGTACATCTTCATCGATCTCTTCTTCTTCATGTGGAGCCTCAAATGAAGTTGGATATGATTCACCGTGTAAGACCCAATCAGTATAACCCTTATCAATACCTTTGACAAACAGATGCTCTCTCACCAAGTCTATCTTATGAGAACGCAAATTCCTGCATTCTCTGCATGGGCATCTGATACGCCCATCACTATCACATGTACCCAATGCAAACTCTAAGAATTTCTTAACACCTTCAGCATATACATTGTAATTCTGACCCAATCGATCGCTAACTCTCATCCAACTCTTATCCATGCCAACTATATTCATTACAAACAATATTGTAATGCATTAGCAAACAACCATGTATCATGTACCAATTAATGAGTATGCCACCTTTCACCGGGTAGTTGGTCCTATCCCGTTCGGGATTGTAAGATCATAGTCGCCAACCTATGAGCAAATATCTGTTACGTCCAACAAAATTTCGGCAGCATCTCCCCATAGTTCTCCAAATATGCTCGTCTGGTTGTGTGCACTGACGATTAACACGTCGTTGCACCATCACCGAAACTGCATATCCAGAGAACAATGGATGAATCTACCAAAATCATAATGTTGGACGACAACAGATATAGTTCTATAGTTTGCGAGAATGATCTTACAATCCCAAACTGTCCACTCTGGACAATTCAAGAGTTATCAATCAAGCATTCATCCGGATTGATAACTCTCGAACGGGTCTAAGGTTTATTTTGATGAATAAACAATACAAAATATGCTTGAATATGTGAAACAATAACAACATATTATTTATACAACAATACAACAAAAACATAATTAGTAGGTATTATTTCAAGATTTATTCCAGAATTTAATTTAAATATTAGTTTTACCTGTTTATAATTAAGTATTTTAATTTAAAGATTTAGTAGTATTTTAATTTGAATATTAATTTTATTAATTTATAATTAAGTATTTAAGTATTATTAAATCTTAACTATTTATATTTTAATTTATAGATTTAGTAGTATTTTAATTTGAATATTAATTTTATTAATTTATAATTAAGTATTTAAGTATTATTAAATCTTAACTATTTATATTTTAATTTACAGATTTAGTAGTATTTTAATTTGAATATTAATTTTATTAATTTATAATTAAGTATTTAAGTATTATTAAATCTTAACTATTTATATTTTAATTTAAAGATTTAGTAGTATTTTAATTTGAATATTAATTTTATTAATTTATAATTAAGTATTTAAGTATTATTAAATCTTAACTATTTATATTTTAATTTAAAGATTTAGTAATATTTTAATTTGAAAATTAATTTTATTAATTTATAATTAACAATATTAAATGGTAATTGGTCCTAATTATTTGTGATTTAGTAGTACATATAATTTATATATATTCCAAACTATTTGTATTTTGTATACGGTATTGATGTAATGTCATTACCCGTTCGAACGATGAGAACCTATGTTCGAACAAAATGAATACATTCGAACGGTAATCCTAACCCGTTCGAACGTATTCATTCCAGATTCCAGTCGTCTTCAACAACGCCGAAAATTCCATTAATTACAAACTCTAACAAACACAAACAACAATCTCAAAGCATACAACTTTCTAACATTGCAAAATATTAAGTTCAAACCATACATTTCTATTTTAAAATAAATACCTGAATTTTTGAAGATGAAAATGAAATAATCCGAGAATAATCCAAGAATAATCCGAAAATAATCACAAACTATCCTAAAAGTATTAATCCGAGAATAATGGAGAGAGATGAACAATTTTTTTGAGCTTAAAGACTAGTTTGAGAAAAAATACCTCTGATATGCGAAGGGGTAATCTTCAGGCGACCACAGCGACAGCGTGCGCAGGAGGAGAGAAACAGAATTGTGAGGTTCTGTCGTGTTTTTGAAGAACAATCATGTTCGAACGGTTATTTACTAACCGTTCGAACGTGAAAATATTAAGCGGGAGATAATTCCCTCCTAATTTTCACGTTCGAACGTATAAAAAGTATGTTCGAACGTTATTGATTTATTTCCGCTCAAAAATTAAACGTTCGAACTTTAATTTCTAACTGTTCAAACGGTATTGTAAATGTTTATTTATAATTTTTTTAATTATAAATAGTTTAATTGGCGGGATATTTTCCAACCACTACAATAATCCGTTCGAACTATAACAAATTACGTTCGAACGGTAATCCAGCTGTCTTTAATTGGCGGGATGTTTTCCCGCCATTTGCCTTTTCCGTTCGAATGTTTTTTTTACATTCAAACGTTAACATATGTGTTCGAACGGTGTACGAGTACCGTTCGAACACATATCCTTTATGTTTAAATATAACTTTTTTCATCATTAAATGAAAAGTACTATAACATCATATGTATTAGTTATATATACTATCATATATAATGTAATATATACTAAATATATAGTATATATAGTAATATATATTATCATATATATATATATAGTGACCTATACTATCATATATATTATTAAGATCATATGTATTAGTAATATATACTCACATATAATATATATCACTAAGGTCACATAATAAAGTGTAGAGAAATTTATAAGATGATAGTATATTAGTAAGCTATACTCATATATAACTTTAGTAGGTAAAGTATAATGGAATATATAATATGACATATATTAGTTAAGTATAAACTCATACCATAGAGTACTACATGCTATTATATGGTACTATATATATATTAATATATCATAAATAACACTTTGATAGTAAAGTATTATGATATATTACTATTATACTATAAAAAAATATTTTATAAGTTATTATACTTTCATTTAAAGTATTCTACTATTATAATATATATTATAATATTACATATATATTACAGTATATATAATCTACTATAATAGTATATATATTATACTAATTTATAGGAATATAAATATAGTATATATTTAATATATTTTTTAATAAACTTCCAAAGCTTCCGTTCGAACTTGAAATAATAACGGTCGAACGGTTTTATATTACCGTTCGAACATTAACTATTACCGTTCGAATGGTTATGCACGTATAAGTTATCGCGGGCAGCGATTTATCTCACGCCGCCGTCCCCACCGTTTGAAAAAGCGAGAAAACGTTTGAACGCACTACATTCACCGCCGTCTGCCGTCGTGATCACCACATACGTCAAACACTTTTCCTCCCAAGTAAAGGTATGTATTTTCAAACTCATTTTACCGTTTATTTTATAATTTTATGGTTTTATTTGTTTTTTTTTTTAAAATTACATTTTTTCATCAATAATTACCGTAGAACATCATAAATCTATCGTAGGATGTTTAGAAATGAAGAGTACTTTGTTTTTAGTCGAAGAAACCACGGAATCGATTAATTTTTGAGTATTTTCATGGCCGCTGAGTTGACTCAGCCATGGCCGAGTTAGATCTGTTTTACGTTCGAACGGTATTAACCAGTCCGTTCGAACGGGTGAACCTGTACGTTCGAACTTGATAGACACGTTCGAACGTTATTAATTGTCCGTTCGACCATATATTTATACGTTCGAACGCTAATTATTAAATTCAATCCATTAACATTTTATTAGTTTATTAAATTGTTTTCATCGTTTAATTGATTATATGTTCTATCAATTAATTTATTAAATTGCTATTAGTATATAATTTTGTAAATCTTTTAGTCGTAATTAGATTTTATCACTAATCTTGAATGTATATTTTATTTTTAAAATTTCAGGATCATAATAATGTCTTTCGGGGCCGTAAACGTGGTAGATCAGGAGAACCTTCCATCCAAACAGTTCGAGAGCGAACCGTTTTACTTGAGCGACAGGTAAAACTGTCTGATTTTGTCGCTCTTATATGGAAGGGTCATTCCCTCCCATCAGTATTCAATGATCGTGGTTGGGCACCAATCTTAGATCAGCGAGAAGAAGGAATGGAGCTCGTTTCCTTCATTGAGATCGTTACTGAGCTCTATAAAGAGCTCGGTGCTGCTAGCCCAGACGATGGAGGGGCATATAGGATCTGTGTCCGAGGAGCTCATGTTATATTTTCAGCAGACGAACTTGCTGCATATCTGGGTATTCCTAGGCTTCTTGATGCCTATCCAAACCTGCCGCCTAGAGAGTCTGGTCCTTCAGGTGATGCAGCTATGTCTCAGGACGAGGGACCAGATTACACAGATGAGATCGATACACTTGCTGATCACGAGGTCAGAGACTTGATTGTTGGTCCAGATGGTCCAGTGTACGATGGCTCCAAGAGTATTAGGCAGGCAGATTTATCTTCTTTCTTCAAGATTATGAATTTGATCATTGCCAACAATATTGACCCACGGCAACACAAGACCGAGGTCGGCATGGATCGAGCGAGATTTATGATACGGGTCGCTCGTGGCATCCCGATCGACCTCGTTGGTTATATATTTGAGAGGATCCGATCAGAGGCACGGTTCATTACGACAGATATACTGCCGTTTGGGATCCTCATCACTCGATTTTTGCTACATGCCGGGGTTGTGTCCGAATCTGCCGAGCGTTCCCGATTTCCGATGGCACCGATCAACAGCACCACCCTATCACGGAGCACGGGACACTCTAGATTTCGTTTTCGTGGGGCTGTTCCTGACAGGGCTGAGATTCAGAGAGATGCGCAGCCGGGAGATACTGGAGTATCGACTGGTGAGACATCTACACAGGCTGAGACATCACGCACATATATTCGCGAGGAGATGGCCGACATATTGCGTGCTGAGATCGGTGTACACACATCAGCAGTGATTGATGCAGTGCATACTGCCATGTCTGAGTTGCGTACAGAGATTATGGCTACCGTCGCTGGGTTACGTACAGAGGTTAATGAGTTACGTACAACGATTAATGCCAATAATGCAACTCAGGTCACAGTTAGTACTCGACTGACACAGGTAGAGACACAATTAGCTGCAGTCGAGGATGTGTGTAGAGACCTCGCATCACAATAGTTTTTATCTTTTATTTATATTTTCTTTTGTTGTAATTATGAACAATATATATGGCATTTTGATAATTTGCTTTATTTGGTTGATTAATATATATGTGGTTGATAATATTTATTTAACTAAAAATCTTATTTAACGTAAAAGAAATCATTAAAATATTTTAAAATTAATTACATAAAATTAATTAATGAATTTGTATATATGATAGATATTTTTTATATTTTGAGTTTCGTATCGAGATTAATATTATACATTCGTATGTATAAATGTGGTGCTTGAATATGTTGTAACTAAATATATTCCGTTCGAACGGTTTAGAAACCTTCCTGTCAGGATTTGCCACCAAATATTTTCCGTTCGAACACAAAAAATTCTCGTTCGAACGTTTTTGAACTTTCCCCGCCATAATAAAGTAATTCTCCGCCAAATTTTACTGTTCGAACGTATTTTTTCACGTTCGAACGGGAGAAATTTTTTTAGACGATTTAATTCGTCGCAGAAAATACTGTTCGAACGGTTATTTTGACGTTCGAACGATTTTCTAAATTCATCAACTTTTTGGGACGAAATTTAAATTTCGTCCCAAAAAATGACTTTTAGGGATGAAAAAAATTTCGTCCCTAAATAATTTCGTCTCAAAATCTCAAATTTGTTGTAGTGTATGAGATACTCAAGTGTCTAAACCAACCCTAAGAGCTAAAGTCCCTCTTGCATGGGCACATATGAGAGTAGCCATAGCCATGGATTTCATAACAGGAGATATACTGTTATTTTTCTAGCAGAGGAAACTGAATTCTTTAAAGAGTTAGTTACATAATTCATATTAAAGAGTTTATTTAATTTTAATTTTACTAGTTTAATTAATTTTTATATTAATTAATTTTTCTAAAATAAAAAATAAAAAAAAAATTCATAAATCGAATATTCAAACCAATTGGACCGATAGTTAACGGTCTGATCTATAGGGATAATCGGTCAGGTATCCGGCAAAAAGGGTGGACCAAAATTTTCGTTAAAATGCAAACTTTTTAACTGTTAATATGAATAGAGAGAGCGAGCCACATATTCGTTAAAAAATAGCACGTATTGAATCCCAGTGGCGGAACCATATTAAAGTTTTTGTAAAAGACTAGGTTTTCCTCCATTAAAAAAAAAAAAAAGGTTTCCTCTATAATTTTCGGGGTTTACTCAGCTAAAAGGAGACTCTAATCTTGCTATATGTTGGAATCAGGCCGGTTATATAGATTATGGTATTCTTTGCGAAGTTAAAATATTGTTTACTATCACTTATAAAGAAATGAATAAGTCTAAAGAAAAAGGATGGTTGTAACTACTGAAACGGTAATACCAAAAATAACTATATATTGAAATTGTAAAATCCATGATGTACCGTTTGATCTTAGAACTTTTCAGAAGATTTCTACGGTGGAGTTCCATCTCAAATAATACGGTTTTAGCATAAAAAAGAAAGCAAAAGGGAAGAAAGATAAAAATGACCTCACAGTTTCAATATGCTTTTCTTTTCTTTTCAATGTGCGAGAATGGAGTACTTGCTCAATGATTCGTTGTAGGTACGTACTACTGCTCGCTGCAGATTGCTTCTTTTGTTTTACTGGAACAAAAATAAAACACTTAGAGATGGATTCTTTATATTTCTATCTACAATATCTGATTAAAACTTACTTTATTTAATCTAACTAATAATAATTTCTATAATGCATTATACTTCAATTTATCTATTTATTTCTCTTTATTACTTAAAATATTATTATTTTTATTCTATATCTATTCTCTTTTAAATATTTCTTCTAAATACTAATAAATTTGTAATATGCACAGATTTTTCAGTATTTACAATATCTCACCAAAATTAATGGTTAATTTACGTTTTGATTTTCAGTTTTTGCAAAATTAATATATGAATTTCAAGAAATTTACAATTCATGAATATCTCTATTATTTTTACAATTAGAATTTTAATAGTGTCATTGACACATACGTGATATGGAATAACAAAATACTACTTGATGATAGAATTCAATAGAGGGGAATGCCTTTAGCATCGAAATGTGTATGTTGCTCTCATGATTCTAGACAGTCCGCATCTCATCATGTTTTCTCGAGCTATATATGCTCTAGTTGGTGTTGTATGGCAATACACTTCCTAGATGTTGGAGAGATAGTTTGAGGATGTAATGGTGATTGTTAAATATACTATTATTCACGTAATTATAAAATGACCAAAGGAACTGAGCTCTCTCCTTAAGCTTCAGGACCAAAATCTCTATTTTATCTGTTCTTGATCATATAGCACATGACCAGACTGTTAAAGTAAGAAACTTAAAAATTATAAGCATAGATAGTACTTCCAAAGGCAACCTCAGTTTAGCTGGCTGTAAGACGGTTTTAAGATGCTTTTCTGACTCTTTTATGCTTGGTCTCTCCTGTTTCTTGGGCAATGGTACAAAACACATTTGTAGAATTTTCAACTTTGAAAACTGGCTTCACTTTATCATACCAGCTCAGTGCATTAGACCTTATTATTGAATCGAACTCTCTCCTTATAGTGAATTATTGTTTAAATAATGCCACTCAATCACCTTATAAATATTGTGAGATTTGAGATGACATCATGCATTTTCATGCTTCCTTAATTCCATGAAGCATAGTCCATGTTTATAGGGAAGGAAATGCTTAGCCACATATGTGCTCTTGTTTTCACTCTCCCTCTCAACTACCTTATAAGTGCAGTTTGGATATTTTTACACTGAAAAAAATCTAAATGTAAGCGATTCTGCACACTAATACGTACACTCATTAAATATGATTGGTTAGAAAGTAGATTTTATTGAAAACAGTGCTAATATGAATTTAGAATATGAAGGCAACAACATTAATACGCAGATTGGTACGCAAACTTGTTTGTACATAACAAAACTCTTTTACACTGGACCAAGCTGGAATCCCTTACTTGCAATAGTAGTCCCTGACCTTTGTTTTAACACGTAGCCTTGTAGATAGTTTAGTATTAAAAAAATAAGGATGTACTAATTATTTAAACTGTAAAATCCATATATCCTTTGATGTTAGAACTTTTCAGAAGACAGCTTCTACGGTGGGAACTTTTTAACACGTAGCCTTGTAGATAGTTTAGTATTAAAAAAATAAGGATGTACTAATTATTTAAACTGTAAAATCCATATATCCTTTGATGTTAGAACTTTTCAGAAGACAGCTTCTACGGTGGAGTTCCCAAATAGTACAGCTTTAGCATAAAAGGAAAGCAAAACAGAAGAATGGTAAAAATGGCCTTACTATTTTAGTATGTTTTTCTTTTCAATATGCGATAATGGACTTGCTTTATCATTCGCCGTAGATTACTCCCTGTGCGCAAATAAATAAATAAACAAAAATGAAAATAAAAGCATTCTAGAAGTAGATGAGAGTTACCAAACACATAAAAGTTTCTATAAAGTACTATACATCAATTTATGATCTGCTTTCTCTCTAGATTACTTGAATGTTTTTTTATTCTATATTTATTCTTTTTCATATATGTCTTCTAAATACTAATAAACTTGTAATATATATGCACAAATCTTTTAGTTTTTACAATATCTCACCATATCGTATTGTGATTGAAATTTATTTATTTACACCCAAAACAACAAAAATAATCCAAACAATAACTAGAAATAAAATCAAAAGATAAAAGAAGAAATGAGCTTTATAATATAATTTATGGTTCATTGCAAAATTAGTACATGAGTTTTAACCTTTTTGTAATTTGAGATCTCAGTTTTCAACTTTTACAAAATTGAGATATGAACTTCAAAAAGTTTACAATTCAATACCTCCGTTTATTATACCATTAGAACATTAATGATGCAAGTGACACGTGATATTTATACTCTATGTTAGTCTCTAATTGGCTAATGTGTTGTCAATATCCACGTGAACCAATCAGAAACTGACACGTGGTCAGCTATTAATTTATAATTAATGAAAAATTGATTTAGTTACTTATTTAAAAGTCTTTTAAAATTCATATATTATTTTTGCATAAATTAAAAACTGAGATCTGAAATTACAAAAACAATTCAGATTTTAATTTCACAATTAGCCCTAGACATGTCATATTTGATAGAAACACATGTCATCTCCCGTCATCGCCTTGTCTATACCACTAGGTCACATCTCAGTTTTTTTATTTTTTTAAAAAACAAAAAAAGTAAAAAACGTGAAAATAAAACTCTAAAAAAGTGAAAATAAAAGGTGAAACATTAAATAGGAAGGAAAAGAAACTTCGTTTTTTTTTTAGAAAAATAAAAGAAAAATCTTAATTTGAACCATTTAGATCTAATTTTAAATTGAATCTAAAATCTAAATATTCAACTTTAAAATTATTAAATTTATTTCAATTCAAATGATATTCCAAACATCCAGTATTTTTCTTTCACTAAATGCTCAACAGTGGAATTTATAGATCCATATTAAACCACTAAACAACTTGGCCGTAAAGTTAATTTTGTGTTTAATACATAGACAGAGACGTACGTAGATGGAGAAAGAAGGAAATGGAACTTGCTAATTTATTGCTCAACCTGCAGATGATCGTCTTTCTGCTGAACGGAAAAAGTCTGAAGGACAGGTCACAGACTCTAAAGATGCAGCCAAGGGAACGTTGAGTCATTGACTTAGCCATAGACTCTGGTATGCCTAGACAGCTGTGTGACATATCCCCGAGGACAGATCAAAGATGTTAGGTACAAACAAATATAAAATAATATATTTTCTTTTTAAATTTGGTGTACCATTTTCTTTCACTTTCGTATATATAAATTCAAAAATAATATTTTATTAGAAAATGTGTGTGAATCGAAAAAGCCTAAAGGATAGATTATAAAGATGTATCCTTCTGATGCGCCGCACATAGCGGACGTTGTATTGGACGTAGATTCTGCCAGGCAAAGCCAGCTGCGTCATGACGCTGTGACATCTCCCTGAGGACAGATCTAAAATGGAAAGTTAAAACGATTTAGTATTAAAAACAATAAGTTATTGAAATTGTAAAATCCATATACCGTTTGATGTTAGAACATTTTAGAAAGACAGCTTCTACTGTGAACATGGCCTTACTATTTTAGTATGTTTTTTTTTTTCAATACGTGATAATGTACTTGCTTTATCATCCGCCGTAGATCGCTCCGTACGCATAAATAAATAAATAAACAAAAACAAAAATAAAAATAAAAATACTCTAAATCATGAGAGTTACCAAACACATAAAAATTATTTATTTTAACTAAAAAATTCTATAAAGTAGTATACATCAATTTATGATCTGCTTTATCTCTAGATTAATTACTTGAATATTATTTTTATTCTGTATTTATTTTTTTTCAAATATTTCTTATAAATACTAATAAACTTGTAATATGCACAAATCTTTTAGTTTTTACAATATCTCACCATATAGTATTGTGATTGCAATTTATTTATTTACACCCAAAACAACAAAAATAATCCAAACAATAACTAAAAATAAAATCAAAATATAAAAAAAGAAATGAGCTCTATAATATAATCTATGGTTCATTGCAAAATTAGAACATGAGTTTTAACGTTTTTGTAACTCGAGATCTCAATTTTCAACTTTTACAATATTGATAATATGAACTTCAAGAATTTACAATTCAATACCTCCGTTTATTTTATTGTTAAAACATTAATGATGTGATTGACACATGATATTTAGGAAAAATAATCTGTTCAGAAATAAATTATATAAAATAATTCTAAAAATTAAAAGAAACCAATCAGATAAAACTACATCCGTTTATAGGATTATTTTGTTTAATTTATTTGTGATTCAAGCACTCTTTGATATTTATAAGCCACGTGTTAGTCTCTAATTAGCTAATCAATATTCATGTCAAACTGACACATGGTCTACTATTAATTTATTAATAAAAAATTGATTTAGGTACTTATTTGAAAGTTTTTTAAAATTTATATATCGATTTTGTATAAATTAACAACTGAGATGTCGAATTACAAAAACAATTCAGGTATTAATTTCACAATTATCAGCCATAAATTCTTACGTCATTTTTTATGGAAACACATGTCATATCCCCGTCATTGCCTTGTCTATACGTATAGATGTAGTGACTATTTGAAATTAATGCAGATAATATAATTTTTTAATTATAGAATTTTAACAAATAATTTTATTATTTAAAAAGTTATTTATTATTTAGTAGACATACCTAAAGCATATTTAAAATTATTAAGATAATTCTCAATGTTATCTTCAGGTGATTTTAAAAAATAATAAATTCAATTTGTATTTTTCATAAATATACTATATAAACCACAACTTTATCCCCTTTTTTTGCAGGAGGGGTGGCTCCCGCTTTCAACTTCTCATTAGTCAGGGTGGCTTGGATTTACACCCTTCGGCCTTGGCCATGTAAGGAGCCTTTCCCATTTTGTCACTCCGACTCCGACAGTCATTCTTGGATACACTCCGACTTCGTTGGAGTCAGAAATAAAGTGGAGGTTAGACGGAGTCGGAGTGGGCAGAGGATTTGCACAGCCTTACCTAAAAGAAAGGCCAGGTAGGGCTCGCAAAACATGTATCCAAGGAGGAAAGAGGAATAGTCATATCACCTACACGAACCATAGCCCATGCAATTGGACAAGGGACACACCACGTGGGTGGTCAGAAAGGATAGCAAGAGATGTCCAGAGCCAACCACTCGCCTATCCTTGAAGTCATAGTAGTGGGTGCACCCTCCCCTCGCTTACCATAGAGCAAAGACGTGGGAGGGACGCAAACGCACACACGAAATGGCAGAACGAAGATTGGCATGGCAAGTACTGGTAGCACTTGGGACCATCCCGACATAGGCATATAAACCCGCCCCGAGCTCAGGTAAATGATCTTTGAACACTTCCTGCAATAATTCTCCTCTCTCGAGTCACCAAGACCCATATACTAACTCAGGCATCTGAAGTATCCCTCATCACCACAAGCCCCAACTCTAATGACTCTTGTAGGTCTAGCAAGTAGAGTCGAAGAGCTAACCAAGGTACAAAACAATACATCGATAGTGGCACCATCTGTGGGATCAACAGAATAATGTGTCATTAGTGTCATTTGTATGCCGGTAGCAACGTGTTCACAAACCACAAGCGGACAAGAAGAATCATCAAGAAACATGGAAGCGAGGCTTGTCGAAATGGAGGACATGATAAAGAAGCTGACAACAGAGGTGGGAAGTCTTTGGTAGGAAAATGGAGCCCTGCATAGAGCAAATGGCAAGCTAATGGGAAATATGGACCAACCCAGAACTAGCACGCTGAGTTGCAGAGTGCTGCAGAAGTAGACGCAGTATGGGAAGAGAGAAGACAGATGCATCATGAGCTACAAGACCTCATGGAAAAGTATGCAAAAATGGCCAGGAAGATGGGCACGTCATCCTTGCTCACTAGCACAGACTTGTCGTACAATGCAGAAATCATGGTGGCACCTCTTCCGCCCAAATTTAAGGTCCATCAAATGGAGATGTATGAATAATCTAAGGATACTTTCAAGTACTTGGAAATGTTTAAAGCTCACATGACCCTTCACGGGTTCTCAGGTGACATTGCAAGCTGAGCTATCCCCCTGAGATTGCAAGCTAAGCTTTCCCCTTGACCCTTCAAGGACCGTGCACATAGCTTCATCATCGCAGAAGACACCCTGCGGTCCCTGATGGACCAAAAAAAAACTGAGTTGGAGCAGGCTGATAGGACAACCAACAATGAAGCCGAGTATGAATCGCTGCTGGCCGGATTGGCGATGACCAGGATACTTGGAGTGGTGGAGATAGAAAGCAAGGCGGACTCCTAAGTAGTCGTTAGCCAAGAACGGGGTGAGTTTGCCACAAAAGGTGAAAAGCTGAAGAAATTTGGCCTTCTTTGATTACTAATCATAATAGATAAAGCGTACAGAAAATAGACAAAGCATTGTAGAGGAAAAGCAATTGTTTTGAAGAATAAAATGTTATAGATATATAGATTAATATGTTACAAAAAAAAATCCTAATTTTGGTAAGGATGAGACAGGAGGAAAAGTGTGTTATAATAAAAAAATAACTCATGCTAAAATGGATGGAAGGCTTTGATATTATTTAAATGAATATATGATAAAATTAATTAAGATAACGTGTGTTATAATAATTCAGATGTAATTTCAAAAACTCTCTCTCAACCAAAATCTCCATTGAAAATCTTCGCTAGAAGGAGGAGCTCGACTCCTCCTCCACTGCTACGAAGTAGCCTTCTCCAATCTATTTCTCCAGTTTCCAGTTTTTCTTTTTTATTTTTCTTCCACTTTGGAAATGTCCATTTGTCGCCTTTCAGTCTTTAGACAGCCAACAACATCCCTCACCTCCTGTATTCTCTCTTTTAGTTTTAATGCTAGTTTGTTGAAAACAATTAAGATAACATTTGATGTAACGTAACAAAAACAAAGCAAATCACGTTGAGAATTATATTTGTAATGGATAGAGTTGACAACTGAATAGGGCTGCCATGAAATAGGTTGTAATTTTTGTTGGAAAAGATTGAAACGAAAACAAAATTGGATCTTTGGCCCAAAGGCATGTAATAATGCAGCTTTTCTTAACACAATTTTTGCTTCCTCTAATTTGAATTGATTGGTGTGCATTGCATTAAGAGAAAATGTCACCAGGATACAATGAAGCCCAGCCAAACAATTTTGTTGTTTGATTGTATTCTAAACTTAACAAAATCAAATCAGAATACCAAAGTATTTGCAACTTAAACAAGAACTTAATAACCATTAGCATAAAACAATGGAATAATAAATAAAAGTGAGGGAAAAGGAGAAGCATTTTGGGACTAGCTCCATCACCAAAAGGACCAAAGAAGGAGTGTGTCCTCCCCTGATGCCTCGGTAGAGGAGAGACAACAGGGAGCAAAAGATGGCTGGGCCCGAGCTGGGGATGCGTTCACCTGCAGGGGCACAAAGGGCAGCCGTGGCGATGCTGGGATCCTATGGGAACTGGCAGCGCCAACCTCTGAATGCATCCAACTGTGGACCACTCATGTATGGTAGAACCTGCCTATTCGGCTCAAGATCTCTTTTATTCCCATTTTGAAGAGGAGGAGGCCGATCGTGAGACAGAACTTCTTCCCAAACTCTAAAGGACAAGTGATCGATGAATCGTGACTGTTCCAGAGAAATAAGGAAGCGGTCAATGTTAACCTAGGTGAGAAGGGCATCATACCAAGTCGCCTATGGGTTCTCCTTAACCCATGAGTAAACGAAAGCAAAATAGTAAACTTAGTGAGAAGAGGGGGATCACCTCGAGAGAACCACTCCCCATATGGCATGCTCCAAAAACTCACCTCGCCTCACTTCACCTACAAGGCACTCCTAGTTGATCCCTAAAATGAAGCAAACCTCCTACTTCGTTCCTTGATGTGTGAAAAGCGACACTCCAAGTGTGCCACCCAGAGGCCTGCCCGGCATAGAAGTTGTACATATTCCCTTGTTGCGGCCCAACACTTGGGAGTGAAGGAATTTGTGAGTTGTTAGGTTCAGGTACTCGTCATTTGTAGGTTCTAGGGTCAAGCACCACACCAAGCAGCATGACAATAGTATCGTCTAGGCATTTGGAAGAAGCCAGGATGGGGCTAGACCAAAGAAGTCCAAGACCTCGTGATGGGTGGCAAAAAGGAAGTCGTAGCCCCATCAATAACATGATGGTGTAAAGTTCCACTTGCTCAGCAAACGCCTTCAATTCTGCAACGCCCTAAGACTGATCAGGCAAGACCAGTTCCACAGAGTTTAGGACTCCGTATAGATCTCACATAGAGTTAAGATCTGACGCAGTGGTGGGGTGGACTAGAAGTGCACCACAAAGCATCCTATTTAGAAGAACCCACATCATTAGGGCTGTCATGTGACCCACAAACTTGGCGAGAGGTGTGAGCTCCATTGGGAACCCACCACAAGCACCACCACGAAAGGTACGATGAGAGGCCATCTATGGTTGTGCGATATTGAGAGGATAAGAAAAAAAGGAAGACAACTATGAAGAGTATAGAAGGAAAGACGGGATGGAGGTATGCGGAAGAGCTAGTGGGACCGACAGAGGAACAAAAGGTAACCATACGGAGCAAGCAAGATAAGGAAGGAAAGCAACGGTTGGGAACCTATGCTTCCCCCTAGGGTGACATGTTTCACTAGCCACAGGAGAAGCCGTGTGAATCTGCGAAACGAGCGGGTTGAAGGAACGTGGGGGAAAAATGAATCGACAGAGGTTACTCTATTCGAGGGAGGATAATCATGACAACGGGTCGACAAAGACAGCCCACTTTCCCTCAGGAAGGCCATGGTGAGAGGCAAATTTGTTGAACTGCAGATCAAACCTACCCTCGTCAGGGAGGATTCGTCGAGATCCTTAGAGGGCCCACCGCATTAAATGCGATGATGCATCCACTAGGAAAGGGCCTACAAGACGAATTCATCCATGTTAGGGAGGGTTCACCGAGGCATTTAGCAAGGCATGCTGCATTAAATGCACTAGTACACCCACTTGAGAGGGCAAGTTTAAAATTGGCCAAAATGGCCTTGGAACACAATGAGGTTACCTCATTAAATGCAACAGTATATCCCCTTTGGAAGGTGTCAACCACTGAATTGGCAGGGCCCCCCATGAAAGCTATGATCCAAATACGAAAAGGAAGAGAAATCTAAAGGTATGTTCATCTTCTCTGATACTTTCTCCTTTCTACATAATCAATGACCATAACTTTGGTAGGAGCTAACTTATTGGTAGCATCCTTCGGCTGAAGAGGCTACACAAGCCTTCTTGATTTTAGGAGCAAACAATTTATCCAAAACGAAGTGGATGACGGTGAGAAGCACGTCCTTAACAATTTGAACTTGACAACACAAGATTACAACCCTTAATCTCATTTTGCCTTTTACCCACACACTCACTCACTCTCTCTCAGTTGTGGTTCTACCCCAACTGTAGACCATTTTTGGCCCTTCAAAGTTCATTTCCTCTGCTATTGAAATCCCTTGTTCTTTCATCATCCAATATATGTGCCATGACACATTTATAGTATTTATTTATTTAATATTTGAATAGTTGGTCTTGATGTAGTGTTTTTTCCTTTTCATTCTTTATTTTATTCTCTTGTTAATGGAGTTGTTGCTCATAAATTGATTTCTTAGGCTTAACTTGAAGAAATCATCGATGTTGGCACACATTTTAGGTTAGGGGTGTTTTGTTAAGGGATTTTTCAGAAATACAATGTGCGATGCACATGAAATTGGCTTGGTGTCTTATGTCTATGGATTCTTTATGGTCTCGCTTCCTTATGTATAAATATGGTAAAGGAAGACATATCTCATTAATGACATCTCGAAGGTCTGGTTCAAGGCTCTGGAGATCTATGGTTTCAGTTATTCCAAATGTTTGTGAGGCTACCAAAGTCAAGGTTAGGGAAGGTCGGGCCTCATTTTGGTTTGATAGACGGTTTATGGATGGCCCTTTATGTGATATGGTTGATATGGTGGGGAATCGTTTTTTGCAAATTGGTCTGGTGATACTTGGAATTTGGAATGGTTTTTTGTTTTTTGGTTTAATGGAAACAGACTTCATTTCATTCACTGAACTGAAGTTACAACTGTGACTTATCAATATAGGAAAAATCTAGACTATAAGCCAAACTACGCATCTGCTCTAGGGCATCCCCACACACTTGGAATTTGGAATTGTTAGAACAACTAGTAGGGAGGAGCTGGCAGCGGAAGTGCATCGTAGTACTTGTGCAATCAAGCCTAGGAATGATGTGCGAGTGTGGAAGCCAGTTCAGGATGGTCGGTTCGGCTAGTGCATTGGAATTATTTCGAGTCAAGCTTGAGCAACATCCGTGGATGGATTGGACTTGGAATAAGCACTTGCCAAAAAAGATTTCGTGTGGAGAGCACGTTTTAGGTGTTTATCTATTGATGACAGAGTGCAGTCTCGTGGAGTAGTTATGGCTTCAAAATGTGATTGTTATAGCTTGTCGAAGATGGAAACGTTGGACCATGTCCTTGCGTCTGGAGAGGTTGCACAACAGGTCTGGCGCATGGCAACAGTGGCGCTGGGGGTATCTTGCTTGCATGTAAGAACTTGGTGGAACCGAGTTGAAGTTTGGATGTCCTGTGTAAAAAAAATCCACCAAGAGGGGTTTATTGATTGGTTTACTGCCAAGCATTCTTACTTGGTGTTTGTGGCGAAGACGCTACAAAGCTCGGATGGAAGGAACCCTGGAAAATGTTTGGTCGGCCATTCTGCTATGGTTAGGCAAAGTGGTTAATGAGATTGATGATAAAAAGGCTTTAGCACCTATTTGAGAAAAAAGATTTCTCAAATATTTTGGAAAGTTTTCTAAAACATGGTGAATATTCTTGGTTTAGATTTGTTTTCTGAATTAAATGTATTAAAAAGAAAGGTTTTGCAAATAGATACTAGTACTCCAATAGAAGCATTAGATTTTATTAAAAATTTAGATTATTTTCCAATTGCATGCATTGCTTATAGAATATTATTGACAATACTTGTGACCGTTGCACCCGAAGAAAGAAGTTTTTCAAAACTAAAATTAATAAAATCATATTTACCTTCAACTGTGTCACAAGACAGATTAAATGGATTGGCCATTTTATCTATCGAAAATAACATCTTAATAAATATTGAGTATAAAAATTTGATAAGTAATTTTGCATCTCAAAAGGCAAGAAAAATGATATATAACATTTCATGATAGGCCGCCATGGTGGTCTTCTAACGATGTGAGGAATAACATTGCTATATAATACGTAGCCTTGTCGTACGACTGTCTAAGCAATGAGAAATTTCATTCCACATTGTTATTCAAGAGCAGTGTTATTAATTGCATTGATAGGGGCACGAGTTAAAACACGGAATAGGCTAAAATGGATGCATGGATAGTCTTATCCATCTTAGCATGCTTCATGTTTTTGCCTGAGCACTCGCCCATGTCCAATCAATTTCATTCAATAAAACATGATTCATATATAAATAACTCAACAAAAGATAATAAGTCACTCTTAATTTGTACAATCTTATTATTCAATATTTATTACATTTAAGTATGAGAACAAACATCAAGATTAATACACTGCATGAAAAACCTAATGAATAATGGAAAATATGGCTTGTGTAATTGCAAGTGCAAGCAATAAGACAGCACCCATAAATGAAACCAATGCCCAAGGACTGTTGAAATAATCGCGCCTTAATTTTGCCATCCATACATTCCTGCGTCTCCTACAATGCATGTTCACATCCATGATAGTTCTAGCATAAATGTTGGTTGGAAAACTGACATAGTCACCAAGCTTGTTAACCATGGTGGAAATAACTTTATCATCACCCAAATTGTTATAGATAATTCCTCTTCGGCGGAGTAATTCAACATCCTTTGGAGAGTTAATGAGATGGTCCATGAAGCGCACATAGTTGGAGACGTAAGTCACATTGTTGGGTCGATGACAGTATTGCTCATATGCAATTAGATTTCGTAAGTAAGTCTCTGTTTGATCTTCTATGGTCAAAGGTGAAATCTCCATTAGCCCATTGTTGAACTTTATGGAAATCACGTTAGATTTCTCTGCTTTCTTGAATTTGATTCCAGCCTCTTTAAGCTCTGTGGCACTGTGTATGTTCCAGTGCTCAATCTCTGTAAGGTCATGTAGATGCTTAAATTTCTTTGCCTTGTTGAATTCGACTCCAGCCTCACGAAGCTCTTTGCCGTAAGGTATTGACTTCCATGTTTCAATCTTGAGCAAGCAAAGTAGACGAATAAATTTCTCTACCAATATGTAACTTATTGACTTCTGATCTTCATTCCTATTTTGATCATACAGGTTCTGAAATTTCTTTGCCTCCTTCAATTCAATTCCAGCCTCTTGAAGTGCAACGCCATGATAAGGTATTGTTCTCCATTTGCCAATCTCATGTAACTTATCTTTAAATTTATTTGCCATATTGAATTCAATTCCAGTCTTTTGAAGCTCTAAGCCAAATGGAATTGATTTCCAGTCTTCAGTTCTGTCCAGAACATCCAGATGCTTCAGTTTCTCTTCCTTTTTGACTAGGAATCTAGACCTCTGAAATTTTCTAGCATAAGAAATTGCCTTCCTCAGACCAAATAGGGGCTTAAATGTCTCTGCATTCTTGAGTTTGACTCCTGCCTCTTGACGTTCTCTAGCATGATCTATTTCCGTATCAAGTAATGAAATACAAATGGTTGCATGTATGAGACCAAGGAGATGCTCAAACTCTATGTTCTTGAATCTGAACCCAACCATTAAACGTTGTCATACCATTTCTATAAGTGAAGGGTTGTGAGCTTCGTGCGCCAGAAAAAGTAGATTCTTAATCTTTTCGGTTGAATTATAACTTGATGCATTAACATTCCATTGAAATGGTAAAAAGTCAGAGAAAAAATTGAGGGCATGATCAATAAGTCGTGTACTGGAAATCTGAGCTATGGAGGTTGAGCTTTCAACACTAATTCCATCTTCCTCCTCATCAATATCGACAGTGTGTTCTTCTAATTGTCTGTATCGATTACTCTCAATCATCTTAAACAATTTTTCAAGAATGAAGAATGGAAGTTGATTTTCAAATAACAGTAGATCACGAGCTATTCTCGGACCCACCCACGTCATTTGAAGGATTGGATCATCTTTATGATATCCGAATTCATGCTTGCGGAACAACTCAATAATGAAACACCCATCAAGTATCATCATTTCTACAAACTCCTCTGGGGTGTGGCTAATGTGTTCCCCATAGCAATTACGAGCTCTTTCTTCCAATTCTTTCAAGGTGGCAATGTATGTTTCTACACTTCCTTTTGTTCTTTTAAGCATTTGTTGTAGATAGCGCAATTTATGCTCTTCCATAAACCCCTGGCCAACCTTGCCTTGGTCGTTGTAAGGACCGATGGCAAGCAACACAGGCGTGTAAGCCTTCTCGCTTACATCACGTAATTGGTCATGCACTTTATACATACAACACTCTTTAGCATTTCTAGTCAACCCAACATGCTTTTCCTCAAATTCCTCAATACGAGTGGACAGTGTTTTCCTGATCATATTGTAAAGAAGCAGTACAAGTCTCTGTTCCTAATACAAACCATACAATTTCTCAATACTTTTAACAAAATTTTCTGATAGAAAAATGCAAGTTTTTTAATTGTTAATACAAATAAAGAGCAGATCTCATATTCTAGAGAAATAGTACAAATATCTACTCCATGTATTTGCATACAAATTGTCACTAACATGTAACGAGTAAGACAAAATAAGCTTTGCACTAAACTGCATTGGAGGATTTAGCATAACAAAATACTACTTGATGACAGAATTCAATTAAATAGTGTAGAATGGCTTTAGCATCGAAATGTGTATGTTGCTCTCATGATTCTAGACAGTCCGCATCTCATCATGTTTCTCGAGCTATATATGCTCTAGTTGGTGTGTTGTATGGCAATACACTTACTAGATGTTGGAGAGATAGAGCTGCCCTATGCTAGGCTTCTTTCAAGGGTCGGATCATATCAATTTAATCTATTCATTTCATCACTAATCTACTGGGAAATCTAGCTTCCAAGGAACAAAGAAAAGTTTGATGATGTAATGGTGATTGTTAATACTATTATTCACATAATTCCAAAAGAAAAGTTTATCTGATCTTCATATAGCACATCATATTGTTAAAGTAAGAAAACCTTTTTCGGTTAGATGGTTGTGGAGAAAATTAAAATTATAAACATAGATAGTACTTCCAAAGGCAACCTCAGATTATCTGGCTGTAAGAGGGTTTTAAGATGCTCTTCTAGCTCTAATTTTATGCTTGGTCTCTCCTATTTCTTGGGAAATGCTACGAATATTTTTGTAGAATTTTGGAATACCTCTATTCCCTAAGTTTCTTCTTATAAAAGGTTTTTCTCTGTTTTCTTAATAAGATTAAAGTTTCGGCCTTTTAAAAAAAAATACAAACAAACAAAAAAAAGATTTGGTGGAAAAGAAGATGACTTAGGTTTGGGAGGTGAGATGAGAATTTTGTATTTTGTTTTTAAGTTTAAAATATTATGTTTTAATATTATTATTGTTTTGGGATTTGAAAAAGATGTATTGAGATTTGAAAAAGTGGAATTGTTTATTATATGGAGATTTGAAAAATATGTAATGATGAGATAAAATGAGATAAAAATTTTATGTTTTGTCTTGAGTACCAAATCTGCCCTTAATTGTGGCTCTACTCTCTTTTTTTGTGGAAAAAAACAGATTTCGCCCTTTCTCACTTTTTTTGTGGCTCTACTCTCTACAGTAACCGCTGGAGCTCCTGCAGGTCTTTACAGTATATTTTATTTTATATATTTTTAAACACATTTAAATATTTTTAAAAAAATCATAATACTATTCAAAAATTCTTACTTAATTATTAAGTAAAACGAAAAAAGCTACCCAACAGAGCCCCCAAGCGGGAGCAGCAACATTTCTCTTTTATTATTATTATTTTTTTTAAAATCTGCTCCACAAACTCTACCCCAATGTTACCCACATGTTTAAATTGGTATCACATTACATAAGTATTCTAAGTCTTCTTTTTTTCATCTATTAAGGTTCCGTTAGTTTGACAGAAAAGAAATAGAAATTTGACTTTGGCCCTAAAAATCTAAGAAGATTTCTAAAATAATTGAAAGAAAAAAACTAGATATTAGAAAAATCTTAAAGGTTTATATAAAACTTGAAAAAAATTAGGAATTTATAAATACGCAAAAAAGTGAAAATAAAAGGTGAAACATTAAATAGGAAGTAAAAGAAACTTTTTGAAAAAAAAAAAAAAAGAATCATTGAATGCTTCAACCGTAGAATTTTTAAATGCTTCATATGTTGATATTCAACCACCAAAAAACTTGGCCGTCAAGTTAATTTTGTGTTTAATATATATAGACAGAGACGTAACATAGATGGAGAAAGAAGGAAATGAAACTTACTTGCTAAGTTATTGCTCAACCTGCAGATGATCGTGTTTCGGCTGAACGTAAAGAGTCTGAACCACAGGTCACAGATTATAAAGATGCAACCTGCTGATGCACCACTTCAAGGGAACGTTGAGTCGTTGACTCTGGTGTGCCTAGACAGCTGTGTGACATATCCCCGAGGACAGATCTAAGCTGTCAAGCGCAAACAAATATAAAATAATATATTTTCTTTTTAAATTTTGTTTACTATTTTCTTTCACTTTGGTATATATAAATTAAAAAATTATATTTTATTAGAAAATATCATGTGTGAATCTAAAAAGCCTATAGGATAGATTACAAAGATAGTGATGTTGAATATAAATTAATATATTCAAGTTCTTTTTCAACTAAGAGTGGACAATTGCATTGTATTTTTCGATAGGGGTGGGCAGCAGGGCCCCACCCCTGCTATCCGGCCCCACTTTCACTCTGTCCCCGCATGGCTGGGCGGGCAACCCCGCTCCGCCCATTAGGGGGCTGGGCCCCCTGCCCCGCATCTAGGGCTCCTAGCGAGGGCGGGAGACGGGGAGGGCCTAACCCCTTACCGCATTTCCCCCGCCCCCATTTATATATATATATATATATATATATAAACATAAATATATATATAAATACATATTATAATTTGTTAGACTTATTCACAAAATATGCATTGGTAAATTTAAAAAATACATAGTTTAAAAATTAATACACTACAATTTATACAAAATATGTACTAGCAAATTTAAAAATTAATGTAATTTTTAAATTATAGTCATATTTACAAAATTTAAATTTATAATTTAGATTTAAATTTGTATTTTTAATTACTTTTGCACTTATAAATAATTTTTAAATAAAATAAATGTAATATTTTTTTTAAGTGAAAAGAGGAGAGCGGATTGGAAATCCGCCTTGCACCCTGCCCCCGCATCCCAGGGGTAGGGGTGAAAACCCACTCCCCGCCCCATGCAAGGCGAGGTGCGGAGAAGGGGTGCCCCCGCCCCGTAGGGGGCGGGTAGCACCCTTATTTTTCGAGTCTTCTCTCTTTTCTCTCAAGGAAAAGGGGTGAAGTGCGGGTGGGTTAGTGGGACGAGTAAAAGTAAAGCATAAAAAGATTCTGGTGGAGGTCCTGGGCGAGGGATAACTTTCCTTAGGTGGAACGGCAACTTAGTGGGAGAGGACCTGAGAAGGTTACGGTGGTGCGTAGTGGTTTCTCCGGAAAACATAGAAGAGCAGAAAGAGTGATGATGGAGTCTCTAGACAAGAAATGGAAGGGGCTTAAGCTCTTTGAAGATGAGAGCGTCAGTATCGAGCTTGACGATGACCCATTGACTGAGCTGTTCTACAAAGAACAGAGAACAATGTTGGGGAAAATTTGTTCATCGAGGACAATCAACAAGGAGAGTTTGGGGTCAACATTGGCAAAAGTTTGGAGGATTAGCAAAGCTGCGAAGTTCACAGAGGTAAGCCCGAACACTTTTGCTATTGTTTTTGAGAATGTTTCTGACAAAATGAGAGTGTGGGAAGGGAGACCCTTGTTGTTTGACAATCAGGTTCTAGTGCTGAAGGAATTTGAGGGGTATAAACCATTGCACAAAGTGTCTTTTGAAACTGAATGTTTTTGGATGAGAATCCATAATTTGCCTATCTCTTGTATGACAAAAGAGAGGGGTGAACAGATTGGGGGTACGGTAAGTAAGGTAGAAAGGGTGGACGTTCAAGAAGATGGAAGTGGCTGGGGAAATTTTTTGAGGGTTCAAGTTCTCTTGGACTTAACAAAACCTATTGTGAGAGCGAGAACTCTAACAGTGAGAGGGAATAGCTTCTGGGCCTCTTTCAGTTATGAGACGCTGCCAAAAATCTGCTTCTCATGTGGATGTATGGTCCATGGAGTGAATGGGTGTTGTGGAGGTCAAGGAAACAGTGAGGAAAAGGATGAGCAATACGGCTCTTGGTTGAGGGCAAAGCAAATTCCTAGATCAAGAAGCTTTAATGGAGTTAATTGGTGGAAGGAGGGGGGTAGTAAATGGAGGAGCGAGAGTGGAAAAAATGACAATAATGCAGGTGAAAAAGAGGAGAAAAATGGCCTAGATAGTGATAGGGATGAGGGAGAAAAAAGTAAGGAGGAGAAAGGAAGGGAAGGGTGTGAGGGAGGAAAAGAATCAGAGGGAGACAGTGGGGGTAGAGAGGATGGAGGGGTGATAAGAAGGGGAGAAGAGGAGGTTGTAGAGGAGTTGTCTGAAAACATGGTGGGTAAGGGGCAGCAGAGGTCTATGAGAACATGGTAGAGGTTCCAATAGAAGGAAGAAGGGGTTTTGGGATAGAGAATCAGCCAAAAAATAAGGGAGAATGGAAGAGGAGAGCTAGAGCAAAGGGGAAGCAAGTGGCTTCAAACTATTTAGGTACTAAAGCAAGGAAAAGGGGCTGTGTAGAACATGAGGAAGAAGAAATAGGTAATTTGAAGAAAAAAAGGAAAGGGAGGCAGTGAGGATTTGGAGGGATTTTGTTCTGATATAGTGGCGGTGGCTGAGTTCCAGCCCCGCCAAATATTATGAAAATTCTCAGTTGGAACTGCTAAGGGTTGGGGAACTCTCGGGCAGTTCAAGATATCTACAATATGGTAGAGAAGAATAAACCCAGCTTAGTTTTTGTGATGGATACTAAGTCTTTAAATAAAAGTTTTGACAGTTTGAGGAGGAGACTACAATGTGAAGGCTGTTTTGTGGTGGAAGCAATTGGAAAAGGGGGAGGTTTAATTCTGTTATGGAACTCAAATGTGAGGGTTGAAATTGTTAATTACTCACATAGCCATATTAATGTTTGGGTAGAAGATGAAGGGGTGGAAAAATGGTTGCTTACCTGTTTCTATGGGCAACCAAATACTAACAAGAGAAAAGAATCTTGGTCCTTGTTGAGTTCTCTTAAACCTGCAGCTGATATTGGATGGTGCATAGTGGGGGATTTCAATGAAATCCTCACAAATGATGAAAAATGGGGGGGGGGGGGGGGGGGAAGAGCAAGACCAGAAGGCCAAATGGTGCTATTCAGAGAGGTTATGAATGAAGGCAATCTCTATGACCTTGGGTGGAAAGGTGATAAGTTTACATGGAGTAATTCACATGGGGACGATACTTTCACTAAGGAAAGATTAGATAGAGCTGTGGCATCTCCTGTGTGGATGAACATTTATAGGGAAACATGGGTGGAAGTTATGGTGTTAAGTACTTTAGATCATAAATCTTTGCTTGTGCATGTACTAAAAAAGAAGGACAGAAGCTGGAATAGGCAGAGGACTTTTAAATATGAGGCGAGTTGGACTTTTGAGAAGGAGTGTGAAAAGGTCTTAAAGGAGGCTTGGAAAGGAAATCAGATCAACTCTGTTTCGATGCTATTACAGAGGAGTGGGGCTGCTTTGCAAAGGTGGAGTAAGAAGAGGAAAATGGGGGGGTGAGAAAGAGATAGAAACAAAGACTAAGATGTTACAAAGGTTGCAAGCTGAAGAGAATAGTAGCAATACTGAGGTGATAAGGAGTTTAAAAAAAGAATTGAACTTGTTACTAGAAATGGAAAACATTAAATGGAAACAAAGAGCCAAGTGTAATTGGTATAAGCATGGAGATAGGAATTCAAAATATTTCCATACTTGTGCTAATCAAAGAAGAAGGAAGAACTTTATTAGAGAAGTGGAATATGAGAATGGTAGAAGGGCTGAGGGACAAAATGAGGTTGAAGAAACTTTTACAGCTTACTTTGAGAAACTCTTTCAGTCTACTAATCCTGAAAGTGAGGATTTTCAGCAGTGTTTGGTTGGTATGGAAAGAAAGGTCACTCCTGAGATGGATGAGGCCTTGAGTAGGGGATTCTCTAGGGTGGAGGTCGAGGAGGCTTTGAAACAAATGGCTCCCCTAAAAGCCCCGGGACCAAATGGGTTTGGTCCATGTTTTTTTCAGCATCATTGGGAGGTTGTAGCTAATGAGGTATGCAAAGCTGCACTTTCGATGTTGAATGAACCTTCACTGAACTACACTTACATAGCTTTGATTCCTAAGTGTAAAGAACCAAAGAAAGTCAGTGAGTTTAGACCTATAAACCTTTGCAACGTTATGTATAAAATAGTGTCCAAAACCATCTCAAATAGACTTAAAAAGATCCTGGCCAGTATCATATCCCCAATGTAACACCCCGTATTTTAGTGTATTTTTAATGAAGGAATTAATTTTATTTATGCAAAAATTATTTCTCTTACTTCATGATTATTAAATTTTAATTGGGTTATTTTTATAATTTTAGTTTGCGAAAATTATTTTTTGAGCGCTTTCTTAAATTAATTATTGTTGTGTGTTTAAATTTCTTCTCGAATTAAATTAAATTATTATCGGGTTTAATTATTTATTTTAATTATAATCATTGCGTTTGAAATATTTTATTTCATTAGCTGTTTTAAAACCATTTCCGTTGGATCATTTTCGTGACCCAAGTTATGAGGATTGGACCTCATTTCTTTTCCCTCTATTTTTCTTTTCCTTTTCTTTTTCTTTTCTTCTTTTCCTTTTCTTCTTTTTTTTTTTCTTTTTTCTTTCTTTTCTTTTTCTTTCTTCTTCTTCCTCTCCCGCGCGACCTCTCTCTCTCCTCTCTTCCGTCCGTTTTCTTCACCTCCTCCCAGCGCCGCCGTGAGCCGGCGGTGGTCGACACCGCCAGCCCACCGTCTTCCCCTGCTGCCGGCGATGCTACCCCACCAATCTCAGCCCCTAACTCGCCGCCGGTAGCCCCCACGAGTCCCTTGAAGCCGCGGCGTTCCTTGAGCTCGCGCGCAGCCGTCGCGCCACCACCGGCCACCATCTCTTCACCACTTTATCCCCGACCTCCCAGCTACCCAATGGACCCAACCCCAGCTCCGATCCGTCACCGGTGAAGCCCCACCAAGTCCATTTCCGATTTGTGCATCTTTGGCCTAAAACCACCCCTTGCGCCGCCACCCACGGCAAACCACCACCACCATTGGCTTCACCAACCTCCCTAGGCCCTACTCCATCAAATTTGGATTTTCGTTTGTCACTGTTGAAAAGTGGGTATCTGTGACCCACAGCCACAGTGTATTTTACACTGTTCGACGGCTATTTTTCCACTTCAAGCGCACCCGTGATCCTCAGAAAATTATTTTATAGCACTGTAAGTATTTTCCAAAGATTTCTCGTGAAATTTATGTATTTTTGCACTAACCAATTTTACTGCATTTATTTGGCATGCCGGACTGAGTCCGAGGAGTTCGGGGGTCGGATGGATTTGTGATTGGAGGTGTTGGTTGGTTTGGTTGAATTGGTTATTAATTGTTGATGAGTTGTTGATTGGATTTGCTGGGATTGTTTATTGATGGTTGTTAGATCAGGTGGATGCATGTACATATCATTATTTCATGCATGATCATGTTTGTAAAGAAAACTGAGTTTTCGTGTACTGCATGCATGTTCATGTGTAATTTGAAAGGTCATGATTTTATGTGAGAGTATTTTTGGGTTTGTGCGTATCACGAACCCCAAGCCGGGATGGGGTATTATCTCGGTGGAGCTCCTCTGGTCACTCGGGGGCGTAATATACTGAGTGACGTCCCCTGGATTGTCGCTGGGCGACAATGGGATCGGACGAGAGGGTCTCGTGCCGACTCCGTGGTCCTTCTGCTGGTGGGGACTAGAGGATGCTTGGCCACGTACGCGCTGGGCGCAGAACTGGGCATCGCTCGTTGTGTAGTGGATGTACCCACGAACGTGTTGGGCGCGTAAGTGGGCATCGCTACGAAGCCAGAGTGTGCGGATGACCCATAAGGGAGATCATGGTGCATACACTAAAAAATGGACTATTTTCTGGGAAAATAGCGTGTGTTGGATTTTGTGTAAACCATTTTCTGGGAAAATGTTTTACGGGTATTTTGGCCAACTGGGATTTTGGCGTGCGTTGGAATTATTCATTTTCTGGAAAAATGACGTTTTTGAGAATATTGCATATTTTATCATATGCATATGCATGTTGATTGTCTTAAATGCATTTTATTCCTGAGGGCTATTTGGTTTGTACTTACCTGCGGTACCATGTTTGGTAACGCAGATTTTGATGCAGAGGAGAATGAGGGCGAGCCTGAGGAGACGGCTCCGCCCGACGAGTGATCTGGGATCACTCACTTAACTACTTTATTTTTAATGCATTGTATTTTAATTTTGGAATAACTGTATAACTATTATTTAAACCTCTATTGATGTTTATATTGAACTTAAATTCTAGTACTTAGTTGACTATTCGCTGCATTATTTTTGTTGTGCACCGTTGCATGTACACACAGTGGCACTTCGTTGGGATGTGTGACCGTGTTGTCACCATCCTGGCGTCTCGATCCCCATGTTTTTATTTAAAGGGGGTCGGGGGCGCCACAGGTGGTATCAGAGCCGAACGGCTCTGGGTAAACCATATGTCCCTTAGAATAGTACCAGAAAATTATTTTTATTATTTTAAAATAATAAAATTTTTGTTTAAGTGGTGTAAGTTAAATTATTTATTTTATATTATGAGTTTATTGCTATTTTATTTTATGTTAATTGATGTTATTTGATTTATTTTATTTTATTGTTTTAATTAGTGTTTACCTTTGGTTGAGTATGGTTTTATTGACTTTATTTATCTTATGGTATAATAATTTTGTTGTTATTTATTTTATTGTATAATAATAATTTTGTTGTTTATTTATTTTATTGTATAATAATTTTGTTGTTTATTTATTTTATTGTATGTCATTTTAATTTATTTGTTTTATTTTATGGCGGATTATTTTATTGTTTTATTTATTTTATTGTGAACTACTTCATTGGTTTTATGTATTTTGTCGTATGCTATTTTATTTATGGAATTTTATTTTATTTTGTTTGGTTTCGAAATTAAAAGGCAGGTTAAGGGTTGTGTTATGATAGGAAGATGGTACAACTGAGAAGGCCATTGTTAGGCTTAAACATTTGGTGTAGTAGGCCTGAATTCTTGGTGATTGGTTGTTTTAATATCGAGGCTTGAACATCAGGGTCTGGGTGAACTCTTTGGATTAGGTACTCAAGTTGCTGCTAAGGAGAGGAGTAGTTTTTTTAATTGCTTAGAATAATTGATGTTTAGGTTCTGTAGAATTTATGTAGTGAGTCTATGGGTAGGAGGTTGTAAGTTCAACGAATGTCAATGTTAGATTTATGAGAAGTTCATCTAAGGTTTGTGGCTCCATAGTTTTTTGGAAATAAGTTAATGGGATTTAAGCTGGTAGGATCAACAAGCAATTAAGGGATTACTGAGATTAAAAGTTTTTGATCTTGCCGACCTTGATAAGCAATTTGATAACATTTGGGGTTTTAAAATTTACAAGTTTTAAAGGGTGAATGTTTTGGATTTAAGGTCATCGATTTTGAGGATTTCAGAAAAAGATTTTTATCTGGGTTAAGGTTTTAGAATTGTAGAGTTGAAGGGCTGAATTAAAATAGGATCGATGAGAGTTGAGTTACTGATATGAGAATTTTTTTCAGGCGAGAATTTTCTTGAAGATGTAAGGTAATGATCTAGTTTGTTTATTTTCTGGGGATTGATGATGTTGATCTAGTTTGGTTAAATAATTATTTTTAGCTTGGTGTTACAGTGACAGATTAATGATATAATCCATATTAAATTTTAAGGATAATAGATGATACGGATTTAGGAAATGATTTTTGCTGATTTCGAGGGTATAGGTCCTAGTCTTATTTGGGTTTGGAGAAAGTGACTTTGGTAAGTGTTGAAGAGGAGTCAACACAATAGTACTAATTCAAGAGACCTTGGCTTGGAATTTTTGGTGAGTTGATCGAAGTGTGTAGTCGAGTGGGTTACTTAGTGGAATCATGGTTGACAATAGTTATTGTGATTATTTTTAGGAATTAATTGTGACTTGAGGTTACTTAGGTATTTCATTTTTATTTTATTTTATCTTGAGGCTATACTTATCCTTGGAGATTGAGCGTCCATTTGGTTAAATTACGAACATTGTTATTTAACTTGAAGGGAGATTGATGGGTCGCCGTGTTTAGTGTATGATGAGGTCTTGGAAGTTGAAGTTTAGGCATTAGCAGTGAATATTATAATCAGGTACGTGAGTCAATAAATCCTTAAGATTCATGGGTGTTGTGCAATGGCTTTTGGTAGATTGAATATTTAAGCAGTATGTCTTGCATTGAGGTTTAAATAGTGAAATGCTATTGAAGGAACTAGTCGTGTTAATGTTAGCTATAGGAGTAGAGATAGGTGGGTGAGTTACCAAGAAGGTTTTGATAATGTTTTGGTGTAGTCAATGGTGGTTCGTAGTGAGTTTAGTCACCGCTATATTAGATGTTGTTTAGAATGTAGGTGATGAGCTTTTGGGTTTAGGTTGTCAGGTAGAAGTTTATAATCGCTCTTATTAGTTGGTTGGGTTGGAATCGAGCCTTTTAAGGCATGCCTCTTATCGTAGGTGATATGAATGTATTTTGGGTTGAGGTTGCTTATTTTCAATTTGGTATGCTGAGGTTGATAGATATTGGTTTTCTACCAATGATCATGAATGTATTTTATGGAAGTTGACTTTGATCAAGGCAACATGAGTTAATTGAGGAATTTGAGTTATAACTCGTAATTTTGGGAAAGAGAATATTTTTCTACTAAAATGTAATAAGAGTTTTGGTTAGTAGGAATGGAGCTACCTTGTACTCGATGGTGTTAGTTTCATGAGGACGTAAGTTTTATACATGTGGCGAATATCAGAGTGCACAGCAGAAGTGTGGTATTTTGTTGTAGTCAGGAGTTTAGATTGTGCTGGTTTGAGGAATTAATGATGACTTGAATTTTGAGAAGATACTTGTAATTGGAGATTAATCATTTGGTTGTGCAATTTGTTATTGATGGTTAATTTTGGAAGTGGCTATTAGGTTGCCAAAAAATATATATATATATATAAATAGAATTCAATGGAGGTTTAGAATTTGTAGCATAGGAGTTGATTGAGGTTGGCACCTAGTATTGTAAGGGCTTTTGATCATTGGAATTTATTGGATGTTGTATTAAGGTTCTCGAGGAAATGAGATTTTTGGATAGCGGTCACTTTAGGAATACTGGTCGTGATGTGTCATTAGGGGACTAAAATGAGTATGTTGGATAATGCCATGTTCATTGAGGAATGTGCCACGTGCCGTCAAGTTAAGGCTGAGCATCAAGGTAGACCTCAACCTCCCCCTATTCCTGAGTGGAAGTGGGGTGATATTTCTATGGATTTTATTGTGGGTTTGCCGAGAACTCTTAGTGGGAAGAACTCAATTCGGGCGATTGTTGATTGGTTGATCAAGAGTGCTCATTTCTTGCCCATTAATAATACTGACTTTTTGGATAAGTTGACTCGATTATATGGCAAGGAGATAATGTGTTTGCATGGAGTACCCAAGAGTATCGTGTTGGATGGGAACCCGCAGTTTACGTCCCATTTTTGGAAAAGTTTGCAGGCAACCTTAGGCACTAAGTTGAAGTTTAGTACTGCGTATCACCCACAAACCGACGGCTAATCAGAGCATACTATTCAGGCTCTTGAGGTTATGTTGCGGTCTTATATCATGGAAATTCATGGAAGTTGAGAGAAGCATCTGCTGCTATTTGAGTTTGCTTATAATGACAATTTTCATTCCTCCATTCGGATGGTCCCATATGAAGCTTGGTATGGAAGGAGAGGGTCTCGTGCCGACTCCGTGGTACTTCTGCTGTTGGGGACTAGAGGATGCTTGGCCACGTACGCGCTGGGCGCGGAACTGGGTATCGCTCGTTGTGTAGTGGATGTACCCACGAACGTGTTGGGCGCGTAAGTGGGCATCGCTACGAAGCCAGAGTGTGCGGATGACCCATAGGGGAGATCATGGTGCATACACTAAAAAATGGACTATTTTCTGGGAAAATAGCGTGTGTTGGATTTTGTGTAAACCATTTTCTGGAAAATGTTTTACGGGTATTTTGGCCAACTGGGATTTTGGCGTGCATTGGAATTATTCATTTTCGGGAAAAATGACGTTTTTGAGAATATTGCATATTTTATCATATGCATGCATGTTGGTTGTCTTAAATGCATTTTATTCCTGAGGGCTATTTGGTTTGTACTTACCTGCGATACCATGTTTGGTAACGCAGATTTTGATGCAGAGGTGGATGAGGGCGAGCCTGAGGAGACGGCTCTACCCGACGAGTAATCTGGGATCACTTGCTTAACTACTTTATTTTTAATGCATTGTATTTTAATTTTGGGATGACTGTATAACTATTATTTAAACCTCTATTGATGTTTACATTGAACTTAAATTCTGGTACTTAGTTGACTATTCGCTGCATTACTTTTGTTGTACACCGTTGCATGTACACACACTGGCACTTCGTTGGGATGTGTGACCGCGTTGTCACCATCCGGGCGTCTCGATCCCCGTGTTTTTATTTAAAGGGGGTCGGGGGCACCACACCCAACTCAAAGTGCCTTTTTGCCTGGAAGACTGATAAATGACAACATAATGGTGGCTTTTGAGTTGCTCCACTCCAAGAAAACTAGGAAAAGGGGAAAGGTGGGAAGTATGGCCTTAAAACTAGACATGTCTAAGGCCTATAACTGAGTTGAGTGGGGTTTTTTGGAAGTGGTGATGAAAAAACTAGGTTTCAATGAGAAATGGGTGAAGTTGATTATGAGTTGTGTCAAGTCTGTTTTATATTCAGTATTGGTAAATGGGAACCCAGGGAAGAAGTTCTGGCCAAAAAGGGATTTGAGACAAGGTAATCCCTTGTCACCCTATTTGTTTCTTCTTTGTGCTGAAGGTTTAAGCACTTTACTGAATTTTTATGAATGTCAGAAGTTTACAAGAGGAGTGCAAGTGGCTAAGGGAGGAGCTAGCATCAATTATATACTCTTTGCAGATGATTGCATCCTCTTTGGTAAGGCTAAGTTAGAAGAGTAGATTAGGATTCAAGAAGTGTTGAAAACCTATGAGAAGGCCACGAGGCAGTTTTTAAATAAGGAAAAGACCTCAGTCTTCTTCAGTAGCAACACAAGGGAAGGAGATAAGAAAATGATCTTGGAAGTAAGCAACTCAATAGCGTGTGGCAGTTATGAGATGTACTTAGGCCTTCCTGCTTTTGTTGGAAGATCTAAGTTCAATACTTTTAGAAGTTTGAAGGAGAGAATCTGGCAGAAAATAACAAGTTGGAAAAACACTTTCTTATCACTAGCTGGTAAAGAGATTATGATCAAAGCAGTGTTACAAGCCATATCTACTTTTACTATATTTTTTTTTAAGATCCCAAAGAGGCTGTGTCAAGAAATAAATGTGATGTTTTCAAAATTTTGTTGGGGTAAACAGTAGGAGGGAAAGGGTATTCTATGGAAAAAATGGGAGAAAATGGGCATGCAGAAAGGGAGGGGGGGCTTAGGCTCTAGGGACTTGGAAAGTTTTAACATGGCTCTCCTAGCTAAGCAAGGATGGAGATTGCTTACAAGCTCCGAGTCTTTGGCTGCCACGATTTTTAAAGAAAAGTACTATAGGCATTCTAGTTTTTTGGAGGCAAAGCTGAGCTCATTACCCTCTTTAATGTGGAGAAGTATTTGGTCTGCAAGGGAGCTAGTTAAGGATGGGGGATAAGATGGAGAGTGGGGGGATGGTAGTAAGATTAAAATATGGGGTTCAAAATGGCTACCCACTCATTCATATTTTTCTATACAATTTTCTGTGTCTATATTGCAGGAAGATGCTAAAGTGGAGCAACTTATTGATAAACATAAGGGAGAATGGAATGAAGGAAGAATCCGAGGAATATTTTCAGAAGAAGAAGTGACTCAGATTCTAAGCATACCCTTGAGTAGAGGTCAGTCTCAAGATAAGTTGATTTGTGGCCATTCCAAGAAGGGAACTTTCACAGTAACAATGCCTATTTTCTGCAACTAGAGAGGCTCAAGAATGAAAGAGAAGATTGTTCAGTGGGAGCTGTAATGGATGAGAGGTGGAGAAATATTTGGAATCTTGAAGTTTCAAATGTAACAAATATGTTTTTGTGGAAGGCTAGAAACAACCTACTGCCTACAAAGGAGAATTTATTTAAAAGAAAGGTAGTTAAAGAAAAAAACTGTCCTGTTTGTAGTGCAGAAACATAAAATATTTTGCATGCTTTGTGGGTTTGTCCAGCAGCCAATGACATTTGGGCTGAGTTTGGAGGTTGTGTGCAAAAGTGGGGAAGAATAGTAGAAGACTTCATGTCACTATGGGGGAAGTTAATGGAAAGGCTGAGCGTGAAGGAGTTAGAAGATATGGTTGTTCTGTTTAGGAGAGTTTGGCTGCGAAGGAATGAGTTTGTTTTTGAGAAGAAGCTAGGTTGTCCTAAGATACTTTTGAAGACAGCTTTAGAAAGTTTACTTGAATACAAGGCAGCTAGGATCCTGACAAAACAAGTGGAGAAAGGGCAAACTAGTATTGCAAGAAGTGTTATGAGATGGGAGAAACCAGAGGGTGGATGTGTGAAGGTGAACTGGGATGCTTCTTTAAACTCGAAGGAGCAAAGAATGGGGGCTGAGATCATAATTAGAGATGAGAAGGGAGAAGGTCTAGTTGTTGTTTGTGATCAGAAGGCCAATGTTGACAATCCAGTGGTGGCAGAATGCTTTGCTTTGAGGATGGCAGTAGAGCTTTGCAATGAGGTTAATATACACAATGATGTTTTTGAAGGAGATGCAAAAATTGTCATAGAGGCAGTGCAGAGTTCGAAAGAGGAAAGTTCTTTTTTTGGTGCTTTAATTGATAATGTAAAGTCTTCTTTTCAAAATAGACCGGATTGGAAAATTTAGTTTGCATATAGAGAAAAAAACATAATGGCTCATACTTTAGCTAAGTCAGCCTTAGCTTTGTTAGAAAAAACAGATTGGATAGTGGATGTACCAGATTTTGTTATAAGAAGTCTGGAAAGTGACAAAAGATGTATTACTTGAAAGCTAGAAATGAAATATAGAAGTATTGTTCAAAAAAAAAAAAGAAGGTTCACTTCAACTGCCCCTTCTATAGGTGCAACACAAACTTTCCTCTACCGTTAGATGCCCCACACATTTATTTCTAAAGAACATAGGCATTGTGAATGTTCAACTCAAGGTATCACAACGCGAATGATCATTTGGGATAGATTTTCTACAACGAGAATGATTATTTAAGACAAAAACAGACTCATCATTTTTGTAGGAAATAACTGACAACAAATAAACAGTTTTTTTGTAGTGCGTGCAATGCAAGGAATTTACCCCTAGTTTTATTTGCAGCAAATTAAACAAAACTATGTCTACTCATTAAAAAAGAATCCCTAGTAAATTAATGGTCGTTGAAGGCAACTATCAAACTTTATTTTATTTTATGTAGTGCTAGATAACATTTTCTTTTTAATGCTAGCGGATCTTTTTTAATGCTACCGTCAGATTGCACACTGTCATGAATTCTCTTGGATCTTTTTTATTGTGGGTTTGGAAATTTAAAAGTTGGATCTTGGAAGGTATCTGCTTTTTCTAAGAGAAAAGGATTTTTTTTTTCCTTGTGCCATTTATCAAAATATCATATAATATAAACCTCAATTTCTAATAAAGTATGGTCTAAATTTGTACTCTTTGAAGGATTTATCTCAATTTCAGTTGACAAGGCCAATAAGAGGATTACTAGATATAGGGCTCTATGCTTATTGTCCCCACTTTTCTTCTTATTTGTATTATGGCATGTCACTTAGTTTAAATCCAAATCGATGTCAATTAAGGCTACCATAAAATGTTGTCATGCGATATGCATTAGTAACTTCTTTAGCATACTTTGTATGGTATTCCCTCACTTCTTCTTGTAAAAAATACATCCCGACCTTTGGTTCTTCGACATGAGTATTTCTACCTTCCCTTTCATTCTTGTCCAAAATATTGGCCTCGTTATTTTCAACATTTGCTTCCATTCTATTATGGAAAGCAAATCAATCTAGCCAAAAGAATAAACACCATTTAGTTTTATCTTATCCCCTTATACGAGGACATCAAAGTCATTAATATAAATACTTAAGGAGAATATGACATATGCCATTGTTTAATATATACACAAATAACATATATACTAATAACTTGTTAAGATTATGTTGGCTTAATTTGGGGTAACTGAGAGACATTCTTTCCTGTATTTAAGTGATTTGTAATTCCTTTGAATAAAGGACTTAGTTAAGATCTTTATTTTATTTTCCTTTAATTTAGGATCTTAATTTCTGAATATTTGCTCTTTTAAATTTATATATAGTAGTCTATTTTTTATTGTGATATACATACAAATATATAGTTTTCTCAAAACTTGATTTTATCATGTTATCAGAGCAATGATCTTGTTGACTTTGTAAAACACTGCCACCTACTTTGATCACACTATGTCTACATCTGCGATTGATTCCTCAGATCCTCTTTTTCTTCATGCTTTTAATCATCCTGGCATGATTCTCGTTCCAAAAGTCTTAGATGGAACCAATTATGCTATGTGGAAGATATTTATGTTGATAAGTCTCGGTGCCAAAAACAAACATGGGTTCTTCAAAGGAACAATTCCAACACTAGATGAAAAAGATCCAAAGTACTCTTTATGGCAGTGTTGCAACGATATAGAGCTTTCTTGGATCTTTAACTCTCTAAGTCAAGAGCTTACAAACAACGTACTATATGTTGAAACACCTTCAGAGATTTGGACAAGCCTTCAAGAATGTTTTCTCTCAAGGTGATTTTTCCCATCATTATCAAACTCAGCGATCTATTGTTGAATTGAAACAAAATCATGATTCAATTTTTTTTTACTATACAAAGATGAAACTATTGTGAGATGAACTAACTACTTGCAGTCCTTCAATTACGTGTACTTGTGGAGGACAAAAAGATCAAAAAGAAAAAGTGGAAAAGATTAGGCTGGGACAATTCCTTATGAGATTAAATTAGACATACTCTGTTGTGCGAGGGCAAATCATGTTAATGCCTCCTCTACCAACTATCAAAAAGGCATATTCACTTTTATGTGAAGAAGAAAAGCAATGAGGACTTGCGAAGGCCAAGGGTACTGATCTCATTCATGCCATAAGTATCAAAACTCATGACAACTCTAAGGAATCACAGTCTGATGCTCAACGACAAAACAGACAGTGGGCATCCTCTCATTCCAAGTCACATGGAACTAGAAAATCTCTGCTATGTTCTTATTGCGAGGGCACAACTCACACCATAGATCGTTGTTTCTACTTGAATGGATTCCCAGTTAGTCCTAAGCTCCATGGCAAAGATGTCCAGCTGCCAAATCGAAGCAGAAAATCTGCTGCACATCAAACCAATGTCGAGATGCGTCAGGACACAGTAAAGGCACCAACTAAGTAGACTCCCCAATTTACCTTTGACGAGCTTGCCCAAATAAAAGCTTGTTTTAGAAATATAATGTAGAGTCTGTTTATATCTATTCCTAGATATATAGATAGATGAAGTTTTCCATGAATGCCAATTCAAGAAATTATGCTCCCTGAATGTTATCATTAATGCATTATTCTATCCTTTAGAATAAAACAATTCACAGTTTCATTTTCACAAACACTTTCCCTGCATACACTGGTGCCATTTCAGTGATTCCACAGTGTTCCACATTTACAAGCAACCCAACATTTACAAGCAATCCATTTCACAAACACCTTCCCTACATACACTTTCACTCCATCGTAATCCATTCTATTTTACATTTACAAGCAACCCAATAGCCAACAACTAGACCCAAAACAACTGTTATAATGTAAACTTACCGTGACTTGGCGGATGTGGATATTTTGGATGCTTCCAAATGGTGCTTTTAGTTTCAAGCAATGTAATTTTCGGGCGTGATGTATATGGCAGTGAATGCAAACAGAAGATGCAAATAGTGGCAAAGGCTGAACAGCACAGATTACGGTAAGAATCAGTGGATCACGAGGCAAAAGGGATTTGAGAAACAAAGACTCAAAGAGGGAAGTGGGATTCTATGAACAAAGAAGACTCAAGGGAGAGAGTGAGGGGAAGAAGAAGGAAGAAGGGGGATCCTGCGTTTTCGACCCCCATGTGAAGAAACGACGTAATTTGTTTTTTTTAAATTCAGTTAAAATGATGTCGTTTTACATTGATTTTTTTTTTAAAGTTGGAGTTCGGAGTTCAGAGCTCCATGAAACTTCAAACTCGACCTCTGACTCCGACTTCGTCGGAGTGGGCGGAGGGTTTGCACAGCCCTACCCAGAAGAAGGGTTAGGTAGGGCCCGTGAAACACATATCTAGGGAGGAAAGAGGAACAGTCATATCACCTGCATGAACCATAGCCCACACAATTGGACAAGGGACACGCCATGCAGGGTGGTTAGAAAGGACAGCAAGCGATGTCCAAAGCCAACCACTCGCTTTGTATGCCGGTAGGTGTTCACAAACCAAATGCGGACAAGAAGAATCATCAAGAAACATTGAAGCGAGGCTTGTCGAAATGAAGGACATGATAAAGAAGCTGACAACGAAGGTGGGAAGTCTCCGATAGGAAAATGAAGCCTTGCAAAGAGCGAATGGCAAGCTAATGGGAAATGATAGACCAAGCCAGAACTAGCACATCGAGTCACAGAGTGCTGTGGAAGTAGACGCAGTAGGGGAAGAGAGAAGACAGATGCATCACGAGCTACAAGATCTAATGGAAAAGTAAGTAGAAATGGCCAGGAAGATGGGCACGCCATTCTTGCTCACTAGCACAGACTTGTCGTACAACGCGAAAATCATGGCGGCACCTTTTCTGCCCAAGTTTAAGGTCCCTCAAATGGAGATGCATGATGGATCTAAGGATCCTTTCAAGCACTTGGAGACATTTAAAGCTCACATGACCCTTCACAGGTTCTCGGATGAGATTACAAGCTGAGCTATCCCCCTAAGATTGCAAGCTGGGCTATCCCCCTAAGATTGCAAGCTGGGCTTTCCCCTTGACCCTTCAAGGACTGTGCACATAGCTTCACCAATGCAGAAGACACCTTGCGGTCCTTGACGGACCACAGGAAAATTGAGTTGGACCAGGCTAATAGGATCTCCAAAAGGTTGGCACGAGGAAAGACCCATGAAAAACCCAAGAAGAACCAATAAGACACCAGGCGAAGAGACACTATGACAGCTAGAGTGCATGGCACAAGACGGATCCACACTAGTATGGTTGTAGAAAAGGAACACGCACAGTCCAATGGGGAACCACCTAATAGGGATGAAAAGACCAACAATTCTACACTTGAAGTGGAGGATGGAAGAGCTAGAAAACTTGCTGGCTCAATGCCACACTAGGGATCGATGTCAGGCGTATTGAGGAAACGGGCCCACAAGACCGTAACAAAGTGAGAGTCCCAAAAGGCGTAGGACAGGGAAAGAGACACCTTGAAGCCCACCTCGTTTGGTCTTGACCTTTCCAGACAACCCTCTAGGCAAAATCCACACCATAACAGGTGGGTACATTGGTGGTAGCCCGACCTCCTTAGGACGGAAGTTCCATGCTCGCAGGGCCCTGTACGAAGATGTATTCGTGGCCAAAAAAGCCCCAGCTACGTAGAGACAGTGCACATAAGGCGTTGTTATTACATTTGGCGAGGAAGATGACAAAGGGGTGTTCCACCCCCACAATGATGCCGTAGTAGTGACCATGTAGATTGCCAACTTTGTGACGTGGTGGATCCTGATTGATAATGGCAACTCGGTTGATATTCTATTCTGGAACACGTTCACCAAAATGAGGATCAACCCCGATCATTTGGGCCCAGACTCAATGCTACTCAAGGGGTTCACTGGAGACGTGGTTCAACTGGTCAACAAAATCACCTTGTCAGTTTTAGCCGAGAAGGCCCCTAGAACCTTTGCAACAATGACAAACATCTTGGTGGCAAAAGCCTTGCCGTCGTACAATGCAATATTGGGATCACCTATGAACAACCTGAAGGCAATAATGTCGACTTATCACCTAAAGGTGAAGTTCCCCACCAATGACGGAGTCAACAAAGTTAAAAGGGAACAAGTGCTCGCTTGGGAATGCTACGCCCAAGAACTAAAATGTGGAGGTAAATACATGAGAGCACTTGAGGAAGTGACCCACCTCGCGAGACCTCCACCGCCACTCCACCTAGTTGACAGGGAGGAAGAGGTATGAGATGAGCAAACCCTTTAGCAAGCAGAGCCGAACGAACCTCATTCCTGTAGATCCTTTGTGGCTTGAATACACCATTAGAGTCAGGACCAAGATGAGGGCCCAAGATGAGGCAAGCTATCAAACAACGCCTCATCAAGCACCGAGATGTGTTGTGTGGAGCCATGAATAGATGCTCGAAATCGACCACATTATCATTAAACACTGCTTGTGTGTCGATCCTGAGGCCAAAAGAGTTCGACAGATATGCAGAAGTTTTAGTGTCGAGAAGTATCCCATTATAGTTGAAAAAGTCAATCGCCTCCTAGCGGTGGGATTTATCTGGGTGGCACACTATCCTGAGTGGCTATCCAATGTCGTGTTGCTGAAGAAACCAAATGGCAAGTGGAGACTGTGCATTGACTTTACTGATTTAAGCAAGGATTACCCTAAGGATAGCTTCCCACTACCCGATATTGACTTCATTGTCGATTCCACGGTGGGTATCGATTGCTTAGTTTCATGGATGCCTACTCGAGATAAAACCAAATCCGTATGAACTCGAATGACAAGTAGAAAATGAGACCAATCACTCTATTGTTACCGAGCTAAAAAATATGGGGGAAACGTACCAACAACTAGTCAACCGGATGTTCAAGGATCAAATAGGTCGGAACATGAAGGTATACGTGAACAACTTGCTGGTTAAGAGCAAAAGGCCCAAGAATCATCTAGTTGACTTACGGGAAGCATTTGCGGTCCTGTGACGGTACAAGATGAAGCTCAATCCACTGAAGTGTCCCTTTGGGTAGAGTCGGGAAATTTTCTAGGCTTCATGGTCTCTAAATGGGGAATTGAAGCCAACCCAGAAAAGGGCAAAGCAAAAATGAACATGCCCCAATGCGAAACATCAATGAGGGCCGGCAGTGGCTAGTATACTACACAAGTTGAGCATTTTGAGGAGTCTAGGCACGGTACTTGCATATGGACATGATGGCGATTGTGTTGGTGATCGCCGCCAAGCGGCTAAGGCCATACTTCCAAGCCCTTTCAATGAAGGTGCACACCGATACACACTTCAAGAAGGTTTTGCAAAGATTAGACATCTTGAGCCACCTAATGAATTGGGTTGTCGAATTGAGCGAATTTGACATGGAGCACCTCCCTTGTATTGCAGTGAAGGGACAAGTGTTGGCGGACTTCGCAATCAAGCTTGCTTTTAAGATAACCAACAATGAAGCCGAGTATGAAGCACTGCTGGCTGGATTGGCGATGGCCAAAATACTGGGAGTGGTGGAGATAGAAAGCAAGCCAGACTCCCAAGTAGTCGTTAGCCAAGAATGGGGTGAGTTTGCCACGAAAGGTGAAAAGCTGAAGAAATTTGGCCTTCTTTGACTACTAATCATAATATATAAAATGTATAGAAAGGAGACAAAGTATTGCAGAGGAAAAGCTATTGTTCTGAAGAATTAAATGTTATAGATATATAGATTAATTGTTACAAAAAAATCTTAATTTTGGTAGGGATGATACATGAGGAAAAGTGTGTTATAATAACAAAATAACTCATGCTAAAATGGATGCATGGTTTTGATATTATTTAAATGAATATATGATGAAATTAATTAGGATAACGTCTTTATGTGTGTTATAATAATTCAGATGTAATCTCTCTCTCTCTCTTTGTTCTATCCATATCGATTTCCTTAACCAAAACCTCCATAGAAAACCTTCGCCCTAAGGGAGTGAGGATCTCAACTCCTCCTCAGCCACTATGAAGTAGCCTTCTCTAATCTATTTCTCCGGTTTCCTGTTTTTCTTTTTTCTTTTTCTTCCACAAGTTTGGAAATGTCCATTTGTTGCCTTTCTGTCTTCAGACAGCCACACGTGTCCCACCATTGTGTTCGCTGGCATCCCTCACCTCCTATATTCTCTCTTTTAGTTTTAATGCAAGTTTGTTGAAAACAATTAAGATAACATTTGATTTAACATAACAAAAACAAAGCAAAAACAAAGCAAATCACGTTGAGAGTTATATTTGTAATGGATAGAGCTGACAACTGAATAGGGCTATCAAGAAATAGGTTGTAATTTTTGTTAGACAAGATTGAAACAAAAACAAAATTGGATCTTTGCTTCAAAGGCATGTAATAACATAGATGTTTTGAATTGATTGGTGTGCATTGCACTAAGACAAAAAGTCTCTAGGATACAATGAAGCCCAGAAAAATGATTTTTTTGTTTGATTGTATTCTACACTTAACAAAATCAAATTAGAATACCAAAGTATTTGTAACTTAAACAAGAACTTAATAACCATTAACAGAAAACAATGGAATAATAAGCAAAAGTGAGGGAGAAGGAGGATCATTTTGGCACTAGCTTCATCACCAGAAGGACCAAAGAAGGAAGATTGTGTCCTCCCCTGATGCCTTGGTAGAGGAGAGACTACGAGGAGCAAAAGAGGGCTGGGCCTGAGCTAGGGACACGTTCACCTATAGGGGTACGAAGGGTGGCCATGGCGATGCGGGAATCCTATGGGAATTAGCAGCGCCAACCTCCAAATGTGCCCAACTGTGGACCACTCCTGTATGCTAGAACCTGCCTATTTGGGTCGAGATCTCTTTTATTCCCATTTTGAAGAGGAGGCAAGCCTTTTCTAATCGTGAGATAGAACTTCTTCCCAAACTCTAAAGGACAAGCGACCGATGAATCATGATTGGTCCAGAGAAATAAGGTAGCGGTCAATGTTCACCTAGGTGAGAGTGGCATCATACCAAGTCGTATTCCCATTTTGAAGAGGAGGCAAGCCTTTTCTAATCGTGAGATAGAACTTCTTCCCAAACTCTAAAGGACAAGCGACCGATGAATCATGATTGGTCCAGAGAAATAAGGTAGCGGTCAATGTTCACCTAGGTGAGAGTGGCATCATACCAAGTCGCCTATGGGTTCCCCTTAACCCATGAGTAAATGAAAGCCAAATAGTGAACTTAGTCAAGAGAGTGTTTGTAAACTTAGTAAGGAGAGGGGATCACCTCGAGAGAACCACTCCCCATATGGTATGCCTTGGAAACTCACCTCGCCTTACTTCACCTACAAGGCACTCCCAACCAGTCCTAGAAACAAAGCAAACCTCCTACTTCAATATCCTTATTGCAGCCCATTGCTTGGGAGTGGAGGAATTTGTGAGTTGTAAGGTTTGGGTACTCGTCATTTGTAGGTTCTAGGGTCATGCGCCACACCAAGCATAATGAAAACAATATCCTCTAGGCATTTGGAAGAAGTTGGGACAGGGCTAGACTCAAGAAGTCCAGGCCCTCGAAAGGGAGTGGCAAAAAGGAAGTCGTAACCCCATCGAGAACATGATGGTGTAAAGGTCCACTTGCTCGGCAAACCCCTCTAAGTCCACAACGCCCTTATACGGATTAGGCAGGACTCCATATAGATCTCACATAGAGTTAAGGTCTGATGTAGTGGTGGGACTAGAAGTGCACCACAAAGGACCCTATTCGGAAGAACCCACATCATTAGGGCCATCATGTGACCCAAGAACTTGGCGAGAGGCGTGAGCTCCATCAGGAACCCACCATAAGCACCACGATGAAAGGTATGATGAGAGGGAATCTATGGTTATGTGATATTGAGAGGATAAGAAAAAAATGAAGACAACTATGATGAAGAGTATAGAAGGAAAGACGAGATGGAGGTATGCACATGAGCTAATGGGACTGACAGAGAGGGAAAAAAGGTGATCGTACAGAGCAAGCAAAGATAAGGAAGGAAAGCGATGGTTAGGAACCTACACTTCCCCCTAGGACGACACGCTTCACTAGCCATAGGAGGAGACATGTGATTCTGGGAAATGAGCGGGGTTGAAGGAATGTGGGGAAAAGGGAACCGACATAGGTTACTCTATCCAAGGGAGGATAATCACGACAACGGTGACAAAGACCCAGCAGAAGAAAAGGAAAATATTATGAAATTCCTGTCACACATGTGCGTGACAAGAATTCACGAGGTTAAACCCAAAATGCACTTTGAAAGATAAGGGCCTAACCAAGCTTGTTAAAAAAGCCTACCAAACTAAGCTTTGCATGTACAAAGGTAAGGTTGTGCAAATGACCTTAAGGTTTGCCATTCATAAATGAGGACAGGGCCACCAAGGGGAAAATGGCAACTCATCTCCACTCGGGAAGGCCATGGTGAGAGGCAAATTCACTGAATTGTAGATTGAACCTACCCTCATTAGGGAGGATTCGTTGAGATACTTAGAGGGCCTACCGCATTAAATGCGATGATGCATCCACTCGAAAAGGGGCCTAAGGACGAATTCGTCCATGTCAGGGAGGGTTCATCGAGGCCCTTAGAAAGGTATGCTGCATTAAATACACTAGTACACCCACTCGAGACAGCAAGTCCAAAATTGGCTAGATTGGCCTTAGAACCTAAAGAGGTTACTGCCTTAAATGCAATAGTATATCTCCTCTTGAAGGTCTCAACCACTGAACTGCTAGGGCCCCCCATGGGAGCTATGATACAAATACGAAAAGGAAGAGAAATCTAAAGCTATGTTCATACTCTCTGATACTTTCTCCTTTCCATGTAATCAATGACCATAACTTTGGTAGGAGCTAACTTAGGCATTGGTAGCATCCTTCGGCCAAAAAGGTTGCACTAGCCTTCTTGATTTTAGGAGCGAACAATTTATCTAGAACGGAGTGGGTGAGGTTGAGAAACACGTCTCTAACAATTTGAACTTGACAACACAAGATTACAACCCTTAATCTCATTTTGCCTTTTGCCCACACACTCACTCAATCTCTCAGTTGTGATTCTACCCAACCATTTTTGGCCCTTCAAAGTTCATTTCCTCTGCTGTTGAAACCCTTATTCTTTCATCGTCCAATATATGTGCCATGAGACATTTATAGTATTTATTTATTTAATGTTTGAATAGTTGGTCTTGATGTAGTGTTTTTTCCTTTTCTTTTTTGAATTTATTCTCTTCTTAATGGAATTGTTGCTCAAAAATTGATTTCTTAGGCTTAACTTGAAGAAATCATCGATGTTGGCACACATTTTTGGTTGGGGGTGTTTTGTTGAGGGATTTTTCAGAAATACAACGTGTGATGCACATGAAATTGTCTTGACGTCTTATGTCTTTGGATTCTTTGTGGTCTCTCTCCCCTATGTCTAAATATGGGAAAGGAAGACATGTCTCATTGATGACATCTCAAAGGTCTGATTCGAGGCTCTAGAGATCTATGGTTTCAGTTATTTTGGATGTTTGTGAAGCTGCCAAGGTGAAGGTTAGGGAGGGTCAGGCCTCATTCTAGTTTGATAGATGGTTTATGGATGACCCTTTATGCTATATGGTTAATATGGTGGGGAATCCTTATTTGCAAATAAAAGATGTTTAGTCTGGTAATACTTTGAATGTGGAATTGTTAGAACAACCAGTAGGGGTGGAGCTAGCAGAGGAAGTGCATCGTAGTACTTGTGCAATCATGCCTGGGAATGATGTGCGAGTGTGGAAGCCAGGTCAAGATGGTCGGTTCACTTCGGCTAGTGCCTGGGAATTAATCTGAGTCAAGGGCAAGCGACATCCGTGGATGGATTGGATTTGGAATAAACACTTGCCAAAAAAATATTTTGGTTTGTTTGTGGAGAGCCTGTTGACTCCATTTGTTTATTTGGGGGTTAGTTTTGTATGGTTTTTGGTTTTGGTTTGCGATTTTGTAGTTGATTGTGTTCCACAATTTTCCTCCATCTTGAGTGAGGTCTATTAATAAAAGTAGAGGTGCTGTCCTCTTTTATTATTAAAAAAGAAATCATTTGAAGGATTTCGTGATTTTGCAAATGGTGGTACACATAAAAAGACTTTAGGACAAGAAAAGTTACAACAGTTTGACATTTGCGTCTGTGTTTGATTTAATGATGTTGATTTAAAGAGGAAAAAAGAGTATATAGGAAAAACTAAAAACCGTTATGAGTAAATAAAAGTCAACATTTACTCCAATCCAAGTTATTATCAATATTGTACGTCTCCATTATCATGCAGTCCATTTATGATCAGCATTTGTCAAATTTGTCCCTTTCGGTAATAGTTGTATTCTACTATTCAGAAATGACTTTCACACAAAGACAGGCCATGTGAGTCCTATGGTCCATTTCGGAAACAATTGTACTTGGAAAAAACTTTCAGGTCTAAGAGATTGAAGATGTGACATTTTTTCCAAGCCCAACGTCACTGCGCTCGACATTAAAGTCCCTAAATATTAAGATGTTTATTTGCCTAATTATTAAAGTAGTCCATTTTACATCAACTTGCATAAAAAGTTATCAATACTTTTAACATTAATGGGATGAGATGAGAAATTGTGAGAATTCAGTGAATTGTGAGAGATGAGAACTTGTGAAAATTTTGTGAATAGTAGTAAAATTGATTTGTAAATAGTTTGTGAAATGATTTGAATTAATATATTTTATTGAATAATTTTTTAAAACGAGAGAGAAAGTTAAATAATTTTGGATAATTTTGAGTTAATATGTTTTATTATAAAGTTAAAAAATTGTTTGAATATAATTTTTATTTTGAGATTTGAAATAGTTGTATTGTATTTTGTGTTTTGTTTATAAGATTGGAAAAGTTGTACATAGTTTTGTGTTTAGATAATGATTAGATGCAAAGGTTGAATGCTTGGAATTAAAATGTGTTTTGTGTTTGAGTAATATTTGGAAAGGAAATTGTGAAGAGTTTTGAGACGAGATGAACATCTATTGCCAAACAAGGCCGAGAAGACCAGTAACAAGTTATTTGAAGAGTCATAATTCTTATAACCATTAAACATACCATCTTTTAAGGTTTGGGGGTTGCAAAATTGCAATGTAATATCTTTATATATATAAAGTGCCTATGAGACGAGAATTCCTGTTTTAACACTTTTTTTTTCCGTTAAAGTTAATGCCATGTTAACACCGCATCATTGTCTCTCATCACGAACCACTACACGTTCGGTAACCTGAGCTTGTAACTTTCTAAAACAATCCGAGCGATCTGAATGGCCGATTGGGAGCTCAAGTATTTGAACCTGCTCCAATCCTTCGATAGTCTGTACGGGACAAAAACTACACCTTGCCAGGATACGTTTTCTTCGGGTTTCTCATCAAGCTAGACGAAACTGCAGTCCACTGCAGACTCAGGGAATTTGATTTTGCTTGGGAACGAAAGTACAGTAATTTGGCAGAGTTTTGGTCATCCCACGGATACCCTATTATCGAACCAAGATTTTGTTGAAGGACTTCCAAGAACTTGACTTATATTCTTGAGATCAAGTCAGGCAACATGATACTTTCTGCCGGTTATCAAACTCTCCAGCCTTATTGGTCTCTGGAAAAGGACAATAGAAAAATTGACAGTAAAGATGGTGGCTTGGTCCCCTAAGATACATAGGCATAGCTATGTGTCAACCCATGGCGAAGACCATCGTTGAGGTCAAAGTCAAAGAAGATGAGGATCGAGATTTTAGAAGAAAGATGAAACCGAAGAAAAAGAAGAAGAAGAAGAAGAAGAAGAAGAAGAAGCGGATGGTGTGCATGAGGAGAAGAAATAAAGCCCTAAGGGCTATGGCCAAAACGATGCCGTTTAGAGAGAAAGGGAGGACAGGGCTGCAAGCTACGGGCTTGGCTTCAAATCTGAATGGTCTGGGCCCAAAAGAGAATAAAACACACTAAAACAAGCCCAATTCGAAAAAGAAGGGTCCAATAAAAAAAAGGTACATTAAAATAAGAAAATAAATTTCACAACTTAGTAATCATAAGTACCAAAATTTTATAAACATAACCACAACAGTGAAATATCCTCAACGAGGTTATACAGTTATCCAACAAAATATAATACAAAGCCAAAATATATAGGAAAAAGGGGAAATAAATCTCATTTGGCCCAAAACACGCCAGTAAATACCATCATCTTGATGATGCATGCAAACTCAATCATCTTGTTAAAGTACTGATTGTAGTAGTTAATTTGTTTGTTAAAGTTTCTTTATAATATTCTATTAATTATATTACTTGTGTAAAAGTTGAAGCAATGTCTTCTAAGCTATGTATGTCATCAACTATTTTTACAAATTTTGTAAAAAAACATACTATTTTTGCAAAACAACTGTTTGATCTAACTAGACAAACGTGCTCTTTGCACATTACTTTGACCTAGTATGTATGTACATATATATATATATATTATTTATGGTAAAAGTAGATGTGGTCAAGGCGTATTGTTGGGTCTTGTTCTTCGATCGAGTTATTTATTAAATGGCTTAAAGCCTTTTTGGTGGAAGCTTAATACCAGCTGTATTTCATTACTTTTTTCTCAGTAATGATAAAATGGTACTTCTAAGTCAAGGCAGGCTTCTTTAGAGGTTTAGGTATGGGGATCTACTGTTTCCTTCTGATGCTGACCAGAATTTGAATTAATCTGATATCTAGTTTACCAACAGGAACTAGGGGTTGAGATTGAGTAAAGACGTAAAATATGGAGAAAATTATGGCCCATTAAATATAATTTAGATTTAAATAATTATCAATATTCTAACCTTAAAATTATTAGATCGTATCGTTACATTAGGTCAACATTTTACAGATTGTAAAAGCAAGGGAAGTTAACATGGGAGCTCATGCCTCCACAATCCAAGGGCCAAGATGCACATTATTACCAAAATATATTATTCAGGGTGAGAAGGGAATCGAGGAAATCTTGCTTAACACATAGGCTTATTTATTGATGCAAACATAGGCCATATATTCTCTAGCTTCTAATTGTCACCCAAAAAAAAAAAAGGCTCTAGACTGACATTAAAACATATATGTAAGCTAGCGTAGTTTTTTTTAATGTATTAATATATCTATAAATAGCAGAGACTGGCGATAATATTCAAAGGAATTTTTGGTCTAGAAAGGTACTATATGTGATGGGGAAAAAAATCATTACCTTGGGCCCAGGATAGCACAAAGGGTTTGTTGCAGGAGCTGGGCCGACAATGGGGCCCAACCCATTCATCTAAGCCCATGCAAGGAAAGTGAAAGCCCGGACTAGAACATGGACAGGGAGTTTGGGTTAGGGCAGGAGATTCGAAGGAAGACTAGGAAAAAAAGGAAAGAAGACTGTGACATGCATTGCCAGATAGAGGGGACGTAGAACAGAGGCCACGTCTCATTTAATGCAGCCCAAAATGGAGGTCACGTCGCATTTAATGCGGCATAGAACAGAGGCCATGTCGCATTAAATGCCTCCTAGGGCGCAGGATGTGCAACGTTGACTATAGCCCAGGACTAGAGTAGTGCGCAAAGAAGGCTTGAGGCCATCGTTGCTCGGTGAGGTGACGACGTTAAAGCTGCTCGGTAATGAAATATGTAGGGCGAATGGCCCCGCACTACGTGATGCCCCACCATGGGGAAATCCTAAACGGTAATTATAAATAAAGGTCAACCCATCGACAAATGAGGTAATAGAAAAAATACTATCATCCTTGTCTATGGTTCTTGCCTCCATTCTTAATTTTTTTCCCTCAAATCACTGACTTAAGTATCGGAGGATTAACGGACCTCAAGGTCTCCTCTCCGTTTTGACTGTGTAGGATCGTGCTTGGATATCGAGAATGAGAAGTTGTCCAGACCCACGAAACACTAAACTTTCAACATTTGCATCTCAGTATGTGAATTGAGGGTGCTGATTTAAAGAGGAAAAGTAAAAAAAGACGACATGAGGATGTTGATTTAGAGTGGAAGAAACAAGTATAGAGGAAAGGAAAATGGTACTCCGCTCCTGAGTCCTTAATTTGATTGCTCTCGTATTTTATTTTATTTTATAATATTTTTTTTATTTAATAGTTAAAGAATTGAACATTAATGTATTGATTTTTTTTTATTTTTTAAAAATGTGTAAACATATTTAAAAATATTTGAAATAAAAAAAATATAATTTATACTAAAGTCGCACTAAATAAGTAAATTTGGATGGTATAGTAGCACAACCCATAGAGAAAAAGTAAAAAGGAGAGTAGTGTATTGACTACGTTTCAACGCTAAACCATTTTACGACGTGTAAAAATAAAAAAAAAAAAAAAAAAAAAAAAAAAAAAAAAAAAAAAAAAAAAAAAAAAAAAAAAAAAAAAAAAAAAAGCATCGGTCATTTATTTTGGTCATAACCATCGGCGCATACAAGCATTTCCCCCATACGACAAATTCATATTGTTGCACATAAAAAACAGAAATTCTATGGGCAACCGGGGTACGTCCCCGGCACGGCCCCGCATCTGACGTGGCCTATGCCGTGTCAGCAGGTTTAATTTGGTTTTTAAAACAAATTAAATAAAAAAATATTAGCCGAAATAAAAAATGCGGGAAACCAAAATGAAACCCGATTCGTCCCGCATCTCTCCCTCGTCTTCTCCGTTTTGGAATTGCAGACTCCCGATTCTCTCCCTCATCTTCTTGCCCCTCGTTCTCGCACGCAGATCGTCATCTTGAGCTTGCTTCCTTGGTAACGAAAACGATTGTGCCCGAACTTCTTCTTCTTTCGAGTTGCAGAATCACGAGCTCCTAGCTCCATCCTCTCCTCTCATCTGGGCCCGAAGTGTCGAGCTTCATCTTCTCCCGAGAGAACAATGGGGTGCGTCCACCTCAACGTTTCTTGCCATTCCCCAACTCCCTTTCTCACTCACTGCTTCAAGTAGTCCGTTTAGCGTTTTAGGCCTTAGATCTGTACCAACATCGGGTTACTGGAGACTGCGAGTTCGAGCAAATCGACTCCCACAAAAGCCGCCTGCAGATCTCCAACAATTTTCAAGCTAGACACAGGCAACTTCACTATCTTTTCTGATCTATCTGTTTTCTTTTTCGTTTTCATTATTATTCTTCATTTGCTGATCTGAAATTTATTTTTACGTTCCCACATTTGTTCAGCATGGTATTTTTTTGTGGCGTTTGGTTGCTGAGAAATCTAAATAAACAGTGGTAGATGTAGTTGGAAGCCAACTGTTGATTGTCGGTGTAGTTTGTTTTCTTTGAATTTCTCCTTTGCTGTAGTTGCACATTTTTGTTGGCTTTAATATCACTGTCTTTCTGCGTGCGTGTCCAGTTCTGTGTGGGAGTGGGTGGGAGTGAAAACAGAGTGTGAAACAGAGAGTGGGAAAGCATTCACATCATATTTCTTCAGATCATTTCAACATGCTCGAATTATTGTTGGACAAGTTTTATTGTTGTTGAAAAGCAGAAAAACAGAAAAATCAATCGTGGGCAGGATAGTGGGCTTGTTCACCTTATTAAATAATTTCCTCCTTTGTGGAGAGAACTGAATCTTGATTTTAATTTGTGCAAGATAGTGGGCTTGTTCACCTTGAGAAAACTGCAGACAAGTGGGGAAAGAATGGAAAAAGGTTGTTAAATAGTGTTACACGGCATTTGCATTTCCTTTCTCATACGGCATGTTTGATGCCGTCTTCCTATCCTTCTCTGTTTTAATTCTTTCTAATATATAAACCTAAATTTCTAACGTTGGTACTGTTTGAGGGGGAGCAGTTTGGTTTAATTGATGAGGTGAGGGGGACAATTGTAGCAATTCTAGGTGAGGGGGACAATTGTTTAATTGATGTTGTAGGTCTCTCTTTGCAATCATATGTTGCGTCCATCTACTGATTTGTATATTTTTGGCTATTTTTAACTACTGAATCTTTTTTCTTTTTCTCCATTTAAATCATTTGGAAGTTCAAACTTTGTAAAGCAAAAAGTTGTTGTTTCTTTCAGCTATTAGGAAATGCAAAAGGGACAATGGCTGTGGTGGTTTCAATTTTAATTTTTAGAAATCCTGTCTCGGCTACTGGGAAGTTTTGGCCATCATGGTTGGTGCCTTGGTTCTTCCCTCTAATTCTTTCCTCCCTTTGCCCGGAAGCCTCAGAGATTGGCTTCCACTTGTATCAGCAACAATTCAGGATTTCTGGAAATGTTTTCTCGATGATGCAGGAAGGGTTTGTAGAATTTGGTCTCAACACAGTCAGTCTGTTATTAACATTCCACATATTGATTAATTAATGAAAAGCATTCATAATTCTTTACATTCCCGCATGCAAGGAATTACTTCCAACTACAAGGATATAGAAACTGCTGAAAAAATTGCATTCATAGTCGAATCTATGGAAAAAGTGGAGGCCATTGACCGAGTTCAAATGGAAAACCGAAATCCAATTTTAGACTATTTCTTCCATCATGCCCATTTGCTGTGGGAAAAAAGTTCTTCATGCAAATAGCAGAGCAGAGAATTCATGCAAATACCAGGAAGATAATGTATTTTCCTCCAAGTGCCAACCTGCTCTAGTCATCTCATAATAATCCATTCACAAAAAACACATGCACATAGAAAATGATACACTAAATTCATGCAGTCAATAAAATTTCCAGGTTAATATATACAAAAAGTAATGAGTTATTTTACAGGTTACAAGTTAGCACCAACCTAAGAAGTCACAACTTACATACTAAATTACCAGTTACAAGTGGTGTGCAGCGTTTAAACTACAAAAATTACTAGTTACAAGCACCAATTACTTAAATACTACCAACCAACACACAACTACAAATGAAAAAGCCCAATACACCCGAAGTTTTGTGTGTGAATGCCTTATTTCAGTTTCGCGCTTCAAGAGCACCATCTCTCTATTGGTTACCAACATCTCTCTATTGGATACCTCCACCTCTCTCTTCTCGATTTCATCCGCTCTCTTATGGAGCTCAGTCTTCGTATTTTCAACATCATCAAGTATCTGATGGAGCTTTTTCTCCATCCTTAACAATTCATTATTTTTTTCTGTGAGTTGGGCTTTAAATTCTTGATTACTATCTGCCCACATGAAAAACTTACAATATGGTAATCCCTGTAATTATATCGATAACCAAAGAGTTAGATGTACAACACATTATATTAATTACCAAATTAATGTAAAAATCTTAGATGTAAAAGTGATGTACTTACCTCTGTGTTGTATTTTGGACACCCTAAGAAGGGTCGTCTTGGATTTCTTGTAGTATTTGAGTATCTCAATGTAACTTCTTCCTTACAGTAGCAAAATGGTTGTCCCAAAGAACGTTTTCCAAACGATGTAGAAGATATAGAGAAGCAGAGAAGATGTTTTTGAATGTAATAGCTCACACTTTTCTTATTTCCAATGCAGGTATATATACAAGTTGAAAGACATGAGTTAAGCCTGAAAATAAGGCTGTCCTATAACTGCCTAATAGATATACATTAACATCTATGAGCTGTACAGATTACACGAGAATTTGAAAATGCAGAATCAGATTTTCAAGATTGAGGAGTTTGATCTGCTGTGCTGGATTGCGTCAGTTTTGGAGAAATAACAGCTTTCCTTATATGCCCCCGCAAGATGGAGGTGCCATCAATAACTCCAATCTTGGACCTTAAAGTTTGGAATTTTTGTCTTGAGAGAGGCTTTGTGAGCAGATCTGCCAGTTGGTCTAATGTGTGAACATGATTGACAGTTATACGTCCCTTTTTCACAAGATCACGAACAAATAAGAGATCAATTTCAATATGCTTCATGCGTGTATGTTGAACTGGATTTATACTGAACTGAGTGGCTCCAATATTGTCGCAGAAGACTTGTGGGGCTTGCATGAGTTTTATTCCAAGTTCATGAAGGAGAGAATGAAGCCAAACTGTTTCAGAGGTTGCTGCGGCTAAGGCACGAAATTCAGCTTCAGTGGAGGACCTTGAGACAGCTTTTTGTTTGCGAGCAGACCATGAAATTGGGTTTGAGCCAAGGAATGTGATGAAGGCTGTTGTGGAGACTCTTGTATCAGTATTGGCAGCCCAGTCTGCATCGACATATGTGACTAATTTTAGGGGGCTGTGCTTCTGGATGAGTATGCCATGAAACATTGTGTTTTTGAGATATCTTAAGAGTCTTTTGACTGCAGTCCAATGAGAAGATGTCGGTTTGTGCATGAATTGTGAGAGCCTATTAACTGCGAAGGCAATGTCAGGTCTTGTGAGACATAGATATTGCATGACACCAATGATTCTTCGATATTCAGTGCTGTTTGCAGGTTCGGATCCATCATTCAAAGTGAGATGCTTGCTTGTTGACATGGGTGTTTGAGTTTCTTTTGCTCCATCCATTGAAGTTTTTTTGAGCAGGTCTCGGATGTATTTGTGTTGCGAGATGAAGACACCTTTGGGTGTAGGAACAACTTCGATACCCAGGAAAAAATGGAGATCTCCCATATCTTTGACAGAGAACTTGTTGCTGAGTTGGTTGATGATGCCTGTAACAAAACTGGATGTATTCCCTGTGATAATTATGTCATCAACATACACAAGACAATAGCATAGGACATTGTTGGATGAATAAATGAAGAGAGATGTATCCGTAGCTGAGTGCACAAAACCAAGGCTGAGAAGTGCATCGCGGAGTGCCTTGTACCATTGTCGTGGGGCTTGTTTCAAGCCATAAATGCTTTTCTTCAATTTGCAGACAAAGTGTGGCTTGGATTTGTCTTCAAAACCTGGAGGTTGATGCATAAATACAGTTTCATCAAGGCTTCCGTGAAGGAAAGCATTGTTGATGTCGAGTTGCCTTAGTGACCACCCATTCATGACAGCAAGGGAGAGAATTAGCCTTATTGTTGCTGGTTTTACAACTGGACTGAACGTCTGGGAGTAATCAATTCCTGGTCTTTGGTGGAACCCTTTAGCAACTAGACGTGCTTTGTGCCTATTTATGGTTCCATCAGGATTTCTCTTGATTCTAAAAACAAATTTGCAGCCAACAAGATTTTGTCCTGAAGCAGGTGGGACTAGTTCCCAAGTTCCATGATTAACTAAGGCTGTAATTTCCTCAGACATGGCTGTGCGCCACAGTGGGTCCTTTAATGCTTGACTAACACAAGTGGGTTCAGCTGATTCAGGTAGAGGATGTTTTGTGGTGGTATGAAGCTGCTTTGGACAGAAAATGTTGTTCATGGACCTTGTAGTCATTCTATGAGTCCTTTGAGAAACAACTAGAGGTGGAGTGTTTACCTGAGGTGTGGAGGAGACTGCTGTGTTGTCTTGATCTAAAGGAGAAGGAGGACTCTCTTCTTGTGCTTGTGTGATGCTTGGCGCAAGTGAGGGCTGGTTGTCTGCAGGATGAATTAGTAGGAGAGTTCCAGAGGGGCAGGGAGGTGTCTCGGGTGTTGTGGGCTTGTGAGTTGGCTGTATATGAGTTTCAGGATATATGGTCTCATCAAATGTGACATGTCGAGACACATATAGGCGCTGAGTAGGTATGTGATAGCAAAGGTAGGCACTTTGGGTTGTTGAGTAGCCTAAAAACACACACGGAAGAGACTTTGGTTGAAGCTTGTTGTTGTTGTAAGGTTGAAGCCAAGGGAAACATAAGCAACCAAAAGATCTAAGTTTAAGATAATTTGGTGCTTCATTAAACAAGGCTTGAAAAGGGGATTTGTGGTGAAGAACAGGTGAGGGCAGCCTGTTTATTAGATATGTTGCAGTAGCAAACGCATAGGACCAGAATGGGGGAGAGAGACCTGCTTGAGTGAGGAGCGTTTTTCCTGTTTCAACAATGTGTCTATGCCGGCGCTCTGAAACTCCATTTTGTTGTAGAGTGTGTGGCGCTGTGGTGTAATGGCTGATGCCGTGAAGTGTGAGAAAGGGTTGTAAGGCAATGAATTCTCCTCCATTATCAGAGTATAAGCTCTTTATTTTTGCATTGAAACGAGTTTCAATCATTTTGTGAAATTGCGGAAAAATGAGCTTAACATCAGATTTGTTTTTTAGAGGGAAAAACCAAGCATATTTGGTGAAGTGATCAATGAGGATCACATAGTATTTGTGACCTTGTATGCTTGTTTGTGGGGATGGACCCCAAACATCCGTGTATATTAAATCAAAAGGAGATGAGCTTGTGAGGCCATGTTTATGAAAAGGTAATCGATGAGATTTATTCATTGAACAGGAAATACAAGCATGAGAAGTAGAAGAAATTCGATCAACAGGAAGTGAAAAGGACTGGATTAGTCTTGAAACAACGTTGGAGGAGGGATGGCCAAGACGTTGGTGCCATCCATTTATTGAGGTGCGTTCATGGACCATAGCAGTTGGTTTGACAGCACTGGTTTGTGGTAGGGGATAGACGCCATTTTCACACTTGCCTTGAAGAAGAGTCTCCTTCGTCCTCTGGTCCTTGACAAAAAAAACAGTAGGATGAAACTCAAGAAACACGTTATTGTGTTTTGTAAAATGATGTACTGAGATTAGATTTTGGTTAATACTTGGAACACAAAGTGTGTCTTGAACTTGAAAATTTCTTTTGGGAAAAGGCAAAGTAAGAGAACCTGAATGAATGATTTTCAAACCTGAACCATCTCCGATAAGCACCTCATCTGTTCCATCGTACTCTGAGTGCAACTGCAAGTTTGAAACTTGAGAGGTGATGTTATGAGAAGCTGCGGAGTCGATTAGCCACCTCTGATCTGGATTGGAATTTGTAGTTGTGCAGTTGGCCAAGGGTTTATGAGGTTGCAGCTGTGGGCAATGTTTTGCAACATGACCAAGTTGTTCACAGTATTGGCACTTTGGTGTGTATCTCTGTTGTTTAGAGTTGCGGGGTTTTGACTTGGGATCATTTTTCTGGTTTAAAGAGGAAAATGACTGCTGTTTTCTTGAGAACCTGAAATCCTTACGTTGAGTGTTGTTAGCAGTAATCACCATGGATAGATTATTGCTGTCAAGCCGCTTGAGATAGGACTCATGTCCTATGAGAAGATCATGGAGTTCTTCAAAGGATAACGATGATTCTCGTGCACGGATTGGTGCAACAATTTCTTTGTACTCATGACCGAGACCATTGAGAACATATAATGTGATATCATCGGCAGAGAGAGGAGCATCAATGAGAGCCAATTCATCTGCAGTAGTTTTTATAGAATGTAGGAATTCTGTAACTGTGCGGGAACCACGTTGAATGAGAGTGAGATCCTCCTTGAGTTGCATGACTCGTGTTCTGGATCTACTGGCATATAGCTTGGTCAGTTTGCTCCAGGCTTGAGAGGATGTTTTCGAGGCTGCTATGAAGGGTATCACAGCATCTGTCACCGAAGTGAGAATTGCATTCAGGATTAGTTTATCCTGTCTAAACCACTGAGTATAAGCGGCAGTAATTGCTGCATCAGTGGTCGTGGATGAGGGTTGTGGTGGGCATGAGATTGTTCCATCAACATAGCCATATAGATTATAGCCAAGAAGAAGGGACTCAAATTGCGCATGCCAAGAGGGATAATTTGTGGGGGTGAGTCTAGTTGTAATCTGCTGATTAGCGTTGATGGCTACGGGAGAAATAGTAGAGTTTGCCATGTGCGGAAGATGAAATGCAGAATCAGAATTTTACTCGTTGGAGAGAGGGCAGTCTGATACCATATAGAGAAGCAGAGAAGATGTTTTTGAATGTAATAGCTCACACTTTTCTTATTTCCAATGCAGGTATATATACAAGTTGAAAGACATGAGTTAAGCCTGAAAATAAGGCTGTCCTATAACTGCCTAATAGATATACATTAACATCTATGAGCTGTACAGATTACACGAGAATTTGAAAATGCAGAATCAGATTTTCAAGATTGAGGAGTTTGATCTGCTGTGCTGGATTGCGTCAGTTTTGGAGAAATAACAGCTTTCCTTATAGAAGACATTGATGATGACGATATTCTATACTGATTTCTATAAAACTGAATAAATTAATGGATAAATACTTTTATCCATTATCTTAATGAGAATTCAGTCTAATTAATATGTAATAGATGATGATGGGAGAAGCTGAAATTAAACATGATCTGTAATTTGTTGGCTGCTTTTCAAAGGAGAAAGGAAAATGCTGAAATTTGGTTAGGGGAAGGTTGATGGATGGGGATTTCTAAAACACTTTTTTAGAAAATATGATTACCAAATTAATGTTGTTGGTTAATTGGAAGTTAGCAAGCAGTCAATTAAGAAGATTCCAATGACCAAAAAGGAAAAATGCATCCGGCCAAGCTAAACATCTGCTTCTAAATCGGGTAGATCCCAACCATATAATTTTCTTCTGATTTAGGTTGGCAATCCTTAGGTGTTTTTGTTTTCACGTTCTTATTATGTTACAACCTCCTTAGCCTTATGTGTTTGCACATGTAGACACGAGAGAATTAGTTTTGACAGTTGAACATCCTCAAGTGCTTGAACTAGAATTTTTCTAGTTTTATCTTCATTACCAGAAATCTAATAATACAATCATGAAGTGCAAATAATAATTAAAAAAAAGATCTATGACCAATAAATTTAATGGCTTCGGTAGATGTCCAAGGGGAAATATGGATGAATATGATAAAAGATTTATCGGGAATATACCGAGAATAATAGAGAAAACACATGTTAGGTATAATAAATTCATCAAATCATATGAAGCAGCAAAACTATAACTCTACATGTATAAGAAAATACTTTTGTTTTATAAGTACAAAACAAAAACTACATGTATCACTAATGGAGTGAAAAAGTATCTCAATTGCTTATCTTTCATCTCCTCAAAAGCAATTAACCTTGTCTGTTAAATTAATTGCTTACAAGAAAATGTTGTAGCAATGCCTTTTTAAGGAGGGGGGAGGGATGGAATAATATTAGCAAGGTCCAACTTTGAACATATATATGCATCTTATTGATAGATTTAATTACGTCAATTAGAACATATTAAACAATTTTCAACCGATGGTGAAGAATACATTTAAGAATATATTTAAAAAAATAAAGTTGATCACAAAAATAGAGAAAGAAGTATTTATTAGATTAGCGTTGCAATTATTGTAGACTAGTAGATAGTTAGGCTTGTAGCTGTTAGCCAAGGAAAACAGGATATTGTCATTTGCCTAGAGGTTTGATAAACAAGTTATTGCCATTTTCCATTTACAAAGTTAAACACACACATACTCCAAAAACATAATTTTTGAGAAGGGAATGTTGAAGAGATTAAAAACATATTTGAGAGGCATTGAACTTCAACTTCATGTTTGAGCAGAGTTAAACACATACTCCAGAAACATATTGTAAGACTGGATGCACCAAAGTGTTTGAGCAGTATATTACAAATCATATGAACTTCAACTTCATGTTCCAACAACTCATTCTAAAATCATGATCGAAATAAATAAATTACAGCATGTCCGAACTGATCATCATTGGGGGCTCTCGATCATCTTTTAACATAAAAAATTCTATATAGCCAACTACAGAAATTTTAACATTATATATAAAGCATATGACAGCTCCTAAGCCAAATTATCCAAATTCTACAAAACACATAACATAATCAAGATCAAAACCATACATATACTAGCATTGCAGGTCACATAAAAAGTTAACACAAATAATAAAGATTCAAACAACCTGAAATAATTAGGTTACCTTGCACGAACAGAATACAAAAGTGGATTTTAGATCTGGGTGGAGAATCTGGAGGGGATTCCGTGGAGAAGACGAAGGGGCTTCGTGGGTGTTTTGGGGGAGTATAGAAGACGAAGGGCCTTCGTGGGATGGAACCAGTACTGCTATGGGTATTCGTGTGTTCGTGGAGAAGACGAAGGGGCTTCGGGCGGCGAGATGGGGGTTTCGATGGGGAGAAGACGAAGACGGCGAGATGGGGGTTTTGATGGGGAGAAGGCTTCGGGCGGCGAGATGGGGGTTTCGATGGGGAGAAGATGAAGACGGCGAGATGGGGGTTTCGATGGGGATGAGAAATCAATCGAACCGGAGGGAAAACGATGGTCTGCTTCGTGGATCGACTCGAAGATGAAGCTCGGGAGGGGTGAAGCCAACTCGACAATGAAACTTGGGAGGGCTGGAGAAAATGCGAAGATGAATCTCGGGACGAAGAAGAAAATGATGTTTACTTTCTGAAACCCAGGGAGAGATGCGGGACGAATCGGGTTTCATTTTGGTTTCCTGCATTTTTTATTTCGGCTAATATTTTTTTATTTAATTTTTTTAAAAAACCAAATTAAACCTGCTGATGAGGCATGGGCCACGTCAGATGCGAGGCCGCGCTGGGGACGCACCCCGGTTGCCCATAGAATTTCTGCATAAAAAACATGCAACTTGTTGAAATATCTTATCATTAAGAAAATATTATCATATATTTGTTAATTAAAAAAACGAGAATTATTTGAATGATGGATGGGCAATAATATCATTTAATGTTAATGATTGGTAAGCAAAGAAACGATTTCGCGGGTACCGATAAATTATACTCACAGGCCACGCGCCTCTCATGGGAGACATAAAAAATAAACGTTGTGGTCTTCCCTACTGGCACATGATGAGGTAGATGTGTCTCCCATGAGAGGCGCATGGCCTCATTTGCCACCACTTTCAGCCGAATCAAAGTAGTTCGAGCTCCACTGCCACGTCCCTCTTCACCATTATCAAAGTGTTATTAAATCAATACCATTAATTCACCTATTAGTTATTAAAATTTTAATTAACTATATAAGAAAAGTACATACATAAACTTCCAAAGGTGGAAACGAAATATCACACATGGCAGGGCTGCTGGGAAGTTTGCTCTCGCTTCCATTTTTCCCCCCCCCTAATCAAGCATATTATAGATTAAATAAAAGATACAAAGTTTAAGGAGGATCATTTTCACTATCAATATATAGAAAACATCTAGAAATTTTATCTAAGGGTAGACTTCCAAAAACATGATTGGTAGCTGTCCATTGCACAACTAAATGCGCACATCGATTTTGAGATCGATTTATTTTAGCAAATTTACAATTTTGATGAAGATTGGCTATGTGCTGAATGTCCTCAATAATAGTTGATATTTTCCAGAATAAAGAGGTATTTGGGCTTTCAATGGATGTAATTATTGATTGAGAATCTCCTTCTATTATCGCAGGACTTTGAGATGAAGCCATATTGGATGCTAGTAGCTCTACCTTTGCTTCTACAATTAAAGGGATAATGGTCTGTACATTTTCCGTTATTATACCTAGAATATCCCCACTATGCTTTCTTTGAATTGCTGAGAATACTGAAAATAGATCACGTATTGGTGCATCAAAGAGAAACTTTGATAGTTTGGAGGAGAAGGATACCATTTATCTTCATTGCTTTGTTGATCAATTTTTTCCTTCCACACTTTTTTTTAGTCTTCACAGATGTGCTTAATCTGAACATTTGCCTACTCAATTGAAAGAGAAGTATGATTATGAATGATTTCATTTCTCTTCCTCTAAATAAAATCTATCATTATGACTGCAAATAGTTGGAAGTGGTGTCTTTCCTCTTTTCGAAGTCTCAGCTCTTTTCCCAGATTGAATCCAGTCTGATATAGAAGCAATATGCAAATTTGCAAGGTTTACAGGCCACTGTTGCCATAGGGTTCTGTTGATTGGATATTCACCAAAAAGGTGCATTAGAGTTTCTTTCTCATGGTTACAAAATGCACATTCTTCTATTTCTTGGTGGGAGGTGATTTCACCAAGTCTTGTTCTAGTAGGAAGAATATTCCAAAACAGTAATTTATGACGATCATGGATTTTAAGGCTCCACATTGGTTTGAAGAATGCCATTGAGGGGTTTTGCTGAATTGGAACTTGATCTAGCATTGTTGCTTGATATGCAGATTTAACTGAATATTTCCCATTGTGGTTTAAAGCCCAAACCACTTTGTCCTGCTCATATGTTCGTATTGGTAGTGGGATTTTTTGTATTTCTGGTATGCTTTCCTGATAAAAAAGATCTTGCATTTTTGGAACATCCCAAATCCGAGGGTTTGTTTGTATGAGATCTGAAACTATAAGAGTTGGATGTTTTAAATCCATACCTTGGATTGGATGTGGTTTGAAATTGATTAGTGAAGGAATCCATGGATCCAGCCAGATATTTACCGATTCTCCATTGTAAATTTGGAAGCATCGACCTTTTTTGAGCAAATCTTTTGTTTTGAGTATTCATTCCCACATGGATGAATCTGATGCTTTCTGCGAAGCTTCCCAGAGTGTTGTATTCTTCAAATACGTAGCAGTTAGAATTGAGTACCAGAAGCCATTTCCAAGTCTGCTTAATTCCCATCCTGTTTTTTGCGAGCATAGCTTGATTCATCTTTTCCATCAATTTGATACCAAGGCCACCTTCTTTCTTCGATTGACAAATAGATTTCCAGCACTTTAGTATCAAATTATGAGTTTTGTCGAATCCCAGCACTTTAGTGTCAAATTATGAGTTTTGTCTGTCGAGAATCCCCACAAAAATTTTTGAAAGCTGTATCTATAATTTTGCAGACTGATTTTGGTAGATGGAAAGTATTCATATGATATGTTGGTATCATACTTACTACAGACTTTATTAATATGGTTCTGCCTGCTTGGGCTAGTAGCTTTGACTTCTAGCCTTCCAATTTTTTCCCCACATTGCTCAACATATCACTGTAGTTTTCTTTTTTACTTTCTCTGAAGGAAGTATGTAATCATAGATATTTTATTCTTACTGATGTTTCTTTGTAAGGCAGCCATTGAGAAATAGATGTTCTTGTTGTCTGGCTAGTGTTTCTGGTGATAAACATTAAAGATTTGCTCAAATTTATTTTCTGTCCTGACCAACTTTAATATTTTGCAAGACACTCTGAAATCTTTTGAGCATTTTTTTTGTGGCATTTGCAAAAATAATTGTGTCATTTGTAAGTAATAAGTGTGAGACTATTAGACTGTTTCTACTAATTCAAATCCCTTCCAGCTTCTGCTGGGCTTCAACCTTTAATAGGATCCTTGAAAGACCTTTTGTGACCAGTATAAAAAGAAAAAGTGATATTGGGTCACCTTGCCTAATACCTCTTTGAGATTTGAAGAAGCCTCTTGGTGAACCATTGATGAGAATAAACAATGACACTGTTGTTATACACTCCTTTATCAGATTTATCCATTTATGATTGAATCTCAGGTTTTGCATCACTATAAAAAGAAAATCTCACTCCACCTGATCAAAAACTTTTTCCATGTCAAGCTTTATTGCCATCAAACATTTTTTTTCCTATTTTCCTTTTTAGATGGTAAAAGAGCTCATGAGCTATGATAGTAGTTTCCTTAATATTTCTTCCTAGAATGAAGATTGTCTGGAGTGGAGAGATGATTTTTGGGAGTAGGATTTTAAGATAAATTGGCCATATTTTGGTTATAATCTTGTAGTTGACATTTGTGAGACTAATAGGGCAATATTGGCTTCGACTATTTGGACTAGTTGTCTTTGGGATAAGAGTAATGTTGGTATGATTAATCTACTTTAGAAGCTGCCCACTACTAAAGAAATTCTGAATTGCCAGTATGACTTCTTTGTTAACAATACTCCAATAATGCTTATAGAATAGAGTTGCCATTCCATCTGGCCCTGGAGTTTTATTGCTAGGAATATGTTTTAGAACTTTTAATCTTTCCTTTTCTTCTGGTATGACAATTAGTGATTCATTCTCTATATCCAAAATTTGCTTTTCAAAGAGATTATCCAGTTGTCCTAATACACTTGGATTCGAACAGGAGTATATAGTTCTAAAATGATTAATAAAAGAAGACTCTATAATAGTAGGGTCCATTGACTAGTTACCTGGCGCCAATTTGATTGATGCAATAGCATTGCTTCTTCTCTGGATGGTTGTTTTCAGATGATAAAATTTGGTATTGATATCTGTTGAGTTAAGCCATGTGAGTCTAGATTTTTGTCTCCATAATATTTCTTCATATTCTCATTACTTGTGAAGTTTATGTTGCAAAAATCTTTCTCTTTCTTGGCTGGAAGGAGTCATAACATCATCTTGTACCTTGAGAAACTCACTTTCAATCTGATATATATTGTGTTTGATTTTCCCGAAGTGATCTTTGTTCCAAACTTTAATTGCTTCTTTGGTTGATTTGATATTCTTGCATAGAATGTAAGACGGATTTCCCAGGTGGAGTTTACTCCATTATTCATTGATTATTTGATGGCTTAATGGCTCACGGGTCCAGAATTCTTCAAACTTGAAAGAAGGGGCTTGACTATTATTGGTCGTGGTATATAACAAGATGGAATGATGATTAGATGCTAATGAGGCAAGATGCTGCAGTGTTGCATCTGGGAAAAGTAATCGCCATTCTTGATTTTCAATCGCTCGGTCTAATCTTTCTCTTATGAGTGCTTGATCCTATCTATTATTGGTCCATGTAAACTTTGGGCCCATGTAGCCAATGTCTATGAGACCATTCATATCCATGAGAGCTTTTAAACCCTTATAAGGATTGTAAGAGATAGGTCTTCCTCCATATTTTTCAGATTAATCAATGAGGTTGAAATCTCTCAAACAAATCCAAGGCCCTAGAAAAGCTTGATATAATGAATCTAAATGACTCTAAAAGCTAGCTTTGTTATTCCATTGGGCCGATGCATATACATAAGTAATCAGCCATGGTTGATGTGTAGGATTAGAGTAGACTAAAACTGAAATTGCATTAATATTTATATTTACAGGTTCTATTTCTACACTTGGTCTCCACAAAAGTAACAAGCCTATTTTTTTACAAACTGCTGGAATGTGAACAAAATAATGGAAATCTAAACTATTTACAATAGATATGGTGCGATCATCCGTCATCATGGTTTATTACAAAAAAACTACATCCGGGTTATATTTCCTAATATTAGCCTTTAAGTTTCTAATTGCTTTGGGATGGGCTAATCCCCTGCAGTTCCATGTCATTGTCTTCACTTGGCTGGTGGAGGTATTTTTAAGCTTGCCTCACAGGCTGATTTGGACTTTCCATGTGTGTGTGTTGGTGGCCTGCTATATGGATTGATTTTTTGCTTTTCCTTTTGATTTTTTTTCCCTTTCCTATTGAGCCTGAGTGCATTGCCAGGAGAGTTAATGCCATTGAATCTTTCTCTGTTTGTTGCTTTGGAGCATGGCATTCAGTTGGATTTATTTTCTCCACTTTGATGAGGTGTTGAGATTTTCTTTTTGGAGCATCAGTAGACTCAACATGTTGCTGCCTTTTGGAGGAGAGTATTATTCGGCCAACTTGTTTGGGATCAGTTGCCATTTCAATCTACATGGGATTATTTTCACAATGAACATCTAAATCTTCTAGCAGTTGAATATTCATCTGATTTGGATGCAATTCCAAGACTTTTTGAGAAGCTAGACGTGAAGGAGTGACAGTAGTAAAAACATCTGGTTCACTTGAAGCTGAAGGGCTATGCTTTTGGGCTATTAATGGGCTGATGACTTCTGAAGGCTTGTAGAGGAGTTCGTGTAACACCCGTCCTTGTGGTGGGAATTTTTATAAAATATTTTTTTATTAAAGGAAGACGGGAATTACCGTCCGATTTAAAACTTTTCACTTGCATACCCAGGGTGCAAGACTCCACGTTTATAAATTAAAATGTGCTTTGACAATAAAAAAGGTTTACAGCGGAAAACATAAATCTTGAAATAAAAAGGCCTCTTGTATGTTTAAAACTCGTGCCTAGACTTCCGTGCTTTTCCCTATGGGCTGTGTCCGTCCTGATCATATAGTTCCTGTGGGGGGAGGGACATGCATAAATACTAAAATGAGTCGAAGACTCATAAGCATTGCTTCATATAGTTAAAATATAACAATTTAGGTTTTCATTCATGCATTCATCATTCGTACATACTATTACGTGCATGCATACATGCTTACGTGCGTTCATTTGAAAACGTCACTGCATGGGATTTTTCTCTTTTAAACATGGGTTTCCTTTTAGTAAAATATTTCTCCCGTCAGTGCCTTCATTTATTCAAGAGTTCGTGCATGTTTACGTGCATACGTGCGTTCTTTTGAAAATGTCACTGGACGGGGCTTTTCTTTCAAAAGACTTTTCTTTATTTAAAACCTGTCTCCCGTCAGTGCATTCATTTCTTAAAGGTTCGTGCATTCGTGCGTTCGTACATGCATGCATACATCCATTCATTCTTATCTGTTTCATAGGCTAGTACACACTGTTACGTCCCGTGTGTTGGGGTTAGCGTTCTTCCTTTGGACCCAGATTCCGCCTTTGGCCACGGGTTTAGAATCCCTTTCATAGGGGCAGCACTGGGTGCACTTCCAGTACTACTTACCCGGCATTGCAATCTGCCCATTCATTGGTACCCTTTTCATTCATTCATGTGGCCGTTACGTATCTTCATACATTCATGCTTTCATTTCTTTCTTTCTTACTTTTCATTCATTCGTTCGTGTCAGCTCTAGAGAGCTGGAGCTTTCATTCAGTTCATTATTTCATTTAACAGTCCTTTCTTTTCATGAGAAAACATTTCTTTTCATTGATAAACATTTTTTGGGGCATCAGCCCGAAAATGGTCTTTTCATTTTTCAATTCATTTCAATCCTATCCTTTCTTTAACAGTTCGTTCATGAAAATGTCATTTAAGAACATACATGGGCTTAAATGTCAGCTTTTGTGGCATCCATAAGCATCACCTTGAATGTCGTCAATCATGGCATCCATGAGCATCACCTCGTGGTGCACATAAAAGCGTCGGTTCGTAGGGTCCATAAAAGCATCCGTTGTCATGTCTTTCATGCATTTTCATCAGTTTATGGATTTTCTTAGAAAATACATACAATAGATATAGCGTATAGTCATCCATTCACATGCGTACAATTAATACTTTGTGTGCATAGACAGGGGTTGCCAAGGAGGGGCCGTACATACTTATACATTTGAACAAATAACATTTTCTTTCGTAAAGCATCTTTCATTTCTGTTCGTGAGCACCTTAAAGGAAGAAAGTTTCTTGTATCTTGGAAAACTCTAGAAGAGAATGAATGTAACACTTACCTGGACTCCATGCTATTTGCATGTCATGCAGTCCATTCACGTGCTTGTCAAATGGCAACCTACATGCCTACACATACTTTAACGTCATTTTCTATCTAATGCATAAGCAACTTAAACTAGAAATAGAGCTACATATAACTTAGAATACTCTCTTTCTATCCCGTGCACTTACGTGTCCTTTACTATGTTAAACCCTTCGGGGACCACTTATGGTCACCACATCTTTCAACTCAAAGTCTTGTCTCGAGTGCTCATCCACTAAAGTGAACCCATGATTCACCTTAAGATTAAGACACTAAGACATTCGTCTTACTCTTCTTACAACCACATTCCGATGCATGATTCCGATCGATGGAATCAAGCATCCCAATCCTAGATAATACGCCTGTCACTATCTTCATGTACCTTAGCCCATACTAATCCCCATTCCCATTCATACAAGCCACACGGCTCTAAGCCAACTCTGAGGCTTAAGCACCGTGTAACTGTACTAAGGACAGATTACCCATTACATATGGCGAATCCGTCCGACACATGTGTCTAACCAGATTACGCATGTACCTTACCCCTTTATCACCTAAGATCAACATGTAACATGTTGATCACCTGCTCGTAGGGACAAGGGCCATACTCCGATACCAACCTTCTCTTAACCCGGCTAGCATGACCCATGCTATCCGTCCCTTTTGACAGTTCATCCCAACACTTAACACGACAAAACTCCATTTACAACTACGCCTTATGTCACGTCACATAGCCCGAGATTGCCCCAGAGCTACACTATGACCTTGTCGCGTCACCCAACATTCTGCTACGTCAACTCCTAACTCATCACGAGTACGGTTCCTCACGTACTCCTGTCACATCGTGACATCTCATCACGTTCCCGTTACGCCATTCCGCACTCTAACACTTCACCCATCAAAAGTGTGACTGCCAATAACCACGTCACTAATACAACACATACTCCACAACCGCACTACATGGCACAGTCCACAACACTTCCCATCTACACCCAACACATCACAGCGCACTACACGGCACAATGCACCTCCATACAACACAGATATGACCAACACTTCACTACACAGAATGCCCAACACTTCATCACACAACACCACATCACAATACCACAACTCCACTATTACCAAGAGCATAGTCCACAACCTAGTCAACTAATCAATATCTAACATAATTATGAGGGATAGAGGGTTATACCATCGACGGGATAACCCGTGTGTTGCTCGTTGATTGTCACAGCCGATGATGTCGGAAAAGTCGTACGTGGCGACTAACCCATGTACGTTAACGGTTTAGGCGTTTGGATAGCTAAGTGTGGTCTTGGAAGGGCTCATGAAGGCCTTGTGATGGTGGCAAGGGGCATAACAGGGCGGATCTAACCGTGTACAGTGGCGGTCAGCCACGCGCAATGGTTGTCCATCACGTGTAGTGACTACCCCCGCTAAAAGTGGTGGTTTGGACCTAAGGTTGGGCTGAGGGGTTGCTGGTGGAGCTCGTGGTGGCACTAGGGTGGTGCCATGGTGGCTCACGGCTGCGGATTTGGCCACACGGTGGAGGAGAAGCCGTGGGAGAGTGAGACAGAGTGTGCATGCGTGGGTGGCAGATCGGGGCCGTAGGTGGTTAGGTTGGCATGGTGGTGGCCTGAGGAGGTTGGAGGTGGTGGTCATCTGTCGTGGGTGGCGGTGCATGGCGGTGGAGGGTGTGCAACCCGTGTGTGAGAGGAGGAAGAAGCCATGCATGGGTGAGAGGCTTGAGAGGGGTGGAGAGCTTGGCTGACTTGGAGGAGCTCGGGGAGGAGCCATGGTGTTGCTAGGTGGCCGTGGGTGCCGCGTACGACAGTGCTAGAGGCCGTGCACGGTGAAGCCGTGTGTGGGTCTCCTTGTGCATGCGTGTGTGCAACAGAGGGGGAAGGTGGCTGAATGAGAGGTGCTGGTTTTGCTGGAGGGTGGTGGCCGGTGGCAGAGGAAGCTGTCGTGGAGGTGGTGGCGCCAGAGGACGGCGCACGACGATGCTAAGGATAGCAAGCCCATTCGGGCTTTGCACTTCTAGCGGAGAGGAAGAGGGAGCGTGAGAAAGAGGGGCTGGGCTAGGGAGGCTCGCCGGTGTGAGGTGGAGCTGGTGGTGTCAGCGGTGAGGGTTGGCGACGCACGGCGGCGCCGGGCTAGGGCATGAGGCTTCAGCATGAAGAGAGGCACGCTGCATACTACGTACGCTGAAGGAGAGAAGGAGGAAAGAGAGAGGGCTGGGGAAAAGTGAGGGAGACAGAGAGGGGGTCTAAGTATTTAACCCAGTCCCTTCGTTTGGGGATCCACGTAACATCTAACGGTGGATCTCAAACACTGGTTTAACATGCATAAACATTAACTTAATTAAAAATGCTTAGAGGAATTAAGGTAAATATTATTTTAAACTAACTTTAGTTTATAAAATAATATTCCTTCATCATTAATAAAATGATGAAGTCTCACTTAACATATTAAAGAGAATAAAACCATTTAATTAATAACAGATTTCAACATAATTTAAATCTCATAATATCTTAAATAATTGAAATCATTTTAACAATAATATTAACTTAATAATATTAAAATGATTTCCAACAATTATAATATTTTTGGAGCTCATCAAGAATATTATGATTGTCGTATTTAAGATAAATCTTAATTCAATAATACTGAAAATACTCTTTATAAATATTTCCAGCATATTTAAAATAATGGGCGTGCCCTAGAAGTCACACGATATCTTTCGAAATAGGCCATCATGGTTTGACACGCATGACGAGTCTCGCAGTCGCTAGATAGAAGGGGCAGACAATTTACAAAATCTCTGCCCTCTAGATTTGCTTATGTCATAAAGACGAAACATATGTTAGAAATAATAAGTGTACGTAAGAAGGAAGGAGCAAGGTATTTCAGTTTGGGCTTATTACCAAAGATGAAGTGCTGAGGCCTATTAGAATATATGTCTTGTGGGTCCATAAATAAAGGCCTAGTTTCCTTTTGAAAACTCAAATTAAGCCCAAGTCCAATGCCTAACCCAAGCCCTAGCCCCATTTCGAGTTTTTCCTTCTGAGTGTTGTATTTATGAATTTTCGTATATATCTGCTTCCATTGAGTTCTCCATGGGGGGCAAAGTTGCATTGACTCGATGGCCGAGAGAGTAAAGGAGAATATTCATGTACTCGAGTACTAAATTTGTTTGCCACCTGCGCTTCTGCGAATGGAGAAAAAAGGGATATTTTGTTGCAATTCGAAGTGAGGCTGTTGGATTCTATAGTTGGCTGAACAGTGAAGAAATTAATGTTTATTCGTGAAGAAATTAATGAGTTGGGATCACTGTAGCTCTACTGTGTTGCTGCGTCTTCTCTCATGGAAATTTCACCCGGTTGCAGAGAGCTTGATGGAGTTGAAAGCAAATGATGTAAGTCCAACTTGCTTGCTGAAATTTATTCAATATGATCAATGCAAAAGTAGCTTTGGCCCTTAAGAGCAAGCTCATGTTATTTACTCATATTTAGAGCATGTTTTCCTTTGTTATAAGTGCCTATGGTTGAAACCGATGGAGATAAATCTTCAATATGCTCTGTTTCTTCATACTGCCCAGCACCCATTTGATGAAAAGCCTGACTATTTTCAAAGTTGTTTTGAAACTCTGCTCGTATGCAAGGGCCATACTTTAATCTTGTTGGTGGTGAGCTTAAGAAACCACAGAAGATTTGGGAATGACCAAGCCTTCCACATGCATACAAAAGTTTGACAACTTTTCATATTTTAGAGCTATCCATATTTCATGGTTGCCGAGTCTTGGCATCATAAACCCTTGTTGAAGTGGTTTTGTGACATCTAGCTCAACTTTGATTCTAATAAATTTTCTGAAAGCTAAACCATAAAGAGGATCTTCCTTAATTTTGATCAAATTACCAAGGGCTTTCTCAATTTCTATTGCATTATTGAGAGTGATGTGATCTAGGGGTAGTCCATGAATTTGTACATTAAAATTTGCATGATTTAAATTGATTTCATGGAAAGTGGCTCTCGGAAACCATGGTTTCAGAATAAGCAAGTGCCCTTTGATATTCCAAGGGGCTTGATTCAACACTCTTAACTTGTCTTGAGAAGTTCTAAAGGTGAATATAAACTTGTTTATATCCATGTCTTCAATGAGAATGTTTTGGACAAAGTTCCAAGAGGCTTTAATACTAGAGTGAATTGCATATTTGTTCAGAGGTCTGTCTACAACTAACCTTCCTATCAGGATTTTATCCTGAGTAGCTTTTGCTGTCTCTGGAGTAGGTTGAAGATTGAGATCATTCCATGACAAAGCTTTTGTTTGAAGGATCAGTGAATCTATTTCCATTTGATGTTGATGTTGAAACTGTAATAGAAGTGGCTATTGTTTGGATTGAAAACTAAGGGTTTGACAGTCAAAATGTTGATGTTTGAACTCCTTCTTTGTATACAAAATAATTACGTGAAAAGGAGCAACCGTAAGTGTAAGATAGATTTCCACCTCCTAGATAGATAAGCTCTGACTTCTCTCTAGCCGGTGCTTACAGGCAAAATTTTTTTTTGCTCTCTCGCTTGCATAATTGTATAGAATTGACTGCACTTTTGGAATCTTACGTCAATGCGGACAATATATATATATATATAAGCAAGTAAGCATATCATAGATGAACTAAAAGATTACAGGATACAAGGTTCGATGGAGTGTGAGCCTTCTACAGTCTTCTCAAAGTCAACATATACAACACTAGAAATAAGAAAATAAAGATCTGGAGCTAAAAACTTCGCTCTCACCCATTTCTTGCAAGGGGAAGCCACTTGAAATAGTTTTTACATATTATGATAAATAAACTATAACACTACGGCTATAAGCCATAGTGAAGAGTTGTGTTCTACATTTTATTGGTTTGGATTATCTAAAAGATACTTTCACGACCACTTTAACTTTATCACTAGTTAGGAAAAACAAGAACATAGGGTAGTAGCAACCAGAAATTGTGTTGAATCGCTAGCGAAAGACCACCACTGACTGTGGTGGTGCGTGCAGCTCACGTGCCACCCTGGGAGTGAAAGTGTAGTTTGGATCTAAAATATATGATGTCGCTGGTCCCAAGGGTGCCGCACTTTTGAACTGTTTTCTACTACCTTCTGGTAGATTGGCGACTGGAGAGTTTGGTAGTGGGGCGCATGTTAGTCTAAGGACGTCGAAAGATAGTAGATCGGCACATTTTAGTGCTATGGAGGGAAAACTATAGGAGAAAAAATAAAAAGGCAACTTGGAAAGGAAATCAGGACCAACGAAGGGGGAGGGTGGGTGGAGCTGAAGCTCCAACCCCCTCCCCCCCTGACAGTCAAAATGTTGATGTTTGAACTCCTTTGTATATAAAATAATTACGTAAAAAGGAGCAACCGTCAGTGCAGGATAGATTTCTACCTCTTAGATAGAGAAGCTCTGACTTCTCGCTAGCCTGTTCTTACATGCAAAAAATCTTGTTGCTCTCTCACTTGCATAATTGCATAGAATTGACTGCAGTTTTGGAATCTTACGTCAATATGGACAATATATATATATAAGCAGGTAAGCATATCATAGATGAACTAAAAGATTACAGGATACAAGGTTCGATGGAGTGTGAGCCCTCTGCAGTTTTCTCAAAGCCAACAAATACAACACTAGAAATAAGAAAAGAAAGATCTGGAGCTAAAAACTTCGCTCTCACCCATTTCTTGCAAGGGGAAGCCGCTCGAAATAGTTTTTACATAGTATGATAAATAGACTATAATACTACAGTTAGAAGCCACAGTGAAGAGTTGTGTTCTACATTTTATTGGTTTGGATTATCTGAAAGAGACTTTCACGACCACTTTAACTTTATCACTGGTTAGGAAAAGCAGGAACATAGGATAGTAGCAACCAGAAATTGTGTCGAATCACCAGCGAAAGACCACCACTGACTGTGGTGGCGCGTGCAACTAACGTGCCACCCAGGGAGTGAAAGTGTAGTTTGGATCTAAAATATCTGATGTCGCTGGTCCCAAGGGTGCCGCACTTTTGACCTGTTTTCTTCTACCTTTTGGTAGATCGGCGACTGGAGAGTTTGGTAGTGGGGCGCGTGTTAGTCTAAGGACGTCAAAAGATAGTAGATCGGCATATTTTCAGTGCTATGGACGGAAAAATATAGGAGAAAAAATAAGAAGGCAACTTGAAACGGAAAACAGGTCCAACGAAGGGGGAGGGTGGGTGGAGCTGAAGCTCCAACCCCCTCCCCCCCAGAGTGAACGGAGAGAATCTCGAGTGGTTGAGAGAGGTTTTTATCGCTAGAGAGAGAAAAAATTCCCTCTAGCTATATATATATACACACACACACACATAACATATATATATATGGTGACTCTATGAAAAAAATAACGTTGGAATAACCAAAGAGAAAAGCATTGAAGTGATTACACTTGTTAAAAAAGCCATAGTAGAGGAAAAATGACTAAAAATATTAGGCAGGGGAATCCAATTCCACTCAACTCATATATGTAAAAGGCAAGGGAAATTAAGAGAATCTGGATTGAAATAATGTTAAGCTTTTACTTGTGGAATTTTTCTACTGGCTTCCAATGGAGCCAATTCATAAGTCGAAATTAATAGGAGGAAAATGAAGAGGATAGTAGAGGCCCTGTGAACCATCTTGTTGCTACTCACGATCAAAGCCCTTATCTTTTGAGAGACTATGGCTGTAGATTAATTTTGGGCCAATTATATAGCACTATCTACAAATGGGCAGACCATATGGGTCAAAAGCATTGCTTCCTATACTAGGGCTAATACTTGGCTTCCTAAGAAAATCACCAAAAAAATTGATAGAATTCAAATGAGGTTCTGGTGGGGCTTTAAGGCTAACAAAGCTCACAATCTTACACCAAAATCTTGGAAATCAATTTGCCAACCTAAATCCTTAGGAGGTCTAAGAATGAGAACTGCAACAAACTTCAATAAAGCCTTTCTAAGCAAAGTTACCTGGCACCTTATCAATAAGGAAACAAGCACATGCAAAGATATGCTCATCCAAAAATACATGAGACACTCAATTGGAACAATATCTCTGCAAAACCAACAGATTCCAGTGTTTTGGAAAAGCATTCTCAAACAAAAAGACTTCATTCTCTTGAATCTCTATATCTAGATCTACAATGGGGTAGGAACTAAAGTTTGGTCAGACCCATGGGTAACTTCTATTGATGGATTCACTCCAAAACCAAAAACACAGGATACATGGCAAGACCCTCAAAGGACAGTTTCTGAACTCATTCTTGAGGAGCCAAGAAGATAGAACATAATTTTGCTATAGACTCTTTTTACTCAAGAAACTGTAATTGAAATTAAAAAAAAAATCCATCTAACTGAGCACCATCATCACAATCAGTAGGACAATTCAAGATGGATTCAACATACATCAGGTCTTTTTTCTATAAAATTAGCTTATGCAGCTATTGTTCTCCAACAAAATTCAACAAATCTCACTCCCCCATGGAAAAAACTCTAGTCCCATAATCTTCAAGACAGGCTGAAGCTCTTCCTTTGGAAAGTGTTAAATGACATGGTAATTACTAAGAGCCTCCTTAGGAGGTTTATAGCACTTTCTGAGATCGAAAAATCTGTCCTATTTGTCATCAGGAGGAGGAGACTAATGAGCATCTTTTTCTAAGCTGCTCTTTCACAAGAATTCTTTGGAGATAATCACCTTGGCCACTAGACATAGAAGCATTCAAACCTTTAGGGATTAGGACTAGGACTTGGATTGAAAATATTCTTAACCCTACCAAGCTAAATCTCTTTGATGAAGAAGTACATCATTTATAGATTTTTGTTATTGTGGCAATGGATAATATTTGGTTCACTAGAAATCAAAAAATTCATGCAAACAACAACATAGCAGTAGATCAATTTATCAAACAAACCTTAGACATGTATCAGGAACATTGTAAAGAATGGGAGTGGAAATGTTCAGAACTCAACTCTAATTGGAACTGGAAACCACCTGAATTCGAAGACACCTACTCCATCACATTTGATGCTACAGTGAGACAACATGGTAGTACATCAACAACAGTTTGCAGATAAAAAAATGGAGTAGTTTCGATTTGTAGTGACCAGGTTTGTATGGAGTATTGATCCAAATTAGAGTTAAGCGATGGCAGCCTAAATAGGAGTTCAAGAAGCATTCGCAAGAAATATCAGAAAAGTTATCATTGAAGGGGATTCACTAAATGTTATCAATAGCATTAATCATCCACAAAAATCAAACAATTGGGAATCAGAAGGAGTAGCAAGGGATACCAGATTTTTGTTAAAAGAGCTGAAAGAATGGAGAGCAGTCAAGATATATCAATCACAAAATCGATGTGCACATTCAATAGTGCAATGGGCATATTCCAACAATAAGTTTGAAAAAATCCCTTTGATAGAAATACAACCAAATTTATTAGATTTTCATAGTGGGAATGACCCTCCCTTAGGTACTAGAAGCATGATCTCAAATAATGGTTTGTAATATAATCTACTCTTGTATAAATGCTCTTTTACTAATGAAGTCACTTTAGAATATATATATATATATATATATATATTTCTTGGGATTTTGATATACTATAAGTTTGTTCGACTGTTCGAACATTCAAGGTTTTTGAAAAAGTCTTTTTAAACCAAGTGGTTCGATAGATAGAATCTGGATCAATCTCTGGAATCTTCCACGATCCCAGAGCAGGAGATAGCTCTTCTCCATAAGAGCAATCTTCTTCATTGACTATATCAGCAGGCATAGTCGACCTGGAACTAACTGAGGAGTTGGACCTTCCCCACATTCGCCTATGTTTGTCCGCCATCTACAGGGTGGATATCATCTCTCTCACCTGGGAACTTACCGTTTGAGAGGCTACCCCAACTGAACCACTATCTGCCCAACATGCCAACCTAGGCTTCTCAAGGGACTTACCTGGATTCAGCTAAGCTACTCTGACCCGATCCTGAACACAGGGTACAAGAAACAAACTCGCACCGAGTAGAAGAAGAACAAACAAAAGAAAATGCAAAGGAAAATAGAACTCAACAATTAGATACCAGAATGGCTCTGATACCAATACAGCGGAAATGGAGAGATAGGGAAAGGAAAGGAGAAATTGATAAATATGCACAATTAATGGCAGGCGGTAGAACCGACCATATGCATGTATGATATGAAAAACAAGTAAATGATCATAAACATATTCATTAATAAGCAGAGTTATAGCACAAGGTAGAGCGTTATTTGCTCTTGATAGAGTTGAGAGAAGGTAGGCAGAGCTTACAAGGGAATTGTTCTCTAAAAAGATCCCTGCCTAAGAATGAAATGAGAGACTCCTTTTATAGAGGAAGGAGTCCCTGTTTACAAAGCATCCGTGAATGACAGCTGTCATTACTGTTTAATCACGGGTAAAGCAAAAAGTAAAAGTAAGTCCGTGAGTGAACAGTGTTAGTACTGTTTAACCACGGGTGTCATGATTGTGTCTGGCGGCGGCTGCTGCTTTCGGCACAAAACGACAATTTTGGTAAAGGAGACCGGTCAGTAGGTCTTCTTTGATCTCAGGTAGTAATCTGTCAAAAGGGACTTGTCATTAGTCTCTTTTGTCAAGTAGCAATTGTTCTTCTTCTGAGTAGAACCCAGAGTTACCGAAGACATTGCTATAGGAAGCCTCTGATGCTGTGTCCGAATCTTCATCTTCAGACTTGCTTTGAGACTTTGATAGTGATTCTTTTAATATGTTGATTAAATCCTTCTTATTAAGTCTGTCAAAGATGTCCTTTTTCTTTTTAGACTTAGAGGATTTGGAGGATGAACTGTCCTTTACCCCCCGGATTTTGTTGGAGATGCAGGGGCCTGAATTAAGGGATATTCAGGAGCATTGGATGGTCCAGCCATGATCTTGGGAAATTCCTTCTTATCCTGCAGATTAGGTGCAGCTTGTGGAAAATCTTTGATCAGTAAATCAACAATTTTATCAGTGTTTGCGAATTTATCCCACCATTTGGTGAAATAAACTCGTGTCATAACATCACCACTTCTTTCGTAATTCCATTTAAAGATCCACGGGAGGTGGTATCTTTTACAGAAATGCAAGGAATGATGAAATTTTTTGGAGTGTTGATCCAGGGTTGAATCAACAATTTTTGAATAGTGCTGGTAAGCTGCAAAGAGCTGACCAGGAAGATTATCTGGAATTAATCCATATTGGTTCCACCATTGAATGAACCAAAGTGGAAGAGTTCCTTTGAATTTGATATCAAATTTGATGAACCAAGAGTGGCTCATGTCAGGGGTCTGGAAGAACATGAACCTCTTCCAGGCATCAATATAATCAAAATAGGAAACAGGAGTGTCTATTTGAGCAAGTCGTTTGGGAGAAGATGGGTTTCCCCATTCTGCTTGAGTAATAACTTGATGGATATAGGCACTGTGAAAGATTAATTTGTTGGTATCAACCTTGTTATAAATAGGTTTGATAACCAAGGAATTTGTTTGGATTAAAATACTGGAATAATACTGGAGATTTTTTGAAGAATCTTCAGGGATCCAGTGGAAAAAAGTAGGGAAATAGCAGGAAGAAATTTTAAAGACATCTGTATATATTGTGCTGTTAGGCTCAATATGAAACAGATATGAAGAAAAATTCTTTTTTAGATATTCAGATTTTCCTTTTGGGAGGAAAAACTGAGGAACAATAGCAGTTTGGGTTTTTGACTCAATTGCTTTCGCATATGGGTCAAAAGTAGTAGTGACCGCAGACGAAAATGTCTGTGGTTGTACAGGTTTGCCGAGTGGCTTGAACCTATTGGCAAGTTCTAGTGCTGAAGACACAGCACCAGTAGTAGAGGATCCAGCCTCATTCTTGATGAGGTTTATACTGGGCATTGGTGGTGGTGGATTCACCTTTTTCTCTCTCTCTCTTGGTTTCTTCTTGCTGGCCATGATGGGGTTTCTGCAAGAATTCACGGGTGAGAAAGTCAGGGATAGAATTTTGTGTGCCTTTGATATAATTAATATCAAAATCAAAAACACTTAAAATAGCTTGCCATCGTGCAAAAATATGTTTTGATGCTATGTTTTTAACATCTTTTTCTAAAACAAATTTAGCACTCATGCAGTCAATTCTGACCAAAAATTTCTGGTTTAAAAGGTCAGATTGGAATTTGGATATACATAGTACTATAGCCAAAATTTCTTTTTTAATAGTACTATATTTTTCTTGTGCAGAATTCCAGGTTCCAGAATGGAAGCGAACGATTTGTTCAGACGAACCTGGTGAAACACATTGTTTCAAAATGCCACCATAACCAATGTCTGAGGCATCTGTTTGGACAATTTTAAAGGAATCAGAGGTAGGGATACCAAGGCACGGAAGAGTTTTGACATGTGCTTTGATTTTTTTTTTACCAGATTTGTATGGATTTCTGTCCAAGGAGGAGGATTAGAAAGAAGTCGTTTAAACAAAGGACGACATTGTTTCCTCATATCCTTGTAGAAATCTGCAACATAATTGAGAGATCCTAAGAATCTCTGCAATTGTTTTTTATCAAGAATGACATCAGGGAATTTGTCAGCAAATTCGATAGCTCTTTGGATAGGCCTGATTTTGCCTTCAGAGATGTCATAACCAAGGAATCTAATCTTGGTTTGGAACAATTTTATTTTTGTTGCCGAAACAACAAGACCATTGAGTCTAATGATGTCAAGAAACGAATTCAAATGTTTCCAATGTTCATCAATAGATTTGGAGAAAATAAGAACATCGTCGATATAGACAATGGTAAAAGCAGAGAACGAATTAAAGATATCGTTCATGATATTTTGGAATTCACTGGGAGCGTTCTTAAGGCCGAAGGGCATGACGTTCCACTCGAAATGACCAAAAGGGGTAACAAAGGCAGTCTTATACCTATCTGACTCGGCTATTTGGATTTGCCAAAAACCGGACTTAAGGTCAAATTTGGAAAAGACCACAGCATCACTCAACCTATGAATTAAGTCATTTTTATTGGGAATAGGGTACCTAATCCACTCTAAGACTTTGTTCAAAGGTTTGTAGTTGATAACTAGACGAGGGGTACCACGTTCTAGTTCTGCATTTTTCTGGACATAAAAGGCAGGACAAGACCAAGGTGACTTGCTTTTCCTGATAATGCCTTTATCTTGAAGATCTTGTATCTCCTTTCTACAGTAATCCAAAGTCTTTCTATTCATCTGAACCGAAGTGGCTTTGGTTGGTATTTTGGATTCATCAAAACCTTTAATGTATGGGAGAGAAACTATGTGTTTCTTCCTATACCAAAAAGCATTAGGTAAATCCGAACAAACATCTGTTATTAAACGTTTGTTGAAATCTTCAATTTTTGAAATCAAAAGAGAAGAGGATAATTGTTCAGAAATCTTTTTATACTTGATTTCCTGTTGGAGGAAATTCAAATGTTTTTGTTTTGCAATAAACAAAGATTTCTTGCTCTTATCCGTATCAATTTCAAAACGAGAAGCAAAATGAAATTTTACTTTTTGACCAAAAGGGTCGGTAGTGATACCGTCTTTTTCAGTCATAAAAGGATATAAAGAGGATATAAAAGGGATTCCCAAAATTACTTTGTCAGACATGTTTTTGACTAAAACAGAGGGAATCCGAAAACAAATATTATCCTGGCAAACATGAGCATTATTGAGCTCATAATTAATGGTCATCTTTGAGCCATTTGCCGAGAATAATTTTTCGGTTGATTTTTCAAAATATTTGCTAGGAATGAGTCCTTCTTGAATGCAATTCAAGTCTGATCCGGAATCAATCATAGCAACAACAGAGAATTGAAAATCATGAGCAACAATAATATTAACACGTGAAAACCATTTAGGAGGAATGGTATGACGAATTAAACATATCTGGTTGTCGGCAGGAATATCCTGTTGACTAGAACCAGCCTCAGTTTGCTCATTGTCAGAAGGAATATCTTGATCAAGTTATTTGTCAATCTTGATTAATAAAAATTCTTGTCTTAAAACTTCGTTCTCAGATTTGAGGTTGTTTATTTCAGATCTGAGTTCTACAATTTCTTTTTTGACAGAATTTATTTCGTGTTGTAAATCAGAAACAGAAATATCCTTGGATTTTTTCTTTGAAAATCTTTCCAAGGTTTCTTGAAAATTAATCCTTTGATTAGAGGGTTCTGGATCCTTACGGACCATCACCTTCTTCAGCTTTAGAAGATACTCTTCCTTAAGCTCAGGATTAGTAATTTGAGAAATAAGGGTTAGCAAAAGGTTTTCTTGTTCTTCAGACTTAGTCAAGACATTGATTGTCTTTCCTGGTGTCTTACAACAAGTAGTATTACAATTGCACCCCAGCTTTAGATCAGATGGTTCATGATTATCAGTTTCAGAGTGGTATTCTGAATCACTAGAACTGATTTCAAGAGTATCCGATGATGAAGACGATTCTATTTCTAGGAGTCGAAATAGTTCTTCTTTATCATGGTTACCAATATCCAACTGATTAAGCTTTTTCTTGATTCTTTGGGCTTTCTTGGGACATTTGTCTGCAAAATGTCCAGGCTTGCCACATATAAAACATTTTCCTGAAGAAACGTCTTTAGAATCTTTTTTCTTGGAAAATGATTTAAAAAAGGGTTTTTTGTATGGTTTTTTATAAAATTCATCACGGGGTTTTCTCCTGAAACCACCATGAGGTTTATAAGTTTTGTGCTTCTTTCTGGATGGAGCAATATTAGGAAGACCGAACTGTTCACAGAAAGTGCCCATTTCGTACTTGGCCTTCTTATTATTTCTCATTTGTTCACGAAGCATTCTTTGATCATGACACATACTAATGCCAAGTTTCTTAACAATACTGAAGATATCACCATAAGTGTAATCCTCATAGTTAAGTAACCCAGAAGCATCAGTAAGTTCTTCCTTGACTTTATAAGCAAATAAACGAGGTAATCCATCAATGAATTTCTCCTTCCAGTAAGGCTTCTGACTATCATCACGAAGCATTACTCGCGAAATAAAAACATCTTGGTACCATCTATAATCAGACATCTGACGACATCTAAGATTATTTAACTGATCGCTGACGCGACTAGTTATATTAGATGGTGTCCCAATAAAATGTTTTAAAATAGTATAGATCAAAGTATTGATTCCATCAGGATGAGACATCCCAATTTCCTCGTTAAAAATAGGTAATCCTTCCTCATTGCGTTTTACCGCATTTTGGATGGTTTCCCTAGCATCATTGGTGAGGTACTTATCCCACCAATTTCTCAAAACACCAGTAAAACCTTGAGTTAAAATCCTGACTATATCTGGTTGCCTAATGTTATTGTTGATATAAGCATTTGCAACCATAGACATTTTACTCATGGTATTAATGATTTCTTGTTCAGAGAATCCATCAATATTCCATTCGTAAACCTTGTCGGCAGAATAAGAAGATTGGTTTTGGAAAACCTTCTCCTCAAACTGTAAATCAGGAGGTGTAGGTCTGGAATACCAGTTTTTTGTTAAACTCATGGGCATGGGCCCTTTTGAAGAAAATCTGGCAATTTCCAGGTTTTGAAAATTCTTTTCAATTAAATCAATATCCTTGTCTTCAGAAGATTCGTCGTTAGAAGAGTCTCCCGAAGTTTCTTCAAGAACAACTCTATCACCATTACTGTTAAGAGTACTGGTGGAGGGTTGATCTTTCTTTAGATCAGCAATCATTTGGTCAATTCGTTCCAAAGTTTTGGCCTGAGGGTTTTGAAAATCTACTTTTGGCCTTTCTTCGGGTAAACTGATCAAAGGTTTTTCAATCTTTTTCTTGGGCTGATCTTTGAAGAAGTTCAAAGGATGTTCTGTTTTAAAAACAGGGTTTGAAGTAAAAATAGGCTTTTCAACCTTTTCTTCAATCCGATCTAACTGTTCTCCGATCGTATGAAGAGCAAGATTCGCAAAATTGTTTTGAGAAATAATCTTTTTTGCTTCTTTCAGAATCTTGTCCTTTTCCGGATCTTTCGAAACAGTGTCAGAAAGCTTGAAGGGTGAAGCAATTACTTCATTTCCCTTAATAGGAATAACAATAGACCGCAAAGGAGGATGACTGGCTAGGATAACAGTCCTTCCTTCTTCTTGGACAAATTCGTTTTTAACAACATTTAAAGTATTTTTAGAAACATAAGTGTTCTCCGCAAAGTCTAGAAGAGAAATATGCTGTTGAAGCCTATTCATCTCTTCCTTCCTTCCATATATATATATATGGGTCAAAAGCTGGATCATATTTCTAGTAGGAAGTTATATGTATTTCTGATTGGAAATTAATTTCTTTTGGTTAATGGATTAGTACAAAAATTACAAGTGGCTAAACTTTGAGTGGAGTGGCCCTGCACATGACATTATGATTATTGACTCGAAAGTTTAAGCAACCAAGGGAAGATAACAAAATCATGATCAGCATTAATTGAATTGACTACACTTTCCATGGCAGACCATAAAAAAGGAGGGAATTTGGCATGGAATCCATTGAAATCTCTATGAGATCCATCATGATCAAGACCACTCATCCGTCAATGATCATTTGCCTAAGTTGTTCCCCCACACCTATCCAATAAAATCCAAGAAGCATTTTTTAGAAAATAGGCTACGTATGTCAATGACCAAAAATTCTAGTATTGCCACACCACATTCATGTGTGCTAGCTTCCATCGCCCCTCAACCCATCAAAGGCACCAAATTTGCACTAGACAATCAGCCAGTACTATCACCATGCGCCCTAGGAGACTGCCATAGTCAGGCCCACCACCTATTCAAGATCATAATCTTGTTAATTTTCTAGCCATTTCTTGCTTGCTTGCCTTTATTTTGCGTTCTATATTAACTTGTTTGGGGTTTTCTGAGGTTACACTTCTAGTTCATTTAGCAAACACTAATGAAGATCCTAAAACAATTAAGGAGTGGGGCCACATGCTTAGCAATATTGGGAATGAAATTTTTGAGTTTTTATTAGGTTTGAATATTATTTGGTATGATATGCATGATATTGATGTTGCTATAGAGTAATTTTCTTATTTCCTACTTGAAAAAAACTAAGATCTTTAGAGGATGATGATTTGAGAAAAAAGTTTCTTAGTTTGGAAAGTTTTCTAAAATAAGGTGAATATTCTTGGTTTAGATTTGTTTTCAGAATTAAAAGTATTAAAAAAAGGTTTTGCAAATAGATACTAGCAGTAATCCAATAGAAGCATTACATTATATTAAAAAGTTAGATTCTTTTCCAATTGCATGCACTTCTTATAGAATGTTATTGACAATACTTGTGACAGTTGCACCTGAAGAAAGAAGTTTTTCAAAACTAAAATTAATAAAATCATATTTACATTCAACTGTGTCAATAGAAGAAAGATTAGATGAGTTGAGATTAACTCATCTTATTACTATTCACAAATTTCAACTCACAAATCTCACAACTGTTTATAAATCATTTCATCTCATATCTTCTCTCAACCCAAACGGAGCTAAATGTATTGGCCATTTTATCTATTGAAAATATCATATTAAAAAATATTGAGTATAAAAATTTGTTAAATAATTTTGCATCTCAGAAGGCAAGAAGAATGATATATAACATTTCATGATAATACGTAGCCTTGCCGCTATGGTGGTCTTCTAACCATGTGAGGAATAACACTACTAGATAATATGTAGCCTTGTCGTATAGCTGTCTAAGCAATGAGAAATTCATTCGAAGTTGTTATTCAAGAGCAGTGCTATTAATTGCACTGCTAGGGGCCGAGTTAAAACATGGAATAGGCTAAATTGGATGCACAGATAGTCTTATCCATCTTAGCCTATTTCGTGTTTTAGCCTAAGCACTCACCCGTGGCCAATCAATTTCATTCAATAAAACATGATTCATATATAAATAACTCAACAAAAGATAATAAATCACTCTTACTTGGTAAAATCTTATTGTTCGATATTTATTACATTCACTAATTAAGAGAACACACATCAAGCAGCACCCAAAACTTACGGAATAATAGAAAATATGGTTTGTACAATTGTAAGTGCAAGCAATAAGAAAGCAGCCAGAAATGAAATCCATGCCCAAGGACTGTTGAAATAATCACGCCTTAATTTTGCCATCCATACATTCCTGCGTCCCCTACAATGCATGTTCACATCCATGATAGTTCTAGCATAAATGTTGGTTGAAAAACTGACATAGTGACCAAGCTTGTTAACCATGGTGGAAATAATTTCATCATCACCCAAATTATTATGGATAATTCCTCTTCGACGAAGTAACTCAACATCCTTTGGAGTGTTAATGAGATGATCCATGAAGCACACATAGTTGTAGACGTAATTCACTTCGTAGGGTGGATGACAGTATTGCTCATATGCAATTAGATTTCGTAAGTAAGTCTCTGTATGATCTTGTATGCTCAAAGGTGAAATCTCCATTAGTCCATTGTTGAACTTTATGGAAAAGACATTAGATTTCTCTGCCTTCTTGAATTTGATTCCAGCCTCTGCAAGCTCTGTGGCACCATGTATGTTCCTGGCTTCAATCTCTCTAAGAGCAAGTAGATGCTTAAATTTATTTGCCTTGTTGAATTCGACTCTAGCTTCATGAAGCTCTTTACCGTAAGGTACTGACTTCCAATTTTCAATCTTGTCCAGACAGAGTAGACGCTTCAATTTCTGTACTGTCTTTAATTCAACTCCATCCATTTGCGTCCATGTTTCACACGGTTTTGACTTCTGGTCTTCATTCCTATTTCGATGAGCAAGTAGATCCTTAAATTTCTTTGCTTTGTCGAATTCAATTCCAGCCTCTTGAAGTTCAATGGCATAAGGTATTGTTGTCCAGCTCAAAATCTCAAATAGATCATCCTTAAATTTCTTTGCCATATTGAATTCAACTCCAGCCTCTTGAAACTCTGAGCCAAACGGAATTGATTCCCAGTCTTCATTTTCAATCTCCGCCATAATGACTTGGAATCTAGGTTTTTGAAATTTGCGGGTGTATGAAATTGTCTTCCTCATGTTTTCCATTTTTGCAAGTAATGGAATGATAGCTTCACGAATCAGACCAAATAGGCACTTAAATATCTCTACACTCTTGAGTTTGACTCTTGCCTTTTGACGTTCTCTGGCATGATCTATTTCTGTATCAAGTAATGAAATACTAATTGTTGCATGTATGAGACCAAGGAGATGCTCAAACTCTGCATTCTTGAATCTGAACCCAACCGTTAAACGTTGACATACCATGTCTAGAAGCGTAGGGGTGAGAGCTTCATGCGCCAAACAAAGTAGATGCTTAATCTTTTTGGTTGAATTATAACTTGATGCATCGACATTCCATTCAAATGGTAAAAAGGAAGAGAAAAAATTGAGGGCAAGATCATTAAGTCGTGCCTGGATAACCAGAGCTGTGGAGGTAGAGCTTTCAATACTAATTCCATCTTTCTCCTCATCAATATCGACAACGTGTTGTCCTAACTTTTTGGATCTGTTATGAAGTATTGTGTTGTTACTCTCACTCATTCCGAACAATTTATCCAAAACAAAGAATGGAAGTTGATTTTCAAATAACAATAGATCAGGAGCTATTCTAGAACGCACCCACCACATTTGAAAGATTGGGTCATCTTCATGATAATCTCCTATTTTCTCGTAGATTTCATACTTGTGGAACAACTCAATAATGAAACACCCGTCAAGTACCATCATTTCTACAAACTCCTCTGGGGTGTGGCTAATGTGTTCTCCATAGCAATTACGAGCTCTTTCTTCCAAATTTTTCAAGGTGGCAATGTATGTTTCTACACTTCCTTTAGTTCTTTTAAGCATTTGATGTAGATATCGCAATTTATGCACTTCCATAAACCCTTGGCCAACCTTGCTTTGATCGTTGTAAGGACCGATGGCAAGCAGCACAGGCTTGTATGCCTTCTCGTTTACGTTACGTAACTGCTCATGCACTTTATACATAGAACACTCGTTAGCATTTCTAGTCAGCCTAGCATGCTTTCCCTCAAATTCCTTAATACGAGTGGACAGTGTCTCCCTGCTCATATTGTAAAGAAGTAGTACAAGTCTTTTGTTCCTAATACAAACAATAAAATTTCTCTATAATTTTAACAAAAGTTTCTGATAGAAAAATGCAAGCTACTAAATTGTTAATACGAATAGAGAGCAGACCTCATATTCTAGAGAAATAATACAACTATCTGCTCCATGTATTTGCATACAAATTGTCACTAACATGTAACAACTAAGGCAAATTAAGCTTTCCACTAAACTAGATTGGATGATTTCATTAGCTTATCTTGTGCCATTAAGGAAGATGTACAAAAAACATGCTTTTCTAATAGGATTAAGGTAAGTGTTTTGAGGGATACTTGTCAATTTCTTCCATTCCAATATAAAAGGTGCAAAAGCTAGAAATCATGCATCCCTTTATCTTGAGGTTTCTTTCTTCCATTCCAATATTGAAGGTGCTAAAGCATTAGGGGAGTGCCTTACTATCAAGGACTTCCATTCACCAACGTGAAAGACTATATATAAATTCTACCCATAATTCATAAAGAAAGCCAATGAATTATTCGAGTGGGTTGAAGTTTTTTTCGATTTGGGAACTCCTTAGTTCATAATTTCATCACTTATTCTCATTTACAAGTCAAAGATCTATGCTCAACCACTGGATGGTGCATCCCAAATGTTCGGGCACTCAATAACTCAGCTTTGCTTTAGGAGGTAAACAAATTCTCTATCAGACTACAACAACAAGGAACAAAAACTAGAGTATGGAAAGATTCTCTAGATTAGGGGTGAAAGATTTTCGGTCCGAACCAAAAAATTGACTGAATCAAACGGTTTAGTTCGAGCCAAACCAGACCAAAAATAATGATAGTCGGTCTCGATGCATGGTATATGAGACTTTTGGTTTTCAGTCCGGTGCCAGGCTATGGCTTTTTTGGACTGGACTAGACCGAAATGTTTAAATATAAATTTTTAAATAAATTTTTTAATATATAATATATTATGTTATATATATAATATATTATTTTATAGAGTAGTGTATAAGTTAATTAGGTAATTTTTATCTAATCTATCACTATTGATCATATAAAATGTAAAATAATATATGTTATTAATTAATTGATATATCATATGATACTATATATTATTCTATGTAGATACATACTCTACTATTTATACCAAATTAAAGTAATTTAGTAAATTTTTTAAGATACCTAAATTATAAGTAAGCTTGAATAATTTATAGACAATGAAATTATTTAATATTTATTAAGCATATATAAAACGTTAGAATCTCTCATCTGATCAGCAACCTAAGCTAGCGCAGTTTGGGTATTTTATAATTTATACTGGATCAAGCTGGAATCTCTTACTTGAGAGGGTTGTCCTTGCCTTTTCTCGACACACGTTTAAAACTTTGTTTTGGGATACCTCTATTCCCTACATTTCTTATTACAAAGCACTCAACAGAACCAACTTTCCGACGGCACAATGTTTCCTAAACAAGATTTATGATCGTTGCACCTAAACAAGATAAATGTATAGCAGTATATATATATATATATATATATATATAGGCAGCTAGCAGAAGACTTGCGAATATATAAAAAACAGAGTTAATAAAACCATATTATTACTACTAGTTTTTTAGCGGAACCATATTAAAGTTCTTGTAAAAGGCTAGCAAGTTTTTCTCCATAAAAATAAATAATAAAAAAAACCAACTTTAGTCTGCTAAAAGGAGACTCTAATCTCGCTATTGGAATCAGGTCAATTTTTTTAAGAAAAGTCTATTGTTTTGACCTTACAACTTTTCAGAAGTTTTTTTTTTAGTATTTGTATTTTTTTATTTTTAAAAAATATAAACACAAAAAAAATGTTTTTAAAAAAAACGAAAAACAACCTAATACTTTTAACAATCATGTGTACAGTAAAGTTTGTCAGTACTGGTTGTAACACCATGCTTCATGATCTTCTCGTTACTGAGGGATGGCTTGGATTTGCTCCCTTGGCCGTGGGAGCCTTTTCCCATTTATTTAATTATTATTATTTTATTAAATTTAGTTTTAAGCATATCTTCCGTCCACAAATTACACCCCAATGTTACCCACAAGTATAAATTAATTAATTAGTATCACATTACGTTAGGTATATATCCCTTTAAATCTTTTTTTTTTTTTAAAAAATCTATTAAGTTCCGTTAATTAGTTTGATAGAAAAGAAATAGAAAAGTGCTTTTGGTTCTAAAAATCTAATAAGAATTCTAAATTAATAATAAAACACTAGATAATTTAATATAAAAAAATTTAAACGTTTAATAACAACTTGAAAAATAAATTAGGAATTTACAAAAATCCAAAAAAGGAAAAATATACTGGCTAAAACAAAAGGGAGTTCGAAAACACAAAAGATGAAAACTAAAATCTTAAGTTCTTTCTACCCTTTTGTGTTTGTATTGTTTTTTTAATAGATCCAAAAGATTATATGAGCGGTAAGTTCTAGATACGCCCTCCATTAATTTGAAATAGCATTAATATTTTCTTTATCATTACGCCCTCCATTAATTTGAAATATTAAACTAGAACGAAAAGAACTATTTTTTAAAATAAATAAAAAAACTTAACACCTAAATATTATTAAAAAATTTTAAAATTAAACTTGAACTATTTAATCAAGGGTAGAAGAGATTGGCTTCATTTGGATCATTAATTACTCTCAACTCATTACAACTTTTTCAAATTTCAACACAAAATATAATAAACAATTCAACTTTTTCAAATTTCAAAATAATAATAATATTAAAAGATAATATTCTAACAATATTTTATTATCTCAACTCAACTCAACTCAACTCACTTCAACATCCAAACTCACTCTAAATTTCATAGATCGATGCATCCACAGTACGTAGGATAGATAGATGGTTCATATATAGACACCTCATAAACTTAAGCCTTATTTAATTGTAGATATTGATATCCAAAAGTAGAGATATAAATATACTGTCTTTCATTAAACATCCTAGCCAGTGTATAACAGGTAAAATGCCGGTAATTGTAATAACAACTCAATGATATAGACAGACCGCGTACATGGAGAAAGAAGGAAATGGAACTTATTACTTACTTGCTCTATTGCTCAACCTGCAGATGATTGTTTCTTCGGCTGAATCAAAAAAGCCCGAAGGACAGATTATAAAGATGCAACTTTATAATGCACCACATAAAGGCCAGGGGACGTTGTTTTAGACGAGACTCTGCATATAAATATTCCCGAGGACAGCTCTAACTCTAAGATGCAGTAATGTGTAAACAAATATACAATAAACTATTTTCTTTTTAAATTTTGTTTACTATTTTCTTTACTTTGGTATATTTAAACTAAAAAACAATATTTTATTGTATAACTGTAAAATGATTGTCAGAGGAAATTACTCTATTTAAGATGTTAGAATTAAAAAAATTATAGTATAGGCATATATATGTGTGTATGTTTATGTATTAGGAATATAGTTACTACTTCAATAATGTTTTAAATGACTTACACTTGGGGAATTATTTGTGCAAGATGTGTAAATTCCGTGTATTTTATTTGAAAAATTTTATTAAATTTGAAATCTATATGAAAAATCTCACTTTTTAATAATAGGTATCACTATTTTTCAAATAGAGTACGTGAAATTATTCACTCTAAAATTATATTTAACATTAGTCAAAATTTAAATTTTTTTCTTAAGTTCTGAACTTTTGTACAGTTGGTTTGAAAATTTGACAAAACAGAGTGAAAAGATAAAAATAAGGTTCGTTGACCCATGACCCGAAATATGTTAGTTTTCAAATACATATATCATGACCTACTAGAAGATGTTGAAATTTCAACCTAATACTAGCGGCACACCGACATGCACCGGAAATGTTGAAGGTTCATTTTTCTCTTTAAAAAATTTGCATTTTGAAAACTTAATGAATTCTAGTTTTAAATAAAAATTAGTAACTTGATTAATAAAAATTAATTATCTAATTAGATGTATTATTGTTTCAATAAACTCAACTTATAAGTTAGAGCCTTGAATACGAAAGGAAAATTAACTAATTATTTCATCTTGATGGGAGTTTCAACAAGATGGTTTAGCTGTGTTTACATTCATCAACGCGATTTTAACATCCATAATTTGGTCAGCTGGGAAATGAGTCTCATACAAACATCCATAATTTTCATCATGGCAGGTTGTAATAAGAGAATATACATGGGGAGGGGAATTGGCCAAATTGGTTAGGTAGAGTTTGTCTTGATCAAAGTGATTTTAACTAGTTAAATAACTCTCATTTAATATATAGATGATGCTACAATTATTTTTCAAATATTGAGCTCTCATTAGAATTGAGAGATGAATTAAAATGAAAATTAAAAGTCAAATAAAATATTATTAAAATATTATTTTTTTAATATTATTATTAGTTTGAGATTTGAAAAAGCTGAATTGTTTATTATATTTTATGTAAAAATTTTAAAAAATTATAATGATAAAATGAGATGAGATGAATTGAATCACTTCTCAATTCAAACAGTCTAAATGCAATTATGAATGTTAGGTAGAGTCCAGCATGATTGATTGAGAGATTGATTGGTATTTTATCATTCATGTACATAATGTCATTATTGATCATGCGGAAAGAGTATAAAAGATACGGAGTTCACCATTATGGGGGTGTTGTTCTGCACATGTGGTGTGCTAAACATGTTTTAAATTAATGTATAGGATGGTTTAAAAGACCAGTTCCTCTTTGGTTCGGATGGGGTGTAAATGACCATTTTTACACCTACAAATGAGAACCTAACACGTCTGCCACCCAATTTCTTATCACGCAAGCTTGACCACACGAGATTTAACCTGCCTCGTGTATTTTTACAGATGAGTTGAGATTAAAATTAAAAGTTGAATAAAATATTATTATAATATATTTTTTTAATATTATTTTTATTTTGGAATTTGAAAATTTTGAATTGTTTATTTTATTTTGTGTGAAAATTTAGAAAAGTTGTAATTATTAGATGAGATGAGTTGAGAGAAGTTATGAAAACAAACGAGGCAGTTTTCCTACAGCAGGTTCCACTCCATCTCACATCCTAATGTTTTGCGGTTTGCCGCACTACAACACAACCTATTATTACAAAAGGAATTATATAATCTTGGATATGCAAGTTTCAAGCACTTCATGTAAAAAATATTGGTAAATATAGGACACACATGAAATAATTACTTTTTTAATAACAGACGCATTCTTTTCTAAAGAGAGTAAGCGAGACTTGTAAATCCTAAGACTGTATCTAACATTACTCTTATTTTAAATAAAAAAAATTCCATATGTTCGGTAAGATTCTAGAACAAAACACCGCAACTGTTAAGGACGTGTTTCAAACCACCAATCACACGGATGACACTTGCTGCAATGAAGGGACGAGGCTAGTCTCTCTATGTAAGCTCTGATGCTTAAGTCAGTAATAGTATGAGAATAAGTATATAAAAGATGAAGATGGAAATGATGTTACCTCCACCGAGTTATTTATAGAAGGATGCAGCGCGATGACAATTAACTCTAATCACCAATCCTTTGTGATTCCTTATTTAAACGGAGAGGATATCTCCTGTTTTGTAGAAGTTATCTCATGCAAGATATTTGTGCCCAGTCCTGTGCCTCATCCCTAATTTTTCGGGGTTATCTCACTTGTAAATATGGTTGCGAGTCCTTTACCTGTAGGCAATTGTGGAACCAGCAATTGTGTCGAGGGGGGCCAACTTTTCTACTGTGTGACACATATATATAGAAAGAGTAATGCTAGATACAGTCTTTGAGTATGCAAGCTCTACACACTCCCTTTGAAAAAAAAGTGGAGTATATCATTAAAAAATAATTTTTTTCATGTGGGTCCTAGATTTACTTATTTTTTTTCAAAGAAAATGGGTGGGAGTTGCATATTTTAGGAATGCAAACATCATTTCTCTTATGTAAATTAAAAATAGATTGAAATATCATAAAAATATAACTACAAACTATTTTTCATATAAATCATTGACCTTAAATAATCTTTCTTGTATTTTCACTTTGCATTCCATATTAAGAAACCCAATATTGTATAACAAAAAAACTTTAGGATCCATATTAATAAGTTTATTATTTCTCCTAAACTTAATTTTAATTTTGGAGAAGCCATATAGAAATTAATCAAAAATTTGGGACTATTAAAAAAAAAAAAAAAATTGGAGAGAGACATTTCTAGGTATATTAAATTTTAAAAAAAAATTTAATTTAGAGAGTATATGGAAATTATAATTTTTTTTTCCGAGGGAGGGGGGGGGGGGGGGGGGAGGGGCGAGGCGGGGGGCATTTTCTATATTTGTAGAATTATGTATAAAATATAGGGGAGTAATTTATGTTTTCACAAAGTTTTGGAGTGGCCATGGCCCCCCTTGGGACAATGTGGGTCCGCCACTGCCTGTAGGGCTCTTAGCCTTAAGCCATCCACAAGTCCTCTTGGGCTTACGGATGGACTCGGCCTTAGAGATGAGCTTGGCCTAAGATGGGCTCTCAACCCAAGAGTCTAAATGTCCCCTTCAGTTACCCCTCTAATTTCCTTTGTGATGGCACATGGGAAATTAAACAACCATGCTTTGGCATTTCTTTCTTTTGTTGGTTACTTACCCCGCTAGTTTGTTCATATCAATCCACTCTCTTTTCTTTTCTAGGAAAGACGTGGCTTACATCAGCCATAACTATTCTCGCATTTAATGAGTTTTCAAAAAGGATTGTAACTGCCGATGCAGCCAAACCTTTCGGCTTTCCTAGGATCTTCATAATTACATTTCTTGGGTCTTTTCACGCTGTTTCGCCTCACGTCACCTCTATCCTTGCTCTCCTTTGCTCTCTCGTCTTCCTCATCTTCCCTTGTATTCCCCCTTGCTCTTTTCTTCAGATTCCCTCGCACCCCTTTCTGTTTTCCCTGCATTTCCTTTCTTCAAGACTTCTGTAATGGCTAGTCGCAGTCATGCCAAGAAGGTGACCAAGCAGAAGCCCGAATCGTCTCTCGCCCATCAATCCACTTCCTTCGATGGGTATTCTTGGCACTCGGTTTTGGGTGTGAAATACCTCTTCGAACTGAGGGAATCCTTCATCGACGCTGTCATCTTTTGGCAAGGAGGGGGACACCACTCCTCGCGAAGGTGGGCAGGTCCCTGAAGATCAGGTGGTCATGAAGGCAAGGGCCCAGGGCAAAGATTTGGTTAGTGGGCGAGTAGACCTTCATCGAGATGGGTTTGTTGGCGAGCCATTTGGCACTCATGTTGAAGGTGGCCTGCCCGCACCAATGCCTAAGGTTGCAGCATGCTTGGATCTCTGGTTGGGGTATCCAGCTTAGGCTGGAGCCGGTTCGATGGGAGACACTGCCTGGGAGGAGGACGCCAGTCCTCATACTTCTTTGCCCCCTTTCGGAGGCGGTTACAGAGATGACTAGGAGCCTGAGAAGAATGTTGCCCCCAGTATGGCTTATTTTCCTTCTTGTCTGCTTTTGTTTGCAGGCGCTTTCTTTGGCGTGTATTGGCTCCTAACTTTATTGTGTTTGTGTAGAATGTTGAAGTCCTAGCATCTTGGGTTGTGGAGGAAAGGTTCAATTTGGAGGGGGAGGATCGTGAGAGACGAAATTTCTCCTTCTTTGCCAAGCAGGAGAAAAACCGCCTCAAGGATGAGAGGAATTACCTATGCTATTGTCTAGAGCAAGCTAATGGTCATGTCCAATCCTTGGACGTTGACCGCGATTATCTTCACTAGGAGTCATCCAACCTTTGGTCCGAACTCCTTCGTGTTGAGAGCCTCCACGCCCGCAATAGTTTTGCCCTGCATGAGGCTGAGATGGAGAGGGCTGCCATTCGGGCAGAGGTTATGTGCCTTAAGGGAGCATTGGACTCCTCTGAGCGCTCTTGGGCTAATGCTAAGAAGAAGCTTGAGGAGGCAGCCACTGCTTTGGCTTCCTAAAAAAAGGAGCCCGAGAAGTTGGCGAAGGAGTTGGCTGTGATGAGAGAGGCATTCTAGAAGGAGCGCTGAGAGAAGGACTCCAAGATCTCTAAGCTGCAACGTGACTTGGACCAGGAGAAAGCTGCTTTCACCAAGTTCAAGAAGGAGTGCACTGCGATTGATTCTTGCTAGGATAGGAATTTGGCAAGTTTGGAGTGCTTGTCTCTATAAGTGAACAAGTCAAGGGTGGCGCGAGGAAGGCTGGACGCTGAGCCAATTGCTACGAACAACGAGATTGTTCGGTTGCATTCCCAACTTTTCGCCGCCTGTGCTGTCCGAGACAGGGCCTTTGCATATGGGTATGGCGCGGGGTTAGCGCGCTTCAAGATGCATTTGTTGGCCAACCCACAGACTAACTTGAGGAGTTTAAATTTAGGAAACTTTACACCTGATGTTGCCACCGTCATTATGCAAATTCAATGGGTTAGGTTGTGATGCCAAACGCCTTTCCTCGTCCCCCACCTCAAGGATGAAAAAATTTGCTTTTACTTGTAATTACTGCTGGGCCCCTATTTTGGGCATTTTGTGAATCCTTGTTAGTCTGTAAACGTTTTTTGGACTTTGGTTTTTATTATTTTGTTGCTTTTTGCCTTAAATGTGTTTGTTGGTTTTGGTTGGTCACTGAGCGTGCGATTTGTTTACACTGCCTTGTCTCTTTTTGTGCTTTTATTCTTCTCTTTTGGCGATATGCTTTTTTCATGTTTTCCTTGCGGACTTGGCAGTCGTTTGGTCTCCTAGCTTTTATGCCTTCATGGATTGTACTAGTGGTGCGTTGGCTTGAGCTCTTTGTGCCCACCTTGTTCTTCAGTGGCAACCTTTTGAGAGGATCGTGGGGTCTTCTGACCATCACACTCGTTCAATTGCAGCTCGAGTGTGGAACTCAGCTTTCGGTGGCTAAATTTTATGGCAAGGTCGTGTGGTCGTCTGACTTCCACGCCCGTTCAATTTGCACTATGAGCGTGTAACTCGACTTTTGGTGTTTGACTTTGGAGAGGGTCGTGTGACCTTTGTGACCTCCACACCCGTTCGTTTGGAAAGGGTCGTGTGGTCTTTGCGACCTCCATGCCTGTTCGTTCCGAGATGGTCGTATGGTGTCTGCGACCTCCAAGCCCATTCGTTCGAAAAGAGCCGTGTGGTCTCTGCAACCTCCACGCTCGTTCGTTTAGAGAGGGTCGTGTGGTCTCTGTAACCTCCATGCCCGTTCATTTGGAGAGGGTCGTGTGGTCTATACGACGTCCATGCCCGCTCCTATGGAGAGGGTCGTGTGGTCTTTGCGACCTCCACGCCCATTTGTTTGGAGAGGGTAGTGTGGTCTATGGGACCCCCATGCCCTTTCATTTGGAGAGGGCTGTGTGGTCTTTGTGACCTCCACCCCCGTTCGTTTAGAGAGGGTCGTGTGGTCTTTGTGACCTCCACGCTCGTTTGTTTGGAGAGGGTTGTGTGGTCTGTACGACCTCCACAATCGTTCGTTTGGAGAGGGCCATGTGGTCTTTACTACCTCTACGCCTGTTCGTTTGGAGAAGGTCGTGTGGTCTCTGCGACCTCCACGCCCATTCGTTTGAAGACGGTCATGTGGCCTTTGCAACCTCCATGCCCGTTCGTTTAGAGAGGGTTGTGTGGCCTGTGTGACCTACATGCTCGTTCGTTTGGAGAGGGTTGTGTGGCCTTTGCAACCTACATGCATGTTTGTTTGGAGAGGGTCATGTGGTCTTTGCGACCTCCACGCCCGTTCGTTTAGAGAGGGTCGTGTGGCCTGTGTGACTTACATGCCATTCGTTTGGAGATTGTTGTGTGGCCTTTGCAACCTACATGCCCGTTTGTTTGGAGGGGTCGTGTGGTTTTTAGGACCTCCACGCTCGTTCGTTTGGAGAGGGTTGTGTGGTTTCTGTGACCTCCATGCCCGTTCATTTGGAGAGGGTCATGTGGCCTGTGCAACCTCCACGCTTGTTCATTGGCGATCTTTGAGGAGGATCGTGTGATCTTCTGACCTTCACGGTCGTTTGTTAGCAAAATAATTGACCAAAAGAACATATATTATGAAAAGAACAGAATTTTGTCTCTAAATTAAATAAACATAGATGAATAAAGAGATAAACTTTCTACGGATAGAACCTTTTTAGGTGCCCGGCATTCCATGGGTGTTGCAACTCTTTCCCCTAGCTATCTTTTAGTTGATATTATCATGGGCAGTTAGTGGCTGTCACTACGTAAGGCCCTTCCCACCGCAGACCAAGCTTCCTTTCGTCTCGTGTGGTGACTCCTACTTCTCTTAGGACCAGGTCACCGACTTTAAAAGACCTCGGTTTGACCCGTTTGTTGAAATATTGCTCTATTCTTCTTTTGCTGAGGATGTTCTAGACTTCCGCTTGTTCTCTTATCTCTTCGAGGAGATCTAGTTGTTCGCTAAGAGCTTGGTCATTCCTTGCCTAATCAAAGTGGCTAGTTCAGTGTGTTGGCAAGCCGACTTCTGTGGGGGCAACTGCTTCAGTCATGTATGCCAAAGTAAAAGGTGTCTCCCTTGTCGGGATTTTCACCGAAGTCCTGTAAGCCCATAAAACTCCTGGTAGCTCTTTTGCCCATTCGCCCTTCCGATTGCCTACTTTCTTCTTCAAAATTTCGAGTAAGGATTTGTTTGTTGATTCTTCTTGCCTGTTTGCCTGTGGGTGGCCTGGTGATGAGTACTTCACTTTTATCCCGAGTTCTCAGCACCACGCCTTATAATGCTCGGAGTCGAACTGCTTCTCATTGTTTGGGATTATTGTAATGGGGATCCCGAACCTACACACAATGTTCTTCTATAAAAATCTGGTTACGACCTTAGCCATTATGGTAGCTAGTGCTTCCGCTTCTGCCCATTTCGTGAAGTAGTTGACTGCTACAACCATGTGTTTCAGCCTACCTTTTCCAGGTGGGAAAGGACCAACTAGGTCGAATCCACATTAGGCAAAAGGCCACGGGGAAGTGATGGATGATAATTTTTCTGGTGGGCAGTGGGGAACTCGAGCATAATGTCGCATCTCCTGGCGAACAGTTGGGTGTCCCTAAGGGAGTTAGGCCAATAGTGCCCCATCCTCAAGGCTTTTCTTGCTAATACTTTTCCATCTAAGTGGTTGCCGCAGATGCCTCATGTATCTCTGTGAGTATATATTGCGTTTCTTCTAGTGAGATGCACTTGAGTAAGGGTGTTGCAAAGCCCCTCTTGTATAGAACGCCGTCGATTTTGACAAATTGTGCAGCTTTCTTCTTAATCTTCCTTGCCAACTCCTTCCCCTCAGGGAGCTTCCCTGTATCCAAAAATTCTTCTATTTCCTTTGCCCATTCTAGCATTTCAGGCCCTACTTGTGCAATTGAGATTTTGACAGTTGGCACTACAATTAGTCTCCACTGAGCTTCCCATGGCAACTCTACTTTGTCCCTGGTTGAAGCCACCCTTGCTAACTTGTCCGCCATAAAGTTATCCGCCCTTGGAATTTGCATTATGGCAAAGTGTTCGAATTGGTTGCACAGTGCTAATACCTGTTTGAGATATTTTTGAAGCTTTTCCTCATTAGTGGCATAGGCCCCTATGACTTGGTTAGCCACTATTTCAGAGTTCGCCATAACTTCTACTTGCTTGGCGCCAACTGCCCTGGCAGCGGATAACCCTGCTATTAAGGCTTCATACTCTGCTTCATTATTAGTGACCTTGAAAGCGAGCGTCGCCATGAAATAATGGTCCTGTCTTGCTTTCGTGATGATATGTACTCATATGTCGTCTCCCACTCAACATGCTGAGCCGTCAACGTAGATTGTCCAGGGCTTCCCTGGCGGCGAGGCTATGGTTTCAATTGGGAACCCGCTGAACTCCACAACAAAGTCTGCAAGTACTTGTCCCTTGATTGCGTTTCTGGGGGAGTAGCTGATTTCGAACTCACTAAGCTCAATAGGCCACGCGACCAAACGCCCAGAGAAATTTGGTTTTTGCAACACTCTTCCGAGAGGATTTTTTGTTAAGACCTTTATTGGGTGGTCCTGAAAGTACGGTCGCAGCTTTCTGGCGGTCACTACCAACGATAATGCCAGCATTTCCATTCACGGGTATCTGACTTCGGCGCCTCGTAGGGCTCTGCTTGTATAGTATATTGGCTCCTGTATCCCTTCTTCTTATTTTACTAAGACAGCTGAAACGGCTTGGGGGGATACTGCTAGGTACACGTACAAAACTTTCCTTTGGTTAGGTTGCTTCAATAGGGGCGGGCTGGCTAAATATTTCTTAAGCTCTTGAAAAGCTTGGTCACATTTTTCATTCCAAGGGTTTCTTCAGAACATGGAAAAGTGGTTGACATTTATCCAGGGACTGGGACACAACCCTATTTAGAGCCGCTATTCTCCCTACTAGGCGCTGAGTATCGTTGATGGTTCTAGGCGTGTCATTCTCAAGATTGCCTCTATCTTCTCAATGTTGGCCTCTATTCCTCTCTATGAGACTATGAACACCAAGAATTTGTTCGAATTTACCCCGAAGTTGCATTTGGCTAGGTTCAACTTCATTTTGTACTTTCGCAATATCGCGAAGGACTCCTTGAGATCAGTTAGGTGATGTACGGCGTCCTTACTTTTTACCAATAAATCGTCTGCATACATCTACATAGTTTTTCTGATTTGGTGCTTGAACATCTGGTTGACCAGCTTTTGATATATTGCTCTGGCATTCTTTAGCTCAAAAGGCATTACCCAGTAGCAATATAGTCCTTTGTCGGTTTTGAATGTTGTCTTCTCCTCATCTGCCTTGTTCATCTTGATCTGATTGTACTCAGAGTAGGCATCCATAAAGCTTAAAAATTGGAGTCCAGCTGTGGCATCCATGATGACATCAATTCGAGGTAGTGGAAAGCTATCTTTGGGGCAAGCTTTATTAAGGTCAGTGAAGTCTATGCACATTCTCCACTTCCCATTAGCCTTTTTGACTAGTACTATGTTGGACAGCCACTCTGGATAGTGTGCCTCCCGTATGAAGCCCGCTGCTAGGAGTCTGTCGATTTCTTCTACTACAACCGTGCACTTCTCAGCGCTGAACTAACTCCTCTTCTGATTGAATTTTCGATCTCAAGCATTTATTCATGGCTCCAGGCGAATACATCTCTAGGCTCGATAAACAGTTGTTCCAGGGCTTCTCGATACTCTGGCGGGAGCTTGGAGCCAACCCTTGTGGTGGCGGCTGGGCATTCTGGATGCAGCTTCACTACATGTAGGGGCTTGTTGGCTTCGGCTTGTAACAGGCTACCTCCATCCTAGGTCTCCATGTCTTGCCCTTCTTCCAACTGAGGTGCTAGCGGTAACTGTTCTTTTAAATCATCTACTCAGCATACCGTCAGTGCTCTTGTCGTTAATTCCTGAACATAGCACTCTCAGGCTAATATCTGCTCTCATCGGACTACCTTTAAGTTATTGAGGGTTAGGCACCCCAATATGGCATTGTAAGACGACGGGGCCTTGTCTACTAAACAGTCAGTCATGTTGGTGATTGTCTAGGGCACCTTGTCCTGCTATTACAGGAAGGGCGATGGCACCGATAGGTTGAAGAGCTTCTCCTGAGAGCCCTTTCAGTGGGGAGGGAGACAAATGCAACTTGTTCGTTGGGATCCCCATTCGAACGAACACATCCCAAAAGAGGATGTCAGCAGAGTTTCCATTGTCAACCAAGACTCGTCTGGTCATGCAGTTGGCAATCAGTAGTGTAACAACCAAGGCATTTTCATGAGGGTACATAACCCCTTCGCAATTCTCGTCCCAGAATGAGATGGTACGGGTCATTTTCGCCCTAGGGTACTTTTGCGGTTGATCTACCATGTATACCTCATGATATCTTGCTCTTTATGCATGGGCCTTTCTACCCAATGCAGTGCAGAGCCCAAGGGAGCTTGCGCATGATCTCACCTGGGTCATGGGAAATTATTTCTTCTCTGCTCCTCCTATTTCTAGTGCTTGGGGCTTCTGCCTAGTCTTTCCAAATTTGCATTTCTCTGTGGCTTCATGTAAGCAGCCAGCATTCTTTCCGACTCCCCAGTCCCAATCAATTAGTCAATCCGCCATTTCAAGGTGATGCAATCTTTGGTCCAATGGGTGTAGCTTTGGTGGTAGCTGCAATGGCGTTTTCCTTTGTCAAGTGTGAACTCTTCCTTTCTCGGGTTTCTACCATCTTCCTCTACATTATGGTTGTTATGCACAAGTCGGCGCCCATGATCTTGGTGGTTGGTATACCAGTCTCGTCTATCATTTGGATGGCTTCGCTCATTTGGTTTCTTGTCTTTGTCCTTAGAGTTGCACTGGTTTCTGTTTTCTGCCTTTGCCTCCTGCTTCTGTGGTTCTTGTAGAGTATGTGGTTCTTGTAGAGTATTTTCTACATTGACAAAGTCATGTGCTCAATCCATGAACTCCCTTAGGATGGATGGAGTTCATCTAACCAGTTCAGACATGAAGGGGCTTCGAGGCCAAAGTCCTCCCAATAATGTAAATAAGGTGATTTTCTCATCCTGATCCTTAGTGGTGAGTTTCTCCTTATTGAAGTGTGTTAGGTAGTTCTTCAGATTCTCCCCCTCCTTTTGTTTTACAGTTAACAGATAGGCCACCACTTTGTGGCATCTTTTGCTGGCTATAAATTGTGTAAGAAACTGTTTAGTAGGCTCCTCAATTGATTCAGGGCGAAGGGTCATGAACCATCCCCATGCTATTTCCTTTAAAGTTAATGGGAAGGAGCGGCAAGCCACCTCCCCTGGGAAGCCATGAAGAGTCATATGTGCTTCAAAATTCTAAAGGTGATCAATGGGATCTTTAGACCCATCATACCAGTCGATTTGCGATACTTTGAATTTAGCCGGTAGTGGGACCGCCATGACCTCCTCGTTGTAAGGGAGGTCCGTACATGTGAGGAGTTGCTCCACGGAAGAGGAGCCACCCATCCTCTTAGCCATCTCCTCGTATTTATCTAATAAACTGCATAGTCCATCATGCGTCTTCTTCTTCTCCACTTCTTTGCTATTAACTCCTTTGACACCGTGTGCATCCCCTTCAAGTTGCTCGTTCAGGGCAGGGGGATTATCTCTCTGCCGCTTTAATTCCTTGCTCTCTTTCAGTAGTTGTTCGACAACTGCCGTTACTTGTTTCAGTCTTTACTCTGCTTCCGCTAACCTTCCTTTTGCCTCCGTCATCCACAATCCCAGATCTCGGTCAATTTGCAATCTCATGATGGTTGGCATGTGAAAATCATGTTGAAATCTGTAGATATCCCACAGATGGCGCCACTGTTAAGGACGCGTTTCACGCCACCAATCGTACGGATGACATTTGGTACAAGAAGGGACGGCGCTGGTCGCCCTATGTAAACTCTGATGCTTAAGTCAGTAACAATATGAGAATAAGTATAGAAAATATGAAGATAGAAATGATGTTACTACCACCGAGTTATTTATAGAAGGATGCAGCGTGATGGCGATTAACTGTAATCACCAGTCTTTTGTGCTTATCCTTTGTGATCCCTTATTTAAATGGAGATGATATCTCCTGTTTTATAGGAGTTATCTCCTGGAAGATATTCATGCCCAGTCCTAGGCCTTATCCCCAATTCTTTAAGGTTATCTCACCCGTAACTATTGTTGCGAGTCCTTTACCTGTAGGGCTCTTAGCCTTAAGCCATCCACGGATAAACTTGGCTTTTTGATGGGCTCTCAGCCCAGGGGTCTAAATCTCCCTTCCAGCAACCTAAAATGTGTGGCAACATCGATGATTTCTTCAAGTTAAGCCTAAGAATTCAATTTCTGAGCAACAATTCCAATAACCAAAGAATAAATTTAAAAAGGAAAAGGAAAAAAAAAGCTACATCAAGACCAACAATTCAAACGTTAAATAAATAAACAGTTCCGCGTTGGATTTAGCTGTTTTGTTGAGATTAACGGAAACCAATAAGCTATAGATACGTTAGCCATCCACATTATAAGCTCTTGAGCTGCATCACAACAGATCTAGAGAAAAAAAACCTGCATTTTGTGTTCTCATTGCAGCTGCAATTTTTTTTTCCTCTCTGAACTCCCGACGACTTCTTCTCCACTCTCAGCCGCTAAAATTTTTTCTTCACACCACCATCATTTATTCGCTATTGCTGGGACGATTTTGCCACCACAACTAGCCTGTCGTTGTTCTCAGTCCTCCATAGTCTGAAAATGGTTTGTTTCCTATTTTTTATTTACTTTTTTTTTTTTAATTTTAGAAATGCATCTTTGTAGTAAAAAATGCATGATGATTGAGTCAAAAATTTACCCCAGTCCAAAAGTTACAATATCATCATAACCCAGAAAAAAGATCATTTTTTGGCAACTAAGTGATTAGTTTCTTCGACAATGTAATAGCAACTACTGATGTTGACTTTCATTTTCTTGATGAATATTATTAATCATTATATTATGCAGAAAATAATGGGGTTATTTAATGAAATATTCAATTAATTTCCTTCAAAGAACATATCAGAAAAACGGTTGTCGGCGTTTGGTGAGGGGAAGGAAGCTGGCTTTGGGCAAATCTTTGGGGTTGGAAGAGAAAAAGGGGTGTTCGTGGGGTTGGAAGAGGGTGGGTCTGGGTGGCATTCTATGTTTTGTGGTTCAAGATAAGTTTCCTAGAAGGTCTACGTGGCAACATTTTATTAGTGACTGTTTTCTAGGTATCATTGAAATGGCCTGTTAGAAGCTTTTCTCATAAATAAATACTAAATGTCATGGCACATATATTGTATGACGAAAGAACAAGGGATTTCAATAGTAAGAGGAAATGAACTTCGAAGGGCCGAAAATGGCCTACAGTTGGGGTAGAAGCTGAAAGAGAGTGAGTGAGTGTGTGGGGAAAAGGCAAAATGAGATTAAAGGCTATAATCCTGGGCCGCATGAGCCCACTTCGCCTTCCAAACTTGAAATGGAGGCCAAAGCTCCATTTGCCCGTGTTGAGAAGGGCTCGACTTTTGAGCTAGTTTTACGGTCCAACGGGACTCCTGGGCTAGAGGAGACCCCTATCTCGATGCCAGTAACTTCCATTGCCAATGTAACACTCCGTATTTTAGTGTATTTTTAATGAATGAATTAATTTTATTTATGCAAAAATTATTTATCTTACTTCATAATTTATTAAATTTTAATTGGGTTATTTTATGATTTTTAGTTTGCGAAAATTATTCTTTGAGCGCTTTCTTAAATTAAATATTGTTGTTTGTTTAAGTTTCTACTCGAATTAAATTTAATTATTATCGGGTTTGAGTAATTATTTTAATTATAATCATTGTGTTTGAAATACTTTATTTCGCTAGCTGTTTCAAAACTGTTTTCGTTTGATCATTTTTGTGACCCAAGATTTGAGGATTGAACCTCATTTCTTTTCCTGTATTTTTCCTTTTCTTTTCTTTTTTTCTTTTCTCTTTTTTCTTTTTCCTTCTTCTTCTTTTCTTTTCTTTTCTTTTTTTTCTTCTTCTTTTTTTCCTCTCCCCCCGCGCGCGCTACGGACTCTCTCTCTCTCCCTTCCGCCGTTGTTTTTCGTCCGCCCGTAGCGCCGCCGTGTGCGACACCGCCCGGCCCATCCTCTTCCCCAGCCGCCGGTCATCAACCCCCACCAATCTCAGCCCCTAACTCGCCGCCGGTAGCCCCCACGAGTCCCTTGAAGCCGCGACGTTCCTTGTGCTCGCGCGCCGCCGTCACACCACCACCGGCCACCATCTCTTCACCACTTCATCCCCGACCTCCCAGCTACCCAATGGACCTAACCCCAGCTCCAATCCGTCACCGGTGAAGCCCCACCAAGTCCATTTCCGATTTGTGCATCTTTGGCCTAAAACCACCCCTTGCACCGCCACCCACGGCAAACCACCACCACCATTGGCTTCACCGACCTCCTTAGGCCCTACACCATCAAATTTGGGTCTTCGTTTGTCACCGTTGAAAAGTGGGTATCTGTGACCTATGGCCACAATGTATTTTACACTGTTCGACAGCTATTTTTCCACTTCAAGCGTACCCGTGATCCTCGGAAAATTATTTTATAGCACTGTAAGTATTTTCCAAAGATTTCTCGTGAATTTTATGTATTTTTGCACTAACCAATTTCACTGCATTAATTTGGCATGCCGAACTGAGTCCGAGGAGTTCGGGGGTCGGATGGATTTGTGATTGGAGTTGTTGGTGGATTTGGTTAAATTGGATATTGGTTGTTGACGGGTTTTTGGTTGAATTTGTTGGTATTGTTCATTGATGGTTGTTAGATTAGTGTTGGAATATATTCATGTCATTATTTCATGCATAATCATGTTTGTAAAGAAAACTGGGTTTTCGTGTATTGCATTCATGCTCATGTGTGATTTGAAAGGTTATGATTTTATGCGAGAATATTTTTGGGTGCGTGTGTATCACGAACCCCAAGCCGAGATGGGGTATTATCTCGGTGGAGCTCCTCTGGTCACTCGGGAGCGTAATATATTGAGTGACGTCCCCTGGATTGTCGCTGGGCGACAATGGGATCAGACGAGAGGGTCTCGTGCCGACTCTGTGGTCCTTCTGGTGGTGGGTACTAGAGGATGCTTGGCCACGTACGCGTTGGGCGCGGAACTGGGCATCGCTCGTTGTGTAGTAGATGTACCCACGAACGTGTTGGGCGCGTAAGTGGGCATCGCTACGAAGCCAGAGTATGCGGATGATCCATAGGGGAGCTCATGGTGCATACACTAAAAATGGACCATTTTCTGGGAAAATAGCCTGTGTTGGATTTTTGTGTAATTCATTTTCTGGGAAAATGTTTTACGGATATTTTGGCCAATTGGGATTTTGGAGTGCGTTGGGAATATTCATTTTTGGGGAAAATGATGTTTTTGAGATTATTGCATATTTTATCATATGCATGCATGCTGGTTGACTTAAATGCATTTTATTCTTGAGAACTGTTTGGTTTGTACTTACCTGTGGTACCATGTTTGGTAACGCAGATTTTGATCCAGAGGAGGATGAGGGCGAGCCTGAGGAGACGGCTCCGCCCAACGAGTGATCTAGGATCACTCGCTTAACTACTTTATTTTTAATGCATTGTATTTTAATTTTGGGATGACTGTATAACTATTATTTAAACCTCTATTGAAGTTTACATTGGACTTAAATTCTGGTACTTAGTTGACTATCCGTTGCGTTATTTTTGTTGTACACCATTGCATGTACACGCACTGGCACTTCGTTGGGATGTGTGACCGTGTTGTCACCATCCGGGCGTCTCGATCCCCGTGTTTTTATTTAAAGGGGGTCGGGGGCACCACAGCCAATCCCGGTGACCTTTATGCAAGCATTCCTTCGTTAGTGACAATTGCACCTATGCAGAAATGCAGTCAAGCTTCTACGGAACACTTGGAGGTGGTTTCTGACTTGTCCCTCGTCATATTGGCAAAGAAGGCGACAGGTTGGGTATCTGAGAAGTTCACGACAGGAGCAAAGTCTGTGGAAGGCTTGGAGCATACACAAGTAGGGTCCGTTGAAGTTGCACACACAAGGTTTCCAGAGGTGAAGGGACTTGCTGCCAACCTAGAATCTCCAATGGAGAGTACCATTGGTGTTGCTGTGGAGGCATAGGATTTGAACATGGGTTTATCGTTGGTAACTTTTGGAACTATGTCGGGGCGCTACATCAAGGGAAGACGTTGTCCCCTTGGATTTGACTCCGAAGAGGGACAACTCACTTTTCAAAAATCACACAACAAGTTGAATCCATATCATTAGAATAGAGGGCATAGGACTCTTTGCCCTTTACCGGCGATATTGTCCGCCACAAATAGTACAAAATGTCGCCACTAATTGGATCTACGATTCAGTTCTAATCGATGGGAAATATTAATTCTGGTGTTTTCCTATCGTCTCTAAAAGTAACAAAATCGCCACAAATACACCTTCCTACCATTTTCAAAATAATGCCGCAACTGACTAAACGGTTGTGAAAACCACATTGCGGCGATTAGAAATCGTTGGTATACATATTTGCCAGCAATTCAAAAATGGCTGGGATTGAGTTAGTTGTTTCGAATTTCCAAATGTGGCGAGTGTAAAATCGTTGCTTTTGGTAAATTACCAGCAATTTTATAATCGCTGCAATTGATTTTTTGGTTTTGAGAACTCAGTTGCAGCTATTATAAAATTGTTGGTATATCTGAATATGCAGTGATTTTATAATCGCCGTAATTGGAAAATTACTAGCAATTTATCAATCGCTACAATTGAGTCAACAGGTTTTTGTAACTCTTTTGTGGCGATAATTTTTTGTTGGTAAAGTGTTTTAAAATTGCCAGAAAGCTAATTATATAAATTGTCGACCTAGTGTTCTTACTAGGCCTTGTTTTTGGTTGTTCCTAAAGGCAACATTCAACATTCATCCAACTTGGCATCCATTCATTCAAGTTGAACGCTGAAAACACATGAACAATCCATCAACAAATTAATATATATATATATATACACTCAGGTGGTGCATTAAATTCTCATATCAAGTACAAACTGAGCTACATCTTAAATACTAGATAAACATCACAGTTATATAACTGATTGTTTAACTCTACTATCCATCGAAATAACTACCACCAAGTTCCACAACTATATTTAAGTGGGACCGTCCATTGGCATTGGCACCCACAGTTCTATATATTGTCTTTGATTGAGAAAGGTGGCGATTTCATAGATATAGCGCTAACACATTACTTCTTGTATTCCTCATCCGTGTATTTGACAAAATCAACAAACTGCACAACATTAAGGAAAACTAAAAAATTTAGTTGGATTGAACAGAATAGGTTTAATGGAGCATGTTTAGAAGAAAAACCAATGAACCCCAAAAAAATTAAAAAGCTGCAGTAGAAAGATAAGTAGAGTAAATGTCCTTTAAAACCATTGCACAAAGATGAAAGCAAATGTGAAATATATATTGTTGCACTTGGTAAAGGAATAGTCACCTGTTGGCGGAATACCATTTACAACTCTAACCTGCAATGTAAAACAGAAGTTAAAACAACTTTAATGCTCCCTGAATAACAATGCAGTAATGTTCAATAAGCCTAGCAACTTTGGTGAGACTAGTTGTATTTGTTTTCCCAATTAACTTTACTGAATAAATAAAATAATAATAATAATATAAATGAAGATCTAGCTAGCAAAAATCAATGACCCAGAATGTTGAAAAATCAAATATAATTAGTACATGGGGTACTTGACAATAAAGTACACATATTCTCATGTATGTATTTGATCAAGACAAAAAAGATTCTAAACCTTCATCGAGACTATTTGCAATGCTTAAGGCTAGTAATGCTTAAGAAAGTTCTACATGATGTCAGACAGTTTCTTCAAGAATTAGCAATGCTTAAGGCTGGTAACTTATATAAGCAGACCAGTATATTGTTAAAACAATAATGACAGGGTTCAAATTCACTTTCTTCAACTATTACCCTAGTCACTAGTAAGTTATATAAGTAGATCTGTATATTGTTAAAATTAAAAATGACAGAGTGCATATTGTTAAAACATATACAGAGGGTGTCAATGAAAAAGGTGATTGCATTCGAATGTTAATTGAAAATATCAACCTCAATTCATTTTTGTTTATGTAAAGTTCTTACTCATTACCTTTCATCTTTCTTGCATAATATCATTAGCTAGCCGTGTAAAGAATCATAGGTATATATAAGGAAATTGCTGCAGTGAATTGGAAGTTGTGATTCAACCTACTTGAAATGCTGCAACTTCCTCTTTGCTACTCATAAGCCTGAGTTGTAAATTGGTCGTCTGGTTTGATTCTCTAAAACAGTGTAATTCTCTCTCTCCCTCCCTCGCTCTAAGCATATTGATTCAGTACTTAAGAGTTTGGTTAGATGTTTCACTAATTTACTTCTTAAACATTAGTTCCTTTCATTCTGACTATGTATGCTTATATGGTGCTACTTAATTGGTGCATTCCCATCCTAACATTGTCAACCTGCTTAAGACTAGTAACTTATATAAGCAGACCTGTATATTGTTAAAAGAATAATGACAGGGTCTGAATTCACTTTCTTCAACTATTACCCTATTCACCACTAAGTTATATAAGCAGACCTGTATATTGTTAAAAGTAAAAATGACACCCTCTGTATATTGTTAAAACATATACCCTAGGAAATATTGCAATTATTTTTGGGTAGGTATAGAACCTACAGACAATTGAGTGGGAAAGGTGGCAAAGCCATAACAATTGAGAAATAATCTTGTATTTCTTTTTTATAAGTTTTTTAATGATAAGTAATAAGATATTTTACTTAGAAGACAGTAGGCTTGTATTTTTTTTTTCATAAGTATTCTTGTGTATTTTTTATAAAAATATTCCAGTATATCTATCTTCACTTAGTATGGAACCTATAGGCAATTTTCGAACTTCTCTTCTTCCCCATATTTATCAATTTAAAATATTATGCTAGTTTGGTCTGTAATGTGCTTTCAAAACCTAGCTACCATTAGATATGAGGTGTAATCACATTTTCTTTCTGCATTTACCTTTCAATTACTCTCTCTCTCTCTCTCTTCCCCTTCTTCTTCTTATTTGGTTAAGATCCCTCTTTATTGATGTCTCATACTGGTTGGCTTATTCTTTCCATGTCTTGTGGTAGTTCCGAGGAGGGGAAAAAGGGAAAAAAGGAATCAGCGTTAATGTTGCTCAGCTGATGTAATACCCAGGCGTTGTGAAGCCCGCACCCATGCACGTAATGGCCCAGCCTTTTCATGCATGAATTCCGGAACGGCACCGTTTGGGTAAGTAGATGATTTCTCATCTGTTTACTTCTGTTTCCTTCTCCCTCTTTCTCTCTTTCAGTTTCTGATTTTTCCCCCGTCCAGACCTCTCCCTGTCTCCCACGTCTCCTTTTTTTCTTTCGGTTTCTTCTTCATTTCCATTTGTTGGCATTAATTTGAGGTTCCGAATCCCATGCCCTAGACTTCCTCATTGTTTCGATTTCTCTCTTGCACTGCATCTTATTCTAGTGAGTTGCCGTCTGCTACTTCCCCGATTTTGGTTTACTCATTTTCTGCAGTTTTTTTTTTGTCCTTGCCGTGATTTAAGTAACATTTTGTGAGTTTTCTGGTTGTTGGATTGGTGGTTGAGAAAATATTTGGAAGTATTAGTTTATACTTTCTATTATGGAGTTGGGAATGGAAAGGAGTGTGCTTTGTGTAGTGTTAATGGGTTAAGTTGGCAAAATCTGCGTACTTCGCTCGAGCGGACTGTCGAGCGCGACTCGAGCGAACAGCCAAATGAAAATTGGCTCGAGCGGAGTGTTGAGCGAGACTCGAGCGAACCTCTCTGACTTGCCTTCGCTCGAGCAGTCTGTCGAGCAAAGTTGAGCGAACATGGCTCGAGCCAACTTTCAGCAAACACTTTCTCAGCTCCAAACCAGTCTCCACATATACCCAACATACTGAGTTTGGTATAGAATATTTTGGGTCGAAGTTTGGGCTATCCGGATTGTTATTTAGCTATTTAAGTTTGATTAAACTTGCTAAATTATGGTCTAGAGTTTGGGTCTTGTGTTGTTTAAAGACCAATTGTGTATTGTTCGACTTTAATATTTAGTTTGTATTATTTTATGAATAGGTGATGAGATGGATAGAGACTGTATTCAAGTCATAGATAATACGCTGCAGGAGTCAGGTAAGTGGGGTTCCTATGCTAGGCCTTACACAAATTATTGAGGCTGAGGTTGATTTTCTGAAAACTGTGCATAGTTTTTGTGGTGAAATGAGAACTTGGGAAAAACAAAACCAACCTCGGTCGTTTATTTGCATACTCAGGAAATCTGTATGAAAAAGAGAAAAATTATGTTCTGACATGCATTGCGTAGACATGAGCTAAATTCTGTCATGTGGTTTCTGAAATCTAAAAAAGGAGCGATATTGAGAATATGAAAAGTTGTGCATTTTTTTGAAAGATGTTCTGGCTTTTGTGTTCAGTGAGTGTAAACGGTCTGATTCAGTTTTGGTAGTCTGTATTATTTTGATATAACATCTGAAAACCTTTGGCATGGTCTACTGGTTTTCGTATCTGACTCTGTCTCTGCTTTGCTCTGCTCTGTTATGCTCTGCTTTGTTTGGGTTGGTACCAACTTCTTTGTCTCTGAGTGCACCCACTTTGAAAACAAAGTGGTTTTATTGTGGTCTTTTCCTGTGTGCACACTCGGGGCTCCGAGAAGAATAAAGGAAATATTTCACCTCTGTCTCTGCCTGGTTTGGCCACCGGGGTTAGCACAACCCTACCACGGGGGTGAAACATGGTCTCTGCTCTGTTTGATGCTCTGTTTTGATCTGATGATGATACTCAGTTTATGTTATGCCAAAGCACTAAGGGTTTTACTTGTCTTAAGACCATCGCTCTGTTACTTTTGAAAATATGTTTGGTTCTGCATGTTAACTCTGGAAAATATTTTGTTCTGCATGCCCTACTTTGTAAATGCTCATGTTTGCACGCTAGCATATGATTTCTGCTTACTGAGTTGTTCATAACTCACCCCCTATCATTATAATATTTTTCAGATGATGTGGGGAGTCCAACTGAGGACCTGGATTAGATTGCAGTTTGTGTTTAAACTGAGGAGATGTTGGTAGAAAAAGGACTTCTGGTGTTCTTAGTTTTAATGTCTTTAAGTTTTATTTATATCTTGAGTTTAGTAAGATTTATGAAATTATTAGTTCGTTTGTTATGAACATCGGGAGGTTATGGACCCCTTTGATTTATTATTATGGCATTAAAGATTGTATGGAGTTTGTAATGAGATTATTTAGAAGATATGAGATTGATTTCATTCATGAAGTCTTTGGAGATTATTCTTTGGATGTGTTGGGAGACATGTTTATGAGTGACAGGTTGTAATTCTCCAAGCCACCCGAGTTTGGGGCGTTACATTTGGTATCAGAGCCAGGTTTGAATTCTGCATACTATAAACCTTGGAGGTTTAGATTTCTGTGGATTCATAGGATGTAAAGATTTTAGAGTTATAGGTAGTGTTTAAGAAGTCATTTTCTGACTTATTATGATAGTAAAGCGAACTATAGGATTGAATATTGTTGAAGTGGGAAGTCTTACAATTTGCAGGCTTTAGGAATAGCTATGAAGTGTGGTATTTCACAGTTCTATGAACTAAGTTCATGTTGATTAAGGTTTAGTTTAATAACGGAGCCTTCTTAAATAGTCAAATGGAGTAAGGTGTTAAATTTTGGGGAGATTGACTATTACTACCGTTGTGCGTTCCCCTTTTCTCTCTGTTATAGATATTCTTATATATTTGAATTCTAATGTATACGTTTTGTTTTTACCAATACCACTAAATTCTCTATATTCTTGTAAACTCTATTTTTAAAGCGATTATTAAAAATCCTAGTTACTTTTGTTAGGATGCCACCTCATCGTAGAGAACGAAGCATGTCAGATTTGAATGCGAACGAGAATGAAAGGGAAGCAAACCCGAGTGCTTCCGAAGTACTGCGAGCGGCTGCACATCAATTAATTGATGACCATGTGCAGAATCCCGCGGGTCGCCAACGTAACTTCAATGAAGGGGGTTGTACTGTAGAGCAATTCAATCGAATGCACCCTCCTTTATTAGATGGGAGAGGATTGGATCCAACTCTGGCAGAGGATTGGATTCAGGACATTGAGGAGATTTTTCGAATCCTAACCTGTACTGAGGAGCAAAAGGTGGCGTATGACACATTCAAGGACTGAATGAGCCAGGACTGAATGAGAAACTGTATGCGCGTGTGGTGGGTTTCAAGATTCGGAACTTCTCAGAATTGGTGAATAAAGCAACAGTTTTTGAAAGAACCCTTCAAAGAAGTGCTGCGTTGCACGAACAGAGGAAAAGGACTACTCCTACCGGGTATCATTCTGGTGTGGACCGGGGACCGTGGAAAAGGAGGAGTGAAGGTAGTAATTCAGGAAAAATACCGGTACAGAGTAATCAACAGCCCTACCAGTGTTGGACATGCAATCAAGTGCACTCTGGAGAGTGCAGAAAAGGGGCGGGATTGTGTTTTCATTTTGGCAAGTCAGGACACTACATCAGGGATTGCCCAATGCAAAATAGAAGCAACCAGACGTTCATACCGCCACCTCAGAGGAATGAAATATCAACTCGGGGCAGCAATAACGCCCTACTGTGCCTGCTCGAGTCTTTGCACTAACACCTGGAGAGGTGGAGGGTAGGAATGACGTGATCACTGATATGACTCTTTTGTTCTACTTTAAGGATTTATAGTTTCTATTAGTTTCTTTTCTTTGATTGATTCTGGTTAAGACATTGAATATTCTTGGTTCATGGATGAGTTTGAATGTGATCATAGGTACTCTTTCTTTGTTTTTTAATAATGCTATTGTGTTATTTGACTCGGGAGCGACACATTCTTTTGTTTCCACGTCATACTCTAAATTTTGTACATTAGATACTGAAAGATTGAGGAACAAGTTAGTCGTTGCGACCCCAACAGGAAATTCTGTAGTCTGTAGTGAGATTTTACCTGGATGCCCTCTTTCTATAGAGGGAAGATTGATGCCAGCAGATTTAATAGTTTTCCACATGGTTGGGTTTGATGTAATTTTGGGTATGGATTGGCTGGCTTCCTATCACGCCAGTGTTGATTGTGCTAAAAAGGAAGTGGTGTTCAGGCCCCCTAATGAAGGTGAATTTCGGTTCACAGGGTCAAAAGTGAGGTTGACTCCACCCATCATTTCTGCCATTCAGGTTGGAAAATTATTGCGTGATGGTTGTCAGGGATTCCTAGCCTGTGTGGTAGAAGCACAAAAGGAGGAAGTGATGTTGGAACAGATACCTGTTGTGAGAGATTATCCAGAGGTCTTCCCTGAAGATTTCTCAGGACTTCCACCCGAGCGGGAGGTAGAGTTCGCTATTGAGTTAGTTCCAGGCACAACACCCCTTTCGAAAGCACCTTATCGCATGGCGCCGTCTGAATTGGCGGAACTCAAAGAGCAGTTGCAAGATTTGCTAGACAAGGGTTTCATCAGGCCCAGTGTTTCACCTTGGGGAGCGCCAATCCTTTTTGTGAAGAAGAAGGATGGATCGATGAGAATGTGTATCGATTACAGGGAAATTAATCGGGTGACCATAAAGAGTAAGTACCCGCTACCTCGTATAGAAGATTTGTTTGATCAACTTCAGGGTGCTCAAGTATTTTAAAAAATTGACCTTCGATCGGGTTACCATCAATTGAAGATCCGAGCTGAAGACGTGGCTAAGACGGCGTTCAGAACCCGATATGGCCATTATGAGTTTTTGGTCATGCCTTTTGGCCTGACTAACGCCCCAGCAGTATTCATGGACTTGATGAGCAGGGTGTTCCATGAGTTTTTGGATAAGTTTGTGGTTGTCTTTATTGATGATATACTGATATACTCCAAAAGTGAGACCGAGCATGAGGAACATTTGAAGTTGGTACTTGGGACACTTAGAGACAAGCAGCTGTTTGCTAAGTTGAAGAAGTGTGAATTTTGGCTTAATTCAATCACGTTTCTGGGAGATGTAGTTTCGAAGGATGGTATTTCAGTGGACCCAGGAAAAGTGAAAGCAGTAGTTAATTGGTCGGCCCCGAGGAATGTTCATGAGGTTAGAAGCTTCTTAGGATTGGCAGGGTATTACCGTCGATTCATTGATGGGTTTTCCAAGATAGCAGTTCCTCTCACTACACTCACCAGGAAAAATAATAAGTTTGAATGGACAGCAAAGTGTGAAGAAAGCTTTCAGGAGTTGAAACAGAGATTAGTGACAGCTCCGGTGTTAACAGTTCCCACCGCTAGAGGAGGATTTGTTGTCTATAGCGATGCTTTTAGGCTTGGTTTGGGGTGTGTACTGATGCAACATGGGAAGTTTATAGCTTACACCTCACGCCAATTGAAAGTGTATGAGCAGAATTATCCCACTCATGATCTGGAACTCGCGGCAGCCATTTTTGCACTCAAGCTTTGGAGACATTACTTGTATGGGGAAAAGTGTGAAATTTATACGGATCACAAGAGTTTGAAGTATTTCTTTACCCAAAAAGAATTAAACATGAGACAAAGGAGGTGGCTTGAGTTGATCAAGGATTATGATTGCACCATTAATTATCACCCAGGCAAAGCTAATGTAGTAGCCGATGCTCTGAGTAGGAAGTCAATTGGACCGACAGTTGCAGCCATTACTACTCAGCATAGGTTGTTGATGGATTTAGAAAGAGCCGATATTGAAGTCTTTTCTAGTGATACAAATGCTGTCATGGCCGGTTTAGTGGTTCAACCTGCTTTGATAGATAGAATCAAAGCTGCTCAGAAAGTGGACTCAGAGTTGGTGAAGCTAATGGAAGGGATCGGAAACGGGGACAAACCTGATTTTTGTGTTTCCAAGGATGGAGTTTTGAGGTTTAGGGGTAGAGTGTGCGTACCTGCTGATGATGAACTAAAAAAGTTAATTCTTGAAGAGGCACACCGTTCTTTGTACACTATTCACCCAGGGAGTACCAAGATGTATCGGGATTTGAGAGAGTCCTTTTGGTGGAATGGCATGAAAAGAGAAATTGCTAAATTTGTAGAACAATGCCTGACTTGCCAACAAGTGAAGGCGGAACATCAGAGACCTGCTAGATTATTACAGCCACTTCAGATTCCAGAGTGGAAATGAGAACATATTTCCATGGATTTCGTGACAGGTCTACCAAGGACCATAAGCGGACAAGATGCTAGATGGGTGATTGTGGATCGCTTAACGAAAACCGCCCGTTTTGTGCCCATTAAAGTTTCCTATAAACTAGAGAAACTAGTTGAATTGTATGTGCGGGAAATAGTGAGGTTGCAAGGAGTACTGGTATCCATTGTGTCGGATAGAGATCCTCGTTTTACCTCTAAGTTCTGGCGATGTTTACAAGAGGCAATGGGTACTCAGCTAAGTTTCAGTACTGCTTTTCACCCTCAAACAGATGGACAGTCAGAAAGAACTATTCAGATTTTAGAAGACATGTTGAGGGCATGCTTGATGGATTTCAAGGGATCTTGGATGCAACATTTACCATTGGTTGAGTTTGCATATAATAATAGTTTCCAGGCTAGCATTGGGATGGCACCTTACGAGGTGTTGTATGGCAGGAGATGTAGGTCTCCATTGTATTGGGATGAAGTAGGTGAAAGAAAACTTCTAGGGCCAGAGATTATTCAGCAGACCACAAAAAAGATAGATACCATTCGGGCTAGAATGAAAGCAGCTCAAAGCCGACAGAAGAGTTATGCAGATAAACACCGCCGTCAGTTAGAATTTGTGATGGGAGATAAGGTATTCTTGAGAATTTCACCAATGACAGGAGTTATGAGATTCGAAAAGAAAGGTAAGTTGAGTCCTAGATACATTGGGCCGTTTGAGATTCTTGATCGGGTTGGACCGGTGGCGTACAAGGTGGCTCTACCACCGGCGTTCTCGGGAGTGCATAATGTGTTCCATGTGTCCATGTTGAGGAAGTATATACATGACCCCACTCACGTCATAGATCATGAATCCTTGCAGATTCAAGAGGACATGACCTACACCGAGGAACCATTGCAGATTCTGGACAGGAAAGAGCAAGACTATTTATTTGGTTAAAGTATTGTGCAGTAATCATGCTATCAATCAAGCATCTTGGGAATTCGAGGAAGAGATGCGAGTAAAGTATCCTCACTTGTTCGAAGGAAATTATTATAGCTTGTAGCGAATTCCGAGGACGGAATTCTTGTAAGGGAGGGAGGATGTAATACCCAGGCGTTGTGAAGGCCGCACCCATGCACGTAATGGCCCAGCCTTTTCTTGCATGAATTCCGGAACGGCACCGTTTGGGTAAGTAGATGATTTCTCATCTGTTTACTTCCGTTTCTTACTCCCTCTTTCTCTCTTTTAGTTTCTGATTTTTCCCCCGTCCAGACCTCTCCCTCTCTCCCACGTCTCCTTCTTTTCTTTCGGTTTCTTCTTCATTTCCATTTGTTGGCATTAATTTGAGGTTCCAAATCCCATGCCCTAGACTTCCTCATTGTTTCGGTTTCTCTCTTGCGCTGCATCTTATTCCAGTGAGTTGCCGTCTGCTACTTCCCCGAATTTGGTTTGTTTTGTACTCATTTTCATCAGTTTTTTTTTGTCCTTGCCGTGATTTAAGTAACATTTTGTGAGTTTTCTGGTTGTTGGATTGGTGGTTGAGAAAATATTTGGAAGTATTAGTTTATACTTTCTATTATGGAGTTGGGAATGGAAATGAGTGTGCTTTGTGTAGTGTTAGTGGGTTAAGTTGGCAAAATCTGCGTACTTCGCTCGAGCGGACTGTCGAGCGCGACTCGAGCGAACAGCCAAATGAAAATTGGCTCGAGCGGAGTGTCGAGCGAGACTCGAGCGAACCTCTCTGACTTGCCTTCGCTCGAGCGAACCTCTCTGACTTGCATTCGCTCGATCGGACTGTCGAGCGAGACTCTAGCGAACCTCTCTGACTTGCATTCGCTCGAGCGGAGTGTCGAGCGAGACTCGAGCGAACCTCTCTGACTTGCCTTCGCTCGAGCGGTCTGTCGAACCAAGTTGAGCGAACTTGGCTCGAGCCAACTGTCGAGCCAACTTTTAGCAAACACTTTTTCAGCTCCAAACCAATCTCCACATATACCCAACATACTGAGTTTGGTATAGAATATTTTGGGTCGAAGTTTGGGCTGTCCGGATTGTTATTTAGCTATTTAAGTTTGATTAAACTCGCTGAATTATGGTCTAGAGTTTGGGTCTTGAGTTGTTTAAAGACCAATTGTGTATTGTTGGACTTTAATATTAAATTTGTATTATTTTATGAATAGGTGACGAGACGGATAGAGACCGTATTCAAGTCATAGATAATGCGCTGCATGAGTCAGGTAAGCAGGGTTCCTATGCTAGGCCTTAGACAAATTATTGAGGCTGAGGTTGATTTTCTGAAAACTGTGCATAGTTTTTGTGGTGAAATGAGAACTTGGGAAAAACAAAACCAACCTCGGTCGTTTATTTGCATACTCAGGAAATCTGTATGAAAAAGAGAAAAATTATGTTCTGACATGCATTGTGTAGACATGAGCTAAATTCTGTCATGTGGTTTCTGAAATCTAAAAAAGGAGCGATATTGAGAATATGAAAAGTTATGCATTTTTTTGAAAGATGTTCTGGCTTTTGTGTTCAGTGAGTGTAAATGGTCTGATTCTGTTTTGGTAGTCTGTATTATTTTGATATAACATCTAAAAACCTTTGGCATGGTGTACTGGTTTTCGTATCTAACTTTGTCTCTGCTTTGCTCTGCTCTGCTCTGTTATGCTCTGCTCTATTTGGGTTGGTACCAACTTCTTTGTCTCTGAGTGCACCCACTTTGGAAACAAAGTGGTTTTATTGTGGTCTTTTCCTGTGTGCACACTCGGGGCTCCGAGAAGAATAAAGGAAAGATTTCACCTCTGTCTCTGCCTGGTTTGGCCACCGGGGTTAGCACAACCCTACCACAGGGGTGAAACATGGTCTCTGCTCTGTTTGTTGCTCTGTTTTGATCTGATGATGATACTCAGTTTATGTTATGCCAAAGCACTAAGGGTTTTACTTGTCTTAAGACCATCGCTCTGTTACTTTTGAAAATATGTTTGGTTCTGCATGTTAACTCTGGAAAATATTTTGTTCTGCATGCCCTACTTTGTAAATGCTCATGTTTGCACGCTAGCATATGATTTCTGCTTACTGAGTTGTTCATAACTCACCCCCTATCATTATAATATTTTTCAGATGATGTGGAGAGTCCAACTGAGGACCTGGATTAGATTGCAGTTTGTGTTTAAACTAAGGAGATGTTGGTAGAAGAAGGACTTCTGGTGTTCTTAGTTTTAATGTCTTTAAGTTTTATTTATATCTTGAGTTTAGTAAGATTTATGAAATTATTAGTTCGTTTGTTATGAACATCGGGAGGTTATGGACCCCTTTGATTTATTATTATGGCATTAAAGATTGTATGGAGTTTGTAATGAGATTATTTAGAAGATATGAGATTGATTTCATTTATGAAGTCTTTGGTGATTATTCTTTGGATGTGTTGGGAGACATGTTTATGAGTGACAGGTAGTAATTCTCCAAGCCACCCGGGTTTGGGGCGTTATAGCTGATACCAAACTTAAAGAGGAACCACGGAGTAGGTTACTTTATATATTGTGCGTGAAGATATTAATAAGTTTCCTTCTTCATACCTAAAACAACACTGGACCATCCTACAATTCTCAATATTTTCTATCCACAAGTTTCAAGATAAAATGTTTTATTATCTTGAATTTGGATATTTTTGACTGGTAAACCCACCTCATTATGATCCGATGCACATTAAAGACGATAAAAAAACAGCATTTGACATTGAGTATAATTTTTTTGATAAGTCAAATAAAGCTTTAGACATAAAGAATAAAAATAAGATCAAGTGATAAAGAGGGCAACGTACTCTTTGAATTGTTCCCCGTAGTGAAGCCAACTCCAATTCATCAAGTGGCAGATTCCGTACCTACAACAGCTCATACTATTGTTGCTCTTATATACAAGCAAACCTAATACCTTGGAAAACGGAAGTAAATGAAATTGCTATAGAAATAACAAAAAGTAGAGGCACCTCCAAGTTAGCATAATGAAGTGGTCTGAAACAAACATTGGCTCTTAGTTGTCTTTTTTGAAGGGAAAAAGACAGTAATTTGTAATTTTGGGAATTATTTTCACTACCACGCTATAGTGGCCCTACAACCTCCAATTCATCAGGTGCTAGAATCAGCTGATTTAGCTTGAGACTAAAAATTAAAATGTCACCAACAACCCTTTATGTTTTTCCATTATCTTGCATTTCCATAGGAATTGCATATTTGTAATACTACTAGACTTGAAAACCTTTCCCGGAACTTAATCTTTCCTGTTGCTTTCGAATGCATGGGACTTGGAGAGTCAAAATTATAAGAAGATAGAAAACTAAAAAACTCAAAACCATGCATGCGTTAATTTATCTCAACCCCATCAATACTAAATGGCATGACACTATTTGCATGAAACTCTTTTGGTTTGAGCCAGTATTCATCAAGATAGGATGTCTAAATATTCATGAACAAGTCAAAAGCAATGGATGAAGAATCAACTTTGATGTAGTTATGTGAAATTATGATATCTCCTCGAGCATCACTCAAGGAACCTTCAGCCGTTGGAGCAACAAAGGCCACAATTGCAAACAAAAAATCTAGTAGGACTATAGAGAAATGACTTCCATCCAACGCTCGTGAATTATACCAAGCAATATCTAGGCATCAGACCTCATGCAGATTAACATGCAAAGTACAAACAACAAATCATAAAACATAAACCTTTGTCCTGCACTGTGTTGCATGCCACGTCCCATCAGTTGATTCACGCATCACATCACTGCAGAGCAAATCAAACCGAATCAGAAAAATAGGAAGAAAGAGTCAACTGAGAGTTAACTGTACTATTTGGGTAAGAAAATTATTTTTGAAATAAGGAACTTACACTAAGAGTCAATTGTACAACTGAAGTTCATGACAACCATAATTGCCCCCTAGTTGTGAATAAAAGGGACATGCCCACACTAGATAGCCATAAAACCTGAATACTAGAATGGATCAGGTATGGAGTCCCAAGTTATTCTCAAAAGCTTCAAAAAAAGAGGACACCCAAACTTGTCATCTCCCCGGTGTAGACATAGATCCCTATATATATAAATATATATATATATAGTACTTGTAACACCCAGTATTTTTAGTGTATTTTTACTGAATGAATTATTTTATGGATTCAAAAATTTATTCTCTTATTTAAAAATTATTGGATTTTTAATTGGGTTATTTTTATGATTTTTAGTTACGAAAATTATTTTTGAAATGCTTTCTTTAAATTAATTATTGTTATGTATTTGAATTTCTTCTCGAATTAAATTAACTTATTATTGGGTTTAATTATTTATTTTCATGTTAATCACTGTGTTTCAAATATTTTATTTCACTAGTTGTTTTAAAATTGTTTCCGTTGGATCATTTTCGTGACCCAAGTTATGAGGATTGGACCTCATTTCTTTTCCCTCTATTTTTCTTTTCCTCTTCTTTTTCTTTTCTTCTTTCTTTTCTTTTTCTTTTTCTTCTTCTTTTTCCCTCCCCTACCGCGCGACCCTCTCTCCTTCTCTCTCTCCCCATGCGTCCCTTCTCTCCACCCAGCCCACCGCCGTCGCGCCGCCGTGCGCGACACCGCCCACCCCACTCAATTCCCCTGCTGCCGGCGACCACCCCCCTCCAATTTCACCTCCTCCGGTGCCACCGTTAGCCTCCACGCGCCACACGAAGCCGTGGCCTTCTCTTCACGCCAGCGTCGCCGTGAGCCGGCGGTGACCTTCACCGCCCATCCCAATGTGTTCCCCTGCCGCCGGGGACCTCACCCCACCAACCTCACCTCCATTCGTGCCGTCGTTAACCACCAGTAGCCTTTTAAAGCCACGACCACCATTTACTCTAGCGCCGCCATCGCGCCACCACTGGCCACCATCTCTTCTCCACTTCATCCCCGACCCTTTAGCAACCCATTGGACCCAACCCCAGCTCCGATCCGTTACCAGTGAAGCACATCCAACTCCATTTTCGTTTTGGGTATTTTTGGCCTTAAAACCCCACTTGCGCCGCCACCCACGGCCAACCACCACCACCACTAGCTTCACCGACCTCCCTAGGCCCTACCCTATCAATCTCGGGTCTTCGTTTGCACCTGTTGAAAAGTTGGTAATTGTGACCCACGGCCACAGTGTATTTTACATTGTGGTGTTGCTCAAACGTTGCCTTTTTCAACTTCGTAATCCTTCGGAAATTGCCATATAGCACTGTAATATTTCTCCAAAGAAATTTCGTAATTTAAATGTATTTTTGCACTAACATATTACACTGTATTTGTTTGACATGCCGGACTGAGTCCGAGGAGTTCGGGGGTCAGATGGAATTGTGATTGGAGTTGTTTGGTTGTTTGATTGAATTGGTTATTGATGAATGTTATAGATCAGTGTTGGTGCATGTACATATTAATATTTCATGCATGATCATGTTTATAAAGAAAACTGGGTTTTCGTGTATTGCATTCGTGTGCATGTGTGATTTGGAAAAGTTATGATTTCATGTGTGAGAAATGATTTGAATGTGTTGAAATGTTTTGGATTGACTGGTTTGGGAAAAAGGGAAAGAGACTGTAGGGATGGTGGTAGAGTCCCGCCTACGATTCCAGCCTACGGTGCATACAGTAGGGATGGTGGTAAACATGGATGGTGGTTATGTCCTACCTGTGATTCCCGCCTACGGTGCATGCTGTAGGGATGGTGGTAAGCAGGGACGGTGGTAGAGTCCCGCCTGTGATTCCCGCCTACAGTGCTCTGATATGTATCTATTATGTGGAAAGGAACTATAGAGATTGTGGTAAGCAGGGACGGTGGTAGAGTCCCGCCTGTGATTCCTGCCTACGGTGCACGCGGTAGGGATGGTGGTAAGCAAGGATGTGGTTGTGTCCCACCTGTGATTCCAACCTACGGTGCACGCGGTAGGGATGGTGGTAAGCAAGGATGGTGGTTGTGTCCCACATGTGATTCCCGCCTACAGTATCCGAGAAATGGTTGAGTTTAGTGTAAATCATTTTCTGGGAAAATGTTTTACGGATAATTTGGGTCAAATGGGATTTTGGCGTGTGTTGGAAATAATCATTTTCGGGGAAAATGACGCTTTGAGAGAAATACATATTTTATCATGTGCATGTATGTTAGTTGCATTTAGTGCGTCTTTATTACGTGGTTATTTAGGTTGTACTTACCCACGGTACGATTTTGTGGTAACGCAGATTTTGATGCAGATGAGGAGGATGAGGGCGAGCCTGAGGAGACGGCTCCGCCCGAGGACTGATCTGGGATCACTTGCTTGGTTAACCGATTTTACTGTATTGTATTTTAATTTTGGATGACTGTATAACTGCTTTTAAACCTTACTGATGTTTAGATTGTATTTAAATTCTGGTACTTAGCTGACTAATCCGCTGCGTTATTTTTTTGTACACCGTTATATGTACACACACTGGCACTTCGTCGGGATGCGTGACCATGTTGTCACCATCCTGGCATTTCGATCCCCGTGTTTTTATATATAGGGGATTGGGGCGCCACAGGTGGTATCAGAGCCGAACGGCTCTGGGTATAACCATATGTCCCTTAGGATAGTACCAGAAATTATTTCTATTTTAAAAATAATTTTTAAAGGTTGTAAGTTAAGTTATTTATTTTATATTATATGTTTATGATTATTTTATTTTGTGTTAAATGGTCGTATTTATGTTATTTTATGTTATTGTATAATAATTTAGTTGGTTATTTATTTTATTGCATGACGTTATCTTAATTGTTTTATTTTACTGCAGATTATTTTATCGTCTTAATTATCTTATTGGGAACTACCTTATTTGGTTTTATTCATCTTGTCGTAAGTTAATTTATTTTACTTTTGAAATTTATTTTTGCTTGGGTCGTGCTTGAATTATCTGGGGATTTAAGCGGGGTTGATGATTGCTCTTGACAGGAAGATGGTGAGGTACTGGAAAATTTTTCTAAGGTTGTAATTGAAATTGTTTAATTTAGAGTATATTTTATTGGCTTTATTTGTTCTATTGTATAATAATTTTGTTGTTTATTTATTTTATTATATGTCATTTTATTTTATTTGTTTTATTTTATGGAGGATTATGTTATCGTTTTATTTAATTTATTTTGAACTATTTTATGAGTTTTATTCATTTTGTCGTAAGTTATTTTATTTATGGAAATTAATCTTATGTTGCTTTGACTTGTTTTGTTTGTTCGGAGTTGTAAGGCGGGTTAAGGGTTATGCTATGGCAGGAAGATGGTACGACCGAGAATGCCATTGTTAAGTATAAATATTTAGTGTAGTAGGCCTAAATTTTTATCAACTTGATCTGCTTTTGTGATCTTGAGGCATGAAGGGAACGATTTGATTTGAGTGATCTCTTTGGGAAGTAGAATAATTGAGGTTATAGATTTCGTGAAAATTTGACATGAGGCTTTAGAATAAGTAGGTTGTAAGTTCAACAAACTTTTAATGGTAGATTTACGAAAATTTCACCAAGGGTTTTTGGTTTTCAGACTTTAGGAAATGCTTTGATATCATTTAATATTTTAGATTTTGAAAGCTTCGGGAGTCGATTGTTTTATTATTGGATATATGTTCATCAATCTTACAGATTTCGGAAATTGATTCTTATATATTCTAAGATTTTAAGGTTTTAGAATTGCAATTTGAAGGACTGATTTATAATGAGATTTGAATTTTAATTCTGCAGGCTTGGTGTGTTAGCTTGATTTATTTTGGAGACTGATTAATCTGTGACCATTAATAGGGTTGATCGAAGTTGAGTTATTGATATATGGATTTTTAAGGGGATTATTTCTCTGAGAATTGAAGGTGTTGGTCTAGTTTGGATAATGAATGTTATTAGTTCGAGGTTTTAGTAGTAGGTTTTAGGATTGATTCATGATTAGATTTAAGGGTAATAGTTGATGCAGATTCAGAAAGAAATTCTTGGTGATTTTGAAGAAAGTGTGTAATATTTCATGGTTTTGGGAGTTCAAGAATTTTTGTACCAAAATGTGGTGAGAGTTGCTGGTTAGTAGGTGTTGGACTACCTTGTACTTGATGGTGTTATGTTGTGATATAATTAAGGATTCAAACTTTGTCTTGATCTTAAGGAATTAGTAGTGTTTGAAAATTTGATATGATACTTGTAATTAGAGATTGAAATTTTGGTAGTGCGGATTTAAGATATAATTCTTGTTGATTTTGAGGGAATAGGTCTGGATGATGGGAATACTTATTGATGTTTAACTTTGAAAGTGACTAATAGATTACCAAATTGTAGAATTCAAGGAAGGTTTGGAAATTATAGCATAGAAGCTGATTGAGGTTAGCAGTTTACTGTGGGAAGATAATAATCTTTGGGTTATGCTGAGTGTTGTATTAATGTTTTTCTGGAAATGGAGATTTTGGATTACTTGGCTGCCCTAGGAGTAATAGACGTGGTGTGCCTTCAAGAGACTAATGCGAGCAAAATGAAAGTGCCTATATGAGTAGACTTGGGAGTGGATTACTCATGCTTGTCGGAAGTTGTTGGTATGGTCTTTTCGAGCGTGTTTTGGGTTGTATCTTGTAGCCAACTTTAGCGTGATATTTGACCTTACAAATTTCGAGGACGAAATTTTATTTAAGGGGGGGAGAATGTAACACCCCGTATTTTTAGTGTATTTTTACTGAAGGAGCTATTTTATGGATTCAAAAATTTATTCTCTTATTTTAAAGTTATTGGATTTTTAATTGGGTTATTTTTATGATTTTTAGTTACGAAAATTATTTTTTAAGTGCTTTCTTTCAATTAATTATTGTTATGTGTTTGAATTTCTTCTCGAATTAAATTAACTTATTATTGGGTTTAATTATTTATTTTCATGTTAATCACTGTGTTTGAAATATTTTATTTCACTAGTTGTTTTAAAATCGTTTCCGTTGGATCATTTTCATGACCCAAGTTATGAGGATTGGACCTCATTTCTTTTCCCTCTATTTTTCTTTTCCTCTCCTTTTTCTTTTCTTCTTTCTTTTCTTTTTCTTTTTCTTCTTCTTTTTCCCTCCCCTCCCACGCGACCCTCTCTCCTTCTCTCTCTCCCTGTGCGTCCTTTCTCTCCACCCAGCCCACTGCCGTCGCACCGCCGTGCGCGACACCGCCCACCCCACTCGATTCCCCTGCTGCCGGCAACCACCTCCCTCCAATTTCACCTCCTCCGGCGCCACCGTTAGCCTCCATGCGCCACACGAAGCCGTGGCCTTCTCTTCACGCCAGTGCCGCCGTGAGCCGGCGGTAGCCTTCACCGCCCATCCCATTGTGTTCCCCTGCTGCTGGCGACCTCACCCCACCAACCTCACCTCCATTCGTGCCGCCGTTAACCCCCAGTATCCCTTCAAAGCCACGGCCACCATTTACTCTAGCGCCACCGTCGCGCTACCACCGGCCACCATCTATTCATCACTTCATCCCCGACCCCTTAGCAACCCATTGGACCCAACCCCAGCTCCGATCCGTCACCGGTGATGCACATCCAACCCCATTTTCCTTTTGGGTATTTTTGGCCTTAAAACGCCCCTTGCGCTGCCACCCACGGCCAACCACCACCACCACTAGCTTCACCGACCTCCCTAGGCCCTACCCTATCAATCTCGGGTCTTCGTTTGCACCCGTTGAAAAGTTTGTAATTGTGACCCACGGCCATAGTGTATTTTACATTGTGGTGTTGCTCAGACATCGCCTTTTTCAACTTCGTGATCCTTCGAAAATTGCCATATAGCACTGTAAGTATTTCTCCAAAGAACTTTCATAATTTAAATGTTTTTTTGCACTAACATATTACACTGTATTTGTTTGACATGCCGGACTGAGTCCAAGGAGTTTGGGGGTCAGATGGAATTGTGATTGGAGTTGTTTGGTTGTTTGATTGAATTGGTTATTGATGATTGTTATAGATCAGTGTTGGTGCATGTACATATCAATATTTCATGCATGATCATGTTTATAAAGAAAACTGGGTTTTCGTGATTGCCACCTACGGTGCATGCAGTAGGGATGGTGGTAAGCAGGGACGGTGGTAGAGTCTCGCCTGTGATTCCCGCCTACAGTGCTCTGATATGTATCTATTGTGTGGAAAGGAACTGTAGGGATGGTGGTAAGCAGGGACGGTGGTAGAGTCTCGCCTGTGATTCCCGCCTACGGTGCACGCGGTAGGGATGGTGGTTGTGTCCCGCCTATGATTCCCACCTACAATGCACGCGGTAGGGATGGTGGTAAGCAGGGATGGTGGTATAGTCCCACCTGAGAGTCCCGCCTACAGTGTCCGATAAATGGTTGAATTTAATGTAAATCATTTTCTGGGAAAATGTTTTACGGATAATTTGGGCCAAATGAGATTTTGGCATGTGTTGGAAATAATCATTTTATCATGTGCATGTATGTTAGTTGCATTTAATGCATTTTTATTACGTGGTTATTTGGGTTGTACTTACCTGTGGTACCATTTTGTGGTAACGCAGATTTTGATGCAGATGAGGAGGATGAGGGCGAGCCTGAGGAGACGGTTCCGCCCGAGGAGTGATCTGGGATCACTTGCTTGGTTAACCAATTTTACTGTATTGTATTTTAATTTTGGATGACTGTATAACTACTTTTAAACCTTACTGATGTTTAGATTGTATTTAAATTCTGCTACTTAGCTGACTAATCCGTTGCGTTATTTTTTTATACACCGTTATATGTACACACACTGGCACTTCGTCGGGATGCGTGACCGTGTTGTCACCGTCCTGGCATCTCGATCACCGTATTTTTATATAAAGGGGATTGGGGCGCCACAGTACTATATATATTGCCCAATGTCATATTGACTACAAAAAACCACCCAAAATATCCAAAACATAGGACCCCTTTATGGGTCGGGGGAATCGTTACACTGAATCTGTTGAAGTGACTCAGTGAATGACGGAAAACCCCTAAAGAAAGATTGAAGCATGTTGTTAGTTTGTATTTGACGCTCCCTAATAGCCCGCATCTCTCTCCTCATTTCATCCAGCTGACTCTTGTACTCTTCAACATCTTTCTTACTAAGCAATGGCCAAGTCTATCATGTCTACACGTTGTAATTAGTAATACATAATAAAGCATTAACAAATGACTATTCGGATCAAGATGTTGAATTAAGATAATTCATCACATGTCAACTAGGGAGAATACTTGATATGATCATGCAGTGATTCCTTGTACAAAATATTGATATATATATATATATATCAATACTGGATAAATAATGTTGGATTGTGATAGTATTAACCATCTGGCTGCCTACATGTCCACCACCCACACTCTCATATATATATATGAGAGTGATATATATACACACACATATATATAGACATACAAACGAACAACATCACCCAAAACACGAAACCAACTCCAAGACAATATGGTAAGTAGAATACAATTGACTTAGAGTAATTATCTAATAATCATCAATATTTCATTCCAAAAATGGAGGTTTGGCATATATAATAACACTAACAACAAAACATCCATCTATGTTTTGAGAATTCTTGAAACGAAAAACAAGTATTTGCAGTTGTAGATGCATTTGTTACCTTCAAAACACAACTAAACCCTAGTACGCGAGTCGCATCTCGCTCGACACGCCACTCGAGTGAAGTACGCAGTTTTGCCAAATTATGATTTTCACGCTGTGTGCTATATATATCTCATATTTTGACATGTCTTGGATGATCTCAAGCATATTTTGAGAGAGGAAAATTTCTAGTGAGTGTATATTGTATGAGAGAGCAAAAAGCCTTAGAGAGTGTGAGTTGAGATTCAGTGACTCTAATCTTCTCTGGCTAATAAGATTTCTCAAGCTATGCGGATGTAGGTAATTTGTCGAACCACATATGTTGTGAGTCATGTGCTTGATTGTGATTGCTTTAACTTTATTTGCCATCATTGGTGTGTGTGTGTTTTGCATATTATTTCACAACAACTCGTATCGAGAGCCAATGTCAGACCTGAAGGAGAATGATGGCTGGAGATAAAGTAATCGCACCTGGGATCGAGAAGTTTGATGACACTGATTTTGGGTACTTGAAGATGCAGATTGAGAATTATCTCTATGGGAAGAGGCACCACCTTCCACTATTAGGAAAGTCGCTAGAGAGCATGGATGATGCTGAGTGGATCCTGTTAGATCGACATGTTCTAGGACTTGCTCGGCTTACCTTGTTCAAAATAGTGGCACACAATGTCAGTGAAGAGAGAACCACGACAGATCTAATTGTGACTTTGTTAGGTATGTATGAAAAGCCGTCAATGAACAATAAGGTGCACTTGATGAAGAAATTGTTCAATCTAAAGATGTCGGAAGGTATGTCTGTAGCCCAACACTTGAAAGAATTCAATACGATTACAAATCAACTGTCTTCTGTAGAAATTGAGTTTGATGATGAGATCAGAGCATTGATTCTATTGGCATTGTTGCCAAATAGTTGGGAAGCCATGAGGATGGTTGTGAGTAGTTCAGCCAGGAAGACGAAATTGAACTACGATGACATGCGTGACATGGTACTTGCTGAAGAGGTGCGTAGGAGAGACTAGGATGAGTCCTCGAGTTCAAGATTTGCCTTGATTGTTGACAATAGGGGCGGAGGACATGACTGGTCAAGCTCCAAAAGTATAAGAAAGAGCAAGACGAGATCTGGACAGCAGATCATGTGTTGGAGTTGTGGCAAGCCGAGCCACATCAAGGGAAACTACATGAATCAAGAAAGTGCTGAGGATGATGCTATGAATGTAGTGGCAAAAGAAATTCATGATGCCTTACTTCTTACAGTGCACAGTCTGATTAATGATTGGGTGTTGGATTCAGGGTCTTCGTTCCATAGCACCTCGCATCGAGAAATCATGTTGAATTATGTTACTGGTGAGTTTAGGAAGATGTAGGCTGCTGATGGAGAGGCACTAGATGTAGTGGAACTGGGTGATGTGCACATCACACTTCCAAACAAGAGCGTGCGGATTTTACAGCAAGTCAGACATGTTCCAGATCTGAAGAAAAACCTGATCTCTGTGGCATAGCTTGATGATAGCGGTTTTGCAGTAGCGTTCTCTGGAGGAGTTTGGAAGATCACAACAGTTGCGCTGGTCTTAGCGCATGGTAAGAGATCTAGCTCTTTGTATTTAACATCAGGGTCCAGTAATGTGCAGGGAAATACAAGAGTGCAAAAAGGCAGGCTTGATCGCGCGAAACATGTGAGGAAGCCAAAGAGAGTCAGCTTTGCCATTCCTCATGAAACCTGGAAAAGTTGGCCACGATTGCCAAGATCGATTCGAGACCAGATACTCTTGGTGTAGTGGGAGTTGTGAGTCACCCTGTGGATGTGCTGACTAAGGGCGTGTATGTGGAAGACTGAAGTTAGGCTTGACTTAGTGCGTCTTCTAGCTTGAAGACAGGAGTTGTGAACTGCAAAGATGATAGGGCTTGGTTGGAAACAATGGCTGGCATGTGGAGACCTAGTCTCCAAGTGGGAGATTGTTGGGGTGTATGTGGAGACTAGTTTTGCAGCTAAAAAAGGTGTTTGCTGAAAGTTGGCTCAAGCCAAAGTTCCCTCGACATCGCTCGACATACCACTCAAGCAAACCTTAAGTCCGAGAGTTTTCCCGAGTCTCGCTTGACACTTCACTCGAGTGAGACGCAAACTCTAGTGTTCACTCAAGTCCCGCTCGACACCTCTCACAAGCCAATATTCATTTGGTTGTTCACATGAGGCGAGCTCGACACGCCGCTCGAGCAAAGTATGCCATTTTGCCAGATTAGGGTTTCCACATCGTGTGCTGTATATATGTCATATTTTGACATGTCTTGGACGGCCTCAAGCATATTTTGAGAGAGGAAAATTGTCTGGTGAGTGCATATTGTGTGAGAGAGAAAAAAGCTCTTGAGAGTGTGAGTTGAGATTGAGTGATTGTAATCTCCTCTAGATAATAAGATTTCTGTAGCTTTGTGGACGTAGGCAATTTGCCGAACCATGTATATTGTGCATCGTGTGCTTGATTGTGATTGTTATTACTTTATTTGTCGCCGTTGGTGTGTGTGTTTTGCATAACATTTCACAACACACCATTCCAACCAAGACATTTAGCATACAATTTACATCATCATTTGGCTACTGTATGTACTATCTCAGAATAAACTTTGTCAAAATGCAACATCCACTGATCTACTATACATCTATTATGTATGCAACCTCAAAACACCACTCCAAATGTTTTGCTCCACACCAAAACAAACTTCTTTAGCATACTTTGTATAGTATTCCGTCATTTCTTCTTCCGATGAGAAAAACATCCCAACCTTTGGTTCTTCGACATAAGTGTTTCTACCTTCCCTTTCATTCTTGTCCAACATATTGGCCTCATTATTTTCAACATTTGCTTCCATTCTGTTATGGAGTGCAAATCAATCTAGCCAAAAGAACGAACACCTTTTATCTTATCCCCTTCTACGAGGGCTTCAAAGTCATCACTATAAATGTTTTAACACTTAAGGAGAATATAACATATGCCATTGTTTAATATATACGCAAATAACATATATACTAATAACTTGTTAAGTTTATGTTGTTTTAATTTTGGGTAACTGAAGGATATTCATTCCTGTATTTAGGTGAATTGTAATTCCTTTGAATAAGGGAATTAGTTAAGATCTTTATTTTTTTCCTTTAATTTAGGATTTTAATTTCTTAATATTTGCTCTTTTAAACTTATATATAAGCAGTCTATCTTTTACTATGATATACATACAAAGATACAATTTTCTCAAGACTTGATTTTATCATGGTATCAGAGCAATGATCATGTTGACTCTGTAAAACATTTTTGTCTACTCTGACCACATTATGTTTACATCTGCGATTGATTCCTCAGATCCTCTTTTTCTTCATGCTTCTGATCATCCTGGCGTGATTCTTATTCCAAAAGTCTTAGATGGAACCAACTATGCTTGTGGAAGAGATCCATGTTGATAAGTCTTAGTGCCAAAAACAAACTAGGGTTCATCAAAGGAACAATTCCAACATCAGATAAAAAATCCAAAATACTCTTTATGGCAGTGTTGTAACAATATGGTGCTTTCTTGGATCTTTGACTCTCCAAGTCAAGAGCTTACAAACAGGGTACTATATGTTGAAACACCTTCAGAGTTTTGTACAGACCTTCAAGAATGTTTCTCTCAAGGTGATTTTTTCCATCATTATCAAACTCAACTATCTATTGTTAAATTGAAACAAAAATCAAGATTCAATTTTTTCTTGCTATACAAAGATGAAAATGTTGTGGGATGAGCTAACTACTTGTAGTCCTTCAATTACGTGTACTTGTGGAGGACAAAAAGACCCAAAAGAAAAAGAGGAAAAGACTAGGCTGGGACAATTCCTTATGGGATTGAATGAGATATACTCTGTTGTGCAAGGGTAAATCATGTTCTATGTGAAGAAGAAAATCAGTGAGGACTTACGGAGACCAATGGTACTGATCTCATTCATTCCATAAGTATCAAAACTCATGACAACTCTAAGGAATCACAGTCTGATGCTCAACGACAAAACAGACAATGGCCAGCCTCTCATTCCAAGTCACAAGGAACCAGAAAATCTCTACTATGTTCTTACTGCGAGGGCAAAACTCACACCATGGATTGTTGTTGCTATTTGAATGGATTCCCAATTGGTCACAAGCTCCATGGCAAAGATGTCCAACTGCCAAATCGAAGCAGAAAAACTGCTGCACATCAAACTAGCGTCGAGATTCATCAGGACACAGTAAAGACACTAACTAAACAGACTCCCCAATTTACCATTGAAGAGCTTGCCCAAATACTTATTTTTTAGAAATGGTAAAAGTTATGCTCGAGCAAAATATACAGGTATCTCTACACCTTTATGCTCATCCTTTAGTGCACAAAAGACAGGCTTGAATCACTAGATTATTGATAGATGTGTAGCAAACCGTATAGAAACTTCAGTACCTAATACCTCTCTTTATCTTCTCAAGTAACCTTGCCCAATGGTGCCTATTCTAAGATAACTGGAATTGGCTCAACACAACTCTCAATTGGAATTGGGAACCCCTTCGTACTGCAACTCATACAGGTGAACATTATTTCTTAACCATAGTTTATGATTATACTTGCTTCACTTGGATTTTTTAATGAAATTCAAATCTAAAATGCAAGGATTACTTAAAATATTCATCTCTTTTGTAAACACTCAATTTAATTGCCAAGTTAAATGCATTCCAAGTGATAATGGTTCATAATTTATATCCATGAAATCTTATTTTTCCAACCTCGGCATTTTATTTCAAAGCTCATGTCCATCTACACCTTAACAAAATGGTGTAGTTGAATGAAAACATCAACATCTCTTAAACGTTGGCAGGGCCTTAAGATTTGATGCTAATCTTCCTTTACGATTTTGGGGGAAGAGTCTACATACCACTGCCTATCTTATAAATCGTCTTCCCACCCGTATGCTGGAACATAAATCTCCATATGAATTTTTGTATAACAAACCATCTATCTACTCCCACTTACGAGTTTTTGGATATCTTTGTTATGCTACCAATCTACAACCATCCAACAAATTTGCCTCTTGAGCAAGAAAATGCATCTTTGTCGGTTATCTGGTAGGCCAAAAACCCTATCGCTTATATGATCTCAACACTCAACAATTTTTTTCAAGTTGTGATGCCATTTTTCACGAATCCATTTTTCCTTTTCATTCTATAGAAAAATCACCAAAATACATTCTTTCCCAAACTAAGATATTTGATTATATCAATGATCCATCTCCACCTGAAACTCATCCTGTTTCTCCATCATCGGAGATCACCACTACGTCACCCACTACTTGACCTTCTTCCTCTATATCCTCTCATGCACCTCCTCTTCGCAGAAGTGAACGTGTTAGAAAACCATCCATTCTCCTTCGAGATTTTCATTGTGGACATGTTAGTACAACTTCAAAACAGGCATCTTCGACTAAGTTAGGTACTCGATATCCTTTAAGTACCTACCTTTCCTATGATTCTTTGTCTTCTATTCATAAACACTTTGTTAATACCATTTCAAGTGTCCTAGAACCAACCTCATATGCTCAGGTTTTGTTAGATCCAAAATGGCAAGAGGCAATGCAACGTGAACTTGATGCTCTCACTACACATAAGACACGATCCTTGGTTCCTTTTCTTGCTAGTCACCAACCCATTGGTAGCAAATGGGTCTATCGTATCAAATACAATTCCTTTGGCATGATTGAATGCTACAAAGCTCGATTGATTGCTAAAGGATTTTCTCAACAAGAAGGCTTGGATTACACTAAAACCTTTGCTCCTGTTGCCAAATTGACCACTATTTGTTGTGTTCTTGTTGTTGTTATTGCAAGACATTGGCCATTGTATCAAATGGATGTGACCAATGCCTTCCTCCATGGAGATCAGGAAGAAGTATACATGACTCCACCATCGGGCCTTTGTCGACAGGGGGATAAGCTCTTATGTCGACTGCATAAGTCTCTTTATGGGCTTAAACAAGCTCCTTGAAATTAGTTTGTAAAATTTTCTCATGTTATCAAGAAGGCTGGCTTTGTTCAATCGCATTCAGATTATTCGTTGTTTATGAAGACTAAAGGCTCATCAACAACTATGATGCATATCTATGTAGATGACATAGTGATAACTGGAAATGATGCAGCTGCTATACACAGCCTCAAACAATTTATTCACCAGGAATTTGATATTAAAGATCTTGGTCTCCTTAAGTATTTTCTTGGGTTGGAAGTTGCATGGTCCAAAGTAGGTATTGTTATCTCTCAACGAAAATATACTTTAGAGGTCAAAGATGATGTTGGATACTTGGGTGCTAAAACTTTACCATGGAGATGAATCTGAAGCTCACAAATCATCCAAGCGATCTGCTACATGATCCAGCTCGCTACAGGAGGTTAGTTGGACAACTAATCTATCTCACAATTACATGACTGGATATTACATACTCAGTCAATATCCTAAGCCAATTTATTTGAAAGGCAGACTTGGTTTAGGTTTGTTGTTCTCCTTAAGCAACTCCTTTACTTTGAAGGCTTATTGTCATGCTAATTGGGCAAACTGTCCTATGACAAGAAGATCAACTACAGGTTATTATATGTTCTTAGGGAATTCATTGCTTTCTTGGAAAGCAGAAAAGCATAAAACAATTTCAAGATCATGCTCATAAGCTGGGTACAGGTCCATGGCAGCGGTAACTTGTGAGCTAACTAGCTCAGATTTTTGCTCAATGATATGCAAGTTTCTACGTGTAACGACCCGATCTTATATTTAGGAATAAATTACAGATAAAAAAATTTTAATGAGTTAAAGCAAATTATTAGATGATTTTTTTTAAACCTAGAGTTAAGTCTCTATTATTATTATATATTTTATTTTTAGCTTTTATTTTTATTTTTATTTTACTCCAAGCACGTGTGTGTTAGAGTCCAAACACTATTCCTATTCTTATTTCCTCTTCATAATGAAACTCTTAGCTACCGGTTTTATTCTATAAATTTCAAACACGCACGAAACCTAACTCACTTCCATGCACGTACGTTTCTTTCTCCTTCTTTACTAGGGTTTTCATTGGTCTATATATAGAGGCTTATTGCGTCCAGTCCGAGCATCTATTTCCAACGAGAACAACCAGCCTCAAGCCGAAACCAAACCCACGCCTTCTTCCCCACGCCGCACTATGATCCCCTCCACGCCAACCCAAGCTGCAAGCCGCACTCCTTAAACCCCTCGTCGCTACCCCCCACTTCATGCACGGCCTCCAGGCCATGTCCAGGAAAGAAACAACCGAGAGCCACCTGCATGACGGAACCCATGTGTGAGAACTACCCCAACCCCACAAAAGAGCATAAAACTTGGCCTCCTTCCATAACCACGACGCAGCTCCTCCCTCTGACCACCTCATTGCCCAGCTAGCTGAATCACTACTCGACTTGCCTCGGAAAAAGCCAACAACCAGCCTCCCCTGTTTTTAGCCCTCAAAACAGAGTAATTTCAAAGCCACTGTAGAGCAAAGCCTCCACCTTGTCAATTGTCGCTCCTCGCCAGAAACGTCCACACCATACGGCCGCAGCTCGGTTACTCTACGCCCCGGACCACCACACGTAAGTCCATCCCCCTCACGCCGTGATTCTCACTCTCCGTTATCCCTCTATCACTCACGGCATGTATTTTTCCCCTAAACACTCTCTCACTCTTCGTCTCTCTCTCTCTCTCTCTCTCCCTCAGTTGCCACCCACTCATCGGAGTTTGCCACCGTGTCCAGCCTCGAGCAGCCGTACTGTGCCGCTTCCTCTCTGTGAGCATCACACATCTCTCTTTCTCCCGAGTCTGTTGTTTTCTCTACAAACATAATGTATTTATTTTAGGTTTTAGTTTAGTAGTGCAGTTTTTGAAGAGATTACAAAAATACCCCTCTGTATTAATTTCCTAAAATGCCCATGTTCAGTATGTTCTTTTCCAAAAATATCCGTGTTTATTTTAAAACTAACGGGTAAGGATATTTTAATGTTAGGAAGCATTTAGGTTTAGGAAATATAGACTATTTTAGTAGTTTAAGTTTTTAATAAAGTCACAGGTTTAATTAGAAATTTATGTAAATTACGTGATTTTTATAGGCGACCAATTTCGTGCCGAAAATAGTGGATTAGCGTTGCATGGTAAGTAGCATGATCATATCTTTACACGTATGTACAGTAAACTGGATATTTTTTTAAAAAAGATATTATGCATGTATGCCCTTCATTGGAATCCCCTTTTTACGTACCCAAGACATAATAAAAAGTCATGATTTTATGTGAAAGTTTATGAATATTGATGATCTTATGTGATAATTTATTCATTAAAATAATTATGGGAGTCATACATGATTTTATGTGAGAGATTATTCATAGAATTATTTATTAAATGCATGATTTTATGTGAGAGATTATTCAAAAATTATTTATGAAATGCATGATTTTATGTAAGAGTTAATTCATAAAATTATTTATGAAATGCATGATTTTATGTAAGAGTTATTTCATAAAATTATTTATGAAATGCATGGTTTTATGTAAGAGTTATTTCATGAAATTATTTATGAAATGCATGATTTTATGTAAGAGTTATTTCATAGAATTATTTATTAAATGCATGATTTTATGTGAGAGATTATTTATAAAATTGTTTATGAAATGCATGATTTTACGTAAGAGTAATTTCATAAAATTATTTATGAAATGCATGATTTTATGTGAGAGTTATTTCATAAAATTTTCTATGAAAAGTCATGAATTTATGTGAGAAAACATATATCACGATATTAAGAAAGAATGCTATTTCATTTGAAATCTATGATACGATGTGACAAGTATGTATGTGATTTCTTTTGAAATCTATGAAATGACAAGTATGCAAGTATAATTTTATAAAATATGTAACGGCCTATGTTATGATATGAAAACGGTACCTATGTTATGGGCATATTGCATTGTCAGGTCGTGCATGCTGGTAGTGCACCTAGTATGTCTTCCTTATGTATGGATTCCACAACACGCGGCCACGGGCAGAATCAGAATTTATTTAGATTCGCTAGCCCTAACTCACGGGGGTCAACAGTGGGTAACGGCCTATGATAAGTGAAAGATAAGTTAATGTTCATATTCATGTTATTTATGAATGTATTTATGAATATGCATGTTTTTCAAGAAACCTTACGTTTATTATGTTTATTGTATAATGTGTTGCTTATTGAGTATTCGACTCATTTTAGATTGTTTTTATGTTTTTAAACCCCCAGGTGATGACATTTATGAAGATGAGACTGCAGGACAGGACTTGACTCCGGGAGGCAAGGCAGAGGCCTAGACAGATTTTGCTATGACTATTTCTATGATTTAAAGTTTAAATAAATTATTTTGATAAGCACATGAGACTTCCGTATTTTTAATAAGTGTTTCCGCATACTTTATTTTGGATTTTTAGTATTTATTGAAGTTAGTTATTTTATAGAATTCTTTCGCATTTGGCGTGTTGTTAAAAAGGAAAAGCTTTTATATTTAAGTTTAGTAGTAGCACACTGGCTCCTCGAAAATTCTAAAATGACTTTTTGGGAAGTAGGGTGTTACACTACAGGACCAGCAAGGCTACTACGTGATAATCAAGCTGATGTCCACATAGTAGCAAATCCAGTATACCATGAGCAAAGCAAACACATAGAACTTGACTATCACGTTGTAAGAGAAAGGATACAAGATGGTTAGATCATCACCAAATTTGTCCCATCTCATTTGCAGCTGGCAAACATCTTTACGAAAGCTCTTGGAGGAAATGTGTTTAAGAAGCTAAGAATCAAGTTGAACATGTTGGATATACATGCTCGAACTTGAGGGGGAGTGTTAAGATTATGTTGGCTTAATTTTGGGTAACTTTAGGTGATTTGTAATTCCTTTGAATAAGGGAATTAGTTAAGATCTTTATTTTATTTTCCTTTATTTTAGGATCTTAATTTCTAAATATTTGCTCTTGTAAACTTATATATAAAAGTCTCCTTTTGACTGTGATATACATACAAAGATAGAGTTTTCTCAAAACTTGATTTTATCATAACTAAAATTGCAAATATTGTGAGTTCAATATTTTAACATGCATAATAAAGAGCTAATAAACAACATTTGTACACTTCAATTTACATGATAATCAACATCTAAAAATTCCAACTTGATCAATAATAACTAGCAATTCAGCACTTCAATATAAGCAACCAGTAATCAACATTTGAACACTTACTTTTAACTAAATCATGGCATATGACAACCTCCATTTTCTGTGATAGTGTGATTAAGATAGATCAGAAAAACCATGTAAAATAGCAATAAACCATGGCCATGTCCTCGGCTACACTCTAAATGTTGGAAAATATATCTACACTCATTTTGGCATAAATATCTATATGTTGGGCTACTATCAATTTAAATGACTTGAAATTTGAGGTCATTATCACCAAGCAATATTTGTTTAGGAGCATGATGAAGGTTCCTTTTCTAGAACAAGCAAGTGGTGGCTATTGATATATGCACTTTTGCATGTTTTCCAAGTATGCTATATTATTGGTTTGTTTCAGCATTACATTGTTTGAAAGACTAAAAAAGAAATCTGAAATTTGACGTGTTTTCGCAATTTGTTTCTTTTATTCTCAACACTATCATGATACTTATGGTGCACTCTATATTAATAAAGTTGATGTGGTATATAACTACATCACATCACTTTCGTTTCAAGGTATCATAGAGTTTGTCTTATGTGAACACCTGCAAGACATAGAAGCAAGAAAATGAGCACACCAGATATCGAACACACACACAGGGATACGTCCTGAGCTTTGCCTTACGGTGGCCGGGTGGACCACGGTGTATCACATTGCTGTGCAATGGAGGTGCTGAGATGGAAGCATAAAGGTGGCTCATGGAAGGATGATAGTGGTGGTGGTGTAAGACTTGGCCCACGTCGATGATTGCAACAACAATAGAACAACAACAGTCTTTTTTGAAATTAGAAGCACAATACATAAAAAAGACAACAATGTGGCGGTTCCCATTAAATTCCTATAGTTCAACTAATATCTTTACTTGGTTGAAATTTCTATTTCAGTAGGAAGTCTTAATTTGGTGAAGTCTGTAGCTACATAGGTTAGTTTCTATCATATTTTGAGAGCGAGTTTTTATCATATTTTGGGAGGGATAGTTTCATCATTTCCTGAGTGGGAAACAAGCATCTCTTATATGTTGTATTTATAATTTATTTATATGTATGCACATACAGACGTGCAATATTTTTCTGGTTTTGCTTATGTAATATTGGATATATGTTATTTAGTTTTTTTGTGAAATATTGATAGTTTCTTATTGCATAGTTACCTTTTTATTTTTATTTTTGCTAATGTAAGACTATTTGCAGCAAATGGTAATTTTCTTAGTTTTTATAAAACTATTTCCTGTGGATTAAATTTGTGGCAAATCTCCTTTTTTCTCACAAATCACTGTTTGTGGGAATTGTAAATGCAACTAGTTATTTTCCACAACTATATTTGCCATAACTATTTCCCACATTACATATCTCGCCGAAACTAGTTTTCTTGTCCCACGATTTACAACAATCCAAATGGCTATACGTATTACTTCTCGTGACTAATCCTGCCAGGAAAACGACTAATCCCACAAGTGGTTGTGGCCCGTGTGGGCAATAGAACTTATTGTGGCAAATTATATATCACAAGCACCACGCGAGCGGTTCTGGTCGGAAACAGTTTTTCCCATCAATTATGAGGCTATTTCCACAAAATACCTCCACAGCAAAAACCAGAATCTGTTGAGAACCTTCCAACGTAGAAGATACTACTGAATGAAGGTGCATTGTAACATCCGGACCCAATCATGCTCAAATTTTATTTTATTTTTATTTGTTTATTTTTAGTTCATTTTATTTTATTTTAGCTTAGTGTCTTCGCACGTTTTTTTTTTTTTTTTTTTTTTCTTTCTCCTCGCACGTTTGATCATTTCCGTCTATATCTCTCTTCACCCGTTAGTGCTTCCGTCCACTCCATGCACACACACAACACAAACTTCCATCCGCACACACGTCTCTCTCTCGGCTCTCTAGGGTTTGATACATTTTTTTTTGGTCGCCCTTTCATCTTTATAATTGCACGTTCTTCATCCTGAACGAAAGCCGATAGTCGCCGCTTTTTCCTTTTCACGCCTCAGCCTCCATCACCCACTGTAACCTCTCGTTCACAGCCCCTCCGTGTCATCAAATGGGAACCAGCTCCACTCACACGACAACGACACCACAAGCCGCCAGACCTGCCCGTTGAACCATACTCCTCAGCCATTCAACACATAAACGCCACCATCCACCATCGTCCGTCGAAAGCAAAAAAGAACCGGAGCTACTCTGTTTTGGAACCATGGAAACAGAGCATTGTCGCTCAAAGTGTGAACCATGCCTTGCCTCAGTTGGGCAGTGACGCCACCGTCAGCAACAATATCAGACGACGTCGGAAAGCAAGCCTCCACCTCCCAGTGATGTCCAGTGCCACCGTCCGAAGCCTCATGCAAGCCACGTGATGCCTACAACTCTCTCTCCCTCAGTGTTATTCCACCTCAAGCCACTGCAAACCACCGTATTTCGCGCCAGAAACCACCGTAAAAGCAGCAGCAATCACTGGCTGTGAGACCCTCGTCACCCCGTGCCGATTGCCCTTTGCCCCGCCGCACGTTTCACTTCTCTCTCGGTGAGCCTCCGTGCGGTTATTAGTTGTGTTTCTTTTCAGTGTTTATAGGATTAGTTCACGTGCAAAAGTTTTTCTTTTCGAAGTGTTAACTTGATAATTGAATTTATTACCAGTTTTACCCCTATAATTTCCAGAAACATGTGTCCGGACGAAGGGTATTTATTTATTTATTTTTGTTGTTACGTTGAAATGAGTTTTGGTTTTAAGTTTCATAAAACATTATTTTTGTGTAGAAGATATTTTAATAATATTGTTAACTAAAGGAAGTAAACCTATTTTTTTTTTAGAGAGGAAATTTTCATGGCGTATTTCATAAGATTTTTTTAAAGTAGTCTAAGTATTCTATTAATTTATAATACGTTGTCAGTACTTTAGATATTTTAAATATTACTTTTTATTGAGTTCTGTAATTGTCTTAACACTTGCCTGATTAAGTTCTTTTTCGGTATGAATTCGTTTAGGTGGATATTGATGGTTTTGGGAAAATGAGGGTATTTTTGATTAAGTATATTAGTTTATACTTTCTGTCATGGAGTTGGGAATGGAAAGAAATGTACTTTGTGTAGTGTTAATTGGTTAAGTTGGCAAAATATGCGTACTTTGCTCGAGCGAGACTCGAGCGAACAACCAAATGAACATTGGCTCGAGCAGAGTGTTGAGCGAGACTCGAGCGAACCTCTGACTTGCCTTCGCTCGAGCGGTCTGTCGAGTGAAGTTGAGCGAACTTGGCTCGAGCCAACTTTCAGCAAACACTTTTTCAGCTCCAAACCAGTCTCCACATATACCCCAACATACTGAGGTTGGTATAGAATATTTTGGGTGGAAGTATGGGCTGTCCGGATTGTTATTTGGCTATTTAAGTTTGATTAAACTCGCTGAATTATGGTCTAGAGTTTGGGTCTTGAGTTGTTTAAGACCAATTGTGTATTGTTGGACTTTAATATTTAGTTTATATTATTTTATGAATTGATTTTCTTAAAACTTTGCATATTTTTGTGGTGAAATGAGAACTCGGGAAAAACAAAACCAACCTCGGTCGTTTGTTTGCATACTCATGAAATCTGTACGAAAAAGCGAAAAATATGTTCTGACATGCATTGTGTAGACATGAGCTAAATTCTGTCATGTGGTTTCTGAAATATGAAAAAGGAGCGATATTGAGAATATGAAAAGTTGTGCATTTTTTAGAAAGATGTTCTGGCTTTTGTGTTCAGTGTGTGTAAACGGTCTGATTCTGTTTTGGTACTCTGTATTATTTTCATATAACATCTAAAAACCTTTGGCATGGTGTACTAGTTTTCGTATCTAACTCTGTCTCTACTTTGCTCTGCTCTGCTCTGTTATGCTCTGCTCTATTTGGGTTGGTACCAACTTCTCTGTCTCTGAGTGCACCCACTTGGAAACAAAGTGGTTTTATTGTGGTCTTTCCTGTGTTTACACTCGGGGCTCCGAGAAAAATAAAGGAAAGATTTCACCTCTGTCTCTGCCTAGTTTGGTCACCGGGGTTAGCACAACCCTACCACGGGGGTGAAACATGGTCTCTGCTCTGTTTGATGCTCTGTGACGCCCCCAAATTCCACTTGGGATTGGACGGACATTTGAAGCGTCGAGACATGCAACACAAGGTTACCTGCCCCCGTTCATGACATATAAGATGCAATATTCCTAACATGCATCTAGCATTATGCAATATTCGCAGCAGATAATTTTTTTTCTTTAGCAATACTATGCACCAAACTGAAATATCCCAAATACTTAAAACATACTTCATACATAATGACATACTTAAAAACTGATATCACAACACTAGTCCAAAATGATTGTGATCAAAAGAGTGATGCAGATTGAACTCCACAAATACAAGTAGTAATCTGAGGTGACTACTGTACTAACACCTACGTCGCATTGTCGCTTAGTCGACCGTTTCCAGTTGGTCGATTCTCGATTCTCCTTCAGATCCTGTAATAAGATCTACCATTCGGGGGGAATGGTAGTTGGGACTACCACAGTGAGATTTGATTACAAATCTCAGTAAGTTAACAAAAAAACTTCCACACCAGTTAATGATGCATGAATGGCAGTAAAAGCATGAATGCATAATCAAATCATAAGTAATCATAGCATAACTTGACATACAACATAACATAACCGGCATAACTTAAACTGAAACTAAAGCTTAGCATGAACGTGACTTGAAACATAACATGGACTTGAAACATAGCATAATCTGAACTTGAAACATAACATGGACTTGAAACATAACATGAACCTGAGCTTGACATAACATAAATGTGAACTTGGAACATAACGTAAACGTGAACATAACATAACATGAACTTGAAACATATTCTTGTCTCATGGGATTACCATGATTGCGTGAACGTAAACTTGAACATAACATAACGTGAAACATGACTTGAACTTGGAATTTTATTCAATAGACTTAATCATTAAAGTGACCATATGGGTGCTACACAGGTCCCCTTGAGCCGTGTGTCCCTGCCGATTACCGCATCACATCACAGGTTTCTATACTAGCTGTGAGTGCGTTAATACATACTCCACAGTTGTTGTGGCCCCACGTATTCTACATGTCACAATTGCTGTGTCTCACGTAGTGTATGCTCCACAGTTGTTGTGGCCCCATACTTCATGCTCCACAGTTGTTGTGGCCCCATGACTTATTTGTTTGTGCCAAACTTGCTGTGGACACACGTAACATAATGTGTGGCACCATCGGCGTTAGTGCCTGGCGCGCTCTGGTGACCAGCTAATTAGGCCCCATTCGCAACCTGTTGACTGTACTTCGTCAACCCAGGGAATTTCACACCTATTTAGACACTCCAGCGTGAACAAATGAGTTTCACTAGGATATTACCCCATCCTAGCGCTTAGGGTCGTGATTGACTTGAATAACTTAACTGGTATACATGTCATTTCGTAACGTGACGTAACGTAAAAGACAGAAGTCCTGACATAGCATAACGTGACATGAACGTAAGACGACAGACATGACGTACTTTGAGACATAAATGTAACATATTACATACCATAACATGTCATAGATGTAATAGGCAATATTTCATAACATAGCATACCATGTAACAAACAACATTTCTTAACATGGCATAACATGTAACAGTGAATATTACGTGACATGAAATACATGTAACATATGGCATACTTAACTTAACAGGACATACTTCCAATGTATAGCAATACTTGACAGAATATCTTGTGTAACAGATGAATAATTCATGACAGAATAAATTATGTGTAACAGATAAATATGTAATGACTTGACATGGCACATATGATAACATGCATACATACACTTTAGTTCCCTTACTTATCACACATACACATTAAATTGATAGTAAGTTAAAAGCTAACTTACCTCGATCTTCGCGCTTCGAGACAAAACTCAAGTGCGATCACGAGAAACTGAAAGTAGCGATTTCTAAAAATTAGAACTTAATCACTAACAATTAGGAATGTGGAGAAATATCAACTTCGAGTAAAATTACTATTTTACCCTCTACATGTGGGAAAATGACCATTTTACCCCTAACTTAAGGATTTTGCATCCTAACTACAAAAATCACTAAAATTTACATATCTTATGTAAATTTTGTCCTAAGCTCAAATATCAATTCAAAAAAATTTAAAACTAAACACAACCATTAAAACTCTATAGGTCCGAAACTTACAAGGCTATTTCCCTTGATTTTGTTGTAATTCTTTCAAATTTCAAAACTCATAATTAAACCAAAATTTTTCTTCTACTATACTCATAACATATTCCTAAGAATAATCATGTTTTGATTCATGAACAAAAGTCATCAAAATCACTAAAACCATACTTGAACTTTTTGGTTTTTCTTCTAAGTTCAAAACAGAATTTTGTTTCTAACTTGTTTTGATCAACCTCTTGATCCATGACTTATAAAGATGTGATCTTCAAACCAAAACATCACATGGTTTAAAAAGATGTTCTAAAACAGATCCAAGCATCAAACTCAAGATCACATGGTTAAACATCAACCAAAACATAAATTTAGCCAAGAACATCATCACTTTGGCCTAACTGAATACCTCATTGCATAAAATTCCATATCTTCGAAACTAACATCAAATATCTTCAAAATAACATTTTAACTTGTATATAAGAGGCTTAGGATCTTCCAATAAAAATATCAAAGCCATTGGAATAAGATTAAACCATAAAAGATTTAAACTTTCTCAAAACAGAAACTGTTTTGCCTCTTCCAGTTTCTAAGTTTCTAGACCTAAGAAAATATTTCACCAAAACTTTTAATCATGCAACAAATCCTCAACCAATAATCATATACACATGTTAACAGTACTCCATAAAAATTTCGGACCAAGATCTATTCATTAGCTTGGTCAAAAACTCCAAAATATAACACACTCTCCAGTTTATCGCCCAGAATGACCTTTCTGGGGTCTAAACAACTTTTTACCAATCAAATAATCTCCAAATGGAATGAATAAGATATCCACGTAAACTAAACTCCAAAATAAACAACTTTCATGAAGGCATAGTTGCGAGAAAACACTTACAAAAGCTTCGAAACGGGCGTTCAAAAGAGGTAAGAAAAACTGTCCGAGAGTGTCTTTTGTGTTTTATGAAGGAAAAGTGTAAAGGAGAGTTGCTTTTCGTGGGAAGTGGACTGGAGAGCTTCTTACACAAGCTATGTAAAGTGATAGGACTGAAGGAATGGTTGAGTGTTGGCCTTTTCTTCTCATAAAAATCAGACCAAGATCTTTTCTCAAAGTGGAGTGTGAGAGTGAAAGAGTGAGGTGGCCCTTTAGCTTTGTCTTTCTAGAACCTTCTAGGCCCTTCTTGTACAGATCTGACCAGCCAAGTGGGGGTACAAAACTTAGCCATGAAGCAATCCTATGGTGACCAAATTCGTGGGCCTTAATGGGCCTAAACCGAATGGGCCTAAATTTTGGGGTTTAAAGAGGGTTTGGGTTGCTATCAAGCCCAAATCCAATATCACTTGGTCCAATCAATTTCTCAAGGTTAACAAGGTTGGATAATGATGTTCTAACACAAATTTGAAGGATTAATAGCATGTGGAAGTGATTTAATCAAGTAATTAAACACAATGCTATAAATCGGATTAGAAAGGGTTTAGAGGCCAACTTTAGGGTTTTGGAGAAACCGTTTAGGGTTTCTATTTCAACAAAGTTTTTGGGCTTTCAATTGGATTCCCACCATTTAGGGTTTCACTAGGATTGAAAACCTCTTTGGTCTGGCACAATTTGGTTGAGCAGATGAAACAAGGTTTTGCTTAAGTGGCATGATCTCACACCTTGATTCCTTCAAATCCAACAAACATTCCTCATGGTGCCAAGTGTCTAATATTATTCACTAAGTGTGGCTAAGATCTTGCCAAGTGTCCAAATAAAACTTCTCTAATCTAATTTGGACATTTCACACTATGATTTTGAAATACTGCAATTGGTGCGCTTATCGAGGTTACTATTCACTCCGAAAAAGTGAATCATAAACTTAACACTAAAAATTCCTAAATATTTATATTAACCTACAGTGAAAATATTATACCAAAATTCAACCTCGAAGTGCTCCTAAAAATAATTTCACAATTTCCAACAGACGTTTCGTCCGGAATTATGAAAATAGGATATTGCGCCATAAAATTCTAAATAATCCACTGAGTCTAATGGCGTGGACCATAATGCATTCTGACACTTCTAACCATCTCAAATAAATAAAACTTATATTTCTAGCACCATTGTGAGTGATAACACTGACTATATTGACAGACTAAAACCTATACGATTGGTCGATTCGTAAAAACTTATGGGGTTTTCACGAGATTCCTAAAGTCGATAGAAATTCCACCAATGAATTTCTAGCGGGCTGTTATATGCTCTGTTTTGATCTGATGATGATACTCAGTTTATGTTATGCCAAAGTACCATGGGACTTACTTGTTCTAAAACCATCACTTTGTTATTTTGAAAATATCTTCCGTTCTGCATGATAACTCTGGAAGATATTTTGTTCTGCACACTCTACTTTATAAATGCTCATGTTTGCACACTAGCATATGATTTCTGCTTACTGAGTTGTTGATAACGCACCCCTTGTCTCCACAACCTTTTTTAGATATATTGGATATTTCAGCGAAGGTTCAAGAATAGAAAGCATGGATAAGGCCTTGTGAGCATAATCCATTAAATACAGAGAGGGTACTTATGATTGGAGAATCTCATTGAATAGTTTCGTTTGGCTCTGTTGACTTAGTACTTTGGGCAGTTGACTTTTATGTTGAGATTTCATTGTAATCTTAGTTATTTATTTTGGGGTAGATGGTTTGAAGAAATGAGGTCTACGAGTAAATGAGGAATTGGAGTTTACATTTGTACAATGAGATATGATTTTAAGTGTTAAGAGGTAACTCTTCGACCCATCCGGGACCTGGGCGTTACAGTTGGTATCAGAGCCAGGTTAGAATTCTGCATATTATAAACCTTGGAGGTTTAGATTTCTGTGGGTTCATAGGATGTAAAGATTTTAGAATATAGATAGTGTTTAAGAAATCTTTTGCAGATTTATTATGATAGTAAAGCGAACTATAGGATTGAATATTGTTGATGTGGGAGGTCTTAGAATTCGCAGGCTTTAGGAATAACTATGAGGTGTGGTATTTCACAGGACTAGGAACTAAGTTCATGTTGATTAAGGTTTAGTTTAATAACGAAAACCTTTCGGCCAACAAAACGTCCACTTCAATGGACTTTGAATGAGATTTGATCTTGAGTGTGGTGGTGGATTTGTGGTTATCCAAGAGAGATTCACAAGGTGAGGAAAAGGTTTCTATCTTTGGCTCTTGAAACACTTAGGGTTTTGCTCTGTTCTTCCACCCCAAAGAACAAAAATAATCTGTTCTATTTATAGTCCCAGTAAGTCACGGCGCTAAAAAACATGAATATTAGGTTATTTTGAACATAGACTCGAGCGCACATTGAGCGAACCTGTCTGGATGGGTTATGCTCGAGCGTTGCGTCGAGCGCACAATCGAGTGAACCACCCTATTTGGTTTCCGCTCGAAAGCTGAGTTGAGCGCAGGTTGTGCGAACCTCCCTGGAAGGTTCCGCTCGAGCGCCAGTTGAGCCATGTTGAGCAAAATTCAATCTTTTTCACATTACACTGCATCAACACTTGTTACAACTCAATTTTACATAGGTTTTCACAAGAATATGCCAATTAACAAAAGTTTTCCTCAACATTATATGAACTTTATATTTTGAAACGCTTATTAAAATGCAAGTTTTTCAGATCCCACCTCGTCATCAGTTATGAAACGTTTTGGATCTGAACATGACTGTAAATGAAAGAGAGTGTCCAAGAGTATAAATGAGTGTAGTGAAACTCAAGGTGTGAGATTCTATAGACTAGATCAGTGAGCTTTAGGCTTAGGCAATAATTTATTTATTTATGGCTTTAAATTTTGTAAGACTTTATGATTGAGTTTTGAGATTTCGATGTTTAGGGATTTTAGATCCGACAAGCTTTCTTTGTGGGCTATAGGAGATCATTTTTATAAGATTAATTCAAGGTTTAGATTTTTGAGGTTAGATTCTAAAGACGTCAGCCAATTTGAGCAATGTCGGGTTTACAATTATAGATGGTAAGAAGAACTATATGAGTTGGTTAAAGATAAGGTTAGGAATGGTTAAAAAAAGTTAAAGGTTTTATCGATTCATTTATTTATTTTTAACTTGTTTGTAAATATTTTAGCTGGTATTTATATTTTGTTTATACATATTTTATTTTCTTTCCCTAGATCGTTTAACTGAGTTTAAGATCTCAGGATGACTGCCCGTCGTCGAGTTTGAAACTTTGGAGATTTGAGATTCTTCAGATTTTATGGACTGAATATTTGGAGGTTTGAGGTTTGGAGATGATACATACTTTAAAAATGATTTTGAGGAGATTTAAGGTCGTAGAATTCTTTGGGTTTCAGGATATGATTTTTTATGATATGTATGGTTTTAGCACTTGCAGACCTATGGAATGAGTTCCACAAAATTTGAGGTTTTAGATTTTGCATAATTTAAGGAAACAATTCTTATGACATTTGAGATTTTAATTTCAGTAGGCATATTATGTGGACTATAGAAAATAATTCTAACAGGTTTTAAGGTTTAGATTTTAGGTTGAGTTCGTGGAACGAGTTTTGATTAAGAAGTGAAGATTTAGACTTGTGATATCGATGTGTTAGAGTCTACATACACGTTGGGAGACTTTGCAAAATTAAATCTGAAAAGTGCATGGACTGGTTAAATGTGGAGGTTAGTTCTTTCAGATGTACTTGATTTGAGATACAATGTGTTTAGGATTATAAGTTGTTAGAGTGCATAGTGGAAGCATGGTTTTGGTGATATAATAGTGAGCTTATTTTGTTACTCTTTGAGGTTTTATATTAGGTGGAGATTTTGGAATTTATTTATTTAGTTATTTATTTTTTTGGTCTTTAATTGCATTTTGGAGGTTTATATTTCTAGACTTGAAAAGGCAGTGTGTGCGAACTTGTATGGCTAGGGAAAATATGGGAGAATTCGATGGACAATATTGAAGGGTTAGAATTTGGAATATTAGGTTCGACAAATTTTGCATTATTAATTAAGTTCGACAATATGATTGACGTGTGGGGTAGGCATTGGATGTTTGTAGCGGATGAATATTTGGACGTTGCTTTAGGTGTAACAAATTTCGGGGATGAAATTTTTTAAGGGGGGGAGAATGTAACATCCGGACCCAATCATACTCAAATTTTATTTTATTTTTATTTGTTTATTTTTAGTTCATCTTATTTTATTTTAGTTTAGTGTCTTCGCACGTTTTTTTTTTCTTTCTCCTCGCACGTTTGATCCTTTCCGTCTATATCTCTCTTCACCCGTTAGTGCTTCCGTCCACTCCATGCACACACACAACACAAACTTCCATCCGCACACACGTCTCTCTCTCGGCTCTCTAGGGTTTGATACATTTTTTTTGGTTGCCCTTTCATCGTTATAATTGCACGTTCTTCATCCTGAACGAAAGCCGATAGTCGCCGCTTTTTCCTTTTCACGCCTCAACCTCCATCACCCACTGTAACCTCTCGTTCACAGCCCCTCCGTGTCATCAAATGGGAACCAGCTCCACTCACACGACAACGACACCACAAGCCGCCAGACCTGCCCGTTGAACCATACTCCTCAGCCATTCAACACATAAACGCCACCATCCACCATCGTCCGTCGAAAGCAAAAAAGAACCGGAGCTACTCTATTTTGGAACCATGGAAACAGAGCATTGTATCTCAGTGTGAACCATGCCTTGCCTCAGTTGGGCAGTGACGCCACCGTCAGCAACATCAGACGACGTCGGAAAGCAAGCCTCCACCGCCCAGTGATGTCCAGTGCCACCGTCCGAAGCCCCATGCAAGCCACGTGATGCCTACAACTCTCTCTCCCTCAGTGTATTCCACCGCAAGCCACTGCAAACCACCGTATTTCGCGCCAGAAACCACCGTAAAAGCAGCAGCAATCACTGGCTGTGAGACCCTCGTCACCCCGTGCCGATTGCCCTTTGCCCCGCCGCACGTTTCACTTCTCTCTCGGTGAGCCTCCGTGCGGTTATTAGTTGTGTTTCTTTTCAGTGTTTATAGGATTAGTTCACGTGCAAAAGTTTTTCTTTTCGAAGTGTTAACTTGATAATTGAATTTATTACCAGTTTTACCCCTATAATTTCCAGAAACATGTGTCCGGAAGAAGGGTATTTATTTATATATTTTTGTTGTTACGTTGAAATGAGTTTTGGTTTTAAGTTTCATAAAACATTATTTTTGTGTAGAAGATATTTTAATAATATTGTTAACTAAAGGAAGTAAACCTATTTTTTTTTTAGAGAGGAAATTTTCATGGCGTATTTCATAAGATTTTTTTAAAGTAGTCTAAGTATTCTATTAATTTATAATACGTTGTCGGTACTTTAGATATTTTAAATATTACTTTTTATTGAGTTCCGTAATTGTCTTAACACTTGCTTGATTAAGTTCTTTTTCAGTACGAATTCGTTTAGGTGGATATTGATGGTTTTGGGAAAATGAGGGCATTTTTGATTAAGTATATTTGTTTATACTTTCTGTTATGGAGTTGGGAAAGGAAAGAAGTGTACTTTGTGTAGTGTTAATTGGTTAAGTTGGCAAAATTTGCGTACTTCGCTAGGGCGGACTGTCGAGCGCGACTCGAGCGAACAGCCAAATGAACATTGGCTCGAGCAGAGTGTCGAGCGAGACTCGAGTGAACCTCTCTGACTTGCCTTCGCTCGAGGGGAGTGTCGAGCGAGACTTGAGCAAACCTTTCTGACTTGCCTTCGCTCGAGCGGTCTGTCAAGCGAAGTTGAGCGAACTTGGCTCGAGCGAACTTTCGGCAAACACTTTTTCCGCTCCAAACTAGTCTCCACATATACCCCAACATACTGAGTTTGGCATAGAATATTTTGGGTGGAAGTATGGCCTGCCTATCTCTGAGTGCACCCACTTTGGAAACAAAGTGGTTTTGTTGCGGTCTTTCCTGTGTGCACACTCGGGGCTCCGAGAAGAATAAAGGAGAGATTTCACCTCTGTCGCTGCCTGGTTTGGCCATCGGGATTAGCACAACCCTACAACAGGGGTGAAACATGGTCTCTGCTCTGTTTTGATCTGATGATGATACTTAGTTTATGTTATGCCAAAGTACCATGGGACTTACTTGTTTTAAAACCATCGCTTTGTTATTTTGAAAATATGTTCCGTTCTGCGTGATAACTCTGGAAGATATTTTGTTCTGCATACTCTACTTTATAAATGCTCATGTTTGCACGCTAGCATATGATTTCTGCTTACTGAGTTGTTGATAACTCACCCCTTATCTCCACAACATTTTTCAGATGTATTGGATATTTCAGCGAAGGTTCAAGAATAGGAAGCATGGATAAGGCCTTGTGAGCATAATCTATTAAATACAGAGAGGGTACTTATGATTGGAGAATTTCATTGAATAGTTTCGTTTGGCTCTGTTGACTTAGTACTTTGGGCAGTTGACTTTTATGTTGAGATTTCGTTGTAATCTTAGTTATTTATTTTGGGGTAGATAGTTTGAAGAAATGAGGTCTACGAGTAAATGAGGAATTGGAGTTTACATTTGTACAATGAGATATGATTTTAAGTGTTAAGAGGTAACTCTGACCCATCCGGGACCGGGGCGTTACATGAATGCTAATATTGTGTGATCACCCGTCAAGAGATAGAAATAGCATTCAATGATTTGCAATAGGCACTACAACAGAAACCCTCTTTGAGACGAAAAAGGATTGGAATTTCGTCCTAGAAGACGATTTGGGACGAAATGTCTTTTTGGTAGAAAATATTTCATCCCAAAAAGCTTGTCGCGATAGACATTCTAGGACGAGAAAAGATTTCTTCCTAAAAAATATCTTTTCATCACAAAAAGGTTGTCGTGTAAAATTTGTTGCCTATTCTTCGAGACCAAAGAATATATTAAATAACTCCTCGCGAGAGATAGATGAAGCATGACTAGAGATCAAGGCAAAGAGAAATAGAGGACACCGCATGGTCGAATGAAGTTGATTTAGAGATTTGATTAAGTTTGCGACAGCAAGAGGAGCTGCGGAGGGACTTTTCAATTCAGCTCTAAGAAATGCCTCACGAGATGTACATGATGATGGCTAGACAATTTATGCTCACACCATCTTAGGATTGTTTTCATATATGGGACTAATATTTTCTTATCGTTTATCTATGTGATCTGATACAAATTTGTACCATTGTGCTGCTACGGATAATTGAGCCAATGGATTTGAATAGTTGAATAAGATCTATAATAGTTAGTTTGATAGATTTCTAGTACTATATAGAGAATAGATATATTTATATTATACTAAAACATATATTAGATAGCTTTAGTTTCTATAATAAGCTAATGAATTTATGTACATTAATAAATTGGTTTAATTGATTCAGGTACATAAATTTGATAAATGAGATTTATGTTATACCTTTCAAATATAAACTATATTGTTCGAAGACAATATAGAATGCTCGAACTCTAAATATAACGTTCCAACAACCTTTAGAGGCGTATTGTTCAAACACTCAATTATCCCTTCGAATGAAAAAGAGTACTAATAAAATACTCGAATCCTTCCCTCCATAAGCACACATCGTTCAAACTTGCAATCCCTCTTTCTCATGCCCATTCGAATACCCAACCATCGTTCACCACTGACTTTGTTGTTACTTTCACTCAACCTCTTATCTGCCAAAAGGTACGTTGTTAGCCATTGTATTTAACTTAGCTTGTTTTCCAAAGGGTTTCGAATCCTGTTTGTGGATCCGATCCCCATTCTTTTATTTTTTGGCCAAACACAGTGGATGGCAGTGTGAATGAGGTAGTGAGTTCATAAACTCATGGTTTAAGGGATCATTTCCATAAGTATTTAGGGGAGAAAAGATTGATGGTTTTAGTTTTGCGAAGGAGTTGACTCAGCCATTAATGTCTTTTGGAGTCCCGTGTTTGAATCCTAAACGTTCGGACTCTTAAAGTTGCCAAACACTATTACTTAACAATCTAACACTTAATAGTATAGTTCAAACTATTACTTAACATTTGAACATAAGCTCTGTCCATTCGAACCAAATCTGCTAGTTCAGACCACATCATTTCCCACTATGGCTAATTATATTGTTCGAACAGGGGCAGGTCTCATTCGAACACGAATCTGAATACGTGTTCGGGAAGAACTTTTGTTCACATACTACGTTAGTTCAAACAACAACCCGAATAAGTGTTCAAGTTATATCTTGTTTACATGCTGCTTGTTGTTTGAACAATATTTTCGTTAGTGCGAACACCGAGCTGAATATGTGTTCAACTTTGCACTTTTAGAACAAACCACTTGTTTTTCGAACGAAATTTATATTAGTTTGAACACCAACTTGATCCTCGATTCTAATACAGCTCGAATTTTTTCTCTTGTTCAAACGACGTTCCTGTTCGTTTGAACACAAACCAAAATACAAAATCCACTTAAAATACAAGTGTATCAGAATGCTTCGACTATTTATTGATCTTAATGATCATTTTTTTAATCTGTAGATTTAATACATCATTTCTACTTATGGATCAAAATGTGCTTCGTCATCAGAGGGAACATCGTTGACTGCACTGAACCGGCCTCCTAGGCCGATACTTATCGAGAGGGCCTTTAAGTTCAGTGACTTCAACAACATCATTGATTCATTAGGGAGGGCAGGACCATCAAGTCTATATTCACTGATAGGAGGTGGGGTTCTATACGTGACCAGTCGGGGTTGCCTATCCTGACCTAGTGTACGAGTTCTATCGGGGAGTTAGTGAGATGGTTGTCGTAGATGAGGCATTCACCTTTACTGTACAGGGGTGAGTATTACATTCTCAGTTGAGCAGATAGTCGAGATTATTCACATCCCTCGTGATCTTGTGTCCATATCTTGCATTGAAAGTGGTGAACAAAGAGGATGGATTTGAGGAGCTCATGGAGCAAACTTCCCCAGAGGATGAGCTTTCCGACGAGGAGGTACGTTGGCCGGTGGTCGAAAATACAACTCCTCCTTATCATGGAAGCAAGGCTATCAGGCAGGTTGACTACACAACATTCTTTCAGATGTTGGTGTTGATTAACATCGATCGAGCTAGATTCATATTGTGATTGGCGAGAGGCTATTCGATTAATCTACCCCTATATTACCTGGCCCGGATCAGAGATGAGTCTAAGTACTTGTTCGGAAGTAGTCTGCCATTTGCATTGATGATCTCTAGACTACTTCTATCTGTGGGAGTGGAGGTCACTTCCTTTGAGTGTTGACAATCACAAACCAGCCCAATATATATCTTCACATTGAGCAACTGTGAGGGCCACCTCCGTACTTGGTAGGAGTCAGAGCTTGCTAAGGGCATGAGTGTTCCACCCTCAGGGTGACGTACTACTGCCCCTGTAGTAGCTGGACGTAGATATGAGATCATTGATATTGTGCGCACAGAGGTTAGTGCAGCATTATTGATATTGTTTGCACAAAGATATGTGTTGCCATTGTAGATATTTTGCCCACAGCGATTCGCACGACAATTCCTGAATTGCGGATGAGCCTTGTCACTGATATTGATTGGAGCACGACGCCTCTCATTGATTGACATATAAACAGTGTGGATGCTGATTTGAAGGAGATAGAGCTTATTGTTTGGACTCTAGGCATGGAGGAAATTAATTACTAGACATTAATTCTTGTTTTGTGACATGTTATATATTTTAATATAACTTTTTATCTAGTTAATGGTTTTACGCAATGGACATCTTGTACAAATGTTTACACATGATCTATTTTTATATTTAATGAAACCAAAACACTGTAAGTTCTAACGTCTGCTCAAACGACAATATTTCAGTTCCAACAATTAAAGTTCAATACTTCGCATCCAAAATATATAATTCTTTTACCAAATTGTCCATTCGAACTACTATTATACGTTTCAATAGAAATTTATCTTAGTTCGAACGGTCGACCATCAGTTCAAATAGTAAATTTATTTGGGGACGATAGATAATTTTTGTAGCAATTGGATTTGTTAGATAATTTTTTAACTGTGTTTAGAACCTAAAAAGATTCAGTTGACTGTATAAGTAATGAATATGGTATGAACTTTGGTGGAGAGCTAGAAGTAGATTTTCTGGTAATATATACAGGAATGACAAATTTCATACAGGAATTTGATCAATATAAATTAAGGGTTCTTGATCTTTACAACATGTCTTTCAAGTTATTTTACATACACTTTTCAATATTTAACTTTGTGTAGCCTCTTTATGTGACGTTTTCATTTGCCCTTGAGATGTAGTTACTCGAGCAATATTGCAGGGTGGCAGAGAGATTGAATTTTATAAAGCTATATAGAATGGAGGGTTTTGTGGTAAATTGAATAAGGTCATTTTAGCCTATAGCAGTTGTAACACCTCGTATTTTAGTGTATTTTTATTGAAAGATTATTTTTATTAATTCAAAAATTTATTCTCTTGTTTCAAAATTGTTGGATTTTTAGTTGGTTTATTTTTATGATTTTTAATTTTGTGAAAATTATTTTGAAGTGCTTTCTTAATATTAATTATTGTTACGCATTTAAATTGCTTTTCATATTAAATTAACTTATTGTTAGATTTAATTATTTTATTTTTATTTAATCACTACGTTTGAATTATTTTATTTTTACTTACTGTTTTGAAATCGTTTCCGTTGGATCATTTTTGTGACCCAAGATGTAAGAATTGGACCTCATTTCTTTCCCTTCATTTTTCTTTTTCCTCTTTTTCTTTTCTTCCTCTTTTTCTTTTTCCCTCATTTCTTTTTCTCCACTCTCTCTCTCCTCTCCTGCGCGTTGCACCCTCTCTCCCCGTGTGACTTCTTCTTCTCCACACAGCCACCGTTGTGCACCGCCGTGTGCCTCACCGCCCAGCCCACTGCCTTCCCCACAGGCTAGCAACCCCACCCCTCCATTTCCAGCCCCTCTCGTGCCGCCGTGAGCCCCCAAGCACGCCTTGAAGCCTCGACATTCCTTGTGCTTACGCGCCGCCGTCACGCCACCTCCGGCCACCATTTCTTCACCACTTCATCATCAACCTCTTAGCAACCCAATGCACCCAACCCTAGCTTCGATTCGCCACTGGTGAAGCACATTCATGAACATTTTCAATTTGGGCATTTTAGCCTTCAACCGCCGACCACGCCGCCTCTCATGGCCAACCACCACCACCACTAGTTTCACCAACATCCCTCGGTCCTTCCCTATCAATCTCGGGTCTTCGTTTGTACCGGTTCAAAAGTGAATTTTTGAGACCCAAGGCCACAGTGCATTTGGCACTGTTTTGTTGCTATGTTGCCACTTCGTGAAGCTCCGTGATCCTTCAAAAATTATAAAATAACACTGTAAGTATTTTCCAAAGAACTTTTGTGATTTAAATGTATTTTTATACTAACTTATTATACTATGATCTGGTTGGTTTTGTCGGACTGAGTCCGAGGAGTGTGGGGGTCCGATGGATTAGTGGAGGAAGTTTGATTGTGTATTTGGGCTGTGTTGAATTGTTGGTTGGGAATTGTATTGTTCATGTACATTGCATATTTGCACGCATGATCATGATTGTAAGGAAAACTGGGTTTTTTGTGTAATTGCATTCATGTTCATGTGTTTATTGAAAACTGGGTTTTCCTGTGAAATGATTTTTGGGTGCGTGTGTATCATGACCCCAAGCCGAGATGGAGCATTATCTCGGTGGAGCTCCTCTGGTCACTTGGGAGCGGAATATACTGAGTGACGTCACCTGGATTGTCGCTGGGCGACAATGGGATTGGACAAGATGGTCTCGTGCCGACTTTGGGGTCCCTCTGCTGGCTGCGACTAGAGGATGCTTGGTCATGTACACACTGGGTGCGGAACTGGGCATCGCTCGTTACTTCGCGTGGCAAAGGGAGCCAGTGTGTGCGGATGGTCCCTAGGAGAGATCATGGTGCATACGGTCAAATGGAATATTGGACTATTTTCTGGGAGAATAGCATGTGTTGAATATGGATTTTATGTGAATCATTTTCTGGAAAAATGTTTTATAGATATTTTTGGGCCAAATGGGATTTTGGCATGTTGGAAAAATGTTCATTTTAGGGAAAAATGATGTTTTGAGAATAATTCATATTTCATCATATGCATGCATTATTGTTGGTTGCATTAATGAATTTTTATTTTCGAGGGTTGTTTGGTTTATACTTACCTGCGGTACTGTTTTATGGTAACACAAATTTCGATGCAGATGAGGCTGAGGGTGAGCCTGAGGATTCGGCTCCGCCTGAGGAATGATTTGAGATCAGTCATACCTGTATTTGGGACTTGTATGATCCCTAGTTGTCATATTAATTGATCCTTTTCACAATTAAATGGTAGTATTTGACTTTTTCAAATGAGCTTCACCTAAAGATAGACCATGTTGGTTGTATGGTCCATTTCGAAAACAACTGTATACCACTGTTTCGGAGAAGACTTTCAGGTCGAGATTGAGGAGGTGTCAATTTTTCCCAAGCGTTATATCACTGCACATGACATTAGCCGGCCTAAATATTGGAACGTTTACATGGCTAATTATTAGAGTAGTTCGAGTAATAAGTTTATTTACATGTTTGATTCTTGAGATGTATTAAACAAACCACCAATTTTACATGGATTTTCTATCTGTGGCTCGTATTGAGTCGTGTCATGTCTTAAATATTAGATTATATGGATCAATCCAAACACAATCATTTAATTAAATGGGTGAGAACCAAAAATCCTAACATATGATCCATATAAACAAGAGTGACATGACATTATCCGCTTAACCCGTTTAATAATTATGGGTACGACCCACTTAATCAATTTCAACTCGTGGCTCGTATTGAGTCGTGTCATGTCTTAAATATTAGATTATATGGATCAATCCAAACACAATCATTTAATTAAATGGGTGACAACCAAAAATCCTAACATATGATCCATATAAACAAGAGTGACATGACATTATCCGCTTAACCCGTTTAATAATTATGGGTACGACCCACTTAATCAATTTCAACTCGTTTAGCCCGTTTCAATCTGTTTCATATAAAGAGGTTAAGACAACTCATATATTTATTTTTTAATTCAATTAATATATATATATATAACTTCATATATAATCAATGATAACTATAACATGATCCACAATTACTATTGGATTTATAATAAAATATTTTATATCAATAACCAACCAATAATATATAAGAAAATTAATACTTTCATAAAATAAAATTATATATTAACAAAAAAGCTCAATAGTTTGAGATATTAAGTTCTTAAATACTAAAATTAATATTACGGGCCTAACAGAATTATTTGCTTTCCTTTTTTTCCTCTTATTTTACTTATATAAAGAAAATGCTTTGCTAACATTTCCCATTTTCAGTGAGAATTATGGTTGTGATGTTGTTTGCTTCACTGCTAATGTTTGCCAGGTATGTTAAGTAGCAACATCTGCTAGTTTCTACAAAATTGCATCGCTTATTTTGTGTTCCGGTACAAGGAAGTTTCAGATGATACTATTCACATGCACCGGACCAAGTTTAGTACTTACTCGTTTTCAATACTCTCTTTTAATATTCCATTTCAATATAACTAACGATATAAAAAAAAAAAATTCCAATTGAATATAATATACAAAACTAGTTGGTGAGCATTTTGACCTGGCTGCAGGAATGGACAGTAGACTATTGGCTGCACGTTTCTCTTATCTCACTCGAAGTTGCTATTTGGTGAGATTAATTTGTTTTTTTTTTATTTGTTGAATGTGGCAACCTTTTTTGGTTTTAACTATTTTTTTTTTTCTGTGTTCAAATCTAGACCAGTCACTAAGTTAGAATACTAGCATAAAAGTTGTCGATGGAAGACCATGCTACTAATTATGGCCGAAATCCAGCCCCAATTCGAAACTCGGGTTCCTGGCTTGGTACCGGAGGCTGGATGAACAGTCTCAGTTGCCGAAGCCAGGTTGTCAAAGGTTGTTAGTCGGAGTTGACGGAAGGATGGGGAAGTGGGAGGAGAGGGGGAGCGCAGCGGGCACTGGTGCTCTACGGCCTATGGCTAAGGATAAGAGAGGCATTTTGAACCTGCTACTCAAAACTCCTCATCTCTTGAAAAATAGCCAGAGATATAGTTGGTTTTTAATGTACCAAAATTATTAAAGGTTTCATTTCGCAAATGAAACAAACGAAGTGACTTATTAAAATCTCAATAAATAAACTAAAGTGACTTAGTAAAATCTTTATTACATTAACTAAGAGAACACACGCATCAAGATTAATACACTGCATGAAGAATCTAAGGAATAATGGAAATTATGGTTTGTGTAACTGCTAGTCCAAGCAATAAGACAACCGCTAGAAATGAAAGCAATGCCCAAGGACTATTGAAATAATCACGCCTTAATTTTGCCACCCATACATTCCTGCATCTACTGCAATGCATGTTCACATCCATGGAGGTTCTAGCATAAATGAAGTTGCTGGTTGAAATATTGATATTGTGACCAAGCTTGTTAACCATGGTGGAAGTAACTTCATCATCACCCAAATAATTATGGATAATTCCTCTTCGACGGAGTAACTCAACATCCTTTGGAGAGTTAATGAGATCGTCCATGAAGCACACATAGTTGGTGACGTAATTGAAACCATTGTGTCGATCACAATATTGCTCATATGCAATTAAATTTCGTAGGTTTGTCTCTGTTTGATCTTCTATGCTCAAAGGTGAAATCTCCATTACCCCTTTGTTGAACTTTATGGAAAACACGTTACATTTCTTTGCCTTCTTGAATTTGATTCCAGCCTCTTCAAGCTCTGTGGCACTATGTATGTTCCAGTCTTCAATCTCTCCAAGAGCTCGTAGACGCTTAAATTTCTTTGCCTTGTTGAATTCGACTCCAGCCTCACGAAGCTCTTTTCCATAAGGTATTGACTTCCAGCTTTCAATCTTGTTCAAACAAAGTAGGCGCTTGAATTTCTCTGTCGTCTTTAATTCGACTCCATCCATTTGTATCCCTGATTCACATGGTTTTGACTTTCGGTCTTCTTTTTTATTTCGATCATGTAGATCCTTAAATTTCTTTGCCTTGTTGAATTCAATTCTAGCCTCTTGAAGTTCAATGGCAAAAGGTATTGTTATCCAGCGGTCAATCTCATATACATCAACCTTAAATTTCATTGCCATATTGAATTCAACTCCAGCCTCCTGAAGCTCGAAGCCATAAGGAATTGATTCCCAATCTTCAATCTTTGCCATATTGACTTGAAATCCAGGCTTTTGAAATTCGCTAGCATAAGAAAATGCCTTCCTCATATTTTCCATTTTTGCAAGTAATGGAATGACACATTTACGAATCAGACCAAAAAGACGCTTAAATAGCTTAGCCTTCTTGAGTGTGACTACAGTCTCTTGACGTTCTCTGGCTTGATCTATTTATGTATCAAGTATTGAAATACTAATAGTTGTATGTATGAGACCAAGAGGATGCTCGAACTCTGCATTCTTGAATTTGAACCCAACCACTAAACATTCACATGCCATTCTTGGAAGTGAAGGGGCGAAAGCGTTGTGTTAGACAAAGTAGATCCTTGATCTTTTCAGTTGAATTATAACTTAATGCATCGACATTCCAATGAAATGGTAAAAAGCCAGAGAAAAAACTGAGGGCAAGATCATTAAGTCGTGTCAAGATAATTTGATCTATGGAGCTTGAGTTTTCAACATTAATTCCATCTTCCTCCTCAATATCGACAATGTGTTCTCCTAAATTTCTGGATCTGTTATGAAGTAGTGTTTGGTTACTCTCACTCATCCCGATTAATCTTGCAAGAATGAAGAATGGAAGTTGATTTTCAAATAACAAGAGATCACGAGCTATTCTAGGAATCACCCATGCCATTTGGAAGATTGGGTCATCTTCGCCTGTTGGATCTTGCGGCTCGGACTCGGGATATTGCTCAGAACTGATAATAATTGGGTCACCTTCATATATTGAATCATGCGCCTCATACTCGGGGGATTTCTGGTCAGTACAGATGATTGGTTCATCTTCATCTATTAGATCTTGTGCTTCATACTCGGGGGATTGCTCAATACTTATGATTGGGTCATCTTCATCTATTAGATCCTACACCTCATACTCGGGGGATTGCTGATCAGTGTTCATGATTGGGTCATCTTCATAGCTTGTATTCTGGTAGATTTCATACTTGCGTAACAGCTCAATAATGAAACACCCATCAAGTAGCATCATTTCTACAAACTCATTCGAGTTTGGCTAATGCATTCTACATAGCATTTACGAGCTGTTTCTTCCAATTTTCTCAAGGTCATGATGTATGTTTCCACACTTCCCCCAGTTCTTTTAAGCATTTGTTGTAGATAGCGCAATTTATGCTCTTGCATAAATCCTTGTCCAACCTTGTCTTGGTCGTTGTAAGGACCGATGGCAAGTAGCACAGGCTTGTAAGCCTTCTCGTTTACGTCATGTAACTGTTCATGCACTTTATACATGCAACGTTGTTTAGCAATTCAAGTCATGTCAGCAAGCTTTTTCTCAATTGCCTCAATACGAGTGGAGAGTGTATCCCAGCTCATATTGTAGAGAAGTAGTACAAGTCTCTGTTCCTTATACAAAGCATAAAAATTCTCACTAATTTTAACAAAAGTCCCTAATAGAAAAATGCAAGCTTTTTAATTGTCACTAATTTATACAATTTTTGTCCGCTTAAAAATAATGTGTTGAGTATGACAAATTAAGTTTCCACTAAACTAAATTGGAGGATTCTATTAGATTATCTTGTGTCATTTAGGAGGATGTATAAAACACATGCTTTTTAAATAGGATTTATATACGTCTTTAAAGGGATTCTAGTCAATTTCTTCCATTCCCATTTAAAAGGTGCTAAAGCTAGAAATCATGCATCTTTTTATCTCAAGATTTCTTCCTTTTCATTTATTTTGTTTAGACAATTGATAGGTGACTTTTTTAGTATTGTGGCTTAAGTTCAATTGCCATAGTGAGAGTTATTATTTATCTTTCTATCGAGGCTTTCAAAATTGCAAAAGTAGCTGAATTGAATGGAAATACTATGCCATTCCTTTTCATAGAGGGAAAGCACCTAGATTGGGTGGAAAAGCATTAGTGAAGTGCCTTACTGTCAAGGGCTTCCATTCAACAAAATGGAAGACTATTTGCAAATTTCTACCCATTATTCACCAAGAGAGCCAATGGATTATTTGAGAGGGTTCAACTTCATTAACTTGGTTTGGGAACTGGGTAGGGAATTGATCCTTAGTTCATAAGGGTTTATTCATCACATATCCTCACCTACAGGTTAAAGATCTATGCTCAACCAGTAGATGGTACATCCCAAAGATTCAGGCACTCAGTAACCTAGCTCTGCTTCAAATGGTAAACAAATTTGGCCATAACAAGGAACATACACTAGAGTATGGAAACATAGTCTAAATAGAATTTATTGAGGGACCAAGGTCCCAACTTTCCTCCTAATTTTATATGAAACATAGCCAAACACTCGTCATCAGGGTTACTTCAGCCTCGAAATCAAGGCAAGTTTAAGATTAAAAAGAATTTCTATTGTACAAGTCTGATGAGAATTGGCAGGGTAACTGTAATGGATTTCCCCCCCTTTTTAGTGGGCCCGAGAGAAGCAACTAAGATAATAAGAAAATAAGGCCCATCCCAGGACAAATAGGCCCCTCAGCCCGGCCAAGTAGACTACCATGGATGCAACCCCCATGTGGGAGTATATTGCAGGGGGATGGCACTCGCCGTCCTAGAGATCCCTCGAACAGCATACAACGCTTGAGTATCTGTCCAAGTGAATGAGCAGGAAGTAAGGGGGACCCTCGATCCTCTGACATTGTGACATTAACGGACCATTGAAGACACCAGCAGGGTAAGGCAAATTGGGGAACTATGCTGCATTAATGACACCACTATCCGAGGTACACACCACATTAATGACACCGTCGCAGATGCAAGTAACATTAAAGGACTCTCATAAAAGGAAAAGTAAAGAAGACACGGACTCTACAGGGGCAGGCACGAACTGTCCCCCTCCAGACTCTCGATATAAATAATAACTTCCAGGTACGAGAAAGCTCTCTGGTGACTATACTCTCATTATTTACAAACTTGTAAAATACTCTACTAACTTTGGCATCAAAGACTTCCCCGCATTTTCAAAACCTAGCCTAAAGGCGTACAAAACATGAAGTTAACACACAAAATTTTAAAATGGCTTAGGGAGTTGGGCTCTCTCCTTAGATTGAAATCTTTGACATCCAGGACCAATATCTCTATTTTAAGATTGTTAAGGTAAGAAAACCTTTCTCGTTTAAATGGCTAAGTGATTGTAATTCCGATGCAACCCCGGATTAGCTAGCTGTGGAAGGGTTTTAAGATGCTCATCAATCTCTTTTATGCTTATGGCTCGTTTGGATACTAAGAATATCTATGAATAATAGTAAAAGAGAATACCATATAACCGGTTGGGCTAATAACTCACAAATAACAGCCTCCCAATAGTTTATTGCCACGTAGGTTTCACATCTTAATTTCTGTGTGAACACACATCAGCCGATTATTCATCACTTCGCAATCAACCCCACCAAATCCTTCCCCCTCTCTCGCAACTGATGCAGACCCTTCACCCCCCTCTTGCAATCCACGACAAACCCTCACATCAACATTGTCCAGCCCTCGCATGACTTGGTCCGGCCACCCAAAGAGAGGAAGTGACAAGTTCTTTGAGTTTCGAGCTGGGAATAGGTGGAGATTGACGGAGGCACAACTTGGTTCAACAGCGACGGATCCAGAGAGAGCGACTTGCTCTGGAGTCGACGACGGCGAGAAAATGGAGGTGAGTTGAGCATTGCAGATCTGAGAAAATGGCACACGGTGGGGCTTTGGGGGTGGACAGAGGTTCTCTCTATGTATGTGTGTGTCTGTAGTGGCTTCCAAATTTGCATTTTCCTTATTGCTTAATTCTTTTATGCTACATCTAATCTATCTTCAAACCGATTCACAAGCCTTCCGATTATGCATTTTTTTGTTTTGTTTTCTTGTTTCTAAAGTTCAGTTTTTTGGGCATTCTGCTTAGTAATTTTTTTCTGGGTGTTGTGGGTTCTCGAACTTTTGGTTGTAAGAAAAATAATTTCTAATTGTAGCCACATATGTTTATTGTGTTTCGGAGAATTTGGTGCACTAAAGAATTTGGAACTGACTTGTGGGTTCTTGGAAAAATAATTTCTAGTTGTAGAGAACAGATAATTTCTAACGAAAGAGATGAAAGGGAGGGGCAGCGATTAGATGAGTTTCGAAAGGGAGGGGCTGGTAGTGACCTAGCTCTTTTCTATTGTGTGTGGTTGTATCTATTCTCACTTTTGTGTAATTTCTGACGTGGCAGCTCATCAAAGGAGGGCTGATGTTGTTCAAAAAACAGCCCGACCACTTAGCAGCAGGATTGATAGTAAAATAGTTTGAGTTAATAAGATGTTTCATTGACTTTTGAGAAATGAGAGAAAAAGTTGAATAATTATGAAGTTAAAAAATTATTTGAATATTATTTTTGAATATTATTTTTATTTTTAAACTTGAAAAAGTTGTATTGTTTTATGTGTCTTATTTTGAAATTTGAAAAATTGTATTATTTTTTGTGTTTTGTTTGAAGTTTGAAAAAATTGTAATAAATATTAAATGAAAAAGTTGAAAATTTAAAATTGAAATTGAAAAATATTTTGTATTTAAATGGTGTTTAGAAATAAAATATTTGAGAATACCTGAAAACAGTTGTATTCCCAATAGGGCCCTTAGTCTCTCCCGTTACTTGGTCAATGGTACAAACACTTTTGCAGATTATTCGACTTTAGATATTGGCTTGACTTTATGCTACCAACTAATTAGACCTCATTATTGACTCGAACTGTCTCCTTATAGTGAATTAGTTATATAATGACATTCAACTGGCTTAGAAATATTGTGAGATTTGGGATGACGATGCATTTTCATGCTTCCTTTCCGTTCAACATGGTGCATGTATATAGGGAAGGAAATGCTTGGTCGAATGCAATATATATATATATATATATATATATATATATATATATATATATATATATATATATATATATATATATATTCTTGGCAATACTTTTTGTTATGCTATTGACCTTTGTTTTGACATATACTTTGGTTTGCTTTATACCGTTTGCGTCTAGCATAGTTTACGGGTTATAGTGTTAAAGCTTGGTTTTGGGATACTTCTATTCTTCAAACTTCTTTTTGTAAAACGCTCTCTCTATCAAACTCGATATTTTTTTAATAAGATTTGAGGTTTTGGCCTCTTTAAAAAAACGACAGGTGGAAAGGAAGCTGACTTGAGGGGAATATCACACTTCTAAAAGGAGACCCTAATCTTGCTATTGGGATCAGGCCGGTTATTTAGATTATGTTTCAGTTCTTTGTGAAGATCTTAAAATCTTGGTTACTACGTTCTTTTTTTTTTTTTTAATGAGTAGGTTTAAAAAAATAAGTATGTAGTAACTATTGAAACGGTAATACCAGAAATAACTGCTGAAACTGTAAAATCCATGTACCGTTTGGTCTTAGGGTTGGTTTGGAAAGTGAGATGAAATGAGATTTTATGAATATAGTTTGTGAATAGTAGTGAGATAGTTTGAGTTGAGTACCTTTTGAATTTTTAGATAGGAGAAATAAAAAGTTGAATAAAAAATATTATAAAGTTAAAATATTGTAAGAATATTGTTTTATAATATTATTTTTTGTTTGAGATTTGAAAAAGTTGGCATTGTTTTTTATTTTTTATTTAAAAGTTGTAATGATTAATTTAAAAGTTTTGTATTAGAATTATGTTTGGGAATAAGATGAGATGAGATAAAATGAGATTAGAAGAGAATTTTATGTTTCATCCCATGCCCCGAACCTGCCCTAAGTACTTTTCAGAAGACAGCTTCTACGATGAAATTTTCAAATAGTACAATTTAAAGCTATGTTTGGAACATGGAAGTAGTTGAACTCATCTGAGTTGAGTTCAAATTTTAACCTTGTCCATCATCCAAACATACAACTCTTAAATATCACTCAACTCAAGATCTCTTTACACATTGTACCCATAACCTTTTTCAACTCAGCATTTCTTTATACTTGGGATCTACAACCTTTTACAATTTTCTATAAATGCATCTAAACTCATTTTCACATCTAAACACATCTAAACTCATACTAGTTGAATTCCACAAAACTCACTCTTTCATCTAACTCATTACAATTTATAAAGAACTCAACTCATTTCAGTTCAATTCAACATCCAAACGTAAGCCCAAAAAGACAGCAAAAAAGAAGAAAGGTTAAAATGGCCTTACTGTTTTAGTACGCTTTTCTTTAGGAAGACTTGTTTAATGATTCGTCGTAGATCGCTCGATGCAAATTTGCTTCTTTTGCCTTACAAGAACAACAAAATATTAAAAAAAAAAAAAAACACTCCAGATGAGAGTTACGAAACGCAGGAAATTATATTGAGTTAAGATGATATGAGTTGAGATAAAAGTTGAAAGTTAAATAAAATATTATTAGAATATTATTTATTTAATATTATTATTATTTTAGGATTAGAAAATGCTGAATTGTGTATTATATTTTGTGTGAGAATTTAAAAAAGTTGTAATGATTAAATAAGATGAGATGAGTTGAGATCAACTCTGAATCCAAACATAGTGGCATTCACAATCGCTTCTTTATATTTCTATCTAAAATGTCTAATTAAAAACTAATTAATTTATTTGAACTAATAATGAAAGCAATGCATTATACATCAATTTATCCATTTGTCTCTTTATTAGCTAAATATTATTTTTTAAATATTTCTTCTAAATACTAATAAATTTGTAATATGCATAGATCTTTCATTATTTACAATATCTCACCATATAATATTGTGATTACAATTTATTTGTTTAAACACAAAATAACAAAGATAATCCAAACAAAAATAAAAAAAATAAAATCGAAAGATAAAAGAAGAAATGGGCTTTATGATATAATTTAAATTTATGATTAATTGAAAAATTAGTACATGGATTTTTATGTTTTTGTAATTTGAGATTTCAGGTTTAAAATTGACATGAATTTTGAAGAAATTTACAATTCATACTTCCATTTTTACAAAATTGATATATGAACCTTTAGAACCTTAATGGCATGATTGACATGTGGCATCCATACACCATATGCAAGTCTCTCCATCGTTAACCAATTAGAGAATGACACGTAGCCTATTGTTAATTTGCTAATGAAAAATTGATTGAAGTACCTATTTGAAAGTTTCTTGGAATTCATATATTAATTTTACAAAAATTTAAAAACGGATGCCTCGAATCGCAAAATCTGGAAACTCAGGTATTATTGATTTTGAGGCCACCTATTTAAATTTTTATAAAAGCACGTCTTCTCTCCGCCATCGCCTCGTCTAAAAACGGAGAAGGGCTACTCGTAGATGACATGTGTATTTGGCCAGATTGAAGTACATAATATGTAAAGAAAAATGTTATAAGGAAGTGTTACACAACACATCTCTATCTAATTATTATGTGGCTTTTCATTTTTTTCTTTTTATTTAAATATACATATATAAGCATTGAAATAGAAGGTAAAAATGATAAATTACATTTTGATTAGGTAGAGGTATGTGGTATAAAGGTTCTATGTAGAAATTTCTCAATTTCTAATTATAGAGCTTTATTAAAAAAGAAAAAAAAAAGGTTTTGCTATTGAAAATTTGTTTAATGTTTAGTAAAATACACCTAAAGCGCATAAAAAGTAATTACTATAATTCTCAGCTTTATCTATATAGGTGATTTAAAAATAAAAAAAATTCAATTTAGTAATTTTTATAAATTTACCATATAAACCACAACTTTTTCCCCTTCTTTTGCAGGAGAGGGGTGGATCCCCCTTTAATCTTCCCCAATGTTACCCTAAATTAGTATTACATTACGTTTGGCATCCAAATAGGCCGTTTTATTTATTTATTTATTTATTTTCTTTACATTCCGTTAGTTTGACAGAAATGAAATAGAAAAGTGATTTTGGCCCTAAAAATCTAAGATAAATAAAACTAAAAATAAAAATTAAACGTACGTTTTATAACAACTTGAAAAAAATTTAGGAATTTAGAAAAGCCCAAAAAAGGGAAAATAAAAGGTGAGGATAGTTAGGATACTGCACGGCTAGCTAGTACTTGATTACCACTACTAAAGCTAGTACTTGATTACCAGTAACCTCCTAAACTTTAATTCAGTACAACTTAATTATGATCCCTTAAAGTTGAAATATACTACATAGGAAGTAAAAGTAAGAACTTAATTTGAACCATTTAAGCAAGACTAGAAGAGTAGGATTTATAGATGCTTCATATATACACACCTCAAAAAATTAAGCCTTCTCTAAAAAATCAAGGCTTAAAATACCGGAATTGGATTTGGAATCAGAGAATGACCTGTTCAATGAATTGAGCGATTTAATAAATTGAATCAAGCGATTGATTACAATTTTGAATAAGTTATTTGAGTATTAATAAAAATATAAAAAATCATATATAATGCAATTATTAAAGTATTTAATATCATGTATAAAAGAGTTTAAAATATGAATTCATTAATTAGGTTAGAAAAATATTATATGAATTTAAATAGTTTCAATAAAAAATATGTAATTTATATATTTTACTTAACTATTCTAATATACAAAGAAAATAAATACCATTAAGTTATAAATACATCAAAATGATGGCATTTGGTGCACAACAACAAATTTAAAAACATTCATCTCTTAATTTTTTATGTCCAATTGGATTAAGAAAGTAATGAATACTATGTTTTAACTTTCAATTTTTTCTAGCATTTTTATTTAATAAAATAATGAAAAAGTATATATGTTGAGTTCTATTATATTTTCATACAAGAAATTTATATATATACACACATATAGATGTGCAAGGGATAGAAGGAAATGGAACTTACATGCTTTATTACTCAAAAACTCGCCGCTGGTCGGACCTCCAGATGATTGTTTCTTCGGCTGAATCGAAAAAGCCCAAAGTACAGATTATAAAGATGCAGCCTTCTAATGCACCACATAGAGGTTACTTTGACTTAAGTCTAGTTTGTTTTTGAAAATAAATTGAGATTAAAATTAAAAAGTTAATTAAAATATTACTAAAATATATTTTTTAATATTATTTTTATTTTAAGATTTGAAAAAGTTGAATTATTTATTTTATTTTATATTAAAAATTAAAAAAATTATATTGATTAAATAAAATAAGATAAGATATTTTCCAAAAACAAACGAGATCTTTTATAATAGTCTTTGTTAGGCCAACTCAGCTGTGTGTCATTTCCCCAAGGAGACATCAAGACGTGAGGTGTAAACAAATATACAATAGTATATTTTCATTTTAAATTTTGTTTACTATTTTTTTTTTCGTATATATAAATTAAAAAATAATATTTTATTATAAAATGACTGTGAATCGAAAAGGCCTAAAGGACAGATTATAAAGATGCAGCCTTGTAATGCGCCGCATAAAGGGCACGTTCACTTGGACGTAGATTCTTCATTGTACTAGGCAAAGTCAGCTGTGTGACATATCCACGAGGACAGATCTAAGATGGGAAGTGTAAACAAATATATATTAATATACTTTCTTTTATAAATTTTTTTATTTTAGTATAAAGGTAGGACTGTTCATCCGGGTTCCAACCCGGGAACCCGGGTATACCCGGCCCGGGACCCGGGTTTCAAACCCGGGCCGGAACCCGGACCGGGTTTATCCGGGTCAGACCCGGGCCGGAACCTGGATAAATCCGGATTTTTCGAAACCCGGATTCCGGATTCCGGGTTGAACCCGGATTTATTTATTTTTTATTACACAAATACATGTAAAATAAAAAAGTCAATATTCATCATGTAAAATGCATGCGACATACAAGATGTAATCAACTATATATTACATTGTTTGAACTAATTTGCTAATAATATTACAAAACACATACATTACTTTAATTAAACTCTAATACATAAAAATCAGAAATAATAGAACTAAAAGTAAACACTCCAGCTCCAAAGTATAAGCCACCACCAACGATAACAAGGAGGCCCAAACCCACAACAACACCCATCTGCAAGAAAAAAATATATATATGTCATTGGTATTACTCGAACAGATAAGAAAAGAGAGTTGTTGAGAATATTTATTACTATGATTTTAATTTATCTGTCTATGGTTAGCTATGCTGTTAAGTATCCCATCAATTAGGACTGTTCAAGGTAGAAGACAAACTTTCTATGGTTATCTGTCTATGGTTATCAAACTTTCTATGGCTAACATTATTTATTTGTCAAACAAAAAATGATGGCTAACATTATGAGCTACAACCATTTTTATATTATGTTTTCACACGAGATTTTAAGTAGATTTCTAAATTTGCTATAGGCATATAGCCTGATGGCATAATAGCCAAGCCTCCAAAATGGAAGTCTTGGGTTTGACCCACCTCCCCCAATGAATCAATAATAATAATTAAAAAAAAGTAGATTTCTAAATTTCAGAGCAGAATTTTGACTGTAACTTTTCTACAAAAACTTTTACCTCTATCTAAATTTCCATTTAGTTGTTCATGTAACCATCATTGACCTAAAGAAATAACAAGGTCAGACAGCTTGATAAAGGCCTAATTCTATATTTTCCTCGTTAGCTTTACTTTACACCCGGTTTAAGAAGAGCCAAAATGATAATCATCCACTATGGGTACCACATTAGAAGAGAAAGATAATAATTTTAGCATCTAGAATATCACCCAAAAAGCAAAGGAATAGGTTCAGGTGCCAACATATGAGAAAATGCTAATAATCATTGCTACTTTAGACATTAAAGAAAGAAAGTAAATATTGGTACAAATAAAAGTGTCTATGCTGTTAAGAGAGTTGTTGAAAAATGCTCCTCTAGTTTCAGCTATCAAATATTGCACTGATGTGAAATCTAAGGAGCCAAGATAAAACATAAACACAGCATCACACTTAGTGTAGTCTTATCAAAATGAATATATTACCATCTTCTGCATCCAATCCGTCCTGTTCCATCGTCAATGCTGAAACCAATATCCGTGTTCCTTCCAACTTTATCAAACACCATCCCAACCACCGTGACCTAAAACCAACAAGATTTAAGAATTGGCCATAGCAAAGAGAACATGGACAACACAGGCACTGCTTCAACAGAAACTGGTCCCCAAAAAAAGTGGCTCGTGCTGAATGAAATGAAGGTGTAGGCGTGTGTAGATAATCAATCAATGTATAAAAACAACAAACGAACGTCCCTCAAACAACTTGAAGGAAATAATTCCAGGGATTGGCCCTTCAACCTGTTGGTGAGTATATATGTACATATACATATACTTTGTAAGGATTTCCTGGTCAGCATGTAGGGCTTTCCTGTACTTTATGCTTTAAACATGTCAAATATTAGGTGATTTACACAATTACATCCATAAAATTATAGGCTGAAAGTCATCGACTATATATGGTCTTGCTTTTCAAAAACCATGAATTTTTTCTGTTTTGGTGACGTCTCTAAAGTTGCTGGTAAAATATGAGCTAGTACTGCTGCTTGAGCACAGCCAATAAATTTAGAAAGGTTAATTTCTACTCATGCAGAGGAGTAATATCCAAGTGTTCAGCAGAAAGAAGTGAAAATTGAGTGTCTTTCATAAGCTTGCTTGGAGATAGGTGGTAAGGGTTGCTTTCAGTGGTGGGATTTTAAGAATTTGTAGTACATTAAGAAAGTAAGATTATGCAAGAAGAAAACACTTACTCTAGAATTTTTTTAACATGAATGAGAAGAGAGACTCACTTTTATTATGATTCATTGCATCACTTTTTTAATATAAAATAATTATTTTAAGAAATTACATCAGTTAAGAATGTAATAAGTACACAAAAATAACTATATATAACAGCAGAATTAAAAAAAATACAAAATGAGACCCAAGTCTAACCTTTTGAATTATCCCACATAACGGCTAAGTTAATGAGCACAAAGTTCTGGATATCAAAATCTGATTAAGGGTGAGTGGATTCCAAATCACATCATTGTCAATTACCCAAATCATAAAATAGAATATGTCTCTATGAGATGTAAACACAAGTACAAAATGCATTCATTCTATATCAATCAGATTAGAAATAGTCTTAAAACTATTATATAATTAATATGTAGTAATTCTAAGATTAACTTGGTTTATTCAAAATTTGCAGAGCTGGGCTTATATATTTCATCTCTGTCCCAATATTTTAAAAGGAAAAAAGAGTTTAAAAGAATGGCATTGTGTTTTGCACTGCAAATCAAATTCTGCGCCATGAACAAAAAACATTAACCAAAAGAATAATCATATAGATACAACACGTTTGTGTGCTCGTATGTAATAGAATAATCAAACCACAGCAAATAGCAAACATAACAAAGGAAGTTTATCATGCTTCCAACTATAAAACAGCAAAGCCATTCCCCTAACAATTAAAACCAAACCCAGTACTCTACTCAACCAAGTGATTACCCCATCCATTCCTCACGCACAGAATCATAGTTACAGAGAGAGAGATAGAGAGAGAGAGAGAGAGAGAGAGAGAGAGAGAGTACCCAAACAAGTGAACAATGCCCTAGAGGGAAAGGCCGACGGTGACCGAGATGCAGCGATCGGGTGCGGCGAGGACGAGCGGCGGACGGTTATGGGGTCACGGCTTAGGGTTTCTGAGTTTCTGCGTAACGAGAGAGCGAGAGAGACGCGGGGGGGGGGGGGGATGAATATAACCGGTATCAAAATGGCGTCGTTTTGATACCGGTTTTTATAAAAAAAAAATAAAGATCCGGGTACCGGGTACCGGGCTAAAACCCGATACCCGGGTTTCAAACCCGTATCCGGACCGGGTTGGTCCGGGTTTTCAAACCTGGGTTTGATCCTGGCCGAAACCCGGAACCGGAATCCGGATTTCCGGGTTCCGGACCGGGCCAAGAAAAAACTCGGCCCGGATGAACAGTCCTATATAAAGGAATTAAAAATAATATTTTATTATAAAATGATTGTGAGTGGAAACTACATGTAAGACGTTGGAAATTTTTAAAGTGAGTATTGCGACTATGCCGACCGAGTTATACAGCATATTTTAGTCTATTGATATTAAAAAGAATAAAAATAAAAATATATCTAAAATAAAATGGTGTAAAAAAAAAAATTGAAACCCTAAGTTCTCTCTACCTCTTTCACATTTATATTTTAACTTTTTTAATAAGTCATGGAGCACCACATGAACCGATGGTGCCATGTCAATGAAGCAAAATAATGGGTAATCAAAATTATAACATATATATATATATATAGATACGCACATATACGTATGTATATTTGAATGTTTATACATCCGGAATATGGATACTTCAATAATGTTTTAAATTACTTTGAAAGAGCCCAAACAGAGAGAGAAAATGAGCATTTAGTAATGATTCTTAAAAAGCATGTGTTTACTTCAACATATGTTTGGGGAAATGATTTGTATAGTTTTATGATGTAAAATTTTTGCACATTTTTTTGTTTTTAAAAAGGGTGGATAACGATGCATTAACTTCCTGACTTCACTAACCATGTTCCCCATGGTGGCCATAGACTGTCCATTTCGATTAAACTCATTTACAACCAAAAGAGAATCTGATTCAATTGACAAATGATAGATGCCAAGATGAAGAAACAACTGTAGCCCCCTAAGGACTGCAATACCTTCAAGCTCAAGAACATTTAGACTTGCCATTTCTGTTATTGCTGCCACCATCATAACTTCACCCTTTGAATCTCTCAATACAACTCCTATACCTGCCACAGATACATCTAGAGAGAAAGCTCCACCCTTTGAAAGTGCCAAGTGGTGGCACTTCCCATCTGCAGTGCTGCCTAATTACAGATAGAGGTTTGTTCCTCAATTCACGAAACCCTTTTTGCATTGCCAAGGCACTTCCCAATATATCTTCAGCATGAACATCTTTTTCCTCAAATCTTCACGTTTCTTCTATACCAGTAGCTGTAGCATATTAAAAAGAACAACTCCAGTAGCTCGGCACAGTTATAGAGTTGCAGTTTCAAAGCAACATCAATAAAGGAGTTGAAGTCATCAACTTGTGTAACACCCCACTCCTTCTTACGTATGCTTCTCTCTTTCTTACGTAAGATTCCTTCATTCTTACGTAAGCAAGTGTTGAGGAGGGAAATTATGTAAACCGTTCGCCCCTTCTCTCTTGCGAATGCGAGACTCGTCATGCGTACCGAACCTCAATGGCGTGTCTTCAAAGATATCGTACAACTTCTAGGGCACGCCCAGTGTTTTAAATGTGCTGAAAATATTTATAAAGAGTATTTCCAGTGTTGTTGAACTAAGCTTGGTTTTAAATATGACAATTATAATATTCTTGAAGACCTCCAAAAATATTATAATTGCCAAAAATCGTTATAATATCATTATTAAAACGATTTCAACTATTTAAGATATTATGGGGTTTAAATTATGTTGAAAGCTTTTATTAATTAAATAGTTTTATTCTCTTTAATATGTTAAGTGAGACTTCATCATTTTATAAATGATGAAGGAATATTATTTTATAAACTAAAGCTAGTTTAAAATAATATTCTACCTTGATTCCTCTAAGTGTTTTTAATTAAGTTAATATTTACGCATTTTCAAATCAGTATTTGAGATCCACCGTTAGATCGTTACGTGGATCCCCAGATGAAGGGACTGGCTTAAATACCCAGACCCCCTCTCTTTCCCCCTCACTTCTCTCTCTCTCTCTCTCTCTCTCTCTCTCTCTCTCTCTCTCTCTCTCCTCCCTCTCTCCTTTGGCTTGCACTGCACGACACTCTCCCCTCGCCCGAAGCCTCCAATGCACAGCCGGCGCCGCCGTGCACCGGCAGACCTCACCGCCGGCACCATAATCTCCGCCTCCCTCCGGCGAGCTCAACCAGCCTAGCCTTTCGCTCTCACGCTCTCCCTTTCTCCCCACTGGAAGTGCAAAGCCCGAATGGGCTTGGTGCATGTAGCACCGCCGTGTGCTGTCTTTCGGCCCCACCACTACCATGGCAGCTTCCTCTACCACCGGCCACCACTCCCCAGCGACCTTGGCGTCCACCTTGTGGCCACCTTATCCATTGCACGCGCAGGAGACCCACGCACGGCTTCACCGTGAGCGACCTCTAGCACCGCCGTACGCGGCTCCCTTGGCCACTGAACACCACCACAAGCACCTCCTAGTCTCCCCCTTCCTCCTCCCTCGAACCCATGGCCAGAAGCCCCTCCTCCATCTCACGGTTTCTCCCTCTCTCACGCACGGGTTGCACACCTTCCAACGCCGTGCACTACCACTTACGGCAGATGACCACCACCTCCAGCCTCCTCAGGCCACCACTAAGCCAACCCAACCATCTAAGGCCCCGATCTGCCATCCACGCATGCACACTCTCTCTTACTCTCCCACGGCCTCTCATCCACTTCACGGCCTTGAACTGCCACCGTGAGCCACCATGGCGCCACCTCGACGCCACCATGAGCTCCACCAACAACCCCTCAGCCCAACCATAGGTCCAAACCACCACTTTGAGTGGTGGTTAGTCACTGCACGTGATGGACAGCCACTGCGCGTGGCTGACCACCACTGAACACTGCTAGATCCTCCGTGTTATGCTCCTTGCCACCATCACAAGGCCACCACGAGCCATTCCAAGACCACACCTAGCTATCCAAATGCCTAAACAATTAACATACGTCGGTTAGCCACCACGTACAACTCTTCCGACATCATTGGCTGTGGCGATCATCGAGCAATGCACGAGTTATCCCGTCGATGGCATAACCCTTTATCCCTCGTTAATTATGTAGATATTGATTAGTTGACTAGGTTGTGGACTATGCTGTTGGTATTTGTGGAGTTGTTGTATTGTGATGTGGTGCTGTGTGATGAAGTGTTGGGCATTCTGTGTACTATGAAGTGTTAGGCATATATGTGTTGGATGGAGATGTGTTGTGTCGTGTAGTGTACTGTGAAGTGTTCGGCATAATGGGGAAGTGTGTTGTGTTGTGTGTGGATTGTATCGCAATGGTGGCGTGGTGAAAGTGGAATGGGAAGAGTACACACTATGTGTGTGGCGTAGGGTAAGACAATGAGAGTATATGCAAAATATAGCCTCCTGGCATATTATGGAACGGGAAGAGTACACGCTGAGTGTACCTTGTGTGGCGTAATATGCATGTAGTGGTGATGTGCCGTAACGTGCAAGGAGTATACACGGAGTGTATTCCATGTGATGGAGTGACGCACCATACGGCGGGTATGCCGTAGTGGTGATGTGGCGTAACGTGCATGGAGTATACGCGAAGTGTATTCCATGTAGTGGAGTGATGCATCATATGGCGGGTATGCCATAGTGATGATGTGGCGTAACGTCTGTGAATGGAGTATATGTGGAGTGTACTCCATGTGATGGGCCGATGCACCATATGGTGCATACGCCATAATAGTGATGTGGCATAGCGTATGTGACGGAAGTACTCGAGGAGTGTACTCCATGTAGAGGATCAATGCACCATGTGGCGCGTATGCTGTAATGGTGATGAGTTGTAGCATATATGAAGGGAGTATGCGCGGAGTGTACTCCACAAAGTGCAGCGACACACCGTATGGCGTGTCGCAGTGATAATGATGGTTGTGTGATTGATGGGCATGGAACGTGATGAGTAGAGTCGGGAACTGTGGAACAACGTCCCAGAGTAATTAAGGTGAAGCCTGTAGTCTAAGGTGACAAGTGTCACCGTGTTGGACTTACGGCTAGGAATAAGGATGAGTAGCGGAATAAGTGTAAGAGTACGCAGCGGAAGTATGACTGGGCAACGTCACCTCGTGACGTGGTTACTGACAGTCGTGCTTGCCATGTGGTGAAACAATAGGGTATGAATGGCGTAAGGGGAACGTGACAAGATGTCACGATGTGTCGGGAGTATGTGAGGAATTGTACTCATGATGAGTTAGGAAATTATGTACCAGAGTGTTGGGTAACGCGACAAGGTCATGGTGTAGCTTGGGATTAGTCTCGAGCTATATGACGTGACATGAGACGTAGTTATGAATAGTCTTGTCGTGTTAAGTGTTGAGATGAACTGTCAAAAGGGAAGGATAGCATGAAGAGCCATGCTAGCCGGGTTAAGAGAAGGTTGGTATCGGAGTATGGCTCTTGTCCCTCGAAGCTGGTGATCAACGTATTATATATGTTGATCTTAGGTGATAAAGGGTAGAGTACATGTCTAATATGGTAAGACACATGTGCTGGATGGATTCACCATATGTAATGGGTAATCGGTTCTGAGTATGGTTGCAAGGTGCCTAAGCCTCAGAGTTGGCTTAAAGCCATGTGGTTTGTATGAATGGGAATGATGACTAGTATGGGCTAAGGTGCATGGAGATAGTGACGAGTGGACTGTCTAAGGAAGGGATGCATGACTTAGTTGGTCTGAGTCATGCATCGGAACGTGGTTAATAAGAAGAATGAGACAGAGGTCTTAGTGTCTTAATCCTAAGGTGAATCATGGGTTCACTTTAGTGAATAAGCACTGGAGGCAAGACCTTGAGTTGGAAGATGGGGTGACCGTAATGGGTCTCCGAAGGTTTTAATTTAGTAAGGAACACGTAAGAACACGAGATAGAAGGAGAGTGTTCCAAGTGAAGTGTAGCTTATGCTTTCTAAGTTTAAGTTGCTTATGTACTAGATAGAGAATGACGTTAAGGTATGTGTATGCATGTAGGTTGCCATCTGACAAGCACATGAATGGACAGCATGATATGCAAGTAGCATGGAGTCCAGGTAAGTGTTACGTTCATACTCTTCTAGAGTTTTCTAAAAGATACGAAAATGAAAAGAAACGTTTTCCCTTAAGATGCTAAAAGAAAAGAAATGAAAGACGTTTTAAGAAAGAAGACGATAAGTGTTCAAATGTATAAGTACGTACGACCCTCCTTGGCAACCCCTTTTTACGCACCCAAAGTTTTAATTGTACGCATATGAATGAATGACTATACGGAGTATCTACTGCATGTATTTTCTAAGAAAATCAACAAATTGATATGTCACGATCATAAAATGAATGTTTTCTCATGAAACGATGTTTTCTCACAAAAAAGAATGTTTTATCATGAAAGGCAAAGAAAGACAAGGAAATGGACACTTTCATAGATCCTACGAACCGACGCTCTCATGGACGCCACGAGGTAATGCTCGTGGACACCACGAGAGACGACGTTTAAAGGTGATGCATGTGGATACCATGAAGGCCGATGTTTCGAATATTTTATGATGCCATGAACGGATGTTTTATGAATGTCATAAAAAGACTGAGTTTATGCACATGCTCATGAAAATATGTTTTCTCACAAACAAACGTTTTCTCATGAAAGGACATGTTAAATGAAAGATAAGAAAATAATGAAAGCTCCAGCTCTTTCGAGCTGCCACAAATGAATGAAAGGACTGAAATGAAAGCATGAAATGTATGAAAATATGTAACAGCCACATGAATGAATGAAAAGGGGTACCCAATGAATGAATGGGCATATTGCAATACCAGACAGTAGTGCAGGGAGTGCACCCAGTGCTGCACCCTAACGAAATGGGATTCTAACCCACGGCCACAGGCGAATCCATTGGTCCAAAAGACAGCTAACCGTAACACACGGGGCGTAACAGTGTGTACCGGCCTATGAAAGTGATAAGAAAGAATGCATGTATGTATGAATGTATGTATGCATGAATGTATGTATGCACGAATGCATGTATGCACAAATGCACGAGAGCACGAACTCTTTAAGAATTGAAGGCACTGACGGGAGAAATATTTTACCACAAGAAAAGCCTTTTAAAAATAAAACCCCGTACAGTGCCTCTTTGAAGAAATGAAGGCACTGATGGGAGACACATTTCACGAAAGGAAAGACCATTAAAGCAAAACCCCGTCTAGTGACTTTTTCAAACGAACGCACTCACGACACGTATGCATGCAAGTAATAGTATGTACGAATGATGAATGCATGAATAAAAATCTATGTTGTTATATTTTAACTGTATGAAGTAATGCTTACGAGTCTTCGACTCATTTTTGTTTTCATCTATGCCCCTCCCCCCACAGGAACTGAACGATCAGGACGGACACGGCCCATGGGGAAGAGCACGAAAGTCTAGGCATGACTTTTAAATGTAAGAGAGGCCTTTTTATTGTAAAATCAATGTTTTCTGCTGTAAACCTCTTTTATCACCAAAGTACATTTTATCTTACAAACGTAGAGTCTTTCACTCTGGGTATGCAAGTGAAAAGTTTTAAAGGGAACAGTAGTTCCCGTCGTCCTTTCTAAAAATATTTTATAAAAAGTCCCACCACAAAGACGGGATGTTACAACCTGTAACATGTGTTCTAAAACAAACAAATAGAAGCTGCAATACAGTAGCTCAAACTCTTGCCAAGCTCAGTTTGAGTGTTTCAAAAATTAGTTTATAGTGGGGTTCTTACCTTGTTGTAATTGCTAATTTCCTTTGGCTTGATTCTTCTTTGTAATCTGTTTTATTATATGAATGAAGAATTGGTTTTCCTATCAACCAAAAAAAAAGGTGGATAAATTTAAGATCTATATAAAAAATCCTACTTTTTAATGGTAGCCCTATTATTTTTCAAAAAACAAAATATTCAAGACTTGCACATTTTAAAATTATACCTTACATTACTCAAGATTGGGTATGGAAAAACATGGTAGACACCAGGGAGGAAGAAAAAAGGAGGATGAACCACGAATTGCGTAGCTTCATGAATAAGTTTAGGGAGATGGCGAAGAGGATAGGGGCTTCATCATCGATGGACCAACTGCTCACCAGTACAAACTTGCCCTATAGCACGAAGGTGATGCCTGCGCCACTACTCGCTACCTTTGAAGTTTCGAGTTCCTCAGATGGAGGCGTACAACCGGTCTAATGACCCTCTCAAGCATCTGGAGATTTTCAAGGCCCAAATGACCCTGCACGGGTTTCCAGATAGCTTGCAAAGCTTTCCCTCTAACCTTGAGGGAGAGATGAGAGTGTGGTTTAGGGCATTGCAGCCTGTCTCGATTGATAATTTTGGCAAGTTGGCCCAACTATTTCTAACATAGTTCATAGGGAGCAAAAGGAGAAGATGTCAGGATACCTACCTCTTGACCGATAAGCAACGAGAGGATGAGAGCCTGAAAGCATACTTGGATAGTTTCAACGAAGAGCGCATGTCGATAGGTGATGAAGATGAGACGATCATGCTGGTGGCACTCCTGGGAGGCGATCGACCTCAAAACCTGTCCATGGCGGAGTTAGTGAGAAAAAATCCCACAACATTGCAAGAGTCCACAGACAAGACAAATATTTTCATGAATGTCGAGGACACTCTCTTGACCACCCTGAGGAAAACTAAATTGGAGCAAGCTGACAAAAAGTCCAACGTGTCGAGGCGAGCAAAGGCCTTGGAAAAAGTCAAATGGGGGTAGTAAGATACGGGATGGGATGAGGCCACCCTCTCAAGAGGACAAGGTTCCAGACATGCATGGTCCAACCTAAGCATGCAAGAAGAAAGCAAACTGGAAACTCAAGAAGTCAGCAACCTCGACCAAGCCAACCGTCATTTCCGCACCTACCATTGGAATGGAACCCATAGCACCCACGGGAGGAAAAGGGAGGAGTTGCAACGCCTTGCCACCCAATATCTGATGAACCAAAAGTGGGAGTCGGAGCAGGGTCGTAGAAGATCCCAGAGGCTAGGAAGGAGTGAGACCCCAAAACGGGGCGAACAAAGTGAGGACCGGCATGGAACCCTCCTCACCAAACCCCAGTTCGCGAAAATAACCCCTAGGCGAGATTTGAACCATAGTTGGGGGGTTCACCGGGGCTGGACCCACTTCATTTAGCAGAAAAGCACATGCTTGGAGGGTGTGTTACAAAGAAGTGTATTCAGCAGAGCGAGCCCCCACCAAGCAAAGGAGGTGCTCAATGACGGTAGTTATCTCCTTCAGCGACGATCATAGAGGGCGTCCTGTACTCCCATGGTGACACGCTCTTAGTAACCATGCTCGTCACCAACTTCACGACCAGGAAGATCTCCATCGATAACAGAAGCTCGATAGATAACCTCTTCTAGTGTGACACCCCTAGATTCCGCTTGGGATAAGATGAACATTTGAACCGTTGGGATATGCAATACAAGGTTACTTGCCCCCGTTCATGACAAATAAATTTGCAAAGCACCTGCATGCATCTAACATTACGCAATATTCACAGTAGATAAATTTTTTTCTTGAGCACTATGCACCAAATTAAAGATATCATAAATACTTAAAAACATAATCCATAAACATTAAAGTTATAGACCTTATTGATTAAAACATAAGTCCAAAGGTATGTAATCATAAGAGTACTAGAGACCGAGCTCCTTAAGTACAAGCATGAACTAAAGTAACTACTAAGCTAATCCATTGAGTAGCTCGTGCAACTTAGTCAAGGATGTCATAATACTAACGATAAATCAGAGCATTGAGGCTATGAGCTCAGTGTCGTTCCGTCGCCATCTAACCAACCGTCTCCAGTCGGTTCACCTCTGATGTGCCTCCTGATCTTGACACATGATCTACCATTCTGGGGTGGAATGATAGTTGGGACTGTTAAGGTGAGATTTAACTACAAATCTCAGCAAGTTAACATAAAACTTAACATACAAGTCAAAGATGCATGCATGGCAGTAAAAACATGAATGCATATATGATTATAAATAAGCTTGATGTGACTTGACATTTAACATGGCATGAGCTGACATGTAACACCCGTCCTTGTGGTGGACTTTAAAAAATATTTTTTAAAAATGAGATGAGAATTACTGACTCTTTTGAAACTTTTTCCCTTTCCTTCCAAGGATATAAAAGATTCTAAATTTTATGTTAAAACTTACCCTATAAATCTAAGAGAGAGTTTTGCAGTGAAAATCATCTGCTAAATTTAAAAGTCCTTTTACAAAACCTATGTTCATACATTACGTAAAACCGCCTAGGCATCTATCACACTTCTTTTGGGCCATGTCTATCTTGACGCTTCTTCCAAGTTTTGTTCTTGAGAGAGGGAGAGGCATACAAAAAAACTAAAGTGAGTCGAATACTCAGTAAATATTACTTCATACTATAAATCTATACTAATATAGGTTTTCATTCATGCATTCATCTACATACTTTACATAAAACATTCATTCCATTTGAAAACATTACAGGGTGGAGTTTTTCTTTAAGAAAGTTTCCATTTGTTATAACGTTTCCCACAGCTTGTACATCCTTCATAAAGAGCTAAACGATTACATAACATTCAATTTAACTCTTTTCTTTTTTCCCCCATTAACCTTAGATTTTAGAAGGTTAGCTCATTTACTTAGAGGATTACTGACTTTCGCTTGCCAAGCTTAGTTCAATTTCTTTACTCGAGCTTTGATTCAAAATTTCCTTCTTTGATCATCCATTTCTAGCATTCATTAGCCATACTTACATTTTTATTGACCCTTAGTACATTTCATTTTGTGTGGTGACATATCAAACCCTAAAACTGTTTCGGTTGGCAACCATGTGTACATTGTGTACAATGAACCAAAATACCCTCAGCTAAATATTTTCTTCAAGGATAATTCTGTGTTTCAGTCGCATGAATTATCTGTGAAAATTTCCTTGTGGTTGTTTTAAAATAAAATAAAAACCCTAGCTGAAACCCTAAATATTTTTATTACTGATAGGAACCTCGACCAACCCCTTTTTATTTTATTTTTCCTTTATCTGTTTTAATTTTGGCCACCTCTCCACTGCCCAATCAGCACCATTGAACCACCTTAGATGGCACTTGATTATGCCTTACATAGCCACCAACTAGTGTGCATGCCATGCATTTCATAAGATAGGTTATGGATTATTAGTTAGCATGCATCAATTAGATGTCTAAGGGAATTTTCATAATTTCCCTTTCATGTCAATATGTATTTTCATAGCCAACACTTCACTTGCAGCTCTAGTAGTCTGTAAGTTGGTCTCTAACTTATACTTTGATAATTATTTATGATTTATTGATAAATTCAAGGAGGAAATAAGTGGTTGGGATTGGGTTTTCGGGTAGTGTTTTAGTTCTACGGGAAATAAGGGGTTGGGGTCGGGCTTGGGGTTGGTGTATTTTGGGTTGTTTTTTAGGTCATTGGGGTAAATGGGCAATGTGTTTTCTTGTATACATCAATGTACTTGGTTACTCCTTTTTGATATATATATAATATTTTTACTTATAAAAAAAATTATGATTTATTGATAAATACTGTATTCAATTTTCAACTGTCATTTTGAGCTTGAAATATCATATCTTATGTTCCATCTTTATTTCGCATACAACTATCATTTTTGAATTGTGCCACATGCATGCATATCATGAAAAAATTATTTTATCATGATCCCAAATGCTAGGATGGGGAAGTATCAGGGTGGAACTCCTCTGTCCACTCTAGAGTGATTAAATATGGAGTGGTAATCCTTTGGTTGATGACGAACAGTCAACAAACTTCGAATGGGTTCTTTTAAAGAGCGCCGGAGCAAAGTCATACGTTACAACACCTAATGCTAGTGGGTGTACTTGTTATGATTTTTACGATGTTATGTTATATTATCAATGCATTGAGAACAAGTCTATAGACAACGTAGTTTCAATGTGAGTTGTACTAAGGTCACCGGCAGGTACTGACAATACATGGAAAATTGTGACGATACCATACGTTATGCCAATTCCATGATTTTATAATGAAAGACTAGGTTTTTACTACAGAAGTGAAATTATGTTCTTTGTAAGAAAATGTGCATCAAAAATCTATTTTCTTGATAAATCTGAATGGGAGACATACAATTTTGCTGCATTGCATACATTTCATGTTTATCATTCTTCACGCATAGTTTATCTTTGTCCATGTTAGTTGTCTAACTTGCTGATATTTCAAGTAAATCTCACCTTTTATGGACCCACTATCATTTCACTTGAAATGATAGAAGATGTAGATGTAGATGGACCCAATGGACCAGTGGATCAAGTTGATTGAGGAGGAACTAAACGTCGACAAGAGACTTGATCTTATTTTGATATTTCTAAGCCTAACCTTTCGTGCTATAGAACGCATGAAGCAACTGGTTTAGATGCTTTTGAAGAACTTGATATTTTGTATTAAGGTTAAGCTACCTGATATTTTGAAACTTAATTATGGTTTAATTAATATAATTGGGATGATTTAGTTATTCTGGCATAAGTTTATTTTTACCCTTACTTTTCACAGTGATTATTGCATGCTACATTGCATATTAACTATTATGTACGGTTGTATGTAACCTTGTGTTGCATGTCTCCATGCTCTAAGTCTCCGTTATATCACAAGTGGAGATTGGGGGCGTTACACCGTGTTTTGGGGTTAGTAGTTTTTTGGACCCGGATTCCGCCCGTGGCCATAGGTTAGGAATGACTTCCAGCTAGGGGGTAGCACTAGGTGCACTACCAGTACTACTTACCTAGCATTACAATCTGCCTAGTCCTTTGGTACTATCATTCATTCAGTCATGACCATTAAGTATTTTCATACATTAAAACATTCATTCATTTTAGTCATTTCCTTTCATTCATTCAGTCCTTTGTCATTTCCTTTTTATTCTTTTCAGTCATCTATCCATTTCATTTCATAAACATCATTTAAAAGCATGAGCTTAAACATCATCATAAACATCATTTGATGGCATCCTTTAAACACCCTTTCATGGCATCATTTAAAACACATTTCATAGTCTCATTTAAAAATCTTTTCATAGTGTCGTTTAAACACACTTTCATTGCATCATTTAAAACATCTTTATAAAGCATCAAGCATAAATCTCAACATTTCCTTTCATGGAAAATACATATAATACATACTAAATATTACATTCATTCAGATGCATACAACTATTACTTGAGATGCATAAATAGGGGCTGCCAACGAGAGTCTTTACTTACATATACCTTTAAACATCTATACATAACATACTTTTCATAAAATTTCATTTCATTTCATAAAGCATCATAAGAGAAACAATTCCTTTCATTTCATATCATTTAAAAAACTCCATAAGAGTATGAACATATTACTTACCTAGACTCCATGCTATTCTAATTTCATGCAGTCCATTCATATGTGTGTCAGATGGCAACCTACATGCATACATAACCTTAACATCATTTCCCTTTTCAAGTGCATAAGTAACTAAATTTAGAAAATATATAAATTTCTCTTCACGAGGACTTTCTTCACTTAGACACACTCTACTATCCAATTCCATCCACTATGCTTTTCTTTATCACGTTTCCTAAATTCTCAATCCATAGCTTGGGACCCACTTAAGGTCACATTTCCAAACATAGCATTCTACTCCATGTTCTTATCCTTTAAAGTGAACCTCCATGATTCACGTTCAAGATTAAGACACACTATCATCTTCATCATGCGCTTCCTACCAAACCATCCATCCCAATGCATAACTTGGACCAACCAAGTTATTCAACCCAATCCTAGTCAATACATTCATCCATTCCTTCATTCATTTATAACCTAACCAACACTTCACCATAATCTTAACAATACATAACACACAACTTTAAGCCATCCTTGAGGCTTAAACATTGTGTACTCATGCTTAAGATAGATTATCCATTACATACGGTAAATCTGTTCGACACATGCATCCAATCAAATTACACGTGTACCCTACCCCTTTTATCACCTAAGATCAACATAGAATCCACTAAATGCCCGCTTGTATAAACAAGCTTCATACACACTAACATCAACACCTGACTCAAATACATACAATAATCATGCTTTAGTCTTCCCCAACCTTCACAATCCCAACACATCACTTGGCATCATGCCACTTCACAAACTACACATATATCCCAACACTGAACACAATTCCCAATCAATATGACACTTCATACAATTCACCCAACTACATAGCTTATCCTGACACTTCACTCAATCTACATGACGTACAACAACATCATGGTTACGCCACATCCAATCACTTCACACAACACTTCAAACTACATAGCTCATCCCAACACTTCCAAACTACACCGCGATCCCATCATTTCTTATGGCATCCCGACCATTGCACAACTACTCAATCGTCTCATCACTTCATAGTTCGCATACACAATAGTCCCACCACTTCACAATCACAACCCCGTCATTTCACACTACTTATAGCCACATCAACAACAACTCCATTCATAGATCACAACACCATTCCAATATCAACTTCATAATGTTATAATTCTTAATGTAAAAGGGATAGGAATTATACAATGCATCGGGGCTAACTCGTTGCGTCACTTGTTGTCTAGTGGTCTTGCGGTGGCGTCAAAAGCCGCTGCTTTGGGTTGGGGTTTTGCTATGCATGGTGGTGAAACGTGAGGAGGGTTGAGCTAGGGTACGGTGCTATGTTTTCGGTGTAGGGGCAGGTAGTGAGGGGCTTCGGTGGAGGCTGGCCATGGACAGTGGTGTTGGGGCTGAGAGGTAGAGGGCTATCATGGCGCTGAGCAGTTCCATGGCTATCAATTTGGTGGTTGGCCGTGAGATGTGTGAATCGGAGGGAGAAAGAGAGGTAGCTAGGCTCACGACTAGGGCTCCACGATGGTCTAAGGTGGTTGGAGGAGCCGCAAGTGGCAGTGGGTGGCGGACAGGCTAAGGCCATGGGTCGAGAAATAAAGAAGGAGAAGGGAGATTGGGAGGGGCCAGACAAGGCAATTTCATTGGGGGAAAAAGCACCGGCATGGTGTGGTTGACTGGTGGCTTTGGGCTATGCCAGAGTGGAGCTACGACGAAGATGGAGAACCAGAGGGAGATATGGGCTACTGGGTGAGCTTCGGGGATGAGTTGCGGGAGCTCTGCAATGGGGCGAGGCCATGAGGGATGGCCTTGGTTGGCTGGCGACTGCCGAAGGAGGAGACTAGTTGGTGGCGTTGAGGGTTGCTCGCGGTGGGCTTTGGGAGAGAGAGAGACAGCGTGGGCTTTGGGGAGAGAGAGACAAGGTATAAGGTGAAGGGTCCAACATGGGGGGACGATGGAGGGGTGATGTCGTTGACGTGCGGCGGCAGCATAGGCTGGGCTATTATAGAGACGTGAAAGAGAAGGGGGATGTAACACACCATGGCTGAAGGGAGCTCATACGGCGCTGGAGGGTTTGAGGAAGAAGAGACTGAAACCTAAGTCTGTTGTGCACGTGGGTGAAGTCTAACTGGAATGTTTAACTGAAGTGAAGTCAAAGCTGAATGTGTGTTGTGAGTTAGTGGGCTAGGTCACCTGAGCCCATGATCTATTTGTAAGTTACGTAGGATAGTGGGCTGTGGGAGTGTCCTGGGCTATCATCTATTTGAATAGCTGTTTTATTTATTTCTTTAATTCATGTTCTTTAAGTGAGTCCATTAGTAGGCCACAGGCCCTTTTCAATTTTCAGGGGTATATGTACTCAGAACGTAAAAGTGTAAGGCATCTAAAAAGTAATGAAAAAACCCCTAAAGTTTCCTCTTTTCTCTCTACGTCTCTATCTCTTTTTTCCTTTTGGAGGCACACCCTCTAAGAGAGTTTACTTATTTTCTATGAATCCGATTAGACCTGTTACAAGTGGTATACAAAGACTCATCCTGTGAAGAAAATGGTCGAAGGAACCAGATTTAATCAACTACAAGATGGGCTCAATGCCCTAAAAAAAGCTATGGAGGCTACAGATGCTCAATATCAAGAAATGAAAAAGTCGAATGAGGCTAGGTTCTCTATTGTAGACAGCGACATGGCAACCCTCAAAAGACAAAATGAGGACATAGTACAACAACGGGCCATTCTCACTATGGCAATGCAGAAAAAAATCCTAGCAGTAGCTCCAACACTGAATCATCTGAGAGAGCCGCACCAAGGGATGAAACAGGTAGACTGCAGCAGCAACAACACTTGCATCAATAGAACTTTCAACAGTAGCAGTAGACTTTTCAACAACAGACTTTTCATCATCAGCAGCAAGCTTTTCAACAACTACACCAGTACCGGGACAACATGCACATGGGTGAGATGCAATCCAGAATGGTGAGGCTGGACTTCCTACTTTTTAGTGGAGATGACCCTACAGGTTGGATTTATAAAGAAATCATTTCTTTATGTTTTACAACACCATTCCGCAAAATAGAGTAGGGTTGGCCTCCTTTCACATGGAAGGTAAGGCATTGATTTGATTTCAAGATATGGAAGACAGTGGCCAAATCCCAAACTAGGATGCCTTTATGAAGGCTTTGCTTATTAGGTTTGGTCCAAATACTTATGACGATCCCATGGAAGAGTTAACTAAGATAGTCGAGTACTGTGGAGAATTACCAGTCCATGTTCGAAACATTGTCAAATAGGTTACGTGGGCTATCTGATGCCTACAAACTTAGTTGTTTTGTGAGTAGGTTAAGGGACGATATTTGGCTAACAATGAAAATGTTTAATCCCACCAACCTTATCTCCGTGTTTAGCTTGGCAATGATCCAAGAAGAAAAAGCAAACATCTCCAAAAAATACCTAAGATCCAGCCTAACCTATTCACAGGACCTAGGAAGTTTAAAAAATCAACATACCCAACCAGCCGAGAACTTCAAACCCAAACCAAATATAACCACAGAATAAACCAAAACCAAATGAAAGAAAGGAGGGACAAGGGTCTATGTTATTATTGTGACTCTAAATGGGTGCCGGGCCACAAATGTCAAAATCCAAAGCTGTACATGTTGGAGGATATAACAATGGACAGTGAGTGTAGTTGGTATGATGAAGAAGAGCCTTGTACCAATGAAGATTCCATTCCAGCCTTAGACCTTTGCACCACACTAACCAAACTAGAAATTTCCCTACATGCCATAATTGGAACCCATAGCCCGAGAACCATGAGAGTAAAGGGGAGAATTGGAACTCAATGGGTTACCATATTGATTAATACGGGCTCCACCCATAACTTTCTAGACCCTACCATACTAAAAAGGACAAACCTACCATGGAAAAATCAAGAACTCGTGAAAGTGCAAGTTGCTAATGGGGAAGTCATTATTAGTGAACAAAGTTGCATCGGAGTGAAGGTTGTAATCCAAGGAACTGCCTTCTTCTTGGAATTACCAGTGTTGGTGTTGGCTGGTTGTGACAAGGTGTTGGGCATTAAATGGCTTCAAGAGCTTGGAAAGTTGTTATGAGACTTTGAAAAGCTTACTATGCAGTTTGCATATGGAGGTCAAGAGGCTCAGTTGTAGGGCCTAATAATAGCGAAGATGATTGAGGAGGGTCCCTTGAATAAATTGAACAAGCTAGAAAATAAAGGGATAATTTTACAATTGTTGGAAGCTGAAATCCTCACGGAACAGCAGGCCAAAAATGAAGTTCCAGCCACTACAAAAATCTGCTACAACAGTTTGGTGAAGTATTTTCTGAACCTAAAGGCCTCCCACCTCCCCGTACCCATGATCACGCTATCAACTTAATACCCAAGACCAAGCCTATTTCCATACGACCATACCGTTACCCTTATTACCAAAAAGACGAGATTGAGAAGATTGTTCAGGAGTTATTAAAAACAGGAGTAATTAAACCGAGCCAAAGCCCTCACTATTCCCCTGTGTTGTTAGTGAGGAAGACAGATGGAACGTGGCGGCTCTGTGTAGATTACAAGGGGCTGAATAGCGTCACCATCAAAGACAAATTTCCTATTCCGGTGGTTGAGGAACTAATGGATGAGTTGCAAGGGTTAGTGATTTTTTCCAAGCTGGATTTGAGGTCTGGCTACCACCAAATTAGGGTCAAACCCAATGACGTGCCTAAAACTGCTTTTAGGACTCATGAGAGACACTATGAGTTCCTAGTGATGCCTTTTGGGCTCACCAACGCCCCCTCTACTTTCCAAAGTCTCATGAATGAGGTATTCCGACCATTTCTAAGAAAATTTATACTTGTCTTCTTTGATGACATTCTTGTGTATAGCAAGTAGGAAATGGAGCATGTAAATCACCTACAAGTCACATTGGAGACATTAAAACCGCACTAGCTGTTTGCAAAAGAATCCAAGTGCTGCTTTGGATGTAAAGAGGTGGCCTACTTGGGCCATTTGATTTCAGTTGCGGGGGTCAAGGCGGATGTAACACCCGGATCCATGATTGGTATGGTTGGACTGTAAATTTTTATCTTTTTATTTTTTTTGTATTTTGGAGATCTTTGTCGTGTATTTTTTTATTTAGTTTTTATTATTATTATTTTTTATATTTTTTCTCCCTGCTTGTTTTATTTTTTTGTTTTGTTTTCGTGTCCTTCTCTTTCCGTTTATAGTATTTCTTTCGCATGGTTTTTATTTTTTTTCTTTTCCGTCGCACAGCATGCTTCACACATGCATTTCGTTCACGGCATGCATGCACACACACGTCTCTCTGGACTCTCTAGGGTTTCACCTCACATATTTATAGATGTTTATTGTTTTTCCAAGCACTGAGTTTTTTTTTACCCAACACTACTGCCGCTAGAAACTCCTCCCCACGCAACGGCAACCCGATCTCTGCACCTTCCAGCCATCCCCGTTGCCGTCCAACACCCTCTCGGAAGCCAAACGCGTTCGTCACCACTGCTGCCCGGTTCATCCTCCCCCAACCTCGACCTCCACGTAAAACCAACGCCAGAACAACCCTCGAAAAACACTTCCGACAGCCACGGGAAACAGCAACCCATGCTGTTACCGAATTAAAATCCCCTGTTTTTGCTCCCCGAAACAGAGCAAGTTTCTGCTCAAGCCGTCCATCGAGCCCCCCTCCGTTGGCCTCTCACTGGGCGTTGCACCTCACTGTCGCCTTCGATCTCCTCCGTCGATACCTCCCAGAAACCACCGCCACGGACTTTTCGACACCCCCAGTCCGTCGCGCCTCACGGTGAGCTACATCTCTTTCCCTCACGTTTTGCTCTCTCTCGTCCAGTGCACAGCCGCCAAGTTCATCACCTTCCACCGCACCCAGCGCCGCACACCTTCCATCACGGTGAGCCTCCGTCACACACCTCCTCTTTCGGTTTCCTCTTCTTTTTACCGGGTTTTCAGTTTTCCCTAGAAACAAGCAGAAGCTTTGGACTTGTTGAAGATATTAACGTGTAGATAGTTTTAAAGTATATGGTCTTCATATCCCTTGTTATTACGAAAATGCCATCAAGCATTTTGGTCATTACATTTCGTAAAACACTTCAAACCTTTTTTTAAGCGTTTTCACATTTGTACCGTTCAAGTTATAAAACTCTTTGTATTTTTTTTAAAATGTACTCTCGGTCATTTTTTTATTTTAGTCTAAAAAGTGTTATAACATATAGTAATTACAAATTTATAACTTTATTATTTAGTATTAATTTTATAGTTAGCTTCCAGAAATAAATAAGTTAGAGTTTAAATAGTCATATTTTTCTTAATATCGGGATATTTGAGAAATTATGGTATTTTATGAATTATGAGAATTTTAGGTTTTGAAGACTTAAAATAGGTTCCTTTAGCAATTTAGGTTTAAATATCGAAATACGTGATTGATTGGAAATTTACGGGAATTACGTGATTTTTTATAGGTGACGATTAATATTTGTTCGGCATTTTGAGGAAATTTTTGAAAAGCTAAGAAGTCCAGGTAAGCGGGGTTCCTATGCTAGGCATTGCAATAAATAAAATGAACTGAGGTCCTTTTTGGAAAATATGCATGTTTTATTATGAAAAGAAATGTGAACTACCTCAGTTATTTGTTCTGCATTACTCATGAGATTCTGTTTAAGAAGAAAGTATTTTCTGTCATGACTAGTGTAGACATGAGCTTATTTTTGACATTCTGTTTCTGAACTTTGAAAAAGAGAGCGAATATGAAATTTGTGCATAAATTATGTTGTGATATGATTTTGTTCTGTTCCGAAGATTTTTGGTTCTGTACCCTGTTTGGATAAGACGTGATTTCTGAAAACGTTTGGCATGACTCTCTGATTCTGAGTTTGATTCTGTTTCCGCTTTGTTCAGTTACGGCCCTGCCACGGGTGATAATTGTGGCATACGGCCCAACCACGGGTTACAATAGTGGATACGGCGCAACCACGGGTTATAATAGTGGATACGGCTCAACCACGGGTAATAATAGTGGATACGGCCCTGCCACGGGTTATAGTAGTGGTCTCTGTTTTGAGTGCACACCTTGGTGACAGAGTGTTTTATGTTCTGCTTGGCTATCCGCAGATGCACAACCCTACCACGGGGGTTATACATGGCCTTTGTTCTGATTTGATGTTCTGATGATGATGATGTTCATTTATGTTATGCCAAAGAATAATTTTAATGAAATTATTTCCAAATCTTCGCTCTGATATTTTGATAACATGTTCTGCTTCCGCACTCTGAAAATGAAAATGTTTTGTTCTGCATTCTGATTTCTGTAAATGCTCATGTTTACACACTGGTATATGTTCTTTGCTTACTGAGTTGTTGATAACTCACCCCTTATCTCCATATATTTTTCAGATAATTGTGATGGTTCAGCTGGAGAGGAAGAGTAGAAAGTTTAGCAAGGTGTAATGATCGTAGTGGAATAAGTGCCTGAGGGTGCAAATGCTTATTTGAGAGTCGTAGTTAGTAAACTGATTTATTTTTCGGGTATTTGATTTAATGAGTTGAGGATGGTTTCGAGTTTTTGGAAAATTTCTAATTTATGTTATTGGGGATTTCTTTATTGTCACCATGGAGGAATTTAGATTTTTGGGTTGATTAAGTGTATTTATATTTTATGGGATTTTCTGGAGTTTATAGTTGTGTTATTTAAGTTAATTTTAAGTATTAAGAGCTAACTCTCCGGACCTCCGGGAACGGGGCGTTACAGTGGATCCCAACAAGCTAAAGGCAAAGGTAGAGTGGCCCATGCCGAAATCCCTAAAGCCTTGAGGGGGTTCTCGGGGTTAACAGGTTATTACCACAGCTTTATACAGGGCCATGGGGGTATTGCAGCCCCTATTACCGGAATGCTTAAAAAAAATGGATTCTAATGGACGAAGGAGTCTAAGCTGGCTTTTTACAAGCTTAAGAAGGTTGTTACAAAACCTCTGGTGTTGACACTACCCGACTTCACTCTACCTTTCACAATTGAGTGCGATGCATCAGGGACTGCAGTGGGGGCAATTTTAATGCAAAGGGGATAGCCAATTGCTTTTTTCAACCAAGCTCTAAAGGGGAGGTCACTTTTGTTGTCTACTTATGAGAAGGAATTGTTTGCAATACTGTCGGCAATCCTTAAGTGGCAACCCTACTTATTAGGGAGGACTTTTGTAGTCAAAATGGACCAACAAAGTCTCAAACATCTGTTGGACCAAAAGATTGGCACTCCAATGCAACAACGATGGATTACCAAGCTCCTAGCCTAGGATTTTATAGTGGAGCTGAAAACAGGGTCGCGGATGCCCTGTCCAGAAAGGAGAAGCAGGAAGAAGGGACTTTAATGCTAATTACTTTCCCTAATGTAGATTGGATTGAGGAACTGAAGAACGAATGTGAAGCTGATGGGCACCAACATTCCATGTTACAAAGCTGTTTGGCAGGCAGACTGGCTCTAATTACATAGTCAGCGAAGGGTTACTGATGTACAAGAGTAGACTCTACATCCCAAACAATGTGGAGTTTAAAAACAAACTGATGGAGTTAGCCCACAGTAGTCCATGGGGTGGTCACTCAGGCTACGAAAAATCTGTCCACAGAATGAGAAGGGATATTTACTGGACCGGGATGAAGAAGGACCTTAAACAGTTTATCCGAGCATGTGACTTGTGCCAACAGGTAAAGGCTGACAATTTTTTGCCAAATGGCTTGCTGAAGCCCATACCTATACCATCTCAGCCATGGACCCATATAACCATGGATTTTATTGACGGCTTACCAAACGTCAGTGGCTCACAGGTGGAATCTCAAGCTAGCTCTGAGGTACTTTGGGCCATACAAAATATTGTGGAAGGTTGGAGTCATGGCCTACACTCTTGATCTATCGCCATCTTCAAGAATCCATCCTAATTTTCATGTATCCTAGCTCAAGAGGAAGATCGGTTCGAAGATCACGGCCTTTCCATCACTCCCTCCTATCGATGAACATGGTGTTCTCCGCCCTGAGCCTGAGGAGTGCTCAGCCGTCGCATGGTGAAAGTGGGTAATAGGGCTCGGGTAGAGCTACTAGTGAAATGCCACAACCAAGATGCCACCGATGCTACTTGGGAGGTGTATTCCACACTCAAAGATGATTTTCCCCACCTTGAGGGCAAGGTTTTGTGATGGGGGAAGGTATGTAACACACCATGGCTGAAGGGAGCTCATAAGGCGCTAAAGGGTCTGAGGAAGAAGAGACCAACACCTAAGTTTGCGGTGCACGTGGGTGAAGTCTAACTGGAATGTTTAACTAAAGTGAAGTCAAAGTTGAGTGTGTGTTGTGATTTAGTGGGATGGGTCATCTGAGCCCATGATCTATTAGTAAGTTACGTAGGATAGCGGGCTGTGTGAGTGTCCTAGGCTATCATCTATTTGAATTGCTGTTTTATTTATTTCTTTAATTCCTGTTCTTTAAGTGAGTCCATTAGTAGGCCACAGGCCCTTTTCAATTTTCACGGGTATATGTAATGAGAACGTAAAAGTGTAAGGCATCTAAAAAGTAATGAAAAAACCCCTAAAGTTTCCTCTTTCCTCTCTATGTCTCTGTCTCTTTTTCCCTTCTGGAGGCACTCCCCTTTAAGAGAGTTTACTTATTTTGTGTGAATCCGTTTAGACCTGTTACAGGGGAGGGCTACGGGGAAGAGGGGATGACGACTGGGAGGAGAGAGAGAGAGAAGAAAGAAAGTGAGGGGGGAAATTTAGGGTTTGGGGGATTTAATCCAACCCCTACAACCTATGGTTCCTAATTTAATCGAAGGGTGGTGATTTAAACACTTAAAATGATCAACTAAAAAGTCGGGAAATAAAAATAGAAATGCAATGGGATTCAATTTAAAATCCCACTTTGTTTTCTTAGTCCAAAAATAATCATAAAACAAAATAATAAAGTCCACTAAATGTTTTTAAGAGAAATAAAACCATCTAAGTAGAGTTTAGAGTTTTAACATAAATAAAATATTCAATATTCAATAATATTCTTTAACAAATAAAATCATTTAAATAAAATGATTTGCTAAAACTATATTATTTTTGGAGTTGCACAATATAAAAAGGCTTTCTTGAAAATTAGGCTTGGTCCAATAATACTAAAAATGTGGTACCCTCGACTCCCATGTGTGATTTGGAGGGAGTTGTGACTTCGAGGTGCGAACCACACTTATCACACACCTCATTGCCAAGTGCTAGTGTGTGCAAACATGCAATATGTGTGCAACATAAATAACACAGCCGAACAATAAGAGGATGGTCAAAGCTAAGTATTTGAAATTTTTAAATAGTATAACCCAAAAAGTAGTAATCCTCTAAGAGGTTATACAGTCATCCAGCTGAAAATATAAATAAAGTGATAATAAGTCCCACGACAAATATGGGAGATAATAAAAAGCTCTAGCAATCACTCCTCCAGCGGAGACGGTCCCTCCGACTCAAACTCTCCCTCTGCATCAAAGTCTACGATTCTATCAAACCGAATCGTAGGTAGGAATACCACAGTGAGATTTTGCAATCTTAGTAAGTAATCAACATGCAACAACAAAGAGTTTAAAACATGCATTTATACAACCAACAAAGTAAGACAACCATACAAATAAAAGACCACAATATCATTTCTTCCACCCTTCCCAAAATAAAACATTTAAACCAAACACACGCCAAAATCCCCTATGGACCATACGCACACCCTGGCTCCCTTCGTCACAGCATGACTAACAACCGTGCATGTGACTTCGTTACGAACATTGCCCAACTCCGAGCTCGGTGCATAACGTGACTAGAAGTGTAACGCCCCAATCCCGAGGGGTCCAGAGAGTTAACTCACGTTACTAAAAATCATTTTCCAACCACATAGTACATACTCCAATTTTTTTCTATTGCACAAAATATCCATTAATTCACATCAATTACTCCAGTATAATTATTCTAAGACAATGCAAAATCTTAATATAAACATCAACCTCCCTACAAATCACATCATTAGAGCACAACAATATTTCTGAATAAAAATCCTCAATACTCATATAAACCTTCTATACTTAATACATCATGCTTAACTCAACTCACCCATGCTCCATATTCTTGATCCTTATCTGAAATATTCAAATCATCTGAAAAATGTTTGGAGATAAAGGGTGAGTTATCAACAGCTCAGTAAGCAGAAGACATATACTAGTATGTAAATATGAGCATTTACAGAGTTCGGAATGCAGAACAAAATACTTTCTTTCAGAATGCAAAATCAGAATATTTGTTTTTAGAGTGCAGAGTCAGAACATGTTATAAAAAATATTAGAGCGAAAGCTCAAAAAAATTCAAAATCAAAATCCCTTTAGCATCGCATAAACTGAAACATCACATCTTATCTTATCATATAAGAACAGATACCATGTTTAACCCTCGTGGTAGGGTTGTGCAAACCCCGGTAGCTAACCGAGCAGAAACAGAATGTGAATCTTCCCCTTATTCATTCTCGGAGCCCTAACTGTGCATACAAGAAAGACCACCAGAAAAAACCACTTTGTTTCCAAAGTGGGTGCACCAGAAATAGAACAGTTGGTACCAACCCAAACAGAAGCCACTATTAGCACTCATGGTAGGTCAAACAGATCACCATCCACAAACCAAATCCTGATTCAGAATGTCATGCCAAAATTTTTTAGAAATCACATTATATCAGAATACAGAACATCTTCAAAACAGAACAAAATTAGATCATAAAAATATAATTTATGCACAAAATTTCATATTCACTCTCCTTTGCACAATTTAGAAACAAAATGCCAGAAAATTAGCTCATGTCTACACCAGTCCTGCTAGAAAATACTTTATTTCTTAAACAAAAATCTTATGAACTCTGCAGAACAAATAACTGAGGTAGTTTAAATTTCTTTTCATAACAAAACATGCATACTTTTCAAAAATCAACCTCAGCCCATTTTATTTTTATGCAAAGTCTAGTATAGGAACCCCGCTTATCTGAACTTCTTATCATATCAAAAATTCTCCCCGGCAGTACTAAACAAAAATCGATCGTCACCTATAAAATAATCACGTACTCCCATAAATTTCCAATTAGCCATGTATATCGATATTTAAACTAAAATCAACCTAATGTAATTCCTCAAAACCTAAAATTCCCATAATTCCTAAAATACCATCATTTTCCAAACCCATAAATATCCACTTAGATTCTCCAACTAAAACCTTAAATATTATAAAAGAACATTTCTATGAAATAAGATTTTTGGTACTAGTATAAAGTGGTATTAGACCCATTAAAAATAATTTACTGATTCCTGTAAAGAGACCCACGGTTATAAGAATAACATAAAAAATGCTTGTTGTAATTCAGAGGACAAAATTGTAATAACAACTAAGCTTTACGTAAAAACGTCTCAATAACCCATGTTTTCTTTTTCTTTTTGTTTGCAAAGAAATATACATAGACCCAAGTCGTGTGATGGAGGCTCACCATGACTGAAGGAGGTCACAGTGGGGCAGGCGAGTGGGAGGTGGCTGAGACACGACGGCGGAACACTGAGAGAGAGAGAGAGAACGAAGGGAGAGAGACCATGGCGAGAGGGAGGACTTACACACCGAGTACGATGGGGAGCTGCGGATTGGGGTCACTCGAGGCAGCGTCCATTGGTGGAGGCTTGTCCTCCAGCTTCTTCTGCTGTCAACGACGTCTTATGCGGCTGCGTGGGTAGTGGCTTAAGGGCAGTGGGTATTTGAGACAAAGATACTCTGTTTTTTTAAAGCCAAAACAGAGGTACTTACGATTTCATGTGGGCTGAGCATGGTGGTGATCTGAGGGAGAAGCAAGGACGTGGTTGGCTTGGCTTCAGGGTGGCGAGCCTGCTGGCTGTGGGCTGCAGGTAGGCAGTGAGGGTGCAACTACGTGGGAGGCTACAGTGTAGTTTGGTTTGTTCTTGACTCTCGGTGATGGTTAAGCAGCGTCTCCGTGGGTGGTGCACTAGTAGTGGCCAACGGCAGGGCAAAGTCTGCTCACAGTGGAACTACTCCAATGAGAATAATGCTGCAATGAAAAGGGCTTCCCATGAGGTTGGGGTGGTGTTTTCCGAGTGGATGAGGACCGGGCTAGAGGGTGGTGCGCTGTTTGCAAGAAGGAGTTGCTGGCTACGATTTCTTGTGGCAGGGCAGCGACGTGAGGTTTCTTCATGCAGGAAGTATGTGTGTATATATAAGTGATTGAAACAAAACAAAAACAAAACCCTAAAGTTGAGGAGAATAAAGGCGTACGTGCATGGGAGTGCAATCGTGCGAGGCGGCGAAAATATCATAAACTCAGTTAGTTTTAATGGTTTAAAAGACACGGGTGTGGGCTTGGGTCTTGGTCTTTTTCTTGAGTCATCGATCAAGACTCAATTTCTAAAAAAATAATTTAACCAGTCCAAAAATTTTCATGACTCATAAAAAGATTTTTAACCTAATTATAAACACCAAAGAAAATCATAAACCTCCAAAACAAAGATTTTAAGCCCGTAGTCTATTCCCAAAAAAAACTCGAACACTCAAATGGGTTTTTCATATGCATAAGTCCAAAAATATATAAAAATGGGGCTTGACTGGGTCTGGGTGTTACAAGGCAACCTCTAGCCTCTACCATGGGAGGGGCCACAAGGTCGGCACTAGAGCGTTACCACTCATTGAAGCCCATTGTCGCCCAGGGACAACCCAGGAGACGTTACTCAGTTTATTATGCTCCTGAGTGACCAGAGGAGCTCCATTGAGATAATGCCCCATCTCGACTTAGAGTTGTGATACGCATACACCCACATGTTATTACCAGAACACAAAAACCTAGTTTCCAAACCACAAAGCATGGTACAACACATCACAATTAGGTAATTAAAGTCAATAATAATAGTAGAAAATGCTCAAATGCATGACAATTAGTATATTGGATGACATGGCATAACACACATCATGCAATACACAACATCACAACAATCAAATGTACACATATTCACAAAACAAGCTACACATGTAATCCCAGCCTCCATCCGGCCCATGAACCAATTCCCAACCACTATTACAATATCAAGCCCCACATTTCATCGGGCCCAAAGCCCTTCTCAACAACCAGACTGCACACAATGTTAGTGATAAAATTATGTTCTAAACTCAAGGGTTGCATTGGAGAGATACTTACAACATGGGGAGGCAATTCTGGATGATCGAGCGCGTTGGTCTATGGTGTCCCCGATTAGACGAATGCACACGGACACAAAATAGTTAGTTTAGTACAAAACACAAATTGAAAGTTAAAAGCAACAAAATGGGCAGACTGGCTCATGGAGGGGGTGCCAAAAGTGGTAGAGCGGCAGTGGGGCAGTAGAGGAGCAAGTTGGCAACGACAGGTTGAGCAGGACAAAGGGCTACTAGTGGGTTTTCTCTCAAGAGGGATGGTAGATTTGGGTTGCTAGTGGGTGGAGGAGAGGATTTCATTAGAGTGGCACGACGGAGAGTGGCGGAATAGCGGCTGAGAAAGGCTAACACTCATGGGTTAGTGGAACCAAGGGGAGGGGATGACAAGAAAGGAAAGGGGGCACTCAAGGGTGGCTCACAGCAGCGCTAGGGCAAAATCTCTCGTAAAGGCTTCGATATGGGTTTGCTCAACCTGGACTGTGATTGAAGGCTCGAGATAGTGGGGGAGGCTTGTGGTAGCTCATGGTGGCAGCTTAATGGCTAGAGGGTGGCGCAAGGCGGTAGATCTGGCGGTGCACAGTGGAGACCCGAGTGGGAGAGAGAGTGTGAGAGGGAAGGAGAGGTCGGCGTTTCTTAAGGAAGGACAGTATGGCCGAGGGGTGGAGGTTTGGCATGCACTTGGGCTACGACGTGCGACTGTAGGCGGCGGATCTTGGTTGCGATGTGGGGAAACCATGTGAGAGAGTTAGCTGCTTGAGGGGAAGATCGGGGAGATGAGAGGCTGGGTTTGGTAGTGGGGATGGTTGTCGGCATGAGGGGCTCGATGTGGTGGCGCTGATGGCTGCGACAGCGTTGCTGCTTGTGCTGAAGGATGGAACCCATGCGAGAAGGAGAGGGAAAGGGGAAGAGAGGGAGCTGCGCCGTGGGTGGGTTCGGCGAGGAGGTGGTCATCAGTGAGAGAGAAGAAGAGAATCGGTGGAGAAGGAGGGAGGAGAGAGAGGGTTTCTCTTGGGGATTTAATCCCAACCATCCATCTATGGATCCTTAGATTAATCAAATGATGAAGATTAATTCTGAAAAAAAATAAAACAAAATGGAATAAATTAAACAATAATAATACTAATAAATAAATTAAAACACCCCAATTTTTGGGGTCTCACAAAAAATACTCCATTTAAAATAATTTTGGAAATTTAAAATATTTTGAAGACTTTTAAATATTGGGCTCCATTTAAAAATCATCTGCAATATAAAAAACATGACTTGACATGACTTGAAGATAGACTAAACTGAAACTAAACTTGACATGACATGACATGAACTTAACTGAGACTTGACTTGACATAACATCAACTTGAACGTGAACTGACTTTGACATGAACTTCAACATGAATGTGAACATAAACTGAACTTGAACTGAAACTGAATATGAACTTAATGTGAATTGAAACATGAACTGAACGTGAACTTGAACATGAACTAAACGTGCACTTGAGCTCGAATAACATGAACTTGAACTTAACGTAACATGAACTTGAATATGACATATATGAATTTAGAATCTTGTTCAATAAACTGAACTTGAGTATGAACTTAAACATGAACGTGAACATGAACTTTGACAATCAAAATGATTTTGCCAGTTATTTCCTCAGGAATAGTGAACAATCAGAATGATTATGCCCAACATATTCTATCAAAGATACTCAGACAATAAGAATGATTAAAGCATTAGTATTTAAAATAAGATACCCTAACAATCAGAATGATTACACAGGAGTATTGAACGTGAAATGAATTCGGACAATCGAAATGATTTTGCTAGTCATTTTGCCACGAATAGTAAATAATCAGAATGATTTTATCCAACATATTCTGTCAGAGATACTCAAACAATCAGAATGATTATATCTTAAGTATTTTAAATGAGATGCCTTAACAATCAAAATAACTACGCCAAGAATACCTGATAATCAGAATTGTAGTTGTAAAAGCTTGGCTAGGACTAACTGAATAAGTTGATAAGTTTGGATAGGATTAAGTGACTAAAATGATAGAGTTTATCCTACCATTAAGTTGGTAATTTTGGATGAATGTAAATTATTTATTGAGTTTATATATAAATGACATTAAGTTTATCTAGGAGATATTAGAGGTTTTTTAGGTAAGTCATAAGTGGGAAAATTGAGTCCCAATGAATCTGCACTTATCAGAGAAGAGGTCGATCTGAAATCTGTTACTGCAGGAAAGAGTTATCACGAAATGTCAGCATTGCATCAGGAGACGACTTCGTGATCGTCAACAGAGTCCTATTGCAGATCAAATTCCTACCAAACTCATTTCGTCAGCAGAGTCCTACTGCAGATCAAACTCCTTTCAGATTTCTTACGTTAGCAGAATCCTACTGCAGTTGGAATTGATTTTTAGATTGTTTATTTAAGGGTTCCTATTGGTTAGGGTCAGTAGAGATTCATATCTACATATTTGCTAGAGTATTTTTCAGTGCATATTTTAGTGAGAAAATTTCTTAGATAATTTTCATATTGTTTCTCTCAAAGAGTGTGATTGTGCTCCATGTTGAAGAATTGATTGGTCGAGTTTTAGCAACTGGAGTTCCAGAAGAAAAATCAATGTTTGAAGATCGTTAGAGTTTCTGGCTGCTACTGCGGTAGAAGACAAATGGTCATTTGTCAGGTCAAGTAAGAGTGTCAATTGATAAATATTTTATAATTGAGCTTTACTTGTAATTGATTTTCAAATAATAAAATTGACTTTTTTAGGTTTGGCTGCCCCGTAGGGTTTTACCTTTAAAGAATTCTTTCAAGGGTTTCCGTTCGATACCAATTTTTGTGTCATATAATTTATTTATTTACTTTATATGTGCGTTTGATTAAATAATTCCAAGATTGATATCTAAGAAATTTGTTGAGTGAATTGGTAGATATTTGCGCTGTGTAAATATACAGGGGTACTTGGGTAATTTCTATTGGCATCAGAGCATGGTTCACTCATTCGAGTGTGATCCGTTCTGCTGTTGACCATGTCGCTATATGTCCCGCCACACTTTGATGGAGAAAATTATGCATATTGGAAAGTTCGTATCAGGGCTTTCCTCAAATATTTGGATGAACGCGTGTGGTGTACAGTTGAGCGAGAGTGAAATAAATCCGAGACAACTATTGATGCTTGGGCAAGAGATGAGATCACCGACTCTAATTGGAATAGCAAAGGACTCAATGCTTTCTTCATGACTGTATAAAAGAATCTCAATGCGTGAGATTGCTAAAGAAGCATGAGATATCTTGGAGGTTACACATGAGGGGACAAAGAATGTAAAAAATTCAAAATTACAGTTGCTAATCTCAAAATTTGAAGAGATTAAGATGCTGAAAGATGGAAGTTTTAATGATTTTTATGTTAAACTTAACGATGTTGTGAATTCTAGGTTTAATCTCGACAAGAAGGTGGAGAATTCAAGGGTCGTGAGAAAGATCCTAATATCTCTACCTAAAAGATTTCGCCCAAAGGTGACTGTCATTGAAGAAAGTAAGGATTTGGATACTATTAAAGTTGAAGAGTTGGTCGCTCCTTACAGACATATGAGTCATCTCTTCCTCAAACAAGAAAAGGTAAGTCCATTGCTTTAACAACAGTAAATGATGATCAAGATGATTTTTCTAATAAAGAAAGTTTGAACGATGAGGATATAGATCTCATTGCACAGAAAATCAGAAAATTTTTGTTTAACAATAATGCTAGTGGGAAGCAAAAATAAGGTAAGGAATTTTCTTCAAAGAAAAAATATTCTGAAAAATGGAATATAGAAAAATTTGAGCAAAAAGATAAAGTGAAGTGCAAAGAATGCTAAGGTTATCATCATATAAGAATTGAATGTCCAAACTTTAAGAAAAATAAAGGAAAAACATCAAATATCACACTTAGTGACAATCCAGAATTTGAAAATTCAAGTTCATCAACTGAAAGTGAAGAAGTTAGTGAAAATTCAAGTTCATTATGAAAATTCTTTTGTGGCTTTTTCTACTGTTGTTAATGATTTTTCTGATATTGTACATACAAAATTTGAAAGTGAATTTGATGATAGTGACTCAGATATAGCTATTGTTGATACTGACCATGAGTTGAGTACATGAAGCTTATAATGATTTATGTGAAGAAGTGGTCAAGTTGAAAAAACTCAACAAGAAGCTGTACAATAAACTCACAGTTGTGGAGAATAAAAAAGATAACCTTTCTGAGGCATTGAAAAATTTTGAAGTTCAGACATCAAGATTGAAGGCTCAAAAGGATGCACGAGACAAAAAATTGAAGAGTTCTCAAGAGTGCCAACAAAAAACTGCTACTCAGAAATTATATGAGATGTTAAGTTGTCAAAAATCTAGTTGTGATCGCACGGGGTTGGGGTACATGACTTCCCAAGGTATGGAACTTAAAGCCTCATCATCCGCTACCACTTCATTAAAAGGTATCATTTTTATTAAAGGAAGTCGAGATGTGGAAGCTTCAAAGAAAGCCGTGTCTATAACTCATGTTCCAAGAGCCTCACACAATAGATCAATGACAAAGAAGCCCAACCAAGGTAACTAAAAAGGTAAGTTTAATCCTACTTGTCATCATTGTGGTATTCTTGGCCATAAAAGACCATATTGCTTTAACTTGAATTAGGTGAAGAAAAATGGAGGTGAAAGAAAGTTAAAAAGGATGGGCAGGACTCTAGAAAATCAAGTTAATGAGATGAGTCAACAAATCACCATCATAAGTCTAAAGCTTGGTAAACTAGCAAAATTTTATCCTCACAACAAAGAGAAGATCATACAAAGTGGTGTTAATGAAAAGAATAGGCCAAAATTTAAGTGGGTGATCACAGAAGATGTCGTGTCACATTAATTGATAGGACTACTTGCATGTTCTTACATTCATTGCATTTCATTTTAGTAGTCTAGGACATGCATTTTATTTCTGTTTTTAATTGTTTCTGTTTTCAGTTTTTTAAATAAGAAAAATAATATAAAAAAAATTTATGGTTTGTTTCTAATTTGTTTTTTGAAGTGCATGCTTGATATGTCAAAGTTTTGAGCACATGTTCCACAGCCTCCGCCACTACTAATTCACAGTCTTTTAACTCTGCCCCCATGCTTCCCTTTTTTCATCACTCCTCCCATCCATTTTTCCTCCATATTGCCTTCCCTCTTTCGTTTTAACAAAGGTTGTGACATGCAAGCTTCAGATATCTCTCTATTCTCCCATACCCTTCTCTTCCATCTCCCTCCACCTTTTTTAATATTACTAATAATAGGACTGGCTACTAGCTCGGAACATAGCTCAACAACTTCAGTAATACCAACCCCTTCCACCTCTTTCCTGAATCTACTATCTGCATAAAGAACAGAATCACCATTTTGTTCAGCCTTTGAGTTAGCACCCTCATAAACCTCACCCAATGGCTTTCCTAGTTCTCCCATTCTATTCTTCACCTCTATTCCTTGCTCCCTTCTATCCTTCGTACTCCTAACCTCCTCCCTACTAGTCTCCTCAAGAACTTGATTAGATTTAGACCCCATCTCCCCTACTGCAGGATTCTTCAAATGGTCGTGTGTCAGCAGGTCCTTTTGTAACATTATATTTAGGCCCAAAACTCCTCCTCTCAGCTAGAGTATTCAAAGACTCTTCCCCTTCACCAAAACCATTTTTCCCCATGCTAGGACCTTAAACACATCCAATTCGACCCGAATCCTCAAGTACTTACCCCATCCACACCCATCCACATTAGTTTCAACATCGATTATCTTCCTAATCCCTCCTCCAATCTACATTCCACAATCTTGGTTCATACATGCCAAAGGGAGGTCATGGAGTTGAACCCAAAACCTCTCTACAACAAAGAATAAAGCATCTAGTTGGGTCAAACCATCATATAGGTTAAGCACAATCAAACAGTTATCAAATAGCCAAGGCTTCCCTTCCCACACCCTCTATTTATCAGCCAGTGTTGCAAAGGTTATCACAAGCACGTTAGATCTTACATCCGGAAAGGAAGCAAGTCTTGAAACTCTCCAAACTTTTGCTATAGTTGATTCAATCACTCCCCTCCCAATGTTTCTTTTTGTTGTCACCCTTCCCACCAGACTCATTTCCCCTCTATCACTCAATTCATCTAGAATGTCGTCATCCACCACAACCTCATGGTCTTCTTCCTCCGTAAGGTGTAGCTTCACCCACATCTTTTCCATCTCCTCCATTCCTTCCACTCCTTGCACCGTGCTCTGCAATGGGCAACCACTGTTTTCCTCTACTCCAGCAGCAACTTCATCTTCAGACGTGTTTTTCCCCCCTGGTACCACCACCAAGACCTTTATAACTGCCTCACACTACAAACCACTCCACCCCTTTTCTAGAGAGAAGAGAGAAGACTTTATTCCCTGATATGCCACACAAAAATCTGTATATTTGAGATAAGGATGCTGATTTAAATAAGAATAGAGAGGAAAAAACTCATAAAAAGGCAACATGTCGATGTTGATTTAAGAATCTATAAAACTTACAAAATTTCTCTTAATTTTATTTTTAAACATCACTTATTCACAAAATATTTTTCAATCCAGCTTTTGAATACCGTGCACTGCCGGCTGATCCGACAGGTATTTATCGTGTCGGAATAGCAACCAGCATGGGGGAGACAAGTGTTTCGTACCAAGTCAAATTTTGGCCAATTTTTAGTGTATCGGTTGATTTTCAGTGTATTTTTATCATTTTCACTCAAATTCTCACATTTGAAGACTATTTTCTTCACTTTTTTTTAATCTTCTTTTCTCGAGGACTAGAAATCAAATCTCTACTCCCATTTTCATGATGAGGATGAATGATTATTTTTTTTAACAATTGGATTGAGAACTTAGAAGTATTATTGAGTTTCATAAATATGCGTTTTAACTTTTTAAGACTTTCATTAATGTTATTTTGAAATATATTTATACATATATAATTAATTTATCTATATATAGATTATCCCGAGATGGTACCGGTACCGAACTATTTCGTTCCAGTGCCTTGACCAAAACGGTCACCGAAACGGTACTCAAAAAACTTTGTTTTTCAATTTCAAATTTTTAAATGTTTTATCGAATCATTACTCAAGTATAAAAATTAATACAACTTTGACAAACTTCAAAATAAAATACAAAAATTGATATAATTGATACAATCTTAAAAAAATATTAAAAAATTACATTCAAACAAAATTTTAACTTTATTTATTCACTTTCACAAAATCCATTACAATACTAATTTTAAAATATATTATTATTCAATTTATTTTTCTCTATCCTTTCCCAAAACCTAATAAAATATTTTTACTCAAATCATTTTGCTACTATTCACAAAATTTCAAGATACTTTAATTTAATCATCCAAACATGCCCTTAAAAAGGAAAAGACAAGTAGATAGTACAAGTAATTAGAATGGTGAGCAATGAATCAACTACATTTCAATGGGAAAGACATTAGAGCTAAGATTTAGAAAGAAGCGAAATACGTTCTTCATCTGCCTAATATGTCCATGTATGCAAGTTTTGTACAGTTATTTAAATAAATGTGGGATCTACCATAAAAGAAAAACCTAAAATTTTCATTTAGGTCCAAAGTGTGCCTATTTCTTTTCTAAAAAACTGTCGGGACTTACACTCCTTAAAACTATACAGCTCCTTTCCTATAACAAAAGCCAAGAATGATCGCTTAGTAGGCTAGGGTACATGTAATAGAAGAAATTATTAAAGAAGGAGATTTTTTAGAAGCTAGTTATCAGAGCTAGTTTTGCTATTATTGGGCCCTCCATTGCATGTTGATGTCATGCCACTATAGTAAAGGAAAGCCCTACCTTTGAGAAGTGTTATAATTACAAGGAGACTTTATACAAATAAATTTACATGCTGACGTAGTTTTATGTGATACGTAAAAATAAATTTACAATCTAATGTAACATATCAAGCCATGCATGATTTTGCAAGTTTAATTTTGAGAAATCCCTTTGTGGTCAATCATTTCTTTTATTCATTCAATGTTCGGTTGGTTAAACACGACTCTTAACCAATATATTACTTATCAAGTAGTCTTGTAATACCAATACATGATTTCATACTATAATAAAATGCAATATCAGTTAAAATTAGGACTTAAAGAAATCAGTTTAATTACATATGTATAGCTAATCACCTGGAAGTTAAGAGATCTAGACTATGATTGACACAAACTGAAAAGAAAAGAAAAATGATAACATTTCTACATAATACGTATCCTTGCCGCTATGGTGTCTTCCAATCATCATGCGAGGGATAACACTGCTAGATAGTACCCGTGTCATATGGTTGTCTAAGCAATCAGAAATTTCATTCCACATTGTTATTCAAGAGCAGTGCTAATTGCACATAATAGGCTAAAATGGATGCACGTACAGTCTATCCATTAATTTAGCTGGCCTATTTTGTGTTTTAGCCTCACGTGCACTCACCTGTATCCCAATCAATTTCATTCAATAAAACATGATTCATATAATATAGCTCAACAAAAGATATGGTTTGGAGCCACATATATAAGTCACTCTTACTTTGTAAAATCTTAGTCATTACTCAATATTTATTACATTAACTAAGAGAACACACATCAAGTTTAACACTCCACGAAAAATCTAATGAATAACGAAAAATATGGTTTGTGTAATTGCAAGTGCAGTCAATAAGACAGCCACCAGAAATGAAAGCAACCAAGGACTGTTGAAATAATTGTGCCTTAATTTTTCCATCCATACAATCCTGTGTCTCGAACAATGCATTTCCACATCTATGGAGGTTCTAGCATAAATGTTGGTCGAAAAAGTGACATAATGACCAAGCTTGTTAAACATGGTGGAAATAACTTCATCATCACCCAAATAATTATGGATAATTCCTCTTCAGTGGAGTAACTCAACATCCTTTGGAGATTTAATGAGCTCGTACATGAAGCTCACATAGTTGGGGACGTAATTCAAACCCGTGTGTTGATCACAATATTGCTCATATGCAATTAAATTTCGTAAGTAAGTCTCTGTATTATCATCTATGGTCAAAGGTGAAATCTCCATTAGCCCTTTGTTGAACTTTATGGAAAACATGTCACATTTATCTGCCTTCTTGAATCTGATTCCAGCCACTGCAAGCTCCAGTCTTCAATCTCTCTAAGAGCAAGTAGACGCTTAAATTTCTTTGCCCTGTTGAATTCGACTACTGCCTCACGAAGCTCTTTGCCGTAAGGTACTAATTTCCAATTTTCAATCTTGTCCAGACAAAGTAGACGCTTAAATTTCTCTACTGTCTTTAATTCAACTCCATCCATTTGCGTCCCTATTTCACATGGTTTTGACTCAGTCTTCAATCTCTACCATAATGACTTTGAATCCAGAATTTTTAGAGTTGCTCGCATAAGAAATTGCCTTCCTCATATTTCCCATTTTTGCAAGTAATGGAATGACACCATTACAAATAAGACCAAATAGTTGCTTAATTGTCTCAACCTTTTTGAGTTTGACTCCAGGCTCATGACATTCTTTTTGAGTATGAGACCAAGGAGATGCTCAAACTCTGCGATCTTGAATCTGAACACCCAACCACTAAACGTTGCCATACCATTTTTGGAAGTGAAGGGTTGTGAGCTTCTTGTGTCAAACAAAGTAGATTCTTAATCTTTTCGGTCGAATTATAACTTGATGCATCGACATTCCAATGAAATGGTAAAATGTAAGAGAAAAAACTAAGTGTCAGATCATTAAGTTGTGTCTGGATAATCTGAGCTGTGGAGGTTGAGCTTTCAACATTAAAAATTTCTTCTTTCTCCTCAATATCGACAATATGTTCTCCTGAATTTCCAGATTTGCTACAAAGTAGTATTTCATTACTCTCGCTCATCCCGAACAATTTAGCCAAAATGGAGAATGGAAGTTGATTTTCATATAACAGTAGATCACGAGCTATTCTAGGAACCACCCCCCACATTTGAAAGATTGGATCACCTAAAGGATCTCTTGTTTCCCGATATATTTTATACTTGCGGAATAGTTCAATAATGAAATACCCATCAAGTAGCATCATTTCGACAAATTCATCTGGGTTCTGGCTAATGCATTCTGCATAGTATTTACGAGCTCTTTCTTCCAATTCTCTCAAGGCCATGATGTATGTTTCTACACTTCCTTTCATTCTTTTAAGCATCTGTTGTAAATAGCGCAACTTATACTCTTCCATAAATCCCTGGCCAACCTTGCCTTGGTCATTGTAAGGACTGATGGCAAGCAACACAGGCTTATAAGCCTTCTCATTTACGTCACGTAACTCCTCATGCACTTTATACATACAACGCTCTTTAGCAATTTGAGTCAAGACAACAAGCCTTCCCTCGATATGAGTGGAGAGTGTATTCGACCTGCTCATATTGTAGAGAAGTTGTACAAGTCTCTATTCCTAATATAAAGCATACAAATTCTCACTAATTTTGACGAAAAAATCTGATAGAAAATTGCAATATTTTTAATTCTTAATGCGAATAGAGAGAGTAGAGCTCATATTCTAGAGAAATACTACAAAATTTGTGCTCCAAGTATTTGCATACAAATTGTCTCTAATTTTATATTCTTTTCCATAAAAATATTACATGTACCGATTGGAGGATTCTATTAGTATTTATCTTGTGTCATTTATTTTGTTTAGATAATTAGCGGGTGATATTTTTTAGAATTGCGGCTTGGGTTCCAACTTCCAATTTCCATAGTAGGAATTATTATTTGTCTTTCTATTTAGGCTTTCAAAATCGCAAAGTAGCTGAACTAAATGGAAATACTATGCCATTCCTTTTCGCAGAGGGAAAGCACCTAGATTGGATGGAAAAGCATTAGTGAAGTGCCTTACTGTCGAGCTTCCATTCACCAATGTGGAAGACTATATGCAAATTTCTGCCCAATATTCAGAAAGAAAGCCAATGGATTATTCGAGAGAATTCAACTTCTTTTTGGGATGGGAACTGAGAAGGGATGGATCCTTGGTTCATAAGGATTTTGTCATCCCACATCCTTTTTTTTTTTTTTTTTTTATCCAACAAACTAGGACTGAATTGAAACAGAGAATACAAGAGGATAGGACAGGGAACCTTGAAAAAAATCTCTTCACATAAAATGTAGTACAAACAAAAAACAATTAAAATAAATGGGCAATGGGAACAATAAATAGGACCTGACCCTTGTTCTCAGGCAATGCCAAGGAGGGGACCTCTTGGGCAATCACTTATCCTCACTTACAGGTCAAAGATCTATGCTCAACCATTGGATGGTGCATTCCAAAGGTTTAGGCACTCAATAACCCAACATTGCTTCAAAAGGTAAACAGATTCTCCATCAGGAATAAACACTAGAGTATGGAAACATACTCTAAATGGCTGTTTTACTTTGAAGTATGAATGGAACTTATCGAGGGACCAAGACTACAACTTTCCTCCATCCAATTTTAGGAAATTGTGGTAATCATGAGAAATATTTGGCATAGAAGGAATAAGTTTATCTTTGAAGATCAGTTTACATGTCCCCAAAGGGTGATGCGAACAGCAAATGATAGTTTGGAGGAGTTTCAACAAGCCCAGTTATTAAAAGATTCAAACTTGGAAGAGCCCGGTAAAGGTTTATTTCAAGGCAAATTTTGATGCAGCAATAGATGCTAAAAATCAGTTGATGGGCACTGGGGTAATTGTGAGAGACTGAAAAGGATAAATATTAGCTGCACTACATGAACAGAAGAGTGGTTTTTATAAACTTGAGATAGCAGAATGTATATCTATGTGGAGAGCTGTGGAACTGTAAACAAAGATGGAAAAGTTTGAAGGTGATGCCCTGCTGGTAATAAAGGCCCTACAGAAAACAGGAGAAATGGCTTAGGGAGTTGAATTCTCTCCTTAAGCCTAATCCCACATGACACAACAGATTGTTATGGTAGGAAAATCTTTCTTAATTAAGTGGTTGGGCCCTCCTGTGGGAAAATTAAATCAAACATGGATAGTATTTCGGAAGGCAACCCCGGATTAGCTCGCCTCCATGGGTGGGAGGGTTTTAAGATGCTCTTCTACCTCTTTTATGCTTGATCTCACCTATTTCCTGGGCAATGGTACAAAGTACAAACACTGGGTATAAAAAAAGCTGACTCGAGTGAGAATATTACTAATTTACTCTGTTAAAAGGGTGAGAACTCTAATCTTGCTATTGGGATCGCGCCGGTTCTTTGGATTATGCATTAATTCTTTGTGAAGCTCTTAAAATCTCGGTTATTTTTATTAAAAAAAATAAAGAAATGATTTCGTATTAAAAAAATATGGATCGATGTAGTAACTATTGAAATAGTAATACCAAAAATAACTATTAAAACTGTAAAATCCATATACCATATAATCTTATAACTTTTCAGAAGGCTTCTACCTTGGAGTTCTCAAACAGTACATGTAACACCCGGGGCCTAGTGCCAAGCCTTTTTTTTTTTCTTTACATATTTTGGGTTAAGTATGTGAAAAATCCAGTTAAAATTTTTCAAGTACTATTTTATGGGCCGAGAAAATTTAAAGAACCCATTTATTTTTTTATTCACTTTTTTTATCGATTATAAATCCCAAGCCCGTGTTATCCTATTTTCAGACTGCACGTTCTACATAGTTTTACGTCGGTTTTATCCCTATGCATGCACGCCGCTTTCTCCCATATCTAGGGTTTTATTTTAGTCATTCAATCACCTATATATACCACACGTTAGAATTCACAACCGTCTCTTTTCGATCCCAAGAGTAGCCGCTGCCCAACTTCGCACAGTTCCTCCCAAACTGCTCCAACCGTGCACCACCTACCTAGTCCTGCACCTCCACGTAGCTGACGCCAGCCACCACCCAGTTTTTTTGTCGTCCCATAGCACCACACACATGACACCAACCGCAAGGAACCAAGTAGAAGGCATCCCCTATTTTAGACACTCGAAACAGAACCTTAGCCACCCCAAACTACGTACGCAACCCAGCCCCAGGAAGACCCTTGCTGCAGCACCTGAAGCAGCCGTAGCCTTCCTCTCCACCTTCGGAAACAGCCCAAATAGTTGTCACCATCACCAACTTCTGTGTGAAGCAGAAACTGCAGTTGCTCTGTTTTGAAGCCATGGAGATAGAGCATCCTTGTCGAAACCGAGAACCATGCCTAGCCTCAGTTGGGCAGTGACGTCACTATCAACAACAACAGATAACACCGAAGATTAAGCCTCCACCGCCCAGTGATATCCGTTGCCAACGTCCGCAGCCCCATGCACGCCGCGTGATGCGTACAACTTTCTCTCAGTTTACTCCACCGCAAGCCATCTTTCGTGTCGGAAACCACCGTAAAAGCAATAGAAATCGCCGGTTGTGACACCCTCGTCACCCCATGCCGATCGGTGAGCCCACTGACTCTCCTCCATATTTGTTCCCTCATGGTTGCTCTCTCTCACTCCATGGTCTCTCGCTTATCACCCTCTCTCGCTCTCTCATTAGTTGGTCTCTCTCTCTCTCTATAACCAGTGTTCTGCCGCCACTCCCACCACCATGCCAACTCGCCAGCGTACCCACCCCAGCCGCTTTTTGCCACTCAAAACTTTTCTTGATAAGTCCCTGCCGCCGCTACACTTCTGTTATTCATATGTTTGTGTTTATGTTCATCGCTAGTTTTTTTTATCATAAGGTGTATTTATATATATATATATATATATGTAAAGTTTTAACCTAGGTTGGGTACTTACTAGTTTTAACCTAATATATATATATGGAAAGTTCCCATATTTATGTTTTCGGGTGAGATGTTCTTTTTTGGGTTTATGTTTAAATGGGCTTTGTTTTAAGTCTCATTAAATATTATATTTGTGTAGATAATACTTTGATAATATTGTTAATTAAAGGAAGTAAACATGTTTTTCTTAAGAGATGAGCTTTTCATGACTTATTTTATGTAAATTTTAGTAGCCATTATAATCTATTTATTTATAAAATGTTGTTGGTATTTTAGATATTTTAAATATTACCTTTTATTGAGTTATGTAATTATCTTAATACTTCCTCGATTAAATTCTTATTCGATATGAATTCGATTAAGTGGATATTGATGGTTTTGGGAAATGATGGTATTTTGGGAATCATGAGAATTTTAGGTTTTGAGGAAAAATAAAATAGGTCATTTTAGCATCTTAGGCTTAGATATTGAAATTCGTAGATTGGAAATTTATGGAAGTTACATGATTATTTTATAGGTGACAATTGATATTGTTCAGTACTGCTGTGGAGAATTTTTAATAAGCTAAGAAGTTCAGGTAAGCAGGGTTCCTATGCTAGACTTTGCATTAAAATAAACTTAGTTAAGGTTGATTTTTGAAAAATATACATATTTGGTTATGAAAAGAAATTTGAACTACCTCAGTTATTTCTTCTGCATTACTCAGGAGATTTTGTTTAAGAAGAAAGTATTTTCTGTCATGACTGGTGCAGACATGAGCTTATTTTTGACATTCTATTTTTGAACTTTGAAAAAGAGAGCGAATATGAAATTTTCTGCATAAACTATGTTTTTGTGATATGATTTTGTTCAGTTCTGAAGATGTTCTGTACTCTGATATGATATGATGTGATTTCTGAAAACGTCTGGCATAACATTCTATTTCTGTTTCTGTTCCATTCTGACCTTTCCACGCGTGTAAAGCTGTGGCCTCTGTTTAGGTTGGTATCAACTTTTCTGTTTCTGATGCACCCACTTTGGAAACAAAGTGGTTTCCTGCGTGGTCTTTCCTATGTGCACACTTGGGACTCCGAGAATGAATAAGGAGAAGATTCACATTCTGTTTCTGCTCGGTTAGCTACTAGGGTTTGCACAACCCTACCACGGGGGTTAAACATGGTATCTGTTATGATATGATAAGATAAGATGTGATGTGATGTTTCAATTTATGCGATGCCAAAGGAATTTTGATTATGAATATTTTTTAACTTTCGCTCTGATATTTTTTATTACATTCTCATCATGAACAGTAGCATTTTTTCTGTTTCAGTAACCTCTGTTTCAATAGAAGACATGTTAACACTGTGGGGAACAACTTCACCCCCTAGCACAGCATCTCCCTCTGTTAACAACAAAACCGAAGCACCTACATTCTCAGGAAGCACCGCAACACAATCCACTGACTCAGACGGATGAACTTCATCATATGAAATCAACTCTTCAACCACAACACCCTGTGCTTCCAAGTCCATCACCATTGTTTCTTCCACAGCGATAATAGGCTTATCCACAATAACAAATACAATTTGCACTGATTCTACCCCAGGTTCTTCAATAGGCTTCACAATCTCTTGCTGACCTTTCTTTCCAACCCGAGACTGCCCATTCTTCTCAGTTTTTCCTACTCTACATGTTTGTGAGTCATGCCCTGCATCTTACACGTAACACAGTATGCAAGAAGAATCTCATATACAACTTCTTGTTTACGGCTAGCAGGCAAACCCGGAGCCCCTATCCAGAAATGAGTCAAGGGTGTTTTTGCAGCATCCACTTCCACACATAGATGTGCTCCATCAATTCTCGTTGCCAGCAAGTCGGATTGTCCCGACGTATGAACATCCCAATAGGCACCATCAGTATTTTCAGAAAAGCTTCAAGATAGAAATTTGGAGGAAAACCCTGAAAAGAAAGCCATACCGGCACCCTCGATAGTTCATCAACTTCATTAAATTATGGAGACCAACGAAAAGCACGGTAGAAACTCCCATTAATTTCACAAACGTCCCTCGATAAGGCCTTCGTAAAATCGGCTTCATTAGCCATTCTCACGAACACGTTACGAGGATGCCACATGGATGAAACTACTGGTATAGCAGAAAGACTCCAACGGCTATGAATGAATGCACTCACGGCGTCCAGCGAAGGGTGTTGCTTCAAGAACTTGAGGACCACAGAGTAATGAAAAGGCTCGACAGAGTAATGAACTTGAGGACCAAAACGTGTGGCTGGAGAACGAAAACCCTATTCACCCGTAGAGAGAGAAAAGGGTAAAAATGAAAAAATGGTATATTTAAAATCTCAACCCCTCAGCAACTATGAGGTTGACAATATGAGCACAACATCGAACATGTATAAACTCATTTTCACGAATGATATCATCTTTTACCGTTGTATTCCACTTGAACGACTCAATTGCAGTGTCATTTGCACTAACATTGTCAATTGTGACACAAAGGACTTTTTCAATTTCCCAGTCATCCATCGCCGCACCATTGTGACCAAAAATTTCTTTAAATCCAATAATCTGCTTATGCCGCAAACACTCACTGCCTACAAAATAGGCTGTGATACACATGTAGCTGACATTCTTCAATCGTAAATGACATTTTCTAACTAGTGGTAATAAACATCTCCTTCATTTCCACCATCTCCTTCGCATAACTCCGAGAAAAAAAAAAACACGAAAAATTGTTGTAGATTAATTATAGGTTGATAGAGGATCCAATTTAATGCTTGTTAGGCTTACATATGTGATATTCGAAATCCAACTTGTTGATCATTTTGTCAAACCAAACTAGCTAATTTGTGGACAAAAAGTTGCTTCGTGTTTACATATTATGATTATGAGTACTTTGATCAATGGCCTACTCAGCACCCATCTCATTATTTCTTGTGGCTAAGATACACTTTAGCTAGTTGTACGTCTGACAATTATAGAAGTGGTTAACTACTTGTAGTTGGAGACAATTAAATTAATTATCGGTAATCTATAGACAAGATCGAGGACGTAAACATTAGCCTAGATGGTGAATGGGGCTAGAAGCCTAGATCTTTTTTTTTTCCAATTAATTCATATATATATGTATATATATATATACCAATTCAAACAAAAGATTAATTGAAGATATATCAAAATTAATTAAAGCCTAGCAAGATGGAAATAGACAAATCAAATCGTTGTATGAGTTGTTGTTGGTTGGAGAAACATCACATATTGCTTTGTGCACGTGACATGTGCATCCTAGGTCTATCTAACCAACTAGCTAATGGGCTCAAAATGCCTTGTATCATATATATTCCTAGATATATAGATAGATGAAGTTTTCCATGAATACCAATTCATGAAATTATGCTCCCTGAATGTTATCATTCATGCATTATTGTATCCTTTAGAATAAAACAATTCACAGTTTCATTTTCAGAAACACCTTCCTTGCATACACTAGTGTCATTTCAGTGATTTCACAGTTTTCCACATTTACAAGCAACCCAACATTTACAAGCAATCCATTTCAAAACAGCTTCCATGCATGCACTTTCACTCCACTATAATCCATTCCATTTTACATTTACAAGCAACCCAATAGCCAACAAGTAGGCCCAAAACAACTGTTATAATGTAAACTTACCGTGACTTGGTGGATGTGGATATTTTTTATGCTTCCAAATAGTGCTTTCAGTTTCAAGCAATGTAATTGTCGGGCGTGATGTATATGGAAGTGAATGCAAACAAACGATGCAAACGATGGCAAAGGCTGAACGGCGCAAACGACGACAAGATCATTGGATCTCGATGACAAACAGGAATGGAGCAACAGAGACTCAAAGAGGGAAGCGGGATTTTGTGAACAAAGAAGATTCAGAAGAAGGGAGAGAGTGGGGAAGAAGAAGGAAGAATGGGGGTCCTGCATTTTGGAACCCCGTGTGAAGAAACGACGTTGTTCCACACTAAGTGAAATGGAGTCTTTTATTTTTATTTTTTTTAAATTCAGTATCCTTCTACATTGGTTTTTTTTTTTTTTTTAAAAAAAGTTAGAGTTCAGAGCTCCATGAAGCTTCGAACTCCGACTCCAACTCTAACCCCAAATTCCGACAACTCCTACTCCATCGGAGTCAAAAACAGAGCAAAGGTCAAATGGAGTCAGAGTGGGCAGAGGGTTTTCACAGCCCTACCAAGAAGAAGGGCCAGGTAGGGCCCACGAAACACGTATCTAGGGAGGAAAGAGGAATAGTCATATCACCTGCACGAACCATAGCCCACGCAATTGGACAAGGAACATGCCACACGGGGAGGTCAGAAAGGACAACAAGCGATGTCCAAAGCCACCCACTCGCTTGTCCATAAAGTCAGAGTAGTGCGAGCACCATCCCCTCGCTTGCCATAGAGGACAGACGTGGGAGGGATGCAGACGCACACACAAAATGGTAGAACGATGATTGGCATGGCAGGTACTAGCAACAATTGGGACCATCCTGACCGAGGTATATAAACCTGCCCTAAGCTCAGTTAAATGATCTTTGAACACTTCCTGCAATAATTCTTCTCTCTCGAGTCACGAAGACCCATATACTAACTTAGGCATCGGAAGTGTTCCTCGCCACCACAAGCCTCCACTCTAGTGACTCTTGCAGGTCTAATGAGTAGAGTTTAAGAGCTGACCAAGGTACAAAATAGGACATCAATAGTGGCACCGTCTGTTCGATCGACAAAATAACGTGTCATTCATATCTCGGTAGCAACATGTTCACAAACCAAATGCAGACAAGAAGAATCATCAAGAAACATGGAAGCGAGGCTTGTCGAAATGGAGGACATGATAAAGAAGCTGACAACGGAGGTGAGAAGTCTCCGGTAGGAAAACGAAGCTCTGCAGAGAGTAAATGGCAAGCTAATGGGAAATGATAGACCAAACCAAAACTAGCACACCGATTTGCAGAGTGCTGCGAAAGTAGACGTAGCAGGGGAAGAGAGAAGATAGATGCATCACGAGCTACAAGACCTCATGGATAAGTATGCATAAATGGCCAGGAAGATGGGCACGTCATCCTCGCTCACTAGAATAGACTTGTCGTACAACGCGAAAATCATGGCAGCACCTCTTCCGCCTAAGTCTAAGGTCCCTCAAATGGAGATGTATGATGGATCTCAAGATCCTTTCAAGCATTTGGAGACGTTTAAAGCTCACATGACCCTTCACGAGTTCTCGGGTGAGATTGCAAGCTGAGCTTTCCCCTTGACCCTTCAAGGACCGTGCACATAGCTTCACCAATGCAGAAGACGTAGTCCTTGATGAACCACATGAAAACCGAGTTGGAGCAGGCTAACAGGACAGCCAGCGGGTCGGCACGAGGAAAGACCCATGGAAAGCCCAAGAAGAACCAACAGGACACTAGGCTAAGAGACAATACGACAGCTAGAGTGCATGACACAAGATAGATCCACACTAGTATGGCCATAGAAAAGGAACATGCGCAGTCCCATGGGGAACCGCTTAACAGGGCTGAAAAGACTAGTGATTCTGCAAGTACCACTAGACAGACCAAGATCGAATTGAAGACTACTGCACCTTGAAATGGAGGATGGAAGAGCTAGAAAACTTGGTGGCTCAACGCCAAACAAGGGACCAATGTTGCGCGAGACATTAGCAGAGTGAGAGTCCCAAAAGGCGCAGGACTAGGAGAGAGACACCTTGAAGCCAACCTCGTCAGGTCTCAACCTTTCCAAACAACCCTCTAGGCGAAATCCACACCATAGTAGGTGGGTACATAGGTGGTAGGCCGACCTCCTCAGGACAGAAAGCCCATGCTCGCAGCAAGGTAGAGATGGTGCACAAAAGGCATCATTATTACATTCGACGAGGAAGATGATGAAGGGGTGTTCCACCCCACAATGGTGTCGTAGTAGTGACCATCTAGATCACCAACTTTGTGATGCAGAGGATCCTAATTGATAATAGCAGCTCGGCCAATATGTTGTTCTGGAACACGTTCACCAAAATGGGGATCAACCCTGATCGTTTGCGCCTAGCCTCAATGCCACTCAACGGGTTCTCCAGACATGTGGTCTAGTCGGTCAACGCAATCACCTTGTCAGTTTTAGCCAGGAAGGCCCCCAGAACCTTTGCAACAATAACAGACTTCTTGGTAGCGAAAGCCCCGTCATCATACAATGCAATATTGGGATGACCCATGAACAAGCTGAATTCGTCCAATTGTGGACCACTCCTGTATGCTAGAACCTGTGTATTAGGGTTGAGATCTCTTTTATTCCCATTTCGAAGAGGTGGAGGCAAGCCTCTTCTAATCATGAGATAGGACTTCTTCCCAAACTCTAAAGGACAAGCGTCCGATGAATTGTGGCTAGTCCAGAGAAATAGGGAAGCGGTCAATGTTCACTAGGTGAGAAGGGCATCATACCAAGTCGCCTATGGGTTCTCCTTAACCCATGATTAAACAAAAGCCAAACAGTAAACTTAGTGAGGAGAGGGGATCAGCTCGAGAGAACCATTCCCCAAATGGTACGCACCGGAAACTCACCTTGCCTCACTTCACCTACAAGGCACTCCCAACAGGTCCCAAAAACAAAGCAAACCTCCTACTTCAATCCTCAATGTGTGAAAAGTAACACTCCAAGTGTGCCACCCAGAGATTCCCTTGTTGCGGCCCAACGCTTGGGAGTGAAGGAATTTGTGAGTTGTAAGGTTTGGGTACTCGTCGTTTGTAGGTTCTAGGGTCAAGCGCCACACCGAGCAACATGACAACAATATCCTCTAAGCGTTTGGCAGAAGCCTAGATGGGGCTAGACCCAAGAAGTCCAAGATTTCGCGAGGGGGTGGCAAAAAGGAAGTCGTAGCCCCATCGAGAACATGATGGTGTAAGGGTCCACTTGCTCAGCAAACCCCTCCAAGTCCATAACACCCTGATACGGATCAGGCAGGACCAATTCCACAGAGTCTAGGACTCCGTGTAGATCTTGCATAGAGTTAAGGTTTCCCACAGTGGTGGGGTGGACTAGAAGTGCAACATAAAGCACCCTATTCAGAAGAACCCGCATCGTTAGGGCTGTTGTGCGACCCATGAACTTGGCGAGAGGCAGGAGCTCCATCGAGAACCCACCACAAGCACTACCACGAAAGGTAGGATGAGAGGGCATCCATGGTTGTGCAATATTGAGAGGATAAGAAAAAAAGGAAGACAACTATGAAGAGTATAGAAGGAAAGACATCATGGAGGTATGCGCATGAGCTAGTGGGACCGATAGAGAGCAACAATAGGTGACCATAAGGAGCAAGCAAGATAAGGAAGGAAAGCTATGATTAGGAACCAACACTTCCCCCTAGGGCTACACGTTTCACAAGCCACAAGAGGAGACGTGTGATTCTGCAAAACGAGCAGGTTGAAAGAACGTGGGGAAAAGGGAACCAATAGAGGTTACTCTATCCGAGGGAGGATAATCATGACAACGGGTCAACAAAGACCATGCAAAAAAAAAAGGAAAATATGATGAAATTCCCGTCACACACATGCATGACAAGAATTCACGGGTAACTATTAAACCCAAAATGCGCTTTGAAAGATAAGAGCCTAACCAAGCTTGTTAAAAAATGCCTACTAGACTAAGCTCTGCATGTACGAAGGTAGGTTGTGTAGATGGCATTAAGGGTTTCCATTCAGAAATGAGGAGAACGCCACAAAGGGGAAAATGGCAGCCCACCTCCACTCGGGAAGGCCATGGTGAGAGGCAAATTCGTTGAACTGCAGATCAAACCTACCCTCGTCAGGGAAGACTCATCAAGATCCTCAAAAGGCCTATAGGACGAATTCGTCCGTGTCAGGGAGGGTTCACCGAGGCCTTTAGCAAGGCATGCTGCATTAAATGCACTAGTACACCCACTCGAGAAGGCAAGTCCAAAATTCGCTAGAATGGCCTTGGAACCCAAAAAGGTTACCGCATTAAATGCAATAGTATATCTCCTCTGGATGGTGTCAACCACTGAAATGGCAGGACCCCCCATGGGAGCTACGATACAAATATGAAAAGGAAGAGAAATCTAAAGTTATGTTCATATTCTCTGATACTTTCTCCTTTCTATATAATCAATGACCATAACTTTGGTAAGAGCTAACATAGGCATTGGTAGCATCCTTCGGCCGAAGAGGCTACACTAGCCTTCTTGATTTTAGGAGTGAACAATTTATCCAGAACAGAGTGGGTGAGGGTGAGAAAAACGTCCCTAACAATTTGAACTTGACAACACAAGATTACGATCCTTAACCTCATTTTGCCTTTTGCCCACACACTCACTCGCTCTGTCTCAGTTGTGGTTCTACCCCATCTATAGACCATTTTTTGCCCTTCAAAGTTATTTCCTCTGTTGTTGAAATCCCTTATTCTTTCATCGTCCAATATATGTGCCATGACAAAATTATCGTATTTATTTATTTAATGTTTGAATAGTTGGTCTTGATGTAGTGTTTTTTCCTTTTCTTTTTTGAATTTATTCTCTTGTTATTGGAATTGTTGCTCAGAAATTGATTTCTTAGGCTTAACTTGAAGAAATCATCAATGTTGGCACACATTTTACGTTGGGGGTGTTTTGTTGAGGGATTTTCCGAAAATACAACGTGTGATGCACATGAAATTGGCTTCGCATCTTATGTCAATGGATTCTCTGTGGTCTCGCTTCCTTATGTCTATATATAGGAAAGGAAGACATCTCATCGATGGCATCTCAAAGGTCTAGTTCGAGGCTCTGGAGATCTATGGTTTCAGTTATTCCGGATGTTTGTGAAGCTACCAAAGTTAAGGTTAGGGAGGGTTGGACCTCATTTTGGTTTGATAGATGGTTTATGGATGGCCCTTTATACGGTATGGTTGATATGGTGGAGAATCCTTCTTTGCAAATAAAAGATGTTTAGTCTAGTGATACTTGGAATTTGGAATTGTTAGAACAACTAGTAGGGGAGGAGCTAGAGGAGGAAGTGTATCGTAGTACTTGTGCAACCAGTCCATGAAATCATGTGCGAGTGTGGAAGCCAGCTCAGGATGGTCGGTTCACTTTGGCTAGTGCAAGGGAATTAATCTGAGTCAAGGGCCAGCAACATCTGTGGATGGATTCAATTTGGAATAAGCACTTGCCAAAAAAGATTTCGGTTTGTATGTGGAGAGCCTACTTTAGGTGTTTATCTATTGATGACAGAGTGCAATCCTATGGAGTAATTATGGCTGCAAAATGTGACTATTGTAGCTTGCTGAAGATGGAAGTTGGACCATGTCCTTGCGTCTAGAAAGATTGCACAACAGGTTTGGCCCATGGCAGTAGTGGCATTGGGGGTATCTTGCCTGCATGCAAGGACTTGGTGGAACCGAGTTGAAATTTGGATGTCATGTGCAAAAAAATCCAGCAAGAGCGATTTATTGATTGGTTTACTACCAAGCATTCTTTCTTGGTGTATGTGGCGAATAGACTGCAAATCTTGGATGAAAGGAACCCAAGGAAATGCAGCGGGTGTCTAGCGGGTCATTTGGCTATGGTTAGTCCAAGTGGTTAATGAGATTGACGATAAAAAGTCTTGAGCACCTATTGATGAACAGATATTGTGGGCCATGGACATTCGGATCAATCACCGTCTAGTTGAGAGAGCAGTGTTAGTAACCTGGTCGAAGCCACCATGCAGTTGGTGGAAACTGAATGTGGACAGCAGTTGTAGAGGGAACGTAGGAAGATGTGCTGGTGGAGTGTTGCAGGATCATAAGGGTGAGATAGAAGGAGGTTTTTCCGCTCAGTTTGGTTTCGGCACAAACACTAAGGCTAAGTTGACAGCATTATTGCAAGGGGTGGTGCTATTCAAAGAGTTGGCTTGTAGACAGGTTAATCTGAAATTTGATTCCAAGGTAGAGATAGATTGGCTTGCTACCCATCGCTGCAATTTGTGGTACTTGTGGGATTTTTGGGATGCTATTCTACATGAACTAGAAGGTATTAATTTTCAAGTGGTACATCAATTCAAGGAAGGCCACCAAGCTGTGGAATATCTTGCAAGAAGAGGTGAAGAGAGTCTAAACTGGAGGTTTGTCACAGGTGAAAGTTTCCCAAGTCTTTTGAGGGGCATTATCAGATTAGATAAATGGGGCTCCCTAGTATTAGAAAATAAATTTGTTGGCTCTGTTTGCTTATTTGGAGGGTTTGTTTTGTATGGTTTTTGGTTTTGGTTTGTGATTTTCTGGTTGATTGTGTTCAACGATTTTCATCCACCCTGAGTGAGATTTATCAATAAAAGTAGAGGTGTTTTCCTCTTTTATTAAAATATATATATATATATATATGTATTCGAAGGATTTCATGATTTTGAAAATGGCGGTACGCATAAAAAGACTTTTTGGACAAGAAAAGTTACAACAGTTTGAACATTTGTGTCTCTGTATGTGATTTAATGATGTTAATTTAAAGAGGAAAAAAGAGTATAGAGGAAAACAAAAAACCAACATGAGAAAATAAAAGTCAACATTGGCTCCAACTCCACATCCTTTTCAATATTTTACGTCTCCATTGATCATGCGGTCCATTTATGATCAACATTTGTCAAATTCGTCCCTTTTGGAAATAGTTGTATTCTACTGTTCAGAAATGACTTTCACTCAAAGACAAACCATGTTAGTCGTATGGTCCATTTGGGAAACAACTCTATTCCGGAAAAGACTTTCAGGTCTAAGAGATTGAAGAGGTGACATTTTTTCCAAGCTGGCCAACGTCACTATGCTTGACATTAGACTGCCTAAATATTAAGACATTTATTTGGCTAATTATTAGAGTAGTCAAGTAACAAATATATTTACAAGTTTATTTATTGATGTATTAAACATACCATCCATTTCACATCAACTTGCATAAAAAGTTATCAATACTTTAATATTAATAGGATGAGATGAGAAATTGCGAGAATTCTGTTAGTTGTGAGAAATTGTGAGAGATAAGAACTTGCGATAATTTTGTGAATAGTAATAAAATTGATTTGTGAATAGTTGTGAAAAGATTTGAGTTAGAGTAATGCTACATACAGTCATGGAGTGTGCAAGCATCGTGCAGTCGCTTTGAAAAAAAGTGAGATCCACTATTAAAAAATTAATTTCTTTTCATGTTTGTCTCATATTTATTCACTTTTTTCAAAATGATTATACGGCGCTTGCGCACTCACGACTACAAGTATCATTGCACGGCACTTGCGCAATCATGACTATAAGTATAATTTTGAATATAATTTTTATTTTGAAGTTTGAAATAGTTGTATTGTTTTTTATATTTTATTTGGAAGTTTGGGAAAATTGTACAGAGTTCTGTGTTTAAATAATGATTAGATGCAAAAGTTGAATGTTTGGAATTAATGTGTTTTGTGTTTGAGAAATATTTAGGAATGAAATTGTGAGGAGTTTTAAGACAAGATGAACATCTATTTGCCAAACAAGGAGATCAGTAACAATGAGTTATTTGAAGAGTCATAGTTCTTATAACCATTAAACATACCATCTTTTGAGGTATGGGGGTTGCAAAACTTGCAATGTAATATATATATATATATATATATATATATATGTTGGGGTATAAGTGGAGACTGGTTTTGGTGCTGAAAAGGTTTTTGCTGAAGTTGGCTTGACTGTTGGCTTGAGCCAAGGTTCGCTCGACATACTGCTCAAGCGAAGGCAAGTCAGAGAGGTTCGCTCGACATCGCTTGACGTACCGCTCGAGCGAAGGCAAGTCAGAGAGGTTCGCCCGAGTCTCGCTCAACACTCCGCTCGAGTGAGACACAAACCCTAGTGTTCGCTTGACACTCCGCTCGAGCCAATGTTCATTTGGTTGTTCGCTCGAGTCGCGCTCGATAGTCTGCTCGAGCGAAGTAGGCAGATTTTTCCAGATTAGGGTTTCCAGCGCCACTCACTATATATATGTCATATTAGACTTGTGTTGGACGGTGAGAAGCATATTTTGAGATAGAACAATTGTCTTGTGAGTGCATATTGTGTGAGAGTCAAAAAGCCCTAGAGAGTGTGAGTTGAGATTGAGTGATTGTAATCTCCTCTGGTTAATAAGATTTTTGCAGCTCCTGTGGACGTAGGCAATTTGCCGAACCACGTAAATACTGTGTCATGTTCTTGATTGTGTTGCTTTTATTTTATTTATCATCGTTGGTGTGTGTGCTTTGCATAGTATTTCACAACAATATATATATCTATACACACACACTAGGACAAAAGTAACGTGCAAAGCACATTTGTCTAGTTGGATGAAATGGTTATTTTAGAAAAACAAAATATGCTTTTTTCAAAAAAATAATAAACCTAAGACACCCTAACTCAACGGTTAAAGAAGTAAAAAAGGGAAAAATAAATCTTGACCGACTAAGACAACCCCATTCCCATCCCTGACAAAACAATGAAGAAGACTGAAAGAGAACAAACATAGACTAAGGCTGCACACCTGAACCAAAAGACCAAAAACCCTCACTTAAACGGACATAAAAGAACATCATAGAAGGATAAAAAAGATGCAACAATACACAATACATATGGAAAAAATGTAAATTCTAGGAAATACTTTTGGACAATAATAGTTAAGTGGAGCATAATAATTACATGTTTGGGGAGATTAGGAAAAAAAACCCAATAATTCAAACATCAAAATAGTGTAATACATATTTATCATATTGATAGTTTTAGGAAGCTGTTTAGGTACAAGTTTAAAAAAAAACATCAATTCAAAATGTGGCTTCTTTGGTTTGTCTTCCGTGTGTGCAATCCATATATGTTGTGTTGTCTTTTTTATCCTTCTGTTTGGTTCTTTTGTGTCTGTTTAAGCGAGAACTTATTTGTCTTTTGGTGTAAAAGGGTCAAATGTGATGTCAACTAAAGGGATAAGATAGAGCGGAACACCTGTGTTTTTACAATCAATGAAGAAATTTCAATTGACTTAAAATCAATTGACATATCATGTTATATATTTTAGCGGGTCAGTAAGTGTCAGTGGTTCAGTAAGTGTCAATGCATCATTGTAATTTTGGGAAAGGGGATGGTTTTGCTTGTGTCACTAATTTTGTATCTCCAGTTGCTTAATAAAATGTTAGAGCCACAATACCATCAACTATCCTAAGATCATCAAATGACAAAGAGTCTCTTGTATGATTTAGCAATATCGACTGTATGTAATATCTCTCACATTCAAACAGATTTAATGTAACAATTTGACATATAAGAACTTTTATTTTTCAAGGAGTTCACATTTGGTATTGTTGGCTCGGAACAGAAAATTTTGGAAATTCTTTGTACAACAATCTTTTAGCATTCTCATCTACTTGATTTGCTGCAAAGGATTCTGTTAACATCGGTTTTGTAGACAAATTAGAGTTGAGAACATTGATTAAGTTTTCATGTGCCTGAAAAAGCATTTGTTGTTAATCCTCAAAATGTAAATGTAAGCTATGGACTGCTAGGTATATTTCATTAAGAGCAAAGCCTTTTGTTCTCCACTTAGCTCCAAGTGGAGTAATTCATTAGGCAAATTGGAATTGTTCAATTTCATCAGTTTGGTACTTGCGTTGTTCAGGAGTAAAGATATTTGGCTACCTTTATTTCTCAAAATTCATAAATTGAGTATCTGTTAAAATTAATCAGGAGCATGTCCGCACAAAAAAATTAGAAACAAAAACCATCACAACAAATTCGTATCCATTGGATTTTTTAAGTTCCCATACTTTTTTTCTCAACGGAATATATAAAATATAAAACAGAGGTACTTATTATTGTTTGAATGGATAAATTATTTTTTTGCAATTATTATACCACTGCAAACATTTTTTTGTTTAATACAGGAAGATAGATCAAAATTCTTCTTTGAATAATTGTATTTTTCTTTTCAATTTTTTCTACCTACCTTAAACACTTTTAAAAGCTAGACAAAAAAATCTTTACTCATGTTTTTGTACGCCAAATTTTGAAAATATTCAGAAATTTTCGTCAATTAGAAACAAATCTTTATTTTGATAAAAATCCTGAGCTTTTTTTTTTTTTTTATAGAAGAGTCGGAAGCCACCTGTCCATTAGTGACCCCGTCCCAATTTTATTAAAAAAACCTCACTTATGGCGGAGGAAAACCGTGGTTACAAAATCGAGACTCGAGAATTACAAACATCCCTTATATCTAACCAAAACCGTAAATCAAAATACAAAACCACCTAACACAGCAGACCCATCCTAACCTAATAAAAAACCTGCTACTTCAAACACTGCCTATAAATACAAACCACAACAGAAACCCGAACGCATTATATCTGCACGAACGACAGAAACCACGAAACAAAAATCTGCACGAACGAAAGCCAGCAGCAACCCACAACACACACAGATCAACTTAACTAGTTCTTCCGCCTGATTGAAGGGAGACCCCATTTATCAACTCTAATCAAACCCCGTAACAAAGGAGAAACCTCCCCCATACTCTGCCATTCCACATCACCATCAGTTGCTCCCCTTCTAGCTAACCAATCCGCAGCAGCATTACCTTCCCTATGAATGTGCGTAAACCGTACATCCATAGCAATGAGCTGAAGTTTCAATTCCTCCCAAAAATCCTCCAAATACCAGCTACCACATATGTTCTTATCTAACCATGCCAGAATCACTTTAGAGTCCATTTCTATATCAACTGCATTGAAATTCATTTTTTTACAATATTTGACACCTTCTAACAGTGCTCTTAACTCCGCATAAGTGCTATTACCATACCCGAGATTCTTAGCAAATGCTAACAGCAACCTCCCATGCATATCCCGAATCACACCACCTGTCCCTGACTCACCTGGATTCCATCGACTACTCCCATCCGAGTTTAGCTTCACACGGCCTTGATCCGGCTTGGACCATGCTATGTAATTAATTTTTTGTTGCTTGATTGGAACTTTCTGTATATTGAAGCAATTCAGAATGTAAAAGTCAGTTTGAGTAAATTTCTTAGGCTTTGAAAACCCTTGACAGATGATGCCCACCCACTGTTTGATAGAATGCCACACAACTTGCCCAGATTCCATCTTCCCTTCCATACGGGCCTTGCATCTCCAATTCCAAAGCTTCCACGAAATAACTATAGGTAAAACACCCAATATGACACCAGCTTGAGAGGTATTTGAGGCCCTCCGAAACCAACTAAGGCAGGTTTCATACCAGTTTCTTCCAATTGGAAGACCAAGCAAAACTCCAATTTTTTTCCAGACTTCAGCAGCCACTTCACCAGAAAATAAAACATGATTTAAATCTTCATATTTTCCTTGAATACAACAGCTACATCTCGAGACTAAAGGGATACCAAGTCTTCGAATTTTATCATCCACTGCTAAAGCTCCATGCCAAGCCTTCCACATTAGAACAGAGAATTTTTTTGGAAGAATTTTATTCCAAATCCATTTATGCCCCTCTAAATTCTGACCTCTAACACGAACACATTCCCAAGTTGATTTTGTAGAAAACTTACCATTTTCACTAGGAGCCCAGATTAGCAAATCCCTTCCTTCCTTACAATTAGCAAGAGCCTCTAGAACCCTTTCTGCAGTATCAGTCCCCACGAGCCTCTCTAACCGAGCCATATCTCATCCTCTATCCAAATTACAATCTTTAATCTTCAAAAGAGGCTGTTCACTCACAAAATAATTTTCAGCAAGAGGACCCTGCTCCAACCAATTATCATACCAGAAAAATACATTACCTTCTCGGATTTTCCATTTAAAGTTACTCAAAACTGTGGGAATACTTCTAACAATCATCCGCCAAAAGCTTGTACCCTTTTGAGCATCCATCAGCAACAAAGGTTTATGCCCCACATATTTCGAACGAAAGAAATTTGTCCAAAGAGAATCCTCAGTCATCAATTTCCAGGCAAGTTTTAAATGTAGGGCCTTTTGCATATCATCAAACGATCTAATACCCAAACCTCCTTCTTCTAGTGGCTTACAAATAGACCTCCAAGCAACCCATTTTTTCTTACTCTTTCCATCCCTTTCTCCCCAAAAAAAAGAACTCATTAACCAATTTAATGAAGAAATAACTAGCTTTGGAACTTTTAAAACTGCTAATTGATGTAACGCCATACTAGCCAAAACATGCCTCAATAGAATCACTCTACCTCCTGCTGAAAGTAATTTCATTTTCCAGCCACTAATTTTTTTTTTAACCTTGTTCTCCAACTCTTCCAAATCACCAATTTTCATTCTTCCCGAAACAATAGGCACCCCCAAATATTTAAAAGGAAACTTACCTTCCGAAAACCCCGTCATTCTTTTGAGATTCCTTCTTCTAACCATCGGAAGTGTTTTTGAGAAATACATAGCAGTTTTCTCTTTATTAATCAATTGACCAGACCACTTTTCATAAGTATTTAAAATATCTAGAAGACACCGAATTGAACGACAACCACCATTAGTAAAAATGACCACATCATCCGCATACATTAGATGAGATACTAAAATCGTACCTCTAGGTTGAGAGAAATGTGCAAAACTATTTTCTGCCACCTTTTGTTTTATTAGTCGAGAAAGAACCTCTTGTAAGATAATAAACAAGTAAGGCGACAAAGGATCACCTTGCCTCAATCCTCTACCACCTTTGAAAAAACCTTTCGTTGTACCATTCATTAAAATCGAGTACCAAGGCGTAGTAATACACTCCCTAATTAATCCACAAACTGTTGGAGAAAACCCAAAAGAAGGAAGCACCTTCAAGAGAACTCCCACTCAACACGATCATATGCCTTGGCCATATCCAGCTTCAAAACCACATTTCCCCCATGTATTTTTTTATTAATAGAATGGACCATTTCTTGAGTTAGACTTATGTTTTCAAAAATACTTCTTCCAGGAATAAACGCACCTTGCTCTACGGAAATGATTTTTGGAAGCAAAATAACCAAACGATTTACAATCATTTTTTAGCAAATTTTATAAAACACCGAACAAAGACTTATTGGTCTAAATTTCTCAAACCCTGTTGGTTTATCCACCTTAGGGATTAGGACCACATATGAAGACGAATAAAATCTCGACCATTTACCTCCTCTAAAAAATTCTTCCACTGCTTCCATCATATCCACCTTAATAATATCCCAGGCACTCTTAAAAAAACCCGCCCCAAAACCATCCGGTCCTAGCGCACTATTAGAAGGAATGGAGTCCAAAGCATTTTTCACTTCATTAATCGAAGGAACAACACCAATAGCCTCATTTTCTTCCAATGAAATAACTGATGATATAATATGTGATAAATCCGGAGTACTATCTTGACTTTCTGCTTGTAAAAAATTTGAGAAATAATGGACTGCACCTAAATGGATCTCCTCCGGAGATTTTAAATAAGTTCCATCATGAAGCCTCATTTCCGTGACCCCATTTTAATGAGGCTTAAGTTCCATCATGAAGCCTCCTTTTCCCTTGTAGCCGCTGCAGGATATGCGTCGGCTATACGGGGAATGTCAAGGAACTCAGCAATAATGTGGGGAGAGAAATTAATATTCACTCTTCGGACTGATATGGTGTAGAACAAAGCATCAGCGCTAAGTTCTCCCATGGCACAGTAGAACTCACTGACCATCTCTGGATATGCAGTCCCCCGCGGCTCAGAGATCGATATCCATCCCGCTCAGTGAAGATGGACTATATGCTCCATCCCTCCCATGAAAGATCGGAGAAGTCAGACAAAATGATTGGACGCTCGACAAGTGTAGGCCTCGTCTCCGGAGCATGAGCTGCTGATCCACTACTTTGGATGGACTGATCTCTAGCACGTTTTCTTCTGCTGGATGCCATTGATATATTGTTTAACCATAATGAAAGTAAGAATATTATTAACCATAATATTTAAATTATATTATTAAAGAATTATAATATATTGAACTGAATTGAAATAATTCGTTCGAACAGAACATAGTTTGTTCGAACTAGAAAACTCTATTCGAATGGACTATTCTGTTCATTCGAATAGAGTTTCTTTGTTCATTCGAACGAATTTATTTTGTTCGAACAGAAATAATGTTGTTTGGCAACTAAGAGTTCGAACGGACTAGATCGAGTTTGTTCGAACGAAAGAAGCCAAACAGCCATGGCTAAGTCAACTTAGCCCCGAACTAAAAAACTTCCTATCTAGATGTTATCCTTTGTTTTAATCAATAGAAATGATTAAGGAGTGAAGCCCAATCATTTCTACCGGTTATTTTGATGTTTTTTCCACGTAATACACCAAAATTGGTGGATTTCGGATTTGAAATCCATACCCTCAAACACATATCATTCGTGCAAAAAACTAAACAATAGAGGTGGAGAGTTGACTCATACCTCCTAGAAGTTCAAATGTGGGGTTCCTACGGAGGTTGAGTAGCAGTTTTCGTGACGGAGTTAAGGGGCGAACTTGGAGGCTCTCGGTGGTTGCTGATTCGAATGAGAGAGTTTTGTTTCATTGTATTCGAACTGGATAAAGATCCGTTCGAACGGTTATTATATTAATATATTTATAATTATATTACTAATAATAATATATAATAATAATAATATTACAAAGTACAAAAGTATAAATTTGAAACTAATAATAGTATTATAATACTTTTAATTAATATATTTAGTATATTATTTTTAAATATATTGTTTCTATTATACTAAGTACATACGAAGAGCATTAACATTGGATTCATCATTTTCATCTTCAAAATTTGATAAAAAGTATATATTTTTCATAAACTCAAAATCTCCCTATCCATAACCTCACATTGAATTAGCCATTGGATTCATCAAAATAATAATATAATATGGTTTTCTTAATAATAATATTTTTAATTTATTTTTTTCATATTTTAAAATTATACTAACTATATGTTAATTAATAATTTAATTTGATACTTAAATTATTGTTTACCAACTTTAATATATTGTGGCTCAAAATTGGGAAACAATAATTTAAGTAAATAAATATAGATATAGTGGATATTAGCTATTTAGAAATTGAAGATGAATTGGAATGCACAATTCGTCAAAGTTTTAGATTTTAATGTTTGGTGAATCCAATGCAGTGATTTTAAACATGAATTCATCAAATTTTGAAAATTGAACTCATTTGATGAGTCCAATGCCAATGCTCTAAGTACTTAATATAATTACAATGGCTGAATTATATAGGTACTATATATAAGTTATGATAACTATACTCCTATAGTTTATATAATATTATAACACTAACTATAGTTACTAGTTATATAACTGCAGCGTAAGTATTATATATAATTACTAAATAGCTATAGTAGTTATTAACTATAGTAGTTATACATTATATAGCTAATACAGTGTAAGTATTATATATAGTTACTATATAGCTATAGCTATTATTTGTTATGATAACTATACAACTTAATATAATTAATATATATATAGTAGCTATTAGTTATATAGCTACTAAAGTGTAAGTATTATAAGTTATAATAACTATATAAGCTAAAATAGTTAATATATATAGTAGTTGTTAGTTATATAGCTACTACAGTGTAGGTATTATAAGTTTTGATAACTATACAAGTTATCATAAGTACTATAGTTAAAATAGTTACTATAGCTACTTCAGTGCAAGTATTATAAGTTATGAGAACTATACAAGTTATCGTAACTATAGTAACTAGTTACTAGTTACTATTATAAGTTACTATAACTATAGTTATTATATTTTATATCACAAGATAGTAAGTTATATAATATATAGTGCAAAATTAGAAGACCAAAAGTATATATAGTAATAAGTACTATATATTAATAGTTAGTATATAGTATAAGTATTATATTCACTATTAGACTTGCAGTACATTATATATTATCAATTATAATATAAAATAGTTGGTAAAATATATAGTTACTATATAGTATATAATATTAAAATATTTTGTGATTGGTTCAAACCCAATAACATCCCGTTCGAATGGTGTTATCTCATGGAATGTGTTTGAAGGGAAACTTCGTGCCAAATACTCTGAATGCTAGTTTACTCCAACTTCAAAATTCTTCATTCGAACACTCTGGTAGAACAGTGTTACGAAAATAGCCTTTGAGCTGGTCTATATTTGAAGAATATGCCAAGAAAATTCTGATTTGTTAGTTCGAACAACAAAATGACACATTCGAACGTGAAATAAATTGCGGCAGATTTGCGCCTATTCGAAATTTTCGTGTTCAAATGGGTAAATTTCCAGTTCGAACCGGACTTCACAGATTCATATATCTGAACCTTCAGTTCATTTTCACAGTTAATGAATGTTTAATAGGAGGCTGAGCACGGCTTTGTGATTTTGTGTGTGCGAGAGTATTGTGGAGAGAGAGATACTCACAGACTTAGTGAGAGAAGGGATTCTTAAGAGAGAGATGAGAGGTTCGAACAAAAGGTATATTTTGTTTTTCTATGTTTTTTTGTATTTCGCGTTTCATTAATGTTAGTTTATTGCACATGATTTAGGTTTTCTCATAATGTGTTTTCTGCTTATGTAGGTATTGTGGATTGATACTTTTGTTTGGATTGCTTAAATTCTAGGTAATATTTATAATTTTTATATTTTTGATAATTTATATTTTTTAATTAATTATGTTAAGATGCATGCTGTATATTTGTCTTTATGCAATCCCATTTAAAATGGGCATTCTGGCAATATACATCTTATGAGATTATGATTGTGAAAATTGTGTTTTGTGGCAAATGTTTTCTCTGTTTCGTGTCTGGAATCTGGGTTTGTCCCTTTCGAACACTATAACATTAGTTCGAACGGGATCCTGTGAGAATACAATATTGTTCGAACAGAATCCTAATATAATAAAAATTATAAAATTATAAGATATAAAAATATACATTAATATAATATAATTACAACATCGTTTATATAAAATTAAATTAGAAACTTAAAATATAGATATAACATAGCAATTGTTAATAGTTAAATTAATGTATAAAACTTATAAAAAATGTAATTAAAAATAATATAGTATAATTACAAAATATTATGCACTAAAATTAAATTAGAAACTTAAAATATTGATATAATATAGCAATTGTTAATAGTTAAATTAATGTATAAAACTTATAAAATATGTAATTACAAAATAATATAGTATAATTACAAAATATTATGCACTAAAATTAAATTAGAAACTTAAAATATAGATATAACATAGCTATTGTTAATAGTTAAATTAATGTATAAAACTTATAACAAAATTAATTAAAAATAATATAGTTTAATTACAACATATTATACACTAAAATTAAATTAGAATGTAGCACTTGGTGATTAATTAGGAATGTAATGTTGCAATGTATTTGTGATTTGGAATGTGACTTCATTGTATAATTGTATTAGGAGTTAAATAGTTTTGAACTTTAGGGTTATTTTTATATGTACTTAAACTTTAGACTCATTCGAGAGTTGTGGCCAAATATTCTCTTAGGTACAACTCTTGAATTACCCAAAGTGGACAGTTTGGGATTTTATAATCTATACGGCAGATATATTCAGTTTAAACTCGTGTTAGTCAATTAAAATTTTGGTTCAATGATTCCTTACATTCTTCGGGTATGTGGTCTGTAAGTTTCTTGGCCCACTAATAGGGTTGACGACTTATCATGACTAGCATACTTAGAGAATAATAGGGAAATGCTATCGAAATTTGTACTGACATTAGGGTTTAGGACTGAGTATATATGCAATATAGATAATAGTCTCTCGAATGGGATATGATCAATTACCTTATCAAAGTTGAATTTTTTTTTTATAGTGTTTATCCCATGAATTTTGTGTTTTTTGATAGACATCCGACAAGTAACGGAAATACACTAGATAAAAGTTGGATGCTACTAGGAGATAGACTTGGGTGAGATTATAAGGAGTATGCACAAGGGGTGAAGTTTTTTATAGAGTTTGGTTGCATAAGTGTTGATAGTCGAGGATTTATAGGATGTCCGTGCAAGAAGTGCAAAAATCTTAGTTCTTATAACATGGTGGTAGTGGAGGATCATTTATTTGTAAATGGAATTGATTCTAAATACTCACATTGGGTCTTATATGGTGAACTATTTCCCAAAGGAGTTAGATTTAGCAGTCAGACCAATCAAACGGAGGAGGGTAACGACATCAACATAGACGACATTAATGTGAATGATCGTGATAACAGTGATGATAATGGAGAGGATATGACTGAGATGTTAGGCGATCTGGGGGCAGGAATATTTGGGATGAGAGATGGAGAAGGAATATCTGCACAATCATTTGTGAGTAATGATAATTTTGCAAGACTATGGGAGGATGCACAAAGAGAGTTGTACGAGGGGTGCACTCGTCATAGCAAGTTGTCTTTTATGATGAGGTTGCTTCATATTAAGTCTATTTGTAGTATTTTGGCCAAGGCCATCGACATGTTGCTACAATTATTTAAAGAGGCTTTTCCTCATGAAAACGTAGTACTCCGTAATTTTTATGAAGCGAAGCAATTGAAGCAAGGGCTAGGATTTAATTATAATATCATCCACGCTTGTAAAAATGATTGTGTTCTCTATTGACAGCAATATGCAGAATTAGACTCATGCCCAGTGTGTCATGAGTAAAGATGGACATCCGATAAACGTAATGTACCCCATAAAGTGTTAAGACATTTTCCGTTGATTCCTCAACTTCAAAGATTGTTTACGTCCCGGTTGACTGCCAAAGATATGTCTTGGCATCAAACAGAAAGAGTCCAAAATGAAAACTTTCTCGTATCCTGCAGATTCCTTACAATGGAAGAAATTTGACATCGAGTATCCATGGTTTGCTGAAGAACCTCGCAATGTACGTCTTGGTTTAGCAACGGATGGTTTTAATCCATTTGGTAACATATACACTTCTCATAGTACTTGGCCTGTAATATTAATGTCTAATAACTTGCCACCTTGGAAGTGTATGAAGGATACATATTTTATGATGACTCTTTTGATATAGGGCCAAGGTCACCAAGGAATGAATTAGATGTATATCTACAACCACTGATTGCAGAGTTGAAAGAGTAGTGGGATCAGGGTGTCCGTACATATTATGCAGCCTCGTCGGGGGAGTTCAAGATGCATGCTGCAGTGATATGGATAATAAATGATTTTCCTGCATATGAAAATCTGTCTAGGTGGAGTACAAAAGGTAAAATGGCTTGTTCTGTTTGCAATAAAGATACACAGTCTCAATGGTTGAGTCATGGTAGAAAATTATGTTTTATCGGACATCGTCGTTATTTACCATATGATCATAGATGGCGTACAAATAGAGCAATGTTTCATTGTCACATAATATTTTTGTTACTTATACTAACTTCAATGTTTTTGTTTTTGTAAGACAATATGATATCTCTTAACGAAACTGCTGCGAATCCATATGATGCATCATCTGTCAACGATGCTTAGATCCTTTCTCAAGTTCTTGGATCACGTTCTGTATATTTGAGGGGTTTAGGATGTTGCATAAAACCATCATCATGATCATCATCATCATCCTATTCTCGATTCAAATCGAATGACGACAAGACTAAGGAATTTGAGGAAACAGCACTTGAGATAGAATGATTGAGGTCGGAGAAAAAAAAGTTGCTGACCCAATTAGATCAACCAGCGGATTTGGAGGCGAGATTAGACGAGAGGATGCAGTTGAATAACCAAAAAATATTTGAACAATTTTAATCAATAATGTCCCAAAACTCTATGCCACTACCATAGTCTTCAAATTTATTTTTTCTTATTGCATTTATATTATGAAGTTTGCACCACTTTGAACAATTGATGTTTAAATTACAATGTGTAATATTAGTATGATATTTTTAATTAAATTGTGATCTATATGATTAATACAGTTCGAACGGTAAATTACCATTAACATATTCGAACTAAATAGACCCATTCGAACAAAAAATAACTCATTCGAACGACAAACGAGATATACGAACGTTCGAACAATAAATTATTTGTTTGAACAACATTTATGTGCAAAGCCTCGATCAAACACAAGTCGTTTGAAAATTTTATTAGTTCGAACGCATAAAATCTATTCGAACACCCAATTCATTCTAACAGAATCAAATATGGACATTAGTTCGAATGAGTATTTTATATTGTTCGAATGGACGTCTCCGTTCGGACGGATAAATATTCCATTCGAACAATATATTGAGACAAAATCGGGTTGTCTCAAAAAAAATTATCCTTTCAAACGGTTTTGACTGGATCCGCCCAATTTCGTCTCTAAAAATAATTTTTTGAGATAAAATTTGATTTTCGTCTCCAAAAACTTTTTAAGACAGTCCCGATTCAAATTGGAGACGAAAACCATTACATTTATTTCCTCTTGTGTCCAGAAAAAAGGAAATAAATGATAAAAAAAATTGGATAAATTCTACAATGCAAAATTTTTCCAGGACAAAAAAATTTATTTCTGTATGTGATCTTTTCCGGAGACAAGAGGAATATCCATGGTGTTTTTTGTTTTAATTATAATAACATGTTTCATTTTTTTGTAGATATTGCAACAAAGTTTTCAATTCATAAAACCTTTAATCATTTATGAGAAAGAATTTACTTGAACAACTTGATAAAATCAAAAGTATTGCATAAATGAAACTCACCAAATCTTAGTTTTTTAATGTGTATTGCCACGTAAAGCTTATGTAAGGACTGGAACCTTGTCTCTCTGTTTTAATGAAACCCTTGAGTTTCAACCTAATAAAAAAAAAAACTAAAAGCCTAAAAACAGAAGGGTACTTACCATACAAAGGAAAAAAATTAATCATCACAATAAGATAAATTTTTAACGTAGATGTTGAAATAAATTCCTACCAAAATATACAGACTCAAATTACAAAACTGAAATAGATACAAACTCTCAACCTGTTTGGACTCCAAATAAAAAAACTGCCAACCAAAAATACACAAACTGTGATAAAAACTGCATGACATACATACAATCCAAAAATATGAAATTCTTGGATGCAAGGAAGACAAAACCTTACTATCCGCGACTGCTGACGACGAACGGTAGGAATGGCCATCAATTTGAATCAGAGAGGGCCCGACTTGAGAGAGAGAGAGAGAGAGAGAGAGAATGGAGAATGAATTGAGAGAGAACGGAGGGTTAAGTACGTTTGGGTAGTGAGAAGTGTTGAGAAGTGTTGAGAATGTTTGTGAATAGTAGTGAAAAAGTAATAATAAAATATTTGAATAGTAGTAAAAAGTAGGTGAAAAGTAATGAATATTAAAAAAGTAGATAAAAAGTAATAATAAAATAAAAAATAGTAGTGAGAGTACTTAAGATACTCTCACTTGAAACAAAAAGACGATTATGCCTCTACAACACATGGAAGAACATAAATAGACACATGAAAAGACGATTCGTTTATCGAGACAATGCACTTCTGTTTTTTATGTGTTATGTCACTTATGCCCTTGTTTGTGTTCTGTTTTCTTGCGTTTTAGGTGGTTTAGGTGTAGGTTGTCAGTCGGTGTGGGTGGGTATGTCAATTTGCTTGTGTCAGTTCACCTAGGAAAGTGCACCTTTAAAAAAATTAATGATTTGTTCTTTTTTTAAAAAATAAAAATAAAAAAAACATAACCACTTCATTACTTTAATCAGAGATGTGGCCTTCAGCCATTACAAAAGGCAAGTTACTATTGTCTATATAATTTACATCAAAAACTTCATGAGCTAATGAAATAGCCTTTTTAGGAAGTTGATAAGCCACTGTATTAGCATCCCTTCTGGCATGTTGCATTGTCCAGTTTGTATCTAACAATGTTGTCTTTGTGTCTTCTACCAAACAACTTCGTATTCTATACTGTGAATTACTTTGTCTCATGGAATTGACCACCTGAACTGAATTCCCTTCGAAAATAACATTTTACAAGTTTAGGTCCTTATACAATTTTGCAGCTATGAGTAACCCCTAGCTTCTACAATATCACGTTGTGACCAAAAGTGAATTAGCTGCGTTGAGGTGGCTAAAACTTCTGTCTCACTGTCTCGAATAACCACTCAAATGCCAATTTTGTAATCTTCCTTCCTGATAGCTACATCCCAGTTAAGTTTGAGCCAGGAGTATGGAGGTGCAATCCATTGCCTGCTAGCTTGGTGTTGTATCCTCCTGTGCATGTCTGTTTGCAGTGGTTGTATCTGTTTGAAATATATTTGTGCTTGCTTAGATCTCTCTGTAATTACTTCTGGGGTACAGAAAATGCCTTAAAAAATCCACTTGTTTCTCCTCTGCCATATTTCCTTTGTTGTTTCTGCAAATAAATTAATCTCTTCTTGGTCAATTCTCTGTAGCAAATTCAGAAAAATGGAACCAAAATTTGCATCAATAAAAGCAGCCTTTTGTATTTTCCTGCTTCGTAACCCCCAAACATCTTGTGTAGATGGGCATGACCAAAGAATATGAGCAGGTGTTTCTATTGCATTACGGCAGATGGGGCATAATGGGTCAATAGTAAATCTTCCTTCTGTGCAAATTCTGTTTAGTTGGTAGGGCAACTGTAATGGCACGCCAAATGAAAACTTTTACTGAATTATTTGTTTGCAGTTTCCATACTTGTTTCCATAACTCCCTTTGATCCTCTTTTGTAGAAGATTCCCCCCTTGTGATGTTGTATTTTGTCTGGGTAAGTAATTTTTAAAAAAAAAAATGAAATTTAATGATTTGCTCATGTGTGTCTTTTGATGTTATATTTTTTAATTTTTCTTTTCTTTTCTTTTTTCATCTCTTTCGGTTTATGTGTTCGAGACTTTCATCTGTTTTGAGTCTGAGTAGCGTAAAAATTTTTTTATTAGTGTGTCTAAGTAAGCTTATGTCATATAAGAATATTGAACACAGTTGTGTTTTAAAAAATCTGTTACACATTGTATTTCATGAGTAATGACTATATATACACATCTAATGTTAACATAAAAAGGAATGAACACATTAATGTTGCTTTGCTATACAGAATATTACAAGAAATAAAATAAGGCAAGTAAAAGCAGAGTTAACTCTAGGAATGGTGCTCAGCCTTGATCACAAAGGATTTGTTGTGCATGATTTTTGTTATTATCTATTATGCCCCCTCAAGATGGTGCTCCCATCAGTGACACCAATCTTTGACTGTAAAAATTGAAAACATGGCCTTGATAAAACCTTGGTCATTAAATCAACAAGCTGGTCATGGTGGACGCATGGGCGACTTGCAGAAGTCCTTTGGTTACGTAGTCCCTCACAAAGTGTAAATCAATTGCAATGCGCTTCATCTTCGAATGGAGCACAGGATTGAGACTCAACTGAGTGACACCAATATTATCACAGAGAATTTTTGGTGGTGCCTTCATGATGATACCAAGTTCACGGAAGATAGATTGAAGCCATGCAAGTTCAGAGGTGGTACTAGCGAGGGCCTTGTATTCGGCTTCAGTGGATGAACGAGCCATGGCTCATTGTTTTCAAGTGCACTAGGAGATAGGATTAGCTCCAAGAAAAATAATGTAGGCTAAGCCAGATGTTCTGTCATCAATACTCCCTAGCTAGTCAATGTCTCGAGCATGCGAGAAGATGAGGTGCAGCTGAACGACGTAGCTGTATGCCATGATAAATGGTATGTTTGAGATAGCGTAGGAGCCTCTTGACTATTGTCCAATGAACTTCAGAAGGAGAGTGCATGAATTGAGCCGGCTAATTGATTGGAAAAGCAATGTTTAGGCGAGTTAGAGCAAGGTACTGAAGTGCACCAATTACACTTCTATAGGTAGTGCTAACAGCTGGGCCTGAACCATCATTCAGCTGAAGTCTATTTGAGGTGGTGAAGGGTGTGGTGACATCTTTAGCACCTTCCATTCCAGTTTTATACAGGAGATCACGCACGTATTTGTGCTGTGTAAGAAATAAGCCATCTGAGGTTGGAATATCTTCAACTCCCAAAAAGAAATGAAAAGACCCGAGATCTTTTAGAAAGCATTGAGTCCCAAGCAGCATAATAAGAGTGGTGATGAAACCAAAATTATTTCCTGTAAGAATCAAATCATCAACATATACAAGAAAGTATGCCACAATGTTGTGTTGTTGATAGATAAACAGAGAGGGATCGAAAGTAGATTTTACAAAACCAATGCCACAAAGGTAGTCATGCAGAGCATGATACAAGGCTCTCTATGCCTGTTTCAGTCCGTAGATGGACTTTTGAAAATGGCAAACATGATGAGCATAGGTGGAATCAATAAAATTAGCTAGTTGGGCCATGAAGACATCCTTAGTTAAATGATCGTGAAGAAATGCATTGTTCACATCCAGTTGACGGAGGGACCAACCATTCATTACAGCAAGTGACAAAATACTTCTGATAGTTGCAGGCTTCACAACAGGTGAGAATGTTTCCGTGTAATCAAGTCTAGGGTGCTGATGAAATCTCCTCACGACAAGACGCCCTTTATAGCGATCAATGGAGCCATCTGGTTTACGTTTGATGCGAAAACCCATTTTGAGCCAACTAAATTATGTCGTGAGTTGCCGACAATGAACTTCCAGGTACCACATCAGACAAGAGCAATGAACTCCTCACTCATGGCTTGGTGCCAATGGGGATTCTTAAGGGCTTGATGGACACCAGTTGGCTCCAAAGTGGAAGGAATTGGATGCTTGGTTTCAAGGTAGAGCCTTTTTGGTTTGTAAATATTGTTCATGAAGTGGGTTACCATGCGAGTTGGTGGAGGAGGCCATGTGTCAACAATTTGGTCAGTAGCCGAGAGAGCAGGAACCATGCTTAAGGTATCACTATCTGAGGAAGAGACCCCAGGGGTGACACTAGTGCAAGGCGAGGACGACAGATGCTGTTGGCCAACATTTTCCAGTATGGAACCCGAGACAGATGTACCATTGGGAAAGGATGTGGATATAGGAGGCATAGAGGTGTCAAGTGTCAAGAGTGGCGGTTTTGGGGACACAGATGGAAGTGTTGGTGAAGCTTGTGAGTTTGAAAAAAGAGGAAACACAGACTCATTGAAACAAACATGGCATGATAGGAAGATCCTATGAGCGGTGGGATCGAGTCATTTATATGCACTTTGGGAGGTGGAGTAACCAACAAAGATACATGATCGGGACTCAGGTTCCAGTTTGTGTTAAGAATACAGTTTGAGCCATGGAAAACATAGACATCCAAACACTCGGAGTTTGAGTTAGTTTGGATGGGAGCGGAAGAAAACTTCAAAGGGAGATTTGAGAGAATCCAGAGGTGTGGGCATTTTATTGATTAGATAGATGGCAGCCTAAAATGCCAAACTCCAGTAGGTGGGAGGAAGATGTGCTTGGTGGACTAAGGTCATGCCTGTTTCCACAATATGCTGATGACGGTGTTCAACCACTCCATTTTGTTCAGGAGTGTGAGGAGCAGTTGTTAGATGACTTATTCCATATTGCCTGAGATAGCCTCTAAGTGCAACAAACTCACCTCCATTATCAGAGTAGAGATGATGGGAAGAGAAAATTGTTTTTCAAGTATCGTTTTGAGTTGAGGAAAAATAGTGGAAACCTCATATTTTAGTTTCATTGGGAAAAACCAACAATATTTTGTATGATGATCAACAAATAAAACATAGTATCAATATCCTTCAAGAGAGATGTAAGGTGCAGGATCCCAAACATCAGTGAACAAGTATTCAAGTGGTAAGGAACTCGAGATACTAGAGACATGAAATGGTAACTTCTGACTTTTATTAATAGAGCATGAAGAACATAAGGAAGTAGGAATATCATTATTTGCTAGTAATTGAAAAGCTTTGATTAAATGAGTGACAAGCTGCCGAGAGGGATGGCCCCAACAGTGATGCCAAATTTCGGAAGAGACACATGAAGTTGTGAAGGTTGCCTTCGGATTGCCAACATGACAAGAAGATGCTGGCAGTGTGTATATGCCTTTTCCACATGGCCCTTGCATTCATGTCGCCCCCGACGTCGGATCCTTCAAAAAGAAGTGATAAGGGTGAAATTCAAGAACAAGACTATTGGTTTTGGTAAATTCATGCACTGAAATGAGATTTTTATGGATTTTAAGAACACAAAGAGTATTGGTTAAAACAACATTTTGAGTAGGTAACTAAAATTTGACAGTGCCAACTTGTGAAGTTTGCAAACCTGATCCATCATCTATTATGACCTCATCTATTCCATCATACTCTGAATGGATAGAAAGTTTGGACATATCAGACATAATGTGGTGAGATGCTCCAGAATCAACCACCCAAGACTTTTCTGCAGAGGAGCCAGTAGTAGCACAGTTTGCAGTTGAAGAAGATAGATTCCAAAATTTTCTGCATTGGCGAGCTGTGTGACCCGGTGTAACACAGAACTGACAGACTATAGATGACCTGTTCGAAGAGGAATTTGAGTGCTGTTGCTGTGACAATTGCTGATGAGACTGCGAGTTGTGGTTCCTTCTGTTGGGCTTGCCTCGATGGGATGAAGGAGTTTTCTTCTGGTGATAGTTGGCAGTAGCAATGGTAGTTTGCTGCAGTGTCTCAAGATGATGAAGATAGGTCTCATGACTGACAAGCAAGTCATGCAACTCTTCAAATGTGAGGGGATTTTCACGTGTACAAATGGATCCTGCAATATCACAGTATTCAGATCCCAAGGCGTATAGAATGTAGAGCGTGAGATCATCATTAGTTAGATGTGAATCCACTAATGCTAGTTCATCGGCAGTGGATTTTACTTGCTGGAGATAATCTGTGACACTTTGGGCACCACGATTCAAGGACGTGAGCATGTCCTTGAGTTGCATGACCCTCATTCTAGAACGATTGGCATAGAGCCGGGTCAGTTTGAGCCAAGCTTCTCTAGAAGTGCTAGAAGCAGCAATAAGTGGCATGATACTTTCAGAAACTGAAGCGAAAATGCCATTAAGGAGAAGTTTGTCTTGGCGATCTAGCAATTGCAAGCAGCAAGAACCTCTGCAGTGGGGTTACTCCCAAGCATGGGACAAGGGTTGGAACCATTGATAAAACCCTGTAGGTCATACCCAATGACAAGGCTGTCAAGTTGAGCACGCCATGCAGGGAAGTTGGAAGAGGTCAATTTGTAGGGAAGTTGGGCATTTGCGTTAATGGAGATGATGTTGGTTTTGATAGGAGAGATGGGATTGTTGGAGTTGGTGATAGAGGGAGATGTTTGAGCCATAGCAGAAGTGAAGAACAGAGGATCAACTCGTTTGAGAGGAAACCTGGCTCTGATACCATATAAGAATATTGAACACAGTTGTGTCTTTTAAAAAAACTGTTATACATTGTATTTCTTGGGTGATGACTATATTTACACAACTAATGTAAACATAAAAGGAGTGAAAACATTAATGTTGCTTTGCAGTATAGAATATTACAAGAAACAAAATAAGGCAAGTAAAAGCAGAGTTAACTCCAGGAATGGCGCTCAGCCTTGATCAAGGAGGATTTGTTGTGCATGATTTTTGTTATTATATATTATGTCAAACACGTATATTATATATATTGGTTATTTGTAGAATAAATAACGTCTCAATTTTACTAATATAAACTATACTATTATGTGTTAACTAATTTGACCATTTGATTATTTAATATATAACGTAAAACCCAACCTTTTATTTCCTCTCTTTTTACCCTATCTATCTACGTTCTCTTCCTCCCTTTCTACACCGACCCTATTTTTTTTTTCTCAACACCATCTCTCTCTCTCTTTGTTTCTTTCTTCATCAGCTGGTAACCCTCTGTTTCTTTTACCTTCCACCAACCAAAACCACCCCTCTTTTTCTCTCTCCATCTATCTTAGTCGTCATCGTTTCCAGTAACCCATGGCAACCCTTGGCTCCTGTACTCTTTATACCGTCAGTATTTTACCGATAGTAGCCGTTGTCCTCCATAAGATCTGCAAAGACTGGACTTCAATGTTGGTGTTCAAGCCCAAATGGGCTTCGGTGTTGGTGTTTGGTGGTTTGTCGACAGGGGGGCTCAACGATCGTGCATGGTAGGTCTCATGAGGGATTTGGGTTGTATTGGTGGCTCTCATTGTAGCCCTAGTGGTTTGATGGTGATGGTTTTTAGTGTTCGGGCACTACTGGGCTTCGGTGTTGGTGTTTGGTGGTTTCTCGATAGGGCATCCACGAAGGCGAAATAGAGAGTGAAGGAGGAGAGCAAAGGAAAGAGAATAGAGATGAAAGAGAAAAGACTGTAAGAGGGAAAAAGGACAAAACAGGGCTTGGTTCTCATCTTCTTGTAATAACAACTAGTGCTTCCACATTCTATAATAAGGGCTTAAGACTCCCCATCTTCTTTAATATTTTTCTCACCTGTTCTGGTTCAAGCTCCGGATCTAGCTCTAGTTCCAAAAAGATGTCCATAGAGATGGAACAAAAGAACAAAAGAGAAGATGAAGACGCTAGAAATCACTTATGCAGGCAAAACCATCCCCTTCCCCATAAATTAGATGATGCACTGACGCTTCTTACCCCCACTGGCATAAATCGGGAAAAAAACCTCAAGGCATTTATATCCTCGTAGAAACAGACACAAAAGAATAAAGTAAAAGGACAGAAAAGACACAACACAACACACACGAAACAAACACAGAAGGCAAGAAAATTACTATTCATTCATGTTCTTGCAAGATAGCCTCTTATTATAATAGATAGATATATATGGTAAAATTAGATGTGATCAAGGCGTATTTAATGTTGGATGTAGTTCTTCGATCGAGTTATTTATTAAATGTCTCAAAGCCTTTTGGGTTTGATGAACAATATTAATATTGGTGGAAGCATATTACCAGTTGCATTTCATTAATTTTTTTCTCAGTAATGATAAAATGGTACTTCTAAGTTAAGGGCTTCTTTAGAGGTTTAGGCATGGGATCTACTGTCTCCTTGTGATGCTGACCGGAATTTGAATTACTCTGATGTCTAGTTTACCAACAAGAACTAGGGATTGAGATTGAGCAAAGACGTAAAATATGAAGAAAATTATTGCCTAATAAATATAATTTATATCAATGTTCCTACTTTAGAATTACTGGGCCAAATCATTACATTAGGTCAACATTACAAATTGTAAAAGGGAAGTTAACATGGCAGCTCATGCCTCCACAATCTGAGGGCAAAGATGCACATTATGATCAAGATATATATTATTTTGGGTGGGAAAGGGATCGAGGAAATCTTGCTTAACACATAGGCTTACTTATTGATGCAAACATAAGCCATATATTCTCAGGGGTTTTCCTAGGTTACACTTCTAGTTCATTTAGTAAACACTAGTGAAGATCCTAAAACAAGGAGTGGGGCCACATGCTTAGCAACAATGGGTTTGAAAATTTTGAGTTTTTATTAGGTACGACATGATATTGATGTTGCTATAGAGCAATTTTCTTATTTCCTACTTGAAAAATTATAGAGAAACTAGATTCATGTCTGCTTTAATTTCAGCTAAAGAAATTGCAATTGAAATGAAAATAGAACCAATATTTCATGAAAAGCGAACAATTTGTATAAAGAAACAATTTGATCAAAAATATTGATGATGAGACTGCACAATCTACCAAAAAATCTTTTAGAATTGATTATTTTATATATATAGTAGATCAATCTATTTCATCAATTAAAAATAGGTTCGAACAATATTTTACAATATATGAAAATATTTTTGGTTTTTTATTTAGTTTGAAAAAACTAAGATCTTTATAAAATATTTTACAGAAAGTTGCTTTTGCGGCCAACTTTATTTCTGGTGACAAAAATCACGTAGGAAATAATCATTTTTTGTTGTACTGACATTCCACTTCTGTTGGCTCAAAATAGTGCCAGAATAACAAACTGATTCCGGAAAGTACTACGTCATAATAAATGTGGACAAATATATTCTATTACAGCAAGAATTGTGTTTTAACAGAGAAAATCTATTGCCACAAAAACATAACAGTCTTGTTTTGCTTCTTGTGGCAATATTTGTCGCCGTAATAACTTTCAACTTTAATACTTTTGATCCTTTCCCTTGATGTCTATTCTCTCTCCTCTGACTATTAATCACCCGCGGAATACATTGACTCCCGCGAAGGCAAAATTTCGGTAACATCCCATGCCCTAGCCTATCCTCCACCACCGTTCACTGCCAGCTACTCACCGCAGCCATCCCTCTTCTCCATAAATCCTTCCATCTGACAACTTCTCCCAGAATGATGTTGCTAGACCTCAACGTGAAAATTCATTCTCCCACTCGAGCCCCCTCATGACTCACTCTTTAAGCCAAAATTCATTCCCCCACTAAAGTCCCCCTTATCAGATGGTTTAATCGAACCACCTGAGTTATAATGAGGTTCCCGGCCACCTAGTTGCTGAGCTCGCTTGTGAGGCCACGGTGGAGGGCACTAAGCAGAACCTCTGAAATTATAATTCCATGGTGTGGCCATGTCCGACGGTTCTAGGGAAAATCCAAGGAATGGCACATCCTGTTATGTGAGTTTTTGTCCCCTCTTTAATTTCCAATTTCGTGTTAAATTTCACATTTTTGAAGGATTTATATTCGCTACTTTTCTGTTACAATAGTCTTTCCCTGGAATCCAAATTTGATGCCAAATTTTCAATGAGTGTCCCCCAAATTCCCACCTCGATCTGAATATTACTGGAATCAATTAATTACCATTTTTTAATCATTTTGTAATTCAAGATATATAAATTATGATATCTCTGTGATTTTTTCCCCGCAACATTCACATCATCATTGTAACTTTTGCATGCAATATTTTCTTGTATGTGGTTTGAGATATGCTTTCATTCGTGATTAAGTTCATTGTGTACAACTAACCCACATCTTTCACTGCCATATTTAATTGACTTTGTATTGCTTCTGGTTATATAGAAGCAATATCACGGTAGGGACAAGTTGACAAGTGATTACCCTTCAACGCATTCGCAAGAGTATCTCTGAAATTTATTACCTGATGGAAGGTATTCCTCATTCCAAGTATGATTCGAACAATTTCCTTGTGTTTCTCATATTCAAACTCTTATATATATATATATATACATATTTAGAGATTTAACCTGGACTGATATGTGTATATAGAATACGATTATTTCCTGTCATCGTTCCAACAAGTAGGCCACAACCACTTTGATTTTAAAAGCTCCAAGGTCACTCCTAAAGAATCAGAAGGTGAAACTTTAATGCCATAGGAAGCTGCTTTCGTTCCTTTAGAGATAGTACATGACAATATGTTCTGATTTCACCCCTTTAGGATTAATTATTTCTTGCTTCTGCTTTGGATTTGCTGAACTTGTTGGTAGACATGGTTTGGTTTCAATGCCAATTGCTGAAATTGCAAGCATGTTTTGGAACCCTACTAAATTGAGGATGACTCTAGAAACCCCAACTTCATATATATACTTATTTGTTCGTGCTAGAAAGTACCATGTTTGATAACATGTTACTTTTAAAAAACTGGGTGCATTGGTTATGTCAGTTAATATCTGGTGGCTTATTTGTTATGCAAACTATTGTATTTCAGATGTTTTGGTCAAATGGGAACTTTAAACATCTTCCCATTGTGTAGTTCTAGGTGTTGGCGTTGGACTTAATCCCTATAGAATTGACTAAATATTTCTCTGAGCACACTCTTTGTTACACATGCACCCAAGTTATATTTAAGCATATGAATCTGCACTGACAGTTGAAGATAGATACATCAAATAAATATTATATTGGTACCTCAACCCTGATGGACTCTGGGAATTTAATACAATCATATTACGCTGGGTTGGGATTTGCCTGGAATTTTTCTCAGATAACAAGTTTTCCCACACTCGATTGTTTTCTTTGAGTAGGCAGTTTAGTTGAATGAATTTGTAAAATTTGGGCTTTCTCCTACTTACTTTAATTGCTTTTTTAAGTCTAATTTGGTTTGTACCCACTAACCAAAGTAGAAAAAATTAGAAACTAATGTGGGGGTTGCATATTTAAATTGACTAGGCAAACCCCAATATAAGCTCCAATCTGTTTATATCAACCTAAAAGCTGTTAGTTTTCAAAATATTAACATTTGGTTCATTAATGTTGTTGAGGTAGGGATTTATGCCTAGCAGGTTTTTAATTGCCTACCTATAAAATACTATTTGGCCACTCAAACTAATCAATCTTTGAAAACTACATAGATTATTATAACCTTGCCTCTTAGTTATGCAACTTCTTCGGTACCTATATGGATTTACCTCAAAACATAATTTGGAGCTCTACTTCAGCACAAACTCCCATTCCCCAAATTTTTGAGGTTACAATCTTCTCAATGCTTACTTGATACTAGTAGATAAACTTAGATACTTCACATACAATAGTGAACCCCCTTGTTGACCTTTTTTAAACTTTTTCACTTGCACATATTAATGGTTCATCATGTTTTCTATAAATGCATCCTCAAGTTCATTATATTTTTTGTTAAATAGATTTCTATTACCAAGAAATAAACATAGCTTTCACACTATCTTTTCTCGCATCGTGTTTAGACGGACAAAGCGTGGATGCATATTGAAGATAAGTTTATGTCTAACGAGTAGCATCGGGGGTTAACCATTTTATGAATATGGCTCGAGACCATGCACCAGGGGGCATTGACAGTAGGTGTCCATGCCGTAGATGTCGTAATATGCTCTTCCAGACAATAAATGTGGCCAGGGAGCATTTCTTTATTATAAGGATTGATCCTTCTTATAAGAATTGGATATTCCACAGTGAGGAGGAAGTGTTGGATGTTAATTCCTAAGAAAAAATTGATGAGGCAAGCCAAAATGATGCCTATATTGATTATATGGATGATATGCTAGATGACATTCAAGTTGGAGCCTCTATGGACAAGTCTAGAGGTTTTCAAATACCTGGTACTGATGGTGTGACACCTGGTGGTTCTTCTGCAAGCTTTTCAGAATTGTTAAAAGATGCACGACGTCCACTCTATCCATCATACTTGACGTTTTCAAAGCTTTCTTTTATCTTAAAGTAGCTTCATATCAGGACAGTTGGTGGTTGGAGTGTTAAATCCTTTAACATGGTCATCAAACTCCTGAAATTTGCATTTCCTGACGCTTTTCTCCCAAACTCATACAATGACGCATGCCGATTGGAAAGTGGCCTTGGCTTTAATTACACAAAAATAGATGATTTTTTGAATGATTGTGTTTCATTTTGGAATGAGCATTCTGATAAAGAGAAGCACCCAAAATCCAACACTCCGAGATGGGTGTTAAGCAATACTAAGCAAAAGAAAATTCCACACAAAGTGTTGAGACATTTCCCTTGATCCCAAGGCTGCAAAGACTATTAATAAGACTCAGGGGCAAGGAGATGGCATGCTATTGAACGCGTCAACGATTATAATGTAATGAGGCACCCTGCAGATTTGAAGGCATGGAAAGATTTTGACATGCAGTACCTTCATTTTGCCTCAAATCCTCGGAATGTGAGAATTGGGTTAGCGAATGATAGTTTTAATCCATTTAACAATATAGCTAAACCCTACAGTTTATGGCCAGTGATACTTGTAGCATATAACTTGCCCCCTCGGTTATGCATGAAAGATCCATACCTCATGCTTTCCTTGCTAGTTCTCGACCCAAAAGCACCCGGCAACGATATCGACGTGTATCTACACCCTTTAATCAAAGAACTGAAGTTTGTATGGGAAGTTGGTGTCAATACATATGATGCATTTGAATTAAATCTGTTTCCATTACATGCAGCATTACTCTGGACCATTAATGAATTTCCAGTGTATGCTAATCTGTCTTAGTGGAGCACAAAGGGAAAGATGGCATGTCTACCAGTAATGATGCTACGGATTCATTGTGGTTGATCCATGGGTGAAAGCATTGTTTCATGGGTCACTGGTGGTGGTTGTTGCCAGGGCACAGGTGGAGATCTAATAATGGTAGTATCGACCATCATCAAGCACCTATACATTTGTCAGGAGAGGCTATCCTAGAACAATTGAAAGAATTGCTAGATGTACAGTTTGATAAGTTATCAAAGATGAGGAAATGCACAGCCAATGAGTTGAATTGGACCAAAAAAAAGTGTATTCTTTGAGTTGCCTTACTGGAAATCCTTTGAATTGAGGCATAACCTAGACGTTATGCATATTGAGAAGAACATATACAATAGCATATTTGGAACCTTAATGGATATCAATGGAAAAAGTAAGGACACGACCAATGCACGTCGAGATGGTGATCGTTGTTCCATGAGACTGGCTTGTTACATCTTAAATAAACATGAAAATGGATCTTTCTACGAGTGGTTAGGAAGTGTCAAGTTCCCTGATGGTTTTGTTGCAAACATAGCCCGATGTGTTAATGTTAGTGAATCAAATATCTTAGGCATGAAAAGTCAGAATTCTCATATTTTAATGCAAATATTACTGCCATTTGTGATTAGTGGATACTTTACTAGTGATGTACGAGAAGCTTTGACTGAGTTAGTTCATTCTTCAAGAAACTGTGTGTACGGGCAGTAAACATTGACGTTCTACAAAGGCTACAAACTGATATCTCTCTTATTCTTTGTAAGCTGGAAATGATATTCCCACCTGCATTCTTCGATATAATGGTGCATCTCGCTATTACTTACCACAAGAGGCATTGCTTGCGGGACCTGTAACGCCCGTTCTTATGGTGCGACTTTTTATAAAATATTTTTGGAAAGGACGACGGGAATTATTGTTCCCTTTAAAACTTTTTACTTGCATACCCAGGGTGCTAGACTCTACATTTATAAAATAAAATGTGCTTTGGTAATAAAAGAGGTTTACAGCGAAAAATATTGATTTTTTTTAAATAAAAAGGCCTCTCTTACATTTAAAACTCATGCCTAGACTTCCATGCTCTTCCCTATGGGTCGTGTCCGTCCTGACCGTTCAGTTCCTGTGGCGGGAGGGGCATACATAAAACTAAAATGAGTCAAAAACTCGTAAGCATTACTTCATACAGTTAAAATATAACAACATAGGTTTTCATTCATGCATTCATCATTCGTACACACTATTACGTGCATGCATACGTGTTGTGCGTGCGTTCGTTTGAAAACGTCACTAGACGGGATTTTACTTTTAAAAGGCTTTCTTGTCGTCAAACATTTCCCCCGTCAGTACCTTCATTTCTTAAAGAGTCCGTGCTCTTGTGCATTCATGCATACATACGTTCTTTCTTATCACTTTCATAGGCCAGTACACACTGTTACGCCTAGTGTGTTAGGGTTAGCGGCCCTGTGGCCAATGGATTCGCCCTTGGCCATGGGTTGGAATCTCATTCCGTTAGGGTGCAGCACTGGGTGCACTACCTGCACTACTGCCCGGCATTGCAATCTGCCCATTCATTCATTGTATACCCATTTTCATTCATTCATGTGGCCGTTACGTATTTTTATACATTTCATGCTTTCATTCGTTCTTTCATTCGTTCATGCCAGCTTGAAAGAGCTGGAACTTTCACTCCTTTCTTATCTTTCATTTACATGTCATTTCATGAGAAAACGTTAATTTCATGGAAAAACATCGTGTAAAACATGGGCTCGAACTCTGTCTCTCACGGCATCCATAAGTACCACCTTGAACATCTTCTTTCGTTGGAGTCACGAGAATCACCTCGTGGCATCCGTGAAAGCCTCGGTTCGTAGGGTCCGTGAAAGCCTCGGTTCTAATGTCTTTCTTTGCCTTTCGTGAGAAAACATTCATTTTCGTGAGAAAAACATGGTTTCATGATCGTGAAATGTCAGTTCGTTGATTTTCTTAGAAAATACATACAATAGATACGCCGTATAGTCATCCATTCACATGCGTACAATTAATACTTTGGGTGCGTAAAAAGGGACAGCCAAGGAGGGGCCATTACGTACTTATACGTTTGAACACTTAGCCTTTTCTTCCTTAAAACGTCTTTCGTTTCTTTTCTTAAAGCGTCTTAAAGGAAAAACATTTCTTGTGTCTTGGAAAACTCTAGAAGAGTATGAACGTAATGCTTACCTAGACTCCATGCTACTTGCATATCATGCAGTCCATTCATGTGCTTGTCAGATGGCAACCTACATGCATACACATACCTTAACGGCATTCTCTATCGAGTACATAAGCAACTTAAACATCAATGTAGGTTGCACTCTGCATGTACTCCCCTCATACACATCACGCCACATTACCATTATGCCATACACGCCATATGGTGCATCACTATACCACATGGTGCACACTCCATGTGTATTACATTCACCTACATCACGCCACATCACTATTATGGCATACAGCCATATGGTGCATTACTCCGCCACTTGGAGTACACTCCACGAGTACTCCCTCTACAAACGCCACATCACCACTATGGCATACACGCCATATGGTGCATTAATCCACCACATAGAGTACATTCTATATGTACTCCCTTCATACTCATCACGCCACATTACCATTATGGCATATCCGCCATATAGTGCATCACACCATCATACGGAGTATATTTCACATATACTCCCTTCATATACACTACGCCAGGTCATCATTATGGCATACAGCCATATGGTGCATTACTCCGCCAGTTGGAGTACGCTCCACGTGTACTCCCTTTACGTACGCCACATCACCACTATGGCATACACGCCATATGGTGCATCAATCCACTACATGGAGTACACTCCACATGTACTCCTTTTACACGCACTACACCACAAAGTACACTCTACGTGTACTCATCCCGTTCCACAATCTGCCAGGAGGGTATATTTTACATATACTCTCCTTGTCTCAGACCACGCCACACACAGAGTACACACAGCGTGTACTATTCCCATTCCACTTACACCATGTCACCATTACAACACAGTCCACAACACTACACAACACACTACCGAATTATACCCAACACTTCACAGCACACTACACGGCACGATACACCTCCATACAACACAGATATGCCCAACACCTGACATACGCATCACATCACATCAAATCACGTCACCACACTACACAAATATGCCCAACACTTCATCACACATCACCATATCACAATACCACAACTCCACAATACCGACAGCACAGTCCACAGCCTAGTCAACTAATCAATATCTAACCTAATTAATGAGGGATAGAGGGTTATATCATCGACGGGATTATCCATGCGTTGCTCGTTGATTGTCACAGCCGATTATGTCGGAAGTGTTGTACGTGGCGGCTAACCTACATACGGTGACTGTTTACGCGTTTGGATAGCTAGGTGTGGTCTTGGAAGGGCTCGTGGTGGCCTTGTGATGATGGCAAGGAGCGTAACACGGTGGATCTAGCCGTGTACAGTGGCGGTCAGCCACGCGCAGTGTCTATCCATCACATGCAGTGACTACCCACCACTCAAAGTGGTGGTTTGGACCTAGGGTTGGGCTGAGGGGTTGCTGGTGGAGCTCCTGGTGGCACTGGGGTGGCGCCACAGTGGCTCACGGCGGAGGAAGGGGGAATGGCCGTGTAAGAGGGGGAAGAAACCCGTGAGAGAGTGACGGAAAGTGTGCGTGCATGGGTGGCAGATCAGAGCTAATGGCAGTTGGGATAGTTCGGTGGTGGCCTAAGGAGGTTGGAGGTGGTGGTCATCTATCGTGGGTGGTAGTGCACGGCGGTGGAGGGTGTGCAACCCGTGTGTGTGAAGAGAGGAAGCCCGTGCGGTGGAGAAGGGATTCTGGCCATGGGTCACGGGGAGGAAGGGGGAGGGAAGGGGAGGTCCATGGCAGTGCTTGGTGGTCGTGCGTACCACGTACAGCTGTGCTAGAGGCAGCGCACGGTGAAGCCGTGCGTGGGTCTCTTGTGCGTGCAACGAGGAAGGTGACTGCATGGGAGGGCCTGAGCTCGCTGGAGGCTGATGGCCGGTGGAAGAGGAAGCTGTTGTGGAGGTGGTGGCACTGGAGGACAGCGCACAGCGGCGCAAAGGACACCAAGCCATTCAGGCTTTGCACTTCCTAAATGGAGAAAGAGAGAGGGGCTGGGATAGGGAGGCTCTCCAGCGTGAGGTGGAGCTGGTGGTGCCGGCGGTGAGGGCTGGCGACGCATGGCGGCGCCGGGATGGGGCATGGAGCATTTTGGGCAAGGGGAGGCCGCATACTGCATACACCAGGGAAAGGGATGAGAGCTACGGGAAATGAGGGAGAAAGAGAGGGGGTCTGGGTATTTAACTCAGTCCCTTCGTCTGGGGATCCATGTAACGGTCTAACGGTGGATCTCAAATACTGATTTGAAAATGCGTAAAACATTAACTTAATTAAAAGCGCTTAGAGGGATCAATGTAGAATTTTATTTTAAACTAACTTTAGTTTATAAAATAATATTCCTTCATCATTAATAAAATGATGAAGTCTCACTTAACATATTAAAGAGAATAAAACCATTTAATTAATAAAAACTTTCAACATAATTTAAATCACATAATATCTTAAATAGTTGAAATCATTTTAATAATAATATTAAAGTGATTTCTGGCAATTATAATATTTTTGGAGCTCTTCAAGAATATTATAATTGTCGTATTTAAAATTAAGTTTAGTTCAACAACACTGGAAATACTCTTTATAAATATTTCCAGCACATTTAAAACACTGGGCGTGCCCTAGAAGTCGTACGATATCCTTCGAAACATGCCATCAAGGTTCAGCAAGCCTGACACGGCTCGCAGTCACTAGATAAAAGGGGCAGACAATTTACATAATATCTGCCTCAGGATTTGCTTACGTCAAAGAGAATGAACGTGTGTCAGAAAGAGAGAAGCGTACGTAAGAAGGAAGGAGCCAGGTGTTACAAGACCTGTGTAGTATAGGTGGATGTATCCTTTTGAATAGTATCTAGGGAAGTTCAAGCATTATGTAAAAAACAAGGCTCGACCAAAAGGCTCAATTGTCGAGGCCTATGTTCATGTTGAGTGCCTTACATTTTGTTTGATATATCTCCATGACATTGAGATAACTTTCACTAGAAAAGAACAAAATGTGGATGTTGGTCAAGACCATGCACCGGGAAGTTTGGATGTCTTCTCCCAAAAGGTTCGACCGATGGATTCATCCTCCACTGAAAGACCAGATGATCAGCTATTTGCAAAAGCGGAGTGGTATGTGCTTAATAATTGTCTTGAGATTGAGCACTACCTAGAGTAAGTATAGCATATCGTAAACTGATCACAAGATTAAAGAAGAAGATACCAACAACGTTGATCTGAATTTTTAAGCACATATAGAATCTTTCAATCGTAAAACATATCGTAAACTGACTAGATCGTAAACTGACTAGATCTGAATTTTCTATGTTTGTAGCCAACACTATCACAAGATTAAAGAAGAAGATACCAACAACGTTGATCACAGGCACCAAACTGAATTTCCAAATTGGTTCAAGAACCATGTAAGTTATGATTTTGTCCAACGTGCATATAGATACAATTCCACTTCATAAATATGGTTCATTTATTGCAAGGTCATCTTTATTAACATTTAGCTCTATTGTTGGTTAATAGATTCAAGAATTGCGTAACTTGAATCCGGATGAAGTTACGGATGAACTTTATGCTCTTTCTTGCGGACCAGGTCCTTGGATTGAGTCATATAGTGGATGCATCATGAATGGAATACGGTTTCACACAAAACTACGTGAACAACATCGACGCAACCAAAATAGTGCAGTCGTTGTTGCAGGTGTACATTAGTCGATGCCGGTTGAATTCTATGGTGCGTTGACTGATATTTTTGAATTATGCTACATGGGTGACATCTTCCATGCTTGTTTAAATGTGACTAGTGGGACGTTGGTGATCATAGAAGCGACATACGTGTAGGCTACCATCATACAAGTGTGAATACATCTAAAAATTGGTATCAGGATGAGCCTTTCGCCCTTCCGTCTCAGTCCTCACAAGTGTTTTACTTAAAAGATTTCAGTATGGTAGGGAATTGGCTAGTGGTACAAAAGATAACCAATAGGAATGTCTATGACATTCCACCCATCCCAACAGCATTAGACGATGGTGAGGACTCATTTGGAGGTGATGCATATCAAGAGGAAAATGCTAGTAACGAAGATGGTCTGATCAATGAAAGTGATAATAGCTTGGCGAATCAATTGCATTGGGACGATGAAGAACCAGTTGTAGTTAATGAGGTAACTACACTACATCGTTCTACTCCCACCCGACCATACTTTTATTGACGATATGTGGATGGGACAATTCTGGCGATGATCCCAATACTAACCATTATGAGTTTAATTATAAGGATGACTCCCAATCGTCTTTAGAAACAGAATCTGACTAATGTACGTTTTAATTGCATGTACTAGGCATTTGTTTGATATTTTTAGAAGAGTTTCAATTACTTTTACAATAGAACTCAAAACCTTATATACTATAGGAATGTTACATTAGTGTCTTTCAGGTACTCTGGCTCTATGGGCAGAACTACGTATGACGAATGAAGACTTCTCGTCTTTCATATCATGGAGCTTATTGTTTGTAGAGATCGTGTTAAATCTAGAGAGACTGGCCTTTTCAACATTCAAATTCGAGGATCATAAATTGCATGTTGGAATAAATCTGGTTGAATTGGATTTTCTCTTTTACCTATAATTTGATTTCCTTTTAACAAAATATTAGATTGTTAGACTCCTGGGCTGCATTATTTTTGCCAATAGACATTCCCTTGCTTAAAGAATTTGTAATGCATTTTACTTTAGGTTGCATTTGTAAATATGAGGTATTTGACTACTTGTAAACTGACCTATTGACAAAAAGATCCCAATTTGTTCGTGTCATTTCCCTTTAATGTTTTTGACATATTCTGCATAAACATGTGAGGTACTTGCATGATTTAGAAGATATCCAGTCTGTGTATATTGTTGAATGATATCTTATTACTGACCATTATTGCTCATAGTTTTCCCTTCTCAACTCACAGTTTTTATTGGAACAAATGTATGAAAACTTGCAATGGGATTCAGCAATTGCCCCATTGTTCATACTTGTTCAGTATAAGGAGATATATGCAATTTGTTGATAGAGAGTATGGTAATTGGTAATGCAGGATGTTAAGTAGGGAACAAGACATATAATTTGTATCCCTAATGCTAATTGACTCATGGTAATGGATCCAGTGGAATGGTTATATATTACTTCGAAATAATATTAATTGCACAACGTTATTATATGATGAAGACCTTGTGATTGGCTACTGAAGTTTCCTCACTAAAAGGTTATTTTACCATGGCAAAACCTCAACTTATATATTTCCTATTAATTTTATGATTATATACAGAAAATGAAATCATTTTACAAGTAAATGGATTTTTTTTCACATTACCTTATAAAGTTAGAATAATTGCGATCAATGTTCTGATGATTTGCAATATAAACTACGCAAAGTAGCACTATCTAGTGGATGGTTTAAAATTAAATACATGGATGAGAATTAAGAAATTCATTCACATTATGAACTGGGGAAATTCCAAAAGTACTGAGGGAATTCATAATGTGTTCTTTCATTCATTGGCTACTGAAGTTTAATGTGGTGATTAAACTAAAGTTGTAATATATTGGGACAATTAATCTCTGTGAGATCAACACAGCTTATGCATAAGATCTAAGCCACAAATGTAAAAGGCAACTATCACAGACTCACGTGCAGCAAGGCCTATGCGTTTGTTTGCTGATTGAAAAAATGCCTAAGCAAAAAAAATCTACTGCACTTGAAAATTGCGCGGTAAACACACATGCAATACGTGGGAAACTTGAAAATTTGGCTCTTTTATCAAAGACCAGTACTCATGTTAGATAGCTGGTTGGGTTTGGTATATTGGAGAGACTTTACCATACATGTAAATCATGGTTAACTTCCTAGGTTGAGAAGAGATATAGCAGCTGGCCTCAAGATCATTTGGCAATCGAGCAAGCTGAAGTTAAAGGCACAGCGCCATGCCAGTTCTCCTGTGGTAAACTCGAAACGTACACAGAAGCAGCAGAGGACTTGTAACACCTTCATCGTTGCAACATAAGCAAGGTTATAGCTTTCACACTACAAACAAACACGTGTGAGTCCTCCCTAACCTTTTACTCTTCACCCTGCAAACCGAAAAAAAAAATTCTACAGTCCTACATCTGCTTCATAAGGTTTCAAAGTCTCACACAAAAGCAAGAACAAAAGTTGTTTTTGTGCAACTTTTTATGGGTATACTTGTGCGACTCAGTTGGTGTTAATTTGTTGTGTCATAAAGTAATTATGAATTTTCATGGGAAAAATTTGTTCCTTCCCTCAGCTACAGTTTCATGCAAATTTCTATTAGGTTCCTTCCCTTGCTTTCATTGCAACTTGAGTTGTGTGTGGGCGCTCTATATATAATTATCTTTGGAAAAAATATCATATGTTGCTTAGGTCAAAGGATTCAGGTTAATATTTTCCATTCATGAGATGTTTATTTGTAAAAGACTAAGTTAACTTACATGAAATGTGTATGCATGTGATTTATAGACACTCATGGTTATCTGTTCCCTTTATATCTTATATCTTATATCTTATTGGTGGTTGTTTTTTAAATACATGGCATTTACTAGGTGTTTGCAGGAATAGATGTATTGTTAAAAGTTATGCATTCACATGTTGGGAATCTGTACCATGGATGTTACATTTCAACTATGGCCATGATATTCACTACTACTCTAATGTTGATGGTCACTGCATATTCCATTGCAATGATACTTTGTAATTAAAGTAGGTATGTGATGATATGGAAAGTGGAAGATTCAGAACTTTTTCTGTTTTGACAATGTGTTTGATAGCTTATCTGTAGTGTGTATATATATAATAATACCTAGTAGATAGCTTATCTGTAGTGTCCATATTTATATATATAGCATAACTGTTAATTACTCTCCTGGTTTATGGAAATTCATATATGATGTACAATTTTGTTTATCAACATATCCATTTTGTTCTTCCTTTGTAGACTCCTCAACACTTATATTTAAATTTATTATATGATGCAGCTACAATGAGAGGAACAAATAATGCACGTGGTGGACGTGCTGGCAATCGCACATCAGCACATGGTAAAGGCCAACATGCATAGCCTCAAGCATGCATTCTAAGGGACGAGTTGGTTTCATTTTCATATGCATCCACTCAAGGACCAAGTGTCAAACCAGAGGACACAATTCCTGTCAATGAGGCTGAAATATGTAACTCAGGTGTTGAAGGTACGTTATAATTTTTCATACCATCAGAATTGTACCAACTAATATTATATAGAACAACAACATTGTTTCTACTTGTGGTAATAATATGATAATAATGTGGGGTGGTTTATTTTTCGCAAGCTCCTCCCACTCGGAAGCATGGAAGGGGACCAGCAAGGTGCATAAAATTTTACCACATTCGGAAGTTTAGGAAAGTAGCGATAGAAATTAAAGATGGGCAAAGAGGAATATCATATCAAAATGCAACGATGTTTTCAACACACATGACATGGATTGTGAAACATTATGCCGACATGCGGCATGCAAGCTGGAGTCTTGTTGATAGATTGAACAAGGAAGAGCTAACAGATCATGTCCAGGTACTAATTGTGGCATATGATGCAAAGAAATAAAATCTGTCTGTATTTATTCAAACAAGAGCCACACTAACTGTTCGATATACAAGCTGATTTTGAATTGGATTGGACAAAAAGCAACCATCGAGAAACAGTGGCAACGACACTTGCTCAAAAGTACAATGATTTTCATTACCTATTACACTGCAAGTACCTAGAGCATGAAACACACGAGGCTGCCTTTTCTGGAGGGACAAATATGGTACACAAAGTTGTGTGGGAATGCTTATGTGACAGATGGGCAAGTGAGGACTTTAAGGTAACAACTTCCCAACTCTAAGTCTTTAGATATTATTAGTTGCTCTGAATTAGTACCATGACAAGATCACTTGGGTCATTATAATTGCATACAATAATAATAAACATTACATTGTGTCAATGATAGAACCTATCAAGGAAAAACAAAAGTAATAGGAAAAATCAAAGGATAAATCACATGGGTGGCAGTAAGTCTTTGTTAGGCTAATGGAGGAAAAGATTAAGTTATCCATCACAAATGCAGATTTTTGTTTTTCTTTCTCATCAAGAAGAGTTTATTGATTTAACTGCTGTTAAATAATTGAAGTAGGAACAAGCTCTGAATTATTTTGCTTTCTATAAATAGGTGCATTGGTCTACAAAGAAGGGTAGATTTATTACTGAAGTTGTCGAGCACAACTACGTGAGTTATAATGTCTATATGAGTTTATTTTTTATTGATCCATTTAGCTCATAATTGCTAAGATTCCTAATACTGATTTATGGATGATATTCTAATGCAGAATATGATGCTTGAGTGGTTGAATGAGATGGAACCAGAAGATAACATTGATGACAATGCCAATGCAGTGTTTAAGGAGGTGTTGGAAACCCGATCGGGCTATGCTAGTGGTTTAGGACACTTAGTTATACCAAAACCATCTCAATCATTGTTGTCCAATGTGGAGTTTGAACGTCTTAGGGAGGAGAATGAGAAGAACAAGGCTGAGGCTGAGGGCTTCAGGAAGAAATTTGAGACATTTATGATTGATCTAGAAAACATAAAGGCTTGTTTCTCTGAGTGTGACAGGCTTAACGAACGTGTTACAAAATTAGAGTCCCAGAGGGAGTCTCAATGGGAGACTCCGGGACATGTGTAGGCATCCTCCCATGGGTGGGGATGTTTTGAACTTTTTTATGGTTTTTTGATAATTTGCTGGACCATTAATGAAATTACATAATGCATCCTTTTGTTGAGCATGTCGGTTCAGAAATTTTGTGAGGACTTGGTTTGGGATTGGTAATGAAGCAACTAGGACCAAGATACCAGTAGTGATGGAAGTCTACTTTTCTTTGTTTTCCCTTAAGAGAAGTGCCCAAGATTCCAACCCATGGCCTTTAGAGCATGGTACAAGTATACCCTATATAATTTCATTGCTGACATTATTACTTATGCATTCTGCCCTGTGGTTAGCATTGTTATTTTACTTGCATGTTAAGGACCAAAAAATGTTAGAAATACATCCATATGCTTATATAGACTAATTGACTTGTAGTCAGAAAATCAATTGGAGTAGTTTAACCTGGATAGTAGAATAACAGGTCATCTTGTATTGAATGATGGACTGTCACTGCATAAATTCATGAGACATGCTTGACTATGTATCTATGTGAGAATGCTTAAGATAGGGAAATATGTGTTTGAAACATATAGTTATGTAGTAAATACAAGCTCTGAATAGTTTGTGAAAAGTCACTCTAATATGAAAAACTTTGTATAAGAGGTTACAATAATTTGCATTAAGTTGGTACCCTTTTATAACCTATGTAGATGGAATTGTCATAGCAGAATACACAATACTCTCTTTGATATATCCATACCTAGATGACATCAGCCAACAAAAAATAGGATGATTTCACACAAAAGGCCAAGGCTGTAAGAGCAGTTTAATTGCCACCCAAGCACTAAAAGGTTGAGTTTTTTTTTTTTTTTTTGGGGGGGGGGGGGGGATGCATCATGAATGGATAAAACTATTGTGATATTCTGCTTATATTGTGGTTGTGGAATTGCATTTGACCATAACATTTTACTGGTTTATATGAAGAAATTAAGTGTAATGTTACATTTGCAGATTTCAAATGTTAAAAGACAAGATCCTAAGGATGAAAACAAAGCTCCATGCATGCAGCTTTAAGAATGCTTGAGCAAAGATATAGAATGAACTACATTACCTAGTATGTTTTGCACGAGTGTGGTTGGATATAATACATGCATAATTTGGTTTGTGTAGTCTGCTTTCAAGCATTAATTTTTGTAAATATATGCATGTTGGTGACATGCAATCACACAATAGACTATATATTCAATATATATGCATGTTAATTTTTTTTTATAAAGAGCCAATAGCCACACACATAGTGGCCCCTACCCAAATTTATTAATAAACCCTCACTTGTGGCAGAGGAATCCCGTGATTACAATCAGGGCATCTGATAGATTACAAAAAAATCCCCCCAAATACCAACCAACAAAACATAATGCAAAATAAATAAACGAAAATAAGCCTATAAAGAAATCAATACTAAACAAGCCTATATAAGAAAACCACAAAAGCTTCCAATAGCAAAAATTAACAACATCCTAATGAAGGAAGACCATACAAGTCCAAACGAAACAAACCTCTAAGGGCCCGAGGCAGAATAGAATTATTTGTATAGACCAAATCGACACCATTGGCGCCATCCTTGGCCAACCAGTCCGCCACCTTATTCCCTTCGCGAAACACGTGTTGAAACCGACAATTATTTGTATATATATATATATATATGCATGTTGATATATATATATATAATGACTTGTTTGTTGTTTTGGGCATGAACGTTGAAATATTATGTTGTTTCAGCAAGTTACTTACTAGCATTAATGCAAATTTTTAACACAGATGTTGAATCTCAAACAAAAACATTTGAACTACAAACTGAGTTGGAGCATTATTGAATTGAGGTCTAATTTATCAATAATGTAAGTAATCACTACAACAGAATTCAAAGGCCATGAATTTGATCAACATATTTCTTACAAAAAATAAGAATGTTGCAAATAAAAAAAAAATTAATACCTTTTCCCGTATACTACGCCTCTCCAAAAAAAATGTTTGATATGGGATTTAAAGAGATTTAGGACGATATAATCTTCGCCAAAATAGCTTTTTATGGACCAAATGGCATTTGATCGGTATTTACTATATCTGTAGAATCATTTATGTCCAAATTAAGTTATTTTGGCAAACTGCCACTACGGAGGAAAAACTAATACGGCGGACCAGATCTTGAGATTTTCGATGAGGCTTTTTGTCCCAAATGATATTTTCTTGCGACAAACGTAACATGGGAAAAACATTATTCCAGTAACGAGGTAATGCATGAATTATTATTCAAACAAGGCAAAATGGCAAGAACAACTTATTTCCGATGATCATTTCGCGCAACAAATATCTATTTCCGGCATGGAATACTGCCTGAAATACTAATGTACAGTGCAATAACATATTAGAATTACTATTTTTGGCCAACAAAGTTCATGCATAGTGCACGTATTTCTGGCAGAAAATAGACTATTTCCAACGATTCAGTAATGCTAGAAATAGTCACTATTTCGGACAATCCATGAAGTCGATGGTACTAATAGTATGTTCGGTCAGTTATTTCTAGGGAGCTTGCTGCAAGTTTTTTTTTTTTTTTTTTTGAGTAAACAGGTGTCAACCTTCATTAAGAGAGGACTTACAAAGTTGATTTGAAAAACAAATCAATTACAAACGTTAATAACTCCCCAGTACACTTTCGTGACTGACATGGTCTAGTCCAGACAGTAAATCTCTAAAGACCTAAATCTTCAGAGAAAATACCCTCTCTGTCCACGACAGAGATTACAAAGCCCCATACCCTGACTAAGCAGGGTAGGGTATCCCAAACCCCAACAACTCCGTCAAAGCGGAGGGGGGACTAATACTCCATTCGGACCAAAGTCCGAAGGTACTAATTTTTTTGGATTTTTATTTAACCTAGAGACTACATAACACAAAGAAAACTACAAAGAAAAAACACTACAACAAAACAGAACACAGGGGTTGCTGTGGCGCGTGCAGTACACGCGCCACTCTGGGGAGGGAACCACCAGTCGACCATGGAGGTCCCGGACTCACAGACTCCAGAAACGCCGCACGTGGTGTTGGCAGAGGGCTCCCGGGTGGTGCGTGGAGGCCACGCGCCGAACGACGCCGAAGCTTCGAGCCGCGCGTGCGGGCTACTCGCCGCTCCGTTCGGTGCCGTATTCGGTGGTCTTCAAGATCGGCGGCAGGGCAACACCATGGCGGGGCGCGTGCTGGCTTGTGGCGGCGGGAAGACCCAGATCGGCGATTCACACTTATTTCCCCTGAAAAAGCATAAAAACACAAAACAAAAACTACATAGAAGAGAAGGGAAGGAGGAGGAGGAGGAGGAGGAGGAGGAAAGGAGGGGAAGGGAGCCGAAGCTCCCACCCCTCAAGCCGGATCTATGGAGTTTCTAGGTTTCGGCAAAATGAGAGAGGATTCTGGCGGGTTTAAGTGCTTTTACTTTAGAGGAGAGCTAGAGAATTCCCCACACATGATAACTGCAAGTTAAATATTATTTCTGGCAGCAATGTTGATTAATTTGGACAAAGTATCTCCCAGGAAAAGGCCATATCTGTTGTAGTGTTAGAGGATGATGATTTGAGAACAAAGTTTCTTAGTTTGGAAACTTTTCTAAAATATGGTGAATATTCTAGGTTTAGATTTGTTTTTAGAATTACAAGTATTAAAAAAAGGTTTTGCAAATAGAAACTAGTACTCCAATAGAAACATTAGATTATATTAAAAAGTTTGATTCTTTTCCAATTGCATGCATGGCATATAGAATAGTATTGAGAATACTTGTGACCGTTGCACCCGAAGAAAGAAGTTTTTCAAAACTAAAATTAATAAATTCATATTTACCTTCAAATGTGTCACAAGAAAGATTAAATGGATTGGCCATTTTATCTATCGAAAATAATATATTAACAAATATTGAGTATAAAAATTTGATAAGTAATTTTGCATTTCAAAAGGCAAGAAGAATGATATATAACATTTCATGATAATACGTAGCCTTGCCGCTATGGTAGTCTTCTAATGATGTGAGGAATAACACTACTAGATAATACGTAGCCTTGCTGTACGGCTATCTAAGCAATGAGAAATTTCATTACACATTGTTATTCAAGAGCATTGCTATTAATTGCACTGATAAGGGCACAAGTTAAAACACATAATAGGCTTAAAATGGATGCACAGACAATCTATCCATTAATTTAGCATGTGCGCTCGCCCGTGTCCCAATCAATTTCATTCAATAAAACATGATTCATATATAAATAACTCAACAAAAGATAATAAGTCACTCTTAATTTATAAAATGTTATTATTTGATATTTATTACATTTAACAACAAGAACAAACATCAAGATTAACACTGCACGAAAAACCTAATGAATAATGGAAAATATGGTTTGTGTACCTGTGAGTGCAAGCAATAAGAAAGCAGCCAGAAATGAAATCCATGCCCAAGGACTATTGAAATAATCGCGCCTTAATTTTTCCATCCATACATTCCTACGTCTCCTACAATGCAAGTTCACATTCATGATAGTTCTTTCACAAATGTTGGTCGTAAAACTGACATTGTGACCAAGCTTGTTAACCATGGTGGAAATAACTTCATCATCACCCAAATTATTATGGATAATTCCTCTTCGGCAAAGTAACTCAACATCCTTTGGAGTGTTAATGAGATCATCCAAGAAACACACATAGTTGTAGACGTAATTCACATTAGTATGTTGACGATAGTATTGTTCATATGCAATTAGATTTCGTAAGTAAGTCTCTGTATCATCTTGTATGGTCAAAGGTGAAATCTCCATTAGCCCATTATTGAACTTTATGGAAAACACATTAGATTCCTCTGCCTTCTTGAATTCGATTCCAGCCTCTGCAAGCTCTGTGGCACCATGTATGTTTCTGGCTTCAATCTCTCTAAGAGCAAGTAGAGTACGCTTAAATTTCTTTGCCTTGTCGAATTCGACTCCAGCCTCACGAAGCTCTTTGCCGTAAGGTATTGACTTCCACGTTTCAATCTTGATCTAACAAAGTAGATGACTAAATTTCTCTACTATTACACACGGTTTTGACCTCTGGTCTTCATTCCTATTTCGATTATGTAGATCCTGAAATTTCTTTGCCGTGTCGAAGTCAATTCCAGCCTTTTGAAGTTCATTGTAATGAAGTATATTTGTCCATCTTATAATCTTATTTCCATCATCCTTAAATTTCTTTGCCATCTTGAATTCAATTCCAGCCTCTTGAAACTCGAAGCCAAACGGAATGATTCCCAGTTTTCAATCTCTGCCATATTGACTTGGAATCCAGGTTTCTGAAATTGGCTGGTGTAAGAAATTGCCTTCCTCATATTTTCCATTTTTTCAAGTAATGGAATGATAGCTTCACAAATCGGACCAAATAGGCTCTTAAATAGCTTTTCATTCTTGAGTTTGACTCCTACCTCTTGACGTTCTCTGGCATATTCTATTTCTGTATCGAGTAATGAAATACCAATGCTTGCATGTATGAGACCAAGGAGATGCTCAAACTCTGCTTTCTTGAATTTGAACCCGATTGTTAAACGTAGACATATCATGTGTAGAAGTGAAGAGGTGAGATCTTCATGCACCAAACAAAGTAGATGCTTAATCTCTTCGGTTGAATTATAACTTGATGCAACGATATTCCATTGAAAGTGTAAATAGCCAAAGAAAAAATTGAGGGCAAGATCATAAAGTTGTGTCTGGATAATTTGAGTTGTGGAGGTTGAGCTTTCAACACTAATTCCATTTCCCTCCTCATCAATATCGCCAGTGTGTTCTCCTAAATGTCTGGATCGATTTAGTGTATCGTTCCTCTCACTCATCATGAACAATTTTTCAAGAACGAAAAATGGAAGTTGATTTTCAAATAACAATAGATCACGAGCTATTCTTGGAAGCACCCACTTCATTTTAAAGATTGGGTCATCTTGAAAATCTCCTGTTTTCTTGTAGATTTCATACTTGTGGAACAACTCAATAATGAAACACCCATCAAGTACCATCATTTCTACAAACTCCTCTGGGGTCTGGCTAATGCATTCTACATAGCATTTACGAGCGGGTTCTTCCAATTCTATCAAGGTCGTGATGTATGCTTCTACACTTCCCCCCTTTCTTTGAAGCATTTGATGTAGATAGCGCAATTTATGCTCTTCCATAAACCCCTGGCCAACCGTGCTTTGATCGTTGTAAGGACCGATGGCAAGCAGCACAGGCTTGTAAGCCTTCTCATTTACGTTACGTAACTGCTCACGCACTTTATACATACAACACTCGTTAGCATTTCTAGTCAACCCAACATGCTTTCCCTCAAATTCCTCAATACGAGTAGATAGTGTCTTCCTGGTCATATTGTGAAGAAGTAGTACAAGTTTCTGTTCCTAATACAAATCATAAAATTTCTCAATAATTTTAAGAAAAAATTTCTGATAGAAAAATGCAAGCTACTAAATTGTTAATACGAATAGAGAAAAGGCCTCATATTCTAGAGAAATAGTACAACTATCTGCTCCATGTATTTGCATACAAATTGTCACTAACATATAATAGCTAAGACAAATTAAGCTTTCCACTAAACTAGATTGGACGATTTCATTAGCTTATCTTGTGCCATTAAGGAAGATGTACGAAAAACATGCTTTTTTAATAGGATTAATGTATGTGTTTTAAGGGATACTTGTCAATTTCTTCCATTCCAATATAAAAGGTGCAAAAGCTAGAAATCATGCATACACTCATTAGCATTTCTAGTCAACCCAACATGCTTTCCCTCAAATTCCTCAATACGAGTAGATAGTGTCTTCCTGGTCATATTGTGAAGAAGTAGTACAAGTTTCTATTCCTAATACAAATCATAAAATTTCTCAATAATTTTGAGAAAAAATTTCTGATAGAAAAATGCAAGCTACTAAATTGTTAATGCGAATAAAGAGAAGACCTCATATTCTAGAGAAATAGTACAACTATCTGCTCCATGTATTTGCATACAAATTGTCACTAACATGTAACAACTAAGACAAATTAAGCTTTCCACTAAACTAGATTGGACGATTTCATTAGCTTATCTTGTGCCATTAAGGAAGATGTACGAAAAACAAGCTTTTTTAATAGGATTAATGTATGTGTTTTAAGGGATACTTGTCAATTTCTTCCATTCCAATATAAAAGGTGCAAAAGCTAGAAATCATGCATCCCTTTATCTTGAGGTTTCTTTCTTCCATTCCAATATAGAAGGTGCTAAAGCAGTAGGGGAGTGCCTTACTGTCAAGGACTTCCATTCACCAACGTGGAAGACTATATGTAAATTCTACCCATAATTCATAAAGAAAGCCAATGGATTATTCTAGAGGGTTCAAGTTCCTTTCGATCTGGGAACTCCTTAGTTCATAAGGGTTTTGTCATCACTTATTCTCACATACATGTCAAATATCTATGCTCGACCATTGATCTTAAGTATTAAGACGTTCATTTGGCTAATTATTAGACTAATCCGAACAATATATTTATTTACTGTTTGTTTCTTGAGATGTATTAAATAAGATAAATGCTTTATACCATAAAAATATTTCATAGAAATAAATTTATAAATTAACGTAATTTGATGTGATATATTAAATTTTAAAATTATTTTTATTATAAAGTTGATCTAACTTATTTCTTCCCACATTATTGCTTTGATATATCTTCTTTTTATAAGGATGTTGTACTAGGCTTTCAAAAAATAGTTTTTCTGCTAATGATAAACTAACCTGGTGTGATGAGTTAAAAAGGATACATTTTTTAGCACTAGCATTGGTTTTTTTATATGCATCTTCAAAATCACATCTTTTCAAAATTTATTTTACATATCAAGAAAAATGTCCACATTGGATTATGCATATTTGAACTACATAATATTAAATTTTTTTTTTCTTAAATTTATCATTTCTATATATTTTACAATTAGAACCATATGCTCAAAAATGCCAATTACATAATCTACATATTACCAATTTCATATATTAAAATAACAAATTTTATCAATAAATATTAATATGTATTAAAAAATACTTTGTATCATCAACTTAATAATTTAAAGAAACACTATTCATAGCTATGCAAAACTTTAAAGATACATAATCTAATGTAAACCAATTTAGAGAGATATTATGCAAATATGAAGATGAATTTGAAGATGCATAATTCATTATCATGGTTGATATGACAGGAACTAAATTAAAAATTAAGTTTAAAATTAAATTATATTACAAATCAAATTCAACGGAATAAATGATACCAAGGGTCCAGGAGTATATCTTCGTATGACTGCCTAAGTATTAGGTCATGGGCATTCAAGCCGATTGAGGGCACACTACCTACACGTGCCAATTAAAATCAAGCTACAATTGTAGTTTAAACATTCGCATAACTGTCTCACTTTCCATTATTACTTTTATATCCTAAATCCAATCTTGTGAGCTAAGTTCCATCTTAAGATAAACTCAAGTTTGCAATATAGAAGTTGCTAATTAAGGGTTCTTTTGGACACCTGGAATGGATCTTTAAGGCTCCTAGTGATCTGACTCGTGACTGAGGAACCAATCCACGTGGAAAATAACTCCTTAAAAGTTGGAGATAAATGCCAGCTGAAATAACTACCTCATATAAGATAAATCCTACAAGATAGGAACATTCAGAAAGGAATAACTCCAAGAATATAGGAGCTATCCGTCCCGATCATCTAGGGGTCATGGATGATCGATCCATAGCGCTAGGAGTAGCAACCATTTTCTGTTACCAACGAATCCTTCTATAAGTAACTCAAAAGGTAACAAATTGGGCTCTCACTATTTACATACATTTATCTCATATATTTCACTGACCTTGGCATTAGAGTGTCCCTAGGGCATCCAACGCTTCTCTACTTATCGTATACCACTATTCGGGAAAAGACTTTTAGGTCTAGATTCGTTACATGACTTTTGGATACCGATAAGCTTATTATCATTTTACTTGTTCTTTATTATTTTTAGTATATTTAAAATTTTATTTTTTATTATGTTTAAATATTCTTAATTATTAAAGAAAAACTTAAAAAATATACAACTTCACTAATAATCATTTTCTTAACTATTAAGTAAAAAAAGTTTTAAAAAATGATATATAGATACATCTAGAAAGTGTATCTATTATTTGTATCAATCAATTTTTTTTTTTTTTTAGTATGTGTATTTGTTTATTTTTTCAAAAAAATAAGCACATACAAATATTTAAAAAAAAACGAAAAGCAAACTTTAATACTTTGTCAGTGGTTGCAACACCATCCTTCATCTCCTCGTTAATGAGGGATAGCTTGGATTTGCTGCCTTTTCCCATTTATTTAATTATTATTATTTTATTAAATTTAGTTTGAAGCATATCTTCCGTCCACAAATTACAACCCAATGTTACCCGCAAGTATAAATTAATTAATTAGTATCACATTACTTTAGGTATATATCCCTTTAAATCTTTTTTTTTTTAAATCTATTAAGTTCCGTTAACTAGTTTGATAGAAAAGAAATATAAAAGTGATTTTGGTAATAAAAATTTAAGAAGAATTCTAAATTAATTAAAAAAAACTAGATAGTTTAAAAAATAACGTTTAATAACAACTTGAAAAAAATATTAGGAATTTAAAAAAACCCAAAAAGGGAAAATAAAATTTGACGGATACTGATTAAAATAAAAGGAGTCCGAAAACATAAAGATAAAGACTAAAATCTTAAATTCTCTCTACTTTTTTGTGTTTGTGTTTTTTTTAATAAATCAAAAAGTTCATATGAGCGATAACTTAACACCAAATTATTAAAAAAAGTCTAAAAATAAAATATAAGCGATAAGCTTTCAATGACCCAATAACATTAATATTTTCTTTATTATTACGCCCTCCATGAATTTGAAACATCAAAACGGAACTAAAAGAACTTTTTTAAAATAATAATAATAATAATAATAATCCATAGCCCTAGCATTTCTCATTTGAGAAAGAGTAGAAGAGATAAATTTCACAGAATGCATCCACCGTAGGATATATAGACAGACGTACCTTACGTACCTGGAGAACCAAGGAAATGGAACGAAGTTGCTAATTTGTTGCTCAAATATTGATCATCTCCGTTGATCGGATCTGCACTTCAATATTTTTTGAATCGAAAAAGCAGAGGATAGAGATTATATAAAGATGCAGCAGCCTTCTTCTGCTACCACATAATTAAAGGGAACGTTGACTTAGACGTAGACTCTGCTGGGCCTCCCTCGTCAGCTGTGTCACGTGTGATCCCCGAACGCCAGATGTAAGATCTAAAGCATTTCTCAAACATATAATAAAATATTTTCTTCACTAAATAAAACAAATACAAAGGAGACAACGCACTGAGAAAAGAATCAAAAAGATCTTGTTTCCAAAAATTCAATCTTATAGATATGTGACATGTCCAGGATGTGACGATGATTTTTTTTTTCTTTCATATATTTTTTTAATTATATTTAAATATTTTTTAAAAATATATAAATTTATTAATAATCACTTTCTTAATTATTAAAAAAATTAAAATATGGCGTAATTTGAGTACTGAGATATTCTTACTACTATTTATTATTTTATTATTATTTTTCATTCATTTTTTATTACTATTTAATATTTTATTATTACTTTTTTATTATTTTTTTCATTGCTATTCACATAATAACTTATAATATATCACTACCCAAATCATAGTTTCAAATACCGTACCGTACCGACCGGTACGATCGAGATATGCCATATCGACCACTGGTCCGGTATAGGTATTGTATACGTTTCATACCGGCCTATATTTCGGCCTGTATTTCAGCCCGTACCGGTCGATATTTCAATCTTTAATTTTTTTTTTCATTTTTTCAAACTACAAACTCATTTTTTTTATCCCTAATTCAGATTAATGTTGGTCGTATGCCCCATCTCGAAAACAGCTGTATACTACTGTTCTGCGAAAGACTTTTTGGTCCAAGTGATTGAAGAGGTGATTTATTGGCTAATTATTAGAATTATTAGAGTACTGGTTGGAACAACAAATTTATTTACATGTTTGTTGATTGATGTATTAAATATAACCACTCATTTTATGTTAATTCCTTTTATGGATTGTGTCAAATTATAAATATTAGATCATATGGATCAATTCAAACACGATCTGCTTAATTAAATGAATTAGACTCTAATAAGGGTCTGTTTGGAAATTTAATTTTTTTTAGATATTCTCAAATTACTTCACTCTTACTCAAAAACAGTTTGATACTATTTACAAACAGTTTGATAATATTTTTATTAATCTTTTTCTTTTCCATTTCCCAAATTCAATAAAACATCTAACTCAAACTATTATTACTATTCACATAATCTAATTAACTAACTAAAACCCAAATCCAATTATGAGATATGAAGTGTCCAATTAAGAGATAACATTTTTTCCCAAGCCTTACGTCACTGCACACGACATTTGATTACTTGCTAACGACGTTTACAATATACCATACATTAATTTATCTATATATTCTTTATCTATATCCTTTAAATATTATTTCTTTCTTATTTCTAATTTATTCGTTTTAAATACCTTTTTAATTACTACCATTATAGTTTCCTCTCAACTCGAAAACTTTATGGTGAGGAGGAATTATGTCCTTCACCTTTGGTGGAATGGACTTTTGCCTAGGGCAACTTTGTAGCAAACCTAGTTACTAGTTCTGAAGTTTAGTTAATGCAAGCTTTTGTAACACTTCTGTCAACACAAGTTTCAAACTTCGATTCACTACAAGATCGGATTCTGGTTTCAAATGAATGAGGAACTTTCATAATTATAGAACAAGTTTTCCTTAACTAAAGAGGAAATGTATGAGATAGTCATAACTGACCTAGATATAGAATAATATGGAGGGAGGGAAGTTATGTTTGGTGGGAAAAGTAATTGCTAATAAAAAGATTAATAAGGATGCTTTTAAGAACACTATGTTAAAAATGTGGAAATCTTGAGCTGGAACAAAGATTATTGAAGTAGGAGAAAAACTATATGTGTTTGAATTCCAAACTGAGGCAGATTTGAATAGAATTTGGGGAGGCCAGCCATGGTTGTTTGACACAAACCTGGTTTGCTCAAAAAAGTTAGATGATGTTACTCCACCTACTGAAATGAATTTTAATACTACTACTTTGTGGGTTCAATTGCATAATTTACCTCTTGGATGCATGAATAAGGAAATTGGAGGTAGAATTGGATCCACTATAGGTAGAGTTATTGAGGTGGAGGCTGATTATGATGGGAATTGCTAGGAAAAGTGGATTAGAGTGCAGGTATAGATGGATTTAATGAAGCGTTTAATAAGAGGGAAAATTATGCAGCTGCTTGGCCAGAAAAACTTTATTCAATTCAAATATGAAAGGCTTCCTAGATTTTGTTTTAAATGTGGGGCTATCATGCATGGAGTGCAAGGATGTGTGGGGATGTATAAACAGCAGGAAGAAAACAAAGAATACAATATGCAACAATATGGATCATGGTTGCGAGCTTCAAGCTCTTCTGCAGTTTCAAGTTATGAAAGTACATTAGGTCCAATGTTTCCAACTATACCAAAGCAAGGAAATTTTAACAAGTTGGGAAAAAATGGCACAAAAAGAAATTCAGTCTATCAAAGTTGATCCAAGTAGGGAACTGTTGAAGCAGAATACAACAGGAGAGGATAAAGAAGAAAGTACTATAGGCAAACTTCAAATTATTGAACTACTTGTGCTTAATAGGGAGGTAGAATCAAAGGAAATAGTTCTTGACAATGTAAAGGATTTACTGGATCAGTCAGAAACACAATCTCCATTAGCAATGATGATGGCCAATCAGCCTACTCAGATAGAAACAATGCAGGATCAGAAAATTTTGTGTGTACCACAAAAAATTCCTGAGGAATGTGCAAACAGATGGAAGAGAAGGGCGATGGGACAGCAAACCAATGAATTGATGCAACCTTCTCATTATGCTACAAGGAAGAGAAAGAATGATGAAGAATCTGTTATGTTTGCAATAGAAAATCGGCAAGATGGTAGGGGCAAGAAACAGGCTTTACCATTTGATTTTGATATATCGGCAGAGGCTGTTAATTAGCCCCGCCAGGAGAAATGAGGCTCCTATGTTGGAACTACCGAGGGCTTGGCAACCCTCAAACAATTAGAGATCTTAGCTTGTTGGTTAAGGTCCACAAGCCTAGCATTTTATTTCTCATGGAAACAAAATTGCATAAGAAGAACTTAAAAACTCTAAAATTGAAATTGGGTTTCAAATGTTTATTTTCAGTTAAAGGTGTTGGAAGAAGTGGAGGTATGGTTCTGTTATAGGCAGAAGAGGTTCAACTTAACATAAGCACCTACTCACAAAGACACAAAAACATGTGGGTTATTAAACCAGAAGCAAAGTGGATGCTAACTAGTTTTTATGGCAATCCTGAAACATAAAAGAGACACGAAGGGTGGGGTATTCTGAGACATCCAAATCTTCTCAAGCCTAAAAGGTGGCTATGCGTATGATATTTTAATGAAATTTTACATCATAGTGAAAAGTATCGAGGGGTTAGAAGGGATGAAAAACATATGGATGATTTCAGAAGTGTTTTACAAGACTGCCAATTGAGGGATTTGGGTTTTATCCAAGATAAGTATACGTGGTCTAACTTTAGACATGATCATAATTTCACTAAAGAAAGGCTTGTTAGATCCACAACCAATTCTAAGTGGTGTGCAGCTTTTGTTGGGGAAGAGGTACAAGTTTTAGCATCATCTAGTTCAGATCATTGTCCTATTTTGATGACAGTTGGGCAACAACATGATTGGACTGGGAAACCAGATCAAATTTGCAGATATGAAGATAGTTGGTCTCTTTTCACAGATTGTGAGGAGCTTATCAATAATGCTTGCCAAATGCATGGGAGAAACAAGGAAGGCCTCACAAAGATTAACAAAAAACTTGAGGGTTGCTTGCAGGTGCTGAGATAGTGGAGTTACCAAAAAGAGTGTGATTCTAGAGCTAATATAAAGCAAAAAAGGAAATCTATTCAAGATTTACATCAACCTGTTACAGTAGAATCAATGCAGTAACTCAGAGATTTACAAAAAGAAATTGATAACCAGCTGGAAAGAGAGCATGTGAAATGGAAACAAAGGGCAAAAGAGAATTGGCTGTAGAAAGGATATAGAAACACAAGATTCTATCACCTTTGTGCAACTCAGAAAAAGAAGAGGAACAATATATCCAAGATTATTGATGACACTGGAAGGACAATTTCAGCTTCAAAGCAAATTGGAGAGGCTTTTACTCAGTTTTTAAAGGGCTATTTATAGCCTGTTTGGGTTTGAGTTTGGAGGTTTAAAAAATGCTTTTATCAGCCTAAAACCTCTTTTGTGGGGAAAAAAAAATAGTATTGTGAGGGAAAAAAATACCCATAGTCTATAAAATTAGGGCACAGCCTACCAAACCAATACTAAGGACAAAAAATCAGACCAAGAAGAGATAAAAAGGGACATGAATGAGACATGAGGGCTGCAAATGTCAGAGGGAGGTAAGAAGGGGACAAGAGAGATGTGAGAGGCTATAAAGTGTCAGAGGATCAGGGGGAGAAGGCAAAGGGTTCACGGAAGGGAGATTTGCCAACTCAAGGCAGGCTGACATGTACAGTAGGGGTTAAGCAAGCCTATAAAAGGGGATGCCTAGACAACACTAAAGGGGATCGAAGACTAAGGAAAGTGGGACATCGACGGAAAAACAGATCGAGAGATCAAGAAGACAATCAATAGACATTCTCTATACAATGAGATATGAGGATCCATAAGTGATTGTAAACAGATATATTATATTGGAGACTTCCCTGCCCAAATGCCCGTGGACGTAGGCATATTGCCAAACCACATAAATTTTGTGTCATTTTTTTTTACTTTGACAACATCTATTTTTCATTCACCGCCATAGATGTATGAACTGCCACCGTACAGTCTCACAGGAATACTGTCGAGGGTTTTGAATAATTCAAATCATATACCGAGGGTGTGAAGTTGCCCAGGCCCGAGAAACACGACAGTGACAGTGACACCGTTTGTGAGATCTCTGTTATCCCATAACCAGCATGTCCTTTGTAGGCCGGCAACAACACACTCTCAGAGTTCGCGATGTGAAGAAGAACAAACTGAAGCAATGGAAGGAAATGCTGACAAACAGCCCATGATAGCACCGAAAAAGAACTCGATAAAGGTGGAAGAAGGATATTTTCCAGTGCACTGAATAAATTTCAAATGATGAATAAAGGAAGTATCATCCAGTTAAGTGCTCCAACTTCATTACTTTTATTTATTTTTATTAAATTATTATTGGGAGAGCAAACTCTGCATCGCCTAGGTAAACACAACACTTGCAGCACAACACTTATAGCCCAGCACTTGCAGGGTGCTCCATACGAAGTCTTTGCCATTTGATCAGCCTGCAGCAACTAGCCGCAAGCTCGATGCACCCACTGGCGGCCACTAAGTGGTTCGCTAGTGATTTTTGGCGACAACTAGGTGGTCCGCTGATTGCCTCAGTGGCCACCTCCTGCGGTGGCCGTGCGCAAAACAACTCTGCGGGTGCACGATGGACAGTGGCGGTAGCCAACAACCACAATGACCACCGGCATAATCCACCACGACGATGGCAGTCCCCTCCTCGGCAGTCACTCACCAGCATGAAGACCCACCTGCTCGGTAAACTACATACACTGGTGATCCTTCAACTTGGTAAAACTACACACATAGAGCTCGGTAACCATAAGCACGAACTACTCAGCTCGGGAAAAATAGGCACGGGGTCCCTCAGCTTGGCAACTGCATGCATCGACCCCCCAGCTTGGTAGTTATTTGCACAGACTTTCCTCGGCTCGGGAACGTAAAACATCGGAAACCACCAAGTTGAGAAAGAAGGATCAAGCTTGTTTATGCTCGGGAGTCACCCACATGGAAAACCCTTATTTGGAAATCACCGCGAGGGAGTATACACATCCAGCTTGGTAACTACAAGTATGGGAAATACTCAGCTCAAAAACAAAGAATGGGAACTACTGATTTTGGCAACTACATGCACGGACTCCCCTAGCTTGGTAAATGCCTATAAGGGTCCCCCAACTCGAGCTCGGGAAAACTATTGTTCGGAGATCACCACGCGGGAGAATACACTTCATCACACGGCTACATCTATCGTGTGCTGGATAAAATTGCACAACTTGCATGAGACTTTTTTTCCTGCTCGGATTAGATTTCCTGCTCGGTTTGAATTTTCTGCTTGGATCGGTTTTCCTGCTCGGCTCAATTTTCCTGCTCAGGTTGGCTTCTCTGCTCAGTTCGGCTATTATGCTCTGCTCTATTGTGCTATTTCGTTCTACACGGTACAGATTTTTTGCTCGGATTGGTTTTCCTGCTCGGTTCGGCTATTGTGCTCTGCTCTGCTGTGCTATTTTGTTCTGCACGGCTCAGATTTTTTGCTTGGATCGGTTTGTCCTGCTTAGCTCAATTTTCCTGCTCGGCTTTCCTGCTCGACTGGGCTATTATGCTCTGCACTACTATGTAGGCAAGCACGGACACTCCTTGACTAATCAACAATTACAGGTTCGTTACTTAAAAAATTCACGTGAAATTATGTTTATACTAACAAAATTATTTCTATCATTGGAACGAACTGCCAGGTGCGAGAGATCAAGAACCGCCCAACCTACCAAAAACAAGCCTGATTCTAGATCGGCCATGAAATATAAAGTACAGGACCTGAGCCATGAGCTCTGATCTACTAATAGCTATTCTCAACACAGTCTAAATGACTTGCCGAGTTTCATGCAAAATGAGATGCGTTGGTGAGGGAGAAGGGCCCTCGGGCTCTGCCAACCTATAAGTGCCAATCCACGAAGTATAAAGTACAGGAATCGAGCCATGAGCTCTGACCTGCTAACAGTTATTCTCAACGCAATCTAAATGACTTGTCGAGCTTCATGCAAAATGAGATGCATTGGTGAGGAGAGCCATCACGCTCTGCCAACCTATAAGTGTCAATCCACGAAGTATAAAGCACAGGAATCGAGCCATGAACTCTGACTGCTAATAACTATTCTCAACGCAGTCTAAATGACTTGCCGAGTTTCGTGCAATATGAGATGCGTTGGTGAGGGAGTAGGGCCCTCGGGCTCTGCCATCCTATAAGTGTCAATCCACGAAGTATAAAGCACATGAACCGAGCCATGAGCTCTGACCTGCTAACAGTTATTCTCAACGCAGTCAAAATGACTTGACGAGTTTCGTGCAAAGATCTCCATCGAATGGAATCTTCATCCGAGATAGAATCTCCATCAAACAAGATCTCCATCGAATGAAATCTCCATCAAAGATAGAATCTCCATCAAACTTAATCTCCATCAGAGATAGAATCTCCATCAAACAAAACCGAGTCACTAGACTTCTACACCATTTGAGCTCCGCGCTCGCGCTTTACTTGGTCGAATCCACCTCCTGCATCATTTCAGCTCCGCGCTCACGCTTTACGCGGTCATGTCCACCGCCCACACCATTCGAGCTTTGCGCTAGCGCTTTACGCGATCGAGTCCATCTCCGCGCTCGAGGGGCATTATTAGGCCCAACCCAACACTAAGGAGCGAAAAGGCCCAACCCAACACTAAGGAGAGAAAACAAAGTTGATGAAATAGGAGCGGGAAAACAAAACTGAGGAAATAGGAGGGAAAAGAAGCAGAGGAAATAGGAACGAAAAGAAATTGAGGAAATAGAAGAGAAAGAAAAACTGAGGAAATATGAGCGAAGAGAAACTGAGAAATAGGAGCGGAAAAATAAAGTTGAAGAAATAGGAGTGAAAAGAAAAAGCTAAGGAAATAGGAGGGGAAAAACAAAGTTGAGGAAATAGGAGCGGAAAGAAACTGAGGAAATAGGAGCGAAAAGAAGCTGAGGAAATAGGAGCAAAAAAATAAAACTAAGGAAATAGGAGCAAAAAGAAACTGAGGAAATAGGGGCGAAAATAAAAAACTGAGGAAATAGGAGCGAAAAGAAAAAGCTGAGGATATAGGAACAAAAAGAAACTGAGGAAATAGAAGAAAAATAAAAACTGAGGAAATAGGAGCAAAAGAAAAATTGAGGAAATAGGAACGAAAAGAAGCTGAGGAAATAGGAACACAATAAATTTTCTTTATAATTTCTAGCCCCAAAATGGTACTAAAAATTAGCAGGTTTCGGTGAGGGCAAGAAATACCCATAGCCCAAAAAATTAGGACCCAGCCCACCAAGCCATTACTAAGGACAAAAAAGGGGACCAAGAAGAGATAAGAAGGGACATGGGTGAGACATGAGGGTTACAAATATCAGAAGGAGACAAGAAGGGGACAAAAGGAATGTGAGAGGCTATAAAGTGTTAGAGGATCAGGGGGAGAAGGCAAAGGGTTCATGCAAGAGAGATTTGCCAACTCAAGGTAGGCTAGCATATACAGTAGGGGGGTCAGGCAAGCCTATAAAAGGGGATGCCCAGACAACATTAAAGGGGATCGAAGACTAAGGAAAGAGGTACATCGGGACAGAAAAACCGATTGAGAGATCAAGAAGACAATCAACAGACCTTTTCTATACAGTGAGATATGAGGATCCATAAGTGATTGTAAATAAATATATATTATATTAGAGATTTCCCTCTCCAAACTCCCGTGGACGTAGGCATATTGCAGAACCACATAAATCTTGTATCATCTCTTTTTACCTTCACAACATCTATTTTTCATTCGCCGTCATAGACGTATAAACTACCACCGTATAGCCGCACCGGAACACTGCCGGGAGCTCCTAATAATTCACATCGTATACCGGGGGAGTGAAGTTGCTCAGGCCCGCGAAACACGACATTAACAACTATGATTGATAAAATTATAAAAAGTGCATTAAGCACATAAAGAAAAAGATGAAATTCCACACACCATCTCCCCACCCAAGTCTCCATCCTTTAAAATCAAATTCCTGCAGATAACGCTATATTTAAAAACTACCATGACTAATTCTAAAAATGCTTTAGGTGCATGTTTAGCTAACCATGGCTCGCTTCTCCATTAAGAAGCCATTAATTTATAAGGAGTAAATCATATGATCGGTTTTTGAATGATTTTTCTTTTAATTTGCAGAGATTTAGACAATTCGTGAGTTCCATGATTTTTAATACTGAGACCATGTTATTTTTACACTTCATTATTTTTTCAAGGTGATTGACTTGTCTTGTAACAGACTTTCTTTTCCGTAGATCACCACTTTTTTTATTTTGCAAAATATAAGAATAGTTATTTAAAAATAACAAATATATATGAGATAAATAAAAGATCATGAAGGTTATTAAAATAAGAATAGTGGTCGTTTAAAGAGACGAACATAAGTATCTCTCTCGTCTAATCAAGCATAATATAACAAAGACTTACTTCTTGTTCGAACGTAGGCTTTTTGTTACGAAGGCTTCTAAGTTTTTTGTTTACGAAGAAAGATTCAGCTGACTGTTATTATTGTCTTGGGAAACCATCCTGATCCAACTCCAAGTCCTTATTAGTATTGTCTCTATTGATCACGTGGTCCATTTATGATCCTCATTGTCATATTAATGGTCCATTTATAACCTTCAACCAAAAACAAACCATGTTGGTTGTATAGTCCATTCCAAAAGCAGCCCGTGTATCCACTGTCTCGGAAGTCAAGTCGAGATTGAATTGGTGATAATTTTTTCAAGCCTAATATCACTGCACATGACATTAGCCTTCCTAAATATGAGGATGTTTATTTGGCTAATTATTAGAGTAGTATTCCAAGTAATAAGTTTATTTACATATTTGTTTCTTGGGATGTATTAAACAAACAATCTATTTCACGTAAATTTATATTTGTGTATGGATTGTATTGAGTAGTATCAAGTCATGAGTATTAGATTATATATATTAATTCAAATAGGATCCATTTAATTAAACGAATCAAAACTTAAAATCATAACATAATTCATATAAATAAAAATGACACGACATGCTTAACCCGTTTAATAATCACGGGCACACTCGTCATCTCTTGAAAAAATACGAGGTGTAGAAAGGACTTCTAGGTCAAGAAAGTTAGTATTAGGTTTCGTTTGGAAGTTGAGCTCATCTCAACTCATCATTACAATTTTTTCAAATCTCAACATAAAATATAATAAATAATTCAACTTTTTCAAATCCTAAAATAATAATAAATAATAATATTCTAATAATATTTTATCATCTCAACTCAACTCAATTCAACTCACTTCAACGTACAAATCCATCCTTACACTTCCAACATTTGCGTCTCTGTATATGAATTAAAGAGAAAAAATGGTAAAGGGGAAAAGTTAAAAAAGACGACATGACAAATGACAAAACCATGACAAGGAGTACGAAACTTGACTACAGTTTTGGAAACGACACCATGCCAGCCAGCATTGACTAGGCATGCAGAGTGCAATTAATTACTAGACAATCGACCAGCATCACCCACGTGCACGCCCCAGGAGACTACCATATACAGTCAGGGCCATCGGTACTCTTGATTAGTGGTGTAAATTTAAATTGAAAAATTGATCTGCATCGAATCAGATCGGATCAGATTGGTTGATCCGGTTTTAAGTCGATCCGATCTGAAACCGATTCCTATTTTGTAAGAACTGGTTGAAAACCAATCCGATTTCGATTCTGTAGTTTTCGAGACCGGACTAAACCAAATCGGATCGGTTGAAAAAAATATATATAATATAATTATATATTAAATTTTTATGTATAATATATAATCATATATCATATATAAAATAATTTTATATTATAATTTATAAATTATAACATAAAATGTTAATTTTAAATATGAACATTTGTAATTTGTTTGATCATATTGTTATGAACATTTGTAATTATATATAATATAATGTTGTTATAATTTATAAAATAAAAGTTTAATCTTAAAGATAAAAATTTAATTGATCATATGCTTTAAACACAATATATATATATATTAAATTATTAATAATATTTTATCATAAGAAGTAACAATTTATTATATATTTTTTTACATTTTAAAAAATCAAAAAATCGGACCGGAAACCGTTAAAATCAGAAGTACGGGTTTAGGAAGATGATTGAAGCGTAATCAGTTTTAAAAAATATAAAACTGGTATATACCGGTTCGGTCTTAGATTTTGTTCAAAACCAAACGGCCGATTACATCCCTACTCTTGGTCATAATCTGTTTTAATTTGATCGGCCCACACGGAACCTGCACATGAGAGCACTCTATATATAATTGCCTAATTTTGTGCACTGCTTTTTCAAGAGATTCATGCTTTTTCGTTGACAATATTGGTTTAGTGAATTTGCTTGGACCAGATGATCTTACAGAGCGCATTCATAATACTTCATTATTCATTTGCTCTAAAAATAGAATCTTATAGAATCTTGGCATCGCTCCAATACAAATATGGGATCAACTTTTTCCACCCATTTATTTTGCGTTCTATATTAACTTGTTTGGGGTTTTGCGAGGTTACACTTTTAGTTCATTTAGCAAACACTAGTGAAGATCCTAAAACAATTAAGGAGTGGGGCCACTTGCTTAGCAACAATGGGATTGAAAATTTTGAGTTTTTATTAGGTATGAATATTATTTGGTTTGACATGATAATGATGTTGCTATATAGCAATTTTCTTATTTCCTACTAGAAAAATTAGAGAAACTAGATTCATGTCTGCTTTAATTTCAGCTAAAGAAATTGCAATTGAAATGAAAATAGAACCAATATTTCATGAAAAGTGAACAATTTGTATAAAGAATCAATTCGGTGAAAAATATTGATGATGAGACTGCGCCACATTAATCTGCCGAAATTTTTTTTAGAATTGATTATATATATATATATATATATATATATATATATATATATATATATATATAGTAGATCAAGCTAGCTTTTCAAAAAGCTAAGATCTTTAGAGGATGATGATTTAGGAAAAACGTTTCTTAGTTTGGAAAGTTTTCTAAAACATGGTGAATATTAATCTTGGTTTATATTTGTTTTCAGAATTAAAAGTATTAAAAAAAGGTTTTGCAAATGGATACTTGTAGTACTCGAATAGAAACATTAGATTATATTAAAAAGTTAGATTCTTTTCCAATTGCATGCATTGCTTATAGAATATTATTGACAATACTTGTGACTATTGCACCCGAAGAAAGAAGTTTTTCAAAACTAAAATTAATAAAATCATATTTACATTCAACTGTGTCACAAGAAAAATTAAATGGATTTGCCATTTTATCTATCGAAAATAACATATAAACAAATATTGAGTATAAAAATTTGATAAGTAATTTTGCATCTCAAAAGGCAAGACGATGAATGATATATAACATTTCATGATAATATGTAGCCTTACCGCTATGGTGGTCTTCTAATGATGTGAGGAATAACACTGCTAGATAATACGTAGCCTTGTTGTATGGCTGTCTAAGCAATGAGAAATTTCATTCCACATTGTTATTCAAGAGCAGTGCTATTAATTGCATTGATAGGGACGTTTGTGCATCCATTTTAGCCTATTCCGTGTTTTAACCTGAACACTCGCCCGTGTTCCAATCAATTTCATTCAATAAAACATGATTCATATATAAATAACTCAACAAAAGATAATAAGTCACTCTTCATTTGTAAAATCTTATTATTCAATATTTATTACATTTAATTACAAGAACAAACTTCAACATTAACACACCAGGACTACACAAAAAACCTAATGAATAATGGAATTGCAAGTGCAAGCAGTAAGACAACACCCATAAATGAAACCAACACCCAAGGACTATTGAAATAATCGTGCCTTAATTTTGCCATCCGTACCTTCCTGTGTCTCCTACAATGCATGTTCACATCCATGATAGTTCTAGCATAAATGTTGGTTGAAAAACTGACATAGTGACCAAGGTTGTTAACCATGGTGGAAATAACTTCATCATCACCCAAATTATTATGGATAATTCCACTTCGGCGAAGTAACTCAACATCCTTTGCAATGTTAATGAGATGATCCAAGAAGCACACATAGTCGTAGACGAAAGTCTTATCATTATGTTGATGACATTATTGCTCATATGCAATTAGATTTCATAAGTAAGTCTCTGTATGATCTTGTATGCTCAAAGGTGAAATCTCCATTAGCCCATTGTTGGACTTTATGGAAAACATGTCACATTTCTATGCCTTCTTGAATTTCATTCCAGCTTCTGCAAGCTCTGTGGCACCATGTATGTTATGGGCCTCAATCTCTCCAAGAGAAAGTAGACGCTTAAATTTCTTTGCCTTGTTGAATTCGACTCTAGCCTCATGAAGCTCTTTGCCACAAGGTACTGACTTACAATTTTCAATCTTGTCCAGACAAAGTAGACGCTTCAATTTCTCTACTGTCTTTAATTCAACTCCATCCATTTGCGTCCTTTCAATTATAAAATTTAGGCGATCATTGAGGCAATAAATTTTATGAATCGAATCAGTGCTTGTTTTAATTGTCTTTCTCTTCTTATTTGCACGAGGGCGAGCAAAACTTAAGTTTGTGGGTGTTTGATAAGTAGGATTTTTATATGATTTTATTATTCTTTTATTTATGAAATGTGTTAGTTTTCCTTCAATTTTAATCTAGCTAGTATCAATATCAATAACAAATAATTAATCACCGACAACGGCGGCAAAAACTTGTTGCGTTAAAAATATCTGCAAGTGCACAAAATCGTAACAAGTAGTAAAGTGTTTTCAAGAAAACGGATATTGAACCCACAAGGATTAATTATGCTATTGAGTATTGAAATTGACTAAATTAATTACTATTTGGAAGACCAAAATTTCAAGAATAGATTATCTAAATTAAACCAAATAAAAGAACATTAAAATTTGGATTTTGAAGATAATGAGAATAGATCTAAAGCATTTGATTTCACCGAGCAAATCCCACACAATTCATTCTTCCTTATCATAGAATTCTAATAATCCCACGTTGATGATAAAAATCCCTTAACTAATCAATATTTTCTCTCGAACAATACTAAAAATATCTCCAATTAATAACTCCATATCTCTATGTAAATTTAACTAATTGGAAACTCATTAAGTTCTTTAGGTTTTTCTTGAAAATCACACTAATCGCGGTAAAATATCTCTACTTTCGCTTAACTAATGGTATTTAATCATAGTAGTCTAATCACAAATCACATTTCGGTCTCATTGCAATCAAATAGATCGAGCAATAGTTAGCTAGAAAATTGCAAGCATTAAGAATAATGAATAAACTCTCAATCATAGAAATATTCAAAATCAAATAACTTGGAATATAAATTGTGAGTTCAACGCTAGGCTACATCAAAGTTCTAGAAAATAAAATTAGTTCATAATGGAATTGAAAAGAATAGAAATCAATGTTTTGAATACCGTACCGGATGTCGTACCGGTCAAGGTACTGAAACGAAATATTTCCGTACCGGTACCGTTTCGAGATAATCGATATATGAATAAATTATATATATAAATTATATACCAAAATAATAGTCTAGATATGAATAAATTATATATAAATACATATTTATATAAATTATAAATAGCCTTGTCTGAATTGAGGGTAAAAAAAATAAGTTTGTAACTTGAAAAAATGAAAAAAAAAATTACAGGTCGAAATACAGGCCGGTACCGGCCGGTATGAAATATATATATGATACCTGCACCGACCCAGTGGCCGGTACGACAAATACAGGCCGGTACAGTACGAGATTAAAAACACTAATAGAAATAGTATTCTTCGTTGGAGTTGGTTGATGAAGCATGTGGCTCTCGCCTCTGCCTTCCAGATCCTTCTACTTCAAAGAAACTTAAAGAATAAAGACTCTATTAAAACTCAGACTAAAACTAAAACTAACTCTAAAAACGCAGACTAAGGTTGTGTTTGGATGTTGAAGTGAGTTGAGTTGAGTTGAGATGATAAAATATTGTTAGAATATTATTTTTTAATATTATTATTATTTTGGGATTTGAAAAAATTGAATTGTTTATTATATTTTGTGTTGGGATTTGAAAAAATTGTAATAATGAGTTGAGATGAGTTGAGAGGATTTAAGAAACCAAACGAAGCCAACTAAAACTCTAACCTAAAAAACTCTCTCTATTCATCCCACAGGTCGGGATTAAATAGATGTAAAAATTCAAATTTGGAAACAAGATAGATGTTGCTACAATCTAGCCTGAAAATCTGGAAAATAGTTTCTAAAAATAAGTTAACAAAGAAGAAAAATATCCCAAGAATAACAGATTTCTCTAAAATTGAAGATTTGGTGATAATCGGCTTGATTTGCGGAAATCGGGAGAATTTGGTAGTCAGCAGATTGATTACAAAACTCAGGAGGGTTCCATCGGGTAGATGCCATGTGCGTTGAATATAACTGATCTCCTTGCCTAATGGCCAAGACGTAAGGTTCCTGACCGAGATGAAAGACTCCCCTCGCCAACCTACCGAGCTGCTCGCCTTTGTTGGTTGTCACCTGTGTCGCCCCCAATTCCCCTTATATAAAAACACGGAGATCGAGACGCCAGGATGGTGACAACGCGGTCACACATCCCAACGAAGTGCCAGTGTGTGTACATGCAACGGTGTACAAAAAAAATAATACAGCGGATAGTCAACTGAGTACCAGAATTTATTTACAATCAAAACATCAGTAAAATTTAAATAGTAGTTATACAGTCATCCATAATAAAATATAATACAATAATTTCAGATAACTAAGCGAGTGATCCCAGATCACTCCTCGGGCGGAGCCGTCTCCTCAGGCTCGCCCTTCTCCTCTACATCTGCATCAAAATCTGCGTTACCACAAAATGGTATCGCAGGTAAGTATAACCCAAAATAATCACGTAATATAAAATGCATTAAATGCAACTAACATGCATGCACATGAAGAAATATGCATTTTTTTTTCAACACATCATTTTTCTCGAAAATGATTATTTTCAACACACGCCAAAATCCCATTTTGGCCCAAATATCCGTAAAACATTTTCCCAGAAAATATTTTACACAGAAATCCAACTCACACTATTTTTCCAGAAAATAGTTCATTAATTCCATATGCACCATGGTCTCCCCTATGGACCATCCGCACATCCTGGCTTCGTAGCGGTGCTCATTTCTGCGCCCGGTGCGTACATGGCCAAGCACCCACACTACACAACGAGCGATGCCAAGTTCCGCGCCCAGCGCGTACTTTGCCAGACATCCTCTAGTCCCCTCCAGCAGAAGGACCACGGAATCGGCATGAGACCATCTCGTCTGATCCCATTGTCGCACGGCGACAATCCAGGGGACGTTACTCAGTGTATTCCGCTCACGAGTAACCAGAGGAGTCCCACCGAGATAATGCCCCATCTCGGCTTGGGGTCGTGATACATACGCACCCAAAATCCATTTTCACATGAAATCATAATTTTCCAAATCATGCATGAACATGAATGCAATACACGAAAACCCAGTTTTCTTTACAAACATGAACGTGCATGAAATAATGAGATGCACATGTACCAACACAAATCCACATCCCTCAATAACCAATAACCAATCCAATCAAACCAACCCAAACAACTCTAATCATAAATCCATCCGACCCCCGAACTCTTCGGACTCAGTCCGGCATGTCAAACAAATACAATGGAATGAGTTAGTGCAAAAATACATTTAAATTACAAAAGTTCTTTGGAGAAATACTTACAGTGCAATATAACAATTTCTGAAGGATCACGAAGTTGCAAGAGGTGACGTCTGAGCAACGCAACAGTGTAAAATACATTGTGGCCGTGGGTCTCAAAGACCCACTTTTCAACAGTGACAAACGAAGACCCAAATTTGATAGAGTAGGGCCTAGGGAGGTCGGTGAAGCTAGTGGTGGTGGTGGTTGACCGTGGGTGGCAGTGCAATGGGTGTTTTAAGGCAAAAAATATGCAAAACGAAAATGGAGTTGGATGTGCTTCACCGGTGACGGATCGGAGGTGGGGTTGGGTCCAATGGGTTGCTAAGAGGTCGAGGATGAAGTGGTGAGAAAATGGTGGCCAATGGTGGTGCGACGGCGGCGCAGCGTCGGAAAGAGGAGCTCGTGGTGGCTAACGACGACGCGAGAGGAGCTCGAAATGGAGGTGTGGCGTTGCCAGTGGGTGGGGAAGCTGGGGAGTCGAGTTGTGTTGACCACCGCCAGCGCACAGCGGCGGGCTGGGGGAGAGAAGGAACGGACGGAGGGAGGGAGGGAGGGGGAGTTGGGTCGCGCGCGGGAAGAAGGAGAAATAAGGAGGAAAAAAAAAAGAAAAGAAAGAAAAGAAAAGGAGGAAAAGAAAAATAAGGAGAAACGAAATGAGGTCAAATTCTCATAACTTGGGTCTCAAAAATGATCCAACAAAAACGATTTTAAAACAGCTAGTGAAATAAAATATTTCAAACGCAGTGGTTAACATGAAAATAAATAATTAATCCCAATAATAAGTTAATTTAATTCGAGAAGAAATTTAAACACATAACAATAATTAATTTAAAGAAAGCACTTCAAAAATAATTTTCGTAAACTAAAAATGATAAAAATAACTCAAATAAAATTTAACAATTTTAAAATAAGAGAATAAATTTTTGAATCCATAAAAATAATTCTTTCAGTAAAAATACACTAAAATACGGGGTGTTACATTGCCCACGTTGTTGGTCTTTGATTGGTTAGACCTTGCCAAGTCTTCTCACCTTCCGAGAAACAAAATCTATCGCTCATCGCTTAACTCTTCTCTCTAATTCTGATCGCCCTTGGATCTCCCCGCCTACCCAGAAGAATGATCATTCTCTTTGCCTTCCGCGATACAAGGCTCCTCACCCAAATTTTCTCGGCTCTCTTTGGATCTCATCACCTCTCTTCGGTTTGGATCCTTAGTCTCTTCTTTTGTATTAAATGTTCTCATTTTACACTAAATCTTCTCATTCTTTCAAATCCAAGAAAATAAAGAAAATATAAAATAAAATAAATAAAATTGAAGGAAAACTGACAATTTTCATAAATAAAAGAATAATAAAATCATGTAAAAATCCTACTCATCACCTCATATTCTATAGAAATAGTACAACTATCTGCACCATGTATTTGCATACAAATTGTCACTAACATGCAACAACTAAGACAAATTAAGCTTTCCACTAAACAAGATTGGACGATTTCATTAGCTTATCTTGTGCCATTAAGGAAGATGTACGAAAACATGCCTTTTTAATAGGATTAATGTAAGTGTTTTAAGGGATACTTGTCAATTTCTTCCATTCCAATATAAAAGGTGCAAAAGCTAGAAATCATGCATCCCTTTGTCTTGAGGTTTCTTTATTCCATTCCAATATAGAAGGTGCTAAAGCATTAGGGGAGTGCCTTACTATCAAGGACTTCCATTCACCAACGTGGAAGACTATATGCAAATTCTACCCATAATTCATAAAGTAAGCCAATGGATTATTTGAGAGGGTTCAAGTTCTTTTTGGTTTGGGAACTCCTTATTTCATAAGGGTTTTGTCATCACTTATTCTCACTTACAGGTCAAAGATCTGTGCTCAACCACTAGATGGTGCATCCCAAAGGTTCGGGCAATCAATAACACAACTTTGCTTCAGGAGGTAAACAAATTCCCCATCAGACTGCAACAAGGAACATAAACTAGAGTATGGAAATATACTCAATTTGGGGTGAAAGATTTTCGGTCCGGACCAAAAAAACTGACAAGATCGAATGGTTCGGTCCTGGCCAAACTGGATTGAACATAACGATAATCGGTCTTAATCCATAGTATATGAAAATTTTGGTTTTTGGACCAATGCCAAGCTGTAGCTTTTTTGGACCGGACCGGACCGAAATGTTTAAATATATTTTTTAATATATAAAATATTATGTTATATATATAATATATTATTTTATATAGTAGTGCATAAGTTAATTATGTAATTTTCATCTAATCTATCACTATTGATTATATAAAATGTAAAATAATATATGCTATTATTTTACTAGCTGCATCCACCGTAGGATATAGATGGTTCATATATAGACACCTCATAAACTTAAGCCTCATCTAATAAGGGTTTGTTTGAAAATTCAAAATAGAGAGATGAGAGAGAGAGAGATGCTAGAGGAGAGATGAGCTACCGACGATGACGAAGAGCATAGTGGTTGTGGTGGCAGAGCAAGACCGAGGAGGCGTAAAGATGAGAGAGTGACCAGGTGGTGCTCGACACCATGGAGTGGTTCCTGAGAGATGTAACAGAAAGAGAAACAGAGAGAGAGGGGGCCTTAGGTTGCTAGGCTAGGCGTGGAAGAGAATGGGGCTCCGACGGAGGACTAGAGATGGCATCGATGTGTGAGTGGTGGTGAACGGCGTCCCTAGCAACGGCGATATAGAGAAATCCAAAAGAGAGAGAGAGAGAGAGAGGTGATGCCAGATTCAGGGAAAAGGAAATTTCCTATGTGGGGGGCTGGGGAGAAGGGGGTGGCTGTCGAGGTGAGGTGGCGGTGGCATGGTGGGGTCGTTGGTGACGGGTTGTGCGCGGTGGAGTTGGTTGAGGGAGAAGAGGGATTGGGGAGACAGAGGGGGGTGGAGGGAAAAGAAGAAGGGGAACGCATGCTATTTAATTTTAGTAGCTTTTGCAGTGACATTAAATTGCCGCAAATGCTACAGACGTCGCCGCAATTGAGGAACTACTCATTTACGATAGCTTTAAAAATTGTTGGAACTAATCATTTCCGGTAACTAGAGATTCACCGGAAATGCTCTTCTACAATTTTTCTAAAAGACTATTTCTGGCACTTTTTATTCGCCGCTAATAAGCATAAATTCGCCACAAAAAGTATCTACTGTTGTGATTTTCCTATTCGTTGCAAATAAAATGCCGCTACAGTCATAATCTTTATTTGTGATTGCAAAAATCTCCACAAAAGGTCTAAAATCTCCGCAAATTAGTGAACAGTTGATTCAGCATCAACATTTCGAATACATTATGTTGGATTTCATCGGCGACTAGAAAAAGCGTCACAAATAAGGCCTATTTGCTACTTTATTTATTTATTTTTATTTACAGCAATCTTAAAATCACTAGAAAAAGCCTGGTTTGAGAAAGAAATACCATGATGTAGGTGTGCCCTTTATTTTCTTCCCCAATTATTCATTTTTTCTATTCCTTCTTCATCCACCACTCTCTCTCTCTCACACACATTGCAATTTAATTTTCCACTATCTTGGGGGTATGCAGTCATGTAAGTGGAAATTGTTGAGAAAATTCCCGTTAGTTTGATAAAGATATACCATTTAACATTAATCGTTTAGGCCTCATAATTATCTTATCCAACTTTTTAATTTTCTTTGGTTGACATGCTAGTATATATCGAACCCATTTCGAAGAGTAACATGCAAGTTTAATCAACCATCAGATCTCACTCGTTCGTACATGCGAAAACAAAGTACCGGCTCACAGTGACCGACATTGGGATGGGATATTATCGGCGCCCATTTATTTAAAGCATGTTTGGGTTTCACTTTGGAGGTTTAAAAAGTGTTTTTAACAGCCTCAAATCTTTTTAAAGAAAAAAATACGTTTGATAAATTTATAAAAAGTGCATTAACATTTAAATAAAAGCTTAACATCTATTTTTAAAAAGTACCAAATTGAAGATTTTATTGAAAACCGGTAGAATAAAAAATAAATAATAAAAATCTATCTTTTCTTATTAATTTAATTAAATTTTCGAGACAAATAATAATTTCACATAGTATCAGAATTGTTCTGAATTTGAATCTTGACTCTACATCCTATTTCATGTAATTAAATATTCCACATGTATAATCCAAATAATCATAAATTTTTTAAAAATATTGTAACTAACTTTTAATCGCTTCAGGTGCATGTTTAGAAAACTATGAATAAGTTGTCCATTCAGCCGTCATTACTTTTTAATTAAGGGGTAAATCATATGATAGGATTTCGAGATATTTTTTTAGTTTTTAGCGATTTAGAAAACTTATGTGGATTTAGAGTACGTGGATTTCATTGTATTTAATATTGAGATCATGTTATTTTTACACTCCTTTATTTTTTCAAAGTGATTGATGTGTCTTGTTACAGACTTTCTAATTTCACGTAGATCACCACTTTTTTTAAGGACAAAAATAAGAATAGTTATTTAAAAATAAAATATCATGAAGGTTATTAAAATAAGCATATTGGTTGTTTAAAGCTAAGAACACAACTCTAGTTTAAGCAAGCATAATATAACACAAAAGCTTACCGACCGTTATTATACAGGTGAAAAATTTGATCTTTTAACAACGATCGGTTACGGCATCAGGCCATACTAGCCCACCTTCAGCCTAGACCACCCTGTTGGCATCGAGGGCACCACGGCCGTTTACAAACTAGGGCCGGTCGTGAACCATGAGCAAGACTCTGAATTTTATTCTTATTCGATTTTTAACTAAGAAAGTAAATTAATTAATAACAACTCATAAAACTAAAATGGTAAAAACAAATTAACGACACTAACTGGTCGTCATGTTTGTTTATATATATTGTTTCTGTTGGACCCATTAATTCAGCCAAAATTAAGAGCACAATGAAGCGGATGGTGATGAGAGATCATGCCTTGTGCACCATCTTGCTCCAACTCTCAACTCCTCATCAATATTGTCTCCATTGATCACGTAGTCTATTTATGATCCACATTTGTTATATTAATTGGTCATTTCTGCAATTACATGGCAGTATTCGACTGTTCCAAAATTACCTTCACCCAAAGACAGATCATGTTGGTTGTATGGTCAATTTTAGAAACAGTTGTATACCATTCATATTCTGGATAAGATTTTCAAGTCGAGATTGAGAATGTGACAATTTTTTCCCAGCATTACATCACTGTGCATGACATTAGCCTGCCAAAATATTGAAACATTTATTTGGCTAATTATTAAAGTAGTTTGGGTAATAATTTTATTTGCATGTTTGACTCTTGAGATGTACTAGAAAAACCACCAATTTTACATGAATTTCTATTCGTGGCTCGGGTTGAGTCATGTCAAGTCATGAGTATTAGATTATATATATCAATCAAACACAATTCGTTTAATTAAACGGGTCAAAACCTAAAATTCTAAACATGATCCATGTAAACAAGGGTGACATGACCTAACCCGCTTAACTCATTTATAATTATGAATACGACCCAGTACTTAACCTGTTTCAACTTGTTTAGCCCATTTCATATAAAGAGATTGAGATGACTCGTATATACATTTTTTAACTCAATTAATATAATTTCATATATAATCAATGATAACTATATAACACAATCCACAATTACTATTGGATTTATAATAAAATATTTTGTATCAATATCCAAACCAATAATATATAAGAAAACTAATACTTTCATAAAATAAAATTATATATTAACAACAAAGCTCAATAGTTTGAGATATTAAGTTAATTCTTAAATACTAAAATTAATATTAGGAGCCTGTTTGGGATTGTGGTAGAGTCTTAAAAAGCATCTTTATTTTAGTTGCAGAAATCACAAAGAAGTAGAAGTTCTTATTGTCCTTTATCGTATTCTTTTCAATCCTACGAGAGTTTTTAGTATTGGATATTCAAAATGGTGATTTTTGGTGAGCTTCTTACTGTAAATTACAATTTTTTCTTTCTTTCTTTCAAATATTTTTAAACAAGTTCAAATATTTCTAAAAAATAAAAAAATATATTAATACACTAATAGTAACTTCTTTAACCATAAAAAAAAAATTAAACGCATGAGCCATCAAAATAAAGAGCAAATTAAGAAGACATAATAACATTATTCTATCTATCTATAAAAAAAAAAACAGATCATATTATTCAAAGGTTTTCTTTATTTTGCAAAATGGCCGCGGTACGCATAAAAGGACTTTTAGGTCTAGAAAAGTTAATACGCTTTCAAGATTTACTACTGTTCATTCATAGGATCGATACCCACGTAACATTTTTAACAACACATTTTATAATTATAATTAAAGATATGAGTATTTTTATAAAATAATATTATATATAAAAATATTCCTAATTAAATGAGATAGTTGTGCAAAGTATTATGTGCTTATGATTTTTTGTTGATTTAAAATAGAAAAAACAAGTGATCTAGAGGAAAAGTGAAAAAGGTGAGCAGTGTATTGACTACATTTCATGGGCCAAGATATTAGATTTAGAATTTAGAAAGAACGGAAATAAGTGGTCCATCTATTTTTTTTAATACAAAGTTGTTCATAGTGGGCTCGCGCGACACCGGCCACCGAGAAGGTTAAATCCCTCTTTTTTATTTTTATTTTTTATCTTTTTTTCATGTACTTTTTTATATTTTTAGATATTTTTTTTAAATTTATAATATTATTAAAAAATTCTTATTTAATCACTAAATAAAAAATAAATAAAAAGAAAGTATCTGGAGAAATGCTCGGTATATCAGTAGAAATGCTCGGTATAAGATGATTTTACAATAATGTCCCCATTTAACACATTGTTATACAATGTGTTGTAAAATATGTTGAAAGTATATCATTACTCTTTACTTTAACCCCATCTGATCTTCCCACGTGATTGATTTGATATTTGTTTTCTTGGGTAATTAAGAAGTGATATCAACTCATTTTATTTTATTTTATTGTTATAATTTTTTAAAATTTTTACATGTAATATAATAAATTATTTAATTTTTTCAAATTTTAAAATAATAATAATATTTTTTAATTTCTAGTTTTTAATATTTTTAACTTGTAAATAAAATTCTTCTATTTACTTAACCTGACCAAAATAATCTTGATAAGGTCATGGGCATTCAAGCCGATTGAGGGCACACTGCCTACATGGGCCAATTAAAATCATGCTATAATTGCATGTAGTCAGTTCAAATTTTAAACACTCGCATCAGTTTCTCACTTTCCAACCTCGTGAGATAAAAGTCCATCTTATCCTGTCACGCGTGCGAGATGGGAAGGTGCTAAAGGCCAGATTTGAACACTTTTAGCAAGTCATCATTGTATCTTATTCTATCTTAATTCCAAATATCATTTAAATATAAATATTTTTTAATTTTTAATTTTTAATTTTTTCATCTAATCATTATCTAATCATTACAACTTTTAACTTTTAAACAAAATACAAAATATAATTTAACTTTTACAAATCATACTCAAGCTGTTTGGTTTGATAAAAGCAATCTCTTATAACGACTTGTTTATTGATTCAATGAATGAATTGTTGATTATAAAAAATAAAATAAAAAAACTTTTACATATTCTAAAACAAAAATAATAATAATAAATTATATTCTAATAATATTTTAAACTTTATAATAATTTTATTCAATTTTTTCTCTATACTTTTTCAAAACTCAATAAAATATCTTAACTCAAAGAATTTCATTACTATTCATAAATTTCTGATCACATATATTTTCATCAGTGTAACCAAACCAGGCTGGCTATGTTTGACAAATCTCCTGATCTCTTTTCAAAATTCTTTATAATTTCCTTCCAAAATATTATCCATATATAAAATACTTTTCTATTTCAAATATTTAACTTATTGATTTAATCATTATACATTTTTCAAAACTTCCACATACAAAAAAAAAAATTAATAATAATAATATAACTTTTTCAAATTTTGAAAAAAATATATATATTTAATTAAATAATATTTTAAATTTATAATATTTTTATTTCACGTTTTGCTCTCTCATTTCGTAGAACCCAATCAAACATTAATCATTTAGGCCCCATAATAATTATCTTGTCTTACACCTTAATTTTCTTTGGTTGATATGTTAGCATATATCTAACCCCTTTCAAAGAATAACATGCAAGTTTAATTAAGAATCAAATTTCACTCACTTCTATGTGCGAAACAAACCTCACAATGGTCGGCACCAACAAAGATTTAGATAATTATAAAAGTGGTTGATCTTTAAACAACGACCGGTCAAGTCATGAGTTTGTGTATTAAAATGGTAACAACAAACTAACGATACTAACTGATTGGCATGTTTATTTATATATAATGTTTCCGATGGACCCATTAATTCCGCCGAAATTAAGAGCACAATGAAAAGGATGGTGAGAGATCATGCCTTGGGAACTATCTCGCTCAAACTCCCAAGTCCTCATAAATATTGTCTCCATTGATCATGTAGTCCATTTATGATTCACATTTGTCATATTAATTGGTCATTTCTGCAATTAAATGGTAATTTTCAATTGTTCCAAAATGACCTTCACCCGAAGATACACCATGTTGGTTGTATGATCCATTTCGAAAACAGCTATGTACCACTGTTCCGGATAAGACTTTCAGCTTCAAGAGATTGAAGTGGTGACATTTCTCATATTAATTGGTCCTTTTCACAATTAAATGGCAATATTCAACTGTTCCGTAATGACCTCCACCCTAAGACAGACTATGTTGGTTGTATGGTCCATTTAGGAAACAAATGTATACCATTGTTCCGAATAAGATTTTCAGCTCCAAGAGATTGAAGTGGTGACATTTGTCATATTTGGTCCTTTCCACAATTAATTATTCAATTGTTCCGAAATGACCTTCACCCAAAGATAGGCCATGTTAGTTGTATGGTTCATTTCGAAAACAGTTGTATACCACCATTCCTGATAAGACTTTCAGCTCCAAGAGATTGAAGTGGTGGCATTTGTCATATTAATTGGTTCTTTTCACAATTAAATGACAGTATTCAACTGTTCTGAAATGACCTTCACCCAAAGACAGATCATGTTGGTTGTATGGTCCATTTTGGAAACAGCTATATACCACTATTCCGGATAAAACTTTCAGCTCCAAGAGATTGAAGTGGTGACATTTTTTCCAAGCGTTACATCAATATGCATGACATTTTCCTATCTAAATATTAGGACATTTATTTGGCTAATTATAGTACGTAGTTCAAGCTATAGATTTATTTACACGTTTGTTTCTTGAGATGGATTAAACAAGCTTCCAATTTCACATGAATTTGTGTTTGTAGTTCATGTTGAGTTATCATGTCAAGTCATTAGTATAAAATTATTTGAGTCAATCCAAACACGACCTATTTAATTAAACAGGTCAGAACCTAAAGTTTAACGCGACCACTAAAAATAACGGGTAACACGACATGATCAACTTAACCCGTTTAATTATTGTTGACATGACCCATTTAACTTGTTTAAACTCTTTTAGCGTGTTTCATATAAATAGGTTGAGCTGACTCGTACATTTATTTTTTAACTCAATTAATATAATTTCATCTATCATCAAAGATAACTATATAAAATGATTTGCAATTACAATTAGATTCATGATAAAATATTTTATTATCAACCTCCAAACTAATAATATATAAGAAAATTAATATTTTTATAAAATAAAATTACATATTAACAAAAAAGGTCAATAGTTTCATGAGATAACAAGTAGTTAACTAAAAAAAATTAATATCACATTCCAACAACAACAAAAAAGCATTAAAACTAAACATTTATAAAACTTGAAAATAGAATTTATTCGTGTTGTACAGATTCATTGAGGGATTCACGGATTGACCCGCAATTTACCCCTTTATTAATAGTGCTTTATTGGATCAATCCGTTTTAATTCAAATACATTTATATTAAACTAAATCCAATAATTACACGTCATATTCATGTCGAATTCACGGGTCATATTCTTGTATTGCCACCACTACAAGAAATATCACTTTTTACAGTGCTTAAAATCTCCCAAAGTAGTAAACGTCGTTGCAAACTTTTTGTTGTCGCCATTAGGTGGACCATAATAATGCACATAAAAAAGTCTATTGCGGCAATTTTTATTTGGTGGAAAATACAATAATTTTTTATGACAATATTTGTTGCCGAAAAAAGTCATGCTCTGCGGCAAAACTATCATGATTTTAATATGGTTGCCATACTTATTTGTGGCAACTCTTATTGCTACAAATAAGTTTTTATGACAAAATTATCTGTTTGGTCGCAAATAATTATTTGCGGCAATTGGGGTTGCATCAAATAAGTATATGGGACAAAAAGTATACATCTTACATTATATTATAATCCATAAAATAATTACACAATTGTCTAACTAGAAAATCAATTCAGCTAAATGAATTTAACAAAATCATTATGGATTTAAGAAATATTGATATTAAACTTGATGAGGAAGATCAAGTTTTAATTTTGTTATGTTCGTTACCTATATCATATGATAACGTTGTGGACTCGATGTTGTATGGTAGAGATACCATCTCTTTAGTAGATGTAAAATCTATTTTGAATTCTAAAGAGTTGAGAACAAAATTGGGTATACAAGGCACGGATAATCAATTCGATAGCTTGTTTGTAAAATATTCCTCTGGTAGTAGATCTGGTGGAAGAGTTTCGGATCAGAGAGGGAGTCATTCCAGTGGTAGCTCTAGATTTAACAAGGAAAATGATAAATGTCACTATTGTCACAAATTTGGTCATTATAGGAATGAGTGTTCGAGATTGAAGAACAAGGAGGAAGCTACAAGTTCCTCTAATGTTGCTAGTGTTGTTGAGAATACTAACAACTGTGATGTTGGCCTAGCAATCAGTGGATCTAGCTGTCGTTTTGGTGACAAGTCATCAACAGTGATTTTGTTTTGGTTGGGAATGATATATATGGCTCTTGAAATTGTTGGGATTAGTTCAAATATCAAGATTAAGATGTATAATGGAACTTTTAGAACTTTGTCCAACATTCGGCATATTTTATCTTTGAAGAAAAATCTTATATCTTTGGGCAATATTAATTCATTTGGTTATCATTTTACAACTGAAAGTGGAGTCATTAAAGTCTGGAAGGGCTCTTCGGTTGTAATGAAAGTAAGTAAGATTGATGGTCTTTATTTTATCTTTGGTGAGACAGTGATTGGTGCAGCTGCAAGGTTATCTTCAAACGTTCCATATTTAGGTATTACTCGTTTATGGCGAATGTGATTGGGCCATAGGGGTAAACGAGCGTGGTCATTTGTTAATAAGCAGCTTTTGCTTTAGTGTAGTTAGAAGATAAGGAAGCTTTTTGTTTGTTTGTTAGCATTGTATCTTTGTGAAGCAGTGCAGAATCAAGTTCACTGCAGTTGATTTGTTCTGATCTTTGGGGTACATATTGTGCATGGTGGTGCCCTATTCTTACTCATGTTGTTTGCTGACCATTTTGAGATAAGGTTTGACTTCTTTTGCTGAAGTAGTGAGTGACGTGTTTGATGATTTCAAACACCTGGGAAGGCTTTGAGAATCTGACAGGCAAGAAGGTAGAACAATTTCAAATACCATACAATTGGGTTCACTCCACATAAATGGAATAGCTGAATAGAATGAATAGGACTCTTATGTGAGAGCCCGTAGTATGCTTTTGGTATGCCAAACTTGTCTAAAGATTGGGTGAAGTGGTCAACACAGCTTGTTCTTCGGTAAACCTTTCTCCTTCCATAGCTTTTGAGTTGTTCTTTCCATAGGAGAGAAGAGCGGGACTATGGAAAGAAAGTGGAGTAGTTGAGAGAGTTTCACATAAGGAGTGAAGTTGGAACTCTACATCATGTTATTGGAAAGGAGCATGATTCTGATTTTGGCATTGGCACACAATGAGAGCAAGTCTACACTTTTGTCTGGTAGGTAGAGGAGACAATTTGCCCACCTTTGGGATATGCTCATGCATACTTTGTAGTGTACTTACTTTGACAGAGAATATTGATTATTAGCCTTCCATGCGCGTGTATTCTGAAGCTGTTGTTCAAGTAAGCAGTTTGTACAGTGGTGCGTTGCTTTTGTGTGAAGAGGTTGAATTAAGCAGCCGACTATTCCACAATCTCATAGGAAATGGGCAGTTTGCGCGCAACAATTGCAACTACGATGCGACAAGGATTTTATAGGCGGCAATGTTATTTTCTAGCTAATGTATGCTTTTTCGGGCTACTTCTTGTCACCGGGTAAAACTTTTTTTTTTTTTGTAGTGACGGGATCCGCACATACGAGCTCTTCCACGACTCTATTGCCTTTTGTGCACTGCTTTTTCAAGAGCTTCATGCTTCTTCTTTGACAATATTGGTTTAGTGTTCTATACATGCAATTTGATGAAATCGAGATCTCTTACAGATCAGTGCAAAATTCATAATAGTTCATTACTGATTTGCTCTAACAATCACCCAAGTACGTACCAAGAAATATGGGATCAACTTTTTCTAGAGGTTTGTCACTTGTTTGTTTTGATTTTATGTTCTATATTAACTTGTTTGGTGTTTTTCCGAGGTTACACTTGTCTGCTGTTTGTAAATCATTTTGGTTAAGAAAATTTGCAGCAGTATATATCAGATGTTATATACACGCACATAATTCTTTAATTACTTGCGTTTTGTTTAACATGCGTGGACTAGGCCAGGGAACCTGATCTAATATAGAATTTTTTTTATTGATATGCAATATTCTAATAAATATTGAAGGATGTAGATATAGTCTGTTTTTAACGTAGCAATATATCTATGACATGCAAAGGATTCATTTCGCAAATGCACGGCTGTATAACTTACAAGACTTCTAGGTCACACGAAAGTGGCTACAATCTCAACAAAATATGATTCATATATACCTTAACAAAATATATGGTGTGATCGGACCAACAAAAGACACTCTTAATTACTTTTTAAAATCTTATTATTCGATATTTATTACATTAACCAAAAGAACACACATCAAGATTAACACAATGCACGAAAAACCTAAGGAATAATGGAAAATACGGTTTGTGTAATTGTAAGTAAAAGCAATAAGACAGCCGCCAGAAATGAGACCAATGCCCAAGGACTGTTGAAATAATCGTGCCTTAATTTTGCCTTCCATAGATTCCAGGTTGTATCGCAATACGTGTTCAAATCCTCGAAAGTTCTTGCATATATGGAACTTTTGGGTGAAATAGTGATATTGTGACAGAGCTTGTTGACCATAGTGGAAATGACTTCATCATCACCCAAATAATTACGGATAATTCCACTTCGACGGAGTAATTCAACATCCTTTGGAGAGTTAATGAGATCGTCCATGAAGCACACAAAGTTGGTGACGTAATTGAAATCATTTTCTCGATCTTGGTATTGCTCATATGCTATTAGATTTCGTAAGCAAGTCTCTGTTTCATCTACTATGCTCCAAGGTGAAATCTCCATTTGCCCATTGTTCAACTTTATGGAAAACATGTCACATTTATCTGCCTTCTTGAATGTGATTCCAGCCTCTTCAAGCTCTGTGGCACCATGTATGTTCCTGTGTTCAATTTCTCTCAGACGCTCAAATTTCTTTACCTTGTTGATATCGACTCCAGTCATTAGCGTCCCGGTTTTAGACAGTTTTGACTTCTGCTCTTCCTCTTGAAGTTCAAGTATTTTTATCCGAAAAATCTCATTTAACTTAAACACAAATTTGCTTGCCTTAGTGGTTTCAACTCCTGCCTCCTTAAGCTGTAAGACATCGACCAGATGCTTCCATTTCTCTCGTATATCGACTGGGAATTCATCAAGTGACCCAGATACGCTGGCACCTCTAACAGCAAGTGACTCAAATACGCTGGCACCTCTAACAGCACGTGGCAACTTAAATAAGGCGCTGGCTCCAACGAGTGGCTCCTGAATTATGCTAGCACTACTAAAACCTGCATCAAGTGGCTCCTCAACACGTTGCTCCTCAAATTCAGCTTGTCCAACAGCAACAGCAACAGCAAGTGGCTCCTCAGATACGCTGGCACCTTTAGCATGAACAACAAGTGGCACCTTAAATAAGGCGCTGGCTCCAACGAGTGGCTCCTGAATTATGCTAGCACCACTAAAACCTGCATCAAGTGGCTCCTCAACACGTCGCTCCTCAAATTCAGCTTGTCCAACAGCAACAGGAACAACAAGTGGCTCCATAGATAAGCTGGCACCAGAAAGTACAGGCTCCTCAAATAAGCTGGCTCCTAGAAGTGGCTCCTCAATTAAGCTGGCACCAGCAGGTGTCCACTCCATAGTTGAGCTGGCTCCAACAAGTGGCTTCTTTTTTGCATGTAATGAAGTGACAGCTTTACCAATAAGACCAAATGGATGCTTAAATATCTTAGCCATCTGGCTCCATCCGGCCTCTTGATGTTCTTTGGCATGATCAATTTCTGAATCAAGTATTGAGACACAGATGGTTGCATGTATGAGACCAAGGAGATCCTCAAACTCTGTGTTCTTGAATCTGAACCCAAGCTCTAAACGTTCACATATTATTACTGGAAGTGAAGGGTTGGAAGCTTCAAGCGTCAGATCAAGTAGATCCGTAATCCTTTTGGTTGAATTATCGACTTCATTCAATTTAAATGGTAAAAAGACAGAGAAAAAAACAAGGGCACGATTATTAAGTTGCTTTCGCATCATTAAGCTCCTCTGATCAGTATCAATATCGACAATGTGTTCTTTTGAATTGCTGGGATCGATACTCTCACTCATCTCGAACAATATAGCAAGAACGAAGAATGGAAGTTGATTTTCAAATAATAGTAGATCACGAGCTATTCTAGGAAGCACCCACTTCTTTCGAAAGATTGGGTCATCTTTCGGATGTCCTCCTTTATTGTAGCACCTGTGGAACAACTCAATAATGAAACACCCATCAAGTAGCATCATTTCAACAATTGCATCACTTTGAGATTGGGTCTTGCTAATGCATTCTGCATGTAGGTATCCGCGAGCTCTTGCTTTCAATCCTGATCTCAAGGCCCCGATGTAATCTTCTACACTTATTTTCGTTCTTTCCAGCATTTTTTGTAAATAGCGCAATTTATGCTCTTTCATAAACCCATGACCAACCTTGTCTTGGTCGTTGTAAGGACCGATGGCAAGCAGCACAGGCTCATAAGCCATCTTGTTTACGTTACGTAACTCCTCATGCACTTTACCCCTATAACGCTCTGTAGCAATTCGAGGCAAGACATCAAGCTCTTTCATAATACGAGTGGAGAGTGTATTATTCGGCCTGCTCATATTTTTGAGAAGTTGTACAAGTCTCTGTTCCTAATACAAAGCATACAAATTCTCACTAATTTTGATGAAAAATTCTATAGCAAGATTTTTAATTGTTAATGCATATAGAGAGAGCATGTCTCATATTCTAGAGAAATAGTACAGTCTCTACTCCAAGTACTTGCATACAAATTGTCAGAACGTAATTTTGTACTATTTTCCGTTAAAAAATAATATGTATCGACTAAAATAAATTAAGCTTTTCACTAAACCAGATTAGACTTTGGAGGATTCTATTTGATAATTGCCTTGAGACTGTTATTAAGGAGGATGTACGAAACACGTGCTTTTTTTATAGAGATAGTAATAATGGTTTGAGGAATTTCTTCCAAGTGTAAAATTCCTTTAGCATCGAAATGTGTATGTTGCTCTGATCGGTGATCAGCTACCTAAGCACACTAATCTTGCTATTGGGATCAGGCCGGTTATTTAGATTATGTTACTATTTTATTTTTTTTATAAAAAGAAAAACAATTTAATAAGGTGGATCTGGTAACTAGCGAAACATTATGTTATGAGGCTAGGGGGAAGGAGACGTATGGAAGGGAGTTAGAGTTACAGGGAACCGAAGACAGCTGAGAAGACAAGGAGAACTGAAGTGAAGGAGTTCGGGAAGTCAAGTGAAGTAATACCTGACATCAAAATGCACAGCAGTAACCTGGAACCAAGTACCAAAACGCACAGCAGCAGCTAGGATTGAAGCTCACCGTTTCACACAAACCGCACCGTTTCGTTGGATTCATTAAACGCCCCGTTTGCATAATTTCAGTTGTTTACATTTCAGACTTGTGTTTCTTTAGAAAGTCTAGAACGTGTTATTTGAATTTCTGCTTTATTCGGTTATGCGTCAGGACACGTGTCCATTTATTATTGCTCTGGTTAGTTACTCCTGCGTGGGTATTAGGGTCAGTCCGGGGGCACAAACTTGGGCATCTGACATTTTATTTTTGAGATATTGAATCAAGTCTATGGGAGGTTAAGGGTCCCTCGAAGAACCCTATATTCATCTCTTTCTCAGTTTTCCTTATAGTTCTTTTCACAAACAGCTCATTTGCATCACTATTTCCCTCAATAACCAACCCAGAAATACCAATATCCAGCCCATCCGCAACATACATATCACAGGGCTATTACAAGTGGTATCTAGAGCCTAACGTCCTAATGGCTGAACATATCCGCACCAAGCAGCAACAACAAGATATGCTACTCCAGCATGATCAAGCTATTCACAACATGAGTGAACAGATGCAACAAATTCATGAAATGCTAAGAACTGTGTTAGCAAACCAAGCCCAGCAACCAAACCGTGAACATCAAGAGAGACAAGAGATAGACCATGAGGTTGAAAATGATGGAAAGCAACGTAGACACACACCAAGGGGAGTCAAGTTGGATTTTCCTCATTTTCGTGGTGAGGACCCAGCAGGGTGGGTTTTCAAGGTGCACCACTACTTTTCATTTTATCAAACACCTAATGCTCAGAAACTTTTAATGGCTTCATACCACATGGAGGGAGAGGCTCTCACGTGGTACCAAGATGCAATTGATACTGGGCAGTTTACGGACTGGCCAACCTTCACTGAGGCACTTCAACTACGCTTTGGTTCGACAACGTATGACGATCCGATGGAGTCGCTCACTAGGCTGAAACAACACTCGACAGTGGCTGTGTATAAAGCTCAGTTTGAGTCTCTCTCTAATAGATTAAAAGGGCTCTCCGACACCCATAAGTTGAGCTGCTTCCTTAGCGGCCTCAAAGATGACATCCGCCTTCCTCTTCGGTTGCTCAAACCAGCGAACCTCAACATAGCATTTAGCCTCGCAAAAATACAAGAAGAATTTTGGGTTAGTACAAGAAGAAATGCTAAACCATGGGCAGACCGAAATCCATACCAAAGCACCACTGGAAATCAATGGTCAGCCCCTAACACAAGTACCACTCAGCCCCCAAAGCCACCTAACCCCATGAGAAGGGTGTTACCAAGCCATATGGATGATAAACGAAAGCGTGGACTATGTTTTCATTGTGATGAAAAATGGCATTTGGGTCATGTGTGTAAATCTCCAAAAATTTACTTTCTACAAGCTGCTGACCAGAAGACTGAGGACAAGGGTGAAGAAGTGTTCTATGACTCCACGGATATGACGGAAACAGCACCACCAACCACACTCGAAGGCCCAACAATTACATTGAATGCATTAACAGGTACTCCTTGCCCTAAAACTATGAGATTACATGGCCATATTGGTACTGCATCAGTGCTTATTTTAGTGGACACAGGAAGTACTCACAACTTCCTTGACCCATCTATTGTCACAAAAGCTAACCTACCCATTAATAGTCAGTCAAAGTTACAAGTGCAAGTGGCTAATGGGGCAGTGGTAGAAACATTGGGATCTTGTGATGAAATAGATACTCGAATTCAAGGGGTTTGTTTTAAACCCTCTTATTTTGTATTACCACTAGCTGGTTGTGATGGAGTCTTAGGAATTCGGTGGCTTGCGTCCCTTGGCTCCATAAATTGGAACTTTTCTGCCCTACAAATGCAGTTTCAGTGGGAGCGTAAATCAGTTTTGTTTAAGGGCCTTCAACTACAACAGACTTCATTCTCGGATTGCCACAAAATGTTTCTGAATTCATGTTACCATGGGAAGGGTTTAATTCTCCAATTACAAGCTACACCTACATTGTTGAGCAATGAGGTCAACCACCCAGAACTCAAGCAAGTGTTATCAGAATTTACCCAAGTCTTCAAGGAACCCACGGGGCTGCCACCTATGAGGTCTCATGACCATCGTATTATCCTCAAAGAGGGTACTAGTCCCATTTCTACACGGCCTTATAGGTACCCCTTCTACCAGAAGTCGGAAATAGAGAAAATAGTGGCTGAATTACTTAAAACAGGTGTTATTCGACCCAGCTCTATCCCCTTTTCTTCACCTGTTTTATTGGTCTGCAAAGCTGATGGGAGTTGGCGTTTATGTGTGGACTATCGAGCACTAAACCAGGAAACGGTCAAGGACAAGTTTCCCATTCCGGTGATTGATGAACTCCTAGACGAACTACATGGAGCAGCAGTGTTCTCAAAGCTGGATCTTCGATCCGGCTATCATCAAATCAGGGTAGTACCGGAGGATATACCTAAAACAGCCTTCCGCACTCATGAGGGACATTATGAATTCTTGGTAATGCCCTTTGGGCTCACCAATGCACCCTCAACTTTTCAGGGGCTCATGAATGCAATTTTCAGACCATATTTAAGGCGATTTGTCTTAGTTTTTTTTTATGATATCCTGGTATACAGCCGCACCATGGATGAGCACCTTGGGCATCTTAAAGTGGTACTACAAACCTTATTTAACCATTGCTTATTCGCTAAATTATCCAAGTGCCAATTTGGTGTAGCCGAGGTGGAGTATTTGGGACACCTAGTTTCGGGTGAGGGTGTTAAAGCAGACCCAAAGAAAATACAAGCAATGGTGGAGTGGCCAACTCCAAATAATACTAAAGCTTTGCGAGGCTTCCTAGGCTTGACAGGGTATTATCGGAAATTTATAAGGAATTATGGCCTTATAGCAGCCCCACTTACAGCTCTATTGCGAAAGAACTCTTTTCAGTGGGATGATAAGGCTAATGTGGCATTTCTGGAACTTAAGGCCGCAGTATCAACTCCACCAGTGTTACGGTTACCTAACTTTTGCCAAAAATTCATTATTGAGTGTGATGCAAGTGGTTGTGGGGTGGGGGCTGTATTAATGCAAGAGGGCCAGCCTATTGCTTATTTAAGCAAAGCATTGAAGGGGACAGCTTTGACCCTCTCTACTTATGAAAAAGAGCTCCTAGCTCTAGTCACGGCAGTTCACAAGTGGAGACCCTACCTATTGGGTCAGACCTTTGTTGTTAAAACCGATCAACAGTCACTTAAGTACCTCTTGGAGCAAAAGGTAGGCACGACAAAACAACAAAAATGGATCACAAAGTTAATGGGCTATGACTTTACAATTCAGTATAAGCAAGGAAGGGAAAATAAAGTAGCGGATGCTCTCTCTCGGAGGCATGAACCAGAATTGATTCAAGGAGGATTCCTAGGCCTTCTTACATTTCCTACCCCTATGTGGATTGATGAACTCAAAGCCACTTATGCCGGCTCACCTGAGTTAAATAAGATTATCCAGCAGCTTACAACAGGTCAGCAAGGGCCTAAAGATTATGTTCTGAAGCAAGGGTTACTCTTCAAAAAAGGCAGGTTGGTAATTGACCCTCAGTCCCTGTTCAAGGCTAAGGTCCTCACTTTCATTCACTCAGACCCCCAAGCAGGCCACTCGGGTTTTGTGAAGACATACCAAAGAGCAAAACGTGACTTTTACTGGCAAGGGATGAAGAGGGACATCAAAAGTATGGTACGGGAATGTGACACATGCCAGATAAATAAAACGGAGACCATTTTACCCCCTGGTCTGCTCCAGCCCCTCCCAATTCCTTCACAAGCTTGGGAGGAAATCTCACTAGACTTTGTGGAAGGTTTACCTAAATCTCAAGGGTTCAATGTCATCTTAGTAGTCATCGATAGATTGACCAAATATGGTCATTTTGTCGCATTGGCACACCCATACACAGCTGCTGGAGTTGCACAATCCTTCTTTAAGGAAATTTTTAAACTACATGGGTTGCCTAAGGTTATCCTCTCAGATCGTGATCCTATTTTTCTGAGTACTTTTTGGAAGACCTTATTTTAGCTATAGGGTATTGTGTTACACTACAGCTCAGCCTACCATCCACAGACAGATGGTCAGACCGAAGCCCTTAACAAGACCTTGGAAGGTTATTTACGTTGCTATGCAGGTGATAAACCTAGGAGCTGGGTCCAATGGCTACCAATGGCCGAATGGTGGTATAATTCTTCATACCACACTTCGACCAAAATTTCCCCATTTGAGGCATTGTATGGGTACTGCCCACCTAAACTTACCTCCTATATTCCCGGGACAGCCCTTACGGACGCAGTGGATCAACATTTACTTACAAGAGACAAGATCCGAATTCTACTCCAAAACAATTTACAGCAATCCCAACAGAGAATGAAGTACTACGCGGATAAAAAGAGATCAGATCGTGAGTTTGGGGAGGGAGATTGGGTTTACCTTCGCCTACAGCCCTATCAGAAGAGTTCGATTGCAACACGCCACAACCTCAAACTATCTCCTCGGTTCTATGGCCCATTCCAAGTGCTCAAAAGGGTTGGGAAAGTGGCGTACAAACTGGATTTACCGGAGAGCTCACGCATCCATCCCGTGTTCCATGTTTCTTGCTTGAAACCCAAGCTAGGAACCCAGATCTGTCCTCTTCCCAAGCTTCCCCCCGTAAATAATGAGGGGGAAATCCAACCAGAGCCCGAGAGAGTCATCGAGCGCCGTCTCAAACGACAAGGCAACCTTGCGATCACGGAGATCCTCGTCAAGTGGGTTGGAGCTTCTTCGGAGAACAACACGTGGGAATCGCTGTCAAAGATTAAGGACCTATACCCGCACCTTGTGGGCAAGGTCCTTTAACAGGGGAGGATTGTTATGAGGCTAGGGGGAAGGAGACGTATGGAAGGGAGTTAGGGTTACAGGGAACCGAAGACAGCTGAGAAGACAAGGAGAACTGAAGTGAAGGAGTTCGGGAAGTCAAGTGAAGTAATACCTGACATCAAAACGCACAGCAGCAACCTGGAACCAAGTACCAAAACGCACAGCAGCAGCTAGGATTGAAGCTCACCGTTTCACACAAACCGCACCGTTTCGTTGGATTCATTAAACGCCCCGTTTGCATAATTTCAGTTGTTTACATTTCAGACTTGTGTTTCTTTAGAAAGTCTAGAACGTGTTATTTGAATTTCTGCTTTATTCGGTTATGCGTCAGGACACGTGTCCATTTATTATTGCTCTGGTTAGTTACTCCTGCGTGGGTATTAGGATCAGTCCGGGGGCACAAACTTGGGCATCTGACATTTTATTTTTGAGATATTGAATCAAGTCTATGGGAGGTTAAGGTTCCCTCGAAGAATCCTATATTCATCTCTTTCTCAGTTTTCCTTATAGTTCTTTTCACAAACAGCTCATCTGCATCACTATTTCCCTCAATAACCAACCCAGAAATACCAATATCCAGCCCATCCGCAACATACATATCACAGGGCTATTACACATTAATACCAAAAATAAAAATAACTATTAAAACTGTAAAATCCATATACCGTTGATCTTAGGAGATTTCACTTTCGAGAAGAATTCTACCGTGGAGTAATTCTCAAATAGTATGACCTTACGGTTTTAGTATGCTTTTCTTCTCAATGTACGATATTGGACTCGCTTAATGATTCGCCGTAGATCGCTCACAGCAGATTGCTTCTTGTGCTTTACGGGAACAAAAGAATATTACAAAAAAAAAAAAAAAAAGCGGTCCAGATTTCATCTCATTATAAAGAATTTTATATTTTTTTTTGTTCAAATATCATTAAGTATAAACATTTTTCAGTTTTAAATTTTAAATTTTCTCATCTAATCATTACATAATCTCCAATTATATTAAAAAATAAACATAAAAAATAATTCACTTTTTAAAATTTTCAAATAAAAATTATATTAAAAAATACTTGCTCAATTATTCTGCTCGTCGCAGATTGTTTCAAACAAAAATAAATAAAAATAAAAACACTCCAGATGAGAATAGTTGCAAACAATGGTAACCCAAGGAAGCAACGTTGACTTTATCATTCACGAACAATGCCTTTTTTTTAATATTATATTTCTATCTAAAATCTCCAATTAAAACTTATTCTATTTATAATTTTAAGTAATATTTTTTGTAATGCATCATTAATCAAATTATATATTATTTCTCTATATCATTAATTGAACATTATTTTTTATTCTATGATCTTTATTCTTTTAAAGTATTTCCTTTAAATTGACTAAAGTAACTATTTGAAAATTTCATGAATTTCATATATCAATTCTGTAAAAATTGAAAACTAAGGCATACAAAAACGTGAAAACTCAAGTACTGATTTTATAATTAATTCTAAAATTTGTCTATATATCAATGTTAAGTGTTTTGAGCCCCCCTATATAAATTCTTATTCATATATATATATATATATATATACACACACACACAAAAAGACAAAAATAATTTTTCATGAATAGAAACACATATCATCTCCATGTTATTGCCTCCGTGTCTATATCCTTTAAGGGCAAAAAGACAAAAATGTTATTCATCATTTTCTTATTATAATTTTTTAATTGTTTGTTAATATGAAATTAAATAATTGACAGAAAAAATATAAGATAATAAAGATTTTAAATAATTTAATACCACACAAAATAATGATAAACTGATAGTGAATAGATTTTTCAATTCTCTGAAGGTAAAAAAAAAAATCTTCAAATTTACTGAGCTAAATCCAAGATTAAACATATGAATCTGGCTCGTTTGGATAGTAAGATGAGTGGAAATGTTTTGTGTATAATAATGAGATTATTAATTAAAATTAGATGAGATAAGATAAAATGATGTGACATATCCAAATGGGCCTAAAAGATAAAGGAGCTAGAGGGGAAAAACAATTAAGGCGTGACCAATTAGGAATTTTCAAAAACAAAAAAGGGAAAAGAAAAGGTGAGGGGTATGTGGTTAGCACTTATTATCAGTTACCTCCTAAACTCAATTAAGTACAAATTATCCTTTAAATTTGTATACTCCAAGTGTACAAATTACCTCCTAAACACAAGTTTTTTGGAAATTTGTATACTCCAAAAATAGTTGGTTAGACTAAGTGAGAGTGAGAATACTTGTTTGATGATCATGACCATAAGCATGATCCACGTAGTAAGTTGGGGCTTCTTACTTTCCACCTGAAAAAATATATGATGAGAATTGGGCTGAAGATTTGTTGTTGAGGTTCAGAAATTTATTATCAGACATGTATACAGAGTATAATGCTACGTTCGGTTCTACCTCGAGTAGCAAAGAACATGTTCCCCTTCCGGTATTTATCAGATGGTTGTGAGGCATTCAGCCAATCTTTTGACTTGTTGAATTGGTGGAAAGTGAATGAGCCTAACTATCCTATACTTGTGAGGATTGCACGAGACGTGTTAGGCATGCATGTTTCCACGATTGCATCAGAGTCAGCATTTAGTACGGGAGGTCGTGTACTTGATTCTTTTCCGAGTTCCTTGGCTCTAGAGAACTGTTGAGACACTTATTTGTACTCATAATTGGTTGCGACATCCGTCAACACCAATTGATATTCGAGACTCCATGGATAATGTTGAGAGCTTTGTAGTAGAATCTAGTAATGTGTTTTTCTCATTCAATTTCCATATTCATTTATTTTTATAATTTAATTTGAATTTTTTACATTATCCTATTTTATTAATATTGATTATTTGATACTTTTCTATATAAAGTTAGGATCATCGTTCATCACAACTATTGATGACTGAAGAGTCGAAGACTATATTGGCCATTGGGAATCTATTTGGAATCTTGAAGAATGAAGATTTGTGAAATTTTATTCAAGAACAATTATTATTTGTTGCTTACTTGCTTAAGACAATTTAGTTTTGTTTGTAATGTGTATTAAACATCTGGTGAAGTTTTTATTTATTTATTTTTATTTATCTAGTAATTAGATTATAAGATAATAAGACTATAAAGTATAAGTAGTATATATGTAGTAGTTATTAGTTACTAATAGTATATACATGACATTAAAATTAAAAAGAAATTGAATATATAAAATTAATTTTAAAAATTCTGCAAAAAAAGTCTAAAATGTAGATGATCTTGAATAATAAATTGAGCCCAAAAAGATGTTGAATTGGGTCTTAAAATGGCCAAAAAAGAATGGCCCAAACTGGCCTAAATATTGTGGCCCAAACCGGTAAACCGACGTAAACCGGCCGGTTTTACCTTACACTGTCGGTCTCGGCCAGTTTGTCCCATCTAAAACACCCTATCGGTCGGTTTCAATTTGCCAAAACTGAACTGATAGGTCAGTTTTTCAGCCCTAACGTGTGATTTGGTGGAAGTCATGATATTGTGATGATGACCGCATAGATCATACACCCGATCGCCTTGTGCAAGTGTATACAAACATGGAAAATGTGTGCAACAAAAATATCGCAGCAGAAAAATAGAAGGCAGTCAAACTAAGTACTAGAAAGTTTTAAACAATAGTACAACCTAAAATAATGTCCTCCAAAAGGTTAATACAATCATCCGACTGAAAATAATGGAATGGAAAATAAAGGTTCGAATAACAAATAATGGGAAAAGTCCATCTTCACTCCTTAGGTGGGGCTGGTCCCTCCCACTCATACCCCTCCTCTGCATCAAAGTCTACAATCTCATGAAACAGAACCGTAGGTAGGAATACCACAATGAGATTTTGCAATCTCAATAAATAACTCAACAGAACAACAACCAAGAGATTCAAGCATGAGATTATACAAGCAAACATGTTCAGCAGTTATGAAAGAAATGACCCCCAAAATAATCATTTTCACCACCTTTCCAAAAATCATATAATTACAGCCACTCATGCCAAAAATCCCTTGGTACCCAAACACAACCATTTGTTACTATGTACACCATGGTCTCCCCTCGGGACCACCCTCATACCCTGGCTCCATTCATCACACCACGGGTATCAACCAAGTGTGTGACTTCATTAAGAGCGATGCCCATCTCCGAGCCCAGCGCGTAACATGACTAGGCATCCTCTATTCCCTGCCAGTAGAGGGGCTCTAAAGTCGTACCAAGAGCGTTACCATATTGGTCAAGCCTGCTATCCTGGGGACGTCACTCAATTTTACACGCTCTTGAGTGACCAGAGGAGCCACCGAGATCATACCCCATCTCGGCTTGGGGTCATGATACGCACGCACCCACACCAAAAATATATTTTTCAAAAACCCAAGTTTCAGATTATACAGCACAACATAGAACATAACACAGTTGAACTAATCATGGAAGATATCAATAGTAGTAATATGCAGACACATGACAGATAGTTTATTGGATGGCATGGCATAGCACCAACTACACGTGTTTCCCATCCTCCATCTAGCCCTTGACCCAATTCTCAACAACAACCATGTCAAATAATCCCAACACCTCTCCGAGCCCGAGGCCCTTCTCAACACAACTAGACTGCAATAGGTTAGCGATAAATTTCTTGTTAGAATTTCAAAAGTCATGTTGGAGAGTTACTTACGATGTAGAATTGAATGCACGTGATGGTTTATGGAGTCCCACAATTGAACGGGCACACACGTCGCTACGTGGCTGAACAAGGACAAATGGGTTAAAATGGAATACAGATTAGTGATTAAAAATACTAAACAAAGGGAAGATAGCTTACTGTTGTGGCATCTAGAGGGGTGGAACACGATGGAGCAGTGGTGACAGGGATGCAACTAGGCCGAACAGGGGCTAAAATGGGGTTCTTTTTAAAAGTAATAGATCTGACGAAGGAAATAAGGTGGCCGAAGGAAAACTCACGGTGGAGTGTGGTGGTGGCGCACGACAGAGCAGATCCCAAAGGGGAATTTTGGCCTCGAGTTGATGTAAAACAGAGGGGGACAAAGCCTAGCTGAGGGTTAAGGGGTCGGACGACCACTGCGAGGCTGCTGGAAGTGGGGTAACCCACAATGGCGCATGGCTGCGTTAGGTCAAAATTGACCCTAAAGTGTATCAGAGAGTGGCGAAATGCTAATACTTGGTTTTGAGAGTGGAGGAAGACGATTGATGGGTGCTTTAAAGGATGAGGAGCGTAGCCTATTTATAAGTCTATGGGTGTTTGTAGGCAATCAAAGTTGTGACTGTGATTGGGGTTCTTTCTCGGCAATCATGCGTGGCTTGCGATGAGTTGCTCGAGATTAGAGGGTGTGGGGCAAAGCCAGAGAAAGGGACACTTGGATTGGGGGAGAAGGGAGGTGGGGTAGTTGACGGTGGGCTGGTGTTCTGTGGTGAGCGCATGGCAAAGGCTCAACGGTGGCTTAGGGTGACAAGGGCTCACAGGTGCCAAAGGAGGAAAAAGAAAAAAGAAAAAGCAAGAAAGAAGGAAGAAGAAGCAGAGGATGTTGTGGTGCAGGGAAAAAGATTGAAAACCTTTGGGTTTTTTCACCCAACAGCCAAAACGATGTTGTTTCGAGAGGGGAATTTTCACTTCCCAGCCTTGCGTCATTTCAAAAATGAGGGCTGAGCTCCCGACTATCCCACAGGCTAGGCCCAAATCTCCTCTCTTTTAGACCTAAGAATTGGCCCACAACACCTACATAACCCAAAAACCCACAACCATCCAAATGGGTTCATATATTAAAAAAAGTAAACCCTTAAAGAATAGAGTAAAACACGATAAAATAAAATAAAATAAGATAAAATAGAGTAAATAAAGTACTAAATTTTTGGGGTCTCAGATCCTCCCCCCCTTAAAAGAAATGTTATCCTCAAAATTGACAGCTTAAACCAATAATTCCAAGACAAATTATAAGATACAACTCAAAACATGCTTGAAGAAAGTCATACAATCAATAATATCTGAACAGATATGGATAGTGCTCTCTCATGTTTGCCTCTCTCTCCCAAGTAAAGTATTGAGCCATTGGATCTCCCAATGACACCTTCACCAATGGTATTGTCTTGGATCTCAGCCTTTGCTCCTTCCAATCAATAATCTGAGTCGGTACTATCTCATAGGTAAGGTTAGGTTGAAGTTGGAGGCTACTCAGGTCGACCAGTTGTGGTTCCTGCTGCCCGAAACTCTTCTTCAGCGAGGATACATGAAACACATCATGCACCTCCACAAAATATTCTAGCAATGCAATCATGTAGGCAACAAGCCCAACCTTCTCCACTATCTGAAAAGAGCCAACATATCTTGGGCTAAGCTTCCATTTCTTTCCAAACCACTTGATGCCCCTCATGGGTGAGACTTTGAGGTACACCTCATCACCTTCTTCGAATGACAGGTCCCTTCTTCTTTTGTCTGCATAACTCTTCTAGTGACTTTGCACTCCCGCCATCCTGTCTCTTATGATCCAAACTAATCCCTCATCTCTTGAACTAACTCAAGCCCAAGAAGTTTGCTTTCACCAACTTCATCCCAAAAAAATGGTGATCTACATTTCCTCCCATAGAGAACTTCATAAGATGTCATCTAAATGGATGCTTGGAAGCTGTTGTTCTAAGCAAACTCTATGAGCGGCAAGTGATTCTCCCAGCTACCTTTGAACTCCAAGGCACAAGCTCGTAGCATGTCTGAATAGTGCACTCTGACTGGCCATCTGTCTGAGGGTGATAAGCATTGCTAAACTTCTACTTAGTACCCATGGCTGCCTGTAAGTTCTTCCAAAAATGGGATGTGAGTCTCGAGTCCCGATCAGATACAATAGTCTTGGGTATCCCATGCAACTGGACTATCTCTTTCACGTTAGCTTCCCCAAGGTGTCGATATTAGTGATAGGTAGGAAATGAGCACTCTTGGTCAACTGATCAGTAACCACCCAAATCGAATTCTTTCCGCGAGGAGTTCTCGGCAAACCTACTACAAAATCTATAGCAATATCGTCCCATTTTGATTCTAGAATCGAGAGGGGTTGGAGGTTACCATTAGGTCTTTGGTGCTCAACTTTGACTTGTCGGCAGGTGGTACATCCCTCAATGAACATAGCAATGTTCCTCTTCATTCCTTCCCACCAAAAATTCCTCTTTAAGTCCCTCTTCATGCATAGAGGCTAACACTTCCTCTTGTTGTGAACTCTCTACAAGAAGCCTTTTCATATTGCAATGGAGAACGTCTAACCTTGATAGCTCAACTTCATCTACCAAATGGGACTTTCGACTTAACGCATCAGCAACTTGGTTCGCCTTCCTCGGATGGTACTTAATCTCGCACTGGTAGTCGTTGATTAACTCTAGCCACCTTCTCTACCTCATGTTGAGATTTTTCTGTGTGTAGAGATGGTTCATGCTCTTATGATTGGTGTAGACCTCACATGCCTCACCATAAAGATAGTGCCGCCAAATTTTAAGACGAAAAACCACTACTGCAAGCTCCAAATCATGAGTGGGATAAATCTTTTCATAATCCTTCAGTTGCCTGGATGCATATGCTACGACTCACCCCTCCTAAATGAGAAGACATCCTAACCAAATTTTGGAAGCATCACCGAAACCACAAACGGCTTGCGCGGCTCTGGAAGTGCCAACATAGGTGCCGAAGTCAATCTCTTCTTCAGTTCTTGGAAGCTCCTCTCACACTTCTTAGTCTAGACAAACTCAGCATTCTTCTTAGTCAGAGCAATGAGTGGTTCGGACAATCTAGAAACCCCTCCAAAAATCTCCAACAGTACCCTATGAGTCCCAAGAAGCTTCAAATCTTGTCTATTGATGTGGGATGCGGCTAGGCCAAAATTGCTTCAACCTTACTAGGATCTACAGCCACACCCTCCTAAGAAATGACATGCCCGAGGAACTTGACTTCATCAAGCTAGGACTCACATTTGCTGAGCTTTGCATACAACTGGTGTTCCCTCACCTTACTCAAAACCAACCGTAGCTGACTGGAATGCTCCTTGAAATCCTGAGAATAAATCAAGATATCATCAATAAAGACCACCACAAAAGAATCCAAATAGGGCTTGAACACCCGATTCATCAAGTCCATAAAAGCCGCAAGGGCATTAGCTAGCCCAAAAGTCATCACTTTGAACTCATAATGCCCATACCTTGATCTGAACGCAGTCTTCAGTACATCATTGTCTCTTATTCTTAGCTGAAAGTACCCTAACCTCAAGTCAATCTTTGAAAAAGTAGACACACCTTGAAGCTGATAAACAAATCATCGATCCGAGGCAATGGATATTTATTCTTTATGGTCACCTTGTACAATGCACATCCTAAGTGTGCCATTTTTCTTCTTAACAAACAGCATGGGTGCTCCCCAAGGTGAGGACCTGGGCTGAATAAATCCCTTGTCCACCAATTCTTGCAACTGGGCCTTAACTCTTTTAGTTCAGCTGGTGCCATTATGTAAGGAGCCTTATGTACCAGAGCCACTCCAGGTTCCAAGTCAATAGCAAACTCAACATCGCGAACTGAAGGTAATCCAGGGCGGTCATCGGCAAAGACATCATAGAACTCTTCAACAACTAGGGTTCCTACTACAGACTTCCTCTATGATGGATTAGACACCACTTTCACCAGATAGGCATCTACCCCACTAGCTAGGTCCTTCTTTGCTTGGATCACAGATATAATCGTGAGTCACGACTTCAGCTTGCTACCCGCAAATTCCATATAATCCCTTCCATGGAGATGAAAACTGACCACATGGCTGCTACAATTGATACATGTGAACTGCTGAAACAACCAAATACCAATCCATACCCAGTATGATGTCGAACCCCGGCAGCATGAACACTATCAGGTCGGCATCAAGTGTCCTCTCTCCAAAATCCAAAGGACAACCTAAGGGGACCTTTGAACACCAAACCGTCTCTCTATTGGTAACGCCAAGACCACGGACTGTGGCAAAGGTTCCGTGACAAAGTTGCACATTCGTGCAAAAGTGGCAAAGATAAAGGACAAGGATGCCTGATGAGATCAAACACTTCCAATGAAGTTCTAAAAGTCAACCACAAAATGCATCAACTTAAAAACACTGGATCAAGTTCGTACCTATGATGAGCTCTTGCATCCTAAGTCTCTGGTGCCTCATCATCGACCTCACTTGGAGTCAGAGCGTACACTCTTGCCTACACTGTCTGCCTCTAATTCACCCTTCCACCACGTTGTCCTAGTCAATTTCCATGAGCAACATTAGCACACTCGCGAGCCAAATGCCCTATCTGACCACACTTGAAGCATTAGGTCTCACCCTAACGATAGTCACCTTCATGGGATTGGTCACACCTTCCACAAATTGGGGCTCGACCCCCCATGCGCACACCAGTTGAGGCCTGTGCCTAGCCCGTGACTTCGTCAAAATCATCAAAATAACACACACTAACGAGACTATCGCTAAGAATGACCTCTTCATGCTTAAACCAGCTTTTAAATCATCAAATTACCATCAAATTTAACACAAAACATACCACAAGAAACTAGACTCAAATAGGAACAACTTATGCGAAAGGGTACTTTGTGATAAAACACATACAACGGCTTAACAAAAGTTGATTAAGGTAAGCCAGAAAAACTGTGCAAGAGCTCCTCTGGTTTTCTCTCTAAGAAAAGGTTTGAAAGGTGACCAAATGCAAGTGTAATGAACATGAAAGACTCTTAAAAATATGGAGGGGTGATATGAGGTGTGTTAAAGACACTTTGAGTGATGGGGTGTCAGCCAAAACAGGGACAAAACTAGCCCATGGTTTTCTGCTAACGGCTGCCGTGTGAGAGGGAAGGGTGAGGTGGCTCTTGTCCTTCCCTTCAACTACCATTTGGGACTGCTTTGGGTAGTGATAGGACTGTCATTTCAGGGGGGAAAACTTCCTCCACAAGCCTTGCCTTGGTGGCTCAATTTCGTGGGCCTTATTAGGCCTTGACCGAGTCGGCTTCTGTTTAGGGTTTCAATGGGCTTTGGGTCATTATCAAGCCCAAATCTAATTTTTATTGGCCCAATAAAATTACCAAGGTTTAAAACAATAATTAAGGATGTAATAACATGAATTTGAGTGATTAAATACTAGGCCAAACTGGGTTCAATTTGGGTTTGGATGCAAACTTTTAGGGCTTGGGGAAACCATTTGGGATTTAGGTTTTCACCAAGATTACCAATTAGATGGTTGGATGGAATAGGGTTTTGCTTAGGTGGCATGATCACAAAGCTTGATTTCCTTCTCATTTCCATCTTATGGTTCCTCTAGGTGCCAAGTGTCCAATACTATTCACCAAGTGTGGCTAAGATCTTGCCAAGTATCCAAATAAAACTTCCCTAACCTAATTTAGACATTCCACACTGTGCTTTTGGAAACACTGTTCTAGGTGCTAACACTAAGGTTACTATTCAATTCAAAAAGGTAAAAAATAAACTTTGCATTGTAAAATTCTAAATAATAATACTAACTTCAAAGTTGAAATCGTTTATCAAAATTCGACTTCGAAGTACCTCAAAAAACTCAAAATGCATTTCTGAACAAGCACTATTCTGGATATCGAAAATTGTTTTATTGCGCCATGAAATCCTAAACATTCTTCTGAGACTAATGGCACAAATCGTTTCTCATTCTCACACTCCTAAGTACCTCATATAAATAATATTCTGCTTCTGGCATCATAGTGAGTGGTAAGACAGACTAAAACCTACGCGATTGATCAATTCGTAAAACAATTTAACGATTTCCACGAGGTTCCTATAGCCTAAAGAAATTTATCCGTTGAATTTCTAGTGGGCTGTTACAAATTGTGAGGAAGGTATTGTTGCAGAAAGGCAGAAGGAAGGGAATTGAAAGACAGGATAATGGCATTGACGTGTTGCACTGGAAGTCTATTTGTGACTGTCGTAAGTGAAGATTGGTCATGGTCACTGAGAAGATAGGGAGGGTGTGTTCAAATTGGACTTGGCTAGTGATTGTCATGGTACTAATCAGCTAAAGACTTGGTAGTTGTTGGTCAAAGATTGGGATTCTACGAACCGAGAGAATTCAAATAGGTAGTATATTTCAAAGGCACTTGGTTAATGATCAACAAACAAGAGAGTTTGGAATTCAAAACACATTTTAGCAATTCATTTAACGTAAGACTTGGAGTGATCGAGACAGTTTAGGGAACCTCTATCAGTGATGATTTTAAAATGAAAAAAAAAAATTCTAATGGCCGATCTTAATTTAAAATGAGTGTGACACGTCCAATAAACAATTTTGGGACTTATAAATTAATTCTTGGGCATAATACCAATTAAATAGGGTCCACTTGGTCCATAATTATTAAATAGGCTTAAAATCCACTTACTAGCACAATAAAATTTTTCAAATTTCATCCTTAATAATACTTGAAAATATTGGACTAGGTCGTTACATGGCGGAAGGGTGGGGAAGTGGGAGGAGAGGGAGGACACTAGTGCACTACCCCATGGAGAAGGGTCGTTGTGGGTATGGAGAGAATGAGAAGTAAAATTGACACTACCTAGAATTGATGTTTTTAAAATTGACACTGATGGGCGTGATGTTTTCTTTGGCTTCCAATGTCAGGGCCAAGATTTGAACCATCTTGCTGCTACTCACACTCCTCATCTCTTGAAAAATAGCTGGAGATATATTGAAAGGATTCATTTCGCAAATGCAATAATGTATATCAAGACTTTTAGGTCAAGCGAAAGTGACTACATGACTCTCAAGACTTGCGTCTCTATATTTGAGATAAGGATATTGATTTAAAGAGAAAATAAGAGTAAAGAGTGAAAAATCAGAGGTTAAGATCCCAAATACACCTAGAGGGGCTGAATAGGCATTTTCTAAATTTATTGAATTATTTAAATTAACAATCAACTAAATCAGAGCACAAGAAACACTCAATACACAGAATTAATTTTGGTGTAAGTCACTTCCTAAAACCTACCATAGAAATTTAGTTCGCTACAACCAACTTTGAACCACAAACATGACCCTTGAAGTAACTAGATTTGGCTTGCAACCCCGTGAGTATCTCACTCGATCTCTGCACTGTGGCAACTCCGGACCACCGAACTTTCTATAGTTTCACCACAAGCACCAACACAATCTCCTTCCAACCAAAGAACAAGACTACACCAATGGACTCAACAAGGAATGAATGTGAGCACAATATGATGGAGATCTATTTATCAAGAGGAAACCAATTTGCAATATGCAATGGATCTCCTCCTTAGAGTTTTCTCTCAAGAATACAATGAATACGGCAGTTATGGCCTCTCTCCACGACCTAGAAGTCATACATATTCTTCTATATATACTTAGGGCTTAACTAGACCACTTAGAAAGTGTAAACCCTAATAAAAAAGTCGATATCAGAATTTTCGCCCGAGCAAAGTGTCGAGCGAATTTTTTGTCAAGCTTTTCGGTTGTGACATTATTGTGCGATGTTTACATCATAAACATTGGAATTGGAAGATTCTTGAGAAACATGAATTTGAAGATAATTAAGTTAGCTTTCCAACAATAGAAATATCACCTTAATCAAATATGGGGCTCAAAACACATGATTGCTTTACTCCAGCTAGGTCAATCTCATCAAATCTTGTGAATTTGCAATCTTTGCACTTTTTGTGCCTATTGCAACCTAGAGTCTACACAACATATTTACAACTCAATTGGACTAAGTTTTGCCATAAGAACATGCCAACATATTATTTTACACATACAAAGAGGAAAAAAGTGAGAAAATACGACATGAGGATGTTGATTTAAAGAGGAAAAAAACATGTAAAGCGTAGAAGTAATTAAAAGGATGGGCAATGAATTGACTATGTTTCAATGGCGAAGACATTAGAGCCAAAATTTAGAAATGAGCCAAATAAGTTGTTTAGCTGCCTAATATGTCTTGCATGCAAGTTCCGCCCAATCATTTGAATAAAAATGGGACACCATAAAATAAAAAAAATAGACTTTTTCATTTTGGTACAAATTAATTGCACCTATTTAATTTCTCTAAAAGACCATGCGGAACATGCACTCTCTAAAACTATTCAACATTTCTAATAACAAATGCAAAGAATGATCGCTTTGTAAGCTAGATATGTAACAGAAAAAATTATCAAAGAAAGAGGAAATTTTTAGAAGTTTGTTATTGAAACTAGTTTTGACGATTGGCCCTCCATTGCTTCTTGCAAGGACAGGGGCAAAGGTTAAAACACTGAATAGGCTAAAATGGATGCACGGATAGTCCATCCTTTTTAGACTATTTCTGTGGCGCCCCCAATCCCCCTTATAAAAATACACGGGGAGAGAGACACCAGGATGGTGACAATGCGGTCACACATCCCAACGAAGTGCCAGTGTGTGTACATGCAACGGTGTACAATTAAAATAACGCAGCGGATAGTCAACTAAGTACCAGAATTTAAATACAACTAAACATCAGAAGAGGTTTAAAAGCAGTTATACAGTCATCCCAAAATAAAATAAATACATGTCCGAAAATACAAATAAGTAAAATAGCATAATAAAGCCAGTGATCCCAGATCACTCCTCGGGCGGAGCCGTCTCCTCAGGCTCGCCCTCCTCCTCAACTGCATCAAAATCTGCGTTACCACAGAAGGGTACCGCAGGTAAGTATAACCCAAAATAATCCTCAAGAAAGAAATGCATTTAATGCAACCAACCTGCATGCATATGATGAAATGTGCAAATTTCTCAAACATCATTTTCCCCGAAAATGACAATTTCCAACACACGCCAAAGTCTCATTGGCCCAAAAATAATCCATAAAACATCTTTCCCAGAAAATGGTTTACACAAAATCCACGCACACTATTTTCCCAGAAAATAGCCAATTTAATCCTTTATTAACCTATGCACCATGGCCTCCCCTAGGGACCATCCGCACGTCCTGGCTTCGTAGTGATGCTTGGTTCCGCGCCCAGCGCGTGCGTAGCCAAGCACCCACTACGCAACGAGCGATGCCCAGTTCCGCGCCCAGCGCGTGCGTAGCCAAGCATCCTCTGATCCCCGCCAGCAGAAGGACCACGGAGTCGGCACGAATCTCTCGTCCGATCCCATCATCGCCAAGCGACAATCCAGGGGACGTTACTCAGTTTATTACGCTCCCGAGTAACCAGAGGAGCTCCACCGAGATAATACCCCATCTCGGCTTGGGGTCGTGATACACACGCACCCAAAAACATTCTCACATAAAATCATAACTTCCAAATCACACATGAGCATGAATGCACAACACGAAAACCCAGTTTTCTTTACAAACATGATCATGCATGAAATAATGAGATGTACATGTACCAACAGAAATCCACAACCATCAATAAGCAATCCCAACAAATCCAACCAAACAACAATCACCAATCCACTCCCAAACTCCTCGGACTCAGTCCGGCAAAACCAGTCATCAGATTAAATACAGTGAAATGTCTTAGTGCAAAAATACATTAAATTCACAAGAATTCTTTGGAGAAATACTTACAGCGCTATATAATAATTTCCGGAGGATCACGAAGCTGAAAATGGCGACGTCTGGGCAACACCACAGTGTAAAATACACTGTGGCCGTGGGTCACAGATGCCCACTTTTCCACGAATACAAACGAAGACCCCAAAATGGTAGGGTAGGGCCCAGAGAGGTCGGTGAAGCCAATGGTGGTGGTGGTTTGCCGTGGGTGGCGGCGCAAGGGGCGGTTTTAGGCCAAAAAAGTGCAAATCGGAAATGTACTTAGTGTGGCTTCACCGGTGACGGATCGGGGCTGGGGTTGGGTCCAATGGGTTGCCAAGAGGTCGGGGATGAAGTGGTAGGGAGATGGTGGCCGGAGGTGGAGCGACGGCGGCGCTGGAGCTCAAAGTGCGCCGCGGCTTAGGATGGTGCGTGCGGGCTACCGGCGGCGAGATAGGGGCTGAGGTTGGAGGGGTGAGGTCGCCGGAGGGGAGGGGTGCTAGTCGGTCGAGCGGTGCAAGCCACGGCGGCGCGGCGGCGGCTGGGCTGGGAGGTGGACGGAATGCACGGGGAGAGAGAAGGAGCTGGTCGCGCGGGAGAAGAAGGAAAAAGGAGAAAAAGAAAAAAGGAAGGAAAAGAAAAGGAGAGGAAAGAAAAAGAGGGGAAAAGAAATGAGGTCCAATCCTCATAACTTGGGTCACGAAAATGATCCAACGGAAATGATTTTAAAACTACAAGTTAAATAAAATAATTTAAACATAATGGTAAAGTCAAATTGAAATAATTAAATAGTAATTAATTTAAATATTAAAAGAAATTTAAATGCACAACAATAAATAAATATTAAGAAAGCACATAAAAATAATTTTCACCAAATTAAAATCATAGAAATAAACCCACTAAAAATCAGACCAATTTTAAAATAAAAGGATAAATTTTTTAATAACTAAAAATAATCCTTCAGTAAAAATACACTAAAATACGGGGTGTTACATTCTCCCCCCCTTAAACAAAATTTCGTCCTCGAAATTGAGAAGGTCAACATTAAGACTAAGACATGAATAAGATTCAACTAAGAGCAGACTTAAGAACATACCACCAAAATAGTCCGGTAAGGCCACTGTAAGCAACAAGCCCAACCAGCTTGCTCTCGCCAACTTTCATCCCAATATAAAGGCGATCTACACTTCCTTCCATACCAAGCTTCATATGGGGCCATCCGAATGGAGGAATGAAAATTGTCATTATAAGCAAACTCAAATAGCAGCAGATGGTTCTCTCTACTTCCATGAATTTCCATGACACAAGGCCGCAACATAACCTCAAGAGCTTGATTAGTATGCTCTGATTGGCCGTCCGTCTGGGGGTGATACGCAGAACTAAACTGCAACTTAGTGCCCAATGCTGCCTGCAAACTCTTCCAGAAACGGGACGTGAAGCGCGGGTCCCGATCCGACACAATACTCTTGGGTATCCCATGCAAGCGCACTATCTCCTTAACATATATCCGAGTTAACTTACCCAAAGAGTCAATATTATTAATTGATAAGAAATGGGCACTCTTGGTCAACCGATCCACAATCACCCAAATTGAATTCTTTCCATTAGGGGTCCTCAGCAAACCCACGACATCCATAGAAATATCATCCCACTTCCACTCTGGAATAGGGAGAGGTTGGATTCTACCAGCAGGTCTCTGGTGCTTAGCCTTCACCTGACGGCATGTGTCACATCTTTCAATAAACAAAGCGATATCCAACATACTCGTATTAGTCTCCCAATGGCACATCACAACCAGTATTCCCAGGGTGACTGCTATCCAGAATCTCATTTTCCACCAGAACTTTAATACATCCAGTAAATTCCAATGATTAATAGCCCCATACAATAATCCATGTTAACCTCAATCAACTTCTAGGCTACAACTTCTAAACATCCATTGAATTCTACTTTGGTAACCTAATAGCCACTTCCAAAGTTAACCAACTCCAAACAAATTGCACAACCAAATGATTGCTCTCAAATTACAAGTATCTTGTCAAAATTCAAGTCACCACTAAGTCCTCAAAATCAGCACAATCTGAACTCCTAACTACAACAAAAAAATACCATGCTCCTGCTGCGCACTCTGATATTCGCCACATGCATAAAATTTATGCCCTCATACAACTAATACCATCGACTACAAGGTGGCTCCATTCCTACTAACCAACTCTTATCACATTTTGGCAGAAAATACTCTCTTCCAAAACCACGAGTTATAACTCAATTTCTCAATTAACTCCCGCAGCCTTAATCAAAATCAAATTCCATAAAATACATCCATGATCATAGATAGAAACCCAATATCAAACAATCTTAACATCCCAAATTAGAAGTAAACAACCTCAACCCAAAATACATCCATCTCATCTACAATAAAGAGCATACCTTAAAAGGCTCGATCTCAACCTAGCGAACCAATAAGAGCGCCTAGAGACTTCTACCTAACAACCTAAACCCAAAAGCTTATCATCTACATTATGAACAACATCTAATCTAGCGATGACTAAACTCACTACGAACCATCACTGAGTATACCAAAACATTATCGAAATCTTCTTGGTAACTCGCCCACCTATCTCTACTCCTATAGCTACATTAACACGACTAGTTCCTTCAATAGCATTTCACTATTTAAACCTCAATGCAAGCCATACTGCTTAAATCTTCAATCCACCAAAAGTCATTGCACAACACCCAAGAATCCTAATGTTTTATTAACTCACACACTTGATCATACTATTCACTGTTGATGCCTAAGCTTCGACTTTGAATATCTTTTCCTACACCATACATGATGTCCCAACAATCTCTCTTCAAGTTAAATAACAATGTCATTAATTCAACCAATTGGGTACTCAATCTCCAAAAGAAAGTATAACCTCAAAAATTTAAATTCCTAGGTAACCGCAAGTCACAATTAATTCCTAAAAATAATCACAATAACAATTATCAACCGTGATTCCAGTAAGTAACCCACTCGACTACACACTTCGATCAACTCACTAAAAATTCCAAGCCAAGGTCTCCTGAATTACTACTATTGTGTCGACTCCTCTTCAACACTTACTAAAGTCACTTTCTCCAAACCAAAATAAGACTAGAACCTATACCCTCTGAAATACGTACACACACCATTTCTATGCATCAATCTTATGCACCTCAGCCAAAACCAATAATCCTCCAAACGTGCAAGTGATCATCCTTACCATTTCCATCACTAGACCCATAGCCTCGAAATCAGCAAAATCATTTCCTAAACCCGCACCATCTATTTTCCTTAAAATTTAATATGGATTAAATCATTAACTTGTCAATGTAACATCAAGCTAAAAACAATTATTTAACCAAACTAGATCAACATCTTCAATCCCCAAAAAATACACGAACTAGATCATTACCTTCCATCTCCAAAGGAATTCTCTCCTAAAAATTTTCTCACATCAGTAATTCAACTCTCATCAATCTTAATATAATTCAGCCCTTCAACTCTGCAATTCTAAAACCTTAACCCAGATAAAATCATTTCTTGAAATCCTCAAGATCGGTGATTTAAATCTAAAACCTTCGCCTTTTAAAACTTGTAGATCTAAAATCTCAAATGCTATCAAATTGCTTATCAAGGTCGGCAAGATCAAAAACTTTTAATGTAGTAATCCCTTAATTGCTTGTTGAACCTACCACCTTAAATCTCATAACTTATTTCCTAAAAATTGTGGGTCCTCAAATCTTAGATGAACTTCTCATAAATCTAACACTGACATTCGTTGAACTTACAATCTCCTACCCATAGACTCACTACATAAATTCTACAGAACCTAAAACCTCGATTATCCTAAGAATTTAAAACTATTCCCCTCCTTAGTGGCAACTTGAGTTCCTACTCCAATGAGTTCACCCAGACCATGATGTTCAAGCCTCGATATTTAAACAAACCAATCACCAAGAGTTCAGGCCTACTACACCAAATGTTCAAGCCTAACAATGGCCTTCTCAGTCATATCACCTTCCTGTCATAGCACAACCCTTAACCCGCCTTTCAATGTCGAACAAAACAAAACAAAACAAAATAAAATGAAATTCCATAAATAAAATAACATACGACAAAATTCATAAAACAATGAAGTAGTTGACAATAAAATGATTAAAACAATAAAATAACCCGCCATAAAATAAAACAAATAAAATAAAATGACATACAATAAAACAAATAAAGCCAATAAAACAATACTCTAAATTAAACAATTCAAACACGATCCCAAGCAACTTAATAAAAATATAATAACATGAAATAATATAAATACGTTCATTTAACACAAAATACAATAATCATAAACTCATAATATACAATAAATAACTTAACTTACCCCACTTCAACAAAAATTTATTATTTTAAAATAATAAAAATAATTTTCTGGTACTATCCTAAGGGACATGTGGTTTTACCCAGAGCCGAACTGCTCTGATACCACCTGTGGCGCCCCCAATCCCCCTTATAAAAATACACGGGGAGAGAGACACCAGGATGGTGACAACGCGGTCACACATCCCAACGAAGTGCCAGTGTGTGTACATGCAACGGTGTACAATTAAAATAACGCAGCGGATAGTCAACTAAGTACCAGAATTTAAATACAACTAAACATCAGAAGAGGTTTAAAAGCAGTTATACAGTCATCCCAAAATAAAATAAATACATGTCCGAAAATACAAATAAGTAAAATAGCATAATAAAGCCAGTGATCCCAGATCACTCCTCGGGCGGAGCCGTCTCCTCAGGCTCGCCCTCCTCCTCAACTGCATCAAAATCTGCGTTACCACAGAAGGGTACCGCAGGTAAGTATAACCCAAAATAATCCTCAAGAAAGAAATGCATTTAATGCAACCAACCTGCATGCATATGATGAAATGTGCAAATTTCTCAAACATCATTTTCCCCGAAAATGACAATTTCCAACACACGCCAAAGTCTCATTGGCCCAAAAATAATCCATAAAACATCTTTCCCAGAAAATGGTTTACACAAAATCCACGCACACTATTTTCCCAGAAAATAGCCAATTTAATCCTTTATTAACCTATGCACCATGGCCTCCCCTAGGGACCATCCGCACGTCCTGGCTTCGTAGTGATGCTTGGTTCCGCGCCCAGCGCGTGCGTAGCCAAGCACCCACTACGCAACGAGCGATGCCCAGTTCCGCGCCCAGCGCGTGCGTAGCCAAGCATCCTCTGATCCCCGCCAGCAGAAGGACCACGGAGTCGGCACGAATCTCTCGTCCGATCCCATCATCGCCAAGCGACAATCCAGGGGACGTTACTCAGTTTATTACGCTCCCGAGTAACCAGAGGAGCTCCACCGAGATAATACCCCATCTCGGCTTGGGGTCGTGATACACACGCACCCAAAAACATTCTCACATAAAATCATAACTTCCAAATCACACATGAGCATGAATGCACAACACGAAAACCCAGTTTTCTTTACAAACATGATCATGCATGAAATAATGAGATGTACATGTACCAACAGAAATCCACAACCATCAATAAGCAATCCCAACAAATCCAACCAAACAACAATCACCAATCCACTCCCAAACTCCTCGGACTCAGTCCGGCAAAACCAGTCATCAGATTAAATACAGTGAAATGTCTTAGTGCAAAAATACATTAAATTCACAAGAATTCTTTGGAGAAATACTTACAGCGCTATATAATAATTTCCGGAGGATCACGAAGCTGAAAATGGCGACGTCTGGGCAACACCACAGTGTAAAATACACTGTGGCCGTGGGTCACAGATGCCCACTTTTCCACGAATACAAACGAAGACCCCAAAATGGTAGGGTAGGGCCCAGAGAGGTCGGTGAAGCCAATGGTGGTGGTGGTTTGCCGTGGGTGGCGGCGCAAGGGGCGGTTTTAGGCCAAAAAAGTGCAAATCGGAAATGTACTTAGTGTGGCTTCACCGGTGACGGATCGGGGCTGGGGTTGGGTCCAATGGGTTGCCAAGAGGTCGGGGATGAAGTGGTAGGGAGATGGTGGCCGGAGGTGGAGCGACGGCGGCGCTGGAGCTCAAAGTGCGCCGCGGCTTAGGATGGTGCGTGCGGGCTACCGGCGGCGAGATAGGGGCTGAGGTTGGAGGGGTGAGGTCGCCGGAGGGGAGGGGTGCTAGTCGGTCGAGCGGTGCAAGCCACGGCGGCGCGGCGGCGGCTGGGCTGGGAGGTGGACGGAATGCACGGGGAGAGAGAAGGAGCTGGTCGCGCGGGAGAAGAAGGAAAAAGGAGAAAAAGAAAAAAGGAAGGAAAAGAAAAGGAGAGGAAAGAAAAAGAGGGGAAAAGAAATGAGGTCCAATCCTCATAACTTGGGTCACGAAAATGATCCAACGGAAATGATTTTAAAACTACAAGTTAAATAAAATAATTTAAACATAATGGTAAAGTCAAATTGAAATAATTAAATCTCTCAGTAATTAATTTAAATATTAAAAGAAATTTAAATGCACAACAATAAATAAATATTAAGAAAGCACATAAAAATAATTTTCACCAAATTAAAATCATAGAAATAAACCCACTAAAAATCAGACCAATTTTAAAATAAGAGGATAAATTTTTTAATAACTAAAAATAATCCTTCAGTAAAAATACACTAAAATACGGGGTGTTACATTCTCCCCCCCTTAAACAAAATTTCGTCCTCGAAATTGAGAAGGTCAACATTAAGACTAAGACATGAATAAGATTCAACTAAGAGCAGACTTAAGAACATACCACCAAAATAGTCCGGTAAGGCCACTGTAAGCAACAAGCCCAACCAGCTTGCTCTCGCCAACTTTCATCCCAATATAAAGGCGATCTACACTTCCTTCCATACCAAGCTTCATATGGGGCCATCCGAATGGAGGAATGAAAATTGTCATTATAAGCAAACTCTAATAGCAGCAGATGGTTCTCTCTACTTCCATGAATTTCCATGACACAAGGCCGCAACATAACCTCAAGAGCTTGATTAGTATGCTCTGATTGGCCGTCCGTCTGGGGGTGATACGCAGAACTAAACTGCAACTTAGTGCCCAATGCTGCCTGCAAACTCTTCCAGAAACGGGACGTGAAGCGCGGGTCCCGATCCGACACAATACTCTTGGGTATCCCATGCAAGCGCACTATCTCCTTAACATATATCCGAGTTAACTTACCCAAAGAGTCAATATTATTAATTGATAAGAAATGGGCACTCTTGGTCAACCGATCCACAATCACCCAAATTGAATTCTTTCCATTAGGGGTCCTCAGCAAACCCACGACATCCATAGAAATATCATCCCACTTCCACTCTGGAATAGGGAGAGGTTGGATTCTACCAGCAGGTCTCTGGTGCTTAGCCTTCACCTGACGGCATGTGTCACATCTTTCAATAAACAAAGCGATATCCAACATACTCGTATTAGTCTCCCAATGGCACATCACAACCAGTATTCCCAGGGTGACTGCTATCCAGAATCTCATTTTCCACCAGAACTTTAATACATCCAGTAAATTCCAATGATTAATAGCCCCATACAATAATCCATGTTAACCTCAATCAACTTCTAGGCTACAACTTCTAAACATCCATTGAATTCTACTTTGGTAACCTAATAGCCACTTCCAAAGTTAACCAACTCCAAACAAATTGCACAACCAAATGATTGCTCTCAAATTACAAGTATCTTGTCAAAATTCAAGTCACCACTAAGTCCTCAAAATCAGCACAATCTGAACTCCTAACTACAACAAAAAAATACCATGCTCCTGCTGCGCACTCTGATATTCGCCACATGCATAAAATTTATGCCCTCATACAACTAATACCATCGACTACAAGGTGGCTCCATTCCTACTAACCAACTCTTATCACATTTTGGCAGAAAATACTCTCTTCCAAAACCACGAGTTATAACTCAATTTCTCAATTAACTCCCGCAGCCTTAATCAAAATCAAATTCCATAAAATACATCCATGATCATAGATAGAAACCCAATATCAAACAATCTTAACATCCCAAATTAGAAGTAAACAACCTCAACCCAAAATACATCCATCTCATCTACAATAAAGAGCATACCTTAAAAGGCTCGATCTCAACCTAGCGAACCAATAAGAGCGCCTAGAGACTTCTACCTAACAACCTAAACCCAAAAGCTTATCATCTACATTATGAACAACATCTAATCTAGCGATGACTAAACTCACTACGAACCATCACTGAGTATACCAAAACATTATCGAAATCTTCTTGGTAACTCGCCCACCTATCTCTACTCCTATAGCTACATTAACACGACTAGTTCCTTCAATAGCATTTCACTATTTAAACCTCAATGCAAGCCATACTGCTTAAATCTTCAATCCACCAAAAGTCATTGCACAACACCCAAGAATCCTAATGTTTTATTAACTCACACACTTGATCATACTATTCACTGTTGATGCCTAAGCTTCGACTTTGAATATCTTTTCCTACACCATACATGATGTCCCAACAATCTCTCTTCAAGTTAAATAACAATGTCATTAATTCAACCAATTGGGTACTCAATCTCCAAAAGAAAGTATAACCTCAAAAATTTAAATTCCTAGGTAACCGCAAGTCACAATTAATTCCTAAAAATAATCACAATAACAATTATCAACCGTGATTCCAGTAAGTAACCCACTCGACTACACACTTCGATCAACTCACTAAAAATTCCAAGCCAAGGTCTCCTGAATTACTACTATTGTGTCGACTCCTCTTCAACACTTACTAAAGTCACTTTCTCCAAACCAAAATAAGACTAGAACCTATACCCTCTGAAATACGTACACACACCATTTCTATGCATCAATCTTATGCACCTCAGCCAAAACCAATAATCCTCCAAACGTGCAAGTGATCATCCTTACCATTTCCATCACTAGACCCATAGCCTCGAAATCAGCAAAATCATTTCCTAAACCCGCACCATCTATTTTCCTTAAAATTTAATATGGATTAAATCATTAACTTGTCAATGTAACATCAAGCTAAAAACAATTATTTAACCAAACTAGATCAACATCTTCAATCCCCAAAAAATACACGAACTAGATCATTACCTTCCATCTCCAAAGGAATTCTCTCCTAAAAATTTTCTCACATCAGTAATTCAACTCTCATCAATCTTAATATAATTCAGCCCTTCAACTCTGCAATTCTAAAACCTTAACCCAGATAAAATCATTTCTTGAAATCCTCAAGATCGGTGATTTAAATCTAAAACCTTCGCCTTTTAAAACTTGTAGATCTAAAATCTCAAATGCTATCAAATTGCTTATCAAGGTCGGCAAGATCAAAAACTTTTAATGTAGTAATCCCTTAATTGCTTGTTGAACCTACCACCTTAAATCTCATAACTTATTTCCTAAAAATTGTGGGTCCTCAAATCTTAGATGAACTTCTCATAAATCTAACACTGACATTCGTTGAACTTACAATCTCCTACCCATAGACTCACTACATAAATTCTACAGAACCTAAAACCTCGATTATCCTAAGAATTTAAAACTATTCCCCTCCTTAGTGGCAACTTGAGTTCCTACTCCAATGAGTTCACCCAGACCATGATGTTCAAGCCTCGATATTTAAACAAACCAATCACCAAGAGTTCAGGCCTACTACACCAAATGTTCAAGCCTAACAATGGCCTTCTCAGTCATATCACCTTCCTGTCATAGCACAACCCTTAACCCGCCTTTCAATGTCGAACAAAACAAAACAAAACAAAATAAAATGAAATTCCATAAATAAAATAACATACGACAAAATTCATAAAACAATGAAGTAGTTGACAATAAAATGATTAAAACAATAAAATAACCCGCCATAAAATAAAACAAATAAAATAAAATGACATACAATAAAACAAATAAAGCCAATAAAACAATACTCTAAATTAAACAATTCAAACACGATCCCAAGCAACTTAATAAAAATATAATAACATGAAATAATATAAATACGTTCATTTAACACAAAATACAATAATCATAAACTCATAATATACAATAAATAACTTAACTTACCCCACTTCAACAAAAATTTATTATTTTAAAATAATAAAAATAATTTTCTGGTACTATCCTAAGGGACATGTGGTTTTACCCAGAGCCGAACTGCTCTGATACCACCTGTGGCGCCCCCAATCCCCCTTATAAAAATACACGGGGAGAGAGACACCAGGATGGTGACAACGCGGTCACACATCCCAACGAAGTGCCAGTGTGTGTACATGCAACGGTGTACAATTAAAATAACGCAGCGGATAGTCAACTAAGTACCAGAATTTAAATACAACTAAACATCAGAAGAGGTTTAAAAGCAGTTATACAGTCATCCCAAAATAAAATAAATACATGTCCGAAAATACAAATAAGTAAAATAGCATAATAAAGCCAGTGATCCCAGATCACTCCTCGGGCGGAGCCGTCTCCTCAGGCTCGCCCTCCTCCTCAACTGCATCAAAATCTGCGTTACCACAGAAGGGTACCGCAGGTAAGTATAACCCAAAATAATCCTCAAGAAAGAAATGCATTTAATGCAACCAACCTGCATGCATATGATGAAATGTGCAAATTTCTCAAACATCATTTTCCCCGAAAATGACAATTTCCAACACACGCCAAAGTCTCATTGGCCCAAAAATAATCCATAAAACATCTTTCCCAGAAAATGGTTTACACAAAATCCACGCACACTATTTTCCCAGAAAATAGCCAATTTAATCCTTTATTAACCTATGCACCATGGCCTCCCCTAGGGACCATCCGCACGTCCTGGCTTCGTAGTGATGCTTGGTTCCGCGCCCAGCGCGTGCGTAGCCAAGCACCCACTACGCAACGAGCGATGCCCAGTTCCGCGCCCAGCGCGTGCGTAGCCAAGCATCCTCTGATCCCCGCCAGCAGAAGGACCACGGAGTCGGCACGAATCTCTCGTCCGATCCCATCATCGCCAAGCGACAATCCAGGGGACGTTACTCAGTTTATTACGCTCCCGAGTAACCAGAGGAGCTCCACCGAGATAATACCCCATCTCGGCTTGGGGTCGTGATACACACGCACCCAAAAACATTCTCACATAAAATCATAACTTCCAAATCACACATGAGCATGAATGCACAACACGAAAACCCAGTTTTCTTTACAAACATGATCATGCATGAAATAATGAGATGTACATGTACCAACAGAAATCCACAACCATCAATAAGCAATCCCAACAAATCCAACCAAACAACAATCACCAATCCACTCCCAAACTCCTCGGACTCAGTCCGGCAAAACCAGTCATCAGATTAAATACAGTGAAATGTCTTAGTGCAAAAATACATTAAATTCACAAGAATTCTTTGGAGAAATACTTACAGCGCTATATAATAATTTCCGGAGGATCACGAAGCTGAAAATGGCGACGTCTGGGCAACACCACAGTGTAAAATACACTGTGGCCGTGGGTCACAGATGCCCACTTTTCCACGAATACAAACGAAGACCCCAAAATGGTAGGGTAGGGCCCAGAGAGGTCGGTGAAGCCAATGGTGGTGGTGGTTTGCCGTGGGTGGCGGCGCAAGGGGCGGTTTTAGGCCAAAAAAGTGCAAATCGGAAATGTACTTAGTGTGGCTTCACCGGTGACGGATCGGGGCTGGGGTTGGGTCCAATGGGTTGCCAAGAGGTCGGGGATGAAGTGGTAGGGAGATGGTGGCCGGAGGTGGAGCGACGGCGGCGCTGGAGCTCAAAGTGCGCCGCGGCTTAGGATGGTGCGTGCGGGCTACCGGCGGCGAGATAGGGGCTGAGGTTGGAGGGGTGAGGTCGCCGGAGGGGAGGGGTGCTAGTCGGTCGAGCGGTGCAAGCCACGGCGGCGCGGCGGCGGCTGGGCTGGGAGGTGGACGGAATGCACGGGGAGAGAGAAGGAGCTGGTCGCGCGGGAGAAGAAGGAAAAAGGAGAAAAAGAAAAAAGGAAGGAAAAGAAAAGGAGAGGAAAGAAAAAGAGGGGAAAAGAAATGAGGTCCAATCCTCATAACTTGGGTCACGAAAATGATCCAACGGAAATGATTTTAAAACTACAAGTTAAATAAAATAATTTAAACATAATGGTAAAGTCAAATTGAAATAATTAAATCTCTCAGTAATTAATTTAAATATTAAAAGAAATTTAAATGCACAACAATAAATAAATATTAAGAAAGCACATAAAAATAATTTTCACCAAATTAAAATCATAGAAATAAACCCACTAAAAATCAGACCAATTTTAAAATAAGAGGATAAATTTTTTAATAACTAAAAATAATCCTTCAGTAAAAATACACTAAAATACGGGGTGTTACAATTTCATGTTTGAGCATGTGCACTCGCACGTGTCCCAATGAATTTCATTCAATAAAATATGATTCATATATAGCTCAACAAAAGATATGGTTTGGAGCCACATAAGTCACTCTTACTTTACAAACTCTTATTATTCAATATTTATTATATTAACCAAGAGGATACAGCCGCCAGAAATGAAAGCAATGCCCAAGGACTGTTGAAATAATCACGCCTTAATTTCACCATCCACACATTCCTTCGTCTAATGCAATGGATGTTCACATCCAGGGAAGTTCTAGTATAAATGGAGTTGGTTGAAATAGTGATTTCGTGACCAAGCTTGTTAACCATGGTGGAGGTAACTTCATCATCACCCAAATCATTACGGATAATTCTTCTTCGACGAAGTAATTCAACATCCTTTGGAGAGTTGATGAGATTGTCAATGAAGCACACATAATTGGTGACGTAATAAAAAACCTCGTCTCCATTAGAGTATTGCTCATATGCAATTAGATTTCGTAAGTAAGCCTCTGTATCGTCTGTTATGCACAAAGGTGAAATCTCCATTAGCCCACTGTTGAACTTTATGGAAAACACATCACATTCCTCTGCCTCCTTGAATTTGATTCCAGCCTCTTCAAGCTCTGTGGCACTATGTATGTTCCAATCTTCCATCTTTCTAAGAGCAAATAGACGCTTAAATTCTTTTGCCTTGTTGAATTCGACTCCAGCCTCATGAAGCTCTTTCCCGTGAGGTATCGATTTCCAGTTTTCAACCTTGTCCAAACAAGGTAGACCCTTAGATTTCTCCATCGGCTTTAATTTGTCTCCATCCATTTGCGACCTTGTTTCACACGGTTTTGACTCCTGGCATTTATTCCTATTTCGTTTACAAAGAAGATCCTTAAATTTCTTTGCCTTGTTGAATTCAATTCCAGCCTCTTGAAGTTCAATGTGATAAGGTATTTTTATCCACCTGTCATCCTCATCTAGTTTATCGTTAAATTTCTTTGCCATGTTGAATTTAACTCCAACCTTACAAAGCTCTGAGCCATACAGCATTTGTTTCCAGTTCTCTTCAATCTTTGGTATATTGTCTTCAAATCCAGGCTTCTGAAGTTCACTAGCATGTGAAATCGCCTTCCTCATGTTTTCCACTTTTGCAAGTAATGGAAAGACAGATTTACAAATCGGACCAAATATTTGCTTAAATACCTCATCCTTCTTTTGCTTGACTTGTGCCTCTTGACGTTTTATTTCAGTATCGAGTATTGAAATACTAATGGTTGCATGTATGAGACCAAGGAGATGCTCAAACTCTGTTTTCATGAATCTGAACCCAACGTCTAAATGTTCACATACTATATCTGGAAATGAAGGGTCTTCATGCGCCAAACGAAGTAGTTCCTCGATCTTTGTGGTTGAATTATAACTCGAAGTATCCACATTCCATTGAAATGGTAAAAAATCATTAAAAAAATCAAGGGCAAGATCATTAATTCCATCTTTCTTATCAATATCGACAATGTGTTCTCCTGAATTTCTAGGTTGGTTACGAAGTGGTGGTTCGTTACTCTCACTCATCTTGAACAATTTTTCAAGAACGAAGAATGGAAGTTGATTTTCAAATAACAGTAGATCACGAGCTATTCTAGGAAGCACCCACGTCAATTGAAAGATTGGGTCATCTCGTCTGTTGAGTCTTGCGCCTCATGCTTGGGAGATTGCTCAGAGTCAGAACTGATAATTGAGTCGCCTTCATGTGTTGGATCCTGCATCTGAGACTTAGGGGATTGTTGTTCGTACTGATAGTTGGGTTATCTTCTTGATCTTTCTTTTTTTTGTACTTGCGGAACAACTCAATAATGAAACACCCATCAAGTAGCATCATTTCTACAAAGTCATATGAGGAGTACTGGCTAATGCATTCTGCATAGCATTTACGAGCTTGTCCTTCCAATTTCATCAAGGCCTTCATGTATTTTTTTACATCTCCTTTCTTTCTTTTAGGCATTTGTTTTAGATAGCGTAATTTATGCTCTTCCATAAACCCCTGGCCAACCTCGCCATGGTCGCTGTAAGGACCGATGGCCAGCAGTACAGGCTTGTAAGCCTTCTCGTTTACTTCACATAACTGCTTATGCACTTTATACATACAACGCTCTTCAGCAATTGGAGTCAAGCGTTCAAGCTTTTTCTCAATTGCCCCAATACGAATGGAGTGTGCATCCTGATCACTCATATTGTAGACAAGTAGTAGTACAAGTATTTGTTCCTAATACAAAGAATACAAATTCTCACTAATTTTAACAAAAAATTCTGATAGAAAAATGCAAGCTTTTTAATTGTTAATACAATTAGAGAGAGCAGACCTCATACTCTAGAGAAATATATAGTACAAATCTCTGCTCCAAGTATATTTGCATACAAATTGTCACTAGTTTTATAGTATTTTCTGTTAAATAAATTACATGTATCAACTAAGACAAATTAAGCTTTCCACTAAATTAGATTTGAAGATTGTATTAGATTATCTTGTGTCATTAAGGAGGATGTATGTATCAATTCCTTGTGAAGCTCCTAGAATCTTGGTTACTACTATTTTTTTTTTAAATCTTTGCGTTTGGATAGTAAGGTATTCTCAGGTATTCTGTGAATAGTAGTGAAAAAATAATGAAAAAGTAATAGTAGAATATTGAATAATAATGAAAAGTAGATAAAAAAATAATAATAAATAGTAGTGAGAATACCTCACTATCTAAACTATAGTTATAGAACTTTTCAGAAGACTTCTATATACCGTGGAGTTCGATCTCAAATATTACGGCTTTAGCATCAAAAGAAAGCAAAAAAGAAGAAAGGTAAAAATGGCAGCCTTACTGTTTTATGTTTTTCTTGCGAAAGGCAATGGACTTGCTCAATGATTCGCCGTAGATTGCTTGTCGTAGATTGTTTCTTTTGCTTTATAGGAACAAAAATAAATTAAAATAAAAACAAACATAGAAAATAATAGTAACCCAAGGAAACAACGTTGACTTAGCATTCACAATGGCTTTTTTATATTATATTTCTATCTAAAATCTCCAATTAAAACTTATTCTATTTAATTTAAGTAATATTTTTTGTAATGCATCATTAATCAAATTATATATTATTTCTCTATATCATTAATTGAACATTATTTTTTATTCTATGATCTTTATTCTTTTAAAATATTTCCTTTAAATTGATTGAGGTATCTATTAGAAAATTTCATGAATTTCATAAATCAATTCTGTAAAAATTGAAAACTAAGGCATATATATGATAGAATAGAAACACCTATGATCTCCATGTCTTTGTCTCCGCGTCTATACCCTTTAAAGGCTAAAAGATAAAGGAGCTAGTGGGGAAAAGCAATTAGGGCTACTCACGTGACTAATTAGGAATTTTAAAAAACAAAAAGGGGAAAAGAAAAGGCAACGGGTACGTGGTTAGCACTTATCATCAGTTACCTCCTAAACTCAATTAAGTACAACTTATCCTTTAAATTCAAGTATTTTTCTTTATTATTTACCCCCTCCATTAATTTGAAGCATTTAAATAGGAAGTAAAATATTTTTTAAGGAAAAAAAAACTTAACACTTAATTTTTCAAAGATTCTAAAAATAAAATCTAAAAATAAATTTGAACCATTTATGCAAGAGCACTAGAAGAGATTAAGGGCATGTTTGGACAACACCAAGCTTTCCCAAATTCACAAAATTTCTCATAATTTGATTCTCAAACATCACTCAAACATAAATACTAATCTATTTCAAATTTTAATCTTCCATCTAATCATTGATCAAACACAAAAATCAATACAATTTTTTTAAATTTTAATATTAAAATAATATTAAAAAATTATACAACAAATTTTTAAGTTTATCTATTCCCTTTCACAAATTCCAATACAATAATTATTTTAAAATATATTTTTATTCAACTTTTTTTCTCATTTTTCAAAATCACATTTAATATTTTTTCTCAAATAATTTCACTAATATTCACAAAAAATCTCCAACTTGGATGCATGTCCATTCAAACTCATCAAGTGCCAATAGTGATTATAACCCAAGGGATAATTAAAACTTAGGCATCAGATCATAAAAGTTCATCCCAACACTTAAACATGGCTTCAAGACCTTAATTCTCACTAAACCATCCATTAATCATATGCATGATGTTTATATTCTTTAATTTTTTGAAAGCCTAGTATACAATAGCATTATTAGGCTCTGTTGGGATTGAGAGTTGAGATGAAGGTTTAAAGTTGAATAAAATATTTTTAGAATATTATTATTGTTTTGAGATTTGAAAAAGTTATAATAATAAGATAAGATGAGTTGAAATTATTCCTTAATCCAAACGGGCCTAAACGAACAAATATCAAAACAATCATGTGGGCAGATCAGATGGGGTTAAAGTAAAGAGTAGTGCTACCCATAAGCCTGACACTTTACACATCCACTTAAAAACATATCATTTTATATTTTTATCATATTTTACTAACAAAGATATCTGGAATCATTTTCATTTCGTGGGTAAAAAAGTAAAATAACATGTTTTTAAATAGGTGTGCAGAATGTGAGGCTTATGTTTAGAATTTTTCTAAAGTAAACCCCCCCCCCAATTGGCCCCTATTGAAATCCTTGGTTCCCCCATTTTGGGTACCGAGCATTTCTACTGATACTTTCTTTTTATTTTTTATTTAGTAATTAAATAAATATTTTTTAATGATATTATAAATTTAAAAAAAATAGAAAAATATAAAAATGTGCATGAGAAAAAGATAAAAAATAAAAATAAAAAGAGGCATTTAACCTTCTCGGTGGCCAGTGTTGGGCTCGATCCCACTGATGAACAACTTTGTATAAAAAAAAAAATATAGATGAACAACTTTGAAATGTAGTCAATACACTGCTCACCTTTTCACTTTTCCTCTAGATCACTTGTTTTTTCTATTTTAAATCAACGAAAAATCATAAGCACATAATACTTTACACAACTATCTCATTAAATTAGGAATATTTTTTTTATCAATAATATATAAAAATACTCATATCCTTAATTATAATTATAAAATGTGTTGTTAAAAATGTTACGTGGGTATCGATCCTCTGAATGAGCAGCAGTAAATCTTGAAAGTGTACTACTTTTCTAGACCTAAAAGTCCTTTAAATCCTTTGAAAAATATGGTCTGTTCTATTTATAGATAGAATAATATTGTTATTATGTCTTCTTAATTCGTCTCTTATTTTGACCGTTAATGCAAGTATATTTTTTTTTCTTAATGATTAAGAAAGTGACTATTAATATATTGATATTTTTTTTTATTTTTTAAAAATGTTTAAACATGTTTAAAAAGTGTTTGAAAGAAAAAAGAAAAAAAATGTAATTTGCAGTAAAAAGCACACCAAGTGAGCAAATTAAGGAGGCATAGTAGCACTGATCATCTTATAGATATATTGGCAACACCAAAAATACAATTTTGAATATCTAATATTAAAAGAGTAATGCTACATACAGTCATGTAATGCAAAACATCGTGCAGTTGCTTTAAAAAAGAGTGAGGTCTACTATTAAAAAATTAATTTCTTTTCATGTGAGTCCCATATTTATTCATTTTTTTCAAAGCGACTGCACGACGCTTGCACACTCACGACTACAAATATCATTTTTCATATTAAAAACCCTCTTGTAGGATTGGAAAGAATATGATAAATGACAATAAGAACTTCTACTTCTTTGTAACTTCTACAACTAAAATAAAGACTCTTTTTAAGACTCCTATCACAGCCCCAAACATGCCTGTAATATTAATTTTCATATTTAAGAACTTAATATCTCAAACTATTGAGCTTTGTTGTTAATATATAATTTTTTTTTATGGAAGTAATAATTTTCTTATATATATTATTGGTTTGGATATTGATATAAAATATTTTATTATAAATCCAATAGTAATTGTGGATCGTGTTATATTGTTATCATTGATTATATATGAAATTATATTAATTGAGTTAAAAATAAATATACGAGTCATCTCAATCTCTTTATATGAAACGGATTGAAACGGGTTAAACGAGTTGAAACAAATTAAGTATTGGGTCGTAGGCATAATTATAAAATGGGTTAAGCGGGTCATGTCACCCTTGTTTATATAGATCATGTTAGGATTTTAGGTTTTAACCCGTTTAATTAAACGAATCATATTTTGATTGATACATATAATTTAATACTCATGACTTGACACGACTCAACACCATATAAGTAAACTTTGTGGTTTGTTTAATACATCTCAAGAATTAAACATGTAAGTAAACTTATTACTCGGACTACTCTAATAATTAGCCAAATAAACATTTCAATATTTTGCCAGGCTAATGTCATGCGCAGTGATGTAACGCTTGGAAAAAATTGTCACCTGCTCAATCTCGACCTGAAAATCTTATCCAGAATAGTGGTATACAGCTATTTTCGAAATGGACCATACAACCAACATGGTCTGTCTTTGGGTGAAGGTAATTTCAGAACAGTTGAATACTGTCATGCATTTAATTGTGAAAAGGACAAATTAATTTGACAATTGCGGATCATAAATTGACTACGTGATCAATGGAGACAATATTGATGAGGACTTGGGAGTTTCCAAATAAGCCCTTAAGCTTTAGGATAAGATGGGAGTACTTTTAGCTCACAAGTTTGGATTTGGAATATATAAGTAAGATTGATAAGTGAGACAGAGTGGTGTGAGTGTTTAAAATTTGAATTGACTACAATTATAGCATGATTTTAATTGGCCCATGTAGGCATTGTGCTCTCAATCGGCTTGATTAATGCCCATGACCTTACAAAGATTTTTTTCATCGGCTTAAGTAAAATATAAACCTTACAAAGATTTAAAGATACACTCTTGGTATCATTTACTTCGTTGAATCTGATTTCTAAAAGAATTTAATTTTAATTTAATTTTTAACTCAGTTCGTGCCATATCAACCAAGTAAAGAATGTATCCTTCTAACTCGTCCACACCAGTTTAGTTTACGATCGAGTAGAAAAATTATATTATTTAGTTTTATGAAAGCCTAGTACAGTAGCCTTATAAAAAAAAAGATATATCAAAACAATCATGTGAGGAGAGATGGGATTAATTTAGGGGTGTCAATATATGATACAGGCTGTGAATTCGATACGAAAATGACATGAAATTAGTAGATTTGGATTTGACATAAATGAGTTTGGGTTTAAACGGATTGACACGATTAATTATAAATGAGTCCATTCACAAAATCCGTAATCAACCCATATTACATGAATAAATTTTATTTTCAAGTTTTATATGCTTCTTTTGTTGTTGTTGGAATGACGTCATATTAATTTTAGTATTTAACTATTTAATGTCTCAAACCGTTGATCATATGTAATTTTATTTTGTGAAAATATTAATCTCATTATATATTATTGATTTGGATATATATTGATAATAAGATATTTTATCATATTGAATTCTAATAATGGTAAATTATTTTATATATGTGTATACAGCTGTTTCCGAAATAGACTATATAACCAACATGGTCCGTCTTTGGGTCATCAACGTCATTTTCAAATAGTAGATTAATGAAGTTTTATATTTCCAAAGAGGACCAATATGACAAATGTGGCTCATAAATGGACCAGGTGATTAATGGAGACAATATTGATGAGGACTTGGAGTTCTCTAAGGCATCTCTACCATCCTCTTCATTGCACTCTTAATTTCGGTTTGTTCCATCGGAAACCATATCAACAAACATGCCAACTAGTTAATTTACTTTCTTAGTTATAACCCGAATAAGAATACATATAACTTGGAGGCTGTTGAAGGAGTACTACTAAAACCTCTCTTGCCGCATTGGAAAGAATACTATAAAGGATAATAAGAACTTCTACTTCTTTGTAACTTTTTCAACTAAAATAAAAGGAAAATCCTTTGTGTCCAGACAAAGCATCCCGACACCCTTTTATTTTTAGTTTAATGATTAAGTATTTTTTAACAATATTATTTATTTTTTCTTAAAAAATTTGTTAAGATCACAAAAAAATGCATGAAAAAAACAGATAAATTAAAAAGTCCCAAAAACAAAAAGGTCTTGTAATTTTGCCGCACCGCATAGGAAACGATATATAGTTATCTAAAATCAATGTAAAATTCATATGAGTTAAAGTGATCCTTTACATTTAACGAGCACTATTCATCTATGTAAATATTGTTTTATTATTTCTTTCTTTTTCCTAATCTTTCTTTATATTTCTCACATTTACATTTTTATTTTAAAAAAATTAAAAAGTTATAATACTATTAGAACATTTTATTTTAATAAAAAGAAAAATAGTCATGTTAAAGTTTTTTCAAAACATGATAAAAGGATAAAAAAGTTATCAAAAAATAGGATGAATAAGTTTTTCCCATCTTTACTTGATTTTTAAATTTTTATTAGGCTATTGATGATATTTTGGCAACAAAAATATTGTGTTCCCATTAATTTATATAATGGTAGTACTTAAAAAAGGTATTTAAAATGAATAAATTAGAAATAAGAAAGAAATAATATTTAAAGGATATAGATAAATAATATATAGATAAATTTATGTATGGTGTATTGTAAATGTCGTTTGCAAATAATTAGCTAATAATCAAATGTCATGTGCAGTGACGTAAGGCTTGGAAAAAAATGTTACCTCTTCAATCTCTTGGGGCTCGTTTAGACACTTGCATATCTCATAATTGGATTTGGGTTTTAGTTAGTAATTAGATTTTGTGAATAGTAGTAAATAGATTGAATTAGATGTTTTATTGAATTTGGAAAATGAGAAAGAAAAAGATGATCAATAACAATACTACCAAACTATTTGTAAATAGTATTGAACTGTTTGTGAGTAAGAGTGAAATAGTCTGAAAATATTCACTACAAGAAAAATAGGCTTTTGTGACCATTTGTCTGCGGTGTAAAGATTATTTGTGACCAAAATATACTTATTTTAGCTGTAAATAGTCATTTTTCTAGAATTAACTGGTCATAAATAAGCAATTTTCTTGTTGTGATTTAAGAATAATTGAATTTTCAAACAGACCCTTATTAGATGAGGCTTAAGTTTATTAGGTGTCTATATATGAACCAACTGTATATCCTACGGTGGATGCAGCTAATAAAATAATAGCATATATTATTTTACATTTTATGCAATCAATGGTGATAGTTTAGATGAAAATTATAAAATTAACTTATACAATATTATATAAAATAATATATTATATATATAACATAATATATTATATATTAAAAAAATTATTTAAAAAATTTATATTTAAATATTTCGGTCCGGTCCAATCCAAAAAAGCTACAGCCTGGTACTGGTCCGAAAGCCAAAATTTTCAAGTACTATGGATTGAGACCGACTATCATTATTTTCGATTCGGTTTGGCCCAGACCGAGCCATTCAATCCGGTTGGTTTTTTCGATCTGAACCGAAAATATTTCACCCCTAATTGAGTATCTTTCCATACTCTAGTTTATGTTCCTTGTCGCAGTCTGATGGAGAATTTGTTTACCTCCTGAAGCAAAGCTGTGTTGTTGGGTGCCCGAACCTTTGGGATGCACCATCTAGTGGTTGAGCATCGATCTTTGACCTGTAAGGAGAATAAGTGATGACAAAACCCTAATGAACTAAGGAGTTCCCAAACCGAAAAGAACTTGAACCCTCTCGAATAATCCATTAGCTTTCTTTATGAATTATGGGTAGAATTTGCATATAGTCTTCCTCATTGGTGAATGGAAGTCCTTGATAGTAAGGCACTCCCCTAATGCTTTAGCACCTTCTATATTGGAATGCAAGAAAGAAACCTCAAGATAAAGGGATGCATGATTTCTAGCTTTTGCACCTTTTATATTGGAATGGAAGAAATTGACAAGTATCCCTCAAAACACTTACATTAATCCTATTAAAAAATCATGTTTTCCGTACATCTTCCTTAATGGCACAAGATAAACTAATGAAATCGTCCAATCTAGTTTAGTGGAAAGCTTAATTTGTCTTAGTTGTTACATGTTAGTGACAATTTGTATGCAAATACATGGCGCAGATAGTTGTACTATTTCTCTAGAATATGAGGTGATAAGTAGGATTTTTATATGATTTTATTATTCTTTTATTTATGAAAAGTGTCAGTTTTCGTGCAATTTTATTTTATATTTTCTTTATTTTCTTGGATTCGAAGGAATAAGAAGATTTAATGTAAAATGAGAGCATTTTGATACAAAAGAATAGACTAAGGATCCAAACCGAAGAAAGGCGACGAGATCCAAAGAGAGCCGAGAAGATTTGGGCGAGAAGCTTTGTACCACGGGAAGCAAAGAGAATAATCATTCCTCTCGATAGGCGAGGAGATCCAATGGCGATCAGAATTGGGGAGAAGAGTTTGGCGATGAGAGAAATATTTTACTTCTTGGGAGGGGGCAAGACTTGGCGACCAGTCTAATCGATCAAAGACCAACAACGTGGGCGACAACCAGCAAATGCGAGCAGCTAGGTAGGTTGGCGAGAGTTGTCTTTCATCTCGGTCAGGAACCTTACATCTTGGCCATTATGTGAGGAGACCAGTTATATTTAACGCACACAACATCTACCCAATGGGATCCTCCTGAGTTTCGTAATCAATCTGCTGACTACCAAATCTTCCCGATTTTCGCAAATCAAGCCAATTATCATTAAATCTTCCATTTTAGAGAAATCCGTTATTCTTGGGATATTTTCCTTCATTGTTAACTTTTATATTTAGAAACTATTTTCCAAATTTCCAGGCTAGATTGTAGCACCATCTATCTTGTTTCCAGATTTGAATTTTTACATCTATATAATGCCAACCTGTGGGATAAATAGGGAGAGTTTTTTAGGTCAGAGTTTTAGTTAGTCTGCATTTTTAGAGTTAGTTTTAATTTTTGTCTGAGTTTTAGAGTCTTTATTCTTTAAGTTTCTTTGAAGGAGGAGGATCTGGAAAGTAAAGGCGAGAGCCATCATTAACCGACTCCAACGAAGAACACTATTTCTATTATTTTCAATTCCATTATGGACTAATTTTATTTTCTAAAGCTTTGATGTAGCCTAGCGTTGAGCACACAATTTATATTCCAAGTTATTTGACTTTCAATATTTCTATGATTGGGTGTTTATTATTTTTTCTTAATGCTTGCAATTTTCTAACTAATTATTACTTGATCTATTAGATTGCAATGAGATCGAGAGGTGATTTGTAATTAGAGCTCTAGGATTAAATACCATTAGTTGAGCGAAAGTAGAGATACTTTACCGCGATTAGTGTGATTTTTAAGAAAAATCCAAAAAACTTAATGAGTTTCCAATTAGTTAAATTCACATAGAGATATGAAGTTATTAATTGGAGATATTTTTAGTATTGTTCGAGAGAAAATATTGAATAGTTAATAGATTTTTATTATCAACGTGATAATTAGAATTTTATGACAATGAAGAATGAATTGCGTGAGATTTGTTAGGTGAAATCAAACGCTCTAGATCTATTCTCATTATCTTCAAAATCCAAATTTTAATGTTCTTTTATGTAGTTTAATTTAGATAATCTATTATTGAAATTTCGTTTTTCCAAATAGTAATTAATTTAGTCAATTTCAGTACTCAATAGCATAATTAATCCTTGTGGGTTCGATAACCGTTTTCTTAAAAACACTTTACTATTTGTTATAATTCTGTGCACTTGCAGATATTTTTAAGGCAACAAGTTTTTGCCGCCGTTGCCGGCGATTAATTATTTGTTATTGATATTGATACTGGCAAGATTAAAATTGAAGAAAAGCTGACACTTTTCATAAATAAAATCATATAAAAAGCCTACTTATCAAATACCCCCAAACTTAAGATTTGCTCCCCCTCGAGCAGTGAAGAAGAGAAAGACAACTAAAACAAGTAGTGATTTGATTCATAAAATTTATTCCCTCAACAATCGCCTAAATTTTATAATTTAAAGGATGCAAATGGATGGAGTTGAATTAAAGATAGTAGAGAAATTGAAGCGTCTATTTTGTCTAGACAAGATTGAAAACTAGAAGTCAGTACCTTACGGCAAAGAGCTTCATGAGGCTAGAGTCGAATTCAGCAAGGCAAATAAATTTAAGCTTCTATTTTCTCTTAGAGAGATTGAAGCCCGAAACATACATGGTGCCACAGAGCTTGCAGAGGCTGGAATCAAATTCAAGAAGGCAGATAAATGTGACCTGTTTCCATAAAGTTCAACAATGGGCTAATGGAGATTTCACCTTTGAGCATACAAGATCATACAAAGACTTACTTACGAAATCTAATTGCATATGAGCAATACTGTCATCAACATAACGATGAGACTTACTGTAACGCCTCGAATTGGAATGGGTCAGAGATTACTACCTGTTACTTACAAACCTGTCTCCCAAAGCATCTAGAAACTCCAAAGATTTCATAAATAGTACACAATCTCATATTTTCCAAATAACCATAATATAAACTCCATAAGTCATCATTACAAAATAACATAAACCAAGGGGGTCCACAATCTCCCAATAATCTCAACATAATAAACTGATACATCTTTAAATCTGAATAGATCCAAATAACATAAAGAACTTCAAATACTCTAGTTAAACTCTTCTACTAACAATGGTACCCTTAGGTACTCGACCTTCTATCCATATCTAGTCAATCTCTAATTTCTATTATTGACCCCCAGTTGGGTCATCAAAATCATCTGAAAAATATTGAAGATAAGGGGTGAGTCATCAATAACTCAGAAAGCAGAAAACATATACTAGTATGTAAACATGAGCCATTTTTAGAAAGTTCGGTATGCAGAAACAAAACATTTCATTTTCATATGCACATCTCAAAACGTATTATCAGAAAATCAGAATGATTTTTCAATCTTTTCATATTCATAAACCATTTTCATATTCAAAAACTGAACATCTTCATCTTATCATACCGTATCGTATTGTATCGTTTCATATCATACCATAACAACACAATATTCCATTAAACCATGGCTTCAAGACTAGCATTTGTGATTACCTTGTATAATTACTGAAGCGACGATTTGTTGGTTTTGTGAAAAATATAGCGCTACTTAGGACTAGATTGTTACCCTACGATTAGTATACACCAACCCAAAAATAATTACATTCCAAAAATAATTTGGAAGAATAATGGCTTACGGGACACATAGAGAACAGAAGGGAGATGGGGTTACCGGCGTGGCTGGGTACGGTGTAACTACAGTTGAGTCATCTATGGCAAAATTCAGAGGGCTACCGAATCCAATCCATTGATATAGAGGGTTAAGTGAGTGAATTTGTGACAAGAAGAAAATAAGTAAAAGAACTAAAGAGGGAAAAAGAGAGAAACGAAGAGGGCTTACCGAAGTGAGGAGACTCTTGGCGACAAGTCTGAATTTTTCACCCAAAAATTGTAGCACCAAGAACTAACTAGAAATCGTAGGAGAGTGACAGAATGGACGTGGGAGGGAGAAAATTCAGGGTGTGTGTGAGGCGAGTGCGAAACAAAGAGAGGGTCTTACCTACGTTCAACAGGGCTCGGCGTCAACAACTTGGCACTGAGGTTACTCCACTTCACAAACTTGAGAGAACAAGAGAGAGACAAATGAGAGAGAGTGAGCGTCTAAAGAGGGATATCAGTGTGGGAAGTTCATAGCGGCACCACCTGGAATTTCATAGCTAGAATGCAGGAGACAAAGAAGATGAGAGGGAGAGCGTCGACTTGAGAGAGAAACCGACTGTGAGGGAAATGAGATATGGTTGAGAGGAAAAGTTTTGGGAGAGAAGAAAATTGTCGGGAATAAAAGGCAAATCTCACAAAACACAAAACAGAAGGAGGGAAAATCGGAGAAGGAAGAAACTAAAAAGGGATCATAACTGGAAGAGAAAACGGTGTTGTTTCAGGGGTTTTTTGGGCTCGGCTTCAGCTGTCTGGGGGACAGGCCTAGGCTTCACACTTACGTCTACAACTATGTGTGCTTCATGGATCATCTCATTAACACTCCGAAGGATGTTGAGTTACTCTGTCGAAGTGGAATTATCCATAATAATTTGGGTGATGATGAAGTTATTTCCACCATGGTTAACAAGCTTGGTCACTATGTTAGTTTTTCAACCAACATTTATGCTAGCACTATCATGGATGTGAACATGCATTGTAGGAGACGCAGGAATGTACGAATGGCAAAATTAAGGCACGATTATTTCAACAGTCCTTGGTTGTTGGTTTCATTTATGGGTGTTGTCTTACTACTTGCACTTGCAATTCCACTATTCATTAGTTTTTTCGTGCAGTACTAGTGTGTTAATGTTGATGTTAATGTGTTCTTGTAGTTAAATGTAATAAATATCGAATAATAAGATTTTAGAAGTTAAGAGTGACTTATTATCTTTTGTTGAGTTATTTATATATGAATAATGTTTTATTGAATGAAATTGATTGGGACACAGGCGAGTGCTCAAGCTAAAACACGAAATAGGCTAAGATGGATAAGACTGTCCGTGCATTCATTTTAGCCTATTCCGTGTTTTAACTCGTGTCCCTATTAGTGCAATTAATAGCACTGCACTTGAATAACAATGTGGAATGAAATTTCTCATTACTTAAAGTTTTAAACAGCCATACAACAACGCTACGTATTATCTAGCAGTGTAATTCCTCACATCATTAGAAGACCACCATAGCGGCAAGGCTACATATTATCATGAAATGTTATATATCATTCTTCGTCTTGCCTTTTGAGATACAAAATTATTTATCAAATTTTTATACTCAATATTTGTTAATATGTTATTTTTCGATAGTTAAAATGGCCAATCCATTTAATCTTTCTTGTGACACAGGTGAATGTGACACTACAACAAAGTAGCCTTTTTGCCACAAAAATCTTTTCCAAGACAAGCCATGGTGGAAAATACTTTATTTATGTCACAAACTGGGTTCGTGGGTAAAGATTCGCGATGTTGCAGCGACATGCCGACGGCTCACTTAAAATTGTTGTAACAAAGTTCTTTTCCCACCAACATATTTTGCCAAAAAAAAACCCTCATTTTACACGGCTTAACACATGTTCAAACCTTGTTAAGAAAAAAAAACATGTGCAAACCCACGGTGGGAAATTGGACCGGGCGCGCATTCTCTCCCTTTCGTCCGATTTTAGCGAGGAAATTTCTTCTCACCTCAGACCAAATCTAACAAAATTTTCCCCTGCCTCTCTTATTTTCTCCCATTTCATGAAATCCTCCCGTGATCGACCATTTCCATGTTACGTCAATTAGGGAGATAATTTAGCATAAAGGAGAGGATCGGCGTACACAAGTTGGTAACAACTCCCACGGCTTGCATCTACCACATTCAATTCCAGAAGACTCGGTGGAGCTTCCAACGTCGCCGACCTCGTGGATTTGTCTGGTGGCTGGTTGGACCCTGCGCTCCACCGAAGACAACACATTTTTTGTGGCGTCACTGGCTGAGAGCACCTCGTGGGTATGAGCAGAGGGGTTCGCGCAGTTTGAAGTCGGAGTTGTCCACGGACTGGTAGATGCCGTCACCACTCTCGCAGTGGTAAGTCTTTCGGCTCGCACCTGTCATGAATAGAAACCCCAGTCTTTAATTCATGTTCTGGTTTTCAACATCAACTTGGGAAAGCAAAATCGCTCCTCTAAGTGTTCCTCTTTTACTGTTCCATTTTTATTCGTTATGAGTACTCAAAGTTATGAGTCGTGTTTGTCAAAAGAATCAAAGATTATTAACAAATATCTCTCTATACTAATTTTACATTATATTTTTACAAATTGCAACCTATTAGACAGGGAATGTAGATCTTGAAAATGATTTGGAAGATCTCTGTTTTGTTGTGGTGTTTTTATTTTGTTTTATTTAACTTGAGTTCTCAAATAGTGGCCAACATTATGTTTATTGGTTATGAACTTAATATTATTTCCCATTTCTATTGTAAATTATCTTGTATTTATAAAGTTTGTAAATGTTATAACTTGATTTTTGCACTGTTTTCTATGGTAAATACAAACTAGGGAATTAATTTTTCACATCTTAGTCTTTTTTCCACAGTCCAATAAAAGTGTGCACTGGGCTCACTAAAGAAACGTGGTATTAGAGAAGTATTTTATTATCCCATATATCGTTTCCTCACAATCCTCAAATATTGCCTGATTACCAATTTTCCTCCAAATAGTGGTCTGATTTAATGGAGTGTTTGGTTCAGTTACCCACTATCCATGTCACGTGATTATAGAGAGATCCCTGTTGTGGTGATGCTTTATAGTTAGGAAGGTCGAGTCAGAAGTATTGACCAGAGGATTTTTCTCCACAAATTCATACTCTGCAACCTTTTTGTCACTTCTTTGTGCTAAACCCAGTTTTGTTTTTTCTCACCTCACTACTTTCCTTGTCAGTTATATATGAAGTTAAACTGAATAAACAAAAAATTCCTGCCTACCTCAGAAATCCCTCTTTACACTTTCTTATCCCTCTGTAGAGAAGTTTTCAAACCCAACCCAGCCCTTTCTACATAAATAGTTTATTTTATTTTAATAAAATAACAACTATTTCCCCAAGGATAATCCTTCTATTCTTCTTTCACCAATCTTGGTTACTAGCATTATATGGTTACCCTAGGATGTTATCATCACAGTTTAAGGCACCACAGTTGGAGTCACCAATCTTGGTTACTTGCTTTAATCAGGTCAAGCTAAATAATGTAAATGTTTTTATTTCTATAGGTTTCTAGCCATACTTCCAAAATATCCTAAAGGTTTTAGACCAAAAAATCATTATTCTCTGAATTTACTTTGGTGATGTTTTGGTTAAAATCCATCCTTAATTCTCATGGACTTTGCATCACGAATTACTTTGGTGATGTTGTTGGTGCCTTGTTTCTCCCTACTTGTTCTTTTCCATATCACTGCCTGCTGCTTTTCCATATTACTCAATTCGTTTTCTTTATCTTATCTTAATGCACGCATGCTTCTGCAGCAACGGCTCTAATTTGGCTTTATGAGAAAACTGGACATTTTTGTTTATTTCTTTCCATTTCCCATCCAACTGAGGCTAATTTGGGTGCATTTCACAACATTAGATTCATGATAAATCTTATTTCTTACTACCTAGTGCTTAACCTAATTTATTTATTATTTTAACCATTACTTTTGTGCTTTTATGATAACAATATCACAATCTTTTGCAAACCTTATTTTAGACGAGACAAAATATTTGGTCAGCATTTGGCTGGTCAATGAATAGGATGGGGGAGACTATGACTGTAAGTTTAATGATCTCATCTGTAAAGGGCCTTTTGGACACCATATGGATGTAAACTGTTTAATTTCCTTAATCTATGAACTGAAAATGTTAACATTAAAGAAACGCATGAGTTGATTTTAATAAATTCTTGTATTGGGAAACATATCTATAAATTAATCAATTTCATCCCCCAACTTTGGTGCAAATTCTAATTCCTCACTTTTGACTCAAATCAAATTAGGTTCAATGTCAGTAAATGTCTCTGCAACTACAAGTGCTGAGAAAAGTGGAGTAGCCAAGGTATATTCATATTTTTATTTTAGCTCTTGCATATTTTATATTTACATTGCATATGTGACATGTTTCAGGTTAGATGTGAGATGATTTTATTTTGCTGCCTTTATAAATAATTATATAAAGAAGAAGGATGCAGGTAGCATTAAAAATTATATATTAATGTAGAGAAAGCCAGGCCAAATATGTAATTACTAACCTGAAGCAGCAAACATTACCATTAATATATAATCAGTGTAAATTGCGGATTAATATGAATTACAGCACATTTAAAGGACTTAGAATACCCATCCTATATATTTAAACAAAGCCTAGGCAATGATGGGCACTTTATTTGTCTGAGTTTCTATCTATCAAATCAGGAAAATGAGCTAAATAACTCGTAGCGCAAGAAGTTATTACTTAATGCTTCTGCACAAAGGCCCGTTTAGTTATCTAGTAGAGGGCCATTCATTGATACCAATTTTCTCTTTTCTATTCTTTTAATATAAATGATTTCTTTTGCTGTCTTATAGTATTTACAACAAGTTGTTTTCTGGCATAATCACCATAAAAGGGCTCCTTACAGACCATTGCACAAATTCCAATAGTTGAATAAATGGGACTTGAAATCTTTAAAAACATGCAGGAGAAGTCTCGAAGAAACATTACGAACAGACAAAAGCTAAAGGTTAAGCACACAGGCGGGAGGAAGTCATTCGTACGAATATTGGAAGAGAAGGTTTGTGCAAGTTTTGAATTATACTATAAGTAATAAAATTTTGTTGGGTTGAGCCTTAACTGACATGATGTGTGGCAGCGGGAGACGATCCCTAATATGGTCGCATTTTATAAAGAAACACATTGGTCAGCACGGACATGCAAAGTTATCAATGTCACGACTGAACACAATTACGTGAGTAATGTGTTCGATCTTTGGTAGACTATATATTACATTATAATGTTATTTGCATAGCTAGTTTTATTATTCAATTATTTTCAGAATCTGATGGTAAAGAGATTGAATGAGAAAGATCCTGGAGAGGACATTGATGAAGCGGCTGTCGCTATTTTCAAAGACGTGCTAGGCTTCAGATCAGGGTACGCACAAGGGATGGGGCATATGGTCATTCCCGACCCCTCTCCTTCAATTAAGAAGAACAAATCTTTTATGTGGCTAGCGGAGGAAAATGAACGGAACAAGAGTGATGTGAGAATGTATAAGAGCAAACTAGACAGCATGATGGGTGAAATTGAAGCTATGAGGAGGGGCTTTTCCGATTTTGAGAAAGCAATGAATTTTTGAGTCTCTGAGTTGGAGGGTAATAGCGAGTCTCATAGAGAGACTAAGCGAGATGCTGGGAGCAGCAGTAATTTTTTGTAAAGGGTTTTTTGTGGATGTAACAATCCAATGGCCATGGCAATCACAAACACGGCCCCAGATCATTTTGCTAGTGGCAGTGTAGGACGTCTTAGGTAGGATGTGTTAGAACCAGTGGTAGGAAATGACGCTGGTTTTTAAAACAAAGTTGCCTCTGTTTTGGGAATGGAAGTTCTAAGTTCTAACTTTTGATTGGTTGTATAGATTCAAGGCAGTGGATGTATTTGGTTATAAAACTACTCAGAGAGAGTTGTGTTCATTATGAAGGGGTAATTGGAATATACTTTTTCCTTTACTTGATGGGTTGTAGCTTGTGAATTCATGAAACTAGACTTGGGAGGCAAATGTCAGTGACTTTCATTCGGTTTGCAGGCTTCATCAAACTCATAATCATCCAAATTTCATTGAAGTGCGTCATTCACACTTGGTGGTGATGAAGAGGAGTTCAACTAATATAAATACGTGAGATATTACAAACATTGGACAACAGTAAGTATAAAAGTTGGACTTGCTGAGATTGGCATTATTTATTCTTGGTTATTTGTTGAATACATAGTGATTGCTTAGCCTATATCTCTGTTCTGTTTGCACATATTTTCATGTTGAGGTGCTTTGGAGTTTGGTTATATATATCAAGTATAGATTGCAACTTCTAACAATTAGTTGGGTATGAGAAGGTATCCTTTATGAGATACTTATCAAGTTGGGTATGAGAAAGTCACTAGAATATGTTATAAGATATAGAGGATTTGCCTTATAAAATTGGAGTATCCTATATAAGATACATGTAGATCTATGGGCGTTATAAGATAGAGAGGAAGTATATGTACTTTGATAAGAGGCCAAATATGTTTATTCATAAAAGTAAAATAAGAGAAATAAGAAATCATTGTAAGAGTGAAACATTTGCTTGTATAAAAAGAATGAAATATGGGCATTTCAAACCAGAATTTTACTTCAAAATGAAGATATACATGATCTATTTTGTTGGATGGGAAAGGTTGTAAGATCCCCATAAAAGTTAAACAAGCACAGGTAAACCTTTCAAAGCTGATGATAATAGGCCATTGCTGATTTCTCCATATCAGGCATACCTGGCAAATTGGTTTATAATTGGTTTTAAAAACAGGCAACAGTAAGTATTGATCCCTTTACTAGGCTGGTATTTTCTCGTAACAAGTTCTTCTCATTAATTTGATGCCTTCTCTCTCTATTCCTCATATCCCATCAGTTTTCCTTAACTCCCGGGAGAAATCTTAGCAACATTTCAAGTGGGGCTGAGTCATCTAATAATGACTATAACCTCGATCCAATGGTGTAGGATGCGCACTTTATAGATTATGGCAAAAAATGTTGTGGATTTATGATCAGACATGAATTTATTTCCCACAATTGTTTAGCACCTCCAATAGCGGACATAAGTCTTTCTTGATGTTTAGTTAATGTAGATCTCTGAGAAATAGACCCCAATGAGTAGGTTGACATATATAATAAAGTGCATGATTGCTGTGTAAAGATAAATCTCTTGTTTCAATCAATTGTATGGTCACGTCAGGGAGATAATGTGCATTTGTCAACTCTTCACATTTGCCATTTCCATGCATCACCCTACGTACACTTTTACTTGTAGACTTGAGAATTTTAAACTTTGATTCAATGTTGATGGGGGAGATATTCCTTCTTGATAGGTAGGCTAACAAAGTGATCTATTTCAGCGGCTCTAGTAGGTCCAGTTAATATTATATATACATATATATATATATAAATGCGTGTGTGTGTGTGTGAAAGTTAAAAAGGTTGCCTCCTCTTTTCTTGAGCCTGAATAAATAAAAGAATTTATTTAGTACCAGTCCTTTTTGTTACTTTCTTGTCATGGATATTTTCCGGTGCAAGTGGAGTAGCCATTGAAAATTGCTTGATCTTTTCCTCTTCCAAACAGATTTATGAATCTGCAACTCCATGGTGGCCTAGTGTAGATCGTTATTATACTTATTTAAATGTGTATTTGGATGATTCATAAACTGGTGGGACCACAATATGAACACTTGGGAATAGTTGTATGAAATCAAAGTGGTTGGATATGGGGTCAGTTTTAGCTAGGCAGTAGGTTAATCTCCCAAAACCATATTAGTCACCAATTTGATTTTATTTGCTATAGTAATGTCCTAATAGCTAGGTAATTAATGTTTTTTATTGGCTAATTGTGTTATTAGACATGGTTTTTTCAGGTAACTATGAGACACCATGCTGTGTGGATTAAGATGGGTTGTAGAACTACAACAAATTTGGAGAACACAGCTTAAACGGCATGTTGTTGTGTGGAGTAATGTATATATGTGAGATGCTTTATAATCATACATGTACTGCCTTCTAAGGATTTGTTAGATTCATTACTGAACATGTTTGGTAATTCCCTGCTCTACTTGAGTTCTATTTGCAACAAATGTTGTATTGTCATGGCCTTAATACCCAGTACTCCACAAGAATTGTAAATTAACAGTTCACATTATGTTATATATAATGTTGGTAAGAAATAGACTTGGATGGAAATCATTTGATATGGTGTTGGTTTTATTTGTTGATGAGGTGCAATAAAATGATGTCTAAGTAGTATGAAGATTGTGCGATAATTAATTATCCCACAAACAAATATCCCACGACAAGTTTATTTCCTACAGGCAGATGGTGTTGGTGGCAATTTCTCTTTTTAAGAAGGGTTGATGTGGTCACAAATAAGTTAGTTCCAGCAATAGTATTTCCCACCACTAATTTTCTTGGGAAAATTTGCCTTTTAACTAGAATATTTCCCAATTGTTGGTGGGATAAAAATAATTTCTAGAAACATTTGTCATCTAAATAACTCTCTTCTCATGAATGCTTCTCATGGGAAATAATGGTTATTGACACTTGTTGCGAGGAAGGAACTTCATGAGAACATGAACATTTCTGACCAAACTTAGCCGTGGTGTCACACTTTTCCCCACCAACTGAGTTTGGTGGGGAAAAGAACTATTTCCACTAAAAATACATTTTTTCCCACGAGCCTCACTCCCACCATAAACTAATACCGTTGTCCATTGAACTTTTTTGCCACGAAACCACTTCACGAGGATTTGGAACTATCCATGACTAATGTTCATGGTAAATACATATTTGCGACCAAACTTAATTGTGGTAATAATACTATTTCCAAAAATATTGTGCATTGCAAAAAACTTGTTCCCACGAGCCCTACCTCATGGGTACCCATTTTTGGCCACCACTCTCCCCATGGAATGATGGTATTTCCTACCAAATCATATGGCAATGAGACTTTATTTGCCACGAAAGGAAAATGTTTTAACTGCCACGGATGTCGTGGGGAAATTTAAGTTTGCGACCAAACTTAATTGTGGCAAAAATAATATTTCCAAGAATATTATGAATGGCAAAAAACTTGTTCCCACGAGTAGGTGTCATGGATAAATATTTTTTGCCACCACTCTTCCCATGGAATGATGGTATTTCCTACCACATCATATGCCAATGAGACCTTATTTGCCACGAGAGGAAAATGTTTTAACCGCCATGGATGTCATGGGAAAAAGAATGCTTTTCCTATGAGCTTGTGGTGTTGGTGGGAAAAGACCCTTTCTTCACCAATTATATACCACGAGTCTGCCGCCGAGCAAATTGGTGGAAAAAAGTTTTTCCCCACTAAAGGTATGCTTTTTCCCACGAGAAGCACTCCCGGCAAATTGGTGGAAAAAAGTTTTTCCCCACTAAAGGTATGCTTTTTCGAAACTAAAATTAATAAAATCTGACTTTTTAACCTATTCTAATGTTTCTATTGGAGTACTAGCATCTATTTGCAAAACCTTTTTTTTAATTGAAATGATAATTTCATTAATCCACAAAAAACAATTATAGACAATTATTAAATCATAAGGCTTGAGAAATACAGTTTGGAATACAATCCCACTATAAACTAATACTAGCCAACTTATGAGCAACCATATTACCCTCTTTGTATACATGTGAAAAGCTACAAGTACCAGAACAAGATAATAAAGTCTGAATTTCATGATACAACATGCCAAGCATAGAATTACTCATACTATCATCCTGTAAGGCTTCAACAATAACCAAACTATCGCTTTCCACCACAAACTTTGAAATTCCCATTGTACCACATAATTGCATACCTCGAAATATGGCTAACAGTTCAATAGCTTCTGTATCGTCAACTTCACATTCAGATTTATTTGCAACCATAATAACAGTACCTGATGCATCCCTTAATATAGTACCAATGCCAATTTTCCCCAGCTCAGCAAATACTGCACTATCTACATTTAATTTCAACCAATCTGCAAGAGGATGTTGCCATCTGTAATGATTCTTAAGTTGTATCTGAATTTTCTGTTTCACCTTGTCAAAATTATGCAACGTAGTCAATGCATTATCGGCCACCTGCTTTTGAGAGAGCATTACTTTCTCATGCACATACTTGTTTTTTTAAAACCAGAAATTCCATAACAGCATAAAGAAAGTAGCCAACTGATCATATAGTTTCTTGTCACAAAACTGCAAGGCCACATCCATAACTGACATGTTATGTGGCGCCCTTGACGCCCATGTACGGGAACACGAGAATCAAGACACCCAGATGATGACAACACGGTTACGCATCCCAACAATAGTGTCAAGTGTGTATACATGCAATAGTGTACAAAAACAACACAGCGGATAATTTAAGTAAGTCAATTAAGTACCAGAATTTTTAATACAAATTAACATAAGTAAAAATGTTTAAAAAGAGTTATACAGTTATCCCAAAATAAAATATAATACAAGTCCCAATACAATTACGAGTGTTCCCATATCACTCCTCTGGCGGAGCCCAATCCTAGGCTCGCCCTCAGCGTTATCTGCATCAAAATCTGCGTTACCATAAACGGTACCGCAGGTAAGTATAATCCAAACAACCCTCGAGAATAAAAATGCATTAATGCAACCAACATGCATGCATATGATGAAGTATGCATTATTCTCAAAACAACATTTTTCCCGAAAATGAACATTTACCAACGCACTCCAAAATCCCATTTGGCCCAAAAATAATCATCCGTCATTTTCCCAGAAAATGACCCACACAAAATCCTTTTATCCAACATACGATATTTTTCCAAAAAATAGCCCAATAATCCATTTATCCAAGAACTCGCCATTTTCCCAGAAAATGGCCCATTAACCAATTTTACCATATGCACGACGGGTAACGACCGTGCATGTGACTTCGTAACGAGCGACGCCCAGTTTCGCGCCCTGTGCATTCGTGGCCAAGTATTCTCTAACCCCCACCAGCAGTGACCAGAGGAGCTCCACCGAGATAATGTCCCATCTCGGCTTGGGGTCGTGATACACACGCATCCAAAAATCATTTCTCACATGAAAACCCAGTTTTCAATAAACACATGAACATGAATGCAATTACACGAAAACTCAATTTTCATTTACAAACATGATCATGCGTGCAAATATGCAATGTACATGAAACGTCTCAATATCCAACATCCAACAATCCACAACACAGCCTAAAACACACAAACGACTCCATCCTCCAATCCATCCGACCCCTTACTCCTCGGACTCAGTCCGGCATAACCAACCAGTTCACAGAAAAATGAGTTAGTGCAAAAATACTTTTAAATCATGAACGTTATTTGGAAAAATACTTACAGTGCTATAATATGATTTTCGAAGGATCACGAAGGTTCAAGAGGTGGCGGCACAACAACAGGACAATGCAAAATGCATTGGGCCGTGAGTCTCAAAAACCACTTTTGAACAGGGACAAACCAAGACTTGAGATTACAAGGGAAGAGCTTAGGGATGTCAGTGAAGCTAATGGTGGTGGTGGTTGGCCATTGGTGGCGGCGTAGAGGGCGGTTGAAGTCCAAAAAGGAAATGGAGTAGGATGTACTTCACCGGTGACAGATCGGAGCTGAGAATGGGTGCATTAGGTTGCTAAGAGGTCGAGGATGATGTGGTGAAAAGATGTTGGCCGGAGGTGGCGTGACGGCGTTGCACGAACACAAGAGGTGCGAAGCCGTGCGTGGAGGCTATTGGCGGAGCGAAAGGGGCTGGAAATCGGAGGGTGAGGTCGCCGGCCGGTGAGGAAGAGAATGGGAGGGGCGGTGAGGCACACGGCAGCAGTGGCTGGAGGACGACGAAATGGATGGGGGAAAGAGGGGCTGCGCGCGGGAAGAAGAGAGAGAGAGGAGGAAAAGAAATCGGGGGAAAAAGAAAAGGAAAAGAAAAGAAAAGAAAAAGGGAAAAAGAAAAAAGAAAAAATGAGGAAAAGAAATAAGGTCCAATCCTCACATCTTGGGTTACAAAAATGATCCAATAAAAAAGATTTCGAACAGCAAGTCAAATAAAATAATTTAAACATAGTGATTAAATGAAAATAAAATAATTAAACCCAACAATAAACTAATTTAAAATAAAGAGCAATTTAAATGCATAACAATAATTAATACTAAGAAAGCATATCAAAATAATTTTCACAAATTAAAATCATAAAAATAAACCAACTAAAAATATGATAAACTTAAAACAAGAGAACTAATATTTAATTTAATAAAAATAATCTTTCAATTAAAAATACACTAAAATACAGGGTGTTACATGTTATTAGCAATAGAGATAGCAGGAAAATACAATTCCCACATTTTATGAATAGCGTTACGACTCATCATATCATGTGCAAGAGTTTCAAGTTCGCTAAGACATAAACTGCAAGTGCCATCAGATAAAACATGCTTCTTGACTAGCTACTGACCAATGGGTAGGCTATCTTTATAGGGATGCCAAGCAAAAAATTTGACCTTATTGGGAACTTTCATCATCCACAAGTGTTTCCAAAGGATGTGTTGGGTTTGTACATTTGAAGCCTCTGCAAACTGGGTACCAATCTGAGCAAGAATGTACCAATAACAGCTTCGAACACTATAAATTGGTCATTCGTCTCATAAGGCCAAAGCATTCTATCTTCCATTTTAGTTGGGCACAAAAACACCTTAAGAATGTCAGCCACTATATTTAGATTAAAGAGAGATCTAAGCTTGTTAATATCCCACATCTTCTCGTGAGCCACAAAGAGGGAACCTACTGTATCAGACCTTGAATCTGCCATTATCATAGCCCCTTCTGCCAGTAGAGAAATGTGGCCTGGTATCCATTGATCTTGCCAAATATTGACTGACCTACCATCTCCAATATGCCACTTCAACCCAGCCACTAACCATTTCCAAGCCTCCCAAATACCCCTCAAGTATAGGAAGGGTTTCTACCCAGACTAGCTTGCATAAAACTAATATTGGAAAAATATTTGGCCTTGAACAGTTTATGCATTAAGGAATTTTCATCTTGAGACAACCTCCATCCTTGTTTTGCTAGTAAGGCTAGATTAAAACTTCTAAGTTCCTTAAAACAATCCCCCAAGAGACTTTCTTTGGCACATCTTCTCCCAACTTACCCAATGTATCTTCCTTTCATCACCCTTTTGACCCCACCAAAATTTTGACATCATACTTTCCAACTCCTTACACAAACTAGAAGGAAGTAGGAAACAACTCATGGTATAAGTTGGGATAGAAAGAGCTACATGATATTGAGTATTGTGTATGACATGATATTGAAAATTTTGAGTTTTTATTAAGTATGAATATTATTTGGTATGACATGATATTGATGTAGCTAAGCAGGTGGCCCCACTCCTTGTTTTAGGATCTTCACTAGTGTTTGCTAAATGAACTAGAAGTGTAACCTCGCAAAACCCCAAACAAGTTAATATAGAATGCAAAATAAAGGCAAGCAAGCAAGAAATGCTTGGAAAAAGTTGATCCCATATTTCTATTGGAGCGAAGCCAAGATTCTATATATCACCATTGGGTGATTTTTAGAGCAAATCAGTAATGAACTATTAGGAATGCGCTCTGTAAGATTTGGTCCAAGCAAATTCTATAGAACACTAAACCAATATTGTCAACGAAAAAGCATGAATCTCTTGAAAAAACAGTGCACAAAAGGCAATTATATATAGAGTGCTCTTATGTGCAGGTTCAGTGTGGGCAGATCAAAACAAGAGTGGGTGGTGGCCCTGACTATATATGGTAGTCTCCTGGGGCGTGTACGTGGGTGATGCTGGCCGATTGTCTAGTCACTAGAAGAAAAACCGTCTTTATTGGCGATTTTAGTGACGCTGGAAATAAAATCGCTGGGATTAGTACTTATTTGCAGCAATTTTATAATTGCCGCATGTTTTAAACACCACATGCTGAATTTGGTTCATGACTTAACTTATGTCTTTTTTTGCAGCGATTTATTATGTATTCGCAGCGAATCTTTTCGCTGTCAAAGATCTTTCACTGTTCACTGGGATTTGCCAGCGATTATAAAATCGCCGCAGAAAATATCGGCACCATTTAATATCAATCACGTCGAATACAAACTCGCCGCAATTGAAGCGCATGGGCGCCAAACGCACAAAGTGCCTTTTATTTTCCCCCCAAGTTTATTTCTCCCCATGTCTGCCCACTTCGACGCGCGAGAACTCTTCTGCACTAAGACCCATTGCACCAAAAGACTCCATTTTCAAACCCAAAAGCTCCGACCTCTCCAATGTTCTATCATGGCATCAACTCCCCCATCGTGAGCTTTTGGCCCCTTTTTCGAGTCTCATTTCCCCACACTGGCCTTCTCCCTTCCGTTCTAGGTTTGAAGAGATCACAGAACTTCAAATACCACAATCGACTACCCTAGTGTTCTCCATTGCTCCTATTCTCTCTTGTTAGGAAGCTAGGTCCTACGTTTATGGCTCCCCTTACAAATTTCAAATCCGTGCCTCGTGGAGACATAGAAGTTAATATTTGGGGGTTTTCAAGAATAATCGAGCGATGGCTCCAGGTATCTCTTGCTGCCATTGCATTTATCTTCCGCCCTCCACATTTAATCGTAGGTTGCATTACAAATTTGTTGTCGTCTTTAGATCTACAATAATTTTTTCCCTCTGTGAAACTGATGTGCATGCTCCTCTGTTTATTTTGCGGTTTAATGTTGTGTATGATCTGCCTCGTGTGTTTGAGCCGCTGAATCAGTTGTGGGCATTAGATAATTTTAATTCACCAATTTTTTTTTTTGGCTTATCAGAAGATTTTCTTGTAGAATTTATGGCTCAGTTTTTGGCTTATCAGAATCTTTTTCTGCTAGAATTTATGGCCCAGTTTTTGTTACCGTATTTAGTGTAAGTTAGTGATTTCTTATAATGCTTGAAGAAAGTGCTGCCATTTTTCCTATAGTATATGAATTTCTGAAGTTGTTGCACAATGTAGGGGATTTCTACACGCTACCATAGCTCATTTCACTAGAAAATGTCTGCTTATATAACTTACTAATGACAAGGATTAAAAAAAAAAGACAGTATTTGGTGAATTAAATACTGCTACCTTATGAAAAGGTCTACTTATGAAGATGTGCTAAAAGTCCTAAGATATAATTATAGGACACATTTCTGCCAAATCTATATCATTTTTTTTTTCATTTCAGAATTAGACTTATATATATATATATATCAAGCAATTTAGAGAATATATATGGTCTTAGCTAGTTATTTGTGTCACACCAACAAATAGCATGAACTGAGTCAACCTTAATTATGTTGCTACTTTAGAATCACCAAAAGATCATAGACTTCTCCACTTTAAATTGCCGAACCCTTAAAACCATAAGATGCAGATTTGGTGCTTGTGGCATTTCAAAAGATTAGGTGTTTGTATTATTAACGCATTATGTGGAGGACCAACGAGGGTTTTGATCACTCCTATCACTCTCTTTCTCCCTCTCAACCACAAACTAAATCTCTTGATCTATATTGTTATATTATCTTCTACTTTTGATTGGTGATTTCTTTTAGAACTTTGATTGGTGGCAGGTCTAGCTAGCTAATATATATTCATTATTCATATTATATATAAAGCTAACTCGTCCTTTGATGCTTGGCTCCGATCCATTGCATGCATTTGCTAATTCAGTGTAAAGCTGTCCAGCAATTAAGTTGTTTAAATTTGCATTTAATTATATATATATATATATATATATATATATATATTATAATTAGGCAAATATTCATTCATCAACAAGTAGGTAGGTATAGGTAAGACGTACGTTGTTAATCCAACTTGGCTGCGTTAATCTTTGATTGCTAATTATTACCAAAACAAGAAAAAGAAGATCATGATAGTATTACTAATTAGGTTATATATATCATGAACAGGGACTAATTTTCCAGTCATTCTCATGCTAAGCTAAGCCTAATTTGTTTTACAGACCACCTATATAATATATATTATTAGTCCCTACCTATGGCAATAAGGTCTTCTTTGTGATTTAATTAAGTTCCAAAGCTGATCAAGGACTCATGGCGCCAATCCTCTAATACCATGATCATATAGCTAGCTAGCCAGATTTGAACCATTCTTTGCAAAATTGTCTAAAAATAATATTTTTTTTATAATTACATATACGATTAATGTTTCTAATTTTTTTATTCCAGAATTTAAACCTTTTGAGAATGAGACGTGATCCTAGATGATGATGATGATGATAGTCTAACATTAATATTGGTCCAAGGAGAAAACAAAGATAACAGGTGTTTGTCCCTGCATGTTGAGTGCGTGCTGTGCCATTATGTCACTTTGGGTTTGTTGGATGGGAATTAAGTTATTAATTGCTTTGTGGATTTTGTTTCTTGAGAGTAAATTAGGACAACCTTTATTTTCCATTATGTTTACCAAAGATGAAGCTAGATTTGGTCTTGTTTTGTCAGTTGTACGTACACTCAGCTGGATTTTATTTTCCATTATGTTTTCCATTGAGTGCGTCCTGCTGCTTGCTTTCCAAAATACCAAAAATAAAAAAATCTAAACTAGTACTATTAGTTCCTACAGGAGTTAGAATGGACGGATTGGAAGCTATTGGGCTTTTGAGGGTCAATATCTAGCATGTATTGTTGAATTAATTTGGTAAACTAGTATTGTATATCCACGTGATAGTATTTTATAGAAGCAAAATATTTATCCCACTAAAAGCTTTTAATATTTTAGCAAAAGTTGTGAAGGTACATCGAGGATACATTGGATATTCAGCATGCCTCTCACTGGGATAATCAACTTTTACAGGGAGGAATATGTGGGCACATTGACCGGAAACATTGTTTGAGGGTCTATTCCCATGATATCACAGGTATGCATGAGTTCAGGCCAGGTGCAGTTGCATCTAATTTATTTGGGTTCAAATTTGCTTCCATAAAACATAAGTAAAGAATACAAAAAGTCGCCCCCTTTGGAGTGCAAAAACTGGTCTTAGTTGTAAGCTTGGTTTACTATTTATTCTTGTTAGCCATGCTCATTGGGAAAACCCAAGGGTAACCTAATTATCTTAAATGTTCTACTGCAGTCTGTTGCAACATATTTTCGATCATGTTATGGCTGCAATTGGAGGAAACACTGCTGGTCCAGGTATTTTGGTGCTTGAGTTCGATTTGTCTTCATAAGCTACCACCTATGTATTAGTTGGATGGATTAGTACATGACATGGGACTGACCTCTTTCATTGTTTCTACTTTTTTCAAGGTGCCCCTATTAAGGTGAGGAGACCTAGTGCGTACAACCCATCCCGTGCTGCAACACTTGGTCCAAGCCAGCCCAATCCAGTACTGAACCTGGCCGCTGTTGGGTTAATTGTGGGGGGGCTTCCCTATTAGTTTACAGAGACGACGCTTAGGGCTTTGTTTGATATTGGTGGTTTTATTTCAGTGGATAGTAGAGTTGAATACAAAATGAGAAATGACTATGATGGTTATTTATTATTCTGGATTTAGCTCAGTTTGTATATGAGAATACAATACACCACCCCATTGTAATCGATATGAGTTTGGATTTGTTGATGGGCTTGGATGTTTGTTGATGGGATTTTACTTTGCATGTTATATCGATGTTCAACTTGAATGAATGAAGCAGCCATTGATTATGAATGTTGCATTTAGGAACAACTAAAAACCAGGCCTGGAAAGAAAATTAGGCCCAGGAAATTTAAAGGCGAATAAAGTTTTACCGGTGAATTAAACGCCTTTACCGGCGACAATTTATCGCCGCTAAAAACTCAAAACTTTAATTGTCCTAAACCAGCGATGTACAAATCGCTACTAAAACTTCAATACCAGCGATTTAAAATTCGTCGCAACGAAATTTAAATAGTTTTCTATAAATTGCGGCGATACCAAACATCGCTGTCTATATGTCAATAGCGGCGATATTGACATCGCCGCTAAATACTTATCGAATTGAAACGTCAATTAAGGGCGATTAAAAACTCGCCGGAAGCTAGTATTTGGCAGCGATCTCATATTCGCTGGTAAAAGGGGCAACTCCAATTGCAGCGATAAAAAAATCGCGGGTATTAATGAAGCCCAGCGACTATTAATCGCTGCCAAATGCAACTACATACTTGAACTTATATTACGGCGATTTGGATGAGTCGCTGGGAAATATTATTGGCAGCGATATTTTCACTTTTAGCGTCAACAATTAATCGCTGCCAAAAATCTTTCTCAGCGTTTCACAACTGAATCCTATGTTGAATTTGCGGCGATTATGTACAAGATAACGGCGAATAAATATTCGCCGGGAATAAAAAAATATGGCGGCGAGTTTTGGGTTCCGTTGGACTAGATCTAAAGTGGGGCTTTAATACCGGCGAATTTGCAGCGACTTATAAATCGTTGGGTTAGATGTATGGCAGCGATTTTGTGGGTATAGCCTGCGATACGTAATCGTTGGTAAAAGTGTTAAACCTTGTAGTGAGTAATTAATTGCACTCTGCATGTCTAGTCAATGCTGGCTGGCATGGTGTCGTTTCCAAAAGTGTAGTCAAGTTTCGTCCTTGTCATGATTTTTTCATTTGTCATGGTTTTCCACTCTAATCAACATCCTCATGTCGTCTTTTCTAACTTTTCCTCTGTACTCTTTCTTCCTCTTTAAATCAACACCCTTAATTCACATACAGAGATGCAAATGTTGGAAGTGTATATAGTACTACCTTTTCTTTACCTAAAAGTCCTTTCTCCACCCCTTTTGTGTTTTTTCAAGAGATGACGAGTGTGAGTAGCAGCAAGATGGTTCACGCATACAAGGCCTTATCTCTTATTCTTTTCATCTCTCTCTTAATTTCGGTTGAATTGGCTCCAATATTGGAAGCCAGAACAAACAATATCCCAACCAGTTAAGTTGCACTACTTTTCTTTACCATAGAACTAGTTTTGTAGTTGAAATCTTATTACTTCTTAGTGTTCTTTTCCCCTTATTAGATCTACAGTCTACTTTCTTAATAACTGCAGGCATATGGGGAAGACACAGCGGTGGGAAATTCAAAGGAAATATGGATCCATCTTTTGACCAAAATGGTCTGCCTAGCTATTTAATTTGTAGATATTGCTTTATAATTGGCGCTAAATCTCCAGCTCTAGTCTCTAATTAAGAGATACGGACTTTGATCATGTAGCATGAGCAATATGCTTGATTCACAGGGCCTCTATTATCCTCTTGATTTTCCTCTTAATTTCGGTTGAAACGGCTCCAATATTATTGGAAGCCGAAGCAAACATCCCAGCCAATTAATTGTCATTTTTCGTTTCCATATATGGAAGTTTATGATGGACTTTTTAATTTGCTTTCTTGTTTTAAAGATGGATAGCTAATTAATATTAATTTGTTGGGTTGTCATGTACAAATCAAGTAGTACCAAAGACGACAAGATACCACGGCAAGTTTGGAGACAATAAAATCGGTGGCGGCGTACATCAGTCTCCAAGTGCCGGACCGTCCAATGTGCCGCCGCCTCCTCGTCTCATGTGAAAGCCATTAGCCATATATGTTCCCTTTCTTTCTTGGCTGCGGTTTTTGAGTATTATATATCTATCTATTACTATATATAAAAGTCAAGTTCCACTTTTTCATTGTGTCATTCATCCCGCGTCCTTTTGGAAGCGAGAGCAAACATCCCAGCAGCCCTGTTATGTGTCATTTTTCGTTTCCGTATATGGAAGTTTATGGACTCTTTAATGTACGTACTTTTCTTATATAGTTAATTAAAATTTTAATAACGAATTGGTGAATTAATGGTGTTGATTTAATAACACTTTGATAATGGTGAAGACTAGGGACGTGGCAGTGGAGCTCGAACTACTTTAATTCGGCTGAAAGTGGTGGCAAATGAGGCCACGCGCCTCTCATGGGAGAGAGGACTCTGAGCCATTATCATACTTGAAACACCCAAAAAATTTTCCTCTCTACAGATTTTGGTTGGAGCTGCGATTTCCGTGGGTCTTCAACATCTCGCCGTGGACTTGGTTGCACGGTAGTGAGTTTGTTTTTTTGTTTTTCTTCTTCCATCCATTGTTTTCTCTGTACCTCTTAGATGATTTTGTGATTTTTTTCTTCCTTTGGGTTTCGGCTTTGTGCAGCGGTTTCGTGGGTCTCAATACTGCCTTCGTTGGAACTCTTTCCCTGAAGGTGGTTTTTATTTTGTTTCGGTAACTCATCCGCCCACTCTTTGATATTACTCTTAATTTTATTCATGTAGCTTGATGTTACACATTTGTAAATCTTCTTTATTTTATCCTCTTCCTTCGGTTTGTCAATCGCACACACACACACATTGCTTGGGTTGGCTGTGCATATACATAGACATTAATTCCCCTTTGCGCAGACCACTAGTTTCTTTTCAGTAGAAGATTCTGTGAAGTTTATTTTTGGGTTGATGTTTTATTTGTTGGAGCAGTGTAACAGAATGTTGAATTTGTGATTCTAGGTTTACGAAAAAGAGAGAAAACAGAGATAAAAATGTTCTGTAAATTGAATCTCTCGTATTACAAGTAAAAGTGAAAAGTAAGTTATTGTACATAAAAGGTCTGACTTATATACTTGGCTAGAAACTATACACGTGTACACTACGTAAGTATTAAGACTCCCCCTCAAGCTGGACTATACAAACTTAGGAGTCCCAGCTTGCCAACAAGAAAATTAAATCTATCATGAGTGAGAGATTTAGTAAAAATGTCAGCTAACTGAAACTGTGTAGATACATGCAAAGTTTTAATAAAACCAGCTTGAAGCATGTCTCGAACTAGGTGGCAATCTATCTCAATATGCTTTGTTCGCTCATGAAAAACAGGGTTTTCAGTAATGTACAAAGCAGCCTTATTATCACAATACAACACAGCAGGAGATTTTACTGAGATTGGAAAGGCTTGAAGTAAAGTTGTAAGCCATTTGAGTTCACAACAAGTAGAAGCCATTGAACGATACTCGGCTTCAGCAGAAGAACGAGACACTGTCACTTGCTTCTTTGATTTCCAAGCAATAAGGGAATCACCAATGAAAATGCAAAATCCAGTAACTGATCTTCTAGTATCAGGGCAACTAGCCCAATCTGAATCACAAAAGGCTTTTAATTGAAGAGAAGATGAGCTGGAAAAGAAAAGACCTTGTCCAGGGTTCAGCTTCACATATCTCAGTACCCTAGTTGCTGCATCAAGATGGGATTGACATGGCTGGTCTAAAAACTGACTTAGTGTATTTACAGCATAGGAAAGATCTGGCCGAGTTATTGTCAAGTAAATAAGACAACCAATAAGCCTTCTATAAGAACTAGGATCAGCCAACACATTATTATCTTCTTTGGACAGCTTGCAAGTCTGATCCATAGGAGACTGAGCAGGTTTAGCAGCCAATAAACCTGAATCTGAGAGAAGTTCCAAAGTATATTTACGCTGACAAATAGATATACCAGTGGAACTTCTAGCAACTTCAAGTCCTAAAAAATATTTAAGATTCCCTAAATCCTTAAGCTTGAACTTAGAATCAAGGAAGGACTTGAGTGCAGAAACTGAAGAGGAGTCATTGCTAGCAATAACAATATCATCCACATAGACCAAGAGAGCCATAAAGGAAGAACCCGAGATCATAGTGAAGAGAGAATAGTCTGACTTTGATTGAACAAATCCATAAGCAATTAAGGTAGTGGAAAATTTGAAAAACCACTGCCTAGAAGCTTGTTTTAACCTATATAGAGACTTATTAAGCTTGCAAACCCGTGTATCATTAGGTTTGGAAAAACTAGGAGGCATCACCATATACACTTCTTCATGTAATTCTCCATGAAGAAATGCATTATTAACATCAAGCTGGTGCAAACACCAATTTTGAGAGGCAGCAAGAGCAATTAAACATCTAACAGTAGTGAGTTTAGCCACAGGGGAAAAAGTATCAAAATAATCAACCCCCTCTTGTTGAGTGTAACCCTTGGCTACTAACCGAGCCTTGTATCTCTCCAAAGTACCATCTGACCTAAGTTTGCACTTATAGACCCATTTACAACCAATAGGATATTTTCCAAGAGGAAGTGTAGTTAAGGTCCAAGTGTTATTTGCTTCAAGAGCATAAATCTCAGCTTGCATAGCTTCTTTCCAATGAGGAATTTTAATGGCTTGAGAAAATGATTTAGGCTCAGAATGAGATGAAGTAGCTAAAGTAAAAGCTAAGTGAGATGGAGAAAGTTTAGAATAAGAGATACAAGAAGAAAGAGGATATTTAATACCTTTTTGTGCAGAAACAGTACCATCATCCAGGGAAGATTGATGAAGTGGATGCTGAAATGAAGCTAAGTTACAATGATAATCTTGCAAGTATTGTGGTTGCTTATGAGACCTTGATGACCTTCGAATAGTATGGGATGGGGCTAGAATTTGAGGATATGAGGAATTATGAATTTGAGGATCTGAGGAATTATGAATTTGAGGATCTGAGGAGTTATTTTGATGGGAATTAAAATCTGTAGAGGGAGTAAAATCTGTAGAAACAGATAGAGGAAGGGAAAAAGAAATTGGAAGAACAGGATTAGGTATGGAAGATTTAGAAGGAGCAGAAATAAATGAGAAATCTGAAGTAGTGGATTGAAAAGGAAATGTGGTTTCATGAAAAATCACATCTCTGGAAATATGGACAGTATGGTGAAGAAGGCTATAAACTTTATAACCTTTTACACCAGTGGGATAACCAAGAAAGATGCAAGGCTTAGCTCTAGCATCAAACTTGGTTTTATGAGTAAGAACTGAAGCATAGCAGAGACAACCAAATGTTTTCAAGTATTGATAACTCGGTTTAACAGAGAATAAAATTTCATGAGGAGATTTGTGATGTGGTAACAAAGGTGTAGGGAGGATATTAATAAGATGGACTGCAGTTAGTATACTGTCACTCCAGAATTTTAATGGTAAAGAAGATTGAAACATGATAGCTCGAGCAATATTAAGAATATGCTGATGTTTTCTCTCTACAACAGCATTTTGCTGAGGAGAATAAGGACAACTCTTTTGATGTAAAACACCATGAGTACTAAAGAATTGTTTCATGTCAAACTCAGGTCCATTGTCAGATCTAAGAACCTTGATGGTGCATTGATATTGAGTTTGAACAAATTGGAAGAAGGATTGAATGTAATGTCTAGCTTCTGACTTAGACTTCATGAGATAAACCCATGTACATCGACTAAAATCATCCACTAGAGTGAGGAAATAGCTGAAACCATTATATGAAGTTATTGAATAAGGTCCCCAAATATCACAATGCACCAAATCAAATATAGAAGAAGATGTTGAAGTACTAACAGGAAAATGTAATCTTTTCTGTTTTGCAAGAGGGCAGATTTGACAAGAAGAGTGACTTGAAGCTGAAATGAAGATTCCTTGGAAAATTCCTTAGGAAACTCATGAAGTAAAAATTTCATACGAGAATGAGATACATGTCCTAATCTACGATGCCATGTTTCAAAGGCATTATTATTAACAAGAGAACTAAAATTACAAGAAGAAAAACAAATTGAAGAATCATCAAGTGTCTTTTGTGAACCTTGCAGTAAATGATAAAGGCCTCGAGTTTCTTTACCCACTCCAATCGTCTTCCAGCTGGAGAGGTCCTGTAGAAAACAGAAATGATGAAGAAATATGAGACAACAAGGGATTTGAGAAACTAATTTGCTTACTGAAATGAGATTACAATGAAAGGAAGGAACATAGAGAACATCTTTAAGTAATAAAGATGTAGAGAGTTGAACATTGCCAATATGAGTGACTGGAACAAACTTACCATTTGGCAAATGAACTGAAATATTAATGGGAGAAGGAACAGAGGTAAACAAATGAAGGGAGCTGATCATATGATCAGTTGCACCGATGTCAAAAATCCATGAATGAATAGAGGATTCCTTAGAAATATTTTTATTCACAGAATAGACAGATGAATATGAAGGAAGAGAGGAATTTTTACCAGAAAATGATGGAACATTGGAACTTGAAGTATTGTCAGATGATGAAACAATACCTACATGATTAGCAGATGGTTGATTTTGTGGATTAAAAGATGAATTATGAGAAAGAGATTGAGATTGAAGCATGGAGATAAGCTGTTGACACTGCTCCTGAGAAAAAGGTATGACTGGACCAAAACTAGGTGTAAGATCATTAGTGCAAACTTGATTGGCTGAAGGAGATCCAGATGCTTGTTTGTTCTTGGTGAATTTGAAGCCAGGTGGAAAGCCATGAATCCGATAACATTTCTCAACTGTGTGACCTTGAATCCCGCAGTGGCTGCAATAAGGCTTGTCCTTGCGTGAATTGTTCTGTTTCCCGGTGAACTTGTGCTGAAATTTAACTGGTTGAGACTGAGTAACCATAGCAACAGGTTCAGAAGCAAAATTGCTAGGAAGGGATTGGCTGATCTGACGTTGTCTTTCCTCTTGAAGGACAAGTGAGAAAACTTTGTTAATGGGGGGGAGAGGATCAGATAACAAGATCTGACCTCGAATATGAGCAAAAGAGTCATTAAGACCCATTAGAAACTGTAAAACATATTCTTGATGATGAAACTCCCCTATAGTTTTCATAGCACCACATGAACAGATCGGTAGTGGACGATAATTCTGCATTTCATCCCATAGTGCCTTCAAATGAGTGAAATACACACTGACAGACAATTGTTCTTGAGTCAGACTAGAAATAGCCTTTCGGAGTTGAAAAATACGAGGGCCATTGCTATGAGAAAAACGTTCTTGAAGATCTTTCCATACATCAGCAGCAGATTCAATGAAAATAACACTAGCAGCAATATCTTTGCTCAGAGAATTCAAGATCCATGAAAGGACCATTGTATTACAACGAATCCAAGAATTGAAGAGAGGATTATCCTCAGAAGGTTTCAACAAATTACCATTGACAAAACCAAATTTATTTTTAGCAATCAAAGCCATAGTCATCGATCGATTCCATGTATGATAATTTTCATCAGAAAGGGGTTGAGAGACGAGTTGAGCACCTGGAGTATCACCATGGTGTAAAAAATATGAACTGGAGGCATCTTGATCTGGAGGAATAGGCGAAGCGGAAGATCCAGAATTCTTTTCTGATACCATAACAGAATGTTGAATTTGTGTTTCTAGGTTTACGAAAAAGAGAGAAAACAGAGATAAAAATGTTCTGTAAATTGAATCTCTCGTATTACAAGTAAAAGTGAAAAGTAAGTTACTGTACATAAAAGGTCTGACTTATATACTTGGCTAGAAACTGTACACGTGTACAGTACGTAAGTATTAAGACAGTGGAGTGTGTTGGAATTATGGATGTTGAGGAGTATAATTTTGGATGTTTTGTGAGTCGGTTTTGAATTATTATTTGAGACTTTTTGGTGTAAAATGATGGGTGTTTTGGAACTAGTTGTATTGAATTTTTGTGCAAGTTTTGAATTGTTGAATGATTAGAGTATTGATGTGTGCATTGAAATCGTTTTATTCGAAGGTTGGAAGTGAAGTTTGGGTTGGATTATGTTTTAATTATTGGAGTTGCTGTGTTTGGTTTTGGAAATAATTATAGTTGGTTTGGTGTTAATTATCGTTTGAAGAGAGAGTTGTTCGGGTTTAATTGTTAGATAGTTATGGAGCTGTGAAGGGACTGTTTTGATTTATTACTCAATAAATAGCAGCCTACTAGATTGGTTATTAAATGATGGATATATGCTTCTTTTTGTTTAGGTGGTGTTACTATTAGAGTTCCGGCTCAAGGTGTTGATAATACGAAAAAGTCAGGTGAGCGGGGTTCATATACTAGTTTTGCATAAAACAAATAAAAGGAGGTTGACTTTGAGAATAAATGTGTTTATTTTTTTTTTTTTTGAAAAGAGATGATCTGAAAACAACCTCAGATATTTATTCTGCATATGCATAAATTCTATATAAGAGAAAGTGTTTTTCTGTCATGACTGGTGTAGACATGAGCTAGTTTTGTGCACTTTATTTCTGAACTATGTAAAAGAGCGAATATGAAAATCTAGAAGTTTTGTTATGAACAAATGATAATATTTTGTTTATGTTTATCTCGAACATGTAAAATGATTTGAAGCTTCTCAGTATTTTGTTTTGAAATGATGTGTCATCTGAAAACCTTAGCATGAAGTTCTGATTCTGTATATGATTGTAATCGGATTTTCGATTAAATCTGTTCTGTTTCTGTTAAGGCCCAGCCACGGGTATAATGGTGGCTTATAACCCTACCACGGGGGTGAAACATGGAATATGGCCCAGCTACGGGTATAATGGTGGTTTATAATCCTACCACGGGGGTTAAACATGGTATTGTCCCGATGTGATGCTAAGTGATGATATGATGATAATGTTTCAGTTTAGGAATGCCAACGGATCTTCTCTTTGGAATAAGTTTATTTTCTTCTGAAAATTTCACTCTAATGTTTTTGTACGAAGTTTTGTTTCTGCATTCTGAAAGTAAATGTTTTGTTCTGCTTATCAAATGTTATAAATGCTCATGTTTACATGCTAGTATATGTTCTCTGCTTGCTGAGTTGTTGATAACTCACCCCTTTAATCTTCATAATATTTCAGATGACATTGACGGTTCAGCTGAGGATCAGTATTAGAGTTTATGGAGAAGATTAGCAGTGAATGGTTGTTGAGTATCTTGTGGTATTAGTGTTGATGTTGGAAGTTATTTATGTTTCTTAAGTTTGCTTCAATGGATTTAGACGGTTTATGGAGACTTATGTTAATGTTGCATTATTTCTAGTTTGTTATGTGAGACATGAAGAAGAGTTGATTTTATTTGAGTTGTTGGATTGAAAATTGGATAGATGAGTTTATATGGTTTTTTTAATTGAAGTATTTTCGTTCGATTTGAGATTTGAGAAAATATATATATTATTGAATTTGGAAGTACTCTAGCCCTGTTAGAGTTGATTATCAGGTTATATGAGTTAACTCTCCGGACCCTCGGGAACGGGGCGTTACAAGCTAAGTAGAAGCCCTCTATAGGAGATCTTTGTAAGGGAAGGTTCACAATTTGGGACATTTTTGAAAACGGACCTGTGAAAATCCTCAGTTAGATTACATTAGGGAAATGGAGTAACAGGGGTCGTTTGCATTCAAAGCCCACCTCAACCCACCTCAACTCATCTCAACTCATTTCATCTTATCATTACAACTTTTCCAAATTTCTTTATAAAATATAATAAACATTTCAACTTTTTCAAATCCCAAAATAATTTTCTCAAATTTCCACACAAAATATAATAAATAATTCAACTTCTATTCTACTATTCATAAACCATCTCAACCCATCTCAACTCATCTCTGAATCCAAATCACTCCGTTGAAACCAATATTGCAACTTTGACTACAGAATTCAATTTTCCAGATCAGTAATATATACATGCTATAATCATATAAGGGGTACTAAATAAATGTCCATTATTTATTTTAGAGAATCCAAAAGACTCCAAGTTTCTGGTCATTTTTTCATACCTTGGTGTTTTATCAACATGATACTTTACAATCTTTGCTTTGCTCTGATCTGTGGACATTTCATCTGGAAAGAGTTTTGCTAGCTAGTTCCTTCATTAATGTAGCATCAATAATATCAGCATCATTGCGTGAAATCCATTCTACTGCAGGCGCAAAAACTAATTCCAGCATGGATTCGTTTGGGTTGTAATAGAAGAAAAAAATAAAACAGAGACGGGATATTTTGAATAAAAAAGGTGTCTTATTTTTCATAAATGGCCACGTGAACCCTTAGGCTATACAAGAGGAGTATTTAAGCTAAGTAATACAATGATCTCCCATATTCAAAAATTAAAAGAATCCCATAAAATCTGCTATGTTGACATATGATCCTCAGATTTTGTAGTTGGTGTATATCTCGGATTTTCTGCAATTAGTATTGATCTCGGATAGGATTTCCTGCAGTTGGCATTGATCTCGGATTCTTTTGTTATTGACAGCTTTATATTAGGATCTCCCTTATTAGCCGACGCTGATAGATCTTCATGTTGATCTGATCCTTCCTTATTTTTAGGACTTGCTGAATCACCACTTTGGTTTGAACTTGTTGCCATTAGAGCTCCAATACCTCACAACGTCTCTCCACTGATTTCGGCAGTATTGTGAGAGTCTTTCCCCTTTTTTCTCCAGGAATCTCGTGCTTCCTTATTGCTCCATAGACTCTCACTGTTGTTGAGTGTGCCGAGCTGTGGTATACTGCTAATAGTAATATTCCTGCACAGCACATTCAATTAAAATGGTGACAGAATTTCCATAATATATGATAGGTCCCAAATGAATAGAACAGAAAATATTAAAGGAAAGCCGTATTCTCTTCGGGTGAGAATGTACCACAATTTGACTCAACAATGATTAGATGCTTTATTCATAATTCTCCTCTGCTTAAATAGCAAAATTGCACCGAAATAACAGGAAACAAATAACAGACTTGCAGACTGACTTGCGGAACAATAATGGAAAGACGCGGACTGACTTGCGGACTAATTACCAAAACTGCAGCTTACAAAACAGAGCCTAAAACAGAATAAAACAGAGCGTAAAAATAGAAAGCTTAAACATCGAGTGACACTAACGGAAACCCTCCGTTTCGTGCGTTTGTGCAGACGCCATGCGCGCTTCATGCGTATAAACTCGCTGATCAGTTATGCATGCTACGCTCGCGCGCAATTCATGCGCGCCTCACGCGTATATGCTTACGGACCCAGTCTTGCCCATTGACCCAGTCATGCTGCCTGCTATCTTCCGTAACAGATTATCCCAAATATTTGGGATTTGGTTTACGAAGTCTTGCGGAACGACGTGGCCTATCATTACTCCCCCCAACAAGCGGATCCTTGTCCTCAAGGTCCAGACGCGGGAACATTTCCTTCAACTTGGCAGTTGATTCCCATGTTGCTTCTTCGGGTGGAAGGTGTTTCCATTGCACCAAGCCTTGTTCAACCATCTGAGTCCCTTGCTTGAGCCATCGGTAGTCTAAAATAGTTTGAGGTTCTAAGATGACTTCCCCCTCATCGGAGAAAGGTGGTAACTCAACTCGTTTAGCTTCAACCCCCTCTCGGTTGAGGTCTTCATTAAACTGGTAGCTTTTAAGTAGCGATACATGAAATACTGGGTGAATGCGTGCTTCCTCCGGCAACTTTAATTTATATGCAACTGGCCCAATGTTTTCGAGAATTTGGTAGGGTCCGAAAAAACGGCTAGCCAGTTTTGGTGGACCCGTTTGAAGACCGTTTGCTGGCGATATGGATGTAGCTTCAACAGCACCCAGTCGCCGATATTGAACGTAATGTCCCTTCTTTTTTTATCTGCCATTTGTTTCATTCTGTTTACTGAGCGTTCTAAGTTTACTTTCAATTGCTGTAGGAGTTCATCTCGCGTCATCAGTTGCTTGTCCACTTCCTCTACCGGTGAGAGGCCTTCTTGGTATGTTGGAATGGTTGGTGGTAATCTACCATACAGTGCCTGAAACGGGGTCATCCCAGTGGAAATATGATATGTTGTATTATACCAGTATTCTGCCCAAGGTAACTAGCTGCTCCACTTCCGTGGCCATTGATGGACAAAACAGCGAAGGTATTGTTCGACGCAGCGGTTGATGACTTCCGTTTGGCCATCCGTCTGGGGGTGGTATGCGGAACTGAGTTGTAATTTTGTGCCTGATAGTTTAAAAAACTCTTTCCAGAAGTTACTGATGAAAATTGGGTCCCGATCACTGACAATTGATTTGGGCATGCCGTGAAGCTTGATGATGCCCTCCACAAATTTTTCTGCTACAATTTTTGCAGTGAAAGGATGACTCAAAGTGATGAAATGAGCGGACTTACTTAGTCTGTCGACAACCACCATGATAGAGTCTTTTCCTTGCGATGTTGGAAGGCCTTCAATAAAGTCCAACGTGATATCGTCCCACACTTGGCATGGAATGGGCAGCGGTTGAAGGAGACCAGCTGGGGCTAATGTCTCGGATTTTATTTTCTGGCATACCTCGCACCCTTTTATGTAGTCTTGCACTGACTTATGCATCCCCGGCCAATAAAATTGTTGTTTCAGCTTCTTGAATGTTCGGAGAACGCCTGAATGACCCCCTGTTTTCGTGTCGTGCATTTCGTGTAACAGGGTTGCCCGTAAGTCCGCATTATTTGGGATAATGACCCTCCCCTTGTATAGTAATAGACCCTGACGCCACGTATAGGATCCCTTTGGCTGTTCTATTGCCTCGCGACTCTTTGATTGAATGTATTGGTCTGTTGCTGTAGCTTTTTTAATCTCTTCCCATAAATTAACCTGCGGAAAAAAAATGTTAAGAAGAGTGGGACTACCCTGCTTTCGGGAGAGGGCATCTGCTGCGGAATTCTCCCGTCCTGGTTTGTATTTAATTTCATAATCGTAGCCCAAGAGCTTAGCAACCCATTTTTGTTGCTCCGGTGTTGTTATTCGCTGTTCCAGAAGATATTTGAGGCTGCGTTGGTCGGTCTGAATATAGAATTTATGGCCTAGAAGATAAGGCCGCCAGGTTCGTATGGCTTCGACGATAGCCAACATCTCCTTTGCGTACGTCGACCAGGATTGTTTTGTCATTCCGAGGGCTCGACTCATGTAAGCAATTGGTTTGCCTTGTTGAGACAGTACCGCTCCAATCCCTTCTCCTGATGCATCTGTTTCAATGGTGAAAACATCATTGAAGTTAGGCATAGCTAGAATCGGTGTGGTCGTCATGGCCTGTTTGAGATTCCGGAAAGCGTTTTCAGCTTCTGCATGCCATCTGAACTGGCCTTTTTTGAGAAGATTAGTGAGAGGCCGTGCTATTATGCCATAGTCCTTGACAAACTTCCGGTAATAACCTGTCAAGCCTAGAAACCCACGTAATTCCGAAATGTTAGTAGGTTGAGGCCAATCTACCATAGCAGAAATTTTATGTTTGTCAACTTTCACTCCTTGGTTAGTGATGATATGACCCAGGTACTCCAACTCCTGCTGCCCGAATGCACACTTGCTTTTTTTGACAAAAAATTTGTGCTGCCTCAGTATTTCGAAGGCTTGTCTTACATGCACTAAATGTTGATCCCAGTCTGGACTATATATCAGAATATCATCAAAAAAAACTAATATGAATTTTCGGAGTTGCTTTCGGAAAATGGTATTCATGATAGCTTGAAACGTGGAAGGCGCATTACATAAGCCAAAGGGCATAACCAAGTATTCGTAATGTCCATTATGCGTTCGGAAAGCAGTTTTATGGATATCACCTGGTTTAACTCGGACTTGATGGTATCCTGCCCGCAGATCGAGCTTGGTAAAATAAGAAGCCCCGTAGAGTTCATCCAACATATCGTCCACTGTTGGAATCAGAAATCGGTCTTTAATGGTTGCGGCGTTGAGCGCGCGATAATCAGTGCAGAATCGCCAGTTTCCGTCTTTCTTCTTCACCAGTAATACGGGTGAGGAGAAGGGGCTAGTGCTGGTTCGCACAAGCCCGACTTGCAGCATGTCTTGGACTTGTTTTTCAATCTCGTTTTTTTGATAATGTGCATATCTGTAAGGCTGCACATTAATTGGTTCGATCCCTTCCTTGAGGGTGATGCTGTGCTCAACTTCTCTTGCGGGTGGTAAGCTCGAAGGTTCAATGAACAAGTCTGAGAACTCCTGCAATAACTCACGGAAACTTGGATGAATGTTTTGTTGCAGTTCCGTATGGGCAACCTGGAGGCACACTGCGAACAGAGCATGGCTAGGACGAATTCCCTTGGTTAGCTCTTCAATTGATGCTGCTTGAATATTTCGCCCGTCGATGCCCACCAACTTCTTGGTCTGGTTCTTCCATGTGAATTCCATAGTTAATTTTCTCCAATCGCACACCACAGAACCAAGAGTTTCAAGCCATTGAATACCCAAGACCACGTCTAAACCTGTGAGTGGTAAGGAATATAGTGTTAATGAAAATTTGGTGTCATGTAAATTGATTGGTACCTCCTCAAACCTCCCTTGGCATTTAAGCTTTTCTCCATTGGCGACTCGGACTGTGAAGCTTTTTGTAGGTATCACTGGAAGACGCAGCAGATTGGCCATATGCTCACTAATGAAGTTGTGAGTTGATCCGCTATCGATTAATACGATAACCTCGTGGTTGCGAATTTTGGCAGCGATTCGCATGGTTTTGGGAGCTGTCCATCCCGTTAATGCATGTAGTGTAATTTCTGGTTCTGGAGCTCCTTCGTGGTTTTCTTTAATTGTTTGTTCGTCGGTGACATCGTCGCACACCAAGTTGTCATCATCCTCACAACTTTCCAGCAGGAGTATCCGTGGGCCTTGACATTTATGACCTGTAGTAAAACGTTCATTACAATTGAAACATAAACCTTGGAGACGTCGTCGCTGCATTTCCTCCCAACTCAGTCGTCGCACTGGAGCGACAGGTCCTGCCCGATTTGCTGGTGGAAGAGCTGGGGAAGCTCGTAATGGTGGTGCAGGTCGTAAGAACCTCCTTTGTCTCATTAGTTGATCATCTCTCATCCTTGCGAAACGGATAGCATCTTTCAAAGTCTGTGGTTTAAACATACGGATTCCATCTGAAACTTCTGTCTTCAAACCACCCATGAAGGTGCCCACCAGAGCCTTCTGTGTCCAACCTTTGACCCGGTTGCCTAATTGCTCGAATTCCCGCTGGTAATCACGCAAGGAACCCGTCTGCCGAATTCGGGACAAAGCTTCGTCAAAGTCCTCGCAGTCTGATGGCCCAAAGCGCGCCCATAGTTCCTCTTCAAAATCAATCCATGAAAGAATTCGACCTTCTTCTTGAAACGTCCTGCGAATCCATTGCCACCACTGGTTGGCTTCTCCTTCCAAATGGTAAGAGGCTAATGTAACCTTTTGGTTGTCGGGAGTGTTTTGGAACTCGAAGAACTGGTTCACACGGTTGAACCACTCCGTTGGATCATCTCCTGAAAATCGAGGAAATTCTAATTTTGCCGTTTTGGAGGATACCACAAGTCGTCCCCCATTGTGACCTTCACGGTTTGGATTACCCTGGTTTGGAGGTTCTTGGTTGGCAAGGAGCACATCAGAGAGACGGTTAAGAGTCTCTTCAACGTGTCGCAATCAATCCGCCATGCCCAGCTCCATCCGATGTAGCCCCTCTTGAACTTCACCAAGTCCTGCCTCCAGATGTTCAATTCTCTCTTTATTGGTTCCCATAGTAAAATGAACCTGGCTCTGAGGCCAATTGATAGGTCCCAAATGAATAGAACAGAAAATATTAAAGGAAAGCCGTATTCTCTTCGGGTGAGAATGTACCACAATTTGACTCAACAATGATTAGATGCTTTATTCATAATTCTCCTCTGCTTAAATAGCAGAATTGCACCGAAATAACAGGAAACAAATAACAGACTTGCAGACTGACTTGCGGAACAATAATGGAAAGACGCGGACTGACTTGCGGACTAATTGCCAAAACTGCAGCTTACAAAACAGAGCCTAAAACAGAATAAAACAGAGCGTAAAAATAGAAAGCTTAAACATCGAGTGACACTAACGGAAACCCTCCGTTTCATGCGTTTGTGCAGACGCCATGCGCGCTTCATGCGTATAAACTCGCTGATCAGTTATGCATGCTACGCTCGCGCGCAATTCATGCGCGCCTCACGCGTATATGCTTACGGACCCAGTCTTGCCCATTGACCCAGTCATGCTGCCTGCTATCTTCCGTAACAGATTATCCCAAATATTTGGGATTTGGTTTACGAAGTCTTGCGGAACGACGTGGCCTATCAATATAAAAAGAAGAAAATTGAATGAATCACTAACCCAACTGCCCATATGTCTATACATTATAATTATTCCCAGATTATTAATAGAGGAAAGTCAAATTAATCACTGACCCAACAGCCCTTATGTCAATAAAACAAAGCCAATTGTCTCATAGTGTACGAAAAATATTCTGTTATTTCCTATTTTCCCAAAAAATAAAATGTCTGCTTTCTTCTTATTGTAAGAAGCAAGAATTCCGATTAACATCCCATAGGTTGGTAAGGACGCAAGTTCAACAGTATGTTTTGAGTTGCATGAATACATTGGCATTTATGTGGGCTTAAGGACGCCACAAAAAAATTCGAAAAAACTAAAAAATTTACTACCAGTTATTACCTTACATGTTACTATTGTGATACTGCATGTGATAAGAATATGAGTAGGTGGTGTATGGGATCCCACATTGTTTGAGAATGGAATGTTCTTGATCTTTATAAGGTTCTAATAAAACTCTAATTGTATTATTGACTAGTCATTTTAGAGTACAAACCATGTAGTTTGGGCCTTCTATTAGAGCGTTACAAATAAGATCATAGCCCATCTCAACCTAGCTACGATGGATTGGTCCTTAAGAAAAAAATACAAACGCAAAAGGGTAAAGATAACTTAAAATTTTAGTCTTCATCTTTTGTGTTTTTGAACTCCTTTTGTTTAAGCCAGTATCCCTCACCTTTTATTTTTCCTTTTTTGGGTTTTTGTAAATTCCTAATTTGTTTTTCAAGTTGTTATTAAACATTTAAACTTTTTTTTATTAAATTATCTAGTTTCCTTAAAAAAATTATTTAATAATTCTTCTTAGATTTTTAGGACCAAAATCAATTTTTCTATTTCTTTTCTATCAAACTAATTAACGGAACGTTAATAGATTTAAAAAAAATATTTAACGGGATACCTAACCGAATGTGATACTAATTAATTTATACTTGTGGGTAACATTGGGGTGTAATTTGTGGATGGAAGATATGCTTAAAACTAAATTTAATAAAATAATAATAATTAATTAAATGGGGAAAGGCTCCCCACGTGAATCAAGGGTTCTCCATATTTTTTGCTCTGCCCTGTACAAGTTTCCAGGATCGGAGTGTGGCTGAGTGATGTCAGTTAAGTTCGTCTCATCAGCCAATTGATTACTTTTTCTTGTAGGCGCCTTGCTTCATGGACAATCTTGAACCCTGCGGCCGGATATCGGGCTGAGGCCCAGTGGGCTTGTGAAGTGGGAAAAATTCCCTTACAGATGCTATCAATAAAGCCATATGAGAATTATTCACAAACTGATGTTTGTAGAGTCGGATTCCTCCTAAAAAACTGCTTTCATCCTTTCACAAAATTAATCAACATAGGTAAAACACACAAACACAATCCAGTGTCTTTTCCAGTTGACACATCAGTTACTTGTTCCGTTTCAAGAGCTAGTAACATAGAGATACTAATTTTTTCTTTCATTAAAATGTTGTGTAATATTTGTAATAACCACTCAATTACACGTAAGCATAATGGAAATGGAACTTACTTGCTTTGTTTTGTTGTTCAACCTGCAGATGATTGTCATCGGCTTAATGGAAAAGGCCTAAGAGCATTTGTATTGGCTTCATAAAAAACCTAGCCAAATGTAAAATTTGATAAATTTGATCAAAATCCAGTTGCGTTGGATTCATCAAAGGGATAGATGGGAAGGTGTGAGCTACAATAAATCCATAGTATCCTTCAAATTTGAAGCGTTACTATTCATCAAGCAAATGTATTTTTTATTGTGTTTTAATCCTGCAACGGCCTTTTTTTTTTCTCTCTCTCTCCTTTTTCCTCCCCACATCTTTTCTCTCCATTTTCATTCTCGCGAACCGCAGTGCCCCTTTCTCTCTTTCTCTCGTTTTCGCAAATCGCCATTTCACTCTTTCTCTCGTTTTCACAAATCGCCATTTTCGTTTTCGCAAATCGCCATTTCTCTCTTTCTCTCGTTTTCGTGAATCGCAATGCCCCCTTTCTCTTCACGATTTAGGTTCACCCAAGCAGAGTGCGAAAGAAGCAAAGCATTTATTGTTCATCTCCTTTCTTTTCTCTTGAAACCCTAGTTTTTTATGTGCTTTGATAGTTAAGGTGCATTTGAAGAAATGGTTGTAGTTTGGGGTTAAATCCCCTGCCTCTTTTTTCATGTTGCTAAGGACATCTTGCAAATCTCATGCAAGAACTTGGATATTTTTTCATGTTGGGATTAAATCCCCCACCCTTTTTTTGGTCTAGAACTTTGATATTTTTTTGCATGAAGCCTATTTTCCAATATACATTTACTTAAATATTTTACTAACTTTGGACATTTTGGCACTGATAGTCTTTTTTTTCCACTTATTTGATGATCTAAATATTTCTCAAGCACATTAGTGTTGTGGATTGTCAAGCAACCACTTGGAAAAAGGTATTTTTTTTTTTCTTTCTGTATTGTATTCTTGGTATATTTCTAGATTTGCATCCCCAATGTATGATAATTTATCTGCAGACTGTAATGTATTGTACACAAAATTTAGATTGGTCCATGATAATGGGAACATCTCGACTGTAATATGCATTACATTGATAGCTTGACTGCCACTATAGGAGAAAAAAACTCACTATTTATGATGGATTTCACTTTTTTCAAATGATTTTATTTTGAAGTTGATATGTAGCCTTTTTGTGTTTGCCATAGACTGAAATTGTATGTGTGCCCCTGGACGTGTTGTGTAACTGGAATTGCTGATGACAACATTTTGTGTGATGATAGCAACTTGTTCATATCTTGTATGTTACTTGATGATATTTACCTCACTATACTAGTTCATGTGAGAATGAATTATTTGTTCATATCTTGTATAATAGCAGCTTGTTCATAGCTTGTAGTGATTATAACAAATTCAAAGTATTATGTGCATTTAATTGGAGCTACAATGAACTATATATGGTGGTAGATGTCCGTCTATCCAAATCATATAGCTTCTTTCTCAAGAATTTGCTCAGTAGTTAGCAGTTATATTGATGAACTAGCTTATTGCGAGTTTTCTTTCTTTCATGGTGAGAAAATATTTCCAATTGATTTCTGATGTATTTTCCTGTATCTTGTGCTTAGTACTTCTTGATTGCATGTCGTATGTTTCTCCAATTCAAACACAAGTTTTGCTCTCTCTATCTTGCCAATTTAAATAGAGGACCTGCTGCTGAATGTCATTGGAGTGAAATGACCTGATACTCTTCCTCCCAGTTGTCATATTGTAATGAAATGTTACTTGGACTAATGATTTTGACCGAAAGTGTAACTGAATGATTTTTTTTTATATATATATTTTAAATTTCTGTTTGAATAAGAATTAATTATTTTTCTAACTGATTTTTCATCTGAAGAAAAAATTGATTGAAAAATTATATTTGTTGGATAATCAAGTTGAGGAAAAAAATTAGTTGGGAAATAATAATTTAAGTATAAATTAAATTATTAATTAATATATGGTTAGTGTAGTTGTAAAAAATGAAAAGAAAAATTAAAAAATAATATTATTAAAAAATAATATTATATTATTATTTTGATGAATCAAATGATTAATTTAATGTGAAGTTTTGGCTAGAAAATTTTTAAATTTATAAAAAATATGTAATTATCATTAAGGGTGTTGAACCGGACCGGATTTTTTCCGGATCCGATCCGAAACCCGGAAATCCTGGTGCATCCGGGCGGTTATCCCCCCGGATTACACCCGGGCGGTTAAAAAACTCCGGATCCAGTTACGGATCCAGTCATGTGACCCGGTTATCCGTAACCGGGTCATTTAAAACGAAAAAAACCCGCCCCTTTCTCTCGTCTTCAGTCTCGCTTTGCTGTCTCGAATAGTTAGGGTTTGCTCGTCCTCTCGAATCCGTCGTCACTCTCAGTCTCGAAGCTGCTTCTACCACAACTCTACAATGGTGAGCCTCCCTCTCTTACGCTTCTAGTGGCTTTCAGTTGTAATCTCTAACCTTCATTAACCTAGGGTTTATCTCTCTCTCCCTCTCGTAACTCTGCGTTTTGATTTTCAGCCGGATTCCACTGAAGAATTTGAGCCCTTGTTCAATTACAGCCGCGTTCAGCCTCTCAATTTCGTGTGCCTCGAAGGTGGGTTCCTACTCCTTCCAGATTATTATTTTTTTCACGCAATCCTTTTCGGCTCTCATCTTTTTATCATTTGTTTGGTTGCCGAGGCAGCTTAGGAATTGGTGGGATCATTAAAAGTCTTGATTTTTACGTGCTTAATTGTTTAATTCCTGTCGTTAAAATGGGATTTTAGCTCAGCTGAGCCTTAGTTGACTGTGTTTTATGGTGATGGAAGCAATTGAACCGTGAAATTTGCAATTTTATTCTCTTTCTATTACCATTTTCACTCTTTTTCCAGCAGATGATGATGATGCGGATGCATCTCCAGCTTTCTTCCCAAAACGGAGGAAGATTTCCGAACCTGTTGTAAGATTTTCTTTTTGTTTCTGTTTTTCATCTACCTACATGTGCGTGTACGTGGTGATAGTGTGAGTATTGAATTGGTTAGAGAGAATCGTACGCTTTAGTTTATTTGATGATTGTAATGGTTTTTTTTTTTTTCTTGGGGGGGGGGGGGGGGGGTTAGGTTGTTGAGGATGTGGAGGAAAATGTGAAGGTCATACAAATCGGGGACGGTGACAAAATGGACGATTTGGATTGGCTAGCACCTCCACCAAAGGTTACGAGGGATATTCAGAAGATTGTTGGAGAGGATTCTACCATAACGAAGTTAAGGTATACACATAAGTCCATATAGGGTTTCAATTAACTCGATATACTTCAGCTATAAGAAGAAATTGCACGGGAAGATCTCCCAAACCTAATATCTCATTTGTTGTTTATTTCCTCCATTCTCATTGTTCTCTTCCACATCGAATGGGGGTTCCAAAGGAGAAATGATTTTCTCGCCCTTTTTTATAATTAGATTCTCTCATCTTCTAAAATGCTACTTCATTTAAACATTGCATCCGTGCACCATAGGCCAAATATCTATGCCAATTAGAATTTAATTACAGTCCATGCCTCATGAAGAGAATGGGGATTTGAATTAGCTTTGTTTATAATGTCAATGAAATCTGGATGTTTTTCGTGAAGTCACAATGTCTCCATCGAAAAGTAAAGCTTAAATTTTAATGCTGTGAAGTAACTATTCGATATTGGGTACATTGGTGTTAATCATGAGCACCTTGTGTTTCGTGAGTGTTATTATCATGAGCACCTTGTGAGTTGCTTAAGGCAATATTTGGTTGTGTACATTGGGTTATATCATGAGCACCTTGTGTTTCGTGAGTGTTATTATAGTACCCTGAGTTTTGTATTGAGTACCAGTACTGGGTTTTTGTATGGGTTTTAAATGCTAGGATTCCTAGATTACCTTACCCACTTGATAACTAGTCACAGTATGTCTAATGTTAATACATTAAATTTGTCTGAACCTGCCCCCTGCCCCCACTTATTTTACCTTTCTTGTTTGTTCCACTGTTCTATATCTCTGTAACTCAACTGTTGTTTCTCTCTAAACTACAATATCAGACTACATGTTGCCACTGAGGAGAATGTGCAGGAAGCTATAAGACTTTTTACTGTTTCCACCATGGATGCAGCACGGTCTGGAATAAATCAACAAGTGAATCTCACTGCTGAGATGGCAAATGAGATTAAGGTCTGTCAGTGACTATGACCTCGATACTCCATACTCTGGTTTTATTATTTTCCTAGCTCCATGTCAATTAGTAGTTTATTGTTCTTTTTCTTGATAACAGCAAGCAGAAACCCAGATAAAGAGAAGAATAGGGATTGGAAACCACATATCAGAAAGAAAACTGATAGATGAGCTAAGCAAAATGGGGATGAACGAATCTATTGTAAGTATCTCATCTTATCTGATGCTATATGAATTACCTTTCATTGATGTAACATGTGAGTTTCATTTGTGCTTCTGCCGTTGGAATGCAACTTATGAGAATCTACTTACCAGCAACAAGCCTTTCCCCCAGCCCATCCCCCTTCCTGTAAGTTGTTATGGATTGAGCTTGTTTCCTCTATTTTCATTGCTTGTAAATGTTAATACACTATTCTACTTGAAAAGTACCAAGAGGGTGCTTGGTTGCAGGGTTGTTCATGACCCTGCAGCCCTGGATTATGACCACCTCGATTGTTGTTGGACTAATAAATTTTGATCTTTGTAAATTTATTTCTTTTGTTCTTTGTAAATTTATGTTTTAGTTTAATTAGTTGTGATGTATTATTATTTCTTTTATTTTTTGTAAATTTACGTCTTGCATTGTGATGTAACAACAATATTATTTATTTTACATTTTTATTTATTTTGTTTGTTAGTTTATTATCAGAATTTAAAAAAAAAAACTAAGTGCTATAAAAACATTTTTTTAAGTTTTAAAGTCTTTAAAAAAAAAAATTAAAGCCGGACTAAATCCGGTTATAACCCGGATTAAATCCGGTTACAATCCGGATATCCGGATTGAATCCGGTTATCCGCCCAGATTAAATCCGGATTAATTCGGGCAGATAATCGCCCGGATTTTAGCATCCGAATCCAGTTATGGCCGGATATCCGGATCCGGATCCGGATGAACACCCTTAATTTTCATCAAATTTTAAAGATAGCTTTGAACAAACCAATGCTCTAAAGTACATATTATATAGGAGAAAAGTTAAATCCATCGGGGATGGGTCCGATATCTATTTTATTTTAATTATGTTCTATTTAATGATTAAATAAATATTTTTAATAATATTATTAATTTTTTTAAAAGAATTATTTAAGTATATGAAAAACATGATAAAAAATAACATAAAAAATAAAAAATACCAAATAATCTTGTCTGAATCATTCCCGAGGATGTAGCAGATGCAGCAGCCTTCTTCTGCACCACTGAGCGAACAAGTAGACTCTGATTGGCCTACTCAGCAGTGTGACATTTCCCCGTGGACAGATTTAAGACGTAAAGTGCAAACAAAAATATAATAAAAAAAATATTTTTTAATTTTATTCATTATAATAATAAAATAAATCTAGAGAAAGGCGACAAAGCACTGTAGAGGAAAAGCTCGTTTCAAAAAAATTAAATGTTATAGATATATGTCAAAAAAAGTAAATGTTATAGATATATGTAAATTAATATGTCACTAAAAAAAAAAAAAAAAACTAATTCTATGGATAAATTTTGTTTATTTTTATTTTTATTCTTTTTATGTAGTGATTAAGAATGTATTTTTTAATAATGTTGTAAATTTATTTTTTTAAAATATTTAAAGATATGAAATTAATGAATAAAAAATAAATAAAAAAATAAAAAGACCAATTCGTCTTGTTTGCCGGGGAGACATTCTCGTGCTACAAAATCCAAACTTTGGTAGGGATACGACACGTGGGAGAGAAGAAAAGAGCAAAAGAAGGAACATTCGTGTTGTAACTATGACTAAAGTAAACACCGAACTTTATTCTCTTCTTTTGCAGGAGGTGGAATCCGAGTGGTGTGTTACGGGCTTCCTTACCACAGCAACAAGTAAAATTGAAAACAAGAAACAGATAATCAAGAACTGAATGAATCTTTACTCTCCAAGTATGGAATCCAACCTGCACGTACAAGTCCCTCTTACATTCGACACGTGACCCTTCTATTATTCCTTCCAGCTTCCGTACACTTCATTCCATTCTGTTGCAGTTGATGCCGTGCATGTCATCCGTTATTCACGTGGATTGTATTACATATTCAGACTCTATTTAGATTCTAAGAATATTTTAAATTATCTATAAATAATAGGGAAATAGTTTATAAATAATAATAAATAATTTATAAATAATATTCAACTGTTTGTGAGTAAAAGTGAAATATTCTAAAAATATCTGTATTTTCAAATGGTCCCTTATTAAGATTTAATCCATTTAATTAAGCATGATTGTATTTAAATTAATCCATATGATGTAATATTTATTATTTGACAACCCATAAAACGAATTAACGTAAAATGGGTGGTTATATTTCGGAAACAAGATCTTTTGATTCTTTTCTTTGCAATGCATTGTCTCATTTTTCTCTTTGTTTTATTTAGTAAAAAAAAAAATTGAAAAAAAAAATATTTTATTATATGTTTGAGAAATGCTTTAGATTTTTAAAGTTAGAGAAATTCTATTTTCAGTCCTAACTTGGGGACTGCATGTGCAGGTCCTTATTAAATGAGAAAAAGTATCATTTCAGGAGGGATAGTTTTGTAATTTTAAAAAATTTTAAAGATAAAATTGTCTAGACTTGTATTGCAGTCTTCAAATAGAGACTGTATCTAACATTGCTCTTAAATCTGACGTCGGGGGATCACACGTCACACGGCGAGGCCTAGCAGAGCGCCTACGTCAAGCCAACGTTCCCTTTGGCCTTTATATAATAATCTATCCCTTAGGCTTTTTCGATTAAAAAATATTAATTAAGTGCAGCACCAGACAACGGAGATCAATATCTGAGCAACAAATTAGCAAGTTCGTTTCATTTCCTTGTATCTCCAGCTACGTACGTTCGTCTGTCTATATATACTTACGTGTAATTAAGTTGTTATTACAAATATTACACGTACATCATTTTAATGAAAGAAAAAATTAGTGTCCCAAAAGTTTACTCCCAAAGTTTTAGAATGGTTCAATATCTACTATTAAATGAGGCTTAAGTTTATGAGGTGTCTATATATGAATCATCTATATATCCTACGTACTGTGGATGCATAAATAGTTTAAATTTATTTTTATATTTTACTTTTAGAATTTTTGAATAATTAGGTGTTAAGTTTTTTTTTTTTAAAAAAAGGTTCTTTTAGTTCCGGTTTGATGTTGCAAATTTATGGAGGGATTAATAACAAAGACAATATTAATGTTATTGGGTCATTGAAAACTTATCGCTCATATGAACTTTTTGATTTATTAAAAACAAAATACAAACACAAAAGGTTAGAGAGAACTTTAGATTTTAGTCTTCCTCTTTTGTGTTAATTTCGAACTCCTTTTATTTTCCCTTTCTGGGTTTTTGTAAATTCCTAATGTTTTTTCCAAGATGTTATTAAACGTTTATTTTTTTTAAATTATCTATTTTTTAATTAATTTAGATTTCTTCTTAAATTTTGTGAACCAAAATCACTTTTATATTTCTTTTCTATCAAACTAATTAAGGGAACGTTAATAGATTTTTATTTAAAAAAAAAAAAAACAGTTCTAAAGGATTCCTAACGTAATGTGATACTAATTAATTAATACTTATGGGTAACATTGGGGTGTAATTTGTGGACGGAAGATATGCTTAAAAATAAATTTAATAAAATAATAATAATAATATATCACTATAGTCTATAATATAAGATGTCACTATAGTCTATAATACAATTATAATATATATTATAATATATTACAATATATTATCATTATAGTATTATATACTACAATATACTATTATATATATTATATAATATGTAATATAGTATATTACAGCCGAACTGAACTGGTAAAACTGGAAGCACAGGTTTAGGAGTATAACTGGTGCGAAATCGGTTTTTAAAAATACAAAACCGGTGCATCCCAGTTCGGTTTCAAATTTTATCTAAAACTGAACTAAATCGGACCGGTTACACCCTTAGTTGAACCATTCTATAAATTTTAAGGGCATTTTGGGATGCTCGAAGTATTTTAAAATTTTGTGAATATTAGTGAAATTATTTGAAAAAGATATTAAATTTTATTTTAAAAAATGAGAAAAGAAAGTTGTTAAAAATATTTTTTAAAATAATTATTGTATTGGAGTTTGTGAAATTGAATAGATAAACATAGAAATTTGTTATATAATTTTTTAATATTAGTTTTATATTGAAATCTATAAAAATTATATTGATTTTTGTGTTTAAACAATGATTAAATAATGATTAGATGAAAGTTTAAAATTTGAAATAGAAAAGTATTTATATTTCATTGATGTTTAAAAATGAAGTTATGAGAAATTTTGAGAATCTAATCTCTTCTAGTACTCTTGCATAAATGGTTGAAATTTAATTTTAGATTTTATTTTTAGAATCTTTGAATAATTAGGTGTTAAGTTTTTTTTCCCCTTAAAATATAAAAGAAACATTTTTAATATATTTTTGTTTACGTTTTATAATTTACATCTTCAATCTGACGTTAGGGATACGTCACATAGCTGACGAGGCCTAGCAGAGTTTAGGTCACATATTTTGAAATAAATTGTTCAGATAAGATAAAATGATATATTTTATTAAAAATTAAATAAAATATTATTAAAATATTATTTTTATTTTAAAATTTAAAAAAGTTAAATTATTATTATATTTTTATATAAAAATTTAAAAAGATTATAATAATAAAATGAGATATTTTATATATCCAAACCTATCTTTAATTACGTGGAGGCAGAAGAAGGCTAGCTGCAGCATCTTTATATAATCTATCCTTTAGGCTGGCTTCTTAGATTCAACAATCATTTTGCAGGTCCGATCAACGGAGAATATTTGATCAATAAAGCGAGTTCCATTTCCTTCTTTCTCCATTTACGTACGTACGTCTCTCTACATATACTTTACCTGTAATTGAGTTGTTATTACAATTACATAGCGTTTTACCTTAACAAAGCAAGTTAGTATCTCAAGTTTCGGGAATTAATTTTTACGCCCAAGTTTTTTATTGGTTCAATATCAACAATTCAGTAAGGCTTAATTACGCTTTTTAGGTCCTATATATGAACCATCTATATATAAATCTAGATGCTGGACCGATTCTATGAGATTAAGCACTCGTTTGGAGAGTGAGATAAGATAAAAATTTTATAAACAATAATAAGATAATTTATATATAGTAGTGAGATAATTTGAATTAATTATTTTTCAAATTTTGGAAAAGGAAAGCGAAAAAATTGAATAAAAATATTATAAATTTAAAATATTATTATTTTTATACAAAGAGGTGGGGGGTTTTGAATCCAGGTTATCCATTTGAAAAATCGGGTCATATCTCATTAGGCTCTTGGCAGTTAAAATACTGTTAGAATATAATTTTATAATATTATTTTTTTAGGATTTGAAAAAGTTGAAGTGTTTTTTATTTTTTATTTGAAAGTTTAGAAAAGTTGTAATGATTAATTTGAAAATTTTGTATTTGAATTATATTTGGAAATGAAATGAAGTAAGATGAGATGAGAATCTTAAAATGAGATCTATTATCAAACAAGCGTAATATCTTCTACTCTTGCACAAATGGTTCAAATTAATTTTTAGATTTTATTTTTAGAATGAGAAATTTTATTTGCAGTTTTGAGTGGGGAACTGCATGTGCAGTTCCATTGATGAATGAAGGTAAAAGGGAAAAAAAATATCATTTCTTTTATATTGGAATGGAAGAAATTCCTATGTCTAATAGGGTTTTCCAGTAGAATAAGTAGGCTTTTTTTTCGATTGAAGACCATTAAACTGACAAGTACCCCTTAAACACGCGCATTAATCCTATTAAAAAAAGCATGTGTTTAGTACATTAACGACGCGATAATCTAATAGAATCCTCCAATCTAGTACTTTAATTAGTGGAAAGCTTAATTTGTCTTAGTCGGTACATGTTATTTTTTAATGGAAAATAATATAAAATTAGTGAAAATTTGTATGCAAACGTATACTATTTCCCTAGTTTATGAGGTTTGCTCTCTCTATTTGTATTAATAATTAAATAGCTTGCATTTTTCTATTAGGAATCTCATAGATGATAATATATGACATGACTCGTGAACTCAACACGAACACGAAAAGAAATTAGAGGATTTGGGTTTGATGCTAACTGGTTTGGGTCAAAACGGATTGACCCGTTAAGACATGATTTATAAACGAATCAATAACGGGTCAACCCACTTAACTCGAAATCATCATGTTTTGACCCATTTAGATTTTATTTCAAATTACAATTTTATTATTGTTGAGTTGTAATATTGAAATTTTTTAGTATGCTTATATTTTTATTGTTAGAATTGTAATTCTGGATCTATACTCATATTTGTTATTGTAGGGTTTGTAATCTTAGTTTTTATTATATGTTCAAATTTGAAGATATTGTTATCTTTTGTTAGCTAGTAGTCTTATTTTTTTTTAAGATATAGTGGTCACCAATAAATATATATTTTAACTTTTTTATAAAATTATGTTAAAATGTCAAATGAGTTATGCATGTTAGTTCAACCAATTTACATAAACAGATTTAAATGAGTTATGTCGTGCTGACATATTTCTAATTATTTATTAGACATGTCAAAATGGATGACACGACCTATTATCTAAATGAGTTGTATTAGAGTTTGAAAGTTTGACACGTTTAGCTTAATGGTTTGGGTTCGGGTTGACTTATATAGTCGAATATTCATGACTTATACAACACAAACACAACTCAAAAATACAGTTTGCCACTCAATCTGATTCTTTGTTAAACTTAGTGAGAATTTGTATGCTTTGTATTAGGAACAAAGACTTGTACTACTTTACAATATGACTAGGAAGACACTGTCTACTCATCTTGAGGAATTTGAGAGAAAGCAAGCTGGGTTGACTACAAATGCTTTAAAGTGTTGTATGCATAAAGTGCATGAACAGTTACGTAACGTAAACAAGAAGGCTTACAAGCCCGTGCTGCTTGCCATCGGTCCTTACAACAACCAAGACAAGGTTGGACAGGGGTTTATGCGAGAGCATAAATAGCGCTATCTACAACAAATGCTTAAAAGAACTGGGGGAGATGTGGAAACATACATCAAGGCCTTGAAAGACTCGGAAGAAGGAGCTCTTAATTACTATCCAGATGAGTTTGTAGAAATGATGCTACTTGATGGGTGTTTCATTATTGAGTTGTTCCACAGGTATAATGAACTCTGCAAGAAAGAAAGAGTTCTGAAAGATGACCCAATCTTTCAAATGAAGTGGGTGCGTTCTAGAATAGCTCGTGATCTACTTTTATTTGAAAATCAACTTCCATTCTTCGTTCTTAAAACATTGTTCAAGATGAGTGAGAGGAACAAAACAACTCACATTATCCAGACACCACTTAATAATCTTGCCCTCAAATTTTTCTTTTGCCTTTTACCATTTGAATGGAATGTCGATGCATCAAGTTATAATTCAACCAAAAAGATTAAGGATCTACTTGATCTTACCCCTTCACTTCCACTCCTGGTATGTAAACGTTTAAAGGTCGAGTTCAAATTCAAGAACGCAAAGTTTAAGCATCTCCTTGATCTCGTACATACAACCATTTGTCTTTCATTACTTGATACGGAAATATTTACTGCCAGAGAATGTCAAGAGTCAGAAGCCAAACTCAAGAATGCAAGGATATTTAAGCCCCTATTTGATCCGATGAAGGCAATTTGTCATGGCGGTGAATTTCAAAATCTTGAATCCAAAGTCACTAGGGCAGAGACTGAAGACATGGAATCAATTCAATTTCAGATGGAGGGGGCTGGAGAGACTAGTGTTGAAATAGTGAATAGAGCAAAGACATTTGAGGATGTTGAAGAAATTTCTTATGGCTACGAATTTCAAAACCATGAAGTTAGATTCAAAATGGCAGAGGCTGAATTAATTCAGTTAAATGGGGCTGACGAGACTGGAGACTCGGTATCAATGAGAGAATTTGTTGGGAGGTTCAGGGCTGTTGAGACTGGAGGCTCAGTATCAATTCCGGTTGAGCCAAAGTTTCAGGAGGCCACTAGAGTTAAATTATTGGATAAGGCAAAGAAATTTATAGATGAATATGAGATCATTAATGACCGTTGGGTAACAATACCTTATAAATATGCCTTTGACCTTCAAGAGGCTGGAATTGAATTTGAGAAGGCAAAGAAATTTAAGCATCTACTTTCTCATCAAAATAGGAAAGAAGACCAGAAGTCAAAACCGTGTGAAACAATAGAGAAACTTAAGCGTCTACTTTGCCTAGACGAGATTGAAACGTGGAAGTCAATACCTTACGGCGAAGAGCTTCGTGAGGCTGGAGTTTAATTCAAGAAGGCAAAGAAATTTAACCGTCTACTTGCTCTTAAAGAGAATAATGAACGTTGGAGCATACACGGTGTCACAGAGCTTACAGAGGCTGGAATCAAATTCAAGAAGGCAAAGAAATGTGACGGGTTTTCCATAAAGTTCAACAATGGGCTAATGGAGATTTCTCCTTTGACCATAGACGATCATACAGAGACTTATTTACGAAATCTAATTGCGTATAAGCAATACTGTGATCGAGACAATGCTTGTTTCAATTACTTCACCAACTATGTGTGCTTTATGGACGATCTCATTAACTCTCCAAAAGATGTTGAATTACTCCATCAAGAAGGAATTATCCGTAATTATTTGGGTGATGATGTAGTTATTTCCAGAATAAGCTTGGTGACAATATCAATTTTTCAACTAGAAAGTCCATATATGCTAGAACTTCCATGAATATAAACATGCATTGCAGGAGACGCAGGAATGTATGGATGGCAAAATTAAGGAGCGATTACTTCAATAGTCCTTAGGCATGGATTTCATTTCTGGCGGCTGTCTTTTTGCTTGGACTTACAATTATACAAACCGTATTTTCTATTATTCATTAGATTTTCCGTGCAGTGTGTTAAACTTGATGTGTGTTCTCTTAGTTAATGTAATAAATAGCAACTAATAATATTTTATAAAGTGAGAGTGACTTATGTGGCTCCAAACCATATCTTTTGTTGAGCTATATATAAATCATATTTTATTGAATGAAATTGATTGAGACACATATGAGTGCACATGTTGAAACACGAAATAGGTTAAAATGGATGGACTGTCTGTACATCCATTTTAGCATATTCTGTTTTTAACCTGTACCCCTTTCGGTGCAATTAGCACTACTCTTGAATAACAATGTGGAAGGAAATTGCTCATTGCTTTGACAGTCGTACTACAAGGGTACCATCAAGCAGTGCTAGTCCCTCACATCATCAGAAAGGCACCATATTGATAGGGTACGTATTATCTAGAAATGTTATAAATTTTCTTTTCTTTTCTTTTCTGTTTGTGTCAATCACAGACTGTTTCTTAACTTCCTGTTGATCGAGTATAGGATGAAATTATACTGTTATTGCATTTTAGTTTAGGATGAAATTATGTATTCTATGCCAGGACTACTTAATAAGTACTATATGGTCAGGAGTTGTATTTAACCAACCGAACATTGAAAATGCTTTAACCATAAAAAAATTTCATAAAAATAAACTCATAAAATGATACGACTTAATATGATACGTACTAATTATTAAGTTATTTTTAGTGTAAACTATATCTAGCATATCATTTGAAATTATGACAATTTATAAGTTTATTGTTAAAACCTTTTTATAACTGCACCACTTCTGAACAGATAACTTATGACTTTTCCTTATCGTAGTGGCATGAATTCAAGAAGCAATGGAGGGCCGAACGGCAAAACTAGCTCCAATAACTTCTAAAAATTTCCCCTTTCTTTATTAATCTTTTTAATTACATGTCTAGCTTACAAAGCTATCATTGCGACGCCCTCAAAATTCATTTGGAATTTGATTGAATTTGAAGTGTTGGGACATCTAAAATAAGATTACATATTCCCATTTATGACAACTAAGAATGCAATGCACCTAACATACTTCAAACAATATGTAGTAATCGCAGCATATAATTTTTTTGTACAATACATAATGTACCAAAATACTAATTGTAACACCTGGACCCAAAATTGGTATAGTTGGACTTTAGATTTTTATTTATTTATTTATTGGAGCTTGATATTTTAAGTTTTTATTTTACGAATTTGAGTAGCAATTTTTCTTTTAATTTGGAGATCTTGGCAGTTTATTTTTATTCTCCCCGCATGTTTATTTATTTATTTTGTTTGTTTCTTCTAATTTCGTCTATATTTTTTTTCACACTATTTTTTTTTTCGTCGCCCACAACATGCATGCACACACACGGCTTACCTTTCCATCTGCACACACGACTCTTTATCCCTAGGGTTTTTCTTTTGTTTTGCTATATTTATTTACGTTACACTTTTCTCGCACACTGCACAGCCCAGCCCCTCTTGCCGTTGCATTCATCTTCCCCAAGGCTCCTCAACCCCACGTTCACCAACCTGCCCGAGCCCCACGAGAAACCGCAAACCACCAACACCGAAAGATAACCCACTTCGAAAATCTCCACCACGCATGGCCAGCAGTGGGAGATCATCATCACGAGTCACCCGCTGCGCGTAGAAGCCTCACGCCGCTGCCCTGCCACTCGAAGTCGTAGCCCAACAATTCCTCCTATTTGCAAACAGCGCACCCCTTCTCAGCCACCGTGGTAAACCTCACCACCGTGTCCACTGCCCTGTCACACGAAATTGTTGCCTAGCATCCCGTAGCCTCTACAGCAAGCATCAAATTGCTCTGTTTTGGTATCCAAAAACAGAGCATATTCAGCCACCTTGAACCACTAAAAACACCCTCCGCCGCATGCTGCCTCTGTTTCCCCGGTAAGCTCACGCCATTTCTTGTTGGTGTCTTCGTTCTCTCGGTCTCTCCCTCTTTCTCTCACCGTGTGCCTCTTTTGCTCGTCGCCCTCTCTTCCTCTCTCAGCCAGTGACCAGGCGCCACCCGACATCTTCCGTAGTCTATCGCTAGCTCCACGCCGTCGTGTCGCCATCTCTCCGTAAGTGCTACCGCTGCACTGTTGTTGAGTTTTCTTATTTCCGCTCTCTAGTAGTTCATTACAAGTTGTGCGTATATATATAGATATATATATATATATATATGTATATCTATTTTACATGAACTATAGTAGGATGTATTATTACATTTTTACCCCTTAAAGCATACCTCTAGATTTATTGTTTCGGGTGTTTTAATTTTGTGAGTTTATATTATGTACTTTGGATTTTGAAATCATGGGTATATAACGTGGACTACAAGAGATTTTTATTTTTAGACTTAGGCACATGTGAGTTTTATTTTGTTAAGTTGTTTTTGTAAAAGACTAATTTTTTTAACAAAATATTTTTATGAAAATACTGATGAATACTTGAAGTGATTGGTAAATGCAAAATCTTATTTTAAATCCTTTTAAAAGAATTTTTTTTTTTATTATTTAAACAAAAGTATGATCATCTACTTATAATGATTTCGATATAGTTACGCTATTTTTTTTTATAAATTATAGTAAGATCTCAATTATAAATAAATTGGAATTGAATGTTTTAGTCGGAGTTATTATGTTGGATATTGATGAGTTAGAAAGTGATGTTGGTATATTAGGAACAATGAGAATTTAGGTTTTTGAGAGATTAAAATAGGTTATTTTAGCATCTTAGGCTTAAATATTGAGATACGTGTTCGATTGGAAATTTATGAAAATTACGTGATTGTGTTATAGGTGAAGATTAAATTTTATTCGGCATTTTTTAGAAAATTTCGGAAAAGCTAAGAAGTCCAGGTATGCGGGATTCCTATGTTAGACTTTGCATTTAAAATAAAATGAGTTGAGGTTATTTTTGGAAAATATACATATTTGATGTTGACAAGAAATTTGAACTGCCTCAGTTATTTGTTCTGCATTACTCATAAGACTCTGTTTAAGAAGAAATTATTTTCTGTCATGACTGGTGTAGACATGAGCTTATTTTTGACATTTTGTTTCTGAACTTTGAAAAATAGAGCGAATATGAAATTTTGTGCATAAATTATGTTGTGTTATGATTTTGTTCTGTTCTGAAGATTTTTCTGTACTCTGATATGATTTGATGTGATTTTTGAAAACCTCTGGCATAACATTCTGTTTCTGTTTCTGTTCCATTCTGACCTCACCACGGGTGTAAAACTGTGGCCTCTGTTCGGGTTGGTACCAACTTTTCTGTTTCTGGTACACCCACTTTGGAAACAAAGTGGTTTTCTACGTGGTCTTTCCTATGTGCACACTCGGGGCTCCGAGAATGAATAAGGGGAAGATTCACATTTTGTTTCTGCTCGGTTAGCTCCTGGGGTTTGCACAACCCTACCACGGGGGTTAAACATGGTATCTGTTTTGATATGATAAGATAAGATGTGATGTTTCAGTTTATGCTATGCCAAAGGGATTTTGATTATGAATATTTTCGAACTTTCGCTCTGATATTTTTGATAACATGTTATGACGATGCATTTTTAAAACATTTTTCTGATTCTGCATTCTGAAAGAAAATAGTTTATTCTGCATTCTAATTTCTGTAAATGCTCATGTTTACACACTAGTATATGTCCTCTGCTTACTGAGTTGTTGATAACTCACCCCTTATCTCCATATATTTTTTTCAGATAATTTTGATGGTTCAGCTGGAGAACAAGAGTAGAAAGTTTTAGCAGGTGTGATGATCAGAGTGGAATAAGTGCCCGAGGGTACAAGTGCTTAATTGAGAGTCGTAGTTAGTAAACTGAATTTATGTTTCGGATATTTTGATTTGATGAGTTAAGGATAATTTCGAGTTTTAGAGAGTTTTTAATTTATGTTTTAGAGATTTTCTTTTTTGTCCCCATGGAGGAACTTAGATATTTGGATTGATTAAACTGATTAATATTTTATTGGATTTTTCGGATTTTGTAGTTGTACCATTTAAGTTGATTTGAGGTATTAAGAGTTAACTCTCTGGACATCCAGGAACGTGGCGTTACACTAATCCCAAAACATAAATAGTTTCCATTAATATTCACCTAAACAAAAGTCATAACATTTGTCCAACTTGTCTATAAACAAAATAATAAATTATTGGAGATGGAACTCCATAGTTAAGACAACAATAGACCTAATCTAAATGCCAAGTTTCTCGTGCAACTCAGTAATCAGTTCAAAAATAAAATCAAAAGCTGGAGGATCAACTCCATGAGCTCCCCGAGGCTCCTCCTCAGCCTATTCGACGTCGTCTAGCTGGGGGTGCACAAGTTTTCGATCTCTGACACATCGTCTACCATTCTGAGGGGAATGGTAGTTAGGACTATACAGTGAGATTTTTAAATTTCAGCAAATAAAGCTCTTAAGCTACTAATAGTGTAAATAATAATGCTTGATAGTAACATGACATGTATTCTTGATGCACATGGTCTTGCTTATAAAAAAATATGGCATGCTTGCATACTTAAGATAGATTTATAAATGATGTCTTGTCGCATGGGGGTTATTCAAGTGGGTTTGAGAAAAAATTTCTATTTGGACATTTCCAGCCGAGAATCCTTGTGCTCATCAGTTTCCATGCCTATTCCATCATCTCCTATTCCATTTCGCATTTTGGGAAAGAACTCATCAAAGGTATAAAACCCCAGACTTTGAACTCTTCTAGTTGGACTGGTTTTTTATGCAAGCCGTGCCTTTGGAAGTTTGAAAGCTTTGCTCTTTTTCAGATTTCGCCCTTACATTTCCATTGTGAGTTGTTGCCCACTTGATGCCCTTGTTTTATTTAGTTGTGTGTAGTGAGGGAAACCTTTTGTTCTGTTTTGGGTGTTTTGAATTTGGTAAGCTTTGCAAAAATAAATTTTTGTAGTAATCTTAGATGGTTTCCTTGAGTTTACATTGTGTGTTTGGTTATTTTTAAACTATGTTAAATTAGTGAGTTAATGTTGGAATTCTGTTTTTACATAGGATTTATCTTTGCTGTCTTTATGCTATATTTAACCAAAGAATCACTAGTATCTTTAATTTATAAAGTGGGATTGTGATTGAAAGAAAGGGGTTCAAATGCAAGAATGCACTAAGGTATTGCAAGCTGTCCAAGTAGTGCAGAAAATTCAGCAAATTGCCTGTTTCGATGTCCAAGTCAGCCCCTTTTTTCACCTTATTGCCCATTCCATCTTTCACCCGACCAAAGCCACTTGTTTGTATGATAACCTATTAAAGATAAGGGACAAACCCAGCCATCTAAAAGGCCACGATCCTTCATTTTTTTTGGTGCAGCCAAGTTGCCAAAACTGTCCAAATGCTCGTGTTGGAAATTTCCAGATTTTATGTTTCCTTGTCCCACTTAATTCCAAAGTAAGCTTTCATCAAATAAACATTTGTTAACCCATAATTCTCATCCATCCTTCATGTAGAACACTTAAACGGCCCTTATTGGACAGCAAGCATGCATTAGTCATAATTGTAATTTGTTTGAAAGGTTGAGATGGGAAGTTGGATAAATCGGCTTAATGCTAAGTATGGAGGGACATTAGATAGTTGGTTATATATATTTATAGTGACTTTCTCTAAGTGAAGAGGGAGTTAAGGAATTTAGAAGTGGGTATTAACATGCTCATTTCTATCTTATTGAATAGGACCTTTTGAGGTGCAAGAAAGTATTAAAGTGGAGCTTGGAGGTAAGTATATATGATCATGCTTCTTACCCAAAATTTATTCTATCAAAATGTTTCTTTTTATTCAAATACTTCTTATGAAGAAAAGGTAAATGTATATGCTATGTATAAGCCCTTCTTGGTAGCCCATGTTAAGTACACTACTAATTATAAATGTGTGTATATGTATGATGAAATGCATGCACATTCAAGTTCTAAATCATGAGATTTATCATGCATGTTGAAAATTAATAATTTTCCCTTATATATAGTATGACATGAAATGCATCTGTATGAAAGAAAATGCATATGCATCGAACTAAGAAAGATGATGAAAATGCTTTGATGGAAAGAAAGAAAAGAAAGAGCAATGAAAGTTTATGTATAAAAATAATAATGGCCAATGAATGAATGATTATGGTACGATTGTAATGTCGGATTGGTCCCATTGGTAGTGCACCCAGTGGCGCTATCCAGACTAAAAAGGATTCCCAATCCGTGGCCACAGGCGGAATCTAGGTCCAAAGGAAGACCGCTAATCCTCACACACGAGGCGTAATAGTGTGTACTGACCAAATGAAAGTGTAACTGATTTATAAATGCTTATTGCTCAAATGTTTTACACTTGTATGAGTCTTCAAAAGAAAAGGATAGTTGATTTATGATATTTTAACGGCATGGTATACTGCTTACTGAGTATTAGACTCAATTTTGTATTCATGTTTTAAACGTCTAAGTAATGAAGAGGATGAGGCTGTGGAGCAAGGCACTACTCATGAGGGGGAGGGGGATGCCTAGTGTTAGCCCTTCCAGTTTGGGTATCTTTATGATGTCGGGTTATTTTGATGATGGGTTATTTTGTTGTTGGGATATTTTGATGGAGTTACAACACTAGACCTTGTATTTATTTTTGGGGGATGATGTATTTTATGTATAGGGTATATGTTTTACCCGAACAATGGTCTTGGGGTTTATTTTGTAACTATGGGGACTATGTTCCACCTTAACCAAAACTATATTATTTTGTGATGGACTTGGGAAGGTCCTTTTCATAAATTTTGGAATTTGTTATTCAGGTTGCCACTTTTAAATTGTGGGGATATTAGTTATGTTGTTTAGAAAAAATAATAATAAATAAAAGAAGAGAAAAGCAGGTTAAAAGGTAGCAGCTCCTCCCATCCTAGGGAGGGGTTGTTACAAAACTTGGCACTTCATGCTTAACTTAAAAATATTTCATGGCATGGTCAAATGTTTCATGATTGATGGTCGTGACATGTGAGAGATGATCATAATTGATATACAAAACAATATGGTATGCATAACATAATTCAATCTAATAAGCATAATTAAATCATGCATTAAACATACTATAAGTAAGTTAGAAACTAACTTACAAAATTATGTCTAGCAGAAATGTCGTGTAGGCTAAAATGAGAGACGTCCTAGGATTAGAAATTTTGACTTAATCCTCATAAGAAAGAAAAGAATTTACTAATTTTGGTCTAAAATTTACCCCTTAACTTGCTTAACTTGAAATTAACAACTTATAAATATCACATCTCTAGTTCTAAAATCATGGCAAGACACTAGATGAAACATTATACAAAACCTTTGGCTCACCATTTCAAAGAATTAACTAAAACATCAAGATTAGGTCAAACCAAACCTAATCTTGGGGTTATTGGTCTATAACTAGCATTTTAACTTAAAGGACTCTAAAAGTCCACAAATCCTTTTTCTGACATGTTTGTCATTCAACCCTAATTGATAACATGCTTGATTAACTACAAAAATCACATTACCCAACAAATGACAATTAGTTTGCATGGAAGTTGTAGAAACCGAAACGTAGAATGCTTTTTACTTAAACATAGAGAGTAAATCATTGATTCACATGAAATAAATCCTGAAGCAATACATTCATATACCTCACATTCAAATTCTAACTTGATCTAAGCATCAAATCTAATATATCATTGTGACACCCCCAAACTCGGTTTGGGATTTGGCATATTCTGATGCATCGGGACATGCAATATAAAGTTACATACTCCCGTTCATGACAGATAAAGATGTAATATACCTAGCATGCATCTAACAATTTGCATTATTCGCAACGGATATTTTTTTCCTTTGAGCAATACTATGTACTAGAGATAATATAACCCAAAAACATATACATACTTCATAAAATCTGCATAACAGATGTTCAAAAGGTACAGTGTATGTCCAAAATATCTGTAACATCATGAGTACTGGAGATAGTGCTCCTTAAGTACATGCAAAGACCAATATAACTATAAGGTAGTCTTTCAAGTAGCTCGCGCAACTCGACCAAGGAAATAAAAATACTATCGATAAAACAGAGCATCGAATTGATGAACTCTGTATCATCATGTTGCCACCTAATTAACCTCCTCTAGTCGAACCTCTTTCCCGTCTCTTGATCCTAGCACATGATCTACCAGTCTGGAAGAATTGATTGTTGGGTTTACCAAATGATATTTAATTACAAATCTCACAAGTTAACAAATAATTTTAACTGACAGTATACAGATGCATGCATGATAGAAAAGAATGAATGCTAACGTGATCATGTGTGAACGTGACGTTACGTGACTTGGTAATTCACATGACATGAGCTGACATGACCAGAGCTGACATGAATTGCAACTAGACATGAAATAACATGACATGAATTGAACTTGAAACTGAACATGACGTGAACTAAAACTGAATTGAACTTGAAAACTTGGAATCATGTTCCCATAATAACTGCTTAATTAAACATGAGTTATGGATGCTACATAGATCCACTTGATTTGTGTGCCCTTGCCGATACCGCATCACATTATAGGTATCTACACTAGCCGTGGGTAAGTTAACATACGCATCACAACACAAGTACTTGCACCCGCTGCGAGTACATAATGTACGCATCCTGTGACAGGTATCAGTGTTAAGAACCTTGGTCTAGTCCTTAAACATAAGCCCTCCTCTCCTTAGATTCGAATGATGAAACCTCCTAGACCGATCAAGAAAAATACAAGATCTCCTCCTACAAGTCTAGATTCGATAATATGAGATTAAAGGTTGGTGCTTGAGTTGAATAAGGGTTCAGGTAGGTATTTGGAATGCAAGAAAATAAAGAGACAAGCAATAAAATAACATAGAATTGAGTTACTCTTATTCACAGATTGCAAAGAGCCACTTTCCACGAGGGATTCATGAATTGCACCATAGTGGCCTAAGTGCAGAGAAAAACACCCTAGCACCGAAAATTTAAAGAACTAAACAAGCCTAAGCCGAAATTTCTAAAGCCAAAGAATGAATAAAAACTAGGCCACAAGGCCTTTATTTATAGGGCTTTCTAGCAAAGTCCCTCTACAATTGAAATGCTAAAAGCTAGGAAAATAATATCTATAACATAGGAGATAAAGTCTATAAGCTATGGGATAAAGCTTAAAAAGTAGGATCAAAAGCTTAGAATGTAGGGATAGGCTATCCCCTCTTGGTGGCTAGCCAAATAGTGCCCTTATGGTGTCTAGGTTCATCTTCGCTTCATCTTGGACTCTTCCTCTCTCCTTGTCTCTCTAAGAGTCAAACTTGGACTCTACCTTATGTTGTGTAATCACTTGAGAGTCATGCTTGATCTTGTCTCTATCCTCTCCAACATCCTTATCTTGTTGAAGCCTTGAGTCCCCCTCCATCATGTCTCCTTGGTGGCCATGGGTTGGGCTTGCTTGGCCATGGCTAGCCATGGTTGGCCATGGGTTGGTCATGGCCGTGGCAAGCCTTGGCCTTGGCTAAGTCAAAAAGTCCTTCTAAGACCTGGCATTTCCCCTAAAGTCTCTAGACACGACTGCCCAATCGCTCTTATTTTCTCTCCCGTCACCTTTTCTTCTAGGGTTCTTGTCCATCTGCACCTGCACGATTGCGTATAATATGAAATTGAACTGTGCTTTGGTACCATCAGCGTTGATACCTGACTTCGCTCCAGTTGGAACTTCTAAATGGAAAAGGAGGGCTAGACTTAAACAACCTATGGTTGAGGATGGCACGATCACTCGAAAGGCAAGTAAGAAGAGAGATTCTCTAGCAAGTGCTACTTGCTCTCAAGAGGAATTTTTGCATGATGAGAGCAAGTGTAGGAAGCAACAAAAAAGATAAGAGAGCTGAGGTGTTTGATAATGATGTGTAAATGGTATTGGCAGTGGCTACTATGCAGCCTTGTCAACAACCATGAATCTAATAAGTTGGAACTGCTGAGGGCTTGGGAACCCTCAAACAATTAATTTCCTTAACCTCCTAGTTAAGGACAAGTGCCCACATATGGTATTTCTCATGGAGACAAAGTGTTCAAAAGCTAGAGTGGAAGAGGTTAGCAAATTTTTGAAGTTTGATGCTTGTTTAGTGGAAGAAACCAGATGGCATGTAAATGCTCATGTGGAAGAATCATATTAAAGTAGTTATTTATAATTACTCAAGATGGCATGTAAATGCTCATGTTACAAGTGATCTAGAGGCACAATCCTGGCTCTTCACAGGCTTCTATGGCCATCCTGAGACCTCTAAAAGGAGTAAGAGCTGGGAAGTCGTAAAGTCACTTAAACTAGAGGGATCCATACCATGGTTATGTTGGTGATTTTAATGAAATTACATGTCAAGGTGAGAAGGTGGGAGGTGGTTCTAGGCCTTACAAACAGATGGAGATATTTAGAGATGTTCTTGAATGGTGCTCCTTAACTTCTATTCTAAGCAGAGGATCAAGGTATACTTGGGCAAGCAATAGAAGGGATCAAAATTTTTCCAAAGAAAAACTCGATCAAGCTCTTGCTAATCTAGCTTGGATGCAACTATTTAAGGATGCATGCTGTACTGTGGAACCTACTGGGAAATCAGATCACTCACCAATACTTATCTTCTTAGGCAACAACAGGAATCATGGCAGTTTTAAGACTAAATGCTTCAGATTTGGAGTTACTTGGTCCTTAAAGGAAGACTATGCTGATACTATAAAGGAGGCTTGGGGGAAGGTTGGTTTTGGAGAGGATTCAACTACCATTATAAATATAAGGTTACTCAATTGCAGCTCTATTCTTAAGAAACCGAATGTTAAAGCGAATAGAAAAGCACCGGGTGATTTTAAACAGAAACTGAAAAGGCGAAGTGAGTTGCAAGAAGAAAGAAGAGGGGATCATTTTGATGCTGTATTCAAGCTGCAAAATGAAATAGACCAAATTTTAGCTGATGAGGATCTTAAATGGAAACAAAGGGCTAAACAACATTGGCTACAAATGGGTGACTGAAACACTAAATTTTACCATCTGCATGCCACTCACATAAGGAAAATCAATAGAATATCTCAAGTCTTGGATAGAAGAAATGAGTTGGTGACTGAGAAACAACAAATTGGTGCTACTTTCTCAAACTTTTCCTCTGAGCTTTTCTCCACCTCTCATCCCATTGGTATTGAAGAGTGTCTCTTGGATATGCCTCATAAAGTGACACCCGAGATGAATGAGATTCTACAGAAGGAGTTTACTGAGGAAGAGGTAAAGGTGTCAGTGTTTTAGATGAAAGGGTTAGGCTCACCAGGACGATGGGTACCCAGCTTTATTTTATCAATCCAATTGGGAATTTCTTGGCAAAGATGTTAGCTATTTTGCTTTTAATTCTAAACAAAGGAGGATCCTTGGAGGGTGCCAATGACACTTTCATTACTTTGATTCCAAAGATTAAAGAGCCTAAGAAAGTTGTTGAGTTTAGGCCTATTAGCTTAAGTAATGTAATTTACAAAATTGTTGCTAAAGTGATTTCAAATATGCTTAAGCTTGTATTATCTGTCATCATTTCCTTGAATCAAAGTTCTTTTGTACTAGGTAGGGCCATCACTGACAACTATGAAACTCTTCACACAATGTCAACTAGAATGCATGGAAAATCTAGTTTCCTGGCTTTTAAACTAGATATGAGCAAGCAATATGATCATGTGGAGTGGCCTTATGATTTTATACTTTGTGAAGAGGCCTTATCATGTCTTTTTCATAAGGCTGAGATGAATGGAAGCATAACTAGTGTTCCAATGAGAGGAGGACCTATAAGAGTTAATCATCTTTTCTTTGCTGATGACAACATAATCTTTTGTAATTTCAACTCTCTTGAATGGAGCAGATTAATGAGGATACTGAGCTTATATGAACATGCTTCTAGTCAAATGCTAAACAAGGAGAAATCATCAATCTTCTTAAGCAAGAATACTCCACATGAAAACAAGAGAACTATTTTACAGTATGCTAGAGTAAATTCAACAGTTTCTTTTGAGAAATATCTTGGTCTCCCTGCCATGGTTGGGAGAGCCAAAACAACAACCTTTCATAGCCTGATTGATAGAGTGTGGTCTCAAATAACCAACTGGAAGACTAATTGCTTATCTGTTCCTAGAAAAGAGGTGCTGCTCAAATCTGTCATGCAGGCTATTCCTACTTATACCATGGGTATATTTCTGCTCCCTCAGTCTATTACCAACAGATTGGACCAGTTATTAAGGAAATTTTGGTGGGTTTTCAATGACAACCAGTCAAAGATTCATTGTGTCAAGTGGAGTAAACTCAACAAATCAAAAGACCAAGGTGGTTTGGGGTTTAGGAACTTCAACAGTTTCAATCTTGCTCTTCTAGCAAAGCAAGGGTGGAAAGTGCTTACCAGTCTTGAATCTCTTCCTGGTCTCATCTTAAAACAAAAGTATTTTCCACATGGTTCTATCCTGGATGCTAAAATGGGGTTCAGGCCATCTCTAGCTTGGAGGAGTATGCAAGCTGGCCTAACTCTATCAAAGGAAGGCCTACTATGGAGGATTGGCAGTGGTTTAAAAGTGAAGATATGAGAGGGCAGATGGCTGCAAAAACCTCATTTTTTAGCTCCTAACACTAGCAGTAATGGCACAACAGTAGTGACTCGGGTGGCTGACTTAGTTGACCCAATTCTCAGGTAATGGAATGATAACATGTTATCTAATTTGTTCCCTCAAAATATTGTGGACATCTTAAAAACCATCCCCATCAATTTGGGCAATAGAGAGGATCGATTGACTTGGGGTGGCACAAGTAATGGCATCTTCTTAGTGAAGAGTGCCTACCATCTTCACAGAGAACTATTATCTAGTCAAGAAGGTGGTACCTCAAATGTTCAAGCACATAATGTCTCCTGAAAATCCTTGTGGAAACTACAGGTACCAAATGAAGTTCGGATGTTCCTTTGGAGAGCCTGTAATGAAGCATTGCCCTCCTTTAACAATATGCATAAGAGGAAAATTAGAGATGATAATCAGTGTCCTATCTGCATCTAGAGGGGGAATCTTCAAGCCATGTGTTGTGGAAATGTGGAGCTGCTCAAGATGTTTGGTGTCAAGCAATTAGGCCACTATAGAAGCCATCTCTTGAACATGATTGCTTTAAGTCTATTTGGGAACAAATGTCAGCAAGATTGCCACAACATGCCCTAGAAGAAGCTAGCATGATTTCAAGGCTCATCTGGTTTAAGAGAAATGAATTTGTGCATGGAAAAGAATTCAGACACCCTAATGCTATTATTCACAAAGCTTACAAAGATCTGAGATGTTTTAAGGCCATTAGAATAATTGCTCCTGCTGCTACAGCTACTGTGTGTTCCCTTTGTGCTCAGAGTTGGAAAAAAACCTCCAAAGGGAAGATAAAAAATGAACTGGGATGCATCTGTCAATGAGTCAAGGAGTTTAATTGGAATTGGAGCTATTCTCAACGACTGCAATGGATTGGTTCTTGGTACACTTAGAGCTAGAAGGAATCTCAGACTCTCTCCATTTGGGTTTCATGAGTTCATTCTTGAAGGTGATTCAATGCAGGTTGTCAAGAGGTTGCAGAAATCCTTGGAGGATTGGAGTCCAGGAGGATTAATCATAGAGGATACAAAATCTGTTTTAAGGCCCTTTGCAACTTTGAGTGTTTGTCATACTAAAAGGGATGCTAATATGGCTGCTCACTTGCTAGCCAAGGATGCCCTTTTAAGTGAAATTGATCTTTATGATCTTGAGGAGATACTTGATTGTATTAAGCAAGTAGTAGCTTTTGAATCTCTGGAATTTGTTTTCTTATGCAATAAAGTTATCTTTATTTCAAAAACAGTGTACAATTAATTTCCCTTGGCTTTTACACATATGGGCTAAATGGATCTCTTTGCCTAATATTTTTGTTAAGAACTGTAGTCAATTTAATGCTTTTCTCTTTAATTTTTTCGACATTAGTTTTTTCTACGAGTCATCATACATGTTATAAAGTCATGTTTGTATGTATGTATTATATTCCCACATTGACGTAAAATTCTAAAACTGTAGTCAATTCTATTCAATAAACTGCTTAACCTGAACTTGGAAAAGAAAATAACAAAAATACTTTTCCACGCAGAAATAATTATCTTGCTCTATAAATTAATCCTTTGACCAAGATATACGGCATAGCAGAAATGGACTGGTTGAAGAAGCAAAACAGAGTGCATAGCAGAATTTTCTGCACTACCATGGACAGCCAGCAGCTAAAGGACATTCATGCTCAACGGAAACATCCCTTATTTAACCACAATCTCAACTACACAACCCAAGCATACTAGATTTGAAGAAAACCTGAGAATTCACATCATTTTTGTGTGAAAGCATAGCATAAACAGCAAGAGTAGCTCTCAGCACCAAGGCAGAAAATTCTAATCGAACCTACCCCCTTGAATAAAATCCTCGGTTGCTTACAATGCCTATTATCTTGAAGAAAAGTGTTAAAAATAATACATTCTCATGTTGCACTAGTTTAACACATAGTCATAAAGGGTTAAAGATAGCTGTGCTGTGATTGAAACTCAATATTTAAAACAGAAGATCTTCTCAATATTTAAAAAAGTAGAAATAAATAACCACATATGGACCGGGCCGGTGTTTTCGACGCTAAAATCCATTGAATTGCTGCAAAAAATAAATATGGACCGGCCCGGTGTTTTTATGAAGATTGGATTTTAAAACGTGCGACGAATTATTAATCGATGGCAATGATCTCATGTTGCGGCGATTTCTTTTGCAGCAGACATAAAATCGTTGGGAAAGGAACTGGCACACACCTCTAACCTCACCTTCAAGCCACTCTACTAGCAACCAAGTTAAATGAGTTTGTGTTATATGGAGTACCATTACATGACAACACACCAATTCAGTATGTACCTTCCATGTATAGAGCCATATTTATAATAAAATCCTGTCAAATACAATAAATACAAAGCACTTTCCTTACCTCCTCTTCACTTAGTGAAAATCAACTGCAAAGCACAACCTCAACCCATTTAACTTCTCTCCATACTTAGCACTAAGCCAAAACTATGAAACTCCTCATTTCAAGCATTCTAAAGGAATTCATGAAAATGACTAATAGCATGCTTGCTGTCCAATAAAGGCCATTGATCTTTCACACATGAAAGATATATGAAGATTGTGGGTTAAGAGTGTACAAATGATAGGAATTGACTTAGTAACTTGTTAGTAACTTGTTGTTACCAAAATTAAATGAACTAATAAAGCTCACAAGATGGCTGGTATTTCTCCCTTATTTTCAATCTTTGGATACAAACAAATAACTTTTTTTGAGCAAAAGATGCAAATAAAAAATGGGGATGAAATGGACTGGTTGAAGAAGCAAAACAGAATGCAGTGCTGAATTTTCTGCACTGCCATGGACAGCTAGCAGCTTTGGTAGATTCATGCTCTTAAACATCCCTCATTTAACCACAATCTAAACTACATATCCCAAGCATACTAGATGTGAAGAAAACCTAAGAATTCACATCATTTTTGTGTGAAAGCATAGCAAAAACAGCAAGAGTAGCTCTCGACAGACCAGGAAATTCTAATTTCCCTACTTGTTTGAATAAAATCCTCGGCTGCTTACATAGGGTATTATCATATCAGAAAAGTGTTAAAAATAATACAAACTCATCTCCACTAGTTTAACACATAGTCATAAAGGGTTAAACATAGTCAAAAACATGATTCAAACCATTGTTTTAAAACAGAAGATCTTCTCAATAACCTGCATATATATATGATAAGCAACTAGTTTTAGGCCAATTAATTGTCTTGTTGAAAAAAGTAGAAGTCAGATACCAGCAGCTGCAATCTGTGTCTCTACACATAATTCCAATTTAAAGGTTATATATATTGAATAGTTATTTATTACATTATTGCACCTTAGTATATTCATATGAACTGTTTCAATACAGTTGGTGTGAAGCTGTTTCAAGCATGGTAAAGGACCTTTTTCTTGTAGTGAAGCTGCTACGTAAAATGTAATCAATACAGTGGCTTTCAAGGAAGCTACTTAAAATGTGTCACATAATTTGGTGTGACAAATCATGAAAAATTAACAATAAAGAGTAGCATTGCTTTTTATTCAATTTATATTATGAACAATAAAAATATTGTTATGTGCACCACCAGTTAAGTGTACTAAAAAAATTGTTATGTGCACCACCAGTTAAGTGTACTAAAAAAATTGTTATGTGCACCACCAGTTAAGTATACCTCTCTCAATATTGCATCACATCTAGTACTACCTAAATGAAGAAGCCCGCAAGAAAAAAAGGATTGATGAGAGAAAGACAGAGGCAACAAAAAAAGGAGAGAGAGAGAGAGAGACTTTATTCATGATGAAAATCCATCTTTGAGACTTTGTGACAGTTTTAAGGCACAAAAGAGTTACATTTCATTAAAATAAGCTTATAATCCTCCATTTTAGCCCATTAATTGTGGGCAGAAGGAAATTTATCATCAAGGATCTAGGTCTTTTTTGCATTTCACGATCTCAATTAATAAGAGAAATATAGATAAATATTATGGGTATTAAAGATTGTATATTTATCCTAATGCTACTTAAAATGTTTGTATGGGTAGTAATAATATAAGTTGAATGATCCTGTCACTTAAAACTGATCTCAAATTCAGCTTAAAATGAAAGTCGACATGATCAAGTTGGACAATTCATTTCCTAGCCAGCTTGTCGAAGTTAGTTATTTATTACATTATTGCACTACCAATATTCATATGAACTGTTTCATCTTATTTAACTAGGAACTTCTACTTCTTTACACCAATTATCAATTAACAGCTTGCATTAAGTAATCATGTTGAGTACAAAGATCAAGTATCTAGTTCTAAACCTAATTAATTAACTCTTGAATATTTTAGCTAGTATAGTCTAATGGGTAGAATGCATGCATGCAAACAGAAAGAAGAATTGGAAGAAAAACAATGAAATTCAGCCAAATATCTAAATCAATCTTCCCTAACTGCGGCCTTAACTAGAAGCGAAGATCTTCATAAGGTTCATCACGAATCAATGTCAATATTACTTTCTGCAAGAAAAGTTCCACACTTGTATGTTTTCTGATCTACTCTGATTGTTCACAAGGCATTATTTCTATTTTTGATAGTTATAGATGATCAATATATCATACAGAACTGAGAGGGATGGATCTAAGTATTTGTATATATCAAAAACAGAATATCTAATGGGTTTTCAAAAAAGGCATTCATTCTTTATGGGTGCCCAAGGAAAGAGTTAATGTACAATAATTCATGATCAGCAAAACAATTCCCACAAAACTCTAAGAAATGCACATTCAAACAACGCAACATTATTCACAGAAATCTTCTAATTACATATTAGAAGCTACTTGTAAAGGGCCATAAACGTTGCAACAGAAAAGGCTCTATTTTTGCAAGAATATCACCCACGAATCGCTGCATTATAGTAATATCCACAGCTTAGACCACCATGTATGCATAAGGCAGATATACAAAAATTAAACCACAAGGAAGAGCATGGGAATCAGATTGACAGTGACAAAAAATTATTGTAGAAACAAACAAAAAACCTATGAAGCACTGCAAGAAATTTGGGAAGGTTTCTCTGATAGAAAAATTAGACCCCAAAAATATACCTGAAAGGGAATTTATTCGCTAAAAATCAGCCTTGGTCGTTCGTTTTCGCAAAATAGATGCCCAAAAACTTAGTTCCCAGCCAAATATGGAGGTACTATTTCCCAATCTAATTCAAGGGGTAGGAAACGACTCGAAATATTGAAGCGATACCGTCGGGGAAGTCAAAAATCAGCATATAAACTGGGGTAGGAGGAACTTTAAGTTGCAGGTGAGCTGTCCATGGAGGAACATCAAAGTGTAGGGGAGCTAGAGAAGGGCGCTCGGAAAATGGGACTCCGAAGGTGAATGGAGGAGTTTCGGCAGTGAGTGGGTTTTTCGTATTTCTTGGGTTTCGTCGAAGTGGAGAAGAATAGGCCATGGGGCGAAAATGTTTGGGGGGAAATTTATGTATTTTCGTCTTTTGCCACCCCAGAATCAATCCTGGCGTAAATATTTTTGTCGCAACAAGTTAAAACATTTTGTGGCGCACAAAGTCGTTGCTAAAACATTCACAATCACCGTAATTAACGAATTAACTGAAGTCCTATATGGTTTCGTATTAAAACATGCGGCGAGTTTAAAATCGCTGTCAATAATGTCCATTGGCAGCGAATTTTTTTTGCAGCGATTTATGAATCGCCGGTAAAGGACATATTTCTTGTAGCGATCGTGCATGCATGCATGCAAACCACATTAAGACATGAGCCTCCGTTCTACATAACTAGCCACCAGAATAGCCGCCCAACAAGCCACGACCATCACCATGCAGAAACCGTTCTACCGAAACTCCTCCACACCGTGACCCCCCAACTCAAACCACCGTGTGATAGCCCATTGCCCAGCCCACGTGAAATCTAGACCACCAAGCTTTGCACTGTCCAAAACTCAAACTGCTTCCCCCATACAAAATCGATGCAACCCATGCACGAAGGCCCCACGTTTTTATACATAAAAAACAAAGCAGGTTTTCTTGCTCAGCCCCCCATCGTGCACTGCCACCGCACCACCGTGAGCCACCCCACTCCTACACGTAGCAACGCCACAAGCAAGCCTCTCTTTTGCACCACCGAAAGCAGAGCATCTACTTTCCTCCAAAGTGAACCAGAACGCCACTGCCTAGCTGCTTAGCCTCAAGCGGGAACCACCAGAAGACGTCGTTCGTGCACCCAGGTCCGCCGTGTCCCTCTTGGCAAGCCCAAGACGAGCCTTTTCCCCCATTCCTTTTCTCTCTGCCTCTTTTGCCCTCACGTTAACTCTCTCTCACTCGCACCTCACAGCCCCACCACCACGCAACGGAGGCCACGGCCAACTGGAAGTCGTCTTCAACCTAGTGCCACTCTGACCGGCTATTGCCATTTATACTCTCTGAGTAAGATCCTATGTTGCACAATTTCAGATTTTGATAAGTCATATGTTTCTTCAATATTATGGGTGTCTTTGAGTATAACCAAAGAGGTAGCTTTATTTACAGAAAATTAAAGTACCTCAAACTCATTTAAATGCTTTTAACATTATTGCCTTAGTAGGTAAACTTTGAAGAATACTTGTTTTGACATCATTCCGTCGAATTTTTAATGTTTTCTAAAATGGAACACATATCTTAAGTTGGGTTATTGATAAATTTGGACTTGTTTTTGAGTGGGAATTTTTGCTAAGTGATTGTTAAGTGAAAATGCATTTTTTTAAGGATCTTAGTTTAATGGAATAAATATTTTACATATGTATTTTATTCTTATTTTTATTTTATTTTTGTAAGAAAAGCATTTAGAGTTTAAGGTACTAGATGGAGAAATTAAGTGGATGTTGAGGAATTTGGGAAGTGATGGTATTTTAGGATTATGAGAATTTTAAGTTTTGAGGAACTTTAAATAGGTTATTTTTGAAATTTTAGGTTAAGTATTGAAATACGTGTTCGGCAGGAAATTTACGAAGATTATGTGACTATTATTATAGGTGACGATTGATATTTATTCGGCATTGTTGATAAAATTTTCGAAAGGCTAAGAAGTCTAGGTAAGAGGGGTTCTTATACTAGTATTTGCATAAATCGAAAATGAAACGAGGTTGATTTCTTAAAATATGAATGTTTGTTTTGAAAAGAAATGTGAAACAATCTTAGCTATTTGTTTTGCATTACTCAGAAAATCTATATAAGAATGAAGTAATTTTTGTCATGATGGTGTAGACATAAGCTGATTTTAACATTCTACTTCTTAACTATGAAAAAGAGCGAATATGAGATCCAAAAAGTTTTGCTCTGATTAGAAGATTTGTTTATATTATTCTTGAATATGTGAAATGATCTAAAACAATTCAGTATTATGTTTTGATATGATGTGTTATCTGGAAACCTTGGCATGAATTTTTGATTCTGTATCTGAATATGATTTAATTCTGATGATGTTATGTTATGTTTCTGTTAAGGCCTCGCCACGGTTATAATAGTGGTTTATAACTCTACAACGAGAGTGAAACATGGTATACGGCCCCGCAACAGGTATAATAGTGGTTTATAACCCTATCACGATGGTTAAACATGGCATACGACCCTGCCACGGGTATAATAGTGGTTTATAACCCTACCACGAGGATTAAACATGGTATTTGTCCCGATGTGATGCTCTAATATGTTAAGAAGATGAGGTTTCAGTCAGTAATTTGCCAAGGGATCTTGAAATAAGAAAGTTTCATGAAAGCTTTGCTCTGATTATTTTGATAACATGTTTTTATGTATGCATTATGAAAGTAAATATGATGTTTTTACTTTCTGAAAGTAAATATTTTGTTCTACATTCTGAATTTTATAAATGTTCATGTTTACATACTAGTATATGTTCTCTGCTTATTGAGTTGTTGATAACTCACCCCTTATCTCCACAATATTTTTCAAATGATTTTGATGGTTTAGCTGAGGATCAAGATTATGAGGCATTGGGTGAGATAATTGAAGTATAGTGGATTAAACATATAAAGTTTTTATGAGTATTGGAGATTTTTATTAAAAACTTTTATTGTATTCTAATGACTTGGAATTTTGAAAATTTGGTTATATTGAGGAAATTAGTTTGAATCGAAATTTCTATATGATATTGAGAATTTGAAGTTTATAATTATATTGTTGAAATGTGAATTTACGTGTTAGGAAATAACTCTCCGACCTGTGCGAGACCGGGGCATTGCACTCATTTTGTTGATGGGTATGTGGATAGGTGAAACGATGCGTGATGCCCATTTTTTGACAAAATGGGGTGAGTGGTTTGAACTCACCACCGCCATCAGTTTGGAAAGTAATTAATTTTGTATTGAATAATCGTTCAGTGTAAGGAAGAAAAGTAAGAAAAATATTATAAACATCGGACTTTAATTTTGTAACGCCCCGTACCCGAGGGTCCGGAGAGTTAACTCATATTACCAGATAATCAACTCCAACATTGCTAATATTCTTCCAAAAGCTTCAAATCAAACATAAACACTTCAAATTTAATTAACCACACATACTCGTATATAAAATTCTCAATACAGTAACCCTAAAAAGCTACATGTCACCTAAACTCACATTTCCACAATATAATTATGAAAAATCATCAATACTCATTGAAAACTTTCTATTCTTAAACCACTATACTTAAATCACCTCACCCAAAGCCAAAGTTTGGTATGCAAAACAAGACATTTACTTTCAGAATGCAGAAACAACATATTTTCTTTCAGAATGTATAAACAAAACTTGTTACAAAACATTAGAGCGAAATTTTTAGAAAAACAAACTTGTTCCCAAAAAGAAAGTCCTTTGGCATATCCAAACTGAAACATTATATTCATATCATCTAATAGGATCACATCGGGACAAATACCATGTTTAACCCCCGTGGTAGGGTTATAAACCACCATTATACTCGTGGCTGGGCCGTATACCATGTTTCACTCCCGTGGTGGTTTGGTAGGGTTATAAACCACCATTATATCCGTGGCTAGGCCGTATTCCATGTTTCACCCCCGTGGTAGGGTTATAAACCACCATTATACCCGTGGCTGAGTCGTATTCCATGTTTCACCCTTGTGGTAGGGTTATAAACCACCATTATACCCGTGGCTGGGCCGTATTCCATGTTTCACCCCGTGGTAGGGTTATAAACTACCATTATACCCGTGGCTGGGCCGTATTCCATGTTTCACCCCCGTGGTAGGGTTATAAACCACCATTATACCTGTGGTTGGGCCTTAACAGAAACAGAACAGAACATCATCGGAACCAAATCACATTCAAATATAGAATCAGAACTTCATGCCAAGGTTTTCAGATGACACATCATATCAAAACAAAATACTGAATAGCTTCAGATCATTTCACATGTTTGAAATAAACAGAATCCAAAACATCTTCATTTATTCATAGCAAAAACTTTTAGATTTTCATATTCGCTCCTTTTGCATAGTTTAGAAACAGAATGCGCAAAATTAGCTCATGTCTACACCAGTCATGACAGAAAATATTTTCTCTTATATAGAATTTATGCATATGTAGAATAAACATCTGAGGTCGTTTTCAGATTTCTTTTAAAAAAAACAAACATGCTTATTTTCAAAGCCAACCTCATTTTATTTCTTTTATGCAAAACTAGTATATGAACCTCGCTTACCTGAACTTCTTAGCTTTTTCTGAATTTTCCTTAAAACAAATGTCAAACAATAATTAATCGTCACCTATAAAATAATCACATAATTCTCGTAAATTTCCAATCAATCACGTATTTTGATATTTAACCCTAAGCTTATAAAATAACCTATTTTAATTCCTCAATACCTAAAATCCTCATAACCCCAAAATATATCATCCTTTTCTAAAATCGCTAATGTCCATTTGTTAACTTCGACTAAAAACATTTAAAAGGCTAACTTATTTATTAATGAAAACAACTTATAATGTTTAATACTAGATAATATAATTATCCCAAAATATTTTAAAGTAAACCATAACTATTTTTTAAATAGACTAAATCATATCTAAAGTGTAAAAACAACATTACTCCAATATTATTTACCCTTAAAAATAAATCTTTACTTAAATAACATGTTAAAATATTTAAGTGATTTTCTGTAATCATAATTAAATAAGAGTGTACCAATACATAATAAAAATTTTAAAGCACATTAATATAACATGTAGTAAAAGGGCACTAATGTAATTTCCTTCTTTTCTTTGAAAACCAATACAAACCTATGGAAAACAAAAAATTTGCATGGCAAGGGCTTACTCACGGAGGAATCACGTGGCAGCGTGCGACGCAGTGAGGGGCTACAAGCTTTGCGACGTAGCGGTGGTGATCTCGGCGGAGCACTGGAAGCGAGAGAGAGTAACACGGTGAGGGAGACGGAGAGTGAGGAAGAGACGGAGAAAGAGAGAACGAAGACCCACCGTGATGCAGCAAGGCGTGCGACGGTCTGGGGCTGGGCGTCGACCAGGGCAGCGTCCAATGGTTAGGCCTTGTCCTCCGACATCTTTTGCTGCCAACGGTGTCTTATGTGGCTGGGTGGGTAGTGGCTTAAGGGTGTTGGTTTGGTTGAGCCATGGATGCTCTGTTTCGGTTGTCTAAAACAGGGGACAATGGCTGGTGGCTTGCAGTGGTTGGTTTTGCTTCGGGGCTAGCGTGTTCCGTCGTGCAAGGGCCAATCGTGTGGGTTTCAGAATGGAAGAGCTTGGCAGTGGGACTGCCCTTCGGTAGTGGTTGTTCAGTTTCTCGCAGGGCTTGGGCAGTGCTTTCACACGGTGGTTTCCGTTGTGTGGATGTGGTTCGTGTGTTTCGGGCTGGGCTCGATCGTGGCAGTGGCTGGGGTGCTGCGTGGCTGCTGGTCTTCAAGCGGGTGTGAGGTCATGCACTGAAGTTGGACTGTGGGAGGGCATGCAACGCTGCGGTTGCTAACTCTAAGGCAGTGCACATGTTTCGTGGTGTAGGAAGGCAAAGGTGGATGGTTGGTCTGCCGAAGAGGAAGAGAAAGTGTGCAGGACGTGTTGAAGGTGAATATATAGAACAAAAACCGATAAAAACCTTAGTGAAATAAAAGGTAGAAAAACTATCGTGAAAGTATATCTCCAATGCAAGTAGTTGCCGTGAATGTCGTAGGGATAGGAATGTGCATGCGGGCAAAACTGAAGTCTGACGTCAAGAGTGAACCTAGTTAAGGGAGGTTCTACGCGTGATGCCTAAAAAAAATAGTTGAAACCTTAGGAGAAAAAAAAATTAATAAAGAAACGTGCGTGAAATGTGTAACACAAAATATATAAAGTAAAAAAAAAAAAAAAAAAATCGAACACGAGTTTCATGTCGGACCTGGGTGTTACAAATTTTAAAGGAAAGAACCAAGTAAAACGAGTATATTGATCAACAAAAGACAAGTAATATTTAAAGCCATTGCTAGACATGTACGGGGTTGGACCCCAAAGATCAACACAAACAAGTCCAAGGGGCTTAATGAATGGCTTGGGCCCGGGAAGGATTAAAGGGCGACTGATGACTTTCGGCCAGAGGACAGTCTGAGCAAATTAAATCTGTCTTTGGGAAAAACTTTCAAACAGTTTTGATGCAGGATGCGGGAGACAAGCGTGAGAGAGGGGTGACCCAAGCACTGGTACCACTAAGCAACAGAGGTCCTCTCGCCGACTTATGTAGATGGGGAAGAGTAAGAAGAAACCGGCGCAGGGGGAAAGACGTACAGCCCACTACAGTTGAGACCTGTGAGGAGCAGCTTCCTTATCAAAGTGTCCTTCGTAGAGAAATGGGAAGCATTAAATTCAAAGAAGCAATGTTTGTCAATGCAAAATTAACACACGGAAACAAGATTCTTAGTGAGTGAAGGTACTTGCAGAAGATTTCGAAGTTTAAAATAAGAAGATGCAGAAAAGATGTTTGAATCACCAATGTTCTGTATAGGCAGTGCCGAACCATCTACCCCTCTAATTTGATCACCATCAGTGTAGGGTTCAGAGGATCTGTTCATATGTTTAAGATTATTGGTGATGTGATTAGTAGCCGCCGAGTCTGGGTACCAATTGCCATCAGAATAGGTGTTTGAGGTAGTGACATTGGCTGGGAAGGATGGAGGGGCTTCATACTGGTATGAATGGTTGAATCAGTGATGGCATTGCAGTGCCACATGTCCTGGTTTATTACATACTTGGCAAGTTGGTCGGCTGTTTGATGAAGATGACTGGGTGGGTGAGGTTGAGGGTGAGTAGGTACGACCACCTCTGTGGGTAAAATTGAAATGGCCTCTGCCATTGCATCCAAAATGGCCACCTCGTGTAAAACCTTTACCACGTTGGTCACGACCTCCAGTTGTCTGTTGGTTCAATAGACGAGAAGCCCTTGTTATTGTGAGAGAGGGGACTCTCATGCACAAGTAGTACTTGAAAAAGTTCATGACATGTGATGGGTTCAACTCTTGTTGTAACTGATGTGATGAAAGTGTAACGCCCCATTCCCGCAGAGATCGAAGAGTTACTCCCTATAACTTAAAACTCACAATTCATCAATATATTTATAGACTCCAAAATATAACGTCATCAGAATACTATTAAATCTCTTAATAAAATCCTCAACTTCTCAGAAATCTTCTATGAGTAATCCACTATGCTTAAATAATCATCTCACCATGTTACCTGAAATGCTAACACGGTGAGATGATTTCCGATCAAACATGTATCTCAATACATAAACCTGAAATGCTAAAATAACCAATTTTCTTAAATTTCTCAAAACCTAAAATTCTCATAACCTCAAAAAATATCATCATTTTCTAAAATCATCAATATCAACATAAAAGTCACTAGAATGGTTTCTAAAACATGTAGCCCAGCCCAAACTAATTTTAATTCCCAAGTCCCAAATAAACCTAATCTCAGCCCACAAAGGGAAAACAACCCAGGAACGTGATCCGTTTTAAAACATAATGTCTGAAATAGACATTTAAGGGTAAAAACATAAATACCCAAAAAGTTTAGAATTTACGTAAGCTTTCCGATGCATGGCTTTAAGGACATTTATGTAAACCAATAAAAAGGTATGCTTTTTGGAAAAGGCGAAAACAAAATAAATAAAAGGATGTTCTTGACTTTACCAACCATCAGGAAAGTGACAATAGTTTTAGACTTGACAAAAGCTGCCTAAGGACAAGACCGTAAATTACAAGCACAACCTAAAACTACAGGCATCTCATTGCAAAACAACTAAATCTAAAATCACATTGTTGTGCGGCTGCGTTTACAATAAGGAAAAAGAAGATGTGCGACAACTTACCCAACGGGCACAGAAGAAAATGCGTACACAATGAGGGATGAAGGTCACCGTGAGCCTGCTGTGGTGGTGATAGTTTACGATGAAGGGAGTCAAGGTGGTGAGCTTACAGTGGCTTGGGCAGTTATGTAACAACTACTGCTCGGTGATGCAGAAACAGAGGTGGTACCAAACAGCTGAGCAGGTTGGGGCCGTGAATGACTAGGTGGTCGGTTTGTATTACTTTCGGTGGACGAGAATGAGGGGTGGGTGCTCTGTTTTGGGAATCAAAAACACGGGATTCACACGGCCTGAGTTGGGTGATTTGGCTGGGTCACACGGTGGCTGAGCAGAGGGGCTACGGGTTGTGTGAGTGAGGCATTGGGCTTGTGGAGTTGATCAGCATGGCTTGCATAGGTGCGGTAGACTAACCTTTGGGCAATGGCTAGCGACGTCGCTCGCTGGTTTGCGTCGAACAGCTGCAAGCAGAAAATAAATTTGCTCTATTTTCGTGGACTAAAACGGAGGTTTCTTTGGTGTTTGTTTGACTGTGCAGGAGGCATGGTGGCTGGGCAGTGGGAGTTGTACCACGGTGGTGGTGCAGGGACGGCGCTATGGGGGTCGTAACACATAGGCAACGGCGGGGCTACGTAGGGTTCACGATTTGCCAACGGGCTGGGCGATGGGGCTATCACACGAAGACCTGACTTACGGTATTTGTAGGGGTGCACCCTCCACGGCTGAGTTGTGGAAAGGAGGAGGTGTGCTTGGTTTGATCTTGATTGGGTGGACACTGGTGGCAGCAACTGAGGACGTGAAGGACATGGTGGCGCACGGTGAGGTTTGAGCCTTGGTGAAGGTCGTTTACTGGGCATCAGTTTTACGTGCGTGGAGATGGAGGTTGGCGTCGAATTAGGAGGGCTGGGTGGTTCATGCGGCTGGTTGCAGCGAGAATGGGTAGTTTTCCAAGTCTAAACTGAAAACGTATATCTATATATGGGTGAATCGGTCATAACAAACCCTAAAGTTAGAAAAGGGAAAGACGTGCATGGGGTAGTGCCGTGGTTGGGGAAAAAAAAAACAATACTAATTAATATCACCAAAGCACATCAAAATAAATTTCACAACTTAAGAATTATAAAATAAACCCAACGAGAAAATTCGATAAATTTTAAAACAAGAACAATAATATTTAAATTAAGTAAAAAAAATAATCTTCCACATGAAATAAATAAATACGCTAAAATACGGGGTATTACATCCTCCCCCCCTAAAAAAAAAAATTTTGTCCTCGAAATTTGCTTAGCTAACTGCTGCTACTTCCAATGGGTTAATCACGCTTCCGCTGCGCACTCTGTATTGAGTTGAGTTTGAACCTACATTGCGTTGTGTTGATTGCTACCCCGTGCTGTGAAATCAGTCCTCTGAGGCGGGTTGGGGTTCATACTCCCATCTGGTTGCTTTGGACAATCTCTGACGAGGTGGCTATGCTTTCCACATCGAAAACACCGTCCAGTTCTCCTTCTGCAATCCCCAAAGTGTGCTACGTTGCAAGACTTGCAGAAGTTATTCCGTTGATTGTCCGGCACCTATCTCTGGCCTAGGTTGTTCACTAGCTTCATCTTTTTCAACGGTCCTTTATTCTCGTTCGAGAGAATCGCCAATGGCATCGGCCCCTTCCTCTGCTCCTGAAGTTCAACACTTCTCTTGAGGCCTCGCTCGACTATTGTGGCCTTATCTACTATTTCTGAGAAGTTCTGGATCTGAAGGGCCACCACTCACTCATAAATCTGGTTATTTAGTCCCTCCTCGAATTTTCGAGTCTTCTTCTCCTCATAGGGTATCAGATATAAGGCAAAGCGTGAAAGTTCAATATTTCTAGCCGCATACTGGTGCACCGTCATAGTACCCTGCACTAAGTCGGCAAAGTCCTTGGCCCTAGCGTCCCTAATCGAGCTTGGGAAGAAACGATCAAAGAAAATCTACTTGAAGTGGAGCCAGCTAACCACTCCCCTCCCATCCGTTCCCCGATGGTTCTCTCTGATATCCACCATCGTTTAGCCTCACCGGTCAGCTTGAAGGCAGAGTACAATACTTTCTGTTTGTCAGTACAATTCAAGACACAGAGTATCTCCTCAATGTCCTGGATCCAATCCTCAACTAAGGTCGGGTCGCCACGACCATCAAAAGTGGGAGGGTGCATCTGATTGAACTGCTCTATGGTGCATCCGTCCTCTTCATTTCCTGCATTCAAGCCCCCAAGATTTCGAACACGACGTCTAGCAGCCATCCTGGAAGACTCATCCTTGGTTAAACGTTTCAATGGAAGAAAAAATAATAAAGTAATAACTGCACGAAAAATATAACTACTAATTAATCTATAAATCACGAATCGATAATCTATTTCTTGTAGTTCGTAGAATTCTAAACCCTAATTCAAAAATTTATTTCCTAAAGTCCAAAATTTCAAGACCTCATATATCAGAGTCTACGGAACTTCAAACTTGGCTTTTAATCAAGCTTATTTACACCTATAAAATCTAACCCTTAAATCTTATCAAAATCATTTTCTACATTCCACTAAAAACCAAATGGATCTAAGACCTTAAAAGTCATGAAGATCGGTTCTTGAAATTTACAAACTTTAATACCTCAAATTTCCTAGAATATATGCCCAAAAGCCTAACAGATTCTAAAACCTTAAATATAAATTTCATCATCTCTTAGTCCTAGAATTTCTACACCTCAAATCTGAAGTTTCTTCATAAACCCACAGATATCTAAACCTCCAAGGTTTATAGTATGCATAATTCAAACCTGTCTCTGATACCAACTGTAACGCCACGTTCCCGCAGGGATCGAAGAGTTACTCCCTATAACTTAGAACTCACAATTCATCAATATATTTCTAGACTCCAAAATATAACGTCATCAGAATACTACTAAATCTCTTAATAAAATCCTCAACTTCTCAGAAATCTTCTATGAGTAATCCACTATGCTTAAATAATCATCTCACCGATGCTCCAAAATCCTGATCATTAGTTGGACTATTCAAAAATCATCTGAAAAATAATTGGAGATAAGAGGTGAGTTATCAACAACTCAGTAAGCAGAGAACATATACTAGTGTATAAACATGAGCATTTTCACAGAGTTCAGAATGCAGAAACAAAACATTTCAGTATCAATATGCAAATCTCTGAATACATATTATCAGAAAATCAGAGCGACTTTTCAAACATTTTATATTCAGAAACCAACTTTTCATATTCAAAGATTCCTTTGGCACAACATGACTGAACATCTTTGTCTTATCATATCATATCAGAGCATCATATCAGAACAGAGACCATGTTTAACCCCCGTGGTAGGGTTGTGCATTCTGCAGAAAGCCAAGCAGAACATAAATCACCATGTTACCAAAGCGATTGCACTCAAAATAGAAAACCACTATTATATCTTGTGGTGGGCCAGAGGTCACTTTTATCTCCCGTGACAGGGCCAGAGGTCACTATTATATCCCATGACAGGGCCACATATCAGAGCAAAACAGAATCAGAATCACCATATCAGAGTCAGAATCAGAGTCAGAACAGAATCAGAAAGTCATGCCAAAAGTTTTTCAGATGCCACATAATATCAAAACAGAATACTGATATTCAAATCATTTCACATTTTACAAAACAGATTCAGAACATATTCACGTCAAATGTGAAATTTATCAAATTTTCATATTCACTCGTTCGTTTCAGTTCAATAACAGAAAGTCAAAAAATAAGGTCATGTCTACACCAGTCATGACAGAAAATACTTTCTTCTTAAACATAATCTCATGAGTAATGCAGAACAAATATCTGAGGTTGCTTTCAGATTTATTTTCATAACAAAACATGCACATTTTCCAAAAATGACCTCAGTTCATTTTATTTTATGCAAAGTCTAGCATAAGAACCCCGCTTACCTGGACTTCTTAGCTTTTTAGAATTTTTCTCAAAATGACGAACAATAATTAATCGTCACCTATAAAATAATCACGTAATTATCATAAATTTCCGATCAAACATGTATCTCAATACTTAAACCTGAAATGCTAAAATAACCTATTTTCTTAAATTTCTCAAAACCTAAAATTCTCATAACCTCAAAATATATCATCATTTTCTAAAATCATCAATATCAACATAAAAATCACTAGAATGGTTTCTAAAACATGCAGCCTGGCCCAAACTAATTTTAATTCCCAAGTCCCAAATAAACCTAATCTCAGCCCACAAAGGGAAAACAACCCAGGAAAGTGATCAGTTTTAAAACATAAAGTCCGAAATAGACATTTAAGGGTAAAAACATAAATACCCAAAAAGTTGAGAATTTACGAAAGCTTTCCGATGCAAGGCTTTAAGGACATTTATGTAAACCAATAAAAAGGTATGCTTTTTGGAAAAGGCGAAAACAAAATAAATAAAAGGATGTTCTTGACTTTACCAACCATCAGGAAAGTGACAATAGTTTTAGACTTGACAAAAGCTGCCTAAGGACAAAACCGTAAATTATAAGCACAACCTAAAACTACAGGCATCTCATCGCAGAACAACTAAATCTAAAATCACATAGTTGTGCGGATGCGTTTACAGTAAGGAAAAAGAAGATGTGCGACAACTTACCCAACGAGCACATAAGAAAATGCGTACACAATGCGGGATGAAGGTCACCGTGAGCCTGCTGTGGTGGTGATAGTTTACGATGAAGGGAGTCAAGGTGGATGAGCTTACGGTGGCTTGGGCAGTTATGTAACAACTACTGCTCGGTGATGCAGAAACAGTGGTGGTACCAAACAGCTGAGCAGGTTGGGGCCGTGATTGACTAGGTGGTGGGTTTGTATTACTTTCGGTGGAGGAGAATGAGAGGTGGGTGCTCTATTCTGGGAAACAGAAACACGGGATTCACACGGCCTGAGTTGGGTGATTTGGCTGGGTCACACGGTGGCTGAGCAGAGGGGCTACGGGTTGTGTGAGTGAGGCATTGGGCTTGTGGAGTTGATCAGCATGGCTTGCATAGGTGCGGTAGACTAACCTTTGGGCAATGGCTAGCGGCGTCGCTCGGCTGGTTTGCGTCGAACAGCTGCAAGCAGAAAATAAATTTGCTCTGTTTTCGTGGACTAAAACGGAGGTTTCTTTGGTGTTTGTTTGACTATGGAGGAGGCAAGGTGTGTAACGCCCCAATGGAAGGCCCAAACCACATGCAAGAACTTCTCCTTCACAAGCAATGTGGGATCTTATACACCACCTACCCTTATCCATATCATATGGGGTATTACAATCTACCCCCCTTAAACTCTCGACGTCCTCGTCGGGCCTGTCCATTGTTGGTGGCACGGCTCAAGTCCTACATTTCTGGTTGGGATAGGCTCTGATACCATTTGTAACGTCCCAATGGAAGGCCCAAACCACATGACCTATATTCTAAAAGGACTAGTCAATGATACAATTAGAACCCCATTGGAACCTTATAAAGAGCAAGAACTTCTCCTTCCCAAGCAATGTGGAATCTCATACACCACCTACCCTTATCCATATCATATGGGGTATCACAAGGTGGCTGTGCAGTGGGAGTTGTACCACGGTGGTGCTGCAGGGACGGCGCTAAGGGGGTCGTAACACAGAGGCAACGGTAGGGCTACGTAGGGTTCACGGTTTGCCAACGAGTTGGGCGGTGGGGCTATCACACGAAGACCTGACTTACAGTATCTGCTAGGGTGCACCCTCCACGGCAGAGTTGTGGAAAGGAGGAGGTGTGCTCGGTTTGATCTTGATTCAGTGGACGCTGGTGGCAGCAACTGAGGACGTGAAGGAAGGGGTGGCGCACGGTGAGGTTTGAGCCTTGGTGAAGGTCGTTTACTGGGCGTCAGTTTTACGTGCGTGGAGATGGAGGTTGGCGTCGAATTAGGAGGGCTGGGTGGTTCATGCGGCTGGTTGCAGCGATAATGGGTAGTTTTCCAAGTCTAAAAATGAAAACGTATATCTATATATGTGTGAATCGGTGATAACAAACCCTAAAGTTTGAAAAGAGAAAGACGTGCATGGGGTAGTGCCGTGCGTGGGGAAAAAAAAAACAATACTAATTAATATCACCAAAGCACATCAAAATAAATTTCACAACTTAAGAATTATAAAATAAACCCAACGAGAAAATTCGATAAATTTTAAAACAAGAACAATAATATTTAAATTAATTAAAAAAAGTAATCTTCCACATAAAATAAATAAATACGCTAAAATATGGGGTATTACAGCAAGATTCATAGGAAGGTCCAAGGCCTGTGAGCAAATATGTAACAAATTCTTGGTCAGGTAAGGGACTGCCCGTTGCTGCTAAGGTATCTGCTAGAGCTCTAACTTTGCCAAAATTAGAGGTAATGGATTGATCTCCTCGTGTGAGATTTGCTAGCTTAAAACAAGTTTGGAATTGTTTGGCTTGAGAATGTGAGGTGAAAAGAGAGGCTAAGGAAGTCCGTAGCTCGCGAGAGGTGGTTGCAAAGAGAACATGGCTTACAACTGATTCAGAGAGTAAAGAGAACAAGATGCTCAGCACTAGCTAATCTGTTCTTTTCGAGGATAACAAATCAGGATTGATGGTTGTTTGGTTGGGAAGAAATTTTGGTGGACAAAAAAGTGAGCCATCAACATATTGATAAAGATCATGGCCACGTAAATAGGCATTGAACTGAACTTTCCACAAAGAAAATTTTTTTGTGTTAAGTTTTGTAGTCACAATGTGTGAAGGAAGAGGCAACAGAGGAATTGGGTGTGGAAAGGGCTGAAGAAAATGCTCTGATACTATATTCATTATGCTCTGATACCATATTAGAGTTACATATTTGCTGTAATTCCAAAACGTATATTCATTATGATTTGAAGTACTGCTTTTATACACACACAGCCTTACAAGGGAATCTAGAATCAGAAAAGGAATAAAAGTTGTTACAAGCATTGGAGAGAATAACAGAAAAACTTTCCTACGGTTATTGATCTAGCACCTTACACTGCTGTACAGTTTGTATTATATCTTTTTTTTTTTTTTTTTGAGTAAACAGGTGTCAACCGTCATTAAGAAAGGACTTACAAAGTTGATTTGAAAAACAAATCAATTACAAACGTTAATAACTCCCCAGTACACTTTCGTGACTGACATGGTCTAGTCCAGACAGTAAATCTCTAAAGACCTAAATCTTCAGAGAAAATACTCTCTCTATCCACGACAGAGATTACAAAGCCCCATACCCTGACTAAGCAGGGTAGGGTATCCCAAACCCCAACAACTCCGTCAAAACGGAGGGGGGACTAATACTCCATTCGGACCAAAGTCCGAAGGTACTAATTTTTTTGGATTTTTATTTAACTTAGAGACTACATAACACAAAGAAAACTACAAAGAAAAAACACTACAACAAAACAGAACACAGGGGCTGCTGTGGCGCGTGCAGTACACGCGCCACTCTGGGGAGGGAACCACCAGTCGACCATGGAGGTCCCGGACTCACAGACTCCAGAAACGCCGCACGTGGTGTTGGCAGAGGGCTCCCGGGTGGTGCGTGGAGGCCACGCGCCGAACGACGCCGAAGCTTCGAGCCGCGCGTGCGGGCTACTCGCCGCTCCGTTCGGTGCCGTATTCGGTGGTCTTCAAGATCGGCGGCAGGGCAACACCATGGCGGGGCGCGTGCTGGCTTGTGGCGGCGGGAAGACCCATATCGGCGATTCTCACTTATTTCCCCTGAAAAAGCATAAAAACACAAAACAAAAACTACATGGAAGAGAAGGGAAGGAGGAGGAGGAGGAGGAGGAGGAAAGGAGGGGAAGGGAGCCGAAGCTCCCACCCCTCAAGCCGGATCTATGGAGTTTCTAGGTCTAGGTTTTTGTCGTGCGGCGCTGGGAAAAAATTTTACGAATGGAAGATCATCCAGTTTGTATTATATCTACGCTAATACTCCTCTTCTCCCGATCTTCCCAAAGCTACCAGGAACAAGGGACTTGTGCTGGCACATGAGGTACACGTGTCTCCCCATGAGAGGCGCATGGCCCCACTTGCCACCACTTTCAGCCGAATCATAGTAGTTCGACTCCAGTGCGACCATCTTCACCATTCTAGCCATTAATTACTACTTGTTTGTTTTGATTTTCCGTTCTATATTAGCTTGTTTGGAGTTTTCCCGAGGTTACACTTGTCTACTGTTTGTAAACCATATTGTTTAATAAAATTTGCGCAGCAGTATCAGATGTTACACTTAATTCTTTTACGTGCATGTTTGTTTAACATGCATGGACTAGGGAAGCTCTTATATAGAAATCTTTTATTGATATGCAATATTCTAATAAATGTTGCAGGATGGAGATGGTGATATAGTCTGTTTTTAATGTAGCAGCAATATATCTATAGGACAGACCATATTATGCAAGGATTCATTTCGCAAATGCATGGCTGTATATATAAAGTAAAAGACTTTTAGGTCAAACGAAAGTGACTGCAATCTCAATAAAATATATATGATTCATTATATATAGCTCAACAAAATATATGGTGCGGCCCAACATAATTAAGTCACTCTGAAATCTTATTATTCGATATTTATTACATTAACCTTAATGGAACGTCACACATCAAGATTAACACATTGCACGAAAATATTCCTAAGGAATAATGGAATATATGGTTTGTATAATTGCAAGTGCAAACAATAAGACAGCGGCCGCAACTGAAATCGATGCCCAAGGACTGTTGCAATAATTATGCCTTAATTGTGCCTTCCATTTATTGCAGGTAATACTGCAATACGTGTTCAAATCCACGGAAGTTCTTGCATAAATGGAGTTTTTGGATGAAATAGAGATATTGTGACCAAGCTTGTTAACCATGGTGGAAGTAGCGCCATCATCACCCAAAAAATTACGGATAATTCCACTTCGACGAAGTAATTTAACATCCTTTGGAGAGTTAATGAGATCGTCCATGAAGCACACATAGTTGGTGATGTAATTGAAATTATTGTCTCGATCACAGTATTGCTCATATGCTATTAGATTTCGTAAGTAAGTCTCTGTATGATCTCCTATGGTCAAAGTTGAAATCTCCATTAGCCCATTGTTGAACTTTATGGAAACCAGTACTTTATTAACTTTACATTCCTCGGCCGCCTTGAATTTGATTCCAGCCTCTGCAAGCTCTGTGGCACTATGTGTGTTCCTGTCTTTATTCTCTTTATGAACACGTCGACGATGCAGAAATTTCTTTACCTTGTTGGGTTCGACTCCTGCCTCAAGAAGGCATTTGCTATAAGATATTGACTTCCGGTTTTCAACTCCATCCTTTTCAACTTCATTCTTATATCCATCACATAGATCCTTAAATATCTTTGCCTTGTTGAATTCAATTCCGGCCTCTTGAAGATCAATGGCACAAGGTATTTTCATCCAAGGGTGAATTTCAATTAAATGATTCTTAAATTTCATTCCAGCCTCCTGAAGCTGATCTGAGCCTTGCGGATGCTTCGATTTCTCTAGCATATTCCTCTGAGCCTGAGATTTGCTGCCACAAGGAGTTTCCATTGCCAAGTTCATTTGCCTAAGTCGCTTAATTCCCCTTTCAAACATTTTTTCAAGTAAGGGATTGACAACTTTCCTGACTCCTTCCACTTGACGTTCATCTAGATCAACACTAAATTCCTTTGCCTTAATGGATTCAACTTCAACCTCTTGAATCTCTGAGCCGTGCTGATGCTTCCATGCGCTCTTGAAATGATCTATTTCCACATCAAGTATTGAAACACTAATGGACGCATGTACAAGACCAAGGAGATGTTCAAACTCTGCGTTCTTGAATCTGAACCAAATCTCTAAACGTTCACATTCCATTACCTTATAACGTAGATGCTTGATATTTTCGGATGGCTTAGAACTTGGTGCATCGATTTGGCATTTAAATGGTAAAAAGTAAGAGAAAAAACCCAGGGCAAGATGAATAAGACGTGTAATAGTTTCGTCTATCTCTTCAATATTGACAATGTGTTCTCCTGAGTTTCTGGATCCGTTACTCTCGCTCACCTCGAACAATTTAGCAAGAACGAAGAATGGAAGTTGATTTTCAAATAACAGTAGATCACGAGCTATTCTAGGAAGCACCCACGTCATTTGAAAGATTGGGTCATCTTTATGATCTTTTGTTTTCCTGTAGATTTCATGCTTGCGGAACAGCTCTATAATAAAACACCCATCAAGTAACATCTTTTTAAAAAATTGATCATCTTCGGTCTGGCTAATGCATTCTACACTTTCAAGCATTTGTTCTTGATAGCGCAATTTATGTTGTTGCATAAACCCCCCGCCAACCTCGCCTTGGTCGTTGTAAGGACCGATGGCAAGCAGCACAGGCTTGTAAGCCTTCTCGCTTACTTCACGTAACTGCTCATGCACTTTATACATACAACGCTCATGCTTAGCAATTGGCATCAACCCTCGAGGGGTAAGTGTATCGCAACTCATTGTAGAGAAGTAATACAAGTCTCTGTTCCTAATACAAATCATACAAATTCTCACTAATTTTAACAAAAAATTCCGATAGGAAAATGCAACCATTTTAATCGTAAAAAATGCCTCATATCTAGAGAAATAGTACAAATCTCTGCTCCAATTATTTGCATACAAATTGCCACTAAATTTGAACTATTTTCCGTTAAAAAATAACATGTATAGACAAATTAAGCTGCCCACTAAAGATTATTTTGCGTCAATAAGGAGGACGTAAGAAGCACATACTTTTCTAATCGGATTAATGTAAGTCTTTTAAGGTATACTTGTCAATTTAGTGGTGTAAGGAATTTCTTCCATTCCAACTTAAAAGGTGATAAAGCTAGAAATTGTGCGTATTGTGTTGTCATCGAGGGAAAGTTCCTACATTGGGTGCATGGAAAAAGCCTAAATTTCATAGAATGCATCCACAGTAGGAATTATAGATGATTCGTATCAAGACAGACGTACATGGAAAAATAAGTATACTGCATAGACGTACTTGGAAAATAAGGAAATGGAAGTGCTCGCTTGCTTTATTGCTCAAACATTTTCCGTTGATCGGACCTGCACATGATTCCTAATTTGCTGAATGGATAAAGCCTACAGAATAGATTATATAGATATATATAAAGATGCTGCAGCCTTCTTCTGTCCCCACTTAATTAAAGGGAACGTTCACTTAGACGTAGACTCTGCTAGGCCTCGCCAGCTGTTTAATGAAGCATCAACCTTCACTCGCTTAAACGACGTGCAAAAACAAACCTCACGACAGGGGATGCCATATTGGCACCCCTGTCGTGAGGTTTTTTTATTATGGGTGGCTAGCCACAGTTGGTAGCTCTCGCGAGTGTTTTTTTTTTTTTTACATATATTTTTTGAAAACTTTTAAATATTTTAAAAAAATCATAACATATTCTTAATCATTAAGTAAAAGAAAAAATTAAAAAAATTCCAACGAATCGAAAGACTAGCATTTTCCCTTCTCTATAAAAAGTGCATTAAAAAAAATAAAACTGAAAGTCTAAAATGTCTAAAAAACATTGAAAGTCTAAATTAAACATGCTTTAGGTGCATGTTTAGCAAACCATGACTCGCTTCTCCTTTCAGTAGTCATTACTTTATAAGGAGTAAATTATCATATGATGGAATTTCGAATTAATTTCTTAATTTTGAGAGATCTAGACGGAGTACGTGGATTTCATTAATATCAGTACTTAAACTTAAAACATGTTTTAATTCCAAATCTTCCAATTTTTTTATGTGATGATCACAACTTTACCAAACTTTCAAATACAATACAACTTTTTCAAATTTCAAAATAAAAATAATATTTTAACAATATTTTAAATTTATAATATTTTTATTCAATTTTTTCTCTTAAATTTTCTAAAAACTAATAAAATATCTTAATTTAAATAATTTCACTACTATTCACATATATTATGAGATATTCTAAGTGTATAAACCAGCCTTAGTATTGACATCATGTAATTTTTGCACTCCACTGTTTTTTTTTAAGTGATTGATGTGTCTTGTAACAGATTTTCTTTCGTACGATCACCACTTTTTATTAAGAAAAAAAATAAGAATATATAGTTATATCCGTTATTCAGATTTTGATAATTATAAAAGTGATTGATCTTTATTCAGCCTTATCCTTAGGGAACTATCTTGCTCAAATCATCATATAAAAATCCAGAAATTGTAATAGAAAAGAAAAAATGAGAGTTTGTGATGATTTTTTAATATTTTATACTAAATAATGTAGTATTCTTATGCATGAAGATAATCAATTCAATTGTTGTGGTCGGACTCTATTATAAATTTCTAACCACATTTTTCATGGACCCCTTATCTCTTTATTTCTCCCAGCTTATATTAACTCCAAATCCTCTTCATCAATATTGTCTCCCGTGATCATGTGGTCCTTTCATGATCCGCATTTATGATATTGGTCCTTTTCGAAATTAACTCCATTTTGGACGTTGTATGGTCCATTTTGAAAACGGTCATATACATTTTTTCCAAGCCGTCATTGTGCATGACCTCAGCCTCCTAAATATTAGGATGTTTATTTGGCTAATTATTAGAGTAGTCCGGTCCGCACAATAAATTTATACGGCTGTTTTTGAAGGGAGCATGCAACGTACGTCCAACACGCAGTTAATTTCGAAAAGGAGCAATATGACAAATGCGAATCATAAAAGGACCACATGATCAAGGGAGACAATTTTGATGATGAGGACTTGGAGTTGGAGCAAGATGGTTCCCTAAGGATAAGGCTGAATAAAGAATAATTTGCTTTTATAATAATTTAAATCTGAATAAAGGATAAGGCTGAGAAGCTCAATATAGTATAATGGTTAAAATTGTTTATATGTATAATAACGGTCAGCTGGGTTTTCTTGGAAAATAAAAAGCCCATGTTTTTATCAACCACTAAGCATTTGTGATATATTGTGCTTGCTTAAACGAGAGAGTTGTACGTGACTTTGTTCTTCCCTTTAAACAGCCACTATTCTTATTTTAATAACCTTCCTGATCTTTTATTTATCTGATGTACATTTGTTATTTTTCAATAATTATTCTTATTTTTTTCTTTAATAAAAAAGTTGTGATCTGCACGAAAGAAAATATGTTACAAGACACATCAATCACCTTGGAACATCTCAAAATATTTGTCACTCGTAATGAAATGATTTGCGATCAATATCTCATATGGTACTTCCATCTTGGACTTTAGGATATGATGAGACTTTTAGCTCACAAGGTTGGTGTTAACGTCGTGCTTCGTAAGCCTTTGGGTCAGATCCTAGCAACTTGGATTTTCAAAGCTGGGCTAGCGAAAACGGAGAAGAAAGAAGTTGGGAGAGGGTAGCCTTGGGGCAGGGGAGTCTCCGATGCCAAAGTCAGTAGAGTATTTTGAAAGTTTGTGAATAATGAGCAAGTCTAGGAAGATTTTTCATACTTGAAAATTACTATTTATATAGTGAGTCTGGGGGACAGATTGTACCTGCCCCCGTGGAGCCCATGTCTTTCTTATTGTTCCTTTTGTTAGAGTCATTTAAATGCAGCGTGCCTCTCCGATGACGCCATTAATGTGGTGTGTTGCTCGGGTAGTGGTGTCATCAATGCGGCGTGGTTCCTCGATTTGCCTTACTCTGCAACTGGTGGTCCATCGATGTCACATTATCAGAGGATCGAGGGTCCCCTTGCTTCCAGATCATTCATGTGGGCATGTAATCAAGGGATGGACATTGTTCGAGAGATCTCCATGTCGGCGAGTCCCATCCCCTTGTAGTCTACTCCCATATGGGGGTTGCCTCCAGTAGAGTCTACCTTCGGGAAGGATCGAGGGGCCTATTTCTTCTAGGCTGGGCCTTCTTTTCTTATTCTTTTAGTTGCTCCTTAAAGGCCCACTAAAAGGGGAAAAACCCCTAGAAGTTACCCTACTAATTCTCATCGGACAGGTCTTATGGGAATTCTTCCTTTCCTTCCTTGATTAATTAGTTTTTACGACAGCGACTATGCAAACTTTTCTTTCTTGGGACTAGGAGTTGTGGGTTTCTCGATGCTCATTATATGGCTAGAGTCGTCGTTGCCGAAGAAAATGATGATGATCATGAACCTTCCTCATGCTGTGTTGTTGGCTCGAAGAGTCGTTGCGGATGTTCAAATTGTGCCGTCGATTCTTGAATATGCTGTTGAAATCGTCCCTACGACCTCGTCGGGCCCGTTACTGGGGTAAGTTCCTTACTTGTAAGTTCTATGCACCTCTTGTTTGCTTCCTTCTTCAATTTTGACCCAGACTTTTATGGTGGGGCTTGGAGCATTTGGCGGCGTTCATTGTGGACTGTCGAGGGGTGGTGGCGAGCGAGAATAGAGCACTTCGATCACTTGCCCGGCTGGCTTTATGCTGTGTAGTGGAGGAGCAGAAGAAGAAGGTAGTGGTTGAGGATGCCCTTGGGAAGGATGAAGCCTCATATCCTTTGGCATCCCCGATGCAATCTGAAGGCTCCAAGTGTGCGGGACCTTCCCCCGAACGAAGTGTCTATGGAACAGGCTGCTCTCCTTGGGGGGATTTAATTCCAAGTGCCCTTGGGGTAACTTTTCCAGACGTAATCTCGCCTACTGATGCTTGATTCTCCTCGGTTGCAATTCAACTGGCTATTCTCAAGGGTCTTGCTCTTCTCTGCTGTTCGAGGTTCAAGTTCCAAGCCTCCTCTTCCAAAGCTCAACCTCTCTTTCGACCTTCATGTTCGCACACTCCAGCACGCAACACTTCTTCTTAAGCTCCAAAATTACCCTCTTATCGTCATCTCGCCCTCCTGTCTTCACATCCTCCAACAGTTTCTCATACCTCTCCACAACAGGTGGGCGCCTCTTGGCGGCGTCCTGGTGATTGCTGTCACCCTATGACCTAATGAGTTGTCTCATTACATCTCTTGTTGATTTTCTTCAAGGTAACCTTTAGCGTTACCGGCACGTCATAATGATGGAGATTCGTATTTGCCACTTCTACTGGAATATGATCTGATCAGGCTTCAGTTTGCTTGTGCTTCCATGACTTTCTGTTGTATCTAGTGGAGTTATGTTGTATGTCATCGTAAGCTTGCAACTTTATGTGGTAACTTGCCGCTTGGCATTGTAAATTGTTCATTGTAAGCTTACAACTTTATATTGTTACTTGTCGCTTCACGTTGTAACTTGTTTATTGTAAGCTTGCGGCTTCATGTCGTAACTTGTCGCTTCACGTTGTAACTTTTCCATTGCAAGCTTGTGGTTTTATGTTGTCAATAACATTATCCTTTTTTTTTTATGTTTCCCTTTCTTTTTCTTCTCTCATTTTTTTCACGGCCGGCCTGGGGTTTTTTCGCAAGGAATTATGGGGTCTGCATTGGGCGGGGGGATTGTCATCATATCTAGAGTTTTACGGCTCACCCCGTCAACACCAAACTCATCCCCAACGACTCCATCGACCGACGGCTCCCCGCTTATATGGTCCTCATTTGCCTTTGTTAGTTAGTTATCCTCTTGGTGCCTTAAGCGATATCATTGACGAGGCCGATGTCTCTCCATTTTTTCTTTAAGCCAATTTCCTTCTTTTTTGCCGTTGATCTCTTGGATGCGATTAACCCTGCCTAATCCTTTAGTTCTTCCATTTTGCGTTGACGTGCTTTATTTTGATATGTAACTGGAAGGAAAAAAAGTCATCGGCATATGTCGACCCTCGTCCGCTGTCGTCGGCTTGGAGGGGATAAAAATCACCCCTAAGAGTTAAGCTACGCTAGGGAGACTCGGGTTGCCTCCTCGGGGGGAGAGGCTGGGAAGCGTTTTGCTAACTTGCCTCTATGTCCCTCCGAGTAGCACCGTGGTTGTGGAGTTGAATTGAATAATCCGAGCTGCTCTTTGCTGCAATGGGGGCCGGGGTAAGTATTCGGGTGATTAGGAGGCCGGAGCCGATCTCAATCGGGGGAGGGACAAGGTGGCCTCTGGCTCGACCCATCCCTTTTGTCCCAGTAAAAGGTTGGTTGTTTGGGTAGTTTGGGACTGGACCCGCTCCCACCCGTTGACATTGCGTATTTAATTCATGACGGAAAAAATAAGTAGGATATCATAACTTTATCCTTAGCTTCGTAGGAGTTAGACTTCATAAACCTGGGCCCATGTGCTTGCCGCTTTTTACCATGTTGTTGATTTTTGCGTTGCTTGGTGTAGCATTCAGGCAGTCAATGGACCTTGCCCGTACTCCTTCGGGGAGAGTTCAGGATGCCTCAAGCCAACCAGCCCTTTAGCACTCTAAGGAGGTAATTAGGATAGAGATGCGTCTGCTCCGCTCCTTCGCCGTGATGAGGGTCGGGGTATGTTTTCTGGCAACCTCGGTGCTGGACCCACTCTCTGTCGCGGGAGGGACAAGGTGGCCTCTTGGTCAACATGTCCCTTTTATCCTAGTAAGAGGTAGGTTGTTTGTGCAGTTTGTAACTGCACCCGCTCCCACTTGTTGGCATTGCAGGGAAGAGTAAATTTCGTAGCAGGGGTCGAGGTAAGTTATTCTGATAGCCGGGGGCTGATCTTGCTCTTTGCCGCGGAGAGACAAGCTGGCCTCTGGCTCGACCCATTTCCTTGGTCTATGGGAAGGTAGATTGTTTGGGCAGTCTGTAACTGGACCCGTTCGTGCTTGGTAACGCTTACGAGTAAGATAATTCTTCGTCTTCGAGTAGTTGAGGATTACTCACACTCCATTGGGGAGGGGTCAGAATGTCTCAAGCCAAACCACCAATTTGCCCCCCGATGATGTAATTTGGACAACGACGTAGCTAGTTCGCTCCTTCACCGCGATGGGGGTTGGGGTAAGTTTTCACTCAACCTCGAGGCTGGACCCCGGTCTCCTTCGCAGGAGGGACAAGGTGGCCTTTGGCTCAATCCGTCCATTTTTTCCCAGCGGGAGGTAGGTTGTTCGAGCAGTCTGTTACCGGACCCGCTCCTGCCCAATGACACTGCAGGGAAGGGTATGTTTTGGTCAGGCTAGCGTTGAATCCACTCTTCAGCGTAGCAGAGTTTGGGGTAAGTTATTCAGGTAGCCGTGGGGTTGGTCCCTCTCTCCGCTGCGGGGAGACAATGGGGCCTCTGGCTGGACCCGTCTCCAGCTTGGTCCGTCAGGAGGTAGCTTGTTCTGGCAGTCTGCTGCTGGACTCACTCTGGCCTGTTGACTCTGATGAGCAAGGTAAGTCTTTGCCTTCAGGTAGTTGAGGACTACCCACACTCCGCTGCAGGAGGGATAAGGATACCTTTTGGCCTACATTTCCCTCTTGTATGGAGGTAATTCGAATAACAATGTGGCTAGACCGCTCCTTCACCTCGATGGGGGTCGGGGTAAGTTTTTTGGGCCGTCCGGGGGGGTGGGGGGGCCTGGTTTAGCTCTCCTAGACGAAGAAGTTGGGCCTCCTACTCACCTATCATCCTTTATGGGGAGGTAGGCTGTTCGGACAGTTTGAAACTGGACCCGCTCTCGCCTATTGACATCACAAGAAAGGGCAAGTTTGGGTCTGGCTGACGCTGATCCCCAATCACAAGTGCGAAGTTTGGGTCTGGTTGACGCGTCGGCGAGGCCCATGGGCACCAGGTTTTGGCGATAACACAGGTCTGGGTTGCCCGCGCGCATGTTAATACCAAGAAATTGACTCCAATGGAGACACATTGAGATGTCCAAGCGATGCTTGAATGGGGCTATGTAGTCAATGTTTCACACCACAAGAATCAATTAGGTTAGTAAAAATGGAATCCAAATAAGCTTTGAGAGAGACAAACTGGGGTGTTTTAGCAATTGTAGTGAATTTTTCTTTGACTAAAATCATCCGCTGCTAGTTTTTGTTTCTTCTCTTCTTCGCTCTTATATTCTCTCTCTCTCACACTTGTGGAGCACTATGGTTGAAGATGTGACGGGACCCTAGGCCCGCCGTGTGTGTCCTGACCTCATCCTTGCGTGCATCGTGTGTGTACCATGCACGGTGCAAGTTGCAAACATGTAGCGGGTGACCAGGAGAGGTAAGGCCGCCATGGTTGGGGACATAAGCAGTGGTCGACTGGTGGTGTCCGAGCAATTGTTGTCTTAGAGAATTCTATTTGTGCAGTTGTTGTCCTAGGCGTTTTATGCGGAGATGTTTTCTGTTTGTATGGTTCAAGTTCAAGATATGCATGCAGAGATGTTTTCTTTCTGTGTGGTTCATGTCCGAGACATACATGGTGGAGATGTTTTGTGTCACTACATTTGTGTCCGAGCTTTGTGTACCTCAATGGCGTGCATGACGTTGACTACCAATGGTTGTCCTCTTGCATGTGGTCGATGAGAGGTGGGCGAGATTCGTGTGGCGGCCGTGCATGTGATGGGTGCCTACCACTTGGTGTCCGAGATGCAGTCCGAGATGGTGAAGTGATGGTGGAGGCCATACATGGCAGTGGTGGGTGGCTACTAGTTGAGATACATGGCATTGGTACATACAGTTTCCTATTTGCCTATGTGCATTGGCTGGGACAGGATGTTGTTGGCCAAGACGCATGGCGGGATGGTGTTGGCCGGGTCAAGAGGACGCATGCGGCTGATTCAGGATGAGATGACACGGGTGGCCAGGACAGGATTAGACGAGTCAGAATGGCATTGGCTGTGCATGGCCAAGTCGGGATGGCGTTGGATATGCATGGCCGAGTTAGGATGGCATAGCTTGATAGGACACGTGGCGGGATGGTGTTGGCTGGGTAGTACATGGCGAGAAGATGTTGGCTGATATGTTACAGTTTGCCGAGGCGTTGAGGTTGGCAGAGCTGCTGTTGGTTTGGGGTGGTTGAGGACCACGCAGAAGGAGACAGACGATGACGGCGGTCCACGTGGTGGCCGCCGACCCCCCTGCCACTCTAAGGTGAGGCCAGGCCGAGTAGTTTTCAGTCACTACTTGTGGCTTGTACGAAGGATGCTAGCTCCGTTGGGTTGGGGGGGTGGTCGGGGACTACCCTAGCTGAGACAGATGTCGCTTCTTCTTGCCCCCAAGTTGTCTGACAACAGGTTGTCGCAAGCATACGAAAGACGTGAAGTCTATTGAGATCCCATAGAGGGCACCACTGTTAATGTCGTGTTTCTTGCACCTGGGCCTAGTTCTAGCAACTTGGGTCGGGGGCTTCGTGGCTACAAACAAATGAAGATAAGGGTGGCTCGGTGGTGTTCGGGGAGCCTTCGATGCCTAAGTTAGATAGTCTTCTTAGTAAATCATGTGGGAATGCGAGAGTTTAGAGAGAGTGCTTCGTATCTGGGGGGTCGGCTTTTATACATGATTTCTTGAGAGACATCTCATAGTATGGGAGTTCATATCATTCCCACTATAACCCGGTCAGGATCATTTAATGAGGCCTGGAGCCTAGGGTGGTGCCATCAATGCGACATTGAGTCCCTGGGATGGCTCTATTCATGCGGCGTGGCTCCCCAAGTGGCGCCTTATCGGTAGATCCCATACCCTCTGTTAAGGAATCAAGGGTCGTCTGTGTTTCCTAGGGGTGCTAGGGGCGGCGAGTCCCATATATCTTGTCAATTGTCTTTCCCGATGGGGCTTGCTTGTCGGGTTGGTGCAGTTCGCGGGTCGGGTATCCAAAGTGCCCTTGGGCCCCCCTTAGGGAATGCGGCTTGGGCTAGGTTGGGTCCCGTGTGGTCCTATATGGGCCCATCCCAAGGGCATGGGGGGAATCTCCCTCACAGCCCCAAATGAAGGCCCAAACCACAAGGTGTATACTAAAAAAGTACTAGTCAATCATATAATTGGAGCACAATTGAAGCTATTATAAAGAGCAAGAACTTCTGATTTCAAGCAATGTCTCATACACCACCTACTCTCACACATCACATGGTGAGGTTTTTTTTTGCACGTACAAGCGAGTGAGATTTGATACTTAATTAAACTTGTATGTTATTCTTGGAAAGGGTTTCAATACTAGCATATCAATCACATAAAAATATGTAGTAAGACAAGATAATTATGAGGCCTAAACGATTAATGTTAAATGTTATTTCTTTCTAGAGAGAGAGAGAGGGGGAGGGGGAGGGGGGGGAGAAGGAATAGACAAAAATGAATAATCAGGGAAGAAACTAAAGGGCATACCCACATCAATTCTCTGATCCAAATTTTGAGCTTTAGGGCTTGGTTGGCAAATTAGATGAGATACAAAATTCTCAAAATTTTCAAATATTATTCAAATAAAAAATACTTTTCAATTTTCACTTTTTAAAATTTTTATCAAATTATTACCTAATCATTATCCAAACATAAAAATCAATACAACTTTTACAAACTTCGAAACAAAAATAAAATAAAAGAATCATATTTAAATAATTTTTTAACTTTATAATATTTTTATCTAACTACTTATATCTTAACTCAAATTATTTCAATATTATTTACAAAATTATGAGATTATTCAAGTATCCAAACGAATCATTCCATATTCCACGCTTGACTTTAGGATAAGATGGGAATTTAGCTCACAAGGTTGAATTTGGAATATAAAAGTAAGATTGGAAAGAGACAGTGATGCCAGTGTTTAAAATTTGAATTGACTACAATTATAGCATGATTTTAATTGACCCATGTATGCAGCGTTCCCTCAATCGGCTTGAAAGCCCATGGCCTTACGAAGATTTTTCGTCGCTTAAGTAGAAAAGAAAAACTTTATTTGTAAATAGATACGAAGATACACAAAAATTTAATTTTTAACTCAGTTACACTCGTCCACACCAGTTTAGTTTACCAGTAGAGAAGTTATATTATTTAGTTTTTTGAAAGCCTAGTACAGTAGCCTTATAAAAAGAAGATAAATCAAAATAATCATGTGGCAAGAGAAAATTAGGAGTGTCAATAAAACATGTCAATTTAATACAAACAAGATACAAAATTAACAGACTTGAATTTGATAGAAATGGGTTTTAGTTTAAACGAATTGACACGATTAATAAACGAGTGAATTTACAATTAACCCATATAACATGAATAAATTCTATTTTCAAATTTTATATACTTCTTTTGTTGTTGTTGGAATGTAATATTAATTTTAGTATTTAACTATTTAATATCTCAAACCGTTGAGTTTTTTTGTTCATATGTAATTTTATTTTATATCAATATTAATCTCCTTATATATTAGTGGTTTGGATGTTGATAAAAAGACATTTTATCATATCCAGTTGTATGAATTGTGAATAATTTTATATAGTTATCGTGGATTATATATTCAATTACATTAATTTGGTTAAGAAATAAATAAATGGGTTAGCTCAACCTATTTGTATGAAACAGATTGAAACCGGTTATAAATAGACCGTGTCCATAATTATTAAATAGGTTATGCGGATCATGTCGTGTCACCCATTACTTATATAAATCGTATTTAAGTATTAGGTTATGACACATTTAATTAAATAAATAGCATTTGAATTGACCCATATTGTCTAATACTCAACACAACGTCCCACGAAAACAAAATTTATGTATCGGTGGTTTGTTTTGTTGAAGAGAATTGTGCGGATACAGTAATCTAAAAATAAATGCAACTTTGAGGCGTGTAGAACGTTATCTTTACTGTAATAATTGCCCCACACTCAAAAGAGTTTGCTACTTGGTTACAAGCAATTCACCTCCAGGATACATCAAAGTCACCAACTGCAGATAGTAATTCTAAAGTTTTTCCTTCAGAGTTTTTCTACAAAATTGTGTAAGTGACAGAAGATATGGGGGAATGGAATGAAATAAATTCGTGAGTCTCATCCTCTATTTATAGAGAATGAAGTGACACCATGTGAAAGATCACAACTTTTAACTTGTGACTTTTCAATTGGCAGTTATTGGTTTAAAGGTTATGATATTTCATTTAAAGACCAAATGGTCTATGTCTGGTCAAGTGGTTGGACACCTCCCTTCTCCAAGGAAGGTTACTGTTTCGAAACCACAATTCATCATTTCTTATTAATATATTTTGAAGCATTGCACCCATCCAAGTTGGTCTTCAAACGGGTCCGTTCGGCCCATGCGTTGTGCCTCTTCCCCACGCCAAGTATTGTGTTTGTTCGGCCCAAGCATAGTGTCTCTGCCTATGCGTGGTCCTCTTTAGCCCAAGCATTGTGCCTCTTCGAGCCTAGCCCACGCGCCCTTTAGGCTAATTCCATGCCTTGTTAAAATTAAACCAACAAAGTGTAGCTATGGTGGTTTGAATCCAAACCCTCTCATTTGAAACAACACACCCTTACCATTGAACCAATACATCTCTTAGAGATAATGTTTCACAAAAATAAATAATAACCCACATTCAATAAATTCACATATTTAATATCACAATCTATAATAAATATAACAATCACACACTTAGATTGCGTTGTTAACTTTTTAGTCAAATACCGATATCCTCATGCATACAAGAAGGTATCTCTCGACTTAAACCTTCAATTAGTGCAAGTATCTCAAATTCTTAACAAAGTCAATGGTGGCCTAGGCTTAAACCAAGACTCTATACGTTAAGAACGGAAATACTACACACATGATTCTATCCAATCTTAGCGAGATAACTCACCAATTATTTACACTAATCCACATGCTCCATCCTGGCATTCACGAACATTTACAATAGTAAACCTTAAACTTTTGCTAGAAGTTATCCCCACCTCTTATGTTCACATAGGTAAAGTTCCTTTCTATGTCTCTGTTACTTCAGACACTTATACAACTATTGAACTTCATCAAGTGTATAATACTCATCCTACATTTAGCATAATAGCCAGAACTGACTATCCTGGAAGTGTTTCTCATATTAAATTAAATTTCAGTACTATCCGAGCCACATAACTGTAACTTATTATTACCCATTAAACCTTAAACTATTTATTAATAGTGTAAGGTTGGGTTCCTATTACAGGTAACTTTTAAACGAAAAGCTTCAAACCCATTCCATTAGATGTACTATTCACCATATCTCTCGAGAGTGCCTTTGTGAAAGGATCCACCAAGTTTTTACTTGACTGCACATATACAATAGTGATAATACCATCACTTATTAATTGTTTGACATATTCATGTCTCAAGCTAATATGTCTAGATTTTTCATTATAGACCTTAGTATAAACTCTAGACATAGTAGCTTTACTATCACAGTACAAAGAAATGGCTGACATCGGTTGTAGCCACAACTTCATGTCAAATAACAAATTCCTCAGTCATTCTGCCTCTTTGCTCGTTGCCGCCAATGCTACAAATTCATATCCATTGTAGAATGTGAAATACATGTTTGTTTCTTAGAAGCCCATGAAACAGCTTCACTACCAAGGGTGAAAACCCAACCAGACATAGCCTTATTATCACTTGCACTAGTAATCCAACTAGCATCACAATATCCTTCTAGTATAGCAGGAAAATTGGTATAATACAGTCCTAACGAACTAGTTCTTTTAAGGTACCCAAGTACTCTACCAATTGCTTTCCAATGCTCCGTACTATGATTACCCATATATCTAGAAAGTTTACATACTGCAAAAGAAATATCTGGCTTGTGCAATGCATTGCATACATTAAACTACCAAAATACACTAGCATATTCTAACTAAGCAACCGCTCTACCAGCATTCTCCGTTAATTTAAATGAAAAGTCATATGAGGTATTTGCTTCTTTAGTTTCTAAGTGTTTAAATTTAAGAAGCACTTTATCAACATAATGAGATTGACATAAATTATAACCCCCACTATGTTTCTTTACTTTGACACCTAAAATAGTGTCAACTTTATTAAGATCCTCCATTTTGAACTTTGAAGATAAATACTTCTTAGTTTCAGATATTCCTTCCATATTTGTTCCAAATATAAGCAAGTCATCCACATAAAGACATATTATAACACCATAACAATCCGTGAATTTTGAATAAATACGCTTATCAGCATTATTATGCCTAAATCCATGAGATAAAATTACCTAATCAAATTTCTCATGCCATTGTTTTGGTGTTTGCTTTAATCCATACAATGACTTAATTAATTTGTAAACTTTTTTTTTCTTGCCCATACATAACAAATCCTTCAGGTTGTTCCATGTACACCTCTTTATCCAATTCACCATTTAGGAAAGCAGTTTTAATATCCATTTGGTGTAGATAAAAGTTATATATTGAAGCCAATGCTATAAACACTCTAATGGATGTAAATCTAGCCATTGGGGCATACATATCAAAATAGTCTATGCCCACTTTTTGTTTAAAACATTTGGCTACTAATCTGATTTTAAAAGTTTGAAGAGACCCATATGTACTGTATTTTCTCCTAAATACCCATTTACAACCAATAGGTTTTGATCCAGGAGGCAAATCTACTAAAACCCAAGTATTGTTTGACAATATTGAGTCAATTTCATCATTTATCGCCTCTTTCCAAAATGCAACATCTCTAGAAGTCATAGCTTCTTTAAATGTTTTTGGATCTTCTTCTATATTTAATAGAATGAGTATCTTATTTAAAACATCATCTCTATTTCCTTCAAAAAGGACAACAATAGCATGGGATGACACAAAATCTGGATCCAAGCTCTTCTCTTTTCTAACTCTTTAATTTCTCTTCGGTTCAGTCAATGTGTCAGGAATTATACAATTCCTTTTCCGACTCAAGTTAGATTCTAGTGTTTGAGTATGATCTGATATTGCTTTAGAGTCATTATAGAATTTATCTTCAATAAATTCTACATCCTTTGATTCTATTATAACGTTAGAATCTAAATCCAAAAGTTTATATGCTTTTGAATTCTCAACATATCCTACAAAAACACTCTTGATTGCCCTTGGACCTAATTTTGTTCTTTTTGGGTCCAAAACTCTATAAAAGGCTCAACAGTCTCATACCCTTAGGTATTCCAGATTTGGTTTTAAATTTCATAGAAGGTATTCTATTATGCAAATAACAAGCCGTGAGCAATGTTTTTCCCCACAAATTAAAAGACAATTTTGCATTCAAAATCATAGCATTTACCATATCAACTAGTATCTTATTTTTTCTTTCTGCTAAACCGTTTTGTTGTGGGGTATATGGTGCACTAGTTTGATGTATTATGTCATTCTCCTCGCAGTACAAAGAAAATTTAGTAGGAAAATATTCACCGCTTCTGTCACTACGAAGAATCTTAATTTTCTTTTTCTTTTGATTTTCAACAACAGACTTATAAGATTTAAACATACTGAAGGTTTCATCCTTACTTTTCATTAAATATACATATGTATATTTTGAGAAATCGTCAATAAAAGTAATAAAATATCTATTGCCTCCTCAATTTAAAATATCATTTAATTCACAAATATCAGAATGCTCAAGTTCTAATAATTGTATATTGTCTGTTTTACGAAAATGTTTCTTTGTCAATTTTGCTTGAATGCAAATTTCACATTTAGCACCATGTCCATGATTATATGGAATTAAACTATGTTTAGATATAAACGTTAAAGATTTAAAATTCAATTTGCTAAACGATTATGCCACAAAGTAGAAGACTCAACAATTTAAGCAGAATCAGAACTTATTTTATTTATACTTAGTTTATACATTCCATCACAATAGTACCATTTTCCAAAAAACACTCCCTCTTTGGAAAGAATTACATTATCAGACTCAATTACGGTCTTGACACCCTTCTTACAAAGCAAATTTGCAGATACAAGATTTTTCTTTATTTCTGGGACATGAAGAACATTAACAAGAATAAGTTTCTTCCCAGAAGTGAACTGAACTTCCACGGTTCCTTTTCCCACAACTTTTGTAGAGTTGTGATTTCTCATTAGTACTACATGTCCATCTGCTGCATCTTCATAATTTTTTAATTGTGATCTCTGATTGCAAACATGAATGGTAGTGCCTGAATCATACTACCAACCAGAAGATTCAGTTGTTGTAGCCATATTTAACTATGTAATCATACTAATGTGCATTTCAAAGACCATGGCTACAATTTTCGAAGTCTCATTTTCGATCAAATTTGCACTGTTGGGATTGGCATTTTCTTTCTTGTATTTCTTCTTGTACTCGCATTTACGCTTAAAGTGCTTATTATTTCCACAATTGTAACAAGTTTTTATTTTCTTGGACTTGTCATCATTGTTGGAAAAGTCATTATATTTTCTCTTGTTTCTTCTAAAATTACCTTAAAACTTATTTTTCTCATCAACAAAGTTCACTTTAGAGCCATTTTGAGAAAATAATTTTTTATCACAAATTCGAGTTTCCACCTCAATTCGTTAATGTTTTTGAATTTGCTCTATAGTGAAATATTTATTTCTATAATTATTCCAACTTGGTGGAAGTTTGGCAATAATAGCCCCTTTTTTCACTTAAAGACCAAAAGGTATGCCTGGTCAAGTGGTTGGACAACTCCCTTCTCCAAGGAAGGTCATTGGTTTGAAACCACCATTCACTATTTCTGATGAATATATTTTGAAGTATTGCACCCATCCAAGTGGGTCTTCAAATGGGCCGGGCTGATTTGGCCTATGCATTGTGCCTCTTCCCCACGCCAAGCATTGTGTTTGTTCGGCCCAACCATTGTGCCACTTCGGGCCTGGCCCACACGCTCCTTGGGCTAATTCCATGCCTTATTAAAATTATACAATCAAAGTGTAGCTATGGTAGTTTGAACCCATACCCTCTCTTTTGAAACAACACACCTTTACCATTGAACTAATGCATCTCTTGGAAATAATGGTTCACAAAAATAAATAATAACCCACATTCAATAAATTCACATATTTAATTTCACAATCTATAATAAATATAACAAGTTTAATACATCTTAGGAAACAAACATGTAAATAAATTTATTTCGCGGACCGGACTACTCTAATAATTAGCCAAATAAATGTGATGTAACGCTCGGAAAAAATTGTCACCTCCTCAATCTCGACCTGAAAGCCGTCATTGGAACAGTGGGTACACATGAGCTGTTTTCGAAATGGACCATACAACCATCATGGTCTATCTTTGGGTAAAGGTTATTTCTGAATAGTTGAATACTGCCATTTATTTGTGAAAATGATCAATTAATATGACAAATGCGGATCATAAATGGACCAGGTGATCAATGGAGACAATATTGATGAGGACTTGGGAGTTGGATCAAGATGGTTCCGAGGCATCTCTCACCATCCTCTTCATTGTGCTCTTAATTTCGGCCGAATTAATGGGTCCAACGGAAACAATATATATATAAACAAACATGCCGACCAGTTAGTGTCGTTAATTTTTTGTTACCATTTTAGTTTTATGAGTTGTTATTAATTAATTTCGTTTCTTAGTTAAAAGTCGAATAAGAATAATTACAATTTGGAGGTTGTTGAACAAGTACTACAAAAGGCGAGATGCCATGATGAGTACCATAGCAACAGTAAAATTCAGAGTCTTGCTCATTGTTAACGACCGTCCTAGGTGGCAAAAGACCAGTTTCAATACTTTGGTGTTAAAAGTCCATAGCGACATCAAAATCGTTAGAATTAAAGATTTTTTGCGACGATTTTATTTCCGTCAAACACAAATGCTGCAAAAGGGGGCCTTGTTTTTTTGTAATGGGATTCGGTTTTATAACCAGTTATCGGTAACTATATTAAAGTTAAAATACATTTTTAACCTTATAACTACTTTTCCCGCCTTTATTAAAGTGTATATAAGCCACGGTTTGTAATACTTGAGATGAACAATACAAATTATACTTTTCCATCTCTATTTTCTTTTCCTCTCTGTTCTTTACATGGTATCAGAAGAAATTTTCCGCACACTACAATAATGTCTGATTCTGATTCCTCTGTTTCTCCAACTCATACTCCTCCTCCTCTTCATGAAGATTCTTCGAGTCCTTTCTTCCTTCATCACGGTGACAGTCCAGGTACATTGCTTGTAACACAAGTTCTCAATGGTGAGAACTATCATACCTGGCATCGATCAATGTCCATGGCGTTAACTGCGAAGAACAAAATCGGATTTGTTGATGGCTCTATTCTGAAACCTTACGCTTCTTCTTCTCAGTTTTCCTCTTGGATTTGATGTAATAATATGGTTTTGTCCTGGCTACTAAATTCTTTATCCAAAGAAATTGCCGCTAGTGTGATCTATGAAGATTCTGCAATGGCAATGTGGTGCGATCTCAAAGATCGATTTTCTCAAGCTAACGGACCTCGCATCTTCCAGTTACAGAAGGCTATTGCTTCTCTAACACAAGATAATCTCACGGTTAGTGCATATTTTACACAAATGAAAGGATTATGGGATGAGTTACTCAATTACAGACCATTGCCATCCTGTTCATGTGGTGCTCTACGATCCCTATCTGATCTCCAACAGCAAGATTACGTTATGCGTTTTCTTATGGGACTAAATGATCGATACTCTCACATTCGAGGTCAGATACTGTTAATTGATCCTCTTCCTCCAATTAACAAAGTTTTCTCTCTTATTCTTCAAGAAGAACGACAAAGAGACATCGGATCTTTCATGATTCCTTCCATTCCTTCTGCTGCTTTGTCTTCAAGCAGTATTGGCAAATCTCCTGCTAGCAATAAGGCTTCTATTCGAAGGGATAGACCTCTATGTTCTCATTGTGGATTGCAAGGTCACACTATTGACAAATGCTTTAAACTTCATGGATATCCACCAGGATATCGTGTTAAAGTCCGATCTTCAATTCCTTATGCTAATCAAGCAGTCTCCAATGATTCCAATTTACCCCTGCCTCTTTCTCATACACAGTGTCAACAACTTTTGGCACTTCTCAATCCTTCATCCTCTGCTTCTACTCATCAGGCAGCAAATTCAATTACCTCATCTCTTCCTGATCATCTATCAGGTAAATTTTCATTTAATCATTCAGTTTTTTCCTCCATCAATAATAATTCCAAACACTTTTCTGATCATGATTGGATAATTGATACCGGTGCGACTGATCATATTGTCCACTCAATATCTTTATTCACCTCATATCAACCTGTTCACAACACTGTTGTGAAACTTCCTAATGGAACTTCTGCTCATGTAAGTCACATAGGTTCTGTTTTCTTATCAACAAACCTCATCTTACATGATGTTCTATATGTGCCTTCTTTTACCTTTAATCTCATTTCTGTTAGCAAGCTAACCAGTTCATCTTGCTGTCTTATTTTCCTTCATAATGAATGCTTTATTCAGGACCTCATACATTGGAGGACGATTGGGAAGGGACAAGCTAAAGAAGGGTTATACCTGCTACAACTTCCATCAGTTCATGGTTTTGTGCCTCAAAATGTATATTCTCATGATGAATCTGAGAGTATTCCACCACATACTGTTAGTTCTGTTTTCAATGCTTGTAATAATACATCTGTTTCTATTTGGCATCAAAGGATGGGACATCCATCTTTCTCTCGAATGAAACTGCTGCCTCAGTTTTCTTCTATCATTTCTAAAAATAATCCCAAGCATTGTGGTGTTTTTCCTCTTTCCAAACACAAGAGATTACCATTTCCTGATAGTGAACACACTTCTTCACATTTATTTGATCTTGTTCATGTTGATATTTGGGGACCTTTTTCTCCTCCATCTATAGAAGGTTTTCGTTATTTCCTAACCATAGTGGATGACTATTCTCGTAGTACTTGGCTTTATATGCTCAAATCAAAATCTGATGCCCGAAGTCATTTACAATATTTTCCTGCTATGGTTGAAAATCAGTTTGCCTCTACTATCAAAATCATTAGGTCTGATCATGGAAATGAATTTGCTATGCATCATTTCTTTTCTAGCAAAGGCATTATCCATCAAACATCATGTGTAGCTACTCCCCAACAGAATTCAGTTGTTGAAAGGAAGCATCAGCACATTTTAAATGTAGCTCGAGCTCTCCTTTTTCAATCAAATGTTCCATTAATTTTTTGGAGTGATTGCATACTCACTGCCGTGTATCTAATCAATAGAACTCCTTCTCCAGTTATTTCCAATAAAACTCCTTATGAGTTGCTCTTTCATAAATCTCCATCATTTACTCATTTAAGAGTATTTGGCTCACTGTGTTATGCTTCCACTCTTGCACATAACAGATCTAAATTTGCCCCTCGAGCTCATCGATGTATTTTTCTTGGTTATCCTCTTGCTTCTAAAGGTTACAAGTTGTATGATCTTGATGATCATTCCATTTTTGTTTCCAGAGATGTTACGTTTCATGAGCAGATTTTTCCTTTCAAATCTGTCCCACATAACATTGATAACTTCTCTTTTATGAATCCATCTTCATCTGTTGTACTTCCAAGTCCAATTCCTGATATTTCTAGTCATAATCATTCATTTCCTGCTTCTTTTCCTGCCTCTCTCGATTCTATTCCAGTCCCCATTATACCAGATTCATTACTTCCATGTAGAAGATCATTGAGAACACACAAACCACCTGACTACTTGCAGGATTACCACTGTCATTTGGCAACTTCTAATGCTTGTTCCATCCCATCTTCACATCCTTTTATTGGTCCTGAATCAGGTAAACAATACTCCCTTTCATCTGTTATCTCTTATTCTCGATTATCTTCATCACACCGAGCATATTCTTTAGCCATTTCATTACTTTTTGAGCCAAAATTCTATCATCAAGCTGTAAAATATCCCCATTGGAGAACTGCTATGGCAGAAGAAATTACTGCACTTCAACAAAATCAGACCTGGACATTGACAACTCTACCACCTGGAAAACATCCAATTGGATGCAAATGGGTATATAAGGTCAAACTTAAGTCTGATGGAAGCCTTGAAAGGTATAAGGCTAGGTTGGTAGCCAAAGGATTTACTCAACAAGAAGGGGTTGATTTTTTTGATACCTTTTCACCAGTTGCAAAGATGGTTACAGTCAAGTCTTTATTAGCCATTGCAGCTACTAAAGGTTGGCATCTTATTCAATTAGATGTCAACAATGCCTTCTTGCATGGTGACTTGAAAGAAGAGGTGTATATGTCTATACCTCCTGGTTTTGGTGAAAAAGGTGATACTAGAGTTTGCAAGCTCAATAAATCCTTGTATGGATTAAAGCAAGCGTCTCGGCAGTGGTTTGCCAAGTTTTCCTCCACCATTATTCAACATGGTTTTGTCCAATCAAGAGCTGATTATTCACTTTTCACTCGGTCACAAGGCTCTTCCTTTATTGCCTTACTAGTATATGTCGATGACATATTAATTGCTAGCAATGATGTTGCTGCAGTAGACACTCTCAAGAAGTTTCTTGATGACAAATTCAAATTGAAAGACCTTGGTCCATTGAAATTTTTTTTGGGACTTGAAGTTGCTCGCAGCTCCAAAGGCATATCTCTTTCTCAAAGAAAATATACCTTGGAGATACTATCTGACACTGGTTCTTTGGGATGTAAACCAGTTAAGACTCCCATGGAACAAAACTTGAAATTATCTCGAAGTGAAGGTGTTCTTCTTGAGGATGCCAAAGTTTATAGAAGATTGGTTGGTCGTTTGCTTTATCTTACCATCACTAGACCCGATATCACTTTTGATGTGCATGTCCTTAGTCAGTTTATGGATTCACCTCGGCAGCCCCATTTAAATGTTGCATATCGTGTCCTACAATACTTGAAATCTGCTCCTGGTCAAGGACTCTTCTTCTCTACTAATTCTTCACTCAAACTGAGTGCCTTTACTGACTCAGATTGGGCTGGATGTCAAGACAGTCGACGATCCCTCACTGGTTTTTGTATTTTCCTTGGCAATTCTCTTGTCTCATGGAAATCCAAGAAGCAAGCTGTCGTATCGAGATCCTCTGCAGAAGCCGAATACAGAGCAATGGCTTCCACAGTTTGTGAATTAGTTTGGTTATCTTCATTGCTTTCAGATCTCCAAGTACCTCCAACAATTGTTTCTCTCTATTGTGATAGTAAAGTTGCGTTGCATATTGCTTCAAACCCCGTATTTCACGAGCGTACCAAGCACATCGAAATCGATTGCCATTTTATCCGTGATAAACTTCAAGATGGTTTTCTGCGTACAATGCATGTTTCTTCCAAGAATCAACTAGCTGACTGCTTCACCAAAGCTCTAGGCAGCCCACTGTTTTCTGTCACGATGTCCAAGCTGAGCCTCATTGATATTCATGCTCCAGCTTGAGGAGGGTGTATTAAAGTTAAAATACATTTTTAACCTTATAACTACTTTTCCCGGCTTTATTAAAGTGTATATAAGCCACGGTTTGTAATACTTGAGATGAACAATACAAATTATACTTTTCCATCTCTATTTTCTTTTCCTCTCTGTTCTTTACAAACTAGGTTCCTTTTTAAAAAAAATAAAAAAATAAAAAATCTTACTTCCAAAACAAACGTTCAGATATATATAATATATTTGTTATTTAAAATAACTATTCTTATTTTTTTTCCTTCAAAAAGTGGTGATCTACGCAAAAGAAAGTCTGCTACAAGACACATCAATCACCTTGAAAAAATGGAGAGTAAAATTAACATGGTCTCAATATTAAATATAATGAAATTCACGTACTCTAAACCCACGTACTCTTTCTGAATCTCTAAAAACTAAAAAAATGACTCGAAATCCTATTATATGATTTACTCCTTCAAAACTAAGGACAATTGAATCCGGCATGAACATAACGGAAAATAACTGGTTTTAGGTTTGATATAAATTAGATCTAAACGGGTTGATCCAATTAGACATGATTAATAAATAGGTTAGTTCCTGGTCAGTTCATGAAACGCGCAATCAACCTGTATAACACAACTAAATTATATTTTCAAGTTTTATAAATGCTTAGTTTAATAAATTTTTTTTCCTGGGAATGTAATATTAATTTTAGTATTTAACAACTTAATATCTCAAACTATTGAGTTTTTTTGTTAATATATAATTTTATTTTACAAAAGTATTAATTTTCTTATATTTTATTGGTTTGGATATTGATAATAAAATATTTTATCATAAATCCAATAATAATTGTGGATCATTTTATATTGTTATCATTGATTATATATGAAATTATATTAATTAAATTAAAAAATAAATATACAAGTCATCTCAAACGCTTTATATGAAACATATTGCAACGGGCTAAACAAGTTGAAACAGATTAAATGGATTGTATCCATAATTATTAAGTGGGTTATATAGTGTCTCTCTTGTTCATATGGATCATGTTAGGATTTTAGATTCTGACTCGTCTAATTAAATGGGTCATGTTTGAATTGACTCATATATAGCTTGTTTAGATAGTGAAAGTGTTTCATCTCATCGTTACAATTTTATCAAATTCTTAAATGAAATATAATAAACAATTCCAACTTTTTCAAATTCTAAAATAATAATAATAATAAAAAATAATATTCTAACAATATTTTATTTAACTTTCAACTTTTATGTCAACTCACTATCAAAATGGATCCATAATCTAATACTAATGACTTGACACGACTCAACACAACTCATAAATAGAAATTCATGTGAAATATTGGTGGTTTGTTTAATGTATCTCAAGAATCAAATATGTAAATAAACTTATTACTCGGACTACTCTAATTATTATTAGTCAAATAAACATCTAATATTTAGGCAGGCTATATTGTCACCAGGCTATTAGCTAATGTCAGGCGCAATGATGCAACGCTTGGAAAAACTTGTCACCAATTCAATCTCGACCTGAAAGTCTTCTGGGAGAGTGGTATACATGAGCTGTTTCCGAAATGTACCATACAACCAACATGGTTTGTCTTTGGATAAAGGTTATTTCATAACAATTGAATATATATACTGCCTGCATTTAATTGCGAAAAGGACCAATATGACAAATGCGGATCATAAATGGACCATGTGATCAATGGAGATAACATTAATGAGGACTTGGGAGTTGGATCAAGATGGTTCCAAGGCATCTCTCACCATCCTCTTCATTGTGCTCTTAATTTCGGCCGAATTAATGGGTGCAACGGAAACAATATATATAAACAAACATGCCAATTAGGATGAAGAATCAAGTCAATGGATGGAAAATCTAGACCCGATAAGAACTCGTTTCAAAAACTTAGATTATATTAAAATCTAGACCCATTGAAGAACCTGTCTCAAGAACCCAGATTACAAAGAGGAACGCCACAAAGATTGTGATTTACTTTTGATAAGTTCAAAAGTTCAATTAAGAACAAGAGGAGTAAAAAACTCAACTCACAATGAATAAATTCATCAAATTTTATGAACTTCTTAACATAAGGTTACAAAGAGTATTTAAAGCAAAACCTAATCAAACCCTAGTCAAAATAAATCTCCATCTTCCAAAAATTCCCTTGAGTGAATAGTGTCACAGCTACAGTACCTCGGCTATAGTAACTTGCTACAGTACCTCTTTAAATCTTGGTTCCTAAAAAGTAACTTTCCAAATAAGCCTTTGGACAAAATATAAGGCCTTCCCAAACATCCTAGTTCATAAGAAATAAGACATATGTGGGCCAAACATCCTCCAACCCAATTGGAAGACCAGAGAAAAAAAAATCATGGAAGCATCTCTTACCTTCTCTCATTCTTTACTTTAGTTTTTCTTCCTTTTTCCTATTGAGGACAATGTGATATTTAAGTTTGGGGGTAAAGCATATTATTTTATTTATATAAAAAAGAAATATATAATAATAATAAATAATAATAATAATGATGATGATGATGATAAAAACAGTATGGTCTGATGAATAAAAAAAAAGCCTATGATAAGAATAGGATTGAAATTTATTATAATTTTTAGAAAAAATTCTCGTTGCTTAAGTATAGTTGTTAATTCTTTACTTTATCTTACTTAATTTGATATTTTCTATGTTTAATAAATGTCTCTTATGATCATTAATTGTTTTGAGTACCTAGAGAAATTTTATGTGAATTTATATACTCTCACTTACTCTAGAACTTGTTTGATTACACTTGAGGCATAATCCTAGACAGAATATTGCTAGGGAAATGATTAAGGCATTCTTTGGACTGATTGAGCCTTTCAAGCTTACCTGTTTATTATCTTTACCTCTAGTCGCCCCTTTGAGCTTTATTGAAATATATTTTGGCCTTATATTTTTCTTTCTTGTAAACCTCATATTCCCTACCCTATTTGAGCTTAAACACTGATTTCATTACCTTTCAAGAGAACTAAGTTTACACAAAATCACAGACTCACAAGAGCATGAAAGGCAAGAGAGGTAGAAGGTCTACAAGTAAAGTTAAGTATAGCAATATTATCAAAATCATAAGTTTGGGGGTGTGAAGAGTCAACTCGTCTACTGTGTGGCCAACAAGAAAAGGCCAACGAAAGTCATCCACAAAAGCAGTCGAAAAAGTATGGAATATTTTCTATAAAAAAAAAAGAAAAGAAGAAGAAAAATTCGATCTGTTGAATAGAGGGGTAAAAAGAGAGATACTTGAAAGTGTAGTAAAGAGAGGTAGGTTGAGATATTTACAATGATTGAGAAGATATGTTTGTGTTAGAAGTGAGAATGCTCTATTTGTTCTATTGATGTTCAAACTTAAGTTCTCTTGCTTTATTTGAATCCTATCTTTTCTTTGTAACCCTCACCCTAGCCTTACATTATAAGGTTAATAAAGACCTATTGATCTCTGGTGATAGTTTCTGTTCTACATTAGTGGAGAATGATCTGAAAAGCAAGCCTATGGAGTTTTTATAGATCCATTATTTATTTACTTGTTTGCATAAAACTATCTGGGGAGCTATTGATGAAGTGAGAATGATGGGTATGCATGAATGTAGAGATGGATAATGCGATGGAATTGAGTTTTAAATTAACTTTTAAACTTGATTGATCTTGAATGATTCCTTTAAATTATAGACTTTAGACAATCTTTGAAACAATAAATTTTAAGAATCAAACCAATACTTGTTTTAATTGTCTTTATTTCTTAATTGCTCGAGGGCAAACAAAGCTTAAGTTTGGGGGTATTTGTTAAGTATTATTTTTATGTGATTTTTATTACTCTTTTATTTATGGAAAATGTCATTTTCCCTTCAATACTATTGATTTTATTTTATTTCTACATATTTTTATTTATTTTCTTGGATTTGAATGAATGAGAAGATTTAGTGCAAAAGGAGAGCATTTTGGTATAAAAGAAGAGACTACGGATCCAGACCAATGTGAGGTAGTGAAATCTGAGGAGAGCCGATGAGATTTGGGAGAGGAACCTTATCCCGTGGGCAGCAAAGAGATTTCTCTCACTCAAATGTGAGAAGACTTACCTCTCGATAGGCGAGGAAACTCGCAACCAGAAGGCGCGACCAGAAGGCGCAAAGATTTGGCGACAAGGCTCTAGGCTGTTAGATTGGGCGACTAGTCTAAATGACAAACTTAAAAGACCAACCTAAACGACATCGTGGGCAAAAAACTAGATAAGACGAGAGGAGTATTTCATCCCAGTCGGAAGTCTTTCCACTCGGTAGGCGAGGAGAGGATCGTGTGGTCTTTGTGACCTTCACGCCAGTTCATTTGTGACCTCCACAGCAATATATAAAGTGCACACGACATCTACTCAATGGGACCTTTCCGAATTTCGCAATAAATATGCTGACCAGCAAATCCTCCCGAACTACGTAAATCAAGCCGCATATTTCCTTTTATGTTAATATTAGATAAACTTCTATGATAATTTCAGATAAACTATTACTTCTATTTTAGATAATTCCGATATTCTTATGATAATTTCCTTTTATGTTAATATTTATTTTTAGAAACTATTTTCTACATTTTTAGGCTAGATTGTAGCCGCATTTATTTTGTTTCCGGATTTGAGTTTTGACATCTATTTAGTCTCATCTTGTGGGATGAATAGAGAGTCTGGGGTTCTTAATCTTAGTTTTAGTTTTAGGTTGGGTTCTTTAATCCTAGTTTTAATTTTAGAGTCTGAGTCTGAGTCTGAGTTTAGAGTTTCAGAATTTATTCTTGAAGTGTTCTTTCAAGAAGGCGGAATTGGAGGGCAGAGGTGAGAGCCGCATGCCTCATCAACCAACTTCAACGAAGAACACAAATTTTATTCTTTTTCTTTTCAATTTAATTATGAACTAATTCTATTTTCTAGAGTTTTGATATAGTCTAGCATTGAACACACAATTTATATTCCAAGTTATTATATTTTCAATATTTTCATGATTGACTGTTTATTCTTTATTCTTAATGCTTACAATTTTCTAACTAACTATTGTTTGATTTTTTGGATTGCAATGAGACCGAAAGGTCATTTGTGATGAAAGCTCTTGGGTTAAACACCATTAGTTGAGCTAAGCAGAGATGCTTTACTGCGACTAGTGTGATTTTCAAGAAAAATTCAAAGAACTTAATTAGTCTCTAATTAATAAAATTCACATAGAGATATGGAATCATTAGTTGGAGATATTTTTGGTATTGTTCGAGAGAAAATATTGAATAGTTAAGGATTTTATCTTCAACTTGGGATAATTGATATTCTATTACAAGGAAGAATAAACTGTGTGGGATTTGCTAGGTGAAGTCAAACACTCTAGATCTATTCTTATTATTTTTAAAATCTTAATTTTAATATTCTTTTCTTCAGTTTAATTTAGATAAACCATTCTTCAAATTTTGGTTTTGCAAATAGTAATTAATTTAGTAAATTTCAATATTCAATAGTATAATTATTCCTTGTTGGTTCGATAACTGTTTTCTTTAAAACATTTTACTACTTGTTACGATTATGTGCACTTACAGATATATTTTTATGCACACAAGTTTTTGGCGTCGTTCCTGGGGAATAAAAAAATTGGTTTAAATTAGATCTCAGTTTGGTTTTTCTTTTCAGGAATCAAAAGTGCATGCCCCGATCTAAATCATTAGAGCATACACATTTCGATCCCGAGATTGAAAGAATTTTACGTCGGATCAATAAAAGAAGAAGAAAGAGGTCACCGCCTCTAAATTTAAAATGGCCGACTAGGAGTACAAGGCGTTCAGAGATTATGTTATAACCACATTGGCGGCGCAGATGGCAAATCTATCACAACAAATAGGTAAGATGAACGTTAATGCTATTCAAACTAATATTATTTGTGATCATTGCGCATAAAATCATTCACGTGTTGATGGTAGACCTTCCTCGCCAGGTAAGGGGAAAGACCTTGCATGGAGGGTGCTAGGGTTGACGGCAGACCCTCTTCTGGAGCTTTGAATCCTCTGCTAGAAGAGCCAGCTACCCTAGAGGTCGGTTGCCCTGCTGCCTTGGTGACTCCTACAAGGTTGCCATAAAGGAGTCCAGCTGATGATCCCTTAGTGGTTGCTACTGCTAAGGTATCCGCAGGCAAGATGGATATGAATGTCCTAATCCAGAAGCTCTATACTGTTGTGATTCCAGGGCGAGCTGACGAGGGGTAATGCTCTTCTTCATGGATTTCTCCACCTTTTTCATTTCGTTCTGCCGTCGGTAGCCACTGTTTAAAGGACTAGGCTGCTGGAGAGGGGTTGGCGGCTACTACTTCCAACAACCATGCAGAGATGGAGGGCAGCATGGGAGGCAGATTCCTTTTGGATGTTGTAGTCCGCACGAATCCGAGGAGCCCAGTTGATGACCCGCCCATCAAGGCACAGCACCTAGTGGGGGATGAAACCCCTTTAAATATTATAATCGGCAAGGGTTAGGGGGTCCGTGCGACAAAACGCCCATCTAGGTGGAGTGCCCCACGAAGGATGATCCCCTTCTGAATGTTGTAATCGGCTCCAGTCTGGACGGTTCGTGCGAAGATCAAACTATTCCTACTGAAGCGGCCACACAATCGTCTGAGGCTGAGGGTTCTGTAGAAGTTCATCCTCCTTTGTCTTAGCTGGCAACGGGAGGGAGCCGTGCAGAGGCCATCGGTCAGGTCATCAAATGCCTGGCTGGCTTTTTCTATAAGGTTTTGCCGCTTTGTTCTATCTCTTTTTTTATTAGTCTTCCATTGCAAACTGTTGCATGTTGGTCCTTATTCCTGCCAGAGTACTTCTCAGCTGGCGGCTTTCATTGTAGACGGTAAAAAAGCAGTTGAGAAAGAGAACATGAGTCTCCATTCAATGACTACTACCTCCTTTCACTATGCCCACTGCGAAAGGGAAGAAATGGAGCTGTAGGTGCGTGAGCTGGAGAGGGCGCGACGAGACCTTATGGATGAGCACAGGAGGGTCAGGAAGTTGGAGCTTCAATAGAAGAAGCTTAATAGGAAGGTGAATGAGGAGAAGAAGCAATTAGAGCAACTTAACCAGCAATTGGAGCAGCGTAATCAGAGTCTTCAAGTCGACTTATCCCGAGCGTAGGATGTTATTCTTCACCTGGATGAGCAGCTAAAGTCATTCTCAACAGTTCGTGATGAAGTGTGGGACACAGGATTATCGAGAGTAGTAAGTCAATGAAGGACTTCGTCTTGGGGTGTCCCGAGCTACGTTCGAGGTCTTTCACAAAATTCCTGCAGGGCCTTAATCTTGCCAGCATTTCCGCCGATACGGTGGCCATCAAGTTTGGTTGCAACCTGGAGAGGAAAGAGATGTCTAACAATTTCCAGGGTTCGATTGTTCCTGCCCCCGTAGCTATCAAGCCGGGTGATCCTGCTCTTGATTTTCCCATGACTGGTGTTCCTAGTGCTGAGACTTGACAATTCCAGGCCTGACTTTCCTAGAGTTTTGCGGCTCCGTTGTTTTGCTCTTCCTTTTCTTCTTCTTCTTCTTCTTATTTTTTTTTTGGTGTATGTACCTGCATTTTGTCGCCAAGTGACTTGTATGTAAAATTAATTAATGAAAATACCTTGTTCTTTCATCTTGTCAACTTGTCCATTACACCTCCTTTTTTAGCACTCTCCTTTTACGTCTTTGCGACCATCCTGGGGGAACTTTGGTGTGGGATCTCGTGAGATTCCTGCCCACCCCACTAGTCGACCATTCATCCATTTGTGCTGCATTTGTTTGCTTTTGCCAGATAGTCGTCCTCCTGTGAGTTCCCTGTGAGCTTTCACGCCGATGCCTTCCTGATTTTTCCGTCATGCCTGCTGGCTTTAGTCGCGTATCGTTGCAATAATTATTTTGTTATTCGTACCCAGCCATTCCCTCCTTCTTGTACGTCCAGCTCGAGGAGTTAGCCATAAGGTTTACGACCCACCCCGTCGGTGCTCGACCTATATCTGACTACCCTGCCAGTCGATGGCTTTTTTGCTCATGTTGCTTTCATCGGCCTTTGCCACGAGGTCGGTCTCTTAGGGTCTTAACGACTTCCGCTCATTGTTGGCATTTCTCTGTCCATCTTCCTGTAGCGTTTTTCCCTGCCTAGCTCTTCCATTCTCCACTTTATCCTATTTGCCAAACAAGAATGTTATCATTACTCTTTTGGAATAGTGACCAACGTCGCAAACCTGAGTCTTTTGGCCCATATCGCGTCATGCTTGTTGTTCGTGTTGTTGAAGTCTCTGCCTTTTGTTCCAGTTTTTGGACGGTTCATAGACTCAACCCACTCTTCGCTAGGGGTGGCTAAAGTCAAGACGCCTTAGGCTGACCTGCCTCTTTGAACCCCCAAGGAGGTAGTTTCTTTGGTGGCTGCTGGCTGCTTTGTCCATGAGTTGTGGTGAGTACTGGGCATACTTTCGTGTGTTGACATTGTGTAGCTTCATGTGTCATGTATTTTCCTCTTTGGAGATTCTATTTTCGTCGAGTTGCCGAAAGACTAAGCCAGTACTCCATTAGGGAGAGGTCGGGATGCCTCAAGTCAACTTGCCCCTTTTGGTTCCCCAAGTAGGTAACTTCTTCATTTCACCATGATTAGAGTCAGGGTAAACATTCGGATAGACGCAAGGCAGATCCCGCTCTCTTCTGCGAGAAGGATAAGGCAACCTTTAGGCCTACCTTTCCCTATAGTATCCCTTGGGGAGGTAACTTTTTCGGGCAGTTTGTCACTGAACCCGCTCCTGCTCGTTGTCAACATAAGGAAAGGTAATATTTTGGGTCTGGCTAGTGCTGAACCCACTCTTTGTTCGTGGAGGTCGGGATATGTGTTCGGGCTGCCCAAAAGGTTAAACCCGCTCTCCTCTGCGGGAGTGATAAGGCAACCCTTAGGCCTACCATTCCCTGTAGTGTCCCGCAAAGAGATAAGTTGTTCAGGCATTGAACCTGCTCACACCTATTGATGCTTACGAGAAAAGTAAAGTTTTTTATTTCAGGTAGCTGAGAACTAACCCGCACTCCATCACAGGAGGGACAAGGCAACCTTTGGCATACCTTTTCCTGTAGTATCCCGCGACAAGATAAGTTCGGACAGTGATACAATTGGTCTGCTTTTAACAGTGATAAGAGTCAAGGTAAGTTGTTCAGGCCGCTGGGGTGGCATGACCGGCTCTCCATCGTGGTTGGGGTAGAATAGCCTTTGACCTAGTTCTCCTCTTTGGTCCTGCAGGAGGTACATTGTTCTGGCAGTTTGAGACTGGACCCGCACCCACTTGTTGATATCGCAGGGAAGGTAAGTGTTTGGTCTGGCTGACGTTGATCCCACTCTTCGTTGCTGCAGAGGTCGAGGTAATTCATTCGAGGAGCCGTGAGACTGAACCCGCTCTCCCCTGGGGGAGGGATAAGGCAACCTTTCAGGCCTAACTTTCCCTATTGTATCTCGTAGGGAGGTATGTTGTTCGAGAAATTTTGTAACTGAACCTGTACCCGCTTGTTGACGCTAGCACGGAAGGTAAACCTTTGTCTTCATGCCGCCCAAAGGCTGACCCGCACTCCACCGTGGGAGGGATAAGGCAACCTTTTAGGCCTACATTTTCGTATGGTATCCCACGGGGGAGGTAGTTGGCCTAGTACCATTTGCAAATTGTCTCATTAGCGCTTTGCTAATAATGTAAAAGTTCGAAGTGGGCATTTTGCATCGTCCTGAAAAATCACATTTTCGTTAAGCATAAAAAATTTACATGTTCGAGGGAAAGACAATACAAGACAAAAGGTTGTGCACCCCCTTAATCCCTCTCGAGCTCGGTAGGGCGAGTCGCAGACTAAGGCCTGCGAGGGCTATTCAAGTGGTGTGCAACTTATCCTTTCTTGGTAGTGCCATTTGAGGTGAGTCCACCATCCCTCTGCTTTAGCTCTTGAACATGGCAATTCCTTGCCAAGACATCTCCCACTCCTTGGAGAGTTGGGAACTTTATTTTTAGATGGTAGGTCGATGTGACGGCCCGCAACCTATTGAGGGTGGGTCTTTCGAGAATGGCGTTGTGCGACGACTAGGATTTTACTACCAAGAAGTCGACTATGACAGTGGTCATGCAAGGGCTGGTAGCGACGAGGACCGATAACGCGATGGTTCCCATAGGCTGAACCATGCTTCCAGAAAAGCCCTTCAGTGGGATGGGGGCTAGTTGTAGTCGAGCAACATTTATTCCCATTCTGGCGAAGGCTCCCCAGAAGAGGATGTCCGCAGAGCTCCCATTGTCAATGAGGATTTTGTGGGTGATGAAGTTAGCGACGAGTATGGTGACCACCAATCTGTCGTCGTGGGGATATAGGACAACCTCATCGTCAGCATCCATGAAGGAGATGATAGGGGTGGGGTCATCCCTTCGATGCTTGGCAGGATGGTATTCGACCATGTACACCTCGTGGTACTGGGCCCACTGGCGTGTGCTTTTCTGCTCGAGGAGGAAACACCCCCCTGCTATAGTTCGGATTTCTCCAAGTGGAGGCCCCTCCTGTGGCAGTGAACGAGGAAGAACTTGTTGTTGTTCCTACATCGGTGGTCGTCGCAGGGGGCTGTCTTCCCTCCTATGCCCGTTGCCTCGATCTCTGCTCCTTTCTCTTAACCTTTCCCTTCTTCCTTGCTCCAGTCTTTGGGCCGAGGGACGGCGTCGCCTTTCCTACTCCTCATATTTCTTCCTCCCTTGCTGTGAGAAGCAGTCCTCGGTATTATGTGAACTGAACCTGTGGTATGTGTAGTAGCGACATGCAATCCCCTGTTATCATCTCTTCGCGTAGCGAAGGTGTCGACCTTGTGAATGCTGAATGTGGACTGGTCGAACCGAGGTCCTGGTCCCCTTGTTGGGACTTCCCTCCACCCCTTTTTTGTGGGAGCTCTTCTCCGATTTATTGTGGGGCCTACGTTTGGCCAGGGCCCTAGCCCTCTTCTCGGCTCGTTACAACTCCTTCCTTCTTGGCTTCGTCAAAGCCCGAAGAGTATCTTCCGAATTGATGAAGCTTTCGGCCTGGTCCATGAACTCTCTCAGTGTCACGAGAGTCCTCCTTGCCAGCTCGACCATAAAATGGGACTGCGACCAAACTCCCCCCAAAAGCGCCACAAAGGTTATCTTTTCGTCTTGGTCATCGGTGGTCATGCGCTCCTTATTGAACCGGACTAAGTAGGACATTAGGCTTTAGTCTTCTACTTTGCCGCCTCCTTCGACTCGACATGAACTGAGTCATAAACAATTTGGCTAACTCGCCAAAACTGTCTACTGATCTGGGTGGCAGAGACCTGAACCATACACGTGCCGGCCCCTTCAGAGTTAGCGGAAACACTTTACATGCTACTTCTCCTAGGAAGCCATACAACGTTCTGTGAGCCCTGAAAGTTTCTAGGTGCTCAAGAGGGTCCATTCCTCCGTCGTATATTTCCATAGTAGGGACTCTAAACTTTGGTGGTAAGGGCACCGCCATCAACTCCTTTGTATAGGGTAGACCAGTGCTTGTGAGCAACTGGTCCATCGTTGACGATGTACCTACATTCCTTGCTATCTCGTCATACTTTCCATTAAGGTTGCGGAGCTCGTCCTCCATTTTCTTCTGCTCCTCTTCCTTATTTGGTCCAGCTTGTGTGTTCCGAGACTCCACATGTTCACTATCACTGGACTCTGCTCCACTGCCAAGTTCCTGCCGAGGTTGTCTGAGTTCCTCATTTTTCGCCAGTTAACTTTGTCACCCATTCCTCCATAGTCTTTAGTCTTACCTCTATGACGTCTCCCACGTTACTCCTGAGTTGTTCGGAACGGGTTGTCATTGGCATGAGAAACACACGCAAGAAGCTATAACGATCCCACAGACGACGCCACTGTTAACATCGTGTTTCGCACACCTTTGGACCAAGCTTCGACAACTCAGGTCTTTCGAAATGGGCCTGCAAAAGATGGAGAGTAGTACAACTAGGAGAGGGCGGCCTTGGGGTTGGGGAACCTCCGATGCCAAAGTAGTACATATTTTTGGAAGTTTGTAAATAAGTAAATGAGTCAAGGGATCAAAGAAAGATATTCTTGTACTTGGGAACTGTTATTTATACTATAAGTCTTGGGGGGACAGATTGTGCCTGTCCCCATGGAGTTTGTGTCATTCGTATTGTTCTCTGTGTCAGAGTCTTTTAATGCAGCGTGACTCTGCAATGGTTCATTAATGTGGCGTCTAGCCCGGGAAGTGGAGCCATTAATGTAGAGTGTAACTCGAGTAGTGGAGCCATTAATACGGGGTGATTCTCTGACCTCATTCTCTTAGTCTGCCTTCTTAATGGTCCATTGATATCTTTCTTGTCAGTAGATCAAGAGTTCCTCAAATATTACCCTTATTATGCGGGCAGGCACTTGAAGGCTGGACACTACTCGAGGGGCTTTCAAATCGACGAGTCTCATCCCCTGCAGCACCATCCCTTCGGCAGGTTGCGTCCAGAGGACTCTTCTCGTGGGCTGGGTTGAAGACTATTTGTCCTAGGTTGAGCATTTTATCTCAATTCCCTTTCATTCATAGGCCTGTTGGGCTTAATGGGGGGGGGAAAATCTCCTTACACAACCAACATAGTCGATCTTTGAGTGAAGGTCATTTCCAAATAGTAGAATGCAGTTATATATTTCCAAAAAGAACCAATATGACAAATGCAGATCATAAAAGGACCACATGATCTAGGGAGACAATATTGATGAGGAGTTGGAGTTGGAGCAAGATGGTTCTCTAAGGCATCTATCACCATCCTCTTAATTGCACTCTTAATTTCGGTTGGTTCCATCGGAAACCATATCAACAAACATGCCGACTAGTTAGTGTCCTTATTTTGCTGTTACCATTTTATAATTAATTTACTTTCTTAGACGTTATAACTCGAATAAGAATAATTATAATTGGGAGGCTGTTGAAGTAGTACTACTAAAACCTCTCTTGCCGCATTGGAAAGAATACTATAAAGGATAATAAGAACTTCTACTTCTTTGTAACTTTTTCAACCAAAATAAAAGGAAAATGCTTTGTGTCTCGACAAAGCTTTCCGACAACCTTTTTTTCTTTTTAATTTATTTAATGATTAAGTGAGTTTTTTTTTATAATATTGTAAATTTTTTTAAAAATGATTAAGATCACAAAAAGAATACATGAAAAAAAAAAGAAAAAAAAAGTCTTTAATTTTGCCGCACCGGCAGCGCATATATATGAAACGATAGTTATATAAAATCAATCTAAAATTAATGAGTTAAAGTGATTCTTTACATTTTACAAGCACTATTCCAAATATTTTTTTATTATTTCTTTCCTTTTCCTAATCTTTCTTTATATTTCTCACATTTACACTTTTATTTAAAAAAAATAAAAAAGTTATAATATTAATAGAACATTTTATTTTAATAAAAGGAAAAATAGTCGTGTTAAAATTTTTTCAAAACATGATAAAAGAATAAAAATTTATGAAAAAATAGGATGTATTTAAAACGAATAAATTAGAAATAAGAAAGAAATAATATTTAAAGGATATAGATAAATAATATAATGATAAATTAATAATGGTATATTGTAAATGTCGTTAGCAAATAATCAAATGTCGTGTGCAGTGTCGTAAGGCTTGGAAAAAAAATGTTCACTCTTAATTGGACACGTCATATCTCATAATTGGGTTTGGGTTTTAGTTAGTTAATTAGATTATATGAATAGTAGTAAATAGTTTGAATTAGATATTTTATTAAATTTGGAAAATGGAAAAGAAAAAATATGAATAAAAATATTATCAAATTGTTTGTAAATAGTATCGAACTGTTTGTGAGAGCACTCTTATTGGATTAGCTAAAAGTTAAATTTAATAAGTATTTAGCTATTAAAGAGTAAAATATGCTCACATTAGATTAGTTAAATTCTAAATATTTAGAATTTAGCTACAATGACTTTTAAAAAATTTTTCAAATTTGAAGATTACTGTACATACATCAAATACATATTTAATTAATTATCTCTCTCCTTTTCTTTCTATCACATATTTTATCACAATTAATATATTAATTTGACTTAATGATATATTAATTTAATAAGAACATGATCATTAATTAACATATAATAAGTAAAATAGTAAAATATTATAAAATTAAAAAATTAAAAAAATTAATAATTAAAAAAATTAAATATTTTTGAAATTATTAGTTATTCATTACTATATAATGAATAAATATATAATCTAATGTGAAAATTTAATGTGAATAACTAAAACAAAATTCATATTATATTATTTTATTATTATATAATGAAAAAATAATTATTTTAATGTAGAGATTTATGTAAATGAAATTGTCAAAAGTTAAATTTCTCTTACATTCATCAAAACTGTCTTTTAATTTTAACTAATCTAACGAGAGTGTTCTAAGAGTAAAGTAGTCTGAAAATATTTAATAATAATTAAATTTCCAAACTGACCACCTTATAGAGTCTAATTCATTTAATACATCAATCAACAAACAGGCAAATAAATTTGTTGCTCGAACCAAGTACTCTAATAATTAGCCAAATAAACATCCTAATCACCTCTTCAATCTCTTTGGACCAGAAAGTCTTTAGAATTTTTTAATAATTTGGTGTTAAGTTTTCTTTTTTTTTTAATTTTTTTAGTTCCGGTTTGATGTTTCAAATTAATGGAGGGATTAATAAAAAATAAAATATTAATGTTATTGGGTCATTGAAAACTTATTCATTTGAACTTTTTGATTTATTAAAAAAAAATACAAACACAAAAGAGGAGAGAGAACCATCTATATATTAATTTTATTGGGTCATATAAAAATAATAACAATTAAATAATAAATCTTCACAACTTCTTCACACTCTACACTTTATATTTTTTTTAATTTTTAATTTTTTCTCTTTTATAAAAAAATACAAACACAAAAGAGGAGAGAGAAATGCACCGTACGATTATTACATGGTCTGTCTTTCTGTGAAAGGTGTGGAGATAGGAAAAATTTAACTGTAAGCGATTCTGTGTACTAATACGTGCACTTATTCAATATGATTGATCAGAAAATAAATTTTATTGAAAACAATGCTAATTTGAATTTAGAATATTAAGACAATAATATTAATATGTAGATTAGTACGCAAATTTATTTATATATAATAAAATTTGAGGAGGTAATAAATTTTTTTTTAAATATTATTTTTCTGATTTGACATATATTACTGTTCAAACGTGGCATGAGGTCGAGAATCACATGTCACACAGTTGACGAGGGGCCTAGCAGAGTCTACTTCTAGTCATGTAATTCCCTTCAATTATGTGGGGGCGGAAGAAGGCTGGTGCATCTTTATATAATCTCTACCCTTTAGGCTTTTTCGATTCAAAAATATTCAAGTGCAACTCCGATCAATATTTAGCAAGTTCTTTCCATTTCCTTGTATCTCCAGGACCAGGTATGTACGTACGTCTGTCTATATATACTTAAGTTGTTATTACAAATATTTTAATGAAAGAAAATATTTAGTGTGTTAATTAGTATCTCTACTAATTACAATATCTACAATTAAATAAGGCTTAAGTTTCTGAGGTCATGTCTATATATATATCCTACGTACTGTGGATGCTTAATCTCTTCTACTCTTGCTTAAATAGTTCAAATTTATTTTAATATTTTACTTTCAGAATTTTTTAAAAAAAGTTCTTTTAGTTTCGGTTTGATGTTCCAAAAAGGAGAGGGCTGATCAGTAAGCTTTTTCACATCAAGCGGTACGAGCGAGACAGACCATGTGATCCATTTATGATGCGCATTTCTCATATTGATTCACCCCTCTTGCAAAAGAAGGTGATAAAGTTGTGGTTTATACGCTAAATTAATTTTTAAAATTTACTAAATTGAAGTTTCTTTTTGGTTGAAAATCACAAATATAGATAAAGCTGAAAATTATCGTAATTATTTAAATGAGCTTTAGGGTGCGTTTGGATGTTGAAGTGAGTTGAATTGAGTTGAGTTGAGATAATAAAATATTATTAGAATATTATTTCTTATTATTATTATTATTTTAGGATTTGAAAAAATTGAATTGTTTATTATATTTTATATTGAGATTTGAAAAAGTTGTAATGATGAGTTGGGAGGATTTTTTATTCCAAACGAAGCCTTAGTGTATGTTTGTTAAACATTAAACAACTTTTCATTAATAAAACTTCTTTTCACAAAGCTTTATAATTAAAAATTATATTATCTTCCTCAATCTCAATCCCAACATTCATCTACTCCCTTGGCCACGTGAGTAGTTTTTTTTTCATCCTACTCTTTTTAAAAAAATATGGAAGGTTGGGACGACCAATGTAGAGATGGGTTCTAAACAGTTACGTTGATAGATAGATAAATATTTTAAGATTAATTGCAAAATCAATGCCTATTTTTCACTTTTTACAATTCAAGGCATCCGTTTTTTTATTTTTGTAAAATTAATACATGATTTTCAATAAATTTTCAAATAGGTATTTTAGTCAATTTTCCATTAATAATAGCCCACATGTCATTCTCTAATTCTTTTGTTCCCGTAAAGCAAAAGAAGCGATCTGCTGCGAGCGATCTACAACGAATCATTAAGTAAATCCAATATCGTACATTAAGGAGACGTTTAGATTTGAAGATGACTTGAGATGAGTTAAGATAGATTGTAAATAGTAGTGAGATGAGTTGTGAATAATAGTGAGATTTGTGAGTTAAAGTTGCTGAATAATAATAAATAGCAGTAACATGAGTTGAGATGAGCTGAGATGAAATTCGAATCCAACGTCTCCTAAGAAGAAAAGCATACTAAAACCGAAAGGCCATTTCTACCTTTTTTTTTTTTTTTTTCTTTTTTGCTTTCTAGTTTCTTTTTATATATGCTAGAGCCATACTATTTTAGAACTACTCCACGGTAGAATTCTTCTCGAAAGTGAAATCTCCTAAGATCAACGGTATATGGATTTTACAGTTTTAATAGTTATTTTTATTTTTGGTATTAATGTTTCACTAGTTACCAGATCCACCTTATTAAATTGTTTTTCTTTTTATAAAAAAAATAAAATAGTAACATAATCTAAATAACTGGCCTGATCCCAATAGCAAGATTAGTGTGCTTAGGTAGCTGATCACCGATCAGAGCAACATACACATTTCGATGCTAAAGGAATTTTACACTTGGAAGAAATTCCTCAAACCATTATTACTATCTCTATAAAAAAAGCACGTGTTTCGTACATCGTCCTTAATAACAGTCTCAAGGCAAATATCAAATAGAATCCTCCAAAGTCTAATCTGGTTTAGTGAAAAGCTTAATTTATTTTAGTCGATACATATTATTTTTTAACGGAAAATAGTACAAAATTACGTTCTGACAATTTGTATGCAAGTACTTGGAGTAGAGACTGTACTATTTCTCTAGAATATGAGACATGCTCTCTCTATACGCATTAACAATTAAAAATCTTGCTATAGAATTTTTCATCAAAATTAGTGAGAATTTGTATGCTTTGTATTAGGAACAGAGACTTGTACAACTTCTCAAAAATATGAGCAGGCCGAATAATACACTCTCCACTCGTATTATGAAAGAGCTTGATGTCTTGCCTCGAATTGCTACAGAGCGTTACAGGGGTAAAGTGCATGAGGAGTTACGTAACGTAAACAAGATGGCTTATGAGCCTGTGCTGCTTGCCATCGGTCCTTACAACGACCAAGACAAGGTTGGTCATGGGTTTATGAAAGAGCATAAATTGCGCTATTTACATAAAATGCTGGAAAGAACGAAAATAAGTGTAGAAGATTACATCGGGGCCTTGAGATCAGGATTGAAAGCAAGAGCTTGCGGATACCTACATGCAGAATGCATTAGCAAGACCCAATCTCAAAGTGATGCAATTGTTGAAAAGATGCTACTTGATGGGTGTTTCATTATTGAGTTGTTCCACAGGTACTACAATAAAGGAGGATGTCCGAAAGATGACCCAATCTTTCAAAAGAAGTGGATGCTTTCTAGAATAGCTCGTGATCTACTATTATTTGAAAATCAACTACCATTCTTCGTTCTTGCTATATTGTTCGAGATGAGTGAGAGTAACGATCCCAGCAATTCAGAAGAACACATTGTCGATATTGATACTGATCAGGGGACCTTAAAGATGCAAAATCGACTTAATGATCGTGCCCTTGGTTTTTTCTCTACCCTTTTACCATTTAAATTGAATGAAGTCGATAATTCAACCAAAACGATTACGGATCTACTTGATCTGACCCTTGAAGCTTCCAACCCTTCACTTCCAGTAATAATATGTGAACGTTTAGAGCTTGGGTTCAGATTCAAGAACGCAGAGTTTGAGGATCTCCTTGGTCTCATACATGCAGCCATTTGTATCTCAATACTTGATTCAGAAATTGATCATGCCAAAGAACGTCAAGAGGCAGGATGGAGCCAGATGGCTAAGATATTTAAGCATCCATTTGGTTTTATCGGTAAAGCTGTCACTTCATTACATGCAAAAAAGAAGCCACTTGTTGGAGCCAGCTCAACTATGGAGTGGACACCTACTGGTGCCAGCTTAATTGAGGAGCCACTTCTAGGAGCCAGCTTATTTGAGGAGCCTGTACTTTCTGGTGCCAGCTTATCTAAGGAGCCACTTGCTGTTCCTGTTGCTGTTGGACAAGCTGAATTTGAGGAGCGACGTGTTGAGGAGCCACTTGATGCAGGTTTTAGTGGTGCTAGCATAATTCAGGAGCCACTCGTTGGAGCCAGCGCCTTATTTAAGGTGCCACTTGCTGTTCATGCTAAAGGTGCCAGCGTATCTGAGGAGCCACTTGTTGGACTTGCTGAATTTGTGGAGCAATGTGCTGAGGAGCCACTTGATGAAGGTTTTAGTGGTTGTAGCAGATTATTTGTGGAGCCACCTGATGATGGTTTTCGTCGTGCTAGCATAATTCAGGAGCCACTTGTTGGAGCCGGAGCCTTATTTAAGGAGACAGTAATTTCTGCTGCACGCTTATCTCAGGAGTCCAGATTCCCAATCGATATACGAGAGAAATGGAAGCATCTGGTCGATGTCTTACAGCTTAAGGAGGCAGGAGTTGAAACCACTAAGGCAAGCAAATTTGTGTCTAAGTTAAATGAGATTTATCATTGGATAAATATACCTTATGCTATTGAACTTCAAGAGGCTGAAATTGAATTCGAGAAGCTGCCAGAGATATTTTATGCGCATCTTCATCCTGATCAAAATGGGAATACAGAGCAGAAGTCAAAACTGTCTGAAACAGGGACGCTAATGACTGGAGTCGAATCAATGAATGCAGAGGTATTGAAGCGTCTACTTTGTGAGGCTGGAGTCGATATCAACAAGGTAAAGAAATTTGAGCGTCTGAGAGAAATTGAACACAAGAACATACATGGTGCCATAGAGCTTGTAGAGGCTGGAATCACATTCAAGAAGGCAGATAAATGTGACATGTTTTCCATAAAGTTGAACAATGGGCAAATGGAGATTTCACCTTGGAGCATAGAAGATGACACAGAGACTTGCTTACGAAATTTAATAGCATATGAGCAATACCAAGATCGAGAAAATGGTTTCGATTACGTCACCAACTTTGTGTGCTTCATGGACACTCTCATTAGCTCTCCAAAGGATGTTGAATTACTCCGTCGAAGTGGAATTATCAATAATTGTTTGGGTGATGATGAAGTTATTTCCACTATGGTCAACAAGCTCTGTGACAATATCACTATTTCACCCAAAAGTTCCATATATGCAAGAACTTCCGTGGATTTGAACATGTATTGCGATACAACCTGGAATCTATGGAAGGCAAAATTAAGGCATGATTATTTCAGCAGTCCTTGGGCATTGATCTCATTTCTGGCAGCTGCCTTATTGCTTTTAATTTCAATTGCACAATTCGTACTTTCCATTATTTCTTAGGTTTTTCGTGCATTGTGTTAATCTTGATGTGTGTTCTCTTGGTTAATGTAATAAATATCGAATAATAAGATTTTAAAAAGTAATTAAGAGTGTCTTTTGTTGGTCCGATCACACCATATATTTTGTTAAGGTATATATGAATCATATTTTATTGAGATTGTAGCCACTTTCGTGTGACCTAGAAGTCTTGTAAGTTATACAGCCGTGCATTTGCGAAATGAATCCTTTGCATGTCATAGATATATTGCTATTTTAAAAACAGACTATATCTACATCCTTCAATATTTTTTAGAATATTGCATATCAATAAAAAAAATTCTATATTAGATCAGGTTCCCTGGCCTAGTCCACGCATGTTAAACAAAACGCAAGTAATTAAAGAATTACGCGCGTGTATATAACATCTGATATATACTGCTGCAAATTTTCTTAACCAAAATGATTTACAAACAGCAGACAAGTGTAACCTTGGAAAAACACCAAACAAGTTAATATAGAACGTAAAATCAAAACAAACAAGTGACAAATGTCTAGAAAAAGTTGATCCCATATTTCTTGGTACGTACTTGGGTGATTGTTAGAGCAAATCAGTAATGAACTATTATGAATATTGCAATGATCTGTAAGAGATCTCGATTTCATCAAATTGCATTTATAGAACACTAAACCAATATTGTCAAAGAATAAGCATGAAGCTCTTGAAAAAGCAGTGCACAAAAGGCAATAGAGTCGTGGAAGAGCTCGTATGTGCGGATCCCGTCACTACAAAAAAAAAAAAAAGCTTTACTCGGTGACAAGAAGTAGCCCGAAAAAGCATACATTAGCTAGAAAATAACATTGCCGGCTATAAAATCCTCGTCGCATCGTAGTTGCAATTGTTGCGCACAAACTGCCCATTTCCTATGAGATTGTGGAATAGTCGGCTGCTTAATTCAACCTCTTCACACAAAAGCAACGCACCACTGTACAAACTGCTTACTTGAACAACGGCTTCAGAATACACGCGCATGGAAGGTTAATAATCAATATTCTCTGTCAAAGTAAGTACACTACAAAGTATGCATGAGCATATCCCAAAGGTGGGCAAATTGTCTCCTCTACCTACCATACGAAAGTGTAGACTTGCTTTCATTGTGTGCCAATGCCAAAATCAGAATCATGCTCCTTTCCAATAACATGATCTAGAGTTCCAACTTCACTCCTTATGTGAAACTGTCTCAACTACTCCACTTTCTTTCCATAGTCCCGCTCTCCTCTCCTATGGAAAGAACAACTCAAAAGCTATGGAAGGAGAAAGGTTTACCTAATAACAAGCTGTGTTGACCACTTCACCCAATCTTTAGACAAGTTTGGCATACCAAAAGCATACTACGGGCTCTCACATAAGAGTTCGATTCATTCTATTCAGCTATTCCATTTATGTGGAGTGAACCCAATTGTATGGTATCTGAAATTGTTCTACCTTCTTGCCTGTCAGATTCTCAAAGCCTTCCCAGGTGTTTGAAATCATCAATCACGTCACTCACTACTTCAGCAAAAGAAGTCAAACCATATCTCAAAATGGTCAGCAAACAACATGAGTAAGAATAGGGCACCACCATGCACAATATGTACCCCAAAGATCAGAACAAATCAACTGCAATGAACTTGATTCTGCACTGCTTCACAAAGATACAATGCTAACAAACAAAAAAAAAGCTTCCTTATCTTCTAACTACACTAAAGCAAAAGCTGCTTCACAAATGACCACGCTCGTTTACCCCTATGGCCCAATCACATTCGCCATAAACGAGTAATACCTAAATATGGAACGTTTGAAGATAACCTTGCAGTTGCACCAATCACTGTCTCACCAAATATAAAATAAAGACCATCAATCTTACTTACTTTCATTACAACCGAAGAGCCCTTCCAGACTTTAATGACTCCACTTTCAGTTGTAAAATGATAACCAAATGAATTAATATTGCCCAAAAATATAAGATTTTTCTTCAAAGATAAAATATGCCGAACGTTGGACAAAGTTCTAAAAGTTCCATTATACATCTTAATCTTGATATTTGAACTAATCCCAACAATTTCAAGAGCCATATATATCATTCCTAACCAAAACAAAATCACTGTTGATTGATTCGTACGTAGTGAACCAATCTCTCCTGGGACACATATGGAATGTACAAGCTGAATCCATAACTCACTTGTCACCAAAACGACAGCTAGATCCAATCAGTTAGGCCAACATCACAGTTGTTAGTATTCTCAACAACACTAGCAACATTAGAGGAACTTGTAGCTTCCTCCTTGTTCTTCAATCTCGAACACTCATTCCTATAATGACCAAATTTGTGACAGTAGTGATATTTATCATTTTCCTTGTTAAATCTAGAGCTACCACCGGAATGACTCCCTCTCTGATCCGAAACTCTTCCACCAGATCTACTACCAGAGGAATATTTTACAAACAAGCTATCGAATTGATTATCCGTGCCTTGTATACCCAATTTTGTTCTCAACTCTTTAGAATTCAAAATAGATTTTACATCTACTAAAGAGATGGTATCTCTACCATACAACATCGAGTCCACAAAGTTATCAAATGATATAGGTAATGAACATAACAAAATTAAAACTTGATCTTCCTCATCAAGTTTAATATCAATATTTCTTAAATCCATAATGATTTTGTTAAATTCATTTAGCTGAATTGATTTTCTAGTTAGACAATTGTGTAATTATTTTATGGATTATAATATAATGTAAGATGTATACTTTTTTGTCCCATATACTTATTTGCTGCAACCCCAATTGCCGCAAATAATTATTTGCGACCAAACAGATAATTTTGTCATAAAAACTTATTTGTAGCAATAAGAGTTGCCGCAAATAAGTATGGCAACCATATTAAAATCATGATAGTTTTGCAGCAGAGCATGACTTCTTTCGGCAACAAATATTGTCATAAAAAATTTTTGTATTTTCCACCAAATAAAAATTGCCGCAATAGACTTTTTTATATGGCATTATTATGGTCCACCTAATGGCGACAACAAAAAGTTTGCAACGATGTTTACTACTTTGGGAGATTTTAAGCACTGTAAAAAGTGATATTTCTTGTAGTGGTGGCAATACAAGAATATGACCCGTGAATTCGACATGAATATGACGTGTAATTATTGGATTTAGTTTAATATAAATGTATTTGAATTAAAACGGATTGATCCAATAAAGCACTATTAATAAAGGGGAAAATTGCGGGTCAATCCATGAATCCCCCAATGAATCTGTACAACACGAATAAATTCTATTTTCAAGTTTTATAAATGTTTAGTTTTAATGCTTTTTTGTTGTTGTTGGAATGTGATATTAATTTTTTTTAGTTAACTACTTGTTATCTCATGAAATTATTGACCTTTTTTTGTTAATATGTAACTTTATTTTATAAAAATATTAATTTTTTTATATATTATTAGTTTGGAGGTTGATAATAAAATATTTTATCATGAATCTAATTGTAATTGCAAATCATTTTATATAGTTATCTTTGATGATAGATGAAATTATATTAATTGAGTTAAAAAATAAATGAACGAGTCAGCTCAACCTATTTATATGAAACACGCTAAAAGAGTTTAAACAAGTTAAATGGGTCATGTCAACAATAATTAAACGGGTTAAGTTGATCATGTCGTGTCACCCGTTATTTTTCTTGGTCGCGTTAAACTTTAGGTTCTGACCTGTTTAATTAAATAGGTCGTGTTTGGATTGACTCAAATAATTTTATACTAATGACTTGACATGATAACTCAACATGAACTACAAACACAAATTCATGTGAAATTGGAAGCTTGTTTAATCCATCTCAAGAAACAAACGTGTAAATAAATCTATAGCTTGAACTACTTACTATAATTAGCCAAATAAATGTCCTAATATTTAGATAGGAAAATGTCATGCATATTGATGTAACGCTTGGAAAAAATGTCACCACTTCAATCTCTTGGAGCTGAAAGTCTTATCCGGAATAGTGGTATATAGCTGTTTCCAAAATGGACAATACAACCAACATGCTCTGTCTTCAGGTGAAGGTCATTTCAGAACAGTTGAATACTGCCATTTAATTGTGAAAAGAACCAATTAATATGACAAATGCCACCACTTCAATCTCTTGGAGCTGAAAGTCTTATCCGGAATGGTGGTATACAACTATTTTCGAAATGAACCATACAACTAACATGGCCTATCTTTGGGTGAAGGTCATTTCGGAACAATTGAATAATTAATTGTGGAAAGGACCAAATATGACAAATGTCACCACTTCAATCTCTTGGAGCTGAAAATCTTATTTGGAACAATGGCATACATTTGTTTCCTAAATGGACCATACAGCCAACATAGTCTGTCTTAGGGTGGAGGTCATTACGGAACAGTTGAATATTGCCATTTAATTGTGAAAAGGACCAATTAATATGAGAAATGTCACCACTTCAATCTCTTGATGCTGAAAGTCTTATCCGGAACAGTGGTACATAGCTGTTTTCGAAATGGATCATACAACCAACATGGTCCATCTTCTTATTATTATGGAACAGTGGTGTAAGACAAGATAATTATTATGGGGCCTAAATGATTAATGTTTGATTGGGTTCTACGAAATGAGAGAGCAAAACGTGAAATAAAAATATTATAAATTTAAAATATTATTTAATTAAATATATATATTTTTTTTCAAAATTTGAAAAAGTTATATTATTATTATTAATTTTTTTTTTGTATGTGGAAGTTTTGAAAAATATATAATGATTAAATCAATAAGTTAAATATTTGAAATAGAAAAGTATTTTATATATGGATAATATTTTGGAAGGAATTTATAAAAAATTTTGAAAAGAGATCAGGAGATTTGTCAAACATAGCCAGCCTGGTTTGGTTACACTGATGAAAAGATATGTGATCAGAAATTTATGAATAGTAATGAAATTATTTGAGTTAAGATATTTTATTGAGTTTTGAAAATGTATAAAGAAAAAATTGAATAAAATTATTATAAAATTTAAAATATTATTAGAATATAATTTTTTATTATTATTTTGTTTTAGAATTTGTAAAAGTTTTTTTTTTAATCAACAATTCATTCATTGAATCATAAACAAGTCGTTATAAGAGATTGCTTTTATCAAACCAAACAGTTTGAGTATGATTTGTAAAAGTTAAATTATTTTTTGTATTTTGTTTAAAAATTAAAAGTTGTAATGATTAGATACACTACAACACAATTGGTTTTTAGTGACGGTTGAGAAATTGTGACAGTCCCTAGACCGTCACTAAAAGGTATTTTCTGTGACAGTTTTTGGAAACCGTCACTAAAGATAGAATGAGATTTTTTTACATTCGAACGTATAAGACATATGCGTTCGAACGTCACATATACGTTCGAACGTTATGTCTGTTTACGTTGGAACGTAAAGTGTTTTGGTGCAACCGTTCGAATGTTATTAATTTTATGTTCGAACGTAAAATGTTTGCACCAATGTTCGAACGTTAAGTAATAGCATTCGAACGTTTATTGTAAATTTAAATTAAATGACTTTAATTTAAAACTTATGTGATTTTTATTGTGCATAATTTGTGAACAAGTCTAAAAAATTGAATTGTATATATTTATATATACACACTTTGTAATATATAAATATATATTATTGATTTATATATATTTGAAATGCAGTGATTTAATATTAAAGTTGGAAATTATAACATCAAAGAAGATTAAAAATTGAAATTAAAAAACGATAAAAATATTCAATAATATTTTTCGTTACAAATATTAAAAATAAAATACAAAAAATGATAGAACGTAGTAAACAACAGTCAGATGATAACGTTATCTGCAAAAGTCGAACTCCGTACTTCCTCCGTCAAGGTATCAACCTTGTCATTGAGGATAGTTACACGATGGGTGAGTTCGGCAACAGTCGCCGATATAGCCTCGAGCGATCGATCGATCTTATGATCAATATGCGCAGTCAGCTGTGATATGACCGCATCAACCCAAGCAGGCCGCACATCTCCTGCAGATGTACTCGGCGTATGCTGACTAGTACTCCCGACATGACCTGGCTCAGGCTGCGTCGGAGGAACTAGATCCTCTACAGGGGGTGGCTGACGTCCCCTCGCCTGTCCAATGCTACGCCGATGCGTGGTCATGTCGAGGGGGCTCATCTGATCTTTGACCCGCTCCTCTGGCTGGGTCGGCACTCCCCGTGCAAGTAATAGTCGGCTGATGAGGACACCATATGGGAGATTATCCGTGGAGACGATGCTCGCCTCGTAACGGATCCTCTCAAAAATGTGCAGTGGCAAATCTATAGGATCTCCACGTGCCACTCGTATCAAAAATTGTGCCCGAAGCCGACTAAATGTGGTTTTATGAGCCACAGGATCGACATTTGTTGCAACAATCAGGTGCAACATGCGGAAGAAATGCAGCAGATGGATCTGGTTGAAGGCGTTCTTCCGCTCGATCTGCATGCGATCCCTCCCGGTGAGGATGTAGAAATCCTCGTCTCGGTCATCATCCCGAGCCTCGACGCCAGTATCCTCAGCCTCTGACTGGCCTGCATCTCTGGCTGATGCTGGCTCACATCCCCGGCCAGTAGATGATGTAGAAGTGCCTACATCCTCACGGGGTGTTGAGTGTGTAGTCTGAGCACCTCGATGAATCCCGAGGTGCTCGCCGATGACATCTGCCGATACCTCAATAGAAATACCGCGTACAGTCACGGTGTGAGAGGATGCATCTGGAGGCATGTCACACATCCCCATATAGAATTCTTGAACCATTGAGGGGTATACCTTCCCCCTCAATGTGCAGATATTTCCCCAGCCTCTACTGAGGAAAACATCTCTTAGGTTCGTCTGCTGCCAACAGAGTTCGTCGAACTCATTAATTAAGACCTCTCTCTCTACCATAACAGTACGAGCTCCGATACGGGCAGTGTCCGACGTGGCTCCTTCCCTCCCTCGTTTTCGTGTATGCAGTGGAAGAGCCATATCCTGAAAATAGAAAAGGAAAAAAAAAATTATTTACAATAATGCATTTTTTTGTATTAATTTTAAGATGCTCTGCATTAACGTTCGAACGTTTTATCGTTAACGTTCGAACGTTAAAGATAACGTTCGGACGTTAATTTATACGTTCGCACGTAAAATAATGTAAATAAATTTACGTTCAAACGTAAAACAAATACGTTCGAATGTACAGATGTACGTTCGAACATAAGCAGCAAACAAATACGTTCGAATTTAAGTTCGAACGTATTTGTTTTACGTGTGAACGTAAATATGAACGTCCGAACGTCGAAGCATGAATAATGTAGAAAATCACTACGTTCGGATATTATAATTAAACGTCCGACCGTATGTGATTTACGTGCGAAAGTAAATATTCACGTTCGAACGTATGTCGTATAATAATATTAACGTCCGAATGTAAGACGATTAACGTTCGAACGTGGAAGCCGTAACGGCTCTGTAATTTAAACATCGTACGTTCGAATGTCACGATGAAACGTTCGAACGTTTCGACGCAGAATGGCTGAGTCGACTCAGCCATTATTGAAATCTCGAAAATTTCTCTACAAGAGTCTAAATGCCGAAATGTCACCATGTAAATGAAGTATACACTTCAAGAAACATTTCTACGGTGACTATTCGGCCAATGACTGGCCGTGGTGGCCGGAAAATCAAGTTGAACATCCGGTAATATTTATCCGGTTTTAAACAAAACTCAATCCAAATCTCAATCTAAATCTCAATAAAATACATGATATTTGCATAAAAGATGAATGCCTACCTTTTAGTGACGGTTATGGCGGAGTTGACGGCGGCGGTGACGGAGGCGTGGTGGCAAATAACGGAGAAGACGATGTAACGGGCGTTGAAATGTCGTTTCAACGTTCGGTTTTGGCCTTATATACACAGAACGTTCGAACGTACTTATTATTACGTTCGAACGTTTTTTAATTTAATTTCCAAAATTTTATCTATAATATATTATATTATAAATGTTTAAGTTATATATTAAGATGTTATATAATATTATTGACAATTAGATTATTGGTTTTTTTGTGAGTGCTTGTTATATTTATAAAGTTTAGCAATATGTTTATATATACATGTTGTTGTGATTTTATGCTTACTCTTGAAATAATTGTGATTATTGTTTGTGAATTTTGTGAATAGTTTATGAGTTTATGGTGTTTATTGATGAATTTAATAAGTAACAATTTAATATATATTATTGATTTATATATATGGTATAGTTTATCATTTAAATTATACTATGCTATCATACTATACAATGTAGTATATAGTTATAGATATATAAAATGTAGTATAGTTATTATACTATAACTTAGTATATAATTGAAGAATTTAATAAGTAACAATTTAATATATATTATTGATTTATATATATGGTATAGTTTATCATTTAAATTATACTATGCTATATCATACTATACAATGTAGTATATAGTTATAGATATATAAAATGTAGTATAGTTATTATACTATAACTTAGTATATAATAAAGAATTTTATAAGTAACAATTTAATATATATTATTGATTTATATATATGGTATAGTTTATCATTTAAATTATACTATGCTATATCATACTATACAATGTAGTATATAGTTATAGATATATAAAATGTAGTATAGTTATTATACTATAACTTAGTATATAATAAAGAATTTAATAAGTAACAATTTAATATATATTATTGATTTATATATATGGTATAGTTTATCATTTAAATTATATTATGCTATCATACTATACAATGTAGTATATAGTTATAGATATATAAAATGTAGTATAGTTATTATACTATAACTTAGTATATAATAAAGAATTTAATAAGTAACAATTTAATATATATTATTGATTTATATATATGGTATAGTTTATCATTTAAATTATATTATCCTATCATACTATACAATGTAGTATATAGTTATAGATATATAAAATGTAGTATATTTATTATACTATAACTTAGTATATAATAAAGAATTTAATAAGTAACAATTTAATATATATTATTGATTTATATATATGGTATAGTTTATCATTTAAATTATATTATCCTATCATACTATACAATGTAGTATATAGTTATAGATATATAAAATGTAGTATATTTATTATACTATAACTTAGTATATAATAAAGAATTTAATAAGTAACAATTTAATATATATTATTGATTTATATATATGGTATAGTTTATCATTTAAATTATACTATGCTATATCATACTATACAATGTAGTATATAGTTATAGATATATAAAATGTAGTATAGTTATTATACTATAACTTAGTATATAATTGAAGAATTTAATAAGTAACAATTTAATATATATTATTGATTTATATATATGGTATAGTTTATCATTTAAATTATATTATGCTATCATACTATACAATGTAGTATATAGTTATAGATATATAAAATGTAGTATAGTTATTATACTATAACTTAGTATATAATTGAAGAATTTAATAAGTAACAATTTAATATATATTATTGATTTATATATATGGTATAGTTTATCATTTAAATTATATTATGCTATCATACTATACAATGTAGTATATAGTTCTAGATATATAAAATGTAGTATAGTTATTATACTATAACTTAGTATATAATAAAGAATTTAATAAGTAACAATTTAATATATATTATTGATTTATATATATGGTATAGTTTATCATTTAAATTATACTATGCTATCATACTATACAATGTAGTATATAGTTATAGATATTTAAAATGTAGTATAGTTATTATACTATAAGTTAAGTATAGTAGGAATCGTACGTTCGAACGTTTCAAGTTAACGTTCGAACGTTAAACTAAGAGGCGGGAATTTTCCCGCTCGATTAAGGTATCTGTGTGATTATTCAGACGTTCGGACGTTTATACTATACGTTCGAACATTAAATCTGTCAACGTTCGAACGTTAGTTAAATTAGTGCGGGAGATTTCCCGCTCAAATATGGTAACACTTTCATGAAATGTACGTTCGGACGTTTAAGTTAAATGTTCGAACGTTTATCTATAAATCTACAAACGTTCGAACGAAAAATTGTGATACATTCGAACATATATGAGGAAAGTGCGGGAACTTTCCCGCTAGATTTTATGTTATATCATAAGAAGGGTACGTTCGAACGTGTATTGTAAACGTCCGAACGTTCTGGGCGGGAATAATTTTAGAATATAACGTTCGGACGTAAAAATTAAACGTTCGAACGTTTAAAGTAATAATTTTAGAACTTAATCAGTACGCGCACGGGAGGAAGCGCATTATTTCTTCTTCTCCCGTGCGCGCAACAGAGAGAGAAAGAGAGAGAGAGAGAGAGAGAGAGAGAGAGAGAGAGAGAGAGAGAGAGAGAGAGAGAGTTGGAGTGAGAGAGTTGAGTTAGAGAGAGTTGAGTTTTGGTGTGAGAGAGAGGTGAGTTTTGGTAAGATAATATTTTTATTTCTTGTCTTTATTTAAATTTTATGATATTTATAGAATGTGTTTTTGTTATAGAATATTTCTAATAAGTTAGTGTTGTATTTTTTTGAAGGATTGCTTGTTTTGGGAAGTTTGAAGATTTTGATTTGTAAGAGGATATTGTGAGTGCTAGGTATATTTCTAAACTTTATCAATATGTTGTTGTGATTTGATGCTTACTCTTTATCATATTGTGATTATTGTTTGTAAATAGTTTGTGAGTTATTTTAAATATGTTGTGATATAAATTTGAAATATTGTGTTTATTATTAGAAATATATGGTCATTAGGCTTTGTAAATACATGTTTATTGCTTACTAAAGTTTAAGAATTTGTTAATACATGTGGCATGTTATTTTGTGAATATATTGTGAGTTATTGTGATATAGACTTGAAATATTTAAATTATTATTTGTGAATGACGTTTGAATATGTTTACATTGTTACAAATATATTGTCCTTAAGTTTTGTTAATACTTGTGGCATGTTATTTTATGCTTACTTTTTATCATATTGTGATTATTGTTGGTATAGTTTCTATATTGTTTGTGAGTTATAATAATATGTTGTGATATAAATTTGAAATATCGTGTTTATTATTAGAAATATATTGTCATTAGGCTTTGTTAATACATGTGGCATGTTATTTTGTGAATATATTGTGAGTTATTGTGAATATGTTGTGATATGGATTTGAAAAATTGTGATAATAATATTTGAAATTAAGTAATAACAAGCATAAAAGTAACTCTTTAAGAATTATAATAATTAAAATTATAGTATAACCATTGAAATTTAAGTATGATAATTAAATATTTATAATAATATTTGAAATTAAGTAATAACAAGCATAAAAGTAACTCTTTAAGAATTATAATAATTAAAATTATAGTATAACCATTGAAATTTAAGTATGATAATAAAACGCATTATAATAATATTTGAAATTAAGTAATAACAAGCATAAAAGTAACTCTTTAAGAATTATAATAATTAAAATTATAGTATAACCATTGAAATTTAAGTATGATAATTAAATATTTATAATAATATTTGAAATTAAGTAATAACATGCATAAAAGTAACTCTTTAAGAATTATAATAATTAAAATTATAGTATAACCATTGAAATTTAAGTATGATAATAAAATGCATTATAATAATATTTGAAATTAAGTAATAACAAGCATAAAAGTAACTCTTTAAGAATTATAATAATTAAAATTATAGTATAACCATTGAAATTTAAGTATGATAATTAAATATTTATAATAATATTTGAAATTAAGTAATAACATGCATAAAAGTAACTCTTTAAGAATTATAATAATTAAAATTATAGTATAACCATTGAAATTTAAGTATAACAATTAAAATTATACTTTAAGAATAATGATCTTGTACACAACGAGGGAATATGATCTTGAAGAAATGTTGAAATTTCAATTTAATTGCTTGACTGTCATAGTCTCTTCGGCCTTGAGACTTGTCAAGGTCGGACAGTTTGTGACGGTTAAGTAATTAGACTAAAATTTAAACATTTATTCAAGATCATTCTCCCTCGTTGTGTACAAGACACGAAACGTAGGGTCACATAATCTTCCATCCCTCTTTAGTTTAACAATATAACACTACTTGAAGGTGACATTGTTAATTTAAACAACATGGAGATATTGTTGTATGATTTTTTGCTAGATGCGTGTGACATTGCATAAATACCCTTAGACCCGTTTGGGAATCAGTGTACATTTATGTGTCCACTGATTCCTGAATTGACCAGTGTGGACAGTTTGAGATTATATTATCTGTATTACACATTTTTGTTACTCGCTACTTTCTACGTTTAATATGAAGTTTCGGTATCTTCTTCTACTGTTCTTCGGGTATACTGTTCGTAGGGTCACAATCCCGATATTTGAACATGTATACTTGGAGAATTATGGGGAGGTGCTGCCGGAATTTCTACTAACGTGGAAATTAGTAGAGTGACGAGATTTGTGTAATATGGAGAATATAATCTCGAATGGGATAGGACCAACTACCTTATCAAAAAAGTAATGAGAATTGGAGGCAAGACATGCATGTGAGTTTTCAATGTACGTGTTATTAATATCTGGATGTTTTTAGAAGTGGACAAAAATTGGATGCGTCTGGACGATAGACTTGGAAAGGATTACGTACCCTATGCATGTGGAGTAAGAACTTTCATTGATTTTGCACGGGCCTCTGCTGATAGTCGTGGTTACATTAAGTGTCCATGTCGAGGGTGTAAAAATTTGTGTGCGATAGGATTGGATGAAGTAGAGCGTCATATATTTGTGAACGGTATGGATCTGGGGTATACGCGATGGGTACTGCATGGTGAGCCGTATGAAGGGTCAGCAGATGTATTGGTCGATCATCACAATTATTTACGGCACATGGATGATGATTATGAGCATGATGACATGGAGGAGATGTTGGGTGACATTGGAGCTGGGATGTTTATGGATGAGGTTAACGACAATGCCTCAAGTGGTGGATCAGGGACTGATTGTGAAAATTTTCCTTCACTGTGGGAAGATGCAAAGCGCGAGCTTTACCCAGGTTGTACAAAACATTCCAAAATGTCGTTTATTGTGCGGTTGCTTCACATAAAATCATTGTGTGGGATGTCGACGAAAGCAATAAACATGGTATTGGACTTATTTAACGAGGTGCTTCCCGAAGGGTCTGCATTGCCTAAGAACTTTTATGAAGCGAAACAGTTGAGAAAGGGATTAGGATTTGAGTACAAGTCCATACATGCATGCAAGAATGATTGTGTATTGTTCTGGAAGGAGAACGAGGAGAAACAAGCATGTCCTGTATGTGGAGAGTCGAGGTGGAAAGGTAAGAAAAACGTGCCGGTTAAGGTGTTGCGGTATTTTCCCTTGAAACCTAGGTTGCAAAGACTATATATGTGTAAGAAAACAGCTCATGATATGAGGTGGCACGAGGAGAAAAGAGTTAAGAATGACGGGTATATGAGGCATCCAGCTGATTCACTTGCGTGGCAGTCTTTCGATAATCAGTATCCAGAGTTCGGGTTAGAAGCTCGTAACGTGCGCCTGGGACTCACAACCGATGGATTCAACCCTTTTGGGAATATGAGTACAAGTTATAGCACTTGGCCCGTTGTATTGATTCCGTACAATCTTCCACCATGGAGGTGCATGAAGGCGCCAAACTTTTTGTTAACTTTACTCATCCCTGGCCCTAGATCACCTGGGAATGATATTGACGTATTCATGCAGCCGTTGATTGAAGAGCTGAAAGAGTTATGGGAAACAGGGGTTAGAACTTATGATGCATCTACGTCGACATCTTTTCAGATGCATGCTGCGGTAATGTGGACCATAAATGATTTTCCGGCGTATGGGAATCTTTCCGGCTGGAGTACGAAAGGGAAGTTAGCGTGTCCGACGTGTAATAAAGAAACTACTAGTGAGTGGCTAAAATTTTCTCAGAAGTTGTGTTTCATGGGTCATCGACGTTATTTACCAGCAAATCATGCATGGAGAAGAGAATGTGCCAAGTTTTATGGGAGAGTAGAGGATAGGATTGCACCAAAAGAGTTGTCTGGAGAAGAGATAGTGGAACAACTGCAACATGTTAGAGCGAACAATTTTGGCAAAGGTCGGGGAAAGAACAAGAGAAAACGAGCCGTATCAGAATTGAATTGGACAAAGCGTAGTATTTTTTTTGATTTGCCGTATTGGTCGTCATGCAAGTTGCGACATAGTTTGGATGTAATGCACATAGAGAAGAATATTTGTGATAATATACTGGGTACATTGATGAGTATTAACAAAAAGACGAAAGACACGATCAAGACGAGGAAAGATCTTGAGAGAATGAGAATTAAACATAATTTGCATTTGCGGGTGGAAGGCAACAGGGTAGTCATGCCGCATGCATGTTTTACGATGACGAGGGAGGAGAGGATTGATTTCTGTAAATGGTTGCAAGGTGTGAAGTTGCCAGATGGTTATGCTTCAAATATTGGTAGATGCGTGAGTCCTGATGATTGGAAAATCAATGGATTGAAAAGTCATGATTGTCACGTTTTTTTGCAGAAGTTATTACCTGTGGGAATTCGTGGGAAGCTGACATCTAATGTACGTGTCGCCATATCTGAACTATGTATGTTTTTCAAGGATTTGTGCGCTCGGGTAGTAAATCGAGATGTGTTGTCGAAATTGGAAGAAGACATTGCTAATATACTATGTAAATTCGAGCAGATCTTTCCACCATCATTTTTTGATGTCATGGTCCATTTAGCAATACATTTACCGCGAGAGGTACTTCTGGGTGGACCGGTGCAGTTCCGTTGGATGTATCCAGTTGAAAGATATTTGGGTCGATTGAAGCGCACTGTTGGGAATAAAGCCAAAGCTGAGGGTTCAATAGCAGAGGCTTATATACACGATGAATGGTTAACATTTTGCTCTCTATATCTTCGTGGTGTTGAGACACGATTTAGTCGTCAAGAGCGAAATGCTGATCTTGCTACTCCGCCTCCTCGTGAGTTATCAGTGTTTTCCCAGAATGTACGACCCTTGGGTGCACAAACAAGTTACGATTTAATTGATGGAGAGTTGGGTAAAGTTCGGTGGTATGTGCTAAATAACTGCCGAGAGATTGATGATTATCTTAGGTATGTCATTTAATTTATTTGAATAATTATAGTTTTCTTTAAATTAATTAGAATTGTTGTGCTCAAAATATACTTCTTTTGCAACATGTTATAACAGTGACCACATGGACAAACTTAGAACGGAAGGCGTAGAAAATATAGAGGCAAGACACGAGGAAGAATTTCCGGGATGGTTTGAAGAACGTGTATGAACTAAAATTATATATATGTTATATTGTGAAATTTTTAACTCTGGATAATAAAATAATAAATATATACTATTTCAATTTTTAGATTTTGGAACAACGTGCTCGTGATCCCGGATCAATTTCTTCTGAATTGTATGCATTGGCCCGTGGTCCCTCAAATAGAGCAATTCGATATACTGCATGCACGGTTCGAGGTTATAGATTCCATACTTTGGACCGTGAACGTAATAGAAAGACTCAAAATTGTGGTGTGTTGGTCGAGGGGAGTCATGGAACAGATGATATTGACTATTATGGTGTCATACGTGATATTATCGGATTGAAATATCTGGGTGGGTCTGTAACATATGTCTTCAAATGTGATTGGTGGGATCTAGGCGGTGGTCGGGTTTCGATACATAGGGATAATCACTTTACGAGTGTCAATACTGCATCTAAATGGTACGAAGATGATCCATTCGTATTGGCTTGTCAAGCTACCCAAGTCTATTACTTGATTGATCCAATAAAAAATGTTGATGAAGATAGTGGGGAGATAACTTGGCGAGTCGTACAAAAATTTGTTCCTCGAAATATATATGAAGCAGGAACGAGTGCAGATTACGAGAATAGTGGAGATGAAGATGACAATCCGATTGTTGAGGCATACCAGGAAGATGGAGAGGGTATTAACTTGTTTGTTGACCTCGGTGCACTCGAGTTGGTCCCCTTGTGTAGAGATGATGTCCCACCCATACATCTCGACCCGTCTGTATTAAATGATCATTCAATTCAAGTCAGTTTGGAGGAAGATGAAGAAGACGAGTCAGAAGATGAATACGAATCAGAATCCGGGCAGGAGGTAGATAAAGATGATGAAGAAGAGGTGCATGATGATGATGAAGATGTTATTGATGGGGATTCTGAAACAAGCATGGAAAATTCATCTGAAGAGTAAAAGTACTAAATATTTTATTTATATAGGTGACTATAAAATATCTTAAATTTTCATAATTTCTTCTAATTAATTTTCTTTGATATAATTAATTATTTTAAAGAATGCCGCCAAAACGACAACGAAGAAATGTGCCTCCGCCAAGTCCAAGTCCTGAATCCATTGAGGACTCCCCACTCGAGGAATCCGTTCCTGAAGATCAAGCTAACACAGAAGAGAACAACAGCCAGTCGACACCTACCAGTAAGGAAATATTGTCGTTGATAATTATAATTATTAATTACTATATATAGGCTGTTGTTCTCTTCTGTGTTAGCTTGATCTTCAGGAACGGATTCCTCGAGTGGGGAGTCCTCAATGGATTCAGGACTTGGACTTGGCGGAGGCACATTTCTTCGTTGTCGTTTTGGCACGGTAAACTGAAGATCACAATTCCTGATAATTCCACTGGAGGAGTGGATGATAGTGCAGCAGCGCTTTCCTCCTATATTGGCATAGTAGTTCGAGCTTATGCTCCATTTTATGTGCGCTCATGGCGAGATGTTCCGAATGAGATTAAGGAGCACATTCGAAGTCGTGTGCTGGTGAGTTTACTTTTCAGTACATTTTTTTCACTTAGAATAATATATTATATTTTTTACCTGATTCCCTTGTTAGGATGAATTCGACCTCGACTTTGGCCGTAGCGAGGATTTCAGAACCGTGAATGAGTTGATGGCTACACTATTCCGACGTCACAAAGGACGATGTCATGACCACTTCAAGAAGTTTGAGACGTTGGAAGAGGCTGCGCAGTCTCCTTTTCAGCAGATGAAGTTAGATGATTGGAGAAAGTGTTGTGATCTTTTCGCATCTCCAGATTATCAGGTATTTTACATTATATCTTTTAATTATTTACATTCATATTCGTTTTATACATTATATGTATACATATTACAATTAACATTTTTAATATATTTTGTAGCACTTGAGTTCTACAAATGCACAGAATAGATCCGTTCTGACTGTCCACCATCGTGCCGGTTCAAGGTCATTCCACCGTCTTGCTGAAAAAATGGTAATTAAAAAATTATAGAATTCATTTATTTTCCTGATATTCTTTCTGATAAGTACTAACTAATTCTTTTCAAAATTGCTAATATTGTCGCTTTGTTAGAAACGTGATGATCCTGAAAACTTTTCCCTCATTCATGTCTATGCTGCTGCTCACACTAATGAGCATAGTGAGTGGATGGATCCTGTCGCTGCAGATAATTATGTAAGCAGTTTTAATTTTGTTAAATAAATTTTTTATAGAACATTTTAATAGTTTATTTCTTATTTCTATTTCTTTTAATACGTTACTAGATATTTACGATCATTACCTTTTAAATTGCAGAGCAAAATGTTGGAGATGCAGTCGACTTCTGTGGAATCCTCTCCTAGTGACATAGACATATTCACCCAAGTGCTCGGGCCGCAGTCTAGTATGGCAAGAGGTTTGGGACGATCTATCAAGCATAAATGTTCATCCTCCTCAACCTCATCGGCTTCACAAATTAATAATCTTACAGCAGATTTAGAAGCTGCACGGCGTGAGAATGAGTATATGAGGTCGAGACAGCAAGAGTTAGAGTCTCTCTTAGAACGACAGTCTCATTTGGAGACGCGTTTGCAGGACCAACAGAGAGACCAAGAGGAAAGAATACGCAGTGAAGTGCAAGAGCAAGTGCAACGAGAGATGATGGTGCAAATGGAGCGTGTTATGTCGTTGCAACAGAATCCCCGTGGGCGAGGGAAAAAGAAGAAATAAATTTTATCAATATTTCTGACTAGTTTTAATATCTAATTTTGTACTTTTATAAGACATTGTTACTTGTTAATTGGGTATGTAATATGATACCATTGGTATTTTGTTTTTAAATTTTATGAAATTAGTATTTCTGATCTGTACGTTCGAATGTAAATAAAAATCGTTCGAACGTTGGTTCACACTGTAACAAACGTTCGAACGTAAATACAATTGAATCGTTCGAACGTTAAACCGACTAACGTTCGAACAAAAAACTTGCATTCGGACGCTCCTTCGTTTACATTCGAAATAACGTCCGAACATTAAACGCGCTACATTTGAACATTTACGTTTACGTTCGAACAAATGTTCGAATGTTTATTGTAATTAACGTTCGGCCGCATTAACATTCGAACGTAAATATGATACGTTCGAACGATATACAACAAACGTCAACTTCTCTCATTCGAACGCCAATCGGTCGGGTATAACGTCCGAACGTTTAATTTTACGTCCGAACGTTATTTTCTGTGACAGTTCATAACCGTCACAAAAAAAGGAACGTTCGAACGTTGTACAGAACGGAACACTTCCAACCGTCACTAAAAATATTTTTTGTGACGGTTGAACAGTAAACCGTCACCAAATGTTTTCTGTGACGCACTTTAGGTGACGGTCATGGTGACGGTTTCAAACCGTCACCAAATATGTTTAGTGACGGTTTACCATTTTTTTGTGACAGTTTCCTCTGTCACAAAACACACATTCTGTTGTAGTGATAATGATTAGATGAAAAAATTAAAAATTAAAAAATATTTATATTTAAATGATATTTGGATATTAAGATAGAATAAGATACAATGAGATGACTTGCTAAAAGTGTTCAAATCTGGATAATGAGATATATTGCTTTTATCTCACGAGGTTGGAAAGTGAGAAACTGATGCGAGTGTTTAAAATTTGAACTGACTACATGCAATTATAGCATGATTTTAATTGGCCCATGTAGGCAGTGTGCCCTCAATCGGCTTGAATGCCCATGACCTTATCCAGATTTTTTTCGTCAGGTTAAGTAAAAAGAAAGAATTTTATTTACAAGTTGAAAATATTAAAAACTTAAAATTAAAAAATATTATTATTATTTTAAGATTTAAAAAAATTGAATTATTTATTATATTTTATATAAAAATTTTAAAAAATTATAATAATAAAATAAGATAAAATAAGTTAATATCACTTCTAAATTATCTAAGAAAACAAATATCAAATCAATGACGTGGGAAGATCAGATGGGGTTAAAGTAAAACCCCCCAATTGGCCCATTCTTACTATCTATTGAAATGCTTGGTTTCCATTTTCGGTACCGAGCATTTCTGCTGATACTTTCTTTTTATTTATTTTTTATTTAGTGACTAAATAAGAATTTTTTTAATAATATTATAAATTTAAAAAAAATATCTAAAAATATAAAAAATTGCATGAAAAAACGATAAAAAATAAAAATAAAAAGAGGGATTTAACCTTCTCGGTGGCCGGTGTCGCGCGAGCCACTATTTCCTCTAGATCTTGGCCCATGAAATGTAGTCAATACACTGCTCACCTTTTTCACTTTTCCTCTAGATCACTTGTTTTTTCTATTTTAAATCAACGAAAAATCATAAGCACATAATACTTTGCACAACTATCTCATTTAATTAGGAATATTTTTACAAATAATATTATTTTATAAAAATACTCATATCTTTAATTATAATTATAAAATGTGTTGTTAAAAATGTTACGTGGGTATCGATCCTATGAATGAACAGCAGTAAATCTTGAAAGCGTACTAACTTTTCTAGACCTAAAAGTCATTTTATGCGTACCACGGCCATTTTGCAAAATAAAGAAAACCTTTGAATAATATGATCTGTTTCTTTTTTTTTTTAATAGATAGATAGAATAATGTTATTATGTCTTCTTAATTTGCTCTTTATTTTGACGGCTCATGCGTTTAATTTTTTTTTATGGTTAAAGAAGTGACTATTAGTATATTAATATTTTTTTTATTTTTTAAAAATATTTAAACTTGTTTAAAAATATTTGAAAGAAAAAAAGAAAAAATTGTAATTTACAGTAAGAAGCACACCAAGTGGGCAAATTCAGGAGGCATAGTATATAGCACTCCTCTTATAGATATATTGGCAACACCAAAAATCACCATTTTGAATATCCAATACTAAAAACTCTCGTAGGATTGAAAAGAATACGATAAAGGACAATAAGAACTTCTACTTCTTTGTGATCTCTGCAACTAAAATAAAGATGTTTTTTAAGACTCTACCACAATCCCAAACAGGCTCCTAATATTAATTTTAGTATTTAAGAATTAACTTAATATCTCAAACTATTGAGCTTTGTTATTAATATATAATTTTATTTTAAAAAAGTATTAGTTTTCTTATATATTATTGGTTTGGATATTGATACAAAATATTTTATTATAAATCCAATAGTAATTGTGGATTGTGTTATATAGTTATCATTGATTATATATGAAATTATATTAATTGAGTTAAAAAATGAATATATGAGTCATCTCAATCTCTTTATATGAAATGGGCTAAACAAGTTGAAACAGGTTAAGTATTGGGTTGTATCCATAATTATAAATGAGTTAAGCGGGTTAGGTCATGTCACCCTTGTTTACATGGATCATGTTTAGAATTTTAGGTTTTGACCCGTTTAATTAAACGAATTGTGTTTGATTGATATATATAATCTAATACTCATGACTTGACATGACTTAACCCGAGCCACGAATAGAAATTCATGTAAAATTGGTGGTTTTTCTAGTACATCTCAAGAGTCAAACATGCAAATAAAATTATTACCCAAACTACTTTAATAATTAGCCAAATAAATGTTTCAATATTTTGGCAGGCTAATGTCATGCACAGTGATGTAATGCTGGGAAAAAATTGTCACATTCTCAATCTCGACTTGAAAATCTTATCCAGAATATGAATGGTATACAACTGTTTCTAAAATGGACCATACAACCAACATGATCTGTCTTTGGGTGAAGGTAATTTTGGAACAGTCGAATACTGCCATGTAATTGCAGAAATGACCAATTAATATAACAAATGTGGATCATAAATAGACTACGTGATCAATGGAGACAATATTGATGAGGAGTTGAGAGTTGGAGCAAGATGGTGCACAAGGCATGATCTCTCATCACCATCCGCTTCATTGTGCTCTTAATTTTGGCTGAATTAATGGGTCCAACAGAAACAATATATATAAACAAACATGACGACCAGTTAGTGTCGTTAATTTGTTTTTACCATTTTAGTTTTATGAGTTGTTATTAATTAATTTACTTTCTTAGTTAAAAATCGAATAAGAATAAAATTCAGAGTCTTGCTCATGGTTCACGACCGGCCCTAGTTTGTAAACGGCCGTGGTGCCCTCGATGCCAACAGGGTGGTCTAGGCTGAAGGCGGGCTAGTATGGCCTGATGCCGTAACCGATCGTTGTTAAAAGATCAAATTTTTCACCTGTATAATAACGGTCGGTAAGCTTTTGTGTTATATTATGCTTGCTTAAACTAGAGTTGTGTTCTTAGCTTTAAACAACCAATATGCTTATTTTAATAACCTTCATGATATTTTATTTTTAAATAACTATTCTTATTTTTGTCCTTAAAAAAAGTGGTGATCTACGTGAAATTAGAAAGTCTGTAACAAGACACATCAATCACTTTGAAAAAATAAAGGAGTGTAAAAATAACATGATCTCAATATTAAATACAATGAAATCCACGTACTCTAAATCCACATAAGTTTTCTAAATCGCTAAAAACTAAAAAAATATCTCGAAATCCTATCATATGATTTACCCCTTAATTAAAAAGTAATGACGGCTGAATGGACAACTTATTCATAGTTTTCTAAACATGCACCTGAAGCGATTAAAAGTTAGTTACAATATTTTTAAAAAATTTATGATTATTTGGATTATACATGTGGAATATTTAATTACATGAAATAGGATGTAGAGTCAAGATTCAAATTCAGAACAATTCTGATACTATGTGAAATTATTATTTGTCTCGAAAATTTAATTAAATTAATAAGAAAAGATAGATTTTTATTATTTATTTTTTATTCTACCGGTTTTCAATAAAATCTTCAATTTGGTACTTTTTAAAAATAGATGTTAAGCTTTTATTTAAATGTTAATGCACTTTTTATAAATTTATCAAACGTATTTTTTTCTTTAAAAAGATTTGAGGCTGTTAAAAACACTTTTTAAACCTCCAAAGTGAAACCCAAACATGCTTTAAATAAATGGGCGCCGATAATATCCCATCCCAATGTCGGTCACTGTGAGCCGGTACTTTGTTTTCGCATGTACGAACGAGTGAGATCTGATGGTTGATTAAACTTGCATGTTACTCTTCGAAATGGGTTCGATATATACTAGCATGTCAACCAAAGAAAATTAAAAAGTTGGATAAGATAATTATGAGGCCTAAACGATTAATGTTAAATGGTATATCTTTATCAAACTAACGGGAATTTTCTCAACAATTTCCACTTACATGACTGCATACCCCCAAGATAGTGGAAAATTAAATTGCAATGTGTGTGAGAGAGAGAGAGTGGTGGATGAAGAAGGAATAGAAAAAATGAATAATTGGGGAAGAAAATAAAGGGCACACCTACATCATGGTATTTCTTTCTCAAACCAGGCTTTTTCTAGTGATTTTAAGATTGCTGTAAATAAAAATAAATAAATAAAGTAGCAAATAGGCCTTATTTGTGACGCTTTTTCTAGTCGCCGATGAAATCCAACATAATGTATTCGAAATGTTGATGCTGAATCAACTGTTCACTAATTTGCGGAGATTTTAGACCTTTTGTGGAGATTTTTGCAATCACAAATAAAGATTATGACTGTAGCGGCATTTTATTTGCAACGAATAGGAAAATCACAACAGTAGATACTTTTTGCGGCGAATTTATGCTTATTAGCGGCGAATAAAAAGTGCCAGAAATAGTCTTTTAGAAAAATTGTAGAAGAGCATTTCCGGTGAATCTCTAGTTACCGGAAATGATTAGTTCCAACAATTTTTAAAGCTATCGTAAATGAGCAGTTCCTCAATTGCGGCGACGTCTGTAGCATTTGCGGCAATTTAATGTCACTGCAAAAGCTACTAAAATTAAATAGCATGTGTTCCCCTTCTTCTTTTCCCTCCACCCCCCTCTGTCTCCCCAATCCCTCTTCTCCCTCAACCAACTCCACCGCGCACAACCCGTCACCAACGACCCCACCATGCCACCGCCACCTCACCTCGACAGCCACCCCCTTCTCCCCAGCCCCCCACATAGGAAATTTCCTTTTCCCTGAATCTGGCATCACCTCTCTCTCTCTCTCTCTCTCTCTCTTTTGGATTTCTCTATATCGCCGTTGCTAGGGACGCCGTTCACCACCACTCACACATCGATGCCATCAATCACTTTGAAAAAATAAAGGAGTGTAAAAATAACATGATCTCAGTATTAAATACAATGAAATCCACGTACTCTAAATCCACATAAGTTTTCTAAATCGCTAAAAACTAAAAAAATAACTCGAAATCCTATAATATGATTTACCCCTTAATTAAAAAGTAACGACGGCTGAATGGACAACTTATTCGTAGTTTTCTAAACATGCACCTGAAGCGATTTAAAGTTAGTTACAATATTTTTAAAAAATTTATGATTATTTGGATTATACATGTGGAATATTTAATTACATGAAATAGGATGTAGAGTCAAGATTCAAATTCAGAACATTTCTGATACTATGTGAAATTATTATTTGTCTCGAAAATTTAATTAAATTAATAAGAAAAGATAGATTTTTATTATTTATTATTTATTTTTTATTCTAACGGTTTTCAATAAAATCTTCAATTTGGTACTTTTTTTAAAAATAGATATTAAGCTTTTATTTAAATGTTAATGCACATTTTATAAATTTATCAAACGTATTTTTTTCTTTAAAAAGATTTGAGGCTGTTAAAAACACTTTTTAAACCTCCAAAGTGAAACCCAAACATGCTTTAAATAATGAGTTCTGCTGGGGAGCAGCCGGAAGCCGCACCATCCCAGCAAATTTTTTTTTTTTCATCCAACACATGGTGTGTTAAGGATGTTATGCACAGTAGGATGTTTTTTATATTTTCTGTTAAATAAATGGGTGCCGATAATATCCCATCCCAGTGTCGGTCACTGTGAGCCGGTACTTTGTTTTCACATGTACGAACGAGTGAGATTTGATGGTTGATTAAACTTGCATGTTACTCTTCGAAATGGGTTCGATATATACTAGCATATCAACCAAAGAAAATTAAAGAGTTGGATAAGATAATTATGAGGCCTAAACCATTAATGTTAAATGGTATATCTTTATCAAACTAATGGGAATTTTCTCAACAATTGCCACTTACATGACTGCATACCCCCAAGATAGTGGAAAATTAAATTGCAATGTGTGTGTGAGAGAGAGAGAGTGGTGGATGAAGAAGGAATAGAAAAAATGAATAATTGGGGAAGAAAATAAAGGGCACACCTACATCATGGTGTTTCTTTCTCAAATCAGGCTTTTTCTAGTGATTTTAAGATTGCTGTAAATAAAAATAAATAAATAAAGTAGCAAATAGGCCTTATTTGCAGCGCTTTTTCTTTCGCCGATGAAATCCAACGCAATGTATTCGAAATGTTGATTCTGAATCAACTGTTCACTAATTTGCGGAGATTTTAGACCTTTTGTGGAGATTTTTGCAATCACAAATAAAGATTATGACTGTAGCGGCATTTTATTTGCAACGAATAGGAAAATCACAATAGTAGATACTTTTTGTGGCGAATTTATGCTTATTAGCGGCGAATAAAAAGTGCCAGAAATAGTGAAACTCTGAATCCTGAGAGTATGTACACGCTCCCCAATCCTACAATCTAGGCCGCGCTTGAACTTCTCAGTTTTCTTCTCCTCATTTGGAATTAAGTAATTGTTAAAATGGGACAACTCCATGAATCTCATGGCATACTGGTTGGGATAGACTTTGATACCATTTGTAACGCTCCAATAGAAGGCCCAAACCACATTATTTATACTCCAAATAGACTAGTCAATGATAGAATTGAAGCCTTATTAGAACCTTATAAAGAGCAAGAACTTCTCCATCCCAAGCAATGTGGATCTCACTCACCACCTACCCTTATTCTTATCATATGGGGTATCACACAGGGCTAATCAGGCCAAGTCATTAGACTGCCGAACCCCCTCATGACGAGCTAGAGGGCAGGACCAAACCTTTAGCTACCTGGTCTTGCTGAAGCCAGTGGTAAGTTGTTCAACTACCCTTCCTCCCCAACTCCTCACCGGAACCCGGTCTCTCACACGTGAACTTTAGACAAACAACAGGGAGGGTGGCTAAAGGAGACAAGGCAAAGGGTCGTGTAAGTCTAATTCTATGTGCATTTGCAGGCAAGAAGGCAAAATAAAACTAGGCATGGGTTGAGCAAGGAATACGAATCCATCATCAAATTTTATATATGAATAGGAAAGAATGTCTTTACACCTCTATTAAAAGAAAAAAAAAAAGAAAAAGAAGGAAGAACAAGGGCAAGCGTCAGTTCTCGAGTTCAGGCTCTAGCTCGGGTTCATCGGGGAAAGCATTTGGCATCTTCTTCTTGCCAACGAAGTTGGCGTACCAAAGGCCCTTGGCGTCTGGCTGAAGGTTTATCAGCTTGAACGTCGGCAGGTCCTCCTGGGGACTCACAAGCATGTGATCCTTCAACCTCTCCAAGCCCTTTTTGTAGCTGTAGCCCCACGCCCTATTGGGGACTAATTTGGCCGCTGAGATCTACCTCAAGAGGTTGGGGATGACATTATGAATGTCCTCCAAGTCAGACCTCAAGTCTTTCATGACCAAGTTCCAAGAGACCAGCTCGTGCTTAGTGGTCTCCAACTTCTCCTCCAGCTCCTTTATCTGCACGTCCCACTTGCATGCATAAGCCTGAGCGACAACCACCTCGTCGTCCAAGTCCCTCACCTCTTTGGTACGAGCCGTGAGGAGGGATAATTTGCGCTTCCAGGATATGTTGAGCCTCATATAAGCCCTCTGATGGCAGTTGTGCAACCTTTCATCAGAGGCGTGCTATTGCAATAGCCATGAGTTCTTAGGCTAAAGCTCACGACATGACTTCCAAAGTTCATCCACCTCCTCCGTCCCAACAGCCGCTCCAGGCGTCATATCTCTTAGGAACTATTCAACCTTCGACCAACACTCTCGCTCAAAGTCCCTATCTCCGAGAGAGGGACTGCCTCCAAAGGCACCTCCAACGAAACAACACTGGGGCTCGTGGAATCGTCGAAGGGGGAATCGGGAATGGAGACCCTGTCCTTGTTGACCAAAGGATGGGTTGTGGACTCGTTTGCATGAAGAGACAATTCACCCCAGCCAAGGACGTCTACAACAGCTTGTCCATCATATTCCCGAACCATCGCCAAGTCCACTTTAGAGGGGGGGGGGGGGAGGGAGTAAAGATACAGGACTCCATCAGCAGTGGGTCCAAGAAGGCCAAGAAAAATGACATCTCCCATTCCTCCTCGCCTCGACCAAGAATCTCGGTCTTCCTCGCATGGAGTATCTCTATTGGCTTTGAGACATTTTTTATTAGATTTTGATCTTTTGTGAGCATTGTTTGAAACCCCAGATCCAATTTTGGCCTTTTGATTTTGGTCAAATAGTTGCCCAAGGCCATATATAAGCTATTGTTGGCCACATCTCTAGATTTGATGTTCCAGTTTCTAGTCACTTCATCACCGACACCATCATCTCATCGATGATTAATTAATAAATATGAAGGCTACTTTCAAATTTAAAACCAAGATTTCAAAATTCTCCACCTTGAGTTTGAGGAGGGATGTTGAAGATAATATCAAATCAATAATTTGATTTGATCTTGATTTGATTTTCATAATTATCAAATCACTTTGATTTTCATATTCAATAACAATTGAGAAAGCAAAGATGTAGCCCTCAAAGGCTCTTTCCCTCTTTATCTCTTCTCCATCTTATTTTATATTATATTTTATTTTCTATGAAAGGGAAGGCTCGACATGCTCTCTCTCTGGAGAACCGTGGAGAGTCATGTGTGCTTTAAGATTTTTCAAGTGGTCAACTTGATCTCGGATTGGCCATTTCCTCATTTTGTCGACGACTTGCAGCTTCTTCTCCACCTCCTCGACATTCATCCCGCTAGCACTATGTGCCTCCACATCTAGTTGTTCACTGCGGCTCAGGGTCTTTTCGCCTTAGGTTCTCATTTTCCAGTTTAAGGGCCTCAATCTCTAGAGTCATCTTCTTCAACCTATCTTCCATCTCCGAAAATCGTGCTTCCATGTTCGCTGAAGTGACTTCCTAATCACAAGTTGCTTGGGAACATGTCATAGTAGGCATGTGATAATCACATTGATACGTCTCAAGAAGGATGATCCCACAGATGATGACACTATTGAAGATGTGTTTCACACCCTACCGGTCGATACGATCAAGCTGTGACAAGAAAGACAACGACCTAGTGTCATGATGTGCCTCCGATGCCTAAATTAGAAATATGCGCGTATTGCCCTATAATGAGCAATCTGGGAAAAAGATACCTTGAGTCACCAGCATTATCTCTTCATATAGGAAAGGACGTTACCCGATAAAGATCGACTAGCGGCTTGATCTTCTCCCTTAATTTTCGGGCTTTGATTATTAGGTGCCTGGAGGAATTACCATACTTGGGCGAATATCTCGCTTTGTTCCCTTAGCGAGAACAGTCTCCAGCTACTCTTGACAGTTACTATATTAATCCTACTGTGAGATGCGATTCCATGGTGGCAGGTGCACATCATGCCCTTTATCTTCTTAATTATTGGGCTTCTCATACGGGCCTTAACTGATACTATTAGGCTCGTCTAGTAGGGATAGAAAAGCCCCTCCAAAAGCCATTGACTTAGAACCACAAGAAAACTCACCAATTGAAGTTTTGATTGAAGCTGGTCTCTATGGGACCTCTCCCCAGCCCCCAAGCAATAAGAGTACACCGATGTAGCAAAGATTTGGTCCACAGAAAGAGCAAAGAGGACAACACCACTTGTATAATGTAATTTAGTTTCTAGAAGTCGTGAAAATAATCAAATTAATTAAACCCATCTTCTGCTCTCCTTTTTGCATTAAGGTCATGTTTGAAAAGTGGGATTGAGTTCAGACCATCAAATCTCATCTCAAAATTTTTTATAATTTCATTCCCAAACATCACTCAAATACAAAACACTTTTCAATTTCAAATATTCAACTTTTTCTTCTAATCATTACATTACAACTTTTCCAAACTTTCAAACAAAATATAAAAAATAATACAATTTTTTCAAATTTCAAAACAAAATTATATTAAAAAATTATATTCAAACAAGTTTTTCACTTTATAATATTTTTATTCAATTTTTCATTTCCCTACTATTCATACCATTTTACTACTATTCATAAAATTTCCATATCATATTATTAGCGGAAGTAAGATGATGTGAAGCGGATAGTATATTTAATAATCAACAAACAAACTTGCAATAAATTTATGGGTGGTGCTAGAGCCACCGATAAAAGGTACTGACAGTGTAATTTTTTCTGTTTCTTTTTTTAAAGCATTTTTGTATATTTTTTTATTAAGAAAATACTAAAAAATAAACAGACACAAATACTAATAAAAAAAAGTAATTGGTACAAATGATAAGCACACTTTATCGGTGTACCTATCATTTTCCTATAAAATAATGACTGCTGAATGGAGAAGGGAGTGGAACTTAAAATATCTAATAATATCTGTGATTGCTAGTTAAATGATTTGTAAATAGTAGTAAATTAATTTGAGTTAATATGTTTTATTGACTTTGGAAAAATAGAGAGAAAAAATTGAATAAAAATATTATAAAATTAAAAATTAATTGAATATAATTTTTTAATATAATTTTTGTTTGAAAGTTTGGAAACGTTGTATAGAGTTTTGTGTTTTGCATGAGAGTTTGAAAAAGTTTTACTGATTAAGTAATGATGAGATAAAAAAAATGAAGGTTTGCAATTGAAAAATATTTTTAATTTAATTGATATTTGGAAAAGAAATATTTAAGAATATTTTAGAATAATTGTATTCCCAAACTGAAAATTCTCAAATAAATCACCTCAGTTGAAAATTACAAACTATTTTTTGAGAGCCCACTTAAGTTATTAGCTTTGCATCATTATCTATCTACTAAATATATAATTCTCTAAGAGATTTTGTTTGATTTTATTACGTCATACCAGTCAATATCTTAATATTTTATAAAAATATTAATTTTCTTATAAATTATTAGTTTAGATGTTGATAATAAGATATTTTTATCATGCACCCAAGTGTAATTATGAATTATTTTATATATAGTTATCCTTGATTATATCTAAATATTAATTGAATTAAAAAATAAATATATGGTCAGCTCAACCCATTTATATTAAACAATTTGAAATGGGCTAAACGAGTTGTAACAGGTTAGATGGATTGTGCCTGTAATTATTAAACAAGTTTAGCGAGTCATGTTGTGCAACTCTTATTTATATGAATCATGTCATAATTTTAGGTTCTGGCCCGTTTATTTAAATGGATTGTGTTTGAGTTAACATATATAGTCTAATACTTATGACTTGACACGACTCAACACAATCCATGAACAAATACAAATTCACGTGGAATTGGCGGTTTGAGTCTTCTCGGACCACTTATACATGAGGTGCTTCTGAAATGGACCATACAACCAACATGGTCTGTTTTTGGTTGAAGGACATAAATGGACCATTAATATGACAATGAGGATCATAAATGGACCACGTGATCAATGGAGACAATACTAATAAGGACTAGGAGTTGGATCAAGATGGTTACCCAAGGCATCTCTCACCATCCTCTTCATTACGCTTCTATAATTATCTAAATCTGCGCTCATAGCCTCATACGTATAATATTAATGGTTAGCTAGATTTTTCTTTGTAAACAAAAAACTTAGAAGCCTTCGTAATGAAAAGGCTACGTTCGAACGAGCAGTAAGCCTTTGTTATATTATGCTTGATTAAACGAGAGAGATACTTATGTTCTTCTCTTTAAATGACCACTATTCCTATTTTAATAACCTTCATGATCTTTTATTTATCTGATATACCCTATCATAAAGCAGGAGACACTCAAGACTTCATCATCGTGCTCCTATTCCAGAGCCGATCAATGCTCAGAGAGATGCACACCCGGGAGATCATGGAGTATCGGCCGGTGAGACATCCAAGCAGGCTGAGGCATCACGCACAGCTACTTGTGAGGAGATAGTAGATATAGTGCGTGCAAAGATCGGGGGACAGACATCAACGGTGATTGATATAGTGCGTACGGAGATCCGTTGTGCCATCTCTGACTTACGTACAAAGATTAATACTAACATCTCTGGCTTACATGCAAAGATTAGTGCTAGCATCTCTGACTTACGTATAGAAATTGATGTCATTTCTGCAACTCAGGTCACTATCAGTACTCGGTTGACATAGTTAGAGACACACCTAGCTGCAGTCGAGGATGTGTGTAGAGAGTTGGGATCATAGTAGCCTGTATCTTTATTTGCATTTTTTTTGTATGAACAATATTTTGTATTTTGTAAATTTAATTTAATTATGAATCATCTTTGTATTTTCTAAATTAACTATTGATTTCTATTATATATATTCTTTAATTCCTAATTTTTTATATAAATTAAATATTTGTCCATAATTAAGTAAGGTATTGTGTTGCCATACAAAATTATACAAATTTTGTCATCATTCGAATGGAATATATAACCGTTCGAACGTTTCTCCATTCCCACCAAATATTTCTGCAATAAATCTTCGTTCGAACTCTTTATTTTAAATTCGAACATCGATTAACCTATTCGTTCGAACGGTATAATAATCTGTTCGAACTGTAAGTCAATGTCCCGCTAACTTTAGTGACTTAACCCGCCAATTTCTCATTCGATCATATATAATATCGGTTCAAACATTGATTAACCTTGACATTCGAACATTGTTGTATGTTGTTCAAATGGTAATCAATGTCCTGCTAAATTTTATCACTTAACAGGCTAAATTCTCGTTCGACCATATATAATATCCATCCAAATGTTTATTTTATTTTATTTGAATTTTTTTTATCAATGTTTGAACAATTATTTTATTAGGGATGTAATTTTTCGTCCCTGCATATACCGTTTGAATGGTAAATGCCTTCTATCGCTTTTTTAATTTCATCCCTATATCTCATTTTTGGGATGATTTTCATTTCGTCCCAAACAAAAATTGTCCAAAAAACAAAATTCCACTTATATTGTAAATCGTAGTCTCAGAGAGAGAGAGAAAGAGAGACAATAACTGGTGAAGAAAATAAAGGTCATACCTACATCAGTCTCTCTTATCTAAATTTTGAGCTTTAGGGCTCGATTGACAAATGAAATAAGATACATAATTCTCAAAATTGTAAACACTTGTCATAATTTTATTCTCAAATATGACTTAGAGATAAAACACTTTCTATTTATCAATGTTTTCATCTAATTATTAACTAGTCATTATCAAAACAAAAAAAAGTCAAAACAACTTTTAAAACCTTCAAAACAAAATAAAATTAAAATATTATATTCAAATAAATTTTCAACGTTATTATAATTTAATTGAACTTCTTGCCTCTTATTTCTCGTAGCTCAGCAAAACAGTTTAACTTAAATTATTTCAATATGAATAACAGAATTGTGAAATATTTCTAGTATCCAAACAAGTGGTTAACCTCCTTCCATCTTTAGGATAAGATGGGACTTTAGCTCAGAAGTTTGGGTTTGGAATATATATAAGATTGGAAAGTGAGATAGTGATGTGAGTGTTTAATTTGAATTGACTACAATTATTGCATGATTTTAATGAGTGTTTAATAGTGATGTGTGCTTAATGCATTTTTTGATAAATTTATCAATCATACTATTTTTTCTACAAAAAAGGTTTTAGGCTGTTAAAAGCATTTTTAAACCTCCAAACTCAAACCCAAACAAGCTATAAATAAATGGGTGTTGATATCATATCGCATCCCCTGTGTCAGTCATTGTGAGGTTTGTTTTCGTACGTATGAGAGTGAAATTTGGTGCTTAATTAAACTTGAATGTCATTCTTCGAAAGGCCAGGGTTTGAGAGTAGAATGATATAAGACAATATAATTATGTGGTCTAAATGATTAATCTTAATTTCTTAAATCATGTTATTAATTTCTTTCTCAAACTAATGGGAGTTTTCTCGACAATTTGCACTTATCATGGCCAAGATAGTATACAATTAAACCGTAATCAGTCACAGAGGGGGAGAGAGAATGGAGGATGAAGAAGGAATATAAAAAGAGGTATAACTAATATCGTATATATCAATATTTTATTTTTAAATTTTTAAATCTTTTATTTAATCAATATCGTATATATCATAATCTAAACACAAAAACTAATACAACTTTTATACTTCAAAATAAAAATTATATTAAAAAATTATATAAAAATAATTTTAAATTTTATAATATTATTATTCAAGTTCTTGAATGCCGTCGATCAGCTTGAATGCCCCTGACCTTACGAAGATTTTTTTTTTATGTCGGGTTAAGTAAGAAAGAAAAACTTTATTGGCAAGTCGATACGAAAATACACTTCTGGTATCATTTACTTCTTAGAATCTTATTTGTAAAAAAATTTAATTTTATACGTCATTTTAATTCAGTTCCTGTCATATCAACATGTTACCAAATGATTGTTTTCATACAATATATATATATATATATATATATATATATATATATCAAAACAATCAAGTGGCCTGCAAAGATATGGGGGTAAATTAATTAGGAGTGGTAACATATAACACGACTCGTGAATCTGTCATGAACATTACAGGAAACATGACACGAACGTGAATCTATAATACGAATAAATTATATTTTCAAGTTTTATAAATGTTTAGTCTAATAAGTTTTTTTTCTTGGAATGTAGTGCATGTTTGGGATTGCGGTAGGAAATATATTTTATATATAGCTTTAGGGTTTATCGCATATAACTTAATAATAAGTTCTACTATTTAAAATTTATTTACTATTTGGTAACCATATGTTTAAAGCATTTTCAATTATGTTACATATATATGTTTGGAAATAAATTTAAAAAGTACTTTCTGAGGTAAAAATGATGATTTTTCAATTTTTAAAACTTATGACCATAACCTTAAAAGTTTGAAAGTCGTAATTATTTGAAAGTTTTATAGGTATTTTCGTCCATTAACAGTTTTTTTAAAATTCAAATTACATTCCGCATTATTCAAAAAGGCACGTTATTCCTCAAACGTATTTTTTAGCTTATTTGAGATTAAAAGTGCTTTGATATGTTACACCCAAACAACCTAATTTTTCTATTAAAGAGTTTTGAAGGCTATTTAAACACTTTTTAAGACTCCAACCACAACCCTAAACAGGCCCGTAATATTAATTTTAGACTTTAAGAACTTAATATCTCAAACTATTGAGCTTTGTTGTTAATATATAATTTTATTTATGAAAGTATTAATTTTATTATCTATTATTGGTTTGGATATTGATATAAAATATTTTATTATAAATCCAATAGTAATTGTGGATCATGTTATATAGTTATCATTGATTATCTATGAAATTATATTAATTGAGTTAAAAAATAAATATACGAGTCATCTCAACCTCTTTGTATAAAATGAGTTGAAACAGGCTAAACGAGTTGAAACACATTGAGTGGGACGTATCCATAATTATTAAATGGGTTAAGCGGGTCATATTATGTCACCCTTGTTTATATGGATTATATGTTAGGATTTTAGGTTCTTACCCGTTTAATTGAATGAATCGTGTTTGGATTGATACATAAATCTAATAGTCTTGACGTGACACCACTCAACACGAGCCACCGACAGAAATTCATGTAAACTTGGTGATTTGTTTAATACATCTCAAGAATCAAACATGTAAATAAACTTATTACTCTGACTACTCTAATAATTAGCCAAATAAACGTTTCGCTAATGTCATGCACAGTGATGTAATGCTTGGAAAAAATTGACACCTCCTCAATCTCGACCAGAAAGTCTTATTCAGAACAGTGGTATACAACTATTTTCGAAATGGACCATACAACCAACATGATCTATCTTTGGGTGAAGGTAATTTCAGAACAGTCGAATACTAGTGAAAATGATCAATTAATATGACAAATGCAGATCATAAATGGACTACAAGATCAATGGAGACAATATTGATGAGGACTTGGGAGTTATCCAAACAAGCGCTTAAGCTCCTTCCATGTTGGGCTTTAGGATAAGATGGGAGTACTTTTAGCTCACAAATTTGGATTTGGAATATAGAAGATTGGAAATTGAGAAAGAGTGGTGTGAGTGTTTAAAATTTGAATTGACTACAATTATAGCATGATTTTAATTGGCCCATGTAGGCAGTGTGCTCTCAATTTGAATGCCCATGACCTTACGAGATTTTTTTCATCGGCTTAAGTAAAAGGAAAAGTTTTCTTGCAAGCGATTTCGCGCATCAAACTGTGCACTGATATTAAATGTAAGACATCCGTTTAAAGAGACAATACGAATTGAAGACGAAAATGATTTTTGTGAGACAGAGGATCTTCTTCCTCTCTCAAAATTTTTTTCTTTTATTTTTTTTCAATAAAAAAAGTTATATGAGTGTTAGTACGGAATTTGGTGCGCTAAACCGCTTGTACCTAGTAAGCCTCTAAGTAAAATAGAAAAACTTTATTTGTAAGTCGATACAAAGATACACTTTTGCTATAATTTACTTCTTGGAATCTTATTTGTAAAAAAATTTAAACCGGATTCATGAGTCATAGAGAGGGAGAGAGAATGGAGGATCAAGAAGGAATATAAAAAGAGGAGTAACCGGGGATAAACTAAAGGGCATACCTACATTAGTCTCTCTTATCCAAATTTTGTTCTTTAATCGGTCAGCAACTGAGATGAGACATAGAATTTTCAAAATTTTCAAAATTTCTCATAACTTAATTCCCAACCATCACCCAAATATATATAAAAAAAAAAAAAAAAAAATCGTTATAAATTTTCAAAAATTTGAGTTAATCATTATATCGTATCATTAGCTAAACACAAAAACCATTAATACAACATTTTTAAACTTCAAAACAAAAATTAATTATATTAAAAATTATATACACATAATTTTTTAACATTATAATATTTTTATTCAATTTCTTAAATATCCTCGATTGGTTTGTTTAATACATCTCAAGAATCAAACATGTAAATAAACTTATTACTCGGACTATTCTAATAATTAGCCAAATAAATGTTTTGATATTTTGGCAGGCTAATGTCATGCACAGTGATATGACGCTTGGAAAAAATTGACACCTCCTCAATCTCAACCTGAAAGACTTACCGAAACAGTGGTATACAGCTGTTTCTAAAATGGATCATACAACCAACATGGTCTGCTTTTGGATGAAGGTCATTTTGGAACAATTGAATACTGCCATTTAATTGCAAAAATGACCAATTAATATGACAAATGCGGATCATAAATGGACCACGTCATCAATGGAGGCAATATTGATGGGAAAATTCTAGTATGCTGCCTAAGTTTGTTCCATCATTTTGTCCGCTCATGTATTTAATTTTTTTTTTACTTAATGATGAAGAAATTGATTTTTAATATATTGGTATATATTTTTTTAATATTTTTTAATTTAAGTGAGACAGTGATGTGAGTGTTTAAAATTTGAATTGTCTACAATTATTGCATTATTTTAATTGGCCAATCTAGGCAGTGTGCCCTCAATTGGCTTGAACGCCCATGACCTTACGAAGATTTGTTTTCGTCCGCTTAAGGGTACGTTTGGGTGTTGAAAAGTGTTGAGAAGTGTTGAAAATGTTTGTGAATAGTTATGAGTAGAGATTAGAGTGAGTTTGTGGGTCCCATTGAGAGTATTTTGAGTTGTTTGGATGTGTGAAGTATGTTAAGTTGTTGACTTTTGAGTAGGTAGTTGAAAAATGTGTAGGTCCCATAAATATTAAAGTGATTTAATTTTTAATAATAAATATTATAATGATTTTATTATAGTGATTTTTTAATATTAATAAATATTGTAGTGATTTTATTTTACTTTTATATATAATAATGATAAATATTATAATGATTTTATTTTACTTTTATATATAATAATGATAAATATTATAATGATTTTATTTTTAATTTATATATAATAATGATAAATATTATAATGATTTTATTTTTAATGATTTTATTTTTAATTTATATATAATAGTGATAAATATTATAATGATTTTATTTATATATATATAATAGTAATAAATATTATAGTAATGTTATTTTTTATTTATATATAACAGTGATTTTATTTTTATTTATATATTTTAGTGTTTTTATTTTTTATTTATATATTATAGAGATAAATATTATAATGATTTTATTTTTTATTTATATTTAATAGTGATAAGTATTATAGTAATTGTATTTTTTATTTATTATATATTATAGTGATTTTATTTTTTATTTATATATTATATTGATTTTATTTTTTATTTATATATTATAATGATTTTATTTTTATTTTTATTTAATAGTGATAAATATTATAGTAATTTTATTTTTTATTTATTATATATTATATTATTTTTTAATTATATATTATATTGATTTTATTTTTTATTTATATATTATAATGATTTTATTTTTATTTATATTTAATAGTGATAAATATTATAGTAATTTTATTTTTTATTTATTATATATTATAGTAATTTTATTTTTTATTTATATATTATATTGATTTTATTTTTTATTTATATATTATAGTTATTTTATTATAGTGATTTTATTTTTTATTTATATATTATAGTGATTTTATTTTTTATTTATATGTAATAGTGATAAGTATTATAGAATGTTTGTAAATAGTTATGAGTAGAGATTGAAGTGGGTTTGTGGGTCCCATTGAGAGTATTTTAAGTTATTTGACATGTGAAGTATTTTCAAAAGTACGAAAATAGTTGAAAACTGTTGAGGAATGTTTGGTACCCAAACATAGCCTAAGTAAAAAAGTAAAAACTTTATTTGCAAGTCAATACGAAGATACACTTGGGCATTCCCGTGTCGGCTCAATTTATATACGCAGGCTGAGGTCATGCACAGTAACGCAAGACTTGGAAAAGATGTGGCCTATACAATCTCTAAGACCTTAAAGTTCATTTCCGTAAAGCTTTATACAGCTGTTTCCGAAATGGGCCATACAACATGGTCCGCGGTCTCTGGGTGAAGGTCATTGCCGAATAGTACAATGCAGTTATTCCTGAAAAGGACCAATACGACAAATGCGGATAAAAACAGGACCATATGATCATGGTGAGACAATATTGATGATGATTTGGAGTTGGAAAAAGATGGTTCCGTTAGGCATCTCTCACCATGGTTAAAATTGTTAAAATCGAGAAGATGGTATAATGGTTAAAATTGTTTATATGTACGCATAATAACGATCAGCTGAGTTAAACAAAAAAGCCTTCGTAACAAAAAGCCTATGTTTTTATCAGTGAGAGTTGACTTTGTTCTTCCCAGCTATAAACAACCGCTATTCTTAGTTAATAACCTCCATTTTATTTATCTGATATACATTTTTTATTTTTAAATAACTATTCTTATTTTTACCTTAATAAAAAAGTGATGATATGCACGAAAGAAAATCTGTTGCAAGGCACATTAATTACCTTTTTAAAAAAAAGAGTGTAAAAATAACATGATGTCAATATTAAGGCTCGTTTAGACACTTCAAATATCTCAGAATGTATGTGAATAGTATTGCAATGATTTATGAACAATAGTAAAATTGTTTGCGTTAAGATATTCTATTGAGGTAGAAATTTAAAAAGTGCTTTATGAGGTAAAAATAATGATTTTTTCAATTTTTAAAGCTTATGACCATATCTTTAAAAGTTTGAAAGTTATAATTATTTGAAAGTTCTATAGGTATTTTCATTCATTGACAATCTTTTTAAAATTCAAATTACGTTCTGTATTATTCAGAAAAGCACGTTATTTCTCAAACATATTTTTTAGTTTATTTGAGATTAAAAGTGTTTTGATATGTAACATCCAAACAACCTATTTTTTCTATTAAATAGCTTTCAAGGCTATTTATACACTTTTTAAGACTCCTACCACAACCCCAAACAGGCCGTAATATTCATTTTAGTATTTAAGAACTTAATATCTCAAACTATTGAGCCTTGTTGTTAATATTTAATTTTATTTTATGAAAGTATTAACTTTCTTATATATTATTGGTTTGGATATTGATATAAAATATTTTATTATAAATCCAATAGTAATTGTGGATCATGTTATAGTTATCATTGATTATATATGAAACTATATTAATTGAGTTAAAAAATAAATGTACAAGTCATCTCAACCTCTTTATATGAAACAGATTGAAACGGGCTAAACGAGTTGAAATTGATTAAGTGGGTTGTACCCATAATTATTAAATAGATTAAGCGGATAATGTCATGTCACCCTTGTTTATATGGATCATATGTTAAGATTTTAGTTTCTTACCCGTTTAATTAAATGATTGGGTATGGATTGATTCATATAATCTAATATTCATGACTTGACACGACTCAATACGAGCCACAGATAGAAATTCATGTAAACTTGGTTGTTTGTTTAATACATCTCAAGAATCAAACATGTAAATAAACTTATTACTCGGACTACTCTAATAATTAGCCAAGTAAACGTTCCAATATTTAGGCCGGCTAATATCATGCGTAGTGATGTAACGCTTGGAAAAAATTGACACCTCCTCAATCATGACCTGAAAGTCTTCTCCGGATCAGTGGTATACAGTTGTTTCTGAAATGGACCATACAACCAACATGGTCTGTCTTTGGGTGAAGGTCATTTCGAAAAAAGTCGAATACTGCCATTTAATTGTGAAAAGGATCAATTAATATGACAAATGTGGATTATAAATAGACCACGTGGTCGACAATATTGATGAGGACTTGGAGTTGGAATGTTGGAGTAAGATGGTTCCCAAGGTATCTCTCACTATCCTCTTCATTAATGCACTTTTAATTTCAGCCGAATTAATGGCTCCATCGGAAACCATATCAACAAACATGCCGACCATGCAGTTAGTGTCGTCAAATTGTTGTTACCATTTTAGTTTCATGTGTTGTTATTAATTAATTTACTTTCTCAGTTAAAAGTCGATAGGAATAATTACAATTTGGAGGTTGTCAAACCAGTACTACTAAAGACGAGTACTTTGGCAACAGTAAAATTCAGAGTCCTGGTCATGGTTCACAACCGGCCCTAGGTGGTAAACGGCCGTCATGCGCTCGATACCAACAGGGTGGTCTAGGCTTAAGGTGGTAAAGCATTTTCAATCATGTTATATATATTTGTTTAGAAATAAATTTAATAACTGCTTTATGAGGTAGAAATGATGATTTTTTCAATTTTTAAAGCTTATGAACATATCTTTAAAAGTTTGAAACTTGTAATTATTTGAAAGTTTTATGGGTATTTTTGTCTATTGACAATCTTTTTAAAATTCAAATTATATTCCGCATTATTCAGAAAAGCACATTATTCCTCAAACGTATTTTTTAGCTTATTTGAGATTAAAAGTGTTTTGATATGTAACACTCAACTTTTATTCTACTGTTTACAAAACATCCTAACCCATCTCAACTCATCTCTGAATCCAAACTACTCTTAAAGAGCGTACCTACATTAGTCTCTATTATCCAAATTTTGATCTTTAATTGGTTAGCAACTGAGATGAGACGTAGAATTTTCATAATTCTCAAAATTTCTCATAACTTCATTCCCAAACATCACCAAATACAAAATAATAATAATAATAATAATAATAACAATAATAAATTAAATTTTCAAAATTTTGAATTAATCATTATCGTATCATTAGCTAAACACAAAAACCATTAATACAACCTTTTTAAAATTCAAAACAAAAATAATATTAAAATATTATATGCAAATAATATTTTTATTCAACTTATTGAATGCCCTCAATTGATTCAAATGCCCATGAACTTACGAATATATTTTTCCTATCTGGTTAAAAAAGAAAAACTTTATTGGTAAGTCGATACGACGATACACTTTTAGTATCATTTACTACTTACAATTTTATTTATAAAAGAATTTAATTTTAAACTTCATTTTTAATTCAGTTTGTGTGATATCAACATGTTAGCACATGATTGTTTTCATACAATATATATATATCAAACAATCATGTGGCCAAAGATGTGGGGGTAAATTAATTAGGTGTGATAACATATAACACGACTCGTGAATCCGACATGAACATGACAGGAAATAACCGGATTTAGGTTTGATATAAATGGGTTTGAGTCTAAAAGGGTTGATCCAATTAGACACGATTAATAAACAAATCAATTACTTGTAAGTTTGTGAAACATGCAATCAACCTGTATAATACAAGTTTTATAAATGTTTAGTTTAAATGTTCTTTTTCTTGGAATGTAATGTTAATTTTAGTATTTAACAACTTAATATCTCAAACTATTGTGCTTTGTTGTTAATATATAATTTTATTTTATGAAAGTATTAATTTTCTTATATATTATTAGTTTGGATATTGATAATAAAAGATTTTATCATAAATCCAATAGTAATTGTGGATCATGTTATATAGTTATCATTGATTATATATGAAATTGTATTAATTAAGTTAATAAATAAATATACGAGTGATCATCTCAACCTCTTTACATGAAAGGATTGAAACGGGCTAAATGAGTTAAAACAGGTTAAATGGGTCGTTACCATAAGTATTAAACGGGTTAAGCGGGTCATGTCGTGCCACCCGTGTTTATATAGATCGTGTTAGGATTTTTGGTTCTGACCCATTTAATTAAATGGGTTGTGTTTGGTTTACTGATATAATCTAATACTCATGACTTGACACGACTCAACACAAACCACAAACAAAAATTCATGTGAAATTGGTGGTTTGTTTATTACATCTCAAGAATCAAACATGTAAATATGCTTATAACTCAGACTACTCTAATAATTAGCCAAATGAACGACGTTTCAATATTAATTAGGCAGGCTAATGTAATGTGCATTGATGTAACGCTTGGAAAAAATTGTCACCTCCTTAATCTCGACCTAAAAGTCTTCTTCGGAACAGTGGTATGCAGTTGTTTTTGAAATGGACCATACAACCAACATGGTCTGTCTTTGGGTGAAGGTCATTTCGAAACAGTTGAATACTGTCATTTAATTGTGAAAAGGACCAATTAATATGACAAATGCAGATCGATCATAAATGGACCACGTGATCAATGGAGGCAATATTGATGAGGACTTGGGAGTTGGAGCAAGATAGGGGTGGGCAGCGGGGCCCCGGCCCCTCTACCTCGCCCCACTTCCTCTCCGCCCCAGCATGGCGGGGCGGGCAACCCCGCTCCGCCCATGCTGGGACGGGGCCCCCGCCCTGCATCTAGGGCGGCTAGCGGGGAGGGCCCAACCCCGCCCCGCCCAGCCCCCGCCCCCATTTATATATATATATATATATTATATACATATATATAAACATAAATATATATTTATATTTTATAAATTGTGTATATAAAAATATATATTACAATTTTTTAGATTTGTTCACAAAATATATATTGACAAATTTAAAAACTACATAGTTTAAAAACTAATACACTACAATTTACACAAAATATACACTAGCAAATTTGAAAATTACATATTTTTTAAATTATAATCATATTTACAAAATTTAAATTTATAATTTGGATCTAAAAATATATTTTTAATTATTTTTGCACTTATAAATAATTTTTAAATCAAATAAATATAGTATTTTTTTTAAGTGAAAAGAGGCGAGGCGGATTCCCAATCCGCCTTGCACCCTGCCCACCAGGACGGGGGACGGGGGTGAAAATCCCACCCCCCGCCCCATGCGGGGCGGGGTGTGGGGAAGGGCTGCCCCCGCCCCGTAACGGTCGGGTAGCACCCCTAGAGCAAGATGGTCAAGGCATCTCTCACCATCCTCTTCATTGCACTCTTAATTTTTGTTGGCTCCATCGAAAACCATATCAACAAACATGCTGACCAATTCGTGTCATTATTTTGTTGTTAAAACTTTATAATTAATTTACTTTCTTAGTTAAAACTCGAATAAGAATAATTACAAATTGGAGGCTGTACTACTAAAGATGAGATACCTTGGCAAGTACTTTGATTGATGTTTTGGAATAAAATATTTGACAATATCTGAGAATACTTGTATACACAAATAAGACCAAAATATAATGAAATATATGGACTCTGTCTAAATCTCTCAAAATTAAAAAATAATAATTCGACATCCCATCATATGATTTACTCCTTATAAAGTAATGACTGTTGAATGGAGAAAATTCATGATTTGCTAAACATGCACCTAAAGCGCTTTCAAAGTTAGTTATGGCAGTTTTTAAAAAATGTATCATCTGCAGGAGGTTTTCAACAAAAGCTTCAATTTGACAATGTTTTAGTCCTATTTGGATACAGAAACTGTTTTATCTCATCTCATTTCATCATTATAATTTTTTTAAATTGTTACATAAAATATAATAAACAATTTAACTTTTTAAAATCTCAAAACAATAATAATATTATAATAATATTTTATTCAACTTTTAACTTTAATCTAAAATCATCTCATCTCATCTGATTATGTAAACAAGCCCTTAGACTTTCAGTTTTTTTAATTGCTTAATGCACTTTTTATAAATTTACCAAAAATATTATTATTTTTCTTTAAAAGAGATTTTAGGATGTTAAAAACAGTTCTTAAACCTCCAAACTCAAACCCAAAAAGGCTGTAAATTAACGGGTGCCGCGCGTCGGTCATTGTGAGGTTTGCTTTCGCACGTTTGAGCGAGTGAAAGTTGATGCTTAATTAAGGAGTATGACAAGATAATTATCAGGCCAAACGATTAATTTTAAATGTTACTTCTTTCTCAAACTAATGGCAATTTCCCAACAATTTCCACTTATACTGTAGACTCCAAGATAGTAGAAATATAAGTCTAAATCAGTCCCTTGATCCAAATTTTGAGCTTTAATCGGTTAGTAATTGAGATGAGATATATAATTTTTAAAATTCTCAAAATATTATATAATTTCTTTTTCAAACATCACTTAAATACAAAATACTTATAAATTTTAAATTTTTATTTAATACTAATATAACTTCTATGAACTTCATGTAGAGCCCTCGATTCCTGCTTGTGCTTTGGCAGAAGTCATGATGCCGGGATGTTAGTTGTTTGGGTCACACACCTCTAACGTATTGTGAAAACTAGTGTTTTTATACATACAATATAATAGTGTGCAAATAATAATTGGCACCAAAAAAATAAAAGGTTAGTCAGTAATTCAAACAGTACCAAAAATTAAAACTACATCACCATAGAAAGTATCCATAAGCCACAAATCTTCCAAACTCCGAAAGCATATTACAATCATCCAGCAAAATTAAAATTATTGCATGATTTTAATTGGCCCATGTAGGCAGTGTGCCCTCAATCGGCTTGAATGCCCATGACCTTACGAAGATTTTTTCTCGTCGGCTTAAGTAAAAAGTAAAAACTTTATTTGTAAGTAGATACGAAGGTACACTTGGGCATTCCCGTGTCGGCTCAATTTATATAGGCAGGCTGAGGTCATGCCCAGAGACGCATGGCTTGGAAAAGATGTGACCTATACAATCAAGACCTTAAAGTTCATTTCCGTAAAGCTTTACACAGCTGTTTCCGAAACGGAACATACAAGTACAACGTGGTCCGCGGCCTCTGGGTGAATGAAGGTCATTCCGAATAGTACAATGCAGTTTATTTCTGAAAAGGACCAATACGACAAATCCGGAGTATAAAAGGACCACATGATCGAGGGAGACAATAATGATGAGTAGTTGGAGTTGGAGCAAGATGGTTTCCTTTGTCTGAGGATTGGTTTGGATGGTGGGATTTAACGAGATAAAATAATTTTAAATGAATTAAATAAAATATTATTATTATTTTAGAATTTAAAAAAGTTGAATTGTATATTATATTTTATATAAAAATTTTAAAATATTGTAATAATAAGATAAGATAAAATAGATTGAGAGTATTTCTATATCCAAACATGACCTTAATTACGGTTCTGACGTTAATGGCTCCATCGGAAACCATATCAATAAACATGCTGGTCATAGTGTCCTTATTTTGTTGTTACCATTTTATAATTAATTTTCTTTCTTAGTTAAAAACTTGAGTAAGAATAATTATAATTTAGAGGCTGTTGAAGGAGTATTACTAAAGATGAGATACCATGACAAGTACTTTAATTGGCAGTAGTAAAATTCAGAGTCCTGGTCATGATTCACGTCCAGCCCCAGGTGGCTAACCGCCGTCGATGCCAACATGGTGGTCTAGGTTCATGAAGGTGGGCTATGGCCTCGAGTCCGACCGATCGTTGTTTAATTTCGCTCGTATGACAGCTGAATAAAGGATAAGATTGAGAAGATGGATAACTATAAAAAAAGCCTTCGTAACAAACAGCCTATGTTTTTATCTGAGAGAGTTGTGACTTTGTTCTACCCAGCTTTAAACAACCACTACTCTTTTTTAATAACCTTCATGATCTTTTATTTATCTGACATACATTTTTTATTTTTAAATAACTATTCTTATTTTTCCCTTAATAAAAAAGTGACGATCTGCACGAAAGAAAATCTATTACAAGGCACATGATCAATGACCTTTTTAAAAATAATGGAGTGTAAAAATAACATGATGTCAATATTAAGGCTCCATTAGACATTTAGAATATCTTAGAATGTATGTGAATAATAGTGCAATGATTTGTGAATAATAGTGAAATTGTTTGAGTTAAGATGTTTTATTGAGTTTTAAGAAATGAGAGAGAAAATGTTTAATAAAAATATTATAAAGTTAAAATATCGTTTAAATATAATTTTTTAATATAATTTTTATCTTGAAATTTGAAAAAGTTGTATTAATGTGTTTGAAAGTTTGGAAAAGTTGTAATGATTAGATAAAAAAGTTAAAAATTTAAAATTAAAAAATATTTTGTGTTTGAGTGATATTTTGAAAGAAAATATTTGAGAATATATGAGAATATTTTAGTTTTTTTTAAGTTCTTTGTTAGGATCAAACACTTACCACTAGGCCAAAAATAATTGCTATTAGCAGAGGCGCAACTTTATTTCCTTACACACTTTGGTAGCACAGAGCCCCACATCTATACGTGCTGCGGGTGAGCATGAGGGGTTTCACAGTGTACACAAGGTGCACCAGTGGGTTGGACTGTCAAGCCCCAATAGACTCTCATAAATCTAGCGAGTCTCGAAGGAAAATCTCCTGGATTCCATAATCCAACATGCTTAATGCAATTTTTATAAATTTATAAAATATTATTACTTTTTTTTAAAAGAGATTTTAGGGACGCTAAAAGCAGTTTTTAAACCTCCCAACGCAAACCCAAACAAGTTATAAATTATAAACGGTGCTGTTATATGTGAATGCTAGTCAAATGATTTGTAATTAGTAGTAAATTAATTTGAGTTAATATGTTTTATTGACTTTTGAAAAATGAGAGAGAAAAAGTTGAATAGAAATATTATAAAGTTAAATATTATTTGAATATAATTTTTTACTATAATTTTTATTTGAAAATTTGGAAAAGTTGTATAAAGTTTTGCATTTTGCATGAGAGTTTGGAAAAGTTGTACAAATTAAGTATTGATGAGATGAAAAAATTGAAGGTTTGCAATTAAAAAATGTTTTGTGTTTAAATGATATTTGGAAAAGAAATATTTAAGAATATCAAAGAATAATTTGGAAAAATTGTGTTCCCAAACGGGTTCTAAAATTCTCAAATGAATCACCTCAGTTGAAAATTACAATCTATTTTTTGAGAGACCACTTAAGTTATTAGCTTTGCGTCTTTATCTATCTATTAAATATATAATTCTCAAAGCGATTTTGTTTGATTTTATTACGTCATACCCGCCATCATCTTAATATTTTATAAAAATATTAAATGTCTTATAAATTATTTGTTTAGATGTTGATAATAAGATAATTTTATCACGAACCCCAAGTGTAATTATGAATTATTTTATATATAGTTATCCTTTATTATATCTAAAATTATATTAATTGAATTAAAAAATAAGTATTCGGTCAGCTCAACCCATTTATATTAAACAATTTGAAGTGGGCTAAATGAGTTGCAACATGTTAGATAGATATTGTATCCATAATTATTAAACAGATTAAGCGGGTTATGTCGTGACACTCTTATTTATATGAATCATGTTATCATTTTAGATTCTGGCCCGTTTAATTAAATGGATCTTGTTTGAGTTAACATATACAGTCTAATACTTCTGACTTGACACGTCTAAACACAACCCATGCACAAATACAAATTCATTTGAAATTGGTGGTTTTTTAATACATCTCAAGAAACAAACATGTAAATAAACTTATTGCTAGACTACTCTAATAATTAGCCAAATAAACGTCCTAATATTTAGGCAGGCTAATGTCATGCGCAGTGATGTAAAGCCTGAAAAATAATGTCACCAATTCAATCTCGACCTGAAAGTCTTCAAGGACCACTTATACATGAGGTGCTTTTGAAATGGACCATATATATATTCAACCAACATGGTCTGTTTTTGGTTGAAGGTCATAAATGGACCATTAATATGACAATGAGGATCATAAATGGATCACGTGATCAATGGAGACAATACTAATGTCATGCGCAGTGATGTAACGCTTGAAAAATAATGTCACCAATTCAATCTCGACCTGAAAGTCTTCAAGGACCACTTATACATGAGGTGCTTTTGAAATGGACCATATATATACAACCAACATGGTCTGTTTTTGGTTGAAGGTCATAAATGGACCATTAATATGACAATGAGGATCATAAATGGATCACGTGATCAATGGAGACAATACTAATGTCATGCGCAGTGATGTAACGCTTGAAAAATAATGTCACCAATTCAATCTCGACCTGAAAGTCTTCAAGGACCACTTATACATGAGGTGCTTTTGAAATGGACCATACAACCAACATGGTCTGTTTTTGGTTGAAGGTCATAAATGGACCATTAATATGACAATGAGGATCATAAATGGATCACATGATCAATGGAGACAATACTAATGATCAGGACTTGGAGTTGGATCAAGATGGTTCCCCAAGGCATCTCTCATGCACCATCCTCTTCATTGCGCTTTTATAATTATCTAAATATTCGCTCATAGCCTCATATCTATATATATAAATATTAACGGTCAGCTGGATTTTTCTTCGTAAACAAATAACGTAGAAGCCTTCGTATATAACAAAATGCCTACGTTCGAACAAGCAGTAAGCCTTTGTTATATTATGCTTGATTAAACGAGAGAGATACTTATGTTCTTCTCTTTAAATGACCACTATTCTTATTTTAATAACCTTCATGATCTTTTATTTATCTTATATACATTTGTTGTTTTCAAATAACTATTCTTATTTTTTGCTAAATAAAAGAAGTGGTGATCTACGGAAAAGAAAGTCTGCTACAAGACACATCAATATTAAACATAATGAAAGTCACAATATACTGTCTAAATCTCTGCAAATTAAAAAAAAAAAAAAAAAAATCATTCGAAAACCGATCATATGATGTACTCCTTATAAATTAATGACTGCTTAATGGAGAAGCGAGTCATGGTTAGCTAAACATGCACCTAAAACATTTTTAGAATTAGTCATGGTAGTCTTTAAAAAATATAGCGTCATCTGCAGGAGGTTTTCAACAAAAACTTCAATTTGGTACTGTCATAAAAGAGTGGAAATAATTCAAAAAACAATACAACTTTTATGAAGTTCAAAAAAAATAATAATATTAAAAAATTATATATAAATAATTTTTAAATTTTATAATATTTTTATTTAACTTATTGAATGCCCTCGATCAAAAGGTTTTTGAATTTCGTCTCTAAAAATTAATTTTAGAGATGAAATTGGGTAGAACCATTCGAAAGAGTTTGAACAGATGTTTTTTTTCATACGAACCATTTTCGTCTCAAAAACCCGTTTGAATGGATAAGTAGTATAAGTATATATATAGTATAAATACTATATTATATACCAAATATAATAATAACTAATGCAATATTTTTTACCGTTGGAACGGTAGTCGTAGGACATTCGAATGGATAAAATATTTATGAAAAACATTCTCACGTAATAACTACCCGTTCGAATTATAAAAAATAAATATTAGGCGTCAAGTCCAGACTTAGCTAGCGCTGTTAGAATTTAATAATTAATTTTCTTTCTTAGTTAAAACTTGAGTAAGAATAATTATAATTATAATTATCTAAATCTTTGCTCAGAAGATGAGTTGACATTATATCAACTCATATGTACGTATTATGACGATCTCAACTCATCTTTCAATCCAAACCGGCTCTAAGATTGAGAAGATGGTATAATGGTTAAAATTGTTTATATGTACGTATAATAACGATCAGCTGAAACAAAAAAGCCTTCGTAACAAAAAGCCTATGTTTTTATCACAGAGAGTTGTGACTTTGTTCTTCCCAGCTTTAAACAACCGCTATTCTTATTTAATAACCTTCATGATCTTTTATTTATTTTATATACATTTTTTTATTTTTAAATAACTATTCTTATTTTTCCCTTAATAAAAAAGTGATGATGATCTACACGAAAGAAAATCTGTTACAAGGCACATCAATCACCTTTTTAAAAAATAATGGAGTGTAAAAATAACAGGATGTCAATATTAAGTCTGGTTTAGACACTCAGAATATTTCACAATGTATGTAAATAGTTGTGTAATGATTTGTGAACAATAGTAAAATTGTTTGAATTAAGATGTTTTATTGAGTTTTAGGAAATGAAAGGGAAAAAAATTAATAAAAATATTATAAAGTTAAAATATCGTTTAAATATAATTTTTTAATATACTTTTATCTTGAAATTTGAAAAAGTTATATTGTATTTGAAAGTTTGGAAAAATTGTAATGATTAGATGAAAAAAAACAAAATTTCAAATTAAAAAGTATTTTTATATTTGAGTGATATTTTGGAAGAAAATATTTGAGAATATATGAGAATATTTCAGATTTTTTTAAGTGCATTGTTAGGATCAAACGCTTACCACTAGGCCAGCCAAAATCAATTGTTGTTAGCAGAGACGCAACTTTATTTTGTTATACACTTTGGCAGCGCAGAGCCTCATATCTATACGTGCTGCGGGCGGGCATGAAGGGCTTCGCAATGCACACAAGGCGCACCAGTGGGTTGGACTGTCAAGCACCGATAGAATCTCATAAGTCTAGCGAGCCTGTAAGGGAGATCATTGGATCCCATAATCCAACATGCTTAATGCAGTTTTTATAAATTTATCAAAAATATTATTATTTTTTCTTTAAAAGAGATTTTAACATGTTTTATTTTTTTTTTAGAATAAAAGCTTCAGCATTCATGCATAGAAATAGAGTTCAAATACATAATACACCAACATGGTGACAATGACAGGCTGACAGCACTACAACACAATTGCTTTTTAGTGACGGTTGGGAAATTGTGACAGTCCCTAGACCGTCACTAAAAGGCATTTTCTGTGATAGTTTTTGGAAACCGTCATTAAAGATAGAATGAGATTTTTTTACATTCGAACGTATGGGACATATGCGTTCGAACGTCACATATACGTTCGAACGTTATGTCTGTTTACGTTGGAACGTAAAGTGTTTTGACGCAACCGTTCGAATGTTATTAATTTTACGTTCGAACGTAAAATGTTTGCACCAATGTTCGAACGTTAAGTAATAACATTCGAACGTTTATTGTAAATTTAAATTAAATGACTTTAATTTAAAAATTATGTGATTTTTATTGTGCATAATTTGTGAACAAGTCTAAAAAATTGAATTGTATATATTTATATATACACACTTTGTAATATATAAATATATATTATTGATTTATATATATTTTAAATGCAGTGATTTAGTATTAAAGTTGGGAATTATAACATCAAAGAAGATTAAAAATTGAAATTAAAAAACCATAAAAATATTCAATAATATTTTTCGTTACAAATATTAAAAATAAAATATAAAAATTGATAGAACGTAGTAAACAACAGTCAGATGATAACGTTATCTGCAAAAGTCGAACTCCGTACTTCCTCAGTCAAGGTATCAACCTTGTCATTGAGGATAGTTACACGATGGGTGAGTTCGGCAACAGACGCCGATATAGCCTCGAGCGATTGATCGATCTTATGATCAATATGCGCAGTCAGCTGTGATATGACCGCATCAACCCAAGCAGGCCGCACATCTCCTGCAGATGTACTCGGCGTATGCTGACTAGTACTCTCGACATGACCTGGCTCAGGCTGCGTCGGAGGAACTAGATCCTCTACAGGGGGTGGCTGACGTCCCCTCGCCTGTCCAATGCTACGCCGATACGTGGTCATGTCGAGGGGGCTCATCTGATCTTTAACCCGCTCCTCTGGCTGGATCGGCACTCCCCGTGCAAGTAATAGTCGGCTGATGAGGACACCATATGGGAGATTATCCGTGGACACGATGCTCGCCTCATAACGGATCCTCTCAAAAATGTGCAGTGGCAAATCTATAGGATCTCCACGTGCCACTCGTATCAAAAATTGTGCCCGAAGCCGACTAAATGTGGTTTTATGAGCCACAGGATCGACATTTGTTGCAACAATAAGGTGCAACATGCGGAAGAAATGCAGCAGATGGATCTGGTTGAAGGCGTTCTTCCGCTCGATCTGCATGCGATCCCTCCCGGTGAGGATGTAGAAATCCTCGTCTCGGTCATCATCCCGAGCCTCGACGCCAGTATCCTCAGCCTTTGGCTGGCCTGCATCTCTGGCTGATGCTGGCTCACATCCCCGGCCAGTAGATGATGTAGAAGTGCCTACATCCTCACGGGGTGTTGAGTGTGTAAATGTCTGAGCACCTCGATGAATCCCGAGGTGCTCGCCGATGACATCTGCCGATACCTTAATAGAAACACCGCGTACAGTCACGGTGTGAGAGGATGCATCCTGAGGCATGTCACACATCCCCATATAGAATTCTTGAACCATTGAGGGGTATACCTTCCCCCTCAATGTGCAGATATTTCCCCAGCCTCTACTAAGGAAAACATCTCTTAGGTTCGTCTACTGCCAACAGAGTTCGTCGAACTCATTAATTAAGACCTCTCTCTCTACCATAACAGTACGAGCTCCGATACGGGCAGTGTCCGACGTGGCTCCTGCCCTCCCTCGTTTTCGTGTATGCAGTGGAAGAGCCATATCCTGAAAATAGAAAAGGAAAAAAAAATTATTTACAATAATGCATTTTTTTGTATTAATTTTAAGATGCGCTGCATTAACGTACGAACGTTTTATCGTTAACGTTCGAACGTTAAAGATAAAAACGTTCGGACGTTAATTTATACGTTCGCACGTAAAATAATGTAAATAAATTTACGTTCAAACGTAAAACAAATACGTTCGAATGTACAGATGTACGTTCGAACATAAGCAGTAAACAAATACGTTCGAATTTAAGTTCAAACATATTTGTTTTACGTGTGAACGTAAATATGAACGTCCGAACTTCGAAGCATGAAAAATGTAGAAAATCACTACGTTCGGATGTTATAATTAAACGTCCGACCGTATGTGATTTACGTGCGAAAGTAAATATTCACGTTCGAACGTATGTCGTTTAATAATATTCACGTCCGAATGTAAGACGATTAACGTTCGAACGTGGAAGCCGTAACGGCTCTGTAATTTAAACGTCGTACGTTCGAATGTCACAGTGAAACGTTCGAACGTTTCGACGCAGAATGGCTGAGTCGACTCAGCCATTATTGAAATCTCGAAAATTTGTCTACAAGGGTCTAAATGCCGAAATGTCACCATGTAAATGAAGTATACACTTCAAGAAACATTTCTACGGTGACTATTCAGCCAATGACTGGCCGTGGTGGCCGGAAAATGAAGTTGAAAATCCGGTAATATTTATCCGGTTTTAAACAAAAATCAATCCAAATCTCAATCTAAATCTCAATAAAATACATGTTATTTGCATAAAAGATGAATGCCTACCTTTTAGTGACGGTTATGGCGTAGTTGACGGCGGCGGTGACGGAGGCGTGGTGGCAAATAACGAAGAAGACGATGGTAACGGGCAGGGAAATGTCGTTTCGATGTTCGGTTTTGGCCTTATATACACAGAACGTTCGAACGTACTTATTATTACGTTCGAACGTTTGTCAATTTAATTTCCAAAATTTTATCTATAATATATTATATTATAAATGTTTAAGTTATATATTAAGATGTTATATAATATTATTGACAATTAGATTATTGGTTTTTTTGTGAGTGCTTGTTATATTTATAAAGTTTAGCAATATGTTTATACATGTTGTTGTGATTTTATGCTTACTCTTGAAATAATTGTGATTATTGTTTGTGAATTTTGTGAATAGTTTATGAGTTTATGGTGTTTATTGATGAATTAATAAGTAACAATTTAATATATATTATTGATTTATATATATGGTATAGTTTATATATTATATACGTTGATGTTCTCATTTAAATTATATTATGCTATCATACTATACAATGTAGTATATAGTTATAAATATATAAAATGTAGTATATATATTATACTATATGTTAGTATATAATAAAGAATTTAATAAGTAACAATTTAATATATATTATTGATTTATATATATGGTATAGTTTATCATTTAAATTATATTATGCTATCATACTATACAATGTAGTATATAGTTATAGATATATAAAATGTAGTATATATATTATACTATATGTTAATATATAATAAAGAATTTAATAAGTAACAATTTAATATATATTATTGATTTATATATATGGTATAGTTTATCATTTAAATTATATTATGTTATCATACTATACAATGTAGTATATAGTTATAGATATATAAAATGTAATATATATTATACTATATGTTAGTATATAATAAAGAATTTAATAAGTAACAATTTAATATATATTATTGATTTATATATATGGTATAGTTTATATATTATATACGTTGATGTTCTCATTTAAAGTATATTATGCTATCATACTATACAATGTAGTATATAGTTATCGATATATAAAATGTAGTATATATATTATACTATAAGTTAGTATATAATAAAGAATTTAATAAGTAACAATTTAATATATATTATTGATTTATATATATGGTATAGTTTATCATTTAAATTATATTATGCTATCATACTATACAATGTAGTATATAGTTATAGATATATAAAATGTAGTATATATATTATACTATAAGTTAAGTATAGTAGGAATCGTACGTTCGAACGTTTCAAGTTAACGTTCGAACGTTAAACTAAGAGGCGGGAATTTTTCCGCTTGATTAAGGTATCTGTGTGATTATTCAGACGTTCGGACGTTTATACTATACGTTCGAACACCAAATCTGTCAACGTTCGAATGTTAGTTAAATTAGTGCAGGAGATTTCCCGCTCAAATATGGTAACACTTTCATGAAATGTACGTTCGGACGTTTAAGTTAAATGTTCGAACGTTTATCTATAAATCTACGAACGTTCGAACGAAAAATTGTGATACATTCGAACATCTATGAGGAAAGTGCGGGAACTTTCCCGCTAGATTTTTTGTTATAACATAAGAAGGGTACGTTCGAACGTGTATTGTAAACGTCCGAACGTTCTGGGCGAGAATAATTTTAGAATATAACGTTCGGACGTAAAAATTAAACGTTCGAACGTTTAAACTAATAATTTTAGAACTTAATCAGTACGCGCACGGGAGGAAGCGCATTATTTCTTCTTCTCCCGTGCGCGCAACAGAAAGAGAGAGAGAGAGAGAGAGAGAGCGAGAGAGAGAGAGAGAGAGAGAGAGAGAGAGAGAGAGAGTTAGAGTGAGAGAGAGTTGAGTTAGAGAGAGTTGAGTTTTGGAGTGAGAGAGAGTTGAGTTTTGGTAAGATAATATTTTTATTTCTTGTCTTTATTTAAATTTTATGATATTTATAGAATGTGTTTTTGTTATAGAATATTTCTAATAAGTTAGTGTTGTATTTTTTTGAAGGATTGCTTGTTTTGGGATGTTGGAAGATTTTGATTTGTAAGAGGATATTGTGAATGCTAGGTATATTTCTAAACTTTATCAATATGTTGTTGTATTTTTTTTTTTTTTTGAAAGGTGAATTTCATTCATAGAAAATCAACAAACATCCTGAATACAGTGGGGAATGAAACCCATGTCAACAGAAGAGTATGAGTGTAATAATGCATCCCTCGCAAGCTTATGTGCGGCTTGGTTTCCTTCCCTTCTAACATGCATAGCTGACCACTCTTCATAGCTATTAAGTTGATTTTTGACATCTTCTATGAGCATACCCGTAGCGGACATTTCCTCCTTACTGCTGTTGATTGCTGAGATGACTATCTTGGAGTCACCCTCTAGTATGATCCTCTTAATTCCCAGTTGTAGACCAAAACACGCTGCTTCCATGGCTCCAATAGCCTCTGCCAAAAGAGGGTTAGGGAAAAGAGGTCTAAATTTTCTAGAAGTTGCCACAACCCTGCCATTCCAATCCCTGATGATTAGACCTATCCCAATTTTGCATTGAATTTTGTCAACCGCGGCATCCCAGTTGAGTTTGAATGAGTTTATAGGAGGTGGGCTCCAAATTGGACTGTCCTGTACTGTGAGTTGCCGAACTGGATCATTAATAGAGGTTGATTTGAATTCATGCAGTGTTTCCTTTGCCAGCTTTGCTACTGAGTTAGGGTCTTTAAACACTTGTTGGAAAATGAATTGGTTTCTCCTCATCCATATTCTTCTAGCTACCACTGCAAACTCCTCAATCACTTCCTTGCCTCCTGAGTCCTCTAGCTCTTTAATGAGGTTCTTGATTGAAAGTTTAGGGGAGTTGCATTTTTGGAGTTTAGTTGAGCATTGGTGCCATACGTCTTGAAGATTTTGATTTGTAGGAGGATATTGTGAGTGCTAGGTATATTTCTAAACTTTATCAATATGTTGTTGTGATTTGATGCTTACTCTTTATCATATTGTGATTATTGTTTGTATAGTTTGTAAATAGTTTGTGAGTTATTTTAAATATGTTGTGATATAAATTTGAAATATTGTGTTTATTATTAGAAATATATTGTCATTAGGCTTTGTTAATACATGTTTATTGCTTACTAAAGTTTAGAAATTTGTTAATACATGTGGCATGTTATTTTGTGAATATATTGTGAGTTATTGTGATATGGACTTGAAATATTTAAATTATTATTTGTGAATGACGTTTGAATATGTTTACATTGTTACAAATATATTGTCCATAAACTTTGTTAATACATGTGGCATGTTATTTTATGCTTACTTTTTATCATATTGTGATTATTGTTTGTATAGTTTCTAAATAGTTTGTGAGTTATAATAATATGTTGTGATATAAATTTGAAATATTGTGTTTATTATTAGAAATATATTGTCATTAGGCTTTGTTAATACATGTGGCATGTTATTTTGTGAACATATTGTGAGTTATTGTGAATATGTTGTGATATGGATTTGAAAAATTGTGATAATAATATTTGAAATTAAGTAATAACAAATAAAAGTAACTCTTTAAGAATTATAATAATTAAAATTATTGTATAACCATTGAAATTTAAGTATGATAATTAAATATTTATAATAATATTTGAAATTAAGTAATAACAAGCATAAAAGTAACTCTTTAAGAATTATAATAATTAAAATTATAGTATAACCATTGAAATTTAAGTATGATAATTAAATATTTATAATAATATTTGAAAATAAGTAATAACAAGCATAAAAGTAACTCTTTAAGAATTATAATAATTAAAATTATAGTATAACCTTTGAAATTTAAGTATGATAATTAAATATTTATAATATTATTTGAAATTAAGTAATAACAAGCATAAATGTAACTCTTTAAGAATTATAATAATTAAAATTATAGTATAACCTTTGAAATTTAAGTATGATAATTAAATATTTATAATAATATTTGAAATTAAGTAATAACAAGCATAAAAGTAACTCTTTAAGAATTATAATAATTAAAATTATAGTATAACCTTTGAAATTAAGTATAACAATTAAAATTATACTTTAAGAATAATGATCTTGTACACAACGAGGGAATATGATCTTGAAGAAATGTTGAAATTTCAATTTAATTGCTTGACTGTCATAGTCTCTTCGGCCTTGAGAGTTGTCAAGGTCGGACAGTTTGTGACGGTTAAGTAATTAGACTAAAATTTAAATATTTCTTCAAGATCATTCTCCCTCGTTGTGTACGAGACACGAAACGTAGGGTCACATAATCTTCCATCCCTCTTTAGTTTAACAATATAACACTACTTGAAGGTGACATTGTTAATTTAAACAACATGGAGATATTGTTGTATGATTTTTTGCTAGATGCGTGTGACATTGCATAAATACCCTTAGACCCGTTTGGGAATCAGTGTACATTTATGTGTCCACTGATTCCTGAATTGTCTAGTGTGAACAGTTTGAGATTATATTATCTGTATTACACATTTTTGTTACTCGCTACTTTCCATGTTTAATATGAAGTTTCGGTATCTTCTTCTACTGTTCTTCGGGTATACTGTTCGTAGGGTCACAATCCCGATATTTGAACATGTATACTTGGAGAATTATGGGGAGGTGCTGCCGGAATTTCTACTAACGTGGAAATTAGTAGAGTGACGAGATTTGTGTAATATGGAGAATATAATCTCGAATGGGATAGGACCAACTACCTTATCAAAAAAGTAATGAGAATTGGAGGCAAGACATGCATGTGAATTTTCAATGTACGTGTTATTAATATCTGGATGTTTTTAGAAATGGACAAAAATTGGATGCGTCTGGACGATAGACTTGGAAAGGATTACGTACCCTATGCATGTGGAGTAAGAACTTTCATTGATTTTGCACGGGCCTCTGCTGATAGTCGTGGTTACATTAAGTGTCCATGTCGAGGGTGTAAAAATTTGTGTGCGATAGGATTGGATGAAGTAGAGCGTCATATATTTGTGAACGGTATGGATCTGGGGTATACGCGATGGGTACTGCATGGTGAGCCGTATGAAGGGTCAGCAGATGTATTGGTCGATCATCACAATTATTTACGGCACATGGATGATGATTATGAGCATGATAAGATGGAGGAGATGTTGGGTGACATTGGAGCTGGGATGTTTATGGATGAGGTTAACGACAATGCCTCAAATGGTGGATCAGGGACTGATTGTGAAAATTTTCCTTCACTGTGGGAAGATGCAAAGCGCGAGCTTTACCCAGGTTGTACAAAACATTCCAAAATGTCGTTTATTGTGCGGTTGCTTCACATAAAATCATTGTGTGGGATGTCGACGAAAGCAATAAACATGGTATTGGACTTATTTAACGAGGTGCTTCCCGAAGGGTCTGCATTGCCTAAGAACTTTTATGAAGCGAAACAGTTGAGAAAGGGATTAGGATTTGAGTACAAGTCCATACATGCATGCAAGAATGATTGTGTATTGTTCTGGAATGAGAACGAGGAGAAACAAGCATGTCCTGTATGTGGAGAGTCGAGGTGGAAAGGTAAGAAAAACGTGCCGGTTATGGTGTTGCGGTATTTTCTCTTGAAACCTAGGTTGCAAAGACTATATATGTGTAAGAAAACAGCTCATGATATGAGGTGGCAAGAGGAGAAAAGAGTTAAGAATGACGGGTATATGAGGCATCCAGTTGATTCACTTGCGTGGCAGTCTTTCGATAATCAGTATCCAGAGTTCGGGTTAGAAGCTCGGAACGTGCGCCTGAGACTCACAACCGATGGATTCAACCCTTTTGGGAATATGAGTACAAGTTATAGCACTTGGCCCGTTGTATTGATTCCGTACAATCTTCCACCATGGAGGTGCATGAAGGCGTCAAACTTTTTGTTAACTTTACTCATCCCTGGCCCTAGATCACCTGGGAATGATATTGACGTATTCATGCAGCCGTTGATTGAAGAACTGAAAGAGTTATGGGAAACAGGGGTTAGAACTTATGATGCATCTACGTCGACATCTTTTCAGATGCATGCTGCGGTAATGTGGACCATAAATGATTTTCCGGCGTATGGGAATCTTTCCGGCTGGAGTACGAAAGGGAAGTTAGCGTGTCCGACGTGTAATAAAGAAACTGCTAGTGAGTGGCTAAAATTTTCTCAGAAGTTGTGTTTCATGGGTCATCGACGTTATTTACCAGCAAATCATGCATGGAGAAGAGAATGTGCCAAGTTTGATGGGAGAGTAGAGGATAGGATTGCACCAAAAGAGTTGTCTGGAGAAGAGATAGTGGAACAACTGCAACATGTTAGAGTGAACAATTTTGGCAAAGGTCGGGGAAAGAACAAGAGAAAACGAGCTGTATCAGAATTGAATTGGACAAAGCGTAGTATTTTTTTTGATTTGCCGTATTGGTCGTCATGCAAGTTGCGACATAGTTTGGATGTAATGCACATAGAGAAGAATATTTGTGATAATATACTGGCTACATTGATGAGTATTAACAAAAAGACGAAAGACACGATCAAGACGAGGAAAGATCTTGAGAGAATGAGAATTAAACATAATCTGCATTTGCGGGTAGAAGGCAACAGGGTGGTCATGCCGCATGCATGTTTTACGATGACGAGGGAGGAGATGATTGATTTCTGTAAATGGTTGCAAGGTGTGAAGTTGCCAGATGGTTATGCTTCAAATATTGGTAGATGCATGAGTCCTGATGATTGGAAGATCAATGGATTGAAAAGTCATGATTGTCACGTATTTTTGCAGAAGTTATTACCTGTGGGAATTCGTGGGAAGCTGACATCTAATGTACGTGTCGCCATATCTGAACTATGTATGTTTTTCAAGGATTTGTGCGCTCGGGTTGTAAATCGAGATGTGTTGTCGAAATTGGAAGAAGACATTGCTACTATACTATGTAAATTCGAGCATATCTTTCCACCATCATTTTTTGATGTCATGGTCCATTTAGCAATACATTTACCGCGAGAGGTACTTCTGGGTGGACCGGTGCAGTTTCGTTGGATGTATCCAGTTGAAAGATATTTTGGTCGATTGAAGCGGACTGTTAGGAATAAAGCCAAAGCTGAGGGTTCAATAGCAGAGGCTTATATACACGATGAATGGTTAACATTTGCTCTCTATATCTTCATGGTGTTGAGACACGATTTAGTCGTCAAGAGCGAAATGTTGATCTTGCTACTCCGCCTCCTCGTGAGCTATCAGTGTTTTCCCAGAATGTACGACCCTTGGGTTCACAAACAGGTTACGATTTAATTGATGGAGAGTTGGGTAAAGTTCGGTGGTATGTGCTAAATAACTGCCGAGAGATTGATGATTATCTTAGGTATGTCATTTAATTTATTTGAATAATTATTGTTTTCTTTAAATTAATTAGAATTGTTGTGCTCAAAATATACTTCTTTTGCAACATGTTATAACAGTGACCACATGGACAAACTTAGAACGGAAGGCGTAGAAAATATAGAGGCAAGACACGAGGAAGAATTTCCCGGATGGTTTGAAGAACGTGTATGAACTAAAATTATATATATGTTATATTGTGAAATTTTTAACTCTGGATAATAAAATAATAAATATATACTATTTCAATTTTTAGATTTTGGAACAACGTGCTCGTGATCCCGGATCAATTTTCTTCTGAATTGTATGCATTGGCCCGTGGTCCCTCAAATAGAGCACTTCGATATACTGCATGCACGGTTCGAGGTTATAGATTCCATACTTTGGACCGTGAACGTAATAGAAAGACTCAAAACTGTGGTGTGTTGGTCGAGGGGAGTCATGGAACAGATGATATTTACTATTTTTGTGTCATACGTGATATTATCGGATTGAAATATCTGGGTGGATCTGTAACATATGTCTTCAAATGTGATTGGTGGGATCTAAGCGGTGGTCGGGTTTCGATACATAGGGATTATCACTTTACGAGTGTCAATACTGCATCTAAATGGTACGAAGATGATCCATTCGTATTGACTTGTCAAGCTACCCAAGTCTAATACTTGATTGATCCAATGAAAAGTGCTGATGAAGATAGTGGGGAGATAACTTGGCGAGTCGTACAAAAATTTATTCCTCGAAATATATATGAAGCAGGAACGAGTGCAGATTACGAGAATAGTGGAGATGAAGATGACAATCCGATTGTTGAGGCATACCAGGAAGATGGAGAGGGTATTAACTTGTTTGTTGACCTCGGTGCACTCGAGTTGGTCCCCTTGTGTAGAGATGATGTCCCACCCGTACATCTCGACCCGTCTGTATTAAATGATCATTCAATTCAAGTCAGTTTGGAGGAAGATGAAGAAGACGAGTCAGAAGATGAATACGAATCAGAATCCGGGCAGGAGGTGGATAAAGATGATGAAGAAGAGGTGCATGATGATGATGAAGATGTTATTGATGGAGATTCTGAAACAAGCATGGAAAATTCATCTGAAGAGTAAAAGTACTAAATATTTTATTTATATAAGTGACTATAAAATATCTTAAATTTTCATAATTTCTTCTAATTAATTTTCTTTGATATAATTAATTATTTTAAAGAATGCCGCCAAAACGACAACGAAGAAATGTGCCTCCGCCAAGTCCAAGTCCTGAATCCATTGAGGACTCCCCACTCGAGGAATCCGTTCCCGAAGATCAAGCTAATACAGAAGAGAACAACAGCCAGTCGACACCTACAGTAAGGAAATATTGTCGTTGATAATTATATATATAGTTAATACTTTTTTCTCAATAACTATATAATTATAATTATAGTATATCTATTATTATCATGTAGTTCATGCATCTGCACGTCGCGGTCGTGACTATACACGCGGAATCTCTTTTGAAAAAAATAGAAGGCACGGTAAACTGAAGATCACAATTCCTGATAATTCCACTGGAGGAGTGGATGATAGTGCAACAGCGCTTTCCTCCTATATTGGCACAATAGTTCGAGCTTATGCTCCATTTTATGTGCGCTCATGGCGAGATGTTCTGAATGAGATTAAGGAGCACATTCGAAGTCGTGTGCTGGTGAGTTTACTTTTCAGTACATTTTTTTCACTTAGATTAATATATTAAATTTTTTACCTGATTCCCTTGTTAGGATGAATTCGACCTCGACTTTGGCCGTAGCGAGGATTTGAGAACTGTGAATGAGTTGATGGCTACACTATTCCGACGTCACAAAGGACGATGTCATGACCACTTCAAGAAGTTTGAGACGTTGGAAGAGGCTGCGCAGTCTCCTTTTCAGCAGATGAAGTTAGATGATTGGAGAAAATGTTGTGATCTTTTCGCATCTCCAGATTATCAGGTATTTTACATTTATATCTTTTAATTATTTACATTCATATTCGTTTTATACATTATATGTATACATATTACAATTAACATTTTTAATATATTTTGTAGCACTTGAGTTCTACAAATGCACAGAATAGATCCGTTCTGACTGTCCACCATCGTGCCGGTTCAAGGTCATTCCACCGTCTTGCTGAAAAAATGGTAATTAAAAAATTATAGAAGTCATTTATTTTCCTGATATTCTTTCTGATAAGTACTAACATTATCTTTTTAAAATTGCTAATATTGTCGCTTTGTTAGAAACGTGATGATTCTGAAAACTTTTCCCTCATTCATGCCTATGCTGCTGCTCACACTAATGAGCATAGTGAGTGGATGGATCCTGTCGCTGCAGATAATTATGTAAGCAGTTTTAATTTTGTTAAATAAATTTTTTATAGAACATTTTAATAGTTTATTTCTTATTTCTATTTCTTTTAATACGTTACTAATTATTTACGATCATTACCTTTTAAATTGCAGAGCAAAATGTTGGAGATGCAGTCGACTTCTGTGGAATCCTCTCCTAGTGACATAGACATATTCACCCAAGTGCTCGGGCCGCAGTCTAGTATGGCAAGAGGTTTGGGACGATCTATCAAGCATAAATGTTCATCCTCCTCAACCTCATCGGCTTCACAAATTAATAATCTTACAGCAGATTTAGAAGCTGCACGGCGTGAGAATGAGTATATGAGGTCGAGACAGCAAGAGTTAGAGTCTCTCTTAGAACGACAGTCTCATTTAGAGACGCGTTTGCAGGACCAACAGAGAGACCAGGAGGAAAGAATACGCAATGAAGTGCAAGAGCAAGTGCAATGAGAGATGATGGTGCAAATGGAGCGTGTTATGTCGTTGCAACAGAATCCCCGTGGGCGAGGGAAAAAGAAGAAATAAATTTTATCAATATTTCTGACTAGTTTTAATATCTAATTTTGTACTTTTATAAGACATTGTTACTTGTTAATTGGGTATGTAATATGATACCATTGGTATTTTGTTTTTAAATTTTATGAAATTAGTATTTCTAATCTGTACGTTTGAATGTAAATAAAAATCGTTCGAACGTTGGTTCACACTGTAACAAACGTTCAAACGTAAATACAATTGAATCGTTCGAACGTTAAACCGACTAATGTTCGAACAAAGAACTTGCATTCGGACGCTCCTTCGTTTACATTCGAAATAACGTCCGAACATTAAACGCGCTACGTTTGAACATTTACGTTTACGTTCGAACAAATGTTCGAACGTTTATTGTAATTAACGTTCGGACGCATTAACATTCGAACGTAATATGATATGTTTGAACGATATACAACAAACGTCAACTTCTCTCATTCGAACGCCAATCGGTCGGGTATAACGTCCGAACGTTTAATTTTACGTCCGAACGTTATTTTCTGTGACAGTTTATAACCATCACAAAAAAAGGAACGTTCGAACGTTGTACAGAACGGAACACTTCCAACCGTCACTAAAAATATTTTTTGTGACGGTTGAACAGTAAACCGTCACCAAATGTTTTCTGTGACGCACTTTAGGTGACGGTCATGGTGACGGTTTCAAACCGTCACCAAATATGTTTAGTGACGGTTTACCATTTTTTTGTGACAGTTTCCTCTGTCACAAAACACACATTCTATTGTAGTGCAGCCAACTAATAAACAGCATCTATCAGTAAGCACCCGTTGCATCCACTGCAAGACAACTTCAAATAAAATCTGGAGGGTAATTCCACCACTGTAAAGTATCATCCACACACTGTCTAGTTTCAATTCTTTTGAGGTTTTGCATGTAGGTAGACATGACAATAAGGTTGCACACCTCGTTGATTAAGACGAGATTTTAGGATGTTAAAAGCAGTTTTTAAACCTCCAAACTCCAACCCAAACAGGCTATAAATAAATGGGTGCCGATATCGCATCCCCGTGTCAGTCATTGTGACGTTTGTTTTCTCATGTTTGAGCGAGTGAAAGTTGATGCTTAATTAAACTTGCATGTTATTCTTCGGAAGGGAAAGAAAATTAAGGAGCAAGACAAGATAATATGAGGCCAAACGATTAACGTTAAATGTTACTTCTTTCTCAAAGTAATGGCAATTTCAAAAAAATTTCCACTTATACTGCAGACTCCAAGATAGTAGAAATATAAGCCGTAATCAGTCTCTCTGATTCAAACTTTGAGCGGGCTCGGTTGGTAACTGAGATGAGATACAAATTTTTCAAAATTCTCAAACATTTTCATAATTTTATTCGCAAATATCACTCAAATATAAAATAATTTTTAATTTCAGAGTTTCAATTTTTTTCATCTTTATTCATCATCCAAACACAAAAATATTCAATATAACTTTTGCAAACTTTAAAATAAAAATAATATTCTAAGATTTTTTTTTTTTTTTTTTTACTTTATAACACGTTTATAAAATTATTAGAACATTTTATTTTAATAAAAAGAAAAGGATAAAAATTTATGAAAAAATAGGATGAATAAGTTTTTCCCATCTTTATTTTATTTTTAATTTCTTAATAGGCTATTAATGTCATTTTGGCAACAGAGAAATATTGTGTTCATATTAATTTAATGGTAGTTAAAAAGGTATTTAAAATGAATAAAGAAATAAGAAATAGATAATATTTAAAGAATAGATAAACTAATGTATGGTTTATTGTAAAAATCGTTAGCTAAAATAGAAAAAATAAGTTTTAGTGATATATTTTAATGACCAAAACACAAAAACCATTGGTAGTGCTCTAATGGTATAAGAATTATATTTCTTAAATTATTCCATGCCACTGGTCTTTCCATATTAAAATATCAAAAAAAATTTATATAAATAATAAAAAGTGCGTACAATATATATCATTTTATAAATTATAATAACACATATATCTCATTTTTTATATAAATAATACACTGGCAGCACCCATATATATATATATATATATATATATATACACACATATATGATCCCATTTTTTAAATAATAACACAATATCAATGCCTTACGTACAACGTTCCTCTAATTTCCTATTCCTCTTTCATCGTATACAAGTGCGTGGAACAATAAAATTCTCACATTAAAGTCACCTCTGTTGAAAATTACAAGCTCATTTTTTACAGTCCTCTTCAAATTACTAGCTTTGCGCTTTATCTATCTATTAAAAATATAATTGTTATAAGCGATTTTCTTTGTTTTTGTTTTGTCACATCAGCTATTATCTTAATTATTTTTAATTATTATATTTATTGAAATAATATTGAAGCCTTTCAACCATTTTATTAGGGGCCATTTTATTTTAAATGACAAATTATCTTTTTTTAACTTGCTAATTCCTTTTTTTCTATGGTTGCCATAAAAATATTTTTCAGTTTTCACGGCGATAGTTGTAACAAACGAGGGATGCTGCATAAAGAAATCATGACACAAAGCTGAAAACTCCACTCATCACTCTACCTGGTACCTCCACCAATCCAAAGCCTCATCTTCATCCAATACCAACGTCCCTCTCTCCTCTTGAAGCCTATAAATACCTCACCCATTTCCTCATTTCTCCACACCTGTCCTCCAAGCCTTCTCTTGAGTCTTGAGAACATTTCTCCCCCTTAGTGAGCAATAGAGTGAAATCGAGTGAAGTTCTTGGCAGTTCTCGAGTGTTCTTGAGTGAAGTTGTTTTGGGATCTTTAAGGGCTACGATTCCTGTAAGTAATCTTGCCCTATCTTCTGTTAAGTGTTAGAATGACATGTTAGTCTTTAATTTATGGCATGAGAATGAGGTTTTAATTGATTTTAATTAAGGTTTAGCATGTTAGTGTCAAACCGGTCAGATTTGATGTTTTGATAGAATAAATTACTTTGGGTCAAATTTTTCGCCGTGGCATGACTTGATATGATTTTATATGATTGGCTAATGTCTTAGAATGAGTTTTGCCGGGCTAATTTCGAAGTTGGAAACATGACATAATAGGCTTTAATTCTATCTTGTATTGATCATCTAGCGAACATCGGTTTTAATTAGTTTATGCTTAACTTGTGGAAGTTTTGATTAATTTACCTAGGCTTAAATAATGTGCATTTATAAAATCCTTGTGATTGAGATAAGAATGAAAATGCATGATTTAACTAAGTTTGGAAACATTTTTCGGTAAGAAAAGCTAGAAACATCATGCATATGATGATTAATGGATGGTTTAGTGAGAATTAAGGTCTTGAAGCCATGTTTAAGTGTTGGGATGAACTTTTATGATCTGATGCCTAAGTTTTAATTATCCCTTGGGTTATAATCACTATTGGCACTTGATGAGTTTGAATGGACATGCATCCAAGTTGGAGATTTTTTGTGAATATTAGTGAAATTATTTGAGAAAAAATATTAAATGTGATTTTGAAAAATGAGAAAAAAAGTTGAATCAAAATATATTTTAAAAAAATTATTGTATTGGAATTTGTGAAAGGGAATAGATAAACTTAAAAATTTGTTGTATAATTTTTTAATATTATTTTAATATTAAAATTTAAAAAAATTGTATTGATTTTTGTGTTTGATCAATGATTAGATGGAAGATTAAAATTTGAAATAGATTAGTATTTATGTTTGATTGATGTTTGAGAATCAAATTATGAGAAATTTTGTGAATTTGGGAAAGCTTGGTATTGTCCAAACATGCCCTTAATCTCTTCTAGTGCTCTTGCATAAATGGTTCAAATTTATTTTTAGATTTTATTTTTAGAATCTTTGAAAAATTAAGTGTTAAGTTTTTTTTTCCTTAAAAAATATTTTACTTCCTATTTAAATGCTTCAAATTATAGGAGGGGGTAAATAATAAAGAAAAATACTTGAATTTAAAGGATAATTTGTACTTAATTGAGTTTAGGAGGTAACTGATAATAAGTGCTAACCACATACCCCTCACCTTTTCTTTTCCCTTTTTTGTTTTTGAAAATTCCTAATTGGTCACGCCCTAATTGTTTTTCCCCTCTAGCTCCTTTATCTTTTAGGCCCATTTGGATATGTCACATCATTTTATCTTATCTCATCTAATTTTAATTAATAATCTCATTATTATACACAAAACATTTCCACTCATCTTACTAACCAAACGAGCCAGATTCATATGTTTAATCTTGGATTTAGCTCAGTAAATTTAAAGATTTTTTTTTTTTACCTTCAGAGAATTGAAAAATCTATTCACTATCAGTTTATCATTATTTTGTGTGGTATTAAATTATTAAAAATCTTTATTATCTTATATTTTTTCTGTCAATTATTTAATTTCATATTAACAAACAATTAAAAAATTATAATAAGAAAATGATGAATAACATTTTTGTCTTTTTGCCCTTAAAGGATATAGACACGCAGGCAATAACATGGAGATGATATGTGTTTCTATTCTATCGTGTGTATATATATATATATATATATATATATATATATGGATAAGAATTTATATAGGGGGCCTCAAAACACTTAACATTGATATATAGATAAATTTTAGAATTAATTAAAAAATCCGTACTTGAGTTTTCACGTTTTTGTATGCCTTAGTTTTCAATTTTTACAGAATTGATATATGAAATTCATGAAATTTTCAAATAGTTACTTTAGTCAATTTAAAGGAAATACTTTAAAAGAATAAAGATCATAGAATAAAAAATAATGTTCAATTAATGATATAGAGAAATAATATATAATTTGATTAATGATGCATTACAAAAAATATTACTTAAAATTATAAATAGAATAAGTTTTAATTGGAGACTTTAGATAGAAATATAATATTAAAAAAATGGCATTGTTCGTGAATGATAAAGTCAACGTTGCTTCCCTGGGTTACAATTATTTTATATGTTTGCAACTAATCTCATCTGGAGTGTTTTTATTTTTATTTATTTTTGTTCTTGTAAAGCAAAAGAAACAATCTGCGACGAGCAGAATAATTGAGCAAGTATTTTTTAATATAATTTTTATTTCAAAATTTTAAAAAGTGAATTATTTTTTATGTTTATTTAGAAGTTTGAAAAAATTATATTGATTATGTAATGATTAGATGAGAAAATTTAAAATCTAAAATTGAAAAATGTTTATACTTAGAGCAATGCTAGGTACAGTCCCCAAATGCAAGTCTAGGCTATTTTAATTTTAAAATTTTTTAAAATTATAAAATTATCCCTCCTAAAATGATGTTTTCTCTCATTTAATAATGTGCTTACACATGCAGTTCCCACTTGAGGACTGCAAATAGAATTTCTCAAACAGTAAAGCCGCCGTTTTTACCTTCTTTTTTGCTTTCGTTTGATGCTAAAACCGTACTATTTGAGATCGAACTGATCCACATTAGAAGTCTTCTGAAAAGTTCTTAGATCAAACCGTATATGGATATTGATCAGTTTTGACAGTTATTTTTGGTATTACAGTTTCAATACTTGCTTTATCCTTAATTTTTAGTTGCTTCACAAAGAATTGATACGTACATCCCTCCCTAATGACACAAGATAATCTAATAGAATCCTTCAATCAAATTTGGAAAATATTTTAACCATAAAGTGATTACACAAAAATAAATTCATAAACTGATGTTTGTAATTGTTGATTTTGAATGAAGATGATTGTTTCTTATAATATATATATATATATATATATATATATATATATATATATATATATATATATTGTCTCCATTTTGATCACGCGACGTGGTCTAATGTCTATGACTCTATATATGATCACATTTGTCATATTGGCCGTTCTAGTTAATAGAAATTATATTTATAATTTTAGAATAAATAAATTTTGCTCATTTTTTTAAAATAATAAATTTAAAATTTACATAAAAATTATTTTAAATAAATAAATAGTCATTTTACCAATTAAAATAGAATAATGGCAAATCTTGAATGCCAAACTTTGATAAATCATTTTGTGCCTTAGAAAGTTAAAAAGTAATTCTAAATAAAAATTAACTATTATAAACTATATAATATTTTATTTTATCATTATTTATTAAAATTAGAAAAAACTCATATTAAAATTCTGCGTTAGACCTCTTTGTAAATAGGGCGGCGCCCCCGCCGTCAGATCCACCCCTTAAGGGATAGACGTCGGTATTTACTTTAGTCGTCGTTACAACATGAGACCCTCGAGGGATAAAGTTCAGTGTTTGCTTTAGTCGTGGTTACGACACGAGTTACACGAGACCTTCAAGAGATAAAGTTTGGTATTTACTTTAGTCGTAATTACAATGCGAGACACTCACGGGATAAAGTTCGGTGTTTACTTTATTAGTAGTTAAAACAGTAAAAGAGATAGGTTATTGAACTTTTATCTACAGGAGAATCCCCTCCTGTTTTGCAAAATGGAATAAATTGACAAGTATCCCTAAAACACTTACATTAATCCTATTAAAAAAGCATGTTTTTCGTACATCTTCCTTAATGGCGCAAGATAAGCTAATGACATCGTCCAATCTAGTTTAGTGGAAAGCTTAATTTGTCTTATTTGTTACATGTTAGTGACAATTTGTATGCAAATACATGGAGCAGATAGTTGTACTATTTCTCTAGAATATGAGGTCCGCTCTTTATTCGTATTAACAATTTAGTAGCTTGCATTTTTCTATCAGAAATTTTTGTTGAAATTATCGAGAAATTTTATGGTTTGTATTAGGAACAGAGACTTGTACTACTTCTTTACAATATGACCAGGAAGACACTGTCCACTCGTATTGAGGAATTTGAGGGAAAGCATTCTGGGTTGACTAGAAATTCTAATGAGTGTTGTATGTATAAAGTGCATGAGCAGTTACGTAAGGTAAACGAGAGTGCTTACAAGCCTGTGCTGGTTGCCATCGGTCCTTATAGTGATCAAAGCGAGGTTGGCCAGGGGTTTATGGAAGAGCATAAATTGCGATATTTACATCAAATGCTTATAAGAACAAAAGGAAGTGTAGAAACATACATTGCCACCTTGAAAGAATTGGAAGAAAGAGCTCGTAATTGCTATGGAGAACACATTAGCCACACCCCAGAGGAATTTGTAGAAATGATGGTACTTGATGGGTGTTTCATTATTGAGTTGTTCCACAAGTATGAAACAGAAGATCTTTCAAATGACCCAATCTTTCAAATGGATTGGGTGCTTTCTAGAATAGCTCGTGATCTACTGTTATTTGAAAATCAACTTCCATTCTTTGTTCTGGATAATTTGTTCAGGATGGGTAAGAGTAACAACACACTACTTCAGAACAAATCACAAAATCCAGGAGAACACGTTGTCGATATTGAAAGCTCAACCTCCACAGCTCAGATATTTATCCATACACGACTTCATGATCTTGCCCTCAAATTTTTCTCTCACTTTTTACGATTTCAATGGAATGTCGTTGCATCAAGTTATAATTCAACTGAAAAGATTAAGCATCTACTTTGTTTGGTGCATGAAGCTGTCACTCCTTCACTTCCAGAGATGGTATGTCAACGTTTAGAGTTTGGGTTCGTATTCAAGAAAGCAAAGTTTGAGCATCTGCTTGGTCTCATACATGCTACCATTCGTATTTCATTACTTGATACGGAAATAGATCATGCCAGAGAACATCAGGCAGGAGCAAAACTCAAGAATGCAAATATATTTAAGAGCCTATTTGGTCTGATTCATGAAGCTATCATTCCATTACTTGCAAAAATGGAACATATGAGGAAGGCAATTTCTTCTAACAGCAAATTTCAGAAATCTGGAGTCCAACTCAATAGGGCAGAGACTGAAAATGAAGACTGGGAATCAATTCCGTATGGGTCAGAGTTTCAGGAGGCTGGAGTTGAATTCAATATGGCAAAGAAATTTATTGATGATGTAAATGAGATTGAGCGCTGGAGAACAATACCTTATGCCATTGAACTTCAAGAGGCTGGAATTGAATTTGACAAGGCAAAGAAATTTAAGGATCTACATGATCGAAAGGGGAATGAAGACCAGAAGTCAAAAGCATGTGAAACAGTAGAGAAATTTAAGCGTCTACTTTGTGTGGACAAGATTGAAACGTGGAAGTCAATACCTTACGGAAAAGAGCTTCGTGATGCTGGAGTTGAATTCAACAAGGCAAAGAAATTTAAGCGTCTACATGCTCTTACAGAGATTGAACGCTTGAACATACACAGTGCCACAGAGCTTGAAGAGGCTGGAATCAAATTCAAGAATGCAGAGAAATCTAACGTGTTTTCCATAAAGTTCAACAACGGGCTAATGGAGATTTCACCTTTGAGCATAGAAGATCATACAGAGACTTACTTACGAAATCTAATTGCATATGAGCAATATTGTCATCCACCTTACAATGTGAATTACGTCTACAACTATGTGAACTTCATGGATCATCTCATTAACACTCCAAAGGATGTTGAGTTACTCCGCCGAAGAGGAATTATCCATAATAATTTGGGTGATGATAAAGTTATTTCCAACATGGTTAACAAGCTTGGTCACTATGTTAGTGTTTCAACCAACCTTTATGCTAGAACTATAATGGATGTGAACATGCATTGTAGGAGACGCAGGAATGTATGGATGGCAAAATTAAGGCGCGATTATTTCAATAGTCCTTGGGCGTTGGTTTCATTTATGGGTGCCATCTTATTGCTTGCACTTGCAATTGCACAAACTGTATTTTCCATTATTCCTTAGGACCTTTTTCATGCAGTACTAGTGTAATCTTGATGTTTGTTCTCATAGTTAAATGTAATAAATATCATATAATAAAATTTTACAAATTAAGAGTGACTTATTATCTTTTGTTGAGTTATTTATATATATAGGAATCATGTTTTATTGAATAAAATTGATTGGGACATGGCCGAGTGCACATGCTAAAACACGAAATAGGCTAAGATGGATAAGAATGTCCGTGCATCCATTTTAGCCTATTCCGTGTTTTAACTCGTGCCCCTATCAATGCAATTAACAGCATTACTCTTGAATAACAACGTTGAATGAAATTTCTCATTGCTTGGACAACTGTACGGCAAGGCTACGTACTATCTAGCAGTGTTATTCCTCACATCATTAGAAGACCACCATAGCGACCTATCCTGAAATGTCATATATCATTCCTCTTGCGTTTTGAGATGCAAAATTACTTATCAAATTTTTATACTCAATATTTGTTAATATGTTAACAGTTGAAGGTAAAAATGATTTTATTAATTTTAGTTTTGAAATACTTCTTTCTTTGGGTGCAATGGTCACAAGTATTGTCAATAATATTCTAGAAGTAATGCATGCAATTGGAAAATAATCTAACTTTTTAATATAATCTAATGTTCTATTGGAGTACTAGTATCTATTTGTAAAACCTTTTTTTTAATACTTTTAATTTTGAAAACAAATCTAAACCAAGAATATTCACCATGTTTTAGAAAACTTTCCAAACTAAGAATATTTGAGAAAACTTTTTTGACGTTCAGGTACACTAGTATATAGAGTGGTTGAAGTGTACCTGAACATCTCTGATGCTCTGCTTTGACTTGTTGACATGCCTGACACTGTGCTACATAAGTCACTATCTCTCACTTCATCCCATTCCACCAAAAGTGCTATTTTAAATCCCGATACATCTTGGTACTCTTTGGATGAACTGTGTACAGTGAACAATGGGCTTCTCTCACGATCAAATCTTTGATTTCTCTATCATTGTGTACACATAATCTTCCTTGAACTCTCAGGGTGCCATCATCTGATACTAAATAATCAGCTCTCTTACCTTCTAATATTTCCCCTCTAATCCTCAAAAGTTCTCTATCACTAGCTTAGGCGACCTTAATTTGATCTATCAATGTTGAACCTAAGGTCAAACTATTTATTTTGGATCGAGTGTCTTGGATTACCTCAATACACTACAAAAAATGTCAGTTTTTGCGTCGATTTTCCTTCCGTCGAACAAAAAATCACTGCAAAAAATGATTTCTTGCGGCGAAGTTGAAGTCATCGCAACATACATGTCGCAAAAGCAGCCAGGCATGCCTGTTTCTTACACTGCGCAGTGTAAGAAACAGTATCTTCTTTTATTGCGTCGCTTTTTGGCCTTTCTCGCCATCTAATTTTGCCGCAAAAAATATTATATTTCATGTCCTGACAAACGGCGATGGTAATCCGTCGTAAGAACTATGTCCCTCTATAGCGACGATGTTTATTCCTATTGGGACCAATATTATCGCCGAAAGAAAAATGTAACTTTTCTTGGAGTTCCGTTTATTTCAAGTTCCCCCAACTTTTCTGGTTTTCCCAATTAAACCCAGAGTCTATTTCCCAACTTGCAATTCCATCATTGGTGAGAAGCTCCTTCCTTCGCGCATTGACCCAGATTGTGAAAGGTTTGATCATTGATTTATGTTCTCCTTCTTTTTCCCATTGTAATGCCTTTCACGATGCCATCAATCAAGTTGATTATGGGTATCCATTAAACCCCTCTTCTCATCAAACCATGGTGGAACTCAGTACTGGATTGCCCATCAACGTCGTTGCTTACAACTTGGTTGTATCGTGCTTTTGGTAGCTGCCCTTCCACTCCATTCATGGTGTCGTTTTGTGTCAATCTAACTGCATCGAGTTTGCATTCCCTCTAACTATTAATAGGCCTTAATAAATTAATTGGTCTTTGAGTATTGCTGTTGGTCCTGGGTGAAAGCATCGTGAAAGGTACGCAACAATTTGCACTCTAATTTCTGGATTTTAGCATAACGAATTCTTAGCCACTGCAAGAGAATAAAAATCTTCATTTTGTTTGTATTTCGATGGGTCTCATCTTTGTTGGGTTACTTGAATTCGTGTATCCTGTCATATATGATCATCTCTGTCATGACTTGTTTGAATATTTTGCTTGCATATTGTTTATTGTATTATATTCCAATAAATTATCATTACATTTTGTTTGTTTCAGCTGGATATTTCTTACTCAGTAGCTCATCATGTATAAGCTTTGAATACTTGAATGGAGTCATTTGTTCTTGGATTTCACGCATGCCAGTTGTTTGAATAAATTCCCATAGAGTCTATCCTTTTGTCAAGTGTCCAACATATCTAGCATACGTGTAGCTATGGGTCTAAAACATTGGATTTGCATGCAAATTTAATATATTTCATAACTCCCAGGATTCTATTATTTGCTACTTCTTATTTTCCAAGTAATCATTATGCTTTTTAGTCAAATAGATAACCTATATTATGCCACTGCACGCATTTAGTACCTAAACCTACTGTATTTTCTCACAAAAATACCGAACAATTCCCTGCATCTTAAAGGTAATCATTTTTTTCTTAAAACATCGTCACTGACGTTATGCATAACACAAGATAGAAAAATTTGTGAGGTTTGGTAGCAATAGATTTTTTCAAAGTATATTTCCTTTAATAAATTTACTTATTCATGACTAGAAACTTTGGTGTTGGTATTGGTTATTATAGAAAAACCATTAACTAATTTAGGACAGATTAAAACTCAGGACAAAAAAACCTGCAACTAATTCAGGATAGATTTAGGACACAAAAGCACAAAGACTCCCACCACCAACCTTTAACTAATTCAGGATAGATTTAAAACCTTTAACTAATTTTGTTTGACAGATTATGAAGTTAATTTAGGTTGATAGATGTATTTTATATATTTTGATATAGAGATTGTTGGAAATTATGTAATGAAAATAGAAAGTATTTTCAAAATAATTAAATAATTTATTAAAAACTATATACAAAAATTAAAAAAATAATTATTACCCATATTAATATAGAGAGTAAAATAACTCATCTAATGTGAAGTCCAAGTTTGCAACCAATTAGGCATAAGGCAAAAATTGGCATATTAGCCAAACTTTGTCTAAAACTTTGCCGGAGCCAATGAGAGTGCTCTAATGTCAATCTCTTAAATCTGAACATTTACGCATGAAGCCTAAATCTCAACAATCACATGCTAAATTCTGTACACTTACTAACTCACTATCTTTATATGTAATCTTTGTCCGTTAAGATATGCAATTATGTGACGTTTATGTAGTTTTATCAAGAGTGTACAACACAATTTCCTTATTATGAATCATTAATTAAATATTCTTTATTGAAGTGGCCTTAGTTCACTGTTCATGTGGTAAAAGTGAAGAAATATCCTCATATCAATTCAGGCCAATGGACAATAATTGGATGCACGTGCCAAACAGGTTTACATCACGGGAATATGGTGCTGGGATTAATCAACTCCTCACAATGACAAAAGCCCATGCACCTGGAAGCACTAACTTCAGGTGTCCATGCAAGAGATGTTGTAATAACATTTTCCTACCAATAAATGAAGTCGAAGATCATCTATTCACGATAGGTATTGACCCAAGTTATACACATTGGATATTTCATGGGGAGGGTGAAAGTTGGAATGCTAATTCGTCAGATGATGATGACGAATCTAATAATCAAAGTCAGAATTATGTTGATGATATGGATGAGATGATAGAGGACATTCGGGCTGGAGCATTCATGGACCATGATTTCGGGGAACATGGTACTACTTCAGAGCCCAACATGAGTGAGAGGCAATCGAAAAATTTCCACCAATTGTTAGAGGATGTGAGACTTCCACTTTATCTTGGTTGTGCAAAATTCTCTAAACTTTCATTTATAGTTAAGCTGCTTCATATAAAAGCAATTGGTGGGTGTACTATCAAGTCATTTAACATGGTTTTAGACTTGTTAAAAGCAGCTTTTCCAGATATTCAGTTGCCTAACTCATACCACGAGGCTCGACGCTTAGAGCATGGGTTGGGTTTTAGTTATGTAAAAATAGACGCCTACCCAAATGACTGCATGCTATTTTGGAATGACGATGCCGACAAAGATTCTTGAATAAAATGCAAGGAGTCGAGGTGGGTGTCAAACAGAGGGAAAAAGGGAAAGATTCCCCAAAAGGTATTACGATACTTTCCTCTGACGCCTCAGTTACAAAGACTATTTATGTCAAAGAATATAGCAAAATCCATGAAATGGCATAGAGAACAACAAGTTGATGACCATAGTACTTTAAGACATCCTGCTGATTCTAAAATGTGGAGACAATTTGATAAAGACCACAGTTGGTTTGTAGAAGATGCTCGCAATGTCAGATTGGGGCTAGCTAGTGATGGGTTCAACCCGTTCAATAATAACAGTAAACCTTATAGCATATGGCCTGTGATACTCGTGCCATACAACTTGCCCCCTTGGTTATGCATGAAAGATCCGTACTTAATGCTCTCATTGCTCATTCCTGGTCCCAAAGCACCAGGAAACGACATCGACATTTATTTACAACCTTTAGTGAATGAATTAAAAGATTTATGGGAGAATGGCATAGATACCTATGATGCATCAAAGTCTGAAAATTTTCAGTTACATGCTGCACTTTTGTGGACTATTAATGATTTTCCTGCATATGCCAATCTTTCGGGGTGGAGTACAAAAGGAAAGATGGCTTGCCCATTATGCAATGAAGATACAGATTCCATGTGGTTGAAACATGGGAGAAAACATTCTTATATGGGTCATCGTCGCTTCTTACCATCAACCCACACTTGGAGAAAGAAAAAAACTGCATTCAATGGAAGCGATGATCATCGCTTGCCACCTCCAGAGCTCATGGGACATGATCTACTTCATCAACTAGAGCATGTTTGTAATGTAGAATTTGGCAAAGGCTCTCGAAAGAGAAAACGCAGACCAGATGAATTGAACTGGACTAAAAAAAGTATATTCTTCAATTTACCTTACTGGTCAATGTTGTCGTTAAGACATAATTTTGATGTCATGCACATTGAAAAAAATATTTGCGACAATGTCCTAGGAACATTGATGGGTATTGGGGACAAGAATCATTCTGATTCTGATTCTTCTTGACTTCCACAACCCTAAGCTGCAACCACACTCCCTTGGAACCCACCTTAGAAATCATGGAAATTTCTTTATCATCTACTAAGCTAATAGCAGAAGATGTGAGCCCTTTAAGACAAACTTTCCTTCCATGATAATCAAACTGCATTTTTAGATCTGTAAAATCCCAAAGTATTGGCCCAAGAGATGAAAGCCAACTAACTCCCAATACTACATCACACCCCCCGAGAGCCAATGAAAAAAAATCAGCAACAAATTTGATTCCTTGTATTTGAATGCCAACCCCAATAGCTCTAGCACTGCTATTCGAAATCTCACCATTAGCCACCCTGACTTGCATAGCCTTCCCTTTCTGTACCTCTAACCCACACCTGCTCATCAGTGCTGTATCCACAAAATTGTGGGAACTGCCAGAGTCAATTAATACCAGAACCTTCCTTTTATTAATATGGCCAACCACTCGAATAGTTTTAGTACTTGGAGACCCAGCCATAGCTTGGAAGGAAATGGAAGCTATGTCAGCAGACTCAGGTTCCTCATGTATCTCTTCCACAATTAATTATTTCTTGGTTGCATTCACACTAGTTTCACCCATATCCATTCCATCTAACACATAAACTCTTGGCTTAGTGCACTTATGGCCCGGTTGCCATTTCTCATCACAAAAATAACACGAACCATTCCTTCTTCTCTTATGCATCTGAGACTCATTTATTTTCTGGTAAGGCAACTTAACAATAGGCACCTTAGGGTTTCCCAAAACAAAAGCCCCCACATTCGATTGCTGAGAATCATTAGAATTACCTCTCCATGACCTCTTTGTACTCCAGACATATTGCTCTTGGATTTTTGCTAATCCAAAGGCATCATTCAAGGAAGAAGGATTTAACGTTCTAATAGGCAGTCTAACTTCATCTTTTAAGCCACTTAAACAGTAGCTTAATTTGTTTCTTTCAGAGATGCCTTTAATACGATTGGAAAGCAATTCAAATTCAGTCTTATAAGCAGTAACAAAATGAACCTGTTTTAAGCGTGTCAATGCTTCCATAAGATCATCATAGGCAGATGAACCAAATCGAACCTGCACTGCATGAATGAATTCCTCCCAAGAATGAAAGATTCCAGACTCACTTGCATCCTGAAACCACACCAAGGCATCATCATCCATGTGGAATGAAGCTAGAAAAATCCTCTGACCCGGAGGCACTTGATGATACAAAAAATACTGATTTGCACGATAAATCCAAGCTGTAGGATCTTTTCCACCAAATCTTCGAAAATCCAGCTTGATTGGCCTCATATTAGATCAGTAACACCTCGTATTTTAGTGTATTTTTATTGAAGGGTTATTTTTATTAATTTAAATATTGGTTCTCTTATTTTAAATTTATCAGATTTTTAGTTGGTTTATTTTTATGATTTTTAATTTGTGAAAATTATTTTGATTTGTTTTCTTAATATTAATTATTGTTATGCATTTAAATTGCTCTTTATTTTAAATTAGTTTATTGTTGGGTTTAATTATTTTATTTTCATTTAATCACTACGTTTAAATTATTTTATTTGGCTTGCTGTTTTGAAATCTTTTTCGTTTGATCATTTTTGTGACTCAAGATGTGTGGATTGGACCTCATTTCTTTCCCTCACTTTTTCTTTTCCCCTTTTTCTTTTCTTCTCCTTTTCTTTTCCCCCATTTCTTTTTCTCTCCTCTCTCTCTTCTCTCCCACGTGCCAGACCTCCTTTCTTCCTTCTGCACGTCGTTCTCCACCCTGCGCCGCTCGTGTCCGTCACCGCCCCAACCGTTTGTTTCCCCTCTGGTCGGCGACCACACCCTTCGATTTCCAACCCCTCTCGTTCTGCCATTCTCCTCCAAGCACGACATCAAACCGCAACCATCATTTGTTCCTGCGCTGCCGTCACGCTGCCATTGACCACCATCTCTTCACCACATCTTCCTTGACCTCCTAGCAACCTAAACCACCCATCCTCACCTCCAATCCGCCACCGGTGAAGTCCATCCAACTCCATTTCCTTTTTGGGCTTTTTGGACTTCGACCGCCCTCTACGCGCCACCCACGGCCAACCACCACTACCATTAGCTTCACCGACATCCCTAAGCCCTTCCCTTGTAATCTCAAGTCTTAGTTTGCCTTCGTTCAAAATCATGCATTTTGAGACCCATGGCCATAGTGCATTTTGCACTGTTACGTTGTTGTGCCGCCACCTCTTGCACCTCCATGATCCTTCGAAAATTATAATATAGCACTATCAATATTTTTCCAAATAACTTTCGTGATTTAAATGTATTTTTGCACTAACTCATTTTTCTGTAAACTGGTTGGTTATGGCAGACTGAGTCCGAGGAGTAAGGGGTCAGATGGATTAGAGAATGGAGTTGTGTGTTGTGATTTGCTGGTTGTTGGATATTGTGTCGTTTCATGTACATGGCATATTTGCACGCATGTTCATGTTTGTAAATGAAAACTGGGTATTCATGTAATTGCATTCATGTTCATGTGTTTATTGAAAACTGGGTTTTCATGTGAGAAAGGTTTTTTGGGTGTGTGTGTATCACGACCCCATGCCGAGATGGAGCATTATCTTGGTGGAGCTCCTCTGGTCACTCGGGAGCGGAATATACTGAGTGATGTCCTTGGGTTGTCGCTGGGTGACAACGGGATCGGACGGGATGGTAACGCTCTCGTGCCGAATCCGTGTCCCCTCTACTGGCTGGGGCTAGAGGATGCCTGGCCACGTACGTGCTGGGAGCGGAACTGGGCATCGCTCGTTACGAAGTCACACGGACAGTCGTTATCCGTGCTGTGGCGAAGGAAGCTAGGGTGTGCGGATGGTGCATACGGTAAAATTGGTTCATGGGTCATTTTCTTGGAAAATGGTGAGTTCTTGAATAAAGAGATTATTGGGCTATTTTCTGGGAAAATGGCGAGTTCTTGAATAAATGTATTATTGGGCTATTTTCTGGGAAAATGGCGAGCTTTTGGATAAAGGATTTTGTGTGGGTCATTTTTTGGAAAAATGACGGATTATTATTTTGGGCCAAATGGGATTTTGGTGTGCGTTGAAAAATATTCATTTTCGGGGAAAATGATATTTTGGGAATAATGCATACTTCATCATATGCTTGCATGTTGGTTGCATTAATTCATTTTTTTTCTCGTGAGTTGTTTGGTTTATACTTACATACGGTACCATTTTATGGTAACACAGATTTTGATACAGATGAAGTAGAAGAGTGATATGGGATCACTCGAGTTTGTTTTGGACTTGTATTATATTTTATTTTGGGATAACTGTATAACTCTTTTAAAACGTTTTACTTATGTAAATTTCTATTGAAAATTCTAGTACTTAGCTGACTTACTTAAATTATCCGCTGCGTTGCTCATTATTCACTGTTGCATGTACACACACTTGGCACTATCGTTGGGATGCGTGACCGTGTTGTCATCATCCAGGTGTCTTGATTCTTGTGTTCCTGTACATGGGGGTCGGGGGTGCCACAGATTGGTATCAAAGCAGTTTGGCTCTGGGTAAAGCCACATGTCCCATAGGTGTAGTACCCGAAAGTTTTTAAGTTGTAACTTAAATTATTTATTTTAAAGTATGATATATTATGGGTTTATTTTTATTTTAATTTATGTTGTATTATTTTATTTTACCTTATTTTAATTTGTGGTGTTGCTCTTGGTTGTGTTTGATTTTGTCATGAGTTTTGAGTGGGGTTAAAGATTACTCTATGACAGGAAGATGGTAAGACCAAGGAGGCCAACCAATGAGCCCGAGGATGAATTACCAAGAGGCGATGGAAATTACGCTATGGCAAGGGTGTTAAATAGGATGACGGAGTTCCTCCAACAGAATTTTCGGCCCCCGGCAAGGAGATCTAAATAGAGCAGTCCAAGCCGGGTGCACCTATGAGCGCTTCCTAGCGCATAGGACCCCTGCCTTTACTGGTGAAGAGGATCCACTATGGGCTAGAAGGTGGATTGAAGACCTTGAAAGGACATTTGAAGTCTGTGGTTGCAGGGAGGCCCAGATGGTGTTGTATGGGAGTTACTTGTTGCAAGGCGAAGTGGCAAACAGGTGGCAGACTAAGCGGCAACTCCTAGAGATGGAGTTGGAATCTTTTGCAGCTGTGTCTTGGCAGTGCTTCAAGAAAGAGTTTGACGACCGTTTCTTCCCTGTTTCTGTGAGATGGCAGAAGCACGAGAATTGAATAGCTTGGTTCAAAGAGGTATGACTGTCGAGCAATATGCCAGAAAATTTATAGAGCTTGGGCGGCTCGCTACCCACCTCATTGCCACTAAGGAGTTGTGAGTCGAGCGTTTTCAGGAGGGTCTGCAACATGAGATATGCATACAAGTAGGTTGTCATCAGATTGTAGATTTTCAGAAGTTGGTGGATTTGGCCACTATTTCGGAACGGGAAAATAGTTTTGCGGCAGGCTCCCCTCCGGGTCAGAAGAGGCGGAGTTTTGCTGGTGAGGGGAATAGTTCTGGGTTACCACACAAGTTTGTACAGAGGACTGGGGCCCGTTCGCAGACAGCCTCCGGTGTTCGTGTAGGAGGCCGAGCTCCAGTATGTAATAGGTGTAATAGAGCCCATAAGGGCGACTGCGGTCAGAGGGGGATCCAGTGTTTTAGATGTGGCCAGCCGGGTCACTTTGCTTGTGAGTGTCCCAACCAAGCTCAAGGAGGTAGAGAAGGTCGGCATGGTGGGAGGAACAGCCAGAGATAGCTGGTGCAAGCTCGGGTGTATGTTGTGACACCCGATGATGTGGATTACGAGGCTTTAGAGACTCACGATGCCGGGGTGATTACTGGTATGCACTTAGTTTAATTTTTGGATTTGATGTTTGGCGTGGGTTGCTTTTTGAATTTCCCTGGTATATGTGTTTGCCTTAGGTAAAGTTCGTTTATATGATTTTTATGTATGTACCTTGTTTGACTCTGGGGTGTCTCAATCTTTTGTGTCCGACACTTTCGCATGGATGTGCAATCTAGTCACAAAGCCTTTATCACAATCCTTGGTAGTGACTCTTCCAAATGGTGAGATTGTGTGGTGCTCCAAAGTTACTTTAGGCTATCCTTTGGATTTTGGTGGGAGGACACTTGAAGCAGATTTAATTGTATTCAAGTTGCTTGGATTTGACATAATTCTGGGTATGGATTGGTTGCATCGATATTCTGCAAACATTAATTGTAGGAGTCGGGTAATTGGCTTTCAACTTTCGGATATAGACTATTTGGAATTCGTAGGAAGCAAGTTGAAAGCAAGACTAGCAGTTATATCTGCCATTCAAGCAAAGAGAGATATAGCTTGTGGAGCATATGCCTTTTTGGTTCAAGTGGTGTCTATGCCATTTTAGAAGAAGTCTTTAGTTGATACTCCAGTTGTGGAAGAATTCCCTGATGTGTTCGTAGATGAGTTACCCGAATTGCCTCCAGTTCGCAAGATGGAATTTGTTATCGATTTGGAACCTGGAGCGGCTCCTGTGCATAAGGCTCCCTACCATATGGCACCGGCTGAGTTAAAAGAGTTGAAAACCCAATTGCAAGAACTGGTTGATAAGCGATTTATTCAGCCTAGTACTTCGCCATGGGGAGCGCCTATTTTATTTGTCAAGAAAAAGGACAGTACTCTCAGAATGTGTATAGAGTATCGAGAACTTAACAAGGTGACTGTCAAGACCAAGTACCCTCTTCCTAGAATCGATGATTTGTTTGACCAGCTTCAAAGAGCAGCTGTCTTCTCAAAGATTGACTTGAGGTTAGGGTACTACCAATTGAGGATAAGGGATAAGGATGCGCCCAAGACTGCTTTCAGGACGAGGTATGGGCATTATGAATTTAAAGTGATGTCTTTTGGGTTAGCTAATGCCCTTGCCGCCTTTATGCATTTGATGAATAGGGTGTTTCGTCCTTTTTTGGATTCATTTGTGGTGGTGTTCCTTGATGACATTCTGATTTATTCTCGAGTTTTGGAAGAGCATGCTTGTCACCTTCGTTTGACACTTGGGAAGTTAAGAGAGCATCAGTTGTATGCTAAGCTAAGTAAATGTGAATTTTAGTTGGAAGAAGTTAAGTTTCTTGGATATGTGATTTCCCAAGAGGGAGTGGCCGTAGATCCTAGTAAAGTGGAAGCTATTTTGTCATGGCCTCTCCCTTCAATAGTGCGTGAGATATGAAGTTTCTTGGGACTTGCCGGTTATTATCGAAGATTTGTGGAAGGATTTTTTCGATTATCCAGACCTCTCACTACTTTGACTGGGAAGAATACTGAGTTTGTATGGTCAGACAGACGTGAGAGAAGTTTCCTAAAGTTGAAGAGAAGATTGACAACAACACCTGTTTTGGCACTCCCGGAGCCACACAAGTCATTTGTGATTTTTAGTGATGCATCCAAGTTCGGGTTGGGATGTGTTCTTATGCAAGAGGGACGGGTTGTTACTTATGCATCTCGTGAGTTGAAAATTCATGAGAGGAATTATCCCACACATGAATTGGAATTGGCGGCTATAGTTTTTGCACTTAAGATTTGGCGACATTATCTGCATGGTGAAGTCTGTGAAGTTTACACTGACCATAAGAGCTTGAAGCACCTGTTTACTCAGAAGAATCTCAATATGAGGCAGAGGCGGTGGTTAGAGTTGATTAGCGACTACCAATGCGAGAGCAAGTATCATCCAGGAAAGGTGAATCTAGTTGTTGATGCTTTGAGTAGGAAGTCTCAACAGGTGGACGAGGCAGAGTCATCAAGTTTGGACTCTCTCCTTTGTGGGATGAGAAGACTTCTTATTGAGAGTTTGCTGCAAAAAGAATTGTTATCTTCGGTTTTGGATGTTCGAGTAGTTGATTTTGAAGAATTAAAGACTCTCTAGAGAAGGGATCCAAAGTTGTTAGCCATCAGGAAGAGAGTCAGGAAGTCTAGAGGACCCTTGCATTATAGTTTGGATAAAGATGGTATTCTTCGGTTTCGGGATCGTAGAGTGATTCCCCGAGATTCAGAACTTAAAGAGCGAATCTTAGCAAAAGCTCATGCTGCTCCTTATTCAGTTCATCCTAGAAGCACAAAGATGTACCTAGATTTAAAGAGAAATTTCTGGTGGGAAGGAATGAAGATGGATATCGCCATGTTTATTGAGAAATGTGACACGTGCCATCAAGTTAAGGCTGAGCATCAAAGACGTGCTAGTAGACTTCAATCTCTCCCTATTCCTGAGTAGAAGTGGGATGATATTTCTATGGGTTTTGTTGTGGGTTTGCAGAGGACCCCTAGTGGAAAGAACTCAGTTTGGGTGATTGTTGATTGGTTGACCAAGAGTGCCCACTTCTTGCCTATCAATAATACCGACTCTTTGGGTAAGTTGACTCGGTTGTATGTCAAAGAGGTAGTGCGTTTGCACGGAGTACCCAAGAGTATTGTGTCAGATCGAGACCCGCGGTTCACGTCCCATTTTTGAAAAAGTTTGCAAGCAGCTTTAGGCACTAAGTTGAAGTATAGTACTACATATCACCCTCAAACAGACGGCCAATCAGAGCGCACTATTCAAACTCTTGAGGATATATTGCGAGCTTGTGTCATGGAATTTCAGGGGAGATGGGAAAATCATCTGCCACTAATAGAGTTTGCTGATAATAACAGTTTTTATGCCTCAATTCAGATGGCCCCGTATGAAGCTTTGTATGGATGGAAGTGTAGATCACCTATGTGTTGGGTTGAGGTTGGCGAGAGTAAATTAATTGGGCCTGAGATAATTCAGGAAATGAAAGATCAAGTTCGGTTTAAAAGGACTAAAATGGCGGAAGCACAAAGTCGTCAGAAGAGTTCTGCAGATACGAGGAGAAGAGACTTATCCTTTGAAGTAGGTGATTGGGTTTCCCTCAAAGTCTCTCCTATGAAAGGCATTAAGTGTTTTGGTAAGAAGGTAAAGCTTAGTCCGAGGTATGTGGGCCCTTTTCATATTATAGAGAAAGTTGGGCTTGTTGCTTATAGAGTTGCATTGCCGGACTATTTTGGGGAAGTTCATGATGTGTTCCATGTGTCATCATTGAAGAAGAGTTTTGGACAACAAGAGCCACGTTTTGTTGACTCTGAATGCATTCAACTTCAGCCTAACCTTACTTATGAAGTTGCCTCGACGCAGATTGTGGATTGGAAAGAGCAAGGTTAAGGTCCAAGACAATACCTTTGGTGAAAGTGTCATGGGGCGATCCGTTGGCTCAAGATTTCTCTTGGGAGAGAGAAGCCGACATGAGGGAGCAATATCCGTATTTGTTTGATTGACCTTGGCAGTATGTTTCTTAAGTCTACTCTTAGTCAAATCTTATTCTTGTTCCAGCTTTTATGTTTGACCTTGCCAATTTCGAGGACAAAATTTTATTTAAGGGGGGAGGATGTAACACCACGTATTTTAGTATATTTTTATTGAAGGGTTATTTTTATTAATTTAAATATTGGTTCTTTTGTTTTAAATTTATCGGATTTTTAGTTGGTTTATTTTTATGATTTTTAATTTGTGAAAATTATTTTGATATGTTTTCTTAATATTAATTATTGTTATGCATTTAAATTGCTCTTTATTTTAAATTAGTTTATTCTTGGGTTTAATTATTTTATTTTTCTTTAATCATTACATTTAAATTATTTTATTTGACTTGCTATTTTGAAATCTTTTTCGTTGGATCATTTTTGTGACCCAAGATGTGAGGATTGGATCTCAATTCTTTCCCTCACTTTTTCTTTTTCCCTTTTTCTTTTCATCTCCTTTTCTTTTTCCCACCATTTCTTTTTCTCCCCTCTCTCTCTTCTCTCCCGCATGTGAGACCTCCCGTCTTCTGCCAATGCCTCGTTCTCCACCCTGCACCGTCGTGCACCGCTCATGTCCGTCACTGCCCCTACCGTTTGCTTCCCCTCCTGCCAGAGACCTCACCCTTCGATTTTCAGCCCCTCTCGTTCCACCATTCTTCTCCACGCACGGTATCAAGCCGCCACCACCATTTGTTCCAGCGCCGCCGTCGCGCTGCCATTGACCACCATCTCTTCACCACATCTTCCTTGACGTCCTAGCAACCTAAACCACCCATCCTCACCTCCGACCCGCCACCGGTGAGGTCCATCCAACTCCATTTCCGTTTTGAGCTTTTTGGACTTCGACAGCCCTATACGCCGCCACCCATAGCCAACCACCACTACCATTAGCTTCACCGACATCCCTAAGCCCTTCCCTTGTAATCTCAAGTCTTAGTTTGTCTCTGTTCAAAATCTTGCATTTTGAAACCCACGGCCATAGTGCATTTTGAACTGTTACGTTGTTGTGCCGCCATCTCTTGCACCTCCGTGATCCTTCAAAAATTATAATATAGCACTGTAAGTATTTTCCCAAAGAACTTTCGTGATTTAAATGTATTTTGCACTAACTCATTTTTCTGTGAACTGGTTGGTTATGCCGGACAGAGTCCGAGGAGTAAGGGGGTCGAATGGATTAGAGAATGGAGTTGTGTGTTATGATTTGTTGGTTGTTGGTTGTTAGATATTGCGTCATTTCATGTACATGGCATATTTGCACGCATGTTCATGTTTGTAAATGAAAACTGGGTTTTCATGTAATTGCATTCTTGTTCATGTGTTTATTGAAAACTGGGTTTTCATGTGAGAAAGAATTTTCGGATGCTTGTGTATCACAACCCCAAGCCGAGATGGAGCATTATCTCGGTGGAGATCATGGTGCATATGGTAAAATTGGTTAATAGGCCATTTTCTGGAAAATGGCGAGTTCTTGAATAAATGGATTATTGGGCTATTTTCTTGGAAAATGACAAGTTTTTGGATAAAGGATTTGGTGTGGATCATTTTCTGAGAAAATGACGGATAATAATTTTGGGCCAAATGAGATTTTGGCGTACGTTGAAAAATATTCATTTTCGGGGAAAATGATGTTTTGGGAATAATGCATACTTCATCATATGCATGCATGTTGTTTGCATTAATGCATTTCTATTCTCGTGAGTTGTTTGGTTTATACTTACCTGCGGCACCGTTTTATGGTAACGCAGATTTCGATGCAGATGAAGCTGAGGGTGAGCCTAAGGATTCGGATCCGCTAGAGGAGTGATATGAAATCACTCGAATTTGTTTTGGACTTGTATTATATTTTATTTTGAGATAACTGTATAACTCTTTTTAAACGTTTTACTTATGTAAATTTCTATTAAAAATTATGGTACTTAGCTGACTTACTTAAATTATTCGCTGTGTTGTTCATTGTATACTATTGCATGTACACACACTTGGCACTATCTTTGGGATGCGTGACCATGTTGTCATCATTCGGGTGTCTCGATTCTCGTGTTCCTGTACATGGGGGTCGGGGGAACCACAAGATCTATCACCCATGAGTTAGTTATGAAAACTACACAGATCTATCACCCACAAGATCTGTCACCCATGAGTAGTTGGCCTCCTTCCCAACTTATGGCTACCTTTTATAGAAGAATGAATCAATTACATGAGTCAGTTATGAATACTACACAGACTTATAACAAGTTCAGCCATTTGATGACTTAAACGACAATCACAAAATGGCACTGTTCTATTTATTTTCACTTACAACTAAACGACACAATTACAAACAGTTATATACCAAACAGCTCCACTTAAATAGAAGGCTGCGTCTTGATCTTTCTACTTTGCTTATTCTAAGACTTTAGTTCTTATCCATGCAAACTTCAGTTCAGACTTCAATTCTTACTCATGTTGGCCTCGATCTATGATCTCGTCCATCTTCCATAATTCTCAACCCGTAACAATATTCTCTGGCTTCTAGTTGTCATCAAACAAAAACAAAAATGAAACAAAAAATCCTCTAGATTGCGACAGAAAAACATACATGTAAGCTAGAATAGATTTTGGCCGTTAATAGTTGGTATATGGGTTGTGAAACATAAAAAAATTATCCCCTAACGAACGGTCGTGAAGGCCTCATGCTGTATATTATATGGTTCTAGCTAGTACCCTTCATCGCCCTCTTCCACGACCTGGGGGCATTTTGGAGGATAAATTATGCCTTGTTTGCCGCGTCATGAACCATGACAACGACCCTTTAGGTTCCAAGCCACGAAATGAGATTTCGGAATCAGTTTCATGAGGTAATTAGCTTGAACATAAATTAGGAATAGCATACGTTAGCTAGTTATATATATCATTATTAAA